>OX451738.1:1059559323-1061003852 GCA_948472305.1 Vicia faba | reverse complement strand
TGGACATTTAAAATTGCAATCCAAACCAACAATCAAAATGAGTGAGTAGAAAAAGCATTTTGGATCAAAGCTGCCCCAAAACAAGGCAAAAAATGCATTCTATCCCTGTGTAAATCGATTGAACTATTGTGTAAATCGATTTACACAGTACAATTTTCAAAAATCTGCGTGAAATTGCTTCTGTGCAATCGATTGCACTACAGTGCAAATCGATTACACATAGTTACAGTAGCAAAAACAGCATTTTAAAAGGGCAACTTCTTGTTCAAACTTTCCATCAAACACCTTATGATCATGGATCCACTTGAGCACGAAAATTCCATCAAATTATGAGAAAATAACACCATTGAAATCACAAAATAATGCTCAAAGAATCAATCCCAAAGATCATCAAGAGATCACATTGTGAAAGATGAATTATCCAACTTACCAAAGGTAGATCTAGAGAATTATCAAAACAACTTCAAGAATTTGATTCAATTCAACCACAAGAATCAATTGACCAAGCTTGGATGTAGAGAATTGATGGAGAAAAAGTGTTTGGATGAAGGTTTAGCTCAAAGATTAGTAAGCTTCAATGCAAAGCTTACTAACTTTTTGAAAATGGAGCTTTGAGTGAATTTGGTAGATGAAGAGAATTGAGAGATTTTTTAGCAAGGTGGATTTGGCTATCAAAAGCTTGAAATTTGAATGAAATGAGAGCTCTATTTATAGAGTTTTAGGATTGGAATTAGTGGTAATTTGGTAATTTATTCTTGGAGCCAAAATTTGAATTAATGATAACTCTTTCAAAAATTAGAGCCAAAATTTGAATTAATGATAATTCTTTCAAATATTAGAGCCAAAATTTGAATTAATGATAATTCTTTTTTAAAAATGAAAGATTGGCACTAAAATTTGAATTAATGATACATCTTTCAAAAGTGAAGGAAAATTGGAGCCAAAATTTGACAATTTTAAAATGCTGATTTTTTTTCAAATTTCACGCTGTGCAATCGATTGCACTACAGTGCAAATCGATTTGCACAGTGTATCTTTCCAAAAATTGCGCAAAATTCACTTTGTGCAATCGATTGCACTCTAGGAGCAATCGATTGTACAGTGAAAAAAATGATTTTTTTTAATTCTTTTTTTTCTTTGCAAAATAGAGATTTTAGGGAAATAATACCGGAAAACCTTATTTCCCATATGCTTCGACTCGGTACCTACAAAACACAAATATGCAAAGACAAAGACAAATATTTTTTTATATTTTGATTAAAAGTTAGTCAACAACACAAGAGTAAACTTAAAAATAGGATGCAAATGTGATGAATGAAGCTATTTATTAATGATTGTGACTGGATGATAAAATATGGCATGAAAGTGCGACTGAAAAAAGTTAGGAGCAAAATTTAGGGTACAACTAAAGGGTCTTCTTCAACTGTATTTCAAATTTCTACACCATGTGACTCAATGAACATTTGCATTTGTATTTTCTAGAAATAATAATATTCACCGGTGAAGCAGTGTGGTCTATTTATACTGTAATCTTTCCCTAAAAATAGTTTAGTAGAAGCCACATATCCCATATTTAGGGACAATTTAACAATCTCTTGCTCTTATGCCAATTATAAATATTAGATACAATCTAAGAGGGGGGAGGGTGAATTAAACTTGCTGGATTTTTCTAGCTTAAGCGCTATTTTCTAAAAAACTTATTTTTTTAGAAGTGAGTTTATTATTATTTATCTGATTCATAAATGGTAATGAATATTGTGTAGCAATTTAAAGTGAAGAATGTAAAGAACGCACCTGAATTATCCCGGTTCACCTTCTTGAATTGAAGGCAAGCCCAATCCATCTATTTTCTTATCAGATTTTCCACTATATTTAAAAATTATGTTATAAGCCTCAAACTAAGACTTCTCTCTAACAAACTACCAATACACACTCAAGAAAGTACACCACTTTCTAATTACATACACTTGTCACCTTACACTATGATGAACAAGTAACACTCAATCTTTGTTAAAAAATTGAAGAATGTTGTAGGTTATGTGAATGTCAAATCCAAACTTAGGATTGTAGATTTTACTTTGCAATATCACAGTTCAAATGTATGTCACTTAATTGTTGATTTTTTTTTTATTTATAAATTTTTTCTGGTTTGTGAAAGTTTGCAAAGTTTCAAGATGTTGATCACTTAAAAATGATGTTTTGAATTTTATAAATTAGAATTTTAAAATTGGTAATTCTTTTTCAATTGTAAAACAATATTTATATACACATAGGAACCTTCTTGAATAAAGACAACACTTTAGAATGAAATTATGAATGATTGCACAACTTTAATAATGCACTACTTCATGAAAAGTAACATACAATCACTCTATAATCAATTACACAAATGAGGTAATCAATTACCACCTACATTCAAAACTATTTAAACTTTCAACTGATAATTGCTTACTGCTTTATGGTAATCGATTACTACTTTGTTTTATTTTGAAAAATCAAATTTAAAAGGCCTAAGCTAAAAGTTTCCATCTTTTAAGTTTAAAAACATGTTAACTAATGTTTGAATGAGGTTTTTGGAATTTTTAAGTGATATAGAAGATGAACGGTGATATATTATAGATGAAAAGATGATTAATCTTGATTAAGATAATCCTTTCCATTTTGCTTTTGGTCATTTTCCGTCTTCATCTTTTTCTTTTTTGTGATATTGTTGTCTTCATCAAAACCTAACCAAAATTCTATAAGAGATCTTTTTCACAGATTCCTTATTTTTCTAAGGATGCTTATCTCTTTCCATCAAGCCGATGTCAAACTGGAACCTCGAGCCCTCTCCCTATTAAAGCCGAAACAACCTAGGGCCTATACTTCACAAATATGATATCAAGTGAAATACTAGTATCATGCAACAATATATAATGTCATTTCCTTAGAGCACTATATTGACCCAACGAAGGTCTCTAACACTCAGACATCCTTTACTCTTCAGCTTACAAACATCACACTACAAATTTAAATTAGAACGAATAAAGACATATTTGGATTGGCGGAACAAAACGAAGCAAAACAAAATAAAACATAATTGAACAATATGAAGCAAAAAGGAATGAATCATAAATTTCACTATATTATTTGAGTATTTTATTAATAACATGTCATTAAAAAAATTATATGAAGTAAAAAATAGTGGACAAAGTAAAATGAGATGAAATGAATTCTCTCATGTTTCATTCAATTCCATTTATTATTTCTAACTCCAAACACTAAAGTTCAATTAATTATCATTTCATTTCATCCCATACCACCCATTCAAACAAAGACTAAAAGATAAAAAAAAGTCTAATTAAAAAATGGAAAGATTAAGAATATATTTAGATTAGTGTTATGGGATGAAATGAAATGGAATGAAGTGGTAACTAATGATATTTCATTACTTGAATTTATAAATAATGGATGGAATGAAATAGAATATGATGAAATTCATTCCATCCTATTCCATCTAATTTTCCACTTTTTGTTCTATTTAATTTGAGATATATGTAATGAAATAAAAATATTTTTAATAAAATATATCCATATTTTATTTTACTCTATTATATTTCATTATGCTCTACTCTGTTATGTTTCATCGATTCAAACTTAACATAAAATAATATTGTTTAAGGTAAAATAAATGACCAAAAATATATATTTTTTGTAACCTAGTATTAATTTATAAAGTTCTCATCCCTATCAAAAAAATTTATTGAATTTGTGTTTTTGTAGGGCTATGAATTTTCTTTTGCTAAGAAAACAATAACCATATACTTATTTATCTTAAAAACTAGTACCATTTGGGTGTAAATTTAATTTAATCTTGTAAATAGATAGATATCAACGTGGTGAGCGGAGCGTACCCTAACCATTTCCACTCCATTTCTCAGTCCCGATGTCCTCTTCTCTCTCCACCCCTTTCCTCCACCATTCTTCAACTCTTCGCCATGGAACCAACCCTTTCCCTCACGCCACTTCCACTCCCAAACCCCGATGCTTCAAGCCTTTCTCCGCGAAGTGCTCTCTCGACAACATCCCCAAGCAGTTCAGACAGGAAAATCTCAAAGATGGATGTCAGTTTTTTCTTCGATTTCTCTTTTCATAATGCTGATTTACTCTGTTAGAAAGGAAATTATAGTAAAATCCACCACTTCAAGAAGTGGGTTCTTAGATGAAATTGAAAAAAATGCAATTTTTTTATTTGGGTCTGATTTCTTTTAGGGTTTTATTTATGTGTGTTGCGCAACAAATTTGATTAACCGGTGTTATGCTATCTTCCGTGTTAATTTTCCAAACATAAATCACTTTACCTTTCACTCACTTTTAGCCGGAGTCAATTTTACGGAATCAATTCGCTCAAAATCAGTTTTTTTCACTGCAGAACCAAACACACGCTTAGTAGGAGAGTTTGTTAGTTATGTGAAATATAATGAATTCTGCTTGTAAACAATAGAAGACACAATATTGGGTTTGGTTATGTGAAGTTTCAAATTGGTGTACTGCAATTAATATCGATGAGAATTTCAGGAACTTAGAGGGCAACTAACTAACCCAAATGATAATAAATATATTCAAAGGGGTTCTTTTTCTAGTTCAATGTGCCTAACCCCAATGATGTATCATATGCAGTGATGGACAACTACAAGAATGTTCCTCAGTTTCTATATGGTCTTACTCCCTCACAAATGAACATGTTCATGGCTGCAGACAATCCTACACACAAGATGTCTCAAAGAGTTACAGAGGTTCTCATCATTTATATCCTCTTGATATTATCTAAGTCACTGATTTACTATAGTTTTTTTTTTCTCTTAGTAGAATAATTGTTGGTTGAGGACTCGATTTGCTAAGCATCCAAGTTTTATCGCAGCGTGTTTAACTGGTTAAAAGTGCTCTTAATATTTGTGACTATGGCAGGATAGCATTTCATCTGCCAAAAGTTATTTGGATCATAGTGGAATGGGTAGTGTATCTAGCATGGACAATAATGCCTCTTCAAGGATCAGCATGAGTGTAAGTATGTATAGAGGAGGTGGTAGGGGAATGGGAAGACCTAGGAGGTCTCCACCGGATTTGCCTTCTTTTCTCTTGGATGCTCGAATATGTTATTTGGGTATGCCGGTAAGTATTTTGATCTCAATATTGGTCTTAACAATTACATTTTTTTACTGCCTATGTATGTAGAAATATATTATCTACCTTTTATACTAGTCATCTTGATATTCCTTTTCCTGATTCATACAGATTGTGCCAGCTGTGACAGAACTTATTCTGGCTCAACTTATGTGGTTGGATTATGATAACCCAGAGAAACCTGTTCACTTATATATTAACTCGTCTGGGACTCAGGTAAGTGTTAATAGTCATTGTTCTTAAATTTCTCCTTGTAAAATATGATGTGGTTATTTATATAAATGGTTTTTCTCTCCTTTATTTCCGGCTTAGGATGAGAATAATGAGACTGTGGGATCAGAAACGGATGCTTATTCCATAGCTGATATGCTTTCTGTGAGTTGTTATCATGAACCACACACCCCTTTTGCACACATAGCAATGTTGTGTTTTGGTTTACTTTGAACTTGCCGTAACTTGTACTCTTATTAATTTTTTTTCTTCCCCTTTGACCTACAGTTTGTTAAATGTGATATCTATACTGTCAATTTGGCCATGGCTTTTGGCCAAGCTGCAATGCTTATGTCTTTGGGAAAAAAGGGTTATCGTGCTGTCTTGCCACATTCATCAAGTAAGAATCCTAACTTTGCAAACTTTTGAAAAATATTTCTTGATTGCACTTGAATCTGAATAGTGAATAGTTTGTGGTTTTGTGCTGTATTACATGAATGATTTCTACAATAATTATTGTTGTAAACTTTTGAAAAATATTGTTTGATTGCACTTGAATATGAATAGTGAATAATTTGTGGTTTTGTGCCGTGTATTACATGAACTTGATCTTGAATCTGAATAGTAAATAATTTATGGTTTGTGCTGTGTTACATGAACATGTATTACATGAACAGTGTTATCAAATTGCCCCGCTATGGCGGATATACATGGCGGTTTTTGGACTCGCCGCATAATCCCGCATTGGTAAATCGGCCGCTATTGCGGGTTTTTCCGCCATAATCCACAATAACGGTGCCGCAAAGCGGCCTGTATGGCGGGATTTTGGCTCTCCGCCATGGACCGCAATCCGCCATCGACAACACTGTACATGAATGATTTGTGGTTTTGTGCTGTGTATTACACAATGATAATACACAACAATCCTAAAAGGATAAGAAACCTCAAATCTATATCTGGAGCAATCAAACACACACCACATGCACAATCCAGCGAGTCCACGTGGGGCACAGAACCAGACCAAATCTTTGGAATAGCAAAATGAGCCGACCCCCAACGCGGTCGCAAATCCACTCACCAACAATTTATCGTGAAAACAGGGCAAACTCAGCCATTTCTAGCCAAACAATCCGAAATCATCACAAAGGACTGAATCGGATTTTAAGACAAAGGAGGCAGTGAACCTGAAACTGAGCCATAATCCAAGAACCAGCCACCGCCTAACCACCCTCTAAACCACCGCTAGTGGAGATCAAATTAAACCTTGAAACCTGCAAATCTCAACAGATCTGGAACCAATTAGAGTTCAAGGGTCAGAAACGCCAACTACACCACATTGGAGAAGATAAGACTAAAACAACAATTGCTTACAATTATTTGTTGTGTCTTTTTGGAAATGCTAACTAATGCTTCCTTCTAGGTTCTATAAATATGATTCATGAGTATTTGGAGAATGGACAAAAACGTTCATTTCTGTGTTGAGTTTGAATTAGGGATATTTCTTCCACGGTGATTGGATTTTTTGTCTTGGTTTTTTATATAGTAGCAAGATGAAATAATTGTACTTTTTATTTTACAGATTCAGTGGAGTTTAAGTATGTTTTATTTTAAGCATTGTTTTTTTCTCAACGTGGGTTCTAATTTTTTTCTATTGCAGCAAAATTATTTCTCCCAAAAATCCACAAATCAAGTGGTTCTGTCACAGATATGTGGATTAAGGTATATGAACTGTATACATTTTTGTTGTCTTCTCTTACTTTATTGTTTCTATCACAAATTTGGACATTCTATTTATCAATTATATCGGCATATACACAACAGGCTAAAGAGCTGGATGCAAATTGTGAGTATTACATTGAGCTGTTGGCAAAAGGAACAGGGAAACCAAAGGAAGAAATTGTCAAAGACATCCAGTTGACTAGATATTTCCAAGCTCAAGATGCCATAGACTATGGAGTTGCTGACAAAATATTGAACTCGGGAGAAGCTTCATATGAGAAGCGGGTAATAAATATTTCGTTGATAATAAATGTTTAATTTCCTTAGATATTTCATGCATTATTTATTCTAACGGTTACTTTCTTGATCAGAATTATAATGAATTGCGTGCTGCAAGAGCACTTAATAGAGGTGGCCGGAACCCTCAAGCTGCTTCTTCGGGACTTTAGGTAATTTCACACATAAAAACATTAGGTCGCTTGTTCAGTTCCCTATCCAATGCCGTTAAAGGGTGTTAGCGGGTTTGGTTTAAGTTGACGGCTAGTATAGAAAGGTCAAGCAGCTATCTTATATGAAGCCAAATGGAATTTGAACCAGTTAATGTCTAGAGTCTGTATCTTTGCTCTGGTGTTATCTGTGATGTACTTATATTACTTGAATTACCAGTGCTTTGTTTCAACTAAAGAAAATAAGAAAATTACTAGGCCTAGGGGATTATTTTCTGAAGTTGTAAATATCAAAACCGTTATCAACTAAGAAAATTAGAACATTATATACACTTTGTTTAATTTTTTAATACATAATTGGGTGGAGGCCTAATGCGTGCACACTGTTCCCGTATTGTCCCCCTGGACGAGTTATTTTATTGACCGTAATAAGCTGAAGCAAGGAAAAAAACCATGTTATGTGCCACACTAGTATCCGGCATTGAATGTGAATGTGTCATGCTTGTAACATAGAAGGCAAGTTCTAAGTTTAGATTCGTTTTTATCTTGGTAAGTTTATAGACATCCATGGATAAGTTTAAGCTAATTTAAGTTTATAAAAGATGTTTAAAAGCCCGTTGAAGATTTTGAATAGTTATTTAATAATTGTTGACAAGTTTGAGTATGTTTGGTTTATAACTTTTGCAAGAGGTAAAAAAAGCAATTCTGGAGGTGTAGAATTAATTTTGGAATTGATCGTACTTGATCAGAGTTGGTCTATCACAGCTGGCTTGACTGGATTTGATGGCGTTTTAGTGGTAGAATTTCACGTCTGGGGATTGTGCCCGAGAAATTCAAGCACCCTAGGCGTCTGACTCATGATTACGCCCGCGACATTCATAAGTTTAGGCATACAGTTTACGATCGTGCCCGTGATACTCATCCGTTTGGCTAGTAGATTTATGAACTTGGTCGGGAGATTCATCCTTTTGTGTATGTAAGCTAGTTTTCCCTGTAGTATTCTTGTATCTGGCTAGCAACATTATGAACTTGGTCGCGGGATTCATCCTTTGCTCGCGATATTCATGCTATGCTCGCGTCATTCATGATTGATACGTGTCGTCGCTAAGGTCGATGTTTGGTCGAGGTCTACGTGTTCCCTGTTTTTCGTACGAATGTCCGTTGACTCGGTCTGAGTGTTGCTTACTTCTCTCCGTCTTTGTGGCGGAAAAATAGATTTGCTGTCGAATTCACCGGTTTCCTGTACTTTGCAGGTAAATGGCTGATATTCCTGAATCTTTGGGGCGTAATGATGTCGAGGAAACAAGCACTTCCGACGAAAGCATCAATCTGGTCGACACCGTCGATGACCCCACTCTGGATTGGGTTGGTGCTGAACCCCGGGAAATAGCTTTGATCTATAGCTATTCCGGTAAACAAGCTTACACTGTTGTCGAGTATGGCGGCGGCCAGGAGGGATTTCAGAGAAACTTTAAGATTATGAGGCCGACGAGGGATGCCCGTATCTGCTCGGAGTTTACACAGGACGACTTTCCCATGTACGAGATCATATTTAAAGATATTGGGCTCCGGTTGCCCTTCAATGACTTTCAGGTGGGAGTGTTCAACCACCTGAACCTAGTCCCCTCCCAAATTCATCCTAATGCGATTGCCTTTATCCGGGCATTCGAACTCACCTGCTGCTTCCTGAGGATTGGGGCGACGATTCCCCTGTTCTTCAGGGTTTTTCATATACAACGGAAGTCCCGAGGAGGGAAGCACAATTGGGTGTCTCTTAAGCAGTCGAAGAGACTGTTTAGGATGTATATGGGTTCTGTGCGAGGTTTTAAGAATAAGTGGTATATTTTGCAACCGTCTACCCAGACAGCGGTAGATTCACTGTTCGAACCAGCCGCTGTGGTGGACGAGGACGGGGAGCCGTGTTTGGATGCTGAGGGTAATCCCGAGATTGGGAAAGTCAAGTTTCCCATTCACCGGTGTTCGGGCCATTACGATCATGGACCTGGATACTACCACACTCCTGTTGGAGGTATGGGTGCTGAGGACGAGGAAGCTTATGGCGTCCTGAACAAGTTTGTCGATGGCTTCTTTCCTGCTCAGTGGGTTACGAGGGAAGGGGATGATGTTCTTGATGAGGATGACGAGGCGACGTTTGAGGCGCACCCGTTCAACACCAAGGCGCTCGTCGAGTGCCAGTCTTACGGACAAGCTGTAGACCTCTTAGGTTTCTTGCTGTGCTCTATTAACATTCCTCTTTATTTGTTTTCTTTAATGTATGTGGCTAACCCAAGTACACTTCCTTTGCAGGTCACATGATAGAGTGTCGCGAGAGGTTGCTGAAGCTAACTTAAGACAAGAAAATCAGCAAGAGGTTGATGAGGCCGCAACAAGCCACACGGATGGGCCCGACCCCTGACTCGGGCAGGGAAGGATCTAGTGGGTCCTCGGGTTCTCTGGACACTGAGCGCCAATCTGCTTTGATCAGCAAGAAACAGAGTAGACCAGATGATGGGGTCGAAGTGATTGACAGAGGGGCGGGCGCCCGGGCCTTCGGCCTGCCACCCTGTTTTGTGGAAAAGGATTTCTCCGAGGGGTTTCCCTTGTCCGTATCCGACAATGAGGTCGACATCATCAGGCAGCTCGACAAGGAAGGTCGGAGGAAACACCTCGCTGCCAGCATGGTCGAGGTGGTAAAAATGGTCGAGATGGCGGTTGTCCTTGCGGGCGAAGGGTCAGACTCCTTGGATCGGGTCAAAGAGCTGGAGTCGGAGAAGGCGACTCTTGTGGCCAAGTCCCGCAAACTGAAGGCTGCCCTCGAACGCTCTGAGGAAATGTTTCGTGAGCAGTCTGACATGTTGTCGGGGGAGAAGGAAAGGGCCGACAGAGCTCTCGAGGAAAAAGACTGCCTCCAGCTTGATAAGGAGCGGTTGGAGAGTGACAACCAACGACTGTCGAGAGAGGTCGAGGACCTGAAGACTGTTATGCTGCCCGTTGAGGACGAGCCAGAAGGGATGGCTGACTTGCGCACGCGCTTTGACTTTATCGCTCGCATTCAACTCCTGGAGTCAGACTGTGTTGGCGCTTTGGCCGATGGTTTTGAGACTGCGGTGAGTCAGCTGTCCGTGCTAAATCTGGGTTTGAATACCGAAGAGGCTGGGGTTCTGTCCCAGATTGTCGATGGCCGGGTTGTGCCTTCCCCTGACTCTCCTGACGTCGACGTCGGCACTCCGGGAACTGATTGATGCTTTTGTTGGTGTTTGGGCCCGCGCGTCCGTTATTGTTTTTGGGGCCTGCGTGCCCGTTATTGTTTTCGGGGTCTGCGTGCCCGCCTTTATTCTCTTAGTTTTTTGGCCATCGTGTCTGAACTGTAATTTTGGATATCGCCGGCCCTTGTGGTCGGTATATTATTGATCCTTGTTTATGATTGCCTATTCGATAAGTACTTTGTTTACATTTGTCTGATAATATTTGATGTATATGCTCGACTGTTATTTTTGGTAACGAATTCTTGGCGAAGTTTGTGTTCGGGTGGAGATATCCGTTTGACCCCTATGTCGGTCGACGCATTTTGAAATGCGTCAAAAGCGCGGAGTGGAATCCGCGTGTCAGGCGTATGACCGCGATTGGGATCCTACACCTGTGGCGTGAACTGCCCATCGCGAGCTGGGTGTTCTGTCATATGGGGTATTTCGACAGTGGAGCTCGATCGAGGTGTCCCTGTCGGGCATGTACGATTGGTTCATCGAAGTGAACGACAATATGCCCTCGTTGGTTGGTAGGTCGGGTCCGTACCTCGACTCGCCTACGTGGTCGAGCTTTTCCCTTCGTCGACCGAAGGTGAGCATTCGACGGCAAAAGTCCCCCAGCGGGTGAGGGCTTTAGCTATAGTATTGTTTTAGCTTCGCAGCATTCCAGGGTTGTGGTAATGATTCTCCGTTTAATTGCTCGAGATAATATGCTCTGGTGCCCGTAGCTCCATGGACGCGATAAGGTCCCTCCTAATTTGTGGTCAATTTTCCTTCGCAGGAATCTTTCTGGTTCCTCTGCAAGACTAGGCTACCGATCTGAAATTCGCGTCATATGACCTTATTGTCGTGGCGTAGGGCTACCCGCTGTTGCAGAGTGGCCTCGCGCAGGGCTGTTCCTGATCGGATTTCCTCGACCAGGTCGAGCTCGTCTCTCAAAGCCTCGTCGTTCATTTCCCCGTCAAGAGGCATCTCCGTTCGCCTAGATGGCTCCATGATCTCTACTGGGATGACCGCCTCGGTGCCGTAGGTCAGTCGGAATGGAGTCTCACATGTCGTCGAATGGGGCATGGTGCGGTAAGCCCACAGAACGCTGTGTAGTTCTTCGACCCACCCCATTTTTGCTTTGCCTAGTTTGCGCTTGAGTCTTCGTAGGATGACCCTGTTGCCGGCCTCGGCTTGCCCGTTGGTTTGGGGATGCTCGACTGTGGTAAAATGTTGTTTGGTGCCGAGTTTGGCGATGAAGCTTTGAAAGCCTTGGTCGGTGAATTGGGTACCGTTATCTGTGATTAGCGTCTGCGGGATTCCAAACTGGGCGAGAACGCTTCGCTTGTAAAAGCGGAGGATGTTATGTGAGGTGATTTTCGCAAGGGCCTCGTCATCTATCTACTTTGTAAAGTAATCCACGCCACAATGAGGAATTTGTTTTGGTACGTTCCTTGCACGAATGGTCCGAGGATGTCCACCCCCCACCAGGCAAATGGCCATGGGGATGACAATATATTCAGCTCGTATGGCAGGGTGAGATGCATGTCGGCGTGTCTTTGGAATTTGTCGCATCTCTTGACGTGGTCTTTGGTGTCTTGCTGCATTTTCGGACAGTAATACCCCGCTCGTAGTGCCTTCCTCGCTAGGGATTTGTCGCCCATGTGTTGGGCGTTAATACCTTCGTGTATTTCCCGTAATATCTTGGGGACTGCGGATTCGTCGATGCACTTCAAGAGTGAGATGGAAAATCCTCTGCGATATAGTTTGTGTTCGAGCACCACGTAGGAGCACGCTCGCCGTTTGGTTGCGGCTGCTTCTCTTTGGTCCAGGGGGAGTTCCCCCTTCGTTAGGAAGTTAAACACCGGGGTCATCCAGGATGAGGTGTCTCCGATGGTGTTTACCTCCGGTGGAGTCGTGGACTTTTCGATGCTCGGGCGAGATAGATTCTTGTATGACAGATTTGTTTCCGCCTTTCTTTCTCGTGCTTGCGAGCTTCGAAAGTATGTCGGTCCTTGTGTTTTGCTCGCGTGGTACGTGCGAAATTTCTGCTCGGTCGAATTTTTTCATGTGCTCCCTGACTAAGTTCAGATATTCTATGAGGCTGTTGTTTTTAGCCTGGTATTCCCCTTGAACTTGGGACGCGACGCGTTGAGAGTCGGTGAAAATTTGTACTTCACGGGCACCTAAATCCTCGGCCAGTCTTAGACCTGTGAGTAGGTCCTCGTATTCCGCCTGGTTGTTAGAGGTCAGAAAGGAGAGGGTGAGCGAATGCTCGACCACCACACCTTCCTCGTTCTCTAGGAGGATTCCTGCGCCGCTCCCGGTCGAGCTAGATGCTCTGTTGACGAAGATGATCCACTTGTGCTCTTCCCTACGGGGGGGTTTTGAGCGGTCATCTCAGCGATGAAATCGGCCAAAGCCTGTGCCTTTAGGGCTTTCCTGCTCTCGTATTGGATGTCAAACTCAGAAAGTTCCAAGGACCACTTCAACATTCGACCCGCCATGTCTGGTCGACCCAAGAGCTGTTTCACGGACTGGTCTGTTCGCACTACGATCGTGTGCGCGAGGAAATAGTGTTTGAGCCTTCTCACTGCGTTGACGAGGGTCAGAGCCACCTTTTCTATCTGTTGGTATCTAACTTCGGACCCCTGAAGCGCCTTACTCGTGAAATAAACGGGTTTTTGTCCGTCGCGCGTCTCACGAATGAGGGCTGCGCTGACGGCTTCGATCGAGACAACCAAGTATAGGAACAAGGGTTCCCCGTCGAGTGGTCGTGATAACACGGGCGGCTGCGAGAGACTTTGTTTAAGATGAAGCAGCGCCTGCTCGCATTCCTCGGTCCATTCGAAGGCCGCTTCCTTGCGAAGAAGCTTAAAGAAAGGGATGGCGTGTTGAACGAATTTTGCAACGAAACGGGATAGCGAGATGAGCATGCCATTCAAGACTTGTATGGATTTTTCGAGGAGTTGTGGGGAGGTCGGAGAAAGCCCGACACTTGTCGGGGTTGGCTTCGATTCCTCGTTCTGTTAAGTAGAAGTCGAGGAACTTGCCCGCC
This sequence comes from Vicia faba, assembly GCA_948472305.1. Lineage (NCBI taxonomy): Eukaryota > Viridiplantae > Streptophyta > Magnoliopsida > Fabales > Fabaceae > Vicia > Vicia faba. The sequence continues at coordinate 1,060,990,026 of OX451738.1, read as the reverse complement.
TTGACCCCGAACGTGCACTTCTCGGGGTTAAATCTCATTTTGCATTGCCTTGCTTGGGAAAAGACTTCCCTGAGATGAGCGGCATGGTCGATGTATGCTCGGGACTTGACGATCATGTCGTCCATGTATACCTCGAGCATATCCCCGATTTGGTTGCAGAAGACTTTGTTCATCATCCGCTGATACGTTGCTCCTGCGTTTTTCAGACCGAAGGGCATTACGTTGTAGTAATAGTTGCCCGAGCTAGTCATGAAAGCGGTGCAGTGTTTGTCGCCTATTGCCATTGGGATTTGGTTGTAGCCCGAATAGGCGTCCATAAACGATAGTATTTTACAACCGGCTGAGTTGTCGACCAACATATCAATATTAGGTAAAGGAAATGCATCTTTGGGGCATACCTGGTTAAGATCGGTGTAGTCAACGCACATTCACCATTTTCCATTATTTTTCTTGACAAGTACAACATTTGACAGCCAAGTTGACTACCGGGCTTCAGAAATAAAATTTGTCTCTAAGAGGTCTTTTACAGCTTTTTCAGCAGTCTCCGTTTTCTCCAGAGACTGCCTACGTCTACGTTGCACTATTGCCCTAGCGGCTGGATCAATGGCGAGTTGATGACAGGCGACCTCAGGGTCGAGTCCGGGCATCTCCGCAGCGCTCCATGCGAACAAATCCGCATTCTCGTGCAAGCAAGCCTTGATTTGATTCCTCGCCAAGTCGGGGAGTCCAGTGCCAATCTTCACTCCTCTGTTTGGGTCTTCACCGAGGGGGACGCGTTCGAAGTCCCTGTCCGGAATTGGTCGAAGGGGGACTTGCTCGCCGCTGGGAGGCTCATCTTGGTCGAAGCGAGTGTCTAGGGATATCGAGTCGACCTTTGGAGGGGCTCTCTGCTCTTTTGCTCTGACGGGCTCTGACCGTCGAGGTTCTGGTCGCGTAGTTGCAGCTCTCTTGGCGGGCCTTGTGCTGGTGTCGACCGTGTCGTGTCCCTTGGGTGCCGCGTTAAAACACCTTCGGGCAACTTCCAGGTCACCTTGGATAGTGGCGACCCGTGCCCTCTTGGTGTAGAACTTTATTTTTAAATGGACGATGGAGGGCACCGCGGTAAGCTCTGCCAGTGTCGACCTTCCCAGAATGCAGTTGTAGAGGGAGGGGCAATCAATGACGAGGAAGCGCACCTTGACTTGCCTCGTAGCAGTATCCTCGCTGAACGTAACCATGAGCTCGACGTATCCCCAAGGCTTGGAGGTCGAGCCATTAAAGCTCCGCAGGTCCGACCCCACGTATGGTGAGAGGTGAGAGTCGTCGACCTGTAGGGTTCGGAACAGTTGGCTGTACACTACGTCGACGGAATTTCCCTCGTCGATGAAGATGCGATGTACGTCGAAGTTGGCCATTCTCGCCCTTATCAGCAGAGGGATGACCGAATTGGGCCCCCCTCCGGGGAGCTCCTAGAGGTAGAAGGTGATTGGCTCTGATCTGCCTCTCACTTTTTCAAAGGTCACCGTTTGAGGGGGGGCCATGTTGACCAACTCGTCCAGCTTCCTCTTAGCTGAATTTATGGTCAAATCATTGAACCCTCCACCGTTGATGACCATGGCGGAGGGGAAGTGTTCCCACCTGCTGTGCGTAGACAAAGGTTCTTGCAAATGTCCCGGGACGTAGAAGTCCTCCAGTCTTGCGACGGAGAACGCAGTTTGGATGGGAACTGACTCGTCAGATGGTCGTGCATCCTCTTCTGCTTCCCACGTCTCACGGGCATCCCGACGAGGAGCGTCATTTTGCCAGTATTGTGCGAGCCTTCCCCCTTTTATGAGGGTCTCGATGGCGTCCTTGAGGTGGACGCAGTCTTCGGTCAGGTGCCTGTGGCTCCGGTGGTACTGGCAGTATTTGCTTCGGTCCACCCCGGGTTTGGCAGGAGCTGAACGGGGACATTTGACGCCGCCATCCTTGAAATCTGTACTTGTTCACTCCGCTAAGATGCGCTCACGGGAAGCCGTGAGCGGAGTGTATTCTGTGTCCCGAGGGTCCCCTTTGTTTCCGGGCGTCTCAGGGTTTATTGTCCCATCTCTTTTCCCAAGTTCATCGAGGAGGGGTGGTGTCTTATCGCGGATTGCTGCTGGATCCGCAGTTTCTGGGGTCTGGGGCTCTGTTGGCCGCTTCTCTTTTCTCGTAGTCCATGTAGGCTCTGGCCTTCTCGAGGAGGGCATCAAACGTTTGGGGTGGTTCGATGCCCACGACTTTTCTGAACTCGGTGTCGGGGAGGAGACCCCTCTCCAGCAGGTATCTCTTCATATGGTCCGTGCAGGGGACCTGGATGGCTTCCCAGTTGAAGCGGTTAATGAATTCTCTCAAGGTCTCATCGTGCTTCTAGACGATGGCCTCGAGCGCTGCTTCGGTGTTCGGGTGTCGTCGCGAAGCAGTGAACGAGATGATGAACTGGTTCTTCAAGTTTCGCCAAGAGGTAATTGACCCCGTAGCGAGACCTTTGTACTAGTCCATAGCTACTTTCTTCAGGGTCGTGGGAAACAACTGACATTTGATCGGTCCCCCGACGTTGTGGTAGTGCAGCATGGCTTCGAACCCATTTATATGGTCGACCGGGTCGGCGACGCCATCATACTCTTTTAAGTGGGGAGGATTCTCCATGCTCGGGGGAATGGGAGCCTCCATGATAGCTTGTGACAAGGGACCGCGGGGGTCGTCCTCGTCACTCCGTTTTGGGGAGCGGGACGGGGATCCGATGTATCGTCGATCACGGTGGCCCTGGTCGTGCGGAGCGTTCCTCGAGCAGTGTGACCGTTGATGATTTCCCCCGTGTCTGTCTCCGAGAGGTCTTCGTTCTTGCCGTGAAGGGCTATTGTCGCGCCTTCCTACATCGACGAGTGGTTCCCTCTCCAAAGGGGGTCGTCGCCCGATTGGTCGAGGCGACGGGCTTCGAGAGATGTCCCGATTCTGTCTCCGCGGGGGAGATCGGGGACGTTCGTCCGCTTGTCGAGGGGGAGGAGAGTGAGGTCTTCTGTGCCTTCTAGGGGGCCTTCGGTCGTCCTCGAGTGCTCTCAGTCTTTTTCCCTGGGCAAAGATGAGATAGTTGGTTTGGTTAATCGCCGCGAACAATGCCCTGGTCGTGGCGTCTGCCCCAGCGGAGACAGGGACTTCGTGGAATTGGATGGATGGGTAGTTCAGAGGAACTGGGTGATCTTCTTCAAGCCGATGAGGGATTGATGAAGATGAAGCCGTGGCTCCATCCCGGTAGTTAGAAGGTCCGTGGATGTTGCCGCCAGGGACCGTATTATGGCCGGTGATGCCGGCGTTGTCGAGGCTGACATTATTGTCGGTGATGTTGTTGTTAGCTTTGATGACACAAGCGTTCTGGTTGTCCTGAGTTTGGTCAGCCATGACAGTCGAGGATTGTTAGCTTTTGTCTTTTTAAATAGAGAGAAGACAGGGAAGCTTAGTTTCCCACAGTCGGCGCCACTGATCGTACCTGATCGTAGTTGGACCGTCACAGTTGGCTTTTGGCTGGATTTGAAGGAGATGGGGGGGGGGGGGGGGTGCCTGCAAGACACTCCGATGGCAAAGTGAGAGACGGAACGAGCAAGCAAGTATGTATGTAGGTGTGAATGAATGAATACCTGACCCTCTCGAAATAGAGGGTATTTATAGCCTCCAGCGCTGGGTCAATGTCTCTTTATTGGGCTGATCAAACAGGCCCAACAAAGAGATTGCCAGGTTCTACGTGAGTAGTGGGGACCTGCACGTGACCCCCTACCCGAGATCCTGAGGACTCCGCGAAATTCAGAGAGGTTGAAAGTCAGCCTTACGAGGAGGGTGCTCGGGTAGAGCGCGCGCTCGTCGGGGACGTTCCTCGTGGGCACCAGTGGAAAGTAATCGTAGCCGATCAGATACCCATGATCGGGGTATGCTCGGAGGATATACTGCTCAGCATGATATGTTGACAAGCTTGGATTGGGCCTCACTGGTGATTGGGTCACGGGCAGGTCCAGTCCAGAACAGGAATGATTTTGAAGTGTTTGGTTCTTTTAAAGTAGAATTGATTATGTTTTCATAATTGATTCTACTAGATATAATTTGTAGATTTTGAATTTAAATGTGATTTTTACATTGAAATTTGTTATTCAACTCAATTTTGCATAAAATTTTTTGAAAATCACTTTTCATTCATTGATTTTTAATCAGAATCAATTTTAGAGAAATCAATCCATTCAAAATCAATTTTTTTTAAGGCAAAACCAAATATCTCAAGATCATATTTGAGCGTGAGATACAGCCTGAGTTGCTACTTGTTGTTAATAGGATTTAATTTATATAAATGATTAAATTCTGGTTAGAAAAAAAAAATCAAATCAAAATAAGTAAAAAATAAATATATATTTAGTACTATGGTAGAAAAATATGCACCTAATATACTACAGCACTGTCTCTCATAGTAATTATTACATTAAAATTACATTGAAAAAATTGTTTTGTTATTGTTATTTTCTAGTATAACTTTAAATTTATTAAACACATTTTAACATATTGATATTTATTTCGTTAAAATTTAAATTGAACACCAATTACATAGAATGTGTGGAAAAGAGGGTGTTTGAGAGTGTATTGGCTGTACCTTAATTTTTTAATTACATCGTTAAATAATAATGATAAATAATTACTATATTAATATTTTTACTCTATTTATCTTCATATGAGTACTTCACTGATTGATAAAGATTCACTAATAAAATCACATTTATTTTATTTTTCAAATTTTTTAATATGTGAAATTATCAACTAGGATAAATATTGTGGTATAGAGGAAGTACTCCTTTACAATTTTTTTGAGGTACGTAAACTTTTAAGTTATAATGTCATTTATTAAAAAATATTCGATACAATACAAATGTGGTATTGCTCTGGAAATTTGTTAAAGATGTGATCACCTTAGCCAGCCTACGAGTAATCTTATTTTTTAGACTACGAGTAATCTTATTTTCTTGTTTTTGAATAAACTCTTAGAAGTTAATAATTCAGTTAAGTATAGCTTTGATTGTGGTGTGTTCGTGTTGGTGTAAGCTCTAGAGGTCAATATATTAGGTATTTGTATCGAATTATTTATTAATAATAAAAGATATATATTTTTTTATTATGTTTGTTTTTCTAAAATAATGAAGTCTCTAGAATAGTTCGTTTATTTAATGAAATATTAAGTGTGACTTAATAATCAGATTCCATTAAAAATAAGAATACTATTCGTAAAATATCCGTAGTCGAGCTTTATTGCGAAGTGGAATAACATTAAAACATTGAGATTATTATGAAGATAGACTGATGATCACACCTCATGGATCATGGATAAAGAGTTATCAAGTCTTGACATAAGTATGAATATTAAGAGTAATATTTATACTAGATTTAACCCGCTATGAGAATACTACATAAAATGTTATGCAAGGTGTCATAAGTTATTTTCATGGTGATAATGGTGTATACCACCCTTCGACCTGAAATCACTATGGACCTTAAATGTGGAGTTAAATACTTTATTGCTGATCAAACGTTATCCGTAATTGGATGGTCATAAAGACAGTTGATGGATACTTCACAAAGCATGCTGAGGGACATGAGTGACCTAGATAGAATTTTTTCATCTCGCATAACAGGATAAATGTCTAAGGGTCCAATATTGAACTGGACAAGGGTGACACGGATTATGCCTTGTGTTCAATATAAACATAAGGGTAAAAAGGTAATTGTACACATAAATATTATCACAGAAAGGTTTTGTCAGATCACATGACATTTTTGTGATTTGGGTAGCAGTGATGTGTTGCTAGATACCGCTTACTGTTTATTATGCTAAATGCATGATTTAATATAATTGCCAACGTCACGAAAATCTATAGGGTCACACACATAAGGACATGTTGATGAGAGATAGAGTAAATAAAGAACACCGTAAGGTACAATGCACTCAAGTGAAATATGGAATGTGGCAAGGTACCACGCGCTTAAGTGATATGCGGTATATCATAAGGTTTGATACTCATATGTTTAATTGGGCTTTTAGCTTGCAGCCTTAATTGGGCTTTTAGCTTGGAGCCCACATAAGTGGTTCTATAAATAGAATCCTTGTGCTGAAGCATTTGATTTGATGAAAATTCGGTCTTGATTTTTAGCCGTATATTTTATCTTTCTCTCACTCAAAGTTTTTGTTCGTAAGCAGCTAACACTGTGTCCGTAAGTGATATGTTCATGTGAACTGAGTAGAGACGTTGTCATTCATCAATGTTCATGATCACAACATCAAAGGTCTTGATCATCACAAGAGGTAATGATTTCTATCACTGACCATGCCCATTCGTAAGGATCACTAAAGGAAAATTTTAATTTTCTGATACATTTTGGATCGCAATTTTCCTTTAGTTCGACCTAGTCGAACTGAATTAAGTACAGTTGGTTGTATTCGATAGAGTCTAATACAACGCAAAATTGTTGTGTTAGAGTGTAACTTGTAGTTTTAGATTTTGTGTTTGACCTTTGATCTCTCTCTCTCTCTCTCTCTCTTAAAAATCCTAATTGTTCCAACAAATTGGTATTAAGAAATCCGGGTTGTGATTCAGAGCAAATCTGTAATGATAAACAAAAATACAACATGAACACAATTTCTAGTAAATCTATTGGTTTTCAAAGGTGAGAACTACGAGAGGTGTGTTGCACAGATAAAGTCCATCTTCATATACCCTTAAACAGATCTTTCTTTGCCTATATAAAGAAGAATTGAAGAATGGAACAATAACGAAGTTTACAACATTTTTTAACGAACAATTTCACAATAATCTTGAACGTGAATATTACAACTTTGTGCGATAAGAAAAAGCATCAAACAAGGAATTTTTGTTCATACACTTATTCTCAAACACTTTTGTGTTAATCATTGTGTTTCCTTATGTGTAATCTATTTTATAGAAGCATATTTGTAAACACATCATTGTATCTCAATTTTGGAGTTATTATTCCTTGAGAGACTAGAGTATAGTTAGAATTTCTCAAGAAGATATTGACAATACGTCTTTATGGTTGTAATCAGCTTGATTTTAGTAGATTAAGTTCTTGTGAGAAGACAAAATCACTTTGGCGCGTGGACTAGAGGTAACTTCGTTAATAACTGATTGTACTTGACTAGAAGGATCATCAAGGCTCACGAGCTTTACGTTGAGCAGAGGTTGGAAATGAGATGGGGGGGGGGGGGTACCTGCAAGATACTCCGATGCCAAAGTGAGATTCAGAATAATGCAAGAAAGTAAGAGTGGGTAAGAATGTTTCAATAATACCTGACCCTCTCAAGTGAGAGGGCATTTATAGTCCCCATCGCTGGGTCAACGTCTCTAATGTTGGGCCATGATGAGGCCTAATAAAGAAGATTTCCAGGGCTTACGTGTGTATGGAGACCATTCCAATAGTCCTGGACACGACATTGACAGTTGTTGGACGTTGAAAAATAAGATTCAGGACCTGATTGACGAAGGAATAATCGAGTTCACGCAAGATGGTCAGATCAGGTTCTTCTATTATCCCTCAAATACTGAGGCTGCAAGGCACACCATCTAAAGTGACAAGTTCAGGCAGAGAAGCTTTTTGTTCATTCAAATTTTCGTTTGGAATTTCTCTAGTTGATTCAAATATTTATCTTTATGTCAGACTTTTGGTTGTCCTCATTAATGCATTGCATATGTTTGTATAAAATTAATCCATTATTTTTCACTATACTTAAATTATGCTTTCACTTCCTTTTATAATATTCAACTCTCGGTTAAAAGTTATAAGCCTTTAGAGGGAGGATGACAAAAAAAATCGTGATCTCTATAATATGCTTTTGAATAGACCTTGCTGATAATGTACATGTGTTGTTTCAAATCCTAAATAGTAGAGTTATAAGGAAGATAATCCCTAGTCAACCCCTTTGAGCCTAAGAAGTATGAGTTTTCTTTTTCGTATTAAATTAAAACCTTTAATCATAACCTAGGGTAGTGTAGTTTCTCAGTTAATTCAAATGCATGCGTATTTAGTCACAAGCTTTCACTTCGTACACAACAAATAGCATCGGAGACGTCCTTCCAAATCAAAAGACGGTGTTGGTTCCCTATAAAACAGACAATCATTATTTTTCAAAAGAAGAGTCCGCTAAGTCAAAACCTATGAAGAAGACTAAAGAAAAACTGGGGCAGCCTGCTGACTGTAATCACAAAAGAAACAATGCAGGCAAAAGGTAGAGATAATAAAATAAAAAAGAGGCCACTACAAATCCTCGACAACAGAAAATGTTACAGAAAATGACTGCCTTCTCAAATAAACTTCCAGTATCTGAACCATCACCTAAATATCATTCCAGAATCAATTGGAATCCAAACACATAATTAACTTAGTGTAGGGTTGAAGAACCTCACGGAGAATATGTTGGATACGAATAAATTTTGAGCCTTATCCTTTGTTTCTTAGACCGTGAACCAGACCACATTACAACCCTTAAAATTCCTAGCAAAGCATGGGTTAGTTTGAAAGCATACTGTTACAAAAGGTATCCTGACTCCTGTAAGGTTTACTATAAATCCTGAGTTGAATTCATATTCTTACAAAATTCTGTTGTTTGCTAAAAATGCATTTTCAAAACCTCAAAGACAAGCATAAATTTTTCATTTATGATACCACTGTTTTCATATAACTAATTGTTTGACAGCAGAGGAATTCTCACGACGAATGTCCAATGAACAGAAATCCCCTCTCAGTAAATAGAATCACTTCAAATGGAAAGACACTTCCAAATGACAAACCTTCCATAGTCCAAGGGGAATGACATGTTATTTCCCAACTCATCCGTGGCAGTCAAGTCGAGATTCAAAGAATCTCTCAAAAGTGCTGAATAGCCAGGGGAAAATCCCCATCTGAGTCACTTAGGGCATGTTACATTGATCAGGGGTTCCAGCAAAAACCACTTTGAAATTTGAATCTTCGGTATTATCAAATTGCTTATCTGTGCTAGTAGTATCAGGTGGTGTCAGTTGATGGGTTTAATCTGTAACGTATAGCCTAAATGTAGTACTGCAAGTGTACAGCCTATCGAAGTAATATATAAGATTATCGAACCACAGAGACCAATTGTCAATCTATCAACTCTATTGCTAAGGTGCTTATCTAAGGCGAACAAGAATATTGATGTGAGTGCAGTGTACAAAGTAAATGAGCGAGGTAAATAACAGTTTAAAAGACAGGTTGGAATGTAAATCATGTAATCAGATATTGGTCCGGTCATGCGTAGATGAACCTACTTATGGGGCAGTATTTTCTATTGATAGCAAAGAATCAGTTTAACGGGAACTTGTAGCTTTTGACTACTAAGAACCGAGTTTACTTTTTAAATTAAATTCCTTTATTGTCACATATAAAGGGTGCCTTCCGCGTTAAAGAGGTAAACCTATTTTTAAAAAATTGATAGTTTTGACTTAACAGAAAAGTGATCTTACTTGAAAGATTAACTTAAAGAGACTTTTGGCTTTTGACCAAGAGTCAGATTTCAAACCTACAAACGCATCCGAAAATAGTTTCAAAATCATTTTCTAAAAAGGTCAATGATTCCTATTTAACCAATCAACGGCTTTCCCTCTTTTTGTTTGGTTAAATAATAATCAAGTCGTATCATTAGTTTGGACGGCTTTCGATCTTACCCAATAAACATTTAAACACAATTGACTTAAGTTAGAAGCAAAACATCCCCAGAGTATTTTCACTAGCATGATAACTGGAACACGACCATGACGACAATCATTACATCCTAACCATTATAGTTTAGCCAGACATAATAAGTGCGAGTCTATAAAACGTGTAGACTATGGTAAGAGCATTTAAAGTCTATAAAACATGTAGACTATGGTAAGAGCATTTAAAGTCTATAAAACGTGTAGACTATGGTAAGAGCATTTAAAGTCTATAAAACGTGTAGACTATGGTAAGAGCAATTAAATAAAGAAATGTAATAAAATAGAACCTTGCTCCGGTCGGAGACTTGAATCTGATACAAATCTACGGAAAAGTAAGGCTGGTATGATGAACTTCAACCAAAGTGCTCCAAGACTCGATTACAACTCAATCTACACCGCAATAACTCCCCGATGTGAAGAGATTATTACTTTACAGAAACTGATAGTATATGGCTTAAGATTGTACTAAGCTTGGATGAAACTAAAGAATGAGAATCGAAAGCTATTTATAGAGGAACTTTGAGGTGCGTAAGGACCAGCATGCCCCTTAACTTCTTTTGATCGGGAACCTTTTTGTGAAGGCCGCGGGCGCGGTGAGTGTGGCCGCGGGCGCGGTGCCTGGAACCGCCACATCATGGGAACGTGGCAGTTGATCTATGGGTGAAAGTGGGCCACGTCATCGCGTTCCCTGTAGCCAGCGCGGTGCTGAACGCCATAAGTGCAGAATATCTTGAAAAACCCTAATTTCTTGGCGTTTTGGCTCGTTTCTTCACAGGAGGCTCTGAAATGACAAGAATCCTGAAAACAAAGGAAAAAGGAACATAATACGAGAAAATGACAATAAAAACTAAGGAAAACATGTGATATTTGAGTCAGAAACATAGTGCGATTTAGTGCGATCAAATCCTCCCACGCTTAGACCTTTGCTTGTCCTCAAGCAACAACTCTTAAAAGTAGATGAAAGAAAATTATGGTGTATACAGGTTTTGGGCAAAGAGGGCTTCTAAGTCCGAGTAAGGGTGTGTTGTCAGGCACTGACAATCTGAATCAAAGGTATCGTAATTACACTACTCGCAGAAATGCGGACATAAACCTCATAAGTATACAGATCGATCCTAATATCCTTACTATGCTAAGACTTCCCTTTTTTACGAGGTCCTTTTTCATTCAGGCGCAATCACATTAAGCCCGTTATCCGTACATACTCATGGTGTAGTGACCGGTTAGTGACTCTGATCTCAAGTGATGGGATTCTGGTACAAGAGTTGGTTTAATCCCTTTTTATTTTACCCATTTGTAGTTGCGGGGGATCGGACCGTAGTCCGCCCTACCAAGTTCAGCACCAGATACCTCTGAACCAACTACAACATATATGCCTTATATATATTTTTTCTTTGTTTTTGTTAGTGCTTACAACTTTCTTGAGTTGAGTAATCTTTGTGAGGATCACCCAACTCGTAGTCGTATTCATACTTTATTTTATAACTTTTAAGGCAAAATAGAGATCATCCACTTATATTCATCGATCCCACACTTAGAGCATGCTTAGGCCGGAGCTGACTGCTAAGATAAACTACTTGAAGACCTATTTGTACAGTTTTATTCAAAATCATAGCATATTGAGGAGAAAGGATCTAATCTAAATATATAAAAAAAAGCTTATGGTGTAAAAATGATAACGAATTTTTCAAAAAGTGAGTGTCCGAGAAACAGACCCTATCTAAGACCTGTCTCATAGCCCAAATCCTAAAAAACAACCATAAATCTTTGAAAAGCGAAAAATTTGTAAGTCTAAAGGATGGGGGAAATGAAGGGGTACACTACGCAGAAAGACTCGCCTATCACATGCATTTTATTAACTACGAATATATAAAAAGAAAAATGCGGAAGGGAAATAAAAGCAGGAAAAACGGGAAATAAAAGCGAAAAATAAAAGCGAAAAACGGGAAATAAAAGCGATAAATGCTCCTCCCACACTTAAATCAGACATTGTCCTCAATGTTCCAAAATAAGGTAGGAGGAGGTACCTGAAAACACTAGTGGGGGCCACTAGGACCTTCACCATCCTGGTTGGTACGACCGGAACAGCGGCTACGGCTGCGACGGCCGCTATCTCGGTCCAAAACAAGTTGCTCCAATCGCTCTGACAAGGCGGCATTTGCCGCCTGTAGCTCTTGGGTCCTACCAATGAGGGTGCCTTGGGTTGCCTCCATCAATTGGAAGTGACGAGCGTATGTGGTCTGGTGTAGGTGCTGTTCTCTCTGAAAAGCCAGCTGACTTTCCATAATAGTGCGCAGAGAGCTAGCATTTTGTTCTTGGGACGCTTGCATGAAGGCCATGTTGTCGGCCGCCTGTTGCTGCAAGGTAGCAAGGAGGGTGTCCCTCTGGGCCTCTCGGGCCATATGCTCACGCCACATGTCCTCAGTGACATGGAAACTAGGAGCTGTACCTGCATGTGGGTTAGAGGTAGAAGGTGTCGTGTGTGGTGGTGAAAAATGGGGTGGTTCCTCTGTTTGGAAATCGTACTCATCATCAGTGTTGTTACCCTCGTTTAAAGGTAGATTTGGGGGTAACGGACCAATAAAAGCAGGAGCGTTGAGATCGTAGGTCCAGTTACGCTCAAATCTAATATCAGTACGACGGGTGCAAGGCATAACAATACTGGGTATAGCAGCACCTCCAACCATGAGGAAGTAACCACCTTCCTTCCTCGTCTTGCATAAACGCATATCCCTGAAAAATTTAAGATTTGCAATCCGAGGAGGAAGTGGTTCTAGGGTAGCAAGTTCCGTATCCAATCCTATGGCACGGGCAATAGTGGTAATCAGTCCACCAAAGGAAATCGGCCCACCTTTTCTTAAAACATGGTGCATGTGGGCAATCATGAATGGGACGGGATTAACTTTGGTGTCTGTGAGGCAGCTCTGCATGATAATTAATTCTTTAGCATTCACCTTGTTTGGGTTTTCCCGAGCAAAGATGGTGGATGCTAAAAGAAATCTAAAGACACGAAGGGCAGGATTGTGGATGTGAGAAGCAAGAAGGCCATCAAAAGATGTTGCATTTTGTTTAGTAATTCTGGCCCAAAATGCTTCAAATGCCCAATCCGTGTCTAAAGGTGCTTCACAAATGGCACCATCCCCATAAGGCAATCCTAACATGGCGGCTAGACCGCCAGTGGAGTAATCATATTCGACATTAAACATTCTAAATTTGACTCCACCTACGGTGCTAGCAGTGTTAGGGGAGACGTTATAAATTAAAGAACTTAAAAACTCGAACGTCAGCCTAGGGTAGGTTGGTGCTTGAGTAGCAAAAATATCATGCATACCTATTTTATCTAGAAGGAAGAATACACTATGGTATATACCTAATGAATATAGACAGTTTTCATCGATATACCTGGTAGAGTGTATTGGTGTTGTCAGCAATTTTTCAAGCCGCTTTAGTTGCCTTTCTCCGGCTTGACCACCACGCAAAATGTAACCGTGATATTCCATAGGATTTTCTTGTGGATGAATAGAGAGAAAGAATGGGATGTAGAAGTAATGAATGTGTGAGGAAGAAAATGAAATAGTGGGGGGTATTTATAGGAAGGGAAGAAAGAAAATGGTGGTTGTAAATATTTATGATGAAAATAATGGAAATAAATGTAGTGGGTTGGTATGGGTAATAAAGTGGGTTAAAAATGGAATAAAATGGGATTGGAAATGGAAAAAGTGGTAAAATGGGGGGAAAAACGAGCTACTAGCCGTTAGGTGACCGTTGCGTCACCGCGGGCGCGGCAGGGCCTACCGCGGGCGCGGTGAGGTCGAGGTCAGTTGGGCTGGCCTGGCTTTCTTTCCATTGGGCTTTTTCTTCCTCGCCATTAGCTTCAATTTCTGGAGGTGTACCTATTTTTCTTATAAATGTGCATATATGTACGTGAATACATATACACATGTATATTTATTTTATTTTTATATTAAAACTATGGTGACCAGAAAAAACAAAAACATTAGTAAATAAATAAAACATATGCATATATATATATATATATATATATATATATATATAGATATAGATACGGACATTGGGTCATCAAAATAAATATTAACAACGCAGGAAACAGAGAATGCAAAATAAAAATGAGTCTGAAAAGGAAATCAACATAATACTAATAATACTGAAACTAGATATCTTGTGAACAATACAGATCTATTGCCAACCGGTAGGATGCTCTGCAGGAGTGCCTGGGCCACGCAGCTCAGTCAGCTGGCGTCGAATCTCTGCCACCTCGTGAGCTAATTCATCTAACTCACCAATAAAGGTAACATCATTCACTTCCAACTGCAAATGAAGGTCAGCCACCTCATTGCGGAGAGTTGTTATCTCAGTGCGCATAGCAGTCAATAGAGTGCGAATATCAGGTTCCTGCAAGCTGAGGTTATTAGTAAGAACAGTAGTGCGTGTAACCTCGGGTCGGGATGTGTGATCCGGAGTGGAGTCCTCGGGAGCAGGAGTGTAGTCCTGAGTGGGATCTTCGGAAGCAGGGGTGTAATCTGGAGTGAGATCTTCGGAAGCAGGAGTGTATTCTGGAGTGTACTCTGATATCTCACCCCAACCTTCTACAGAATAGTTCCAATTAGCAGAGTTGGAAACACAAGTCATCTGAGGGTCTGGCATTGTGAAGGTGTAAACTGTCTGGTCATTGATAAGCAATCTGTACCGATATGGGTGGAAAGAGGCCCTCCTCATGATTCCACGATCCATGCAAAAGTCTAAATCCAGAAAAGTATATCCACAGTATGGGGTCAGCTGTGCTATCATACTGTCCAAACCCAAAGCAGAAGCTATTTGTGTCACATTCCCTCCGGAATGAATGAGCCCTACAGCGGATCGAGCAGTCTGCTCGAGGCTCTCTATCAGAAAACCTCCACTAGCTACAGGTCTGGACTGACTAGCACAGTATAGGAAAAGGATCTCCGCAGCGGTGACCAAGTGGTCACAGTAACTCCTCCCAAAGAAAGTGTGGCACAGGATCATCTCAAAGTATCGGAAGGCCGGGTTATGGATCTTCCGGGACAGCTGGGTAGAGGGGTCAAGGCTGGCTCTATCAGTAATGTCCTGCCAAAATTTATCAATATCTCTGTCCATGTAGCAACTCAATGGGAACTCAGTGATAGCGGTCGGTCCAGTTTGGAAACCAAGCAAATCCCCAAATTCTTTGGTAGTCAGGGTATACTCGGTGCCAAACAATCTGAAACTCAGGCGTCCTCGCTCATCTCCTTCACCCACTCCTGGGTTATAGTCCATAGAGCTAAGAAACTCCAGAGTAAGGTTCCTGTAGGTTTTGTGGACATCATCAGCATAAGAATCCCAGCTAAGTTGGTTGCATAGATACCGAATACTTGGCTCAATCCCGAGTGCCTCCATGCAGCTCTGATCGGGGTACCTAGTGGGTACCATAGGTCTAGCAGATAAGGTAGCAAATCGGGCCTTTTGTGCTTCATCTCTGAAAATCACAACCATACCATCGGGGTAATGCATCCTGAAAATATAAACACAAGAAATTAGTCCAGATAAAATATATAAATTACTAAAATAAAAATAAAATAAAAAGAATAAACCATGGGTTGCCTCCCATGCAGCGCTTGTTTAACGTCGTTTAGCTTGACGATTAGATCTTACTTTATGTAGGTATTGGTGGGTCTATAAGAATATGACTAGAGTAGTCAACAGGCAAATCGCCTCCTTTGTAGAGCTTCAGTCTTTGTCCATTTACCACAAATGGAGCGCATGAATTGTTTTTGATTTCTACTGCTCCAGACTTTAGAACTTTTGACACTTCAAATGGACCTGTCCATCTTGAACGAAGCTTACCAGGAAAAAGTCGTAACCTTGAGTTAAATAGGAGAACAGGATCACCAATGTTGAAATCTTTCTTGATGATTTTTTTATCATGCCACATCTTGGTTCTTTCCTTATATATGATGGCATTCGCATAGGCATTCAAGCGAAGCTCTTCTAGCTTGTGAATGTCCAGGATACGTTTTTCTCCGGCTTTCAGGTAATCTAGATTCAAGGATTTAATAGCCCAATAGGCTTTATGTTCTAGTTCGAAGGGTAAATGACAGGACTTTCCATAAACCAATTGATAAGGAGTTGTTCCAATAGGGGTTTTATAAGCTGTTCTATAAGCCCATAAGGCGTCTTTGAGTTTTCCAGACCAGTCTTTTCTGGATAGTGATACGGTTTTTTCTAGGATCTGCTTAATCTCCCTATTCGATACCTCTACTTGGCCACTGGTTTGCGGGTGATATGGTGATGCTACTCTATGTTTTACTCCGTATTTACTTAGAAGCTTATCAAATATCTTAGATATAAAATGCGATCCTCCATCACTTATGACTAACCTCGGGGTTCCAAACCTAGGAAAAATAATATTCTTAAACAGTTTGATAACTACCTTGGTATCGTTTGTGGGTGATGCAACAACTTCGATCCACTTTGAGACATAATCGACAGCTACTAGGATATACTTGTTACCCATTGAAGAAGGAAAAGGTCCCATGAAATCTATACCCCAGACATCAAATATTTCCACTTCTTGGATGTTACTTAAAGGCATTTCATCACGTCTTGAGATGTTCCCAGTGCGTTGGCATCGGTCACATTTTGTAATGTAAGTGTGGACATCGCGCCATACAGTAGGCCAATAAAAACCTGCTTGAAATATTTTGGCGCATGTTTTAGACGTGCTTGCATGTCCACCATAAGGTGAAGCATGACAATGTTTAATGACATTGCCTACTTCTTCCTCCGGCACACATCGTCGGAATATATTATCTATTCCTCTTTTGAATAGGAGGGGTTCATCCCAAAAGAAGTGTTTTACATCTCTAAAAAACTTCTTCTTCTGTTGGTAGCTTAAGTCAGGGGGTATGATATCAGCGGCTAGATAATTCACAATATCTGCGTACCATGGTATGTTGTTCATGGTTGAGATTTCCTCATAGGTCTTTTCTTCAGTTGAGTTTATCCCAGCTATTAATCTTTCATAAGTAGAGTGATCGTCTATAGGTATAAGTTTAGGCTTAAGGTGTTCTAACCTAGAGAGATGATTAGCTACTAAGTTTTCAGCTCCTTTTTTATCCTTAATATCCAAGTCAAATTCTTGGAGTAAAAGTACCCATCTGAGCAATCTAGGCTTAGCATCTTTCTTACTTAACAAGTACCGGATTGCTGCATGATCTGTGTATACTATTATTTTTGCTCCCACCAAATAAGATCGAAATTTATCAATAGCAAAAACTACGGCTAGCAATTCTTTTTCTGTGGTTGTATAATTTAGCTGGGCAGCGTATTGCATGCAGTTTTTTGTCTTTTCTTTGCCCTAGTACAGCTCCTACAGCGAAATCACTAGCATCACACATGATTTCAAAGGGTTGTGTCCAATCAGGTGGTCTTATGATAGGTGCTGAAATAAGAGCTTGCTTTAAAACTTCAAAGGCCTCAAGACATTTTTGGTCGAATTCAAACTCGACATCCTTCATCAATAAGTTAGTTAAAGGTTTAGTTATTGCGGAAAAATTCTTGATGAAACGTCGGTAGAACCCGACATGTCCTAGGAAACTTCTTATTTCCCTAACGGTCTTAGGTGGGTTTAAGTTTTCTATAACTTCTATCTTGGCCTTATCTACTTCTATACCTCTTTCAGAAATAATGTGTCCCAAGACTATCCCTTCACTTACCATAAAGTGGCACTTTTCCCAATTCAACACAAGGTTTACTTCCACACATCTTTTTAAGATTTTCTCCAAGTTCGAGAGGCAGTTTTTGAAATCAAACCCACACACTGAAAAATCGTCCATAAATACTTCCATAATTCCATCTAGGTAGTCTGCGAAAATTGACATCATACAACGTTGGAAAGTGGCAGGTGCATTACAGAGTCCAAAGGGCATTCGTCTATAAGCGAATGTTCCATAAGGGCAGGTAAATGTGGTTTTTTCTTGGTCCTCTGGGTGAATAGGGATTTGGAAAAACCCAGAATACCCATCAAGATAGCAGAAACATGAGTGTCTTGCTAGACGTTCAAGCATCTGATCTATAAATGGGAGAGGGAAATGGTCTTTTCTCGTTGCCTTATTCAACCTTCTGTAATCTATACACATACGCCATCCTCCTTCTGTTCGTTTTGCCACATGCTCACCTTTCTCATTTTTCAGAACAGTGATACCTCCTTTCTTGGGTACCACATGGACTGGGCTTACCCATTCACTATCCAAAATTTGGTATATGATACCAGCTTCTAATAACTTAAGAACTTCTTTCTTGACTACATCACTCATGATAGGGTTTATTCTCCTTTGATGTTCTCTTGAGGGTTTTGAATCTTTTTCTAGCATAATCCGATGCATGCATACGGATGGGCTTATACCTCTTAAATCTGAAACTTTATACCCTAAAGCTGAGGGATATTTTCGCAAGGTATCTAATAGTTGATTTGTTTCTATTTGGTTTAGAGTGGCGCTAATTATAACAGGTCTATTCATCTCCTCATCCAAAAACTCATATCTTAGATTCTTGGGTAGTTCCTTAAGTTCTATAGTGGTTTTCTCAGTACGTGGCATAAGGTCATGGGTAAGAGCTAAGCATTCGAAAAGATTGTCGTCAATGTACGGTTCGATACTCTCAAATCCGTCATCCTCTAAAATAGGGGTTGATGGTAATTTGGTTAAGAATTCGTTTTGTTCGAGCTCATTTACACATTCATCAATGATGTCGATGGCATAACACGCGTCTCCTATCACTGGTGCCATTAGAAACTTTGATAAAATGAACTCAATCTTTTCATCTCCTACCTCGAAAGTCAGTTTCCCTTTCTTAACATCTATTATAGCTCCGGAGGTCGATAGGAAGGGTCTTCCTAAGAGGATTGGGATGTCTTCATCTTCTTTGATATCCATTACGACAAAGTCGGTCGGAATGTACAACTGACCAATCTTGACAGGTATGTCTTCTAAAATACCCATGGGATATTTGACAGATCTATCAGCTAGTTGTAAAGACATCTTAGTAGGTTGAAGTTCTCCTAATTTTAACCTTTTACAGACGGCCAGAGGCATCAGACTTACGCTTGCTCCTAGGTCTAAAAATGCTTTGTCTATCATATGGTTGCCTAGGATGCAAGGGATAGAAAAGCTTCCGGGGTCTTTATCTTTCTTGGCGAGTTTATTTTCGGATATAAAATGACATTCTAAGGGCTTGGGATCATCGAGTCGCCGTTTATTGGTCAAAATATCTTTCAAAAACTTAGCATATGATGGTATCTGGGTTATAGCTTCAGTAAAGGGAATCTCAACATGGAGTTTCTCTATTACCTTAATAAACTTTTGGTACTGGTTTTCTACTTTGGTGTTTTTCAGCCTCTGTGGGAATGGAATAGGTGGTTTATAATGTTGTTGAGTGTTTTTCTCTACTTCTGGTTTTGATTGCTTTCCTGGTTTCTCTGGTTCCTCCACCTGGTCTTTGGGCGTAGCATCTTCCATAGGTTTTTCTGATGTGCTTAAGTTAGGATTTCCAGGCCCTTCATAAGCAGTTCCACTTCTTAAGGTGATAGAATTTGCTTGGCCTTTTGGATTTGGTTGAGTTTGTCCAGGGAATTGTCCTCCAGGTGCAACTTGTACAGAGGTGTTTTGTGCTACTTGGGAAATCTGAGTCTCAAGCATTTTGGTGTGGGTTATTATCTGGTCAAACTTGGTTGCTAGTTGAGTAACTAGTTCGTTCGTGTGAATGTGTTGGTTCATAAACTCCTTATTTTGCTGGGTTTGAGCCTGAATAAAGGTGTCTATGGTTTCTTTAAGGTTTGGTCTTGGGGGTACTATTTGCATAGGTTGGTTTTGTTTTTGCGTTTGGAATCCTTGAGGTCTCGAAGGTCCGGGATTTTGGATAGGGTTATTGTTTTTGTAAGAGAAATTCGGGTGGTTCCTCCATCCAGGATTGTAGGTATTCGAGAAAGGGTTCCCTTGAGTATAGTTAACTTGGTCTGAGCTTGATTCGTTCAAAAGGTTACAGTCAACGGTTTGATGTCCTTGAGTTCCACAGAGTTCGCACTCTGATTGGATTGCTGCTACTGTGGTTGGGTTTTGAGACATGTTCTCGACTCTCAAGGCTAGGGCGTCCATCTTGGCATTAATCATGTCCATGCAACTTACCTCATGCTTTCCTCCATGGCTCTCCTTTTTCTCTACTGTCGCTCGTTCTAATCCCCACTGGGCGTGGTTTTGGGCCATGTCCTCTATTAGGGCACAAGCGTCAGGGTAAGGTTTGTTCATCAACGCTCCGCCAGCGGCAGCGTCTATGGACATCTTTGTGTTGTAATGGAGTCCATTATAGAAGGTATGTATGATTAACCATTGCTCTAGGCCATGGTGCGGACAGGCTCTTAAAAGTTCTTTATATCTCTCCCAGGCATCAAAAAGTGATTCGCCTTGGTTTTGGGTGAAACAAGTGATCAGGTTCCTAAGAACAGCGGTCTTGCTTGGTGGAAAATACCTCGCAAGAAAAGCTCTCCTAAGGTCTTCCCAAGTTGTTATTGATTTAGTTGGAAGGGCGTCTAACCAGTCGTGAGCTCTACCTCTAAGGGAAAAAGGAAATAGTCTTAATCGGATAGCTTCGGGTGTGGCTCCATTTGCCTTAAGGGTGTCAGCTAACTGGATAAATACCTTTAAATGTTGGTTCGGGTTCTCGGTAGCGAGACCAGCGAATTGGTTTTGTTGTACTAATTGTAGTAACGAGGGCTTTAGTTCAAAGTTGTTGGTAGTTATAGCAGGGTTTACTATACTAGAACTAGGTTCCTCGTTAGATGGTTGGGCGAATTCCTTGAGCGGTCTTTGGTTACGATCTTCTGCCATAGCTCTTCTTATCTTGCGAATAAAAAGACGGGCACGAGCGTAACGTTCAGGTTCTACTAAAGGATCTATTAGGTTGCCGGTGCTACGATTTCTACGCATCTACCGGCTAGAATAGCCTTAGTCTAAACGGGATAACAATAGGGTACGAAATTTGACGAAGTTGGTCCCCGGCAACGGCGCCAAAAACTTGATGGGTTTAATCTGTAACGTATAGCCTAAATGTAGTACTGCAAGTGTACAGCCTATCGAAGTAATATATAAGATTATCGAACCACAGAGACCAATTGTCAATCTATCAACTCTATTGCTAAGGTGCTTATCTAAGGCGAACAAGAATATTGATGTGAGTGCAGTGTACAAAGTAAATGAGCGAGGTAAATAACAGTTTAAAAGACAGGTTGGAATGTAAATCATGTAATCAGATATTGGTCCGGTCATGCGTAGATGAACCTACTTATGGGGCAGTATTTTCTATTGATAGCAAAGAATCAGTTTAACGGGAACTTGTAGCTTTTGACTACTAAGAACCGAGTTTACTCTTTAAATTAAATTCCTTTATTGTCACATATAAAGGGTGCCTTCCGCGTTAAAGAGGTAAACCTATTTTTAAGAAATTGATAGTTTTGACTTAATAGAAAAGTGATCTTACTTGAAAGATTAACTTAAAGAGACTTTTGGCTTTTGACCAAGAGTCAGATTTCAAACCTACAAACGCGTCCGAAAATAGTTTCAAAATCATTTTCTAAAAAGGTCAATGATTCCTATTTAACCAATCAACGGCTTTCGCTCTTTTTGTTTGGTTAAATAATAATCAAGTCGTATCATTAGTTTGGACGGCTTTCGATCTTACCCAATAAACATTTAAACACAATTGACTTAAGTTAGAAGCAAAACATCCCAGAGTATTTTCACTAGCATGATAACTGGAACACGACCATGACGACAATCATTACATCCTAACCTTTATAGTTTAGCCAGACATAATAAGTGCGAGTCTATAAAACGTGTAGACTATGGTAAGAGCATTTAAAGTCTATAAAACGTGTAGACTATGGTAAGAGCATTTAAAGTCTATAAAACGTGTAGACTATGGTAAGAGCATTTAAAGTCTATAAAACGTGTAGACTATGGTAAGAGCATTTAAAGTCTATAAAACGTGTAGACTATGGTAAGAGAAATTAAATAAAGAAATGCAATAAAATAGAACCTTGCTCCGGTCGGAGACTTGAATCTGATACAAATCTACGGAAAAGTAAGGCTGGTATGATGAACTTCAACCAAAGTGCTCCAAGACTCGATTACAACTCAATCTACACCGCAATAACTCCCCGATGTGAAGAGATTATTACTTTACAGAAACTGATAGTATATGGCTTAAGATTGTACTAAGCTTGGATGAAACTAAAGAATGAGAATCGAAAGCTATTTATAGAGGAACTTTGAGGTGCGTAAGGACCAGCATGCCCCTTAACTTCTTTTGAGCGGGAACCTTTTTGTGAAGGCCGCGGGCGCGGTGAGTGTGGCCGCGGGCGCGGTGCCTGGAACCGCCACATCATGGGAACGTGGCAGTTGATCTCTGGGTGAAAGTGGGCCACGTCATCGCGTTCCCTGTAGCCAGCGCGGTGCTGAACGCCATAAGTGCAGAATATCTTGAAAAACCCTAATTTCTTGGCGTTTTGGCTCGTTTCTTCACAGGAGGCTCTGAAATGACAAGAATCCTGAAAACAAAGGAAAAAGGAACATAATACGAGAAAATGACAATAAAAACTAAGGAAAACATGTGATATTTGAGTCAGAAACATAGTGCGATTTAGTGCGATCACCAGTATCATGTCTTCGGATACTTTCATGACAGTTCTTAGAAAAATATTGAGGAAGGTCAAGACTATCAAGAAACTTGATCAGAAAAACTTCGAAACACCAGGTGCATCAGACTAACCCCAAGGGCGAACATGATCCCACATATGAAAGGTCATGTGCGATCAAGCAAACATTTTCTGGAATTTCTACAACACTTACTACCATAGACAATGACAACTCTCCACACCCTTTAAATGCGAACATATTCGAAAGATACTACGTACAAAAGAGACACGCTAGATTGACATGCCTAGGCAAAAGTAAGGGCATCTCGGCGAACCAAAAAGGTTCGAGCAGAAATTAGGGATATATACAAAAGATGTACACCCGGCAAGTCAAAAACCTGAAAAGGAGGCTTGGGCAAAAAAGGGTATCTCGGTGGACTGAAAATATGAAAATATGGTCCAGGAAAAAGTTAGGGATTAAGGCGTACGACTATGTCTTACTATCTCACCACTTGTCTATCAGTAAAAGACTTATCACTCTGGTCAGCATTTACCGAGGGCTCTAAGAGATAGGACAATGTTCAAGTCATCCCCAAAGAGCGATCTCCACGGGATTACCCCCATAGAGTCATCTTCACCAGCTCATCTTCAATAAGAATACATTCCCCGACAGGTCTAAAATACATTCTCCTAGGGTTCTTAAATGCTCAAGGTGGCTCAAGAATTGATCAGACAAATTCTCCTCCTAAGCAATGGGTCTACAACTAGGGTTTTGTATTTCTCAAGGAAGATTGAGTTTCCAAGGTCTCAAGTGGCTTTGATGGTGCTTCGTATGTATTCAAGAATGCTCATATCAAATTTCATGCCTTGCATCACAAGTTCGCTCAGTCAATTACTTGGATGACCGAAAATCAACTGTATTGACCAAAAATTCAATGTTTTCAAAATCAAGTTCAAACGATTGTAACTTCTTCATTATTAAGTATTTTTAAGTGGTTATTTTTGCGTATAACTCTCCTTGACGTCATCTCCAACTTATCTTTGTTGTACCCCAATTTCCCCCCCTAATGTTTCTTCATCATACCATATTAATTCAATCACAACAAGATCACATTAGGGCTTTTGGTTCTCCTCCCTATCTCTAGCTTTGCTCTTTGAGGAATCACCAAGCACCTTGACTTGTTTTTCTTTTGTAATCATGCATATTTTGTTTTGATTTTTCTTTTAATTAATAAAATGCAATGTTAGTTTGTCTTACTTGTTAATAATGTAGGTAAAGGCAATGTGGCTTAACAAGTTGATCCATGGGTTCATGAGTTTATTTCTATGCCCTAGTCAATAAAGCTTGAGAAGTTCAAACCTTATCATTGAAGTTATGTTGGAATAAATGGCATGGCAAGGTTTATCTTGGTTCACCATATTTCAAAGTTATCAAGATTGATCCAAAGGTACAATGGGTTGATTGAAGAAGTTGTCATGTTTGGACAAGGCTTTGTTCCCATTGGTCACAAGTGCATATTTCTCTCAATTCTCAAGATATGGAAGTGGTTTTGGTGGATATGAGTTCTCATTATCATCCTGAACAACTTCTATTTACAAAGCAAACGTGTTGGTACAAGAAGGTTGTTCAAAATTGTCAAAGTTCCTCAAAGCATTTTCTTGATCTAGGAGCTAGGGTTTTGAACTTCAAAGAAGTATATCTTGCTCATCTTTTGGTATTTTTGAGTGATTCCAAATACATCCTTCTCTTGAAATGGTTATTAACAAATCACTTCAAAAGTTTCAAGGAGTTTTGATGTGGAAGAAGCTTGATGATGAAGAAATATTACAAGTCCTCCAGATGAACCCCCAATTTCCCATGTGTGACTTCAAATGTTCATAACTTGGTCAATTCTTATCACCTTGAGCCCACTATTTTTCCATAATGATCTTGAGGATGTGAAATTTATTCCTTCTTTCATATGCAAAGTGAGAAAATGGATGGAAGATGCCCTAAGGATACAAAAGATTATAGGTCATTTCATGATTTTTCCCAACTTCAACAATTCATAACTCTCTCAATTTTTGGAGATTTTTAATGGTTCAAGTTTCAAAATGTCATTCAAGAGGTCTATTTCATTCCATATTTTTTGGTCAAGAGCAAATTCCAAGTGGAAGGCCATGTTTGGATGTAAAACATTATAGGTCACTTTTGAAGAAAAACATGAAATATTTCTAAGTATGGAAAGTCAACTTATTTTTCCTAACTTTGACTCATTGCAACTTTCAGCTCAAACATCCATTTGATTCCATTATTTTTCCATTACAAAGCTTGTAACCTCATCTTTCTTAAGCTTCAAGAATCAGGCCCTAAGACCCTTTGAGTTGAAAATGCTATTGTTTTGAAATTGGTAACTTGAAACTGAATTTCTCACCAAGTCAAAATTTTGAAATCCATAATGTGGCCTCTAATCACAATATTTGTGCGTGTTTTTGATTTAAACTTGATTAACAAACTTACCAGAAGTGTTTAGCACCTCAAAACGCAAAGATTGGATGAGTTTTGGTGAAAATGAGATGACACTTCACTCGTGTCCAAAATCCACATGAATTCCCTCCAAAATGCATCATTCACTTTTCCTTTTGATCCCATTTTCTTCTCCTATAAATACATGAGCTATCCCATTCATTTTCTCAAACTTTTGATAGCCAATTAACCCCTATTTAGATCCCACACGAACTCTGAATTTGAAATTCTGATTTCTTACATTCTCACCTTTAAACACCAAAAGCTCCATTAAGTTAGCTTCATTGAACTTCTCTAAAGCTAACCATACAGTTACTTTCAAGAATCGTGACCTATATTGATCTGTAGAAGTCCAGTTTCAGAGAAACTCCTCACTACTTCATTCAGGTATATTTCTTGGCCAAATTGATTTAAATAAAAGACTAATCCACTCCTTGTATTCTATTGATCCTCGTGCTCTTTATAGTTTGCAATTTCATTGAGAATTGAGTGAGATATCCCAGATTTTCGTGCTCGCTATTTTTTCTGGTTTTCTTCAAACACAACCTTGTATAATTTATATAAATTTGGCACGATGGTACCATTAGAATCATCTTGATGAGTCCGAAACCTAGAATCTCTGTCTGCGAATTAGGGTTTTCTGTTAGGTTCCCTTCCCTAGGATAAAAACTAATAGTGGTGACTCTTGATTTAAAATACTAGTTGCTACAGCTGGCGACTCTGCTGGGGACTTTAACTTTAGGTTTTAGGGTTTTTACTTTGAGGTTTTTATTTATTTATTGCATTATTTATTTATTACATTATTTAAATATTGCATTTATTTATTTATTGTGAATTCTTTTTATCATATATTTACTACGTGGCGGGAATTCTTATTTCAAAAATATTTTCAATATAACCCTTAGAAAGAAGGTTCATCTATTAGCTTAGGGGGTACATTATCCCTGTGAGTTTATGTGACAACTTCTCCTAGAGTCGGTGGACTTCCAAAAAATTAATGCTTATCGAGAGATATCCTCTTGACGGGTAGGACTTTGGAAGGACACCCATGACTCTTTATAATGATCTTAACCAAAATCTCATGACGAGACCTTTCACGACTTTGAGACGAAAGTCTCGGTCCGTAAAGTGGCTCCACCTAAGGGAGGACCTTGTGCCTTGTCCCTTTGGTGTTATTCATGACACGCTTAAAGAAGCCACCTTTTGGGAGGATAGGTTAACCGTAGGCCAAAACTAGGAGCCTACCTTTTAAGGATATCATTCACATAATCCCATTTCCATCGTCCCTAAACCCACAGGGGTTACTTCCGATATACTATAATCCCTAGCCTGTAGGGTTTATCTTTCATAAGTCACAACCCGTAACACGTAGGGATTCTTCAACCATCCATTAGTCTATTACAATCCCTAGCTTGTAGGAATTCTCGTCCCTCAATTACCATCTCTAGCTTGTAGGGATTCCCCTTCGTCTTTTATGGTCCTTAATCCTTAAGAATTTCCTATCTGTCTCAATATTTGAGTCATTATAGGGTATCCCCATTTCCATGTCTATCATTATCTTCGCCCTTAAGGAATTCCTATCTATCTCAATATCTGATTCAGTGTAGGGTACCTCCAAATCCACATCAAATTATTTCCGTCCTTAAGGAATTCCTATGTGTTTCAATCTCTGAGATAATGTAGGATATTATCATTTTCATATATACCATCAAACCTGTATAGGGTACCCCTGTGTCTACCCTCATATCCTCCACTTTGAGATGATGTAAATTCTCCTTTTTCATGATTGTGGGTAGTAAGTATGTTTTCCACACGGACAATGACGATGATGTCTTATCCAATAAAATTAACCAACACATTTGTGTTTTAAATTTTTTAAAAGAGGAACTACGTGTACCCTGATCCCCTATTGCACAGAAGGTGGTACCTAGGCACTAAAGGTTCACAACCGCGGCGGGTGCAAAAATCATAAAAAAAATATTTCTTTTCTCACCTCCACCATCTATTTTACATACAACATTTTATAGCCAAAATATACAGATTTTCAAAGAGGTTCCTGCGGAGTACAATAGATGTTTAGGGTGCTAATACCTTCCCTTTGCACAACCAACCCCCTTACCTTGAATCTTTCCCCCTCTTTTGAGTTACTCTCTCTTTTCCCATTCCTTTGGAAACAATAAAGCGCAATGGTGATTTTTATTTTGATCTGTATAAGTCTAGTCAATCCAATGGCTTAGTCTTAAACATTTCTACCGCAAGAACAAAGTGCAAGACTTTTTCTTAGTTGCATTATAATTCAAGACAATTCAAGTTTTTACAAGTTTTCAAGTTACAACAAAAGGAAAATAAATCTCATGCCTAAATCAAATTCATCCATATAATTACAAAAAGAGGTTGAAGGAGTTACAAAAAATCATAAGTCTATGCTAATTTGTTTCTAATATGCTAGGCCTATGCTTTAACTTCATACTCCAAAACCATGCTACATCATTCTAAAGAGTCCAAAATGACTACTGTCCTATGAAAACAAACAGACCCTATGTCACTCCAAAACCTGCTGTAAACCTGTTAAAAGCGCCCAACAAATTGCACAAAAAAATCCCTTGTGTTGCTGCTCCAAAACCTGTCCAAAACTGCTACAAAATAACCCTGCCATGCTGCCCTAAACCTGTCCAAACCTGCACCATATCAGTCCAATTTTTGCACAAACTTAACAAAAACATAAACTGCATTAAAAAAGAAATAAAATAGTGCATCAAAATAGTTCAAATGTTATTCCATCCCCCCCCCCAAATCTCATCTTTCTCACCTATAAATTCAGCAAGAGATGACAGCATAAAAACACACATGAATACACTTCCCTATCATAAAAACTGCACCCTCTAAACTCCCACTAAATTTCATTCATCCTCTATACTAGACAGAGCTTCATAAATCTATTCAGAAAAAATAGGGTGGAAGAACTAACATAAAAAACCAAACACAAAAAACTCCATAGCATCTCACGACAACCCTTCGCAAACTGCACGAACATGCCGCACACGGTAACAACAACTACAACTCACGCGCATACAGAAATCGGAGGAGAAAAGAAAATACAGTAAAATAATTCTCTGT
This sequence comes from Vicia faba, assembly GCA_948472305.1. Taxonomy (NCBI): domain Eukaryota; kingdom Viridiplantae; phylum Streptophyta; class Magnoliopsida; order Fabales; family Fabaceae; genus Vicia; species Vicia faba. Next base: position 1,060,961,948 of record OX451738.1, on the reverse strand, counting down.
ATAAATACTTTCAACCTTCATCAACTCACAAAAAAAACTCTTGAATACCTCTTCAAACTCCCTTCAACTACCGTAAATTCCAACACCTTCAATTGCTAATTGCCCAGCTTCTATCTCCATACTGCAAACAGTAACTCATTGCATCACATACTTCCTATTCTATTTTCACCTCAACCTGTAATTCCAAGCTTCAACAATACTTTAGAACCTGCAGAGCTTTCAAACCTATTTCTACAATATTTCCAGATTTCAGGATTTACATTTAGAATTAGAAGAAGAAGGTAAATTCTGAACATAGCAAGGTTCGAGAATTATCTGAAAGATCTTGAACCTGATTCACTGTAAGTGTTGGTATCCTTGTTTTATTGTTGCATATTTTGATTTCAATTTTTTGATGCAAATATCACGTAATAATGTAAACTGTGAAACAATGAGTAAATGTGCAAAGCATAATCAATCTTTTGTGTGAAAAAAAAATAAAAAATTGAATCTGTACGGTGAAAATGATACTGAGTTGTTGAGAAAATCATTCAATAATAATAATAATAATAATAATAATAATAAGTGTCGTTTGTTTACCGTTGAATGAAACCCTCAAACTCTTCAACTTCTCTCTGAATGCTTCCTCAACAATATCTCTCCGGCATCAGAGCCTCGCTGCTGTGCCGAATCTTGTCTAGATGAATTAATCTGCCGACCGCCTAACTCCGGCCTCGTCGTATTCCGTGTTATCTCCGAACAAGCCACCGACGGGCATATCCGTTAATCCACTGTCGTCAACTTCAAAAACCACCTTTCTTTGATGGGCATTAGAAGGCAATTTGATCCTTTATTCCGATAAGGAACACATCAAAACCCTAATCGTCCCTCTAATGCCTGCTGTTACTCCTAAAATTAACTCTATGCTTAGTGAAGCCTTAGCTATCATCATCAACCGTGATTTCCCTAAATCATGGACATCACCACTACCTGAGCTTGCCTCCAATATCCATAATACACGTACTTCCATAAATCATGACGCACCTAAATTCCATTCACCCGCTAGTGAAATGAATTTGGAAGTTTATAAGCAACCTGGAGAAGGAGTTAATTTGTGTTGGTTTGTTACAAGATACATATGGAGTGTGAGATAGTTGAAGAGAAACAGAATCGGTGCAGAGAAAGAGAAGATAGTTTGGGATTTGAGAGAGAAATTTGGTCGGTTTTTGTGTAATACGGTTGGAGAACTGACTTGGTGTTTTGCGTTTTATCACAAATGTTGCAGATAGCAAGAGTCGCCATCGAGTTTTCTTTTATTGATAAAGGATAAGGTGAAAATAACAGGAAAGACCTTTTGAGAATTTTTCTTGAGTTCGGGGGGTAGGTTATGAAAAGGGAAGGTATTAGCACCCTTTTCATCCGTAGTTATCTACGGGCTCTTAATTTCTATCTCACTTTGAAATGCTTTGTGTTTTATGTAAGTTTTGAAAATATTTTGAAAATTCCTTTGTTCGGAAAACTTTGTAATGATTCTAGTATCATTGAGAATGTATACAAAGTGCTAGTTTTAAAAATATTTGTTGTTTGGAAAGTGTTTGAAATATATTTTTTGAAAGTGTGAGGCGTGAAATTTGTTTTGATTTATGAGCAAGCAATTATGAGCAATTTTACCGACTCAAAAAGTCTTTGTTCTTTTCCTCCTCTTTTAGATAGTTCTATCCTACCATTGATTGGTAGGAAGCCCTACTATTGGATGTGAGGGACATGCGCGGGTCGTCGTGCAGTTATAGAAGGCAACTTATGAGACGCTTTAGCAATTTTTGTAAGGGACTAAGATCGTTTTTCTGAAGGTAACATCAAAGGGTCATCAAGGGACTACAATCTTTTTTTATCGAGGGGTTTTGCTAAAGCATCCCCTATTCGAGAGACATGACTGTTTTTCCGAGGCAACAAGCGAGATTACCCTAGAGTTACGCGTGTGAAAGTTGTGTTTGATTCAATTATTTGTTTTGATTAGGATTATCTAGCGATTGCTTTTATCTTATCATACACGCCTAATTACTATACAGTATAAAAGAAAACAGTAAATTACGGAAAATAAAATTCTATGCTATTACAACGTTTCGGGAATGGGGGTACAAATTTATGAATGAGGATGAAGTAAAAGCCTAATTAAACTATTACAAATCGTAAACAGTTACAATAATCTAAAGAATGAAAAAAATAGTAAACTACATGAAAAAATAAAAAGGGAAATTATTTTGTAATTTTATCAAGTAAAGGAAACAATTAGAAAGCTCATGTGTGTGCAAGATAAGATCAAATAAAAGAAAAGAAAATAAACCACTTAAATGATTAACATACAAAAATTAATTAAGTTAATTAAAAATACTTAATAAAACTAATTAATTAAAATTAGTTAAACTAAATAAAAATGATTAAAAAAAATAATTATTATTAGCAAAAGTTAGAAATAAAATAAAACAAAACAAAAATATGAAAATAAATAGAAACAAAGCAGCAAAGTATAAGCCCACTAATAATATACAAAACAACAAAAACAAAAAATGATAAAAATCTGGGCTGAAGAAAAAAATGGATCGGGTCAATTGGGGTAAAAGCCTATTCGAAAATTGCCACTCCATGGAAACCCTAGGGAGATTAGTAGAGCCGTTGTATATGTCTTGGTCATTATCCAACATTAATTTTTCATTTTTAATTACAAAACTCAAACAAACCAGAAACAAAAGTTCAACTATTTGTAACTTCCATTCTCATGCTTCAATTTCTGTAATCGACATCACTCTGATTCTTTCACGCTTCAAGTTCTCCATGTAATAACAACAACTAGGGCCTCCTGTCTCTGTTCTTCTTCTCACGATTTTTTAATCTCTCGTGGTACCTCAGAATGAAAACACGACAACAACAAACAACAATAGATATCATTCATGATTTTGCAACGACACAATCTCAGATTCAGATTTCGATAATGAGACATCAACAATAATGAATCTACTCATCCTCTCACGGTTTCAGAACCGACAACAACAACATCAAGTTTCACGACGATAACAACAATAACAGTAGCGCATGAAAAAAAAGAAATAATGAGTACTTACGTTTTAGAGTCGCTCCGACGACTCTTCAGATGCAATAACGAAAACTAGAAACCCAACTTATGTACTTGATATGCTTCTATGCGAAATTTCTAGCTCGATTGGATTTACTCTGTTTTGAAATTCTGTTTGCATTGCTGTTTTGAAATTCTATTTGCGTTGTTGTTGATGCGTTCGTGTTGGCACCATTTATGTTTCAATCCGCAGGAGCCATGTAAATATGTGGAAGAAGATGCTGAGTTGTTACTGTAAAATATTTTCAGGTTTGATTGATGAAGAAATGTTGTGTTGCTACAGGCTTATACATGTCAAATTTAGAGTCTTGATGGAGGAAGCTTGTGGTGTGGTTCAGATGTGCATAAATGAGAGGTCATTTTGAGTGTTGGAAGTGTTTATACAGGGCTGAGTTTATAGAGAGGTAGTTGGGTGAAGAGTTTGAGGGCTGCAGTTGTTTGAGCGGAGGAGTATGGGCTGATGTTTGAGTTAAGGTTCTGTAAGTCTTTTTTTTCTGGTTTTTTTTCTTAACAAAATTCTCTCCTCTTCTGTAATCTGAAAATGGTTTATATAGGTGGATTAATGGGTGTTTTTTTGGTGAAAAAGAATGATAAGTTTGAATTGTTTTGACGTGTTGTGTTTTGTGCTTTTTTGGATCTGGTTTTGGTTTAACGGTTTTAAGCAAGTTTGGTGGACTGGCGCAACAGATTTCAGACAGTTTTGTAGTGGTGCAGGGCAGAAAATACAGGTTTTGGACTGGTCACGGTTTTGGCAGCAAGGTGCAGCAGGTGTTCTTGATAGAGTTTTTATTTTTTTGCTTATTTTGTGACATCTTTGACTGTTTATTGCAGTAATTTTGATAATATTAGCAGGCTTATTTTTGGAGGTATTGGTAGTTTGGACAAGGACTGGCTTTCCATATTTTCCTTATGATTTTCTATTTTCAAGTGTGCACAGGGCTGCATATGCTTGCATTAGTTTATGGTTAAGTGCAGGTTATGGTAATGGCAATAGGGCAGTACCATGGTTCGTGCATGGTATTTGCAAGGTTTGTAGCAGTTTTGGACAGCTTAAAGCAAGTGGACAACATAGCAATATGGTGATTAAGATGATGGAATGGTGAAGTTTGAACAAGGATCATGGAACTTGAGACTTAGTACTTGGTGTTTTGGAATAGCTTGTAATTTATAATTTATGAACTTGATACTTGTAAATCTATTGTAGTGATGTAACAACTTCGAATGACTTGTAAATTAGAACTCAAAATTTCTTCCTTGTATAAACTCACTTGCCTTCGTATATTGTGAATCTAATTCGACTTCCATCTTATTGTACAAACTTGAATGGTTGTTGAAAGGTATGCTCCTTGAAGTTTAAGTACAAAACTTTGAAATCTTTGTGCCTTGAAATTTATAAAACTCTTGAAAACCCTTGAAATTTGCTCTTGCGGCATGTGTGATAAAGTCTTGACAATTAGTCACATGACAAACTTGGGTATCCTTGTAAGAAATTATTAATGATGATTGAACGAACTTGAACAAAAGGTTGAAGGAGATTGACACGTAAGTGAATCAACGCGATCTTGAACATGTCTTGTGTTTTGAGGATTGTATATCCTCTTGAATCCATAAGAACTTGTATTCGAAATAAAACTCGCATGCCATGCTCAATTCAAATGGAACCCAATTTCCAAACTTGAATTCAATTTCTTGATGAATAAAACATATGCTTTAATAATATTCAACAATCTTGTAACATTAACGATTTCAACATGGGAATCATAGTCCTGAGAAAACAATTATGGCATGAATTGAAATTAGAAGTCAAGAACATTCTAAATCAAGAAAATGACCTATGACGATTCAATAACTTTCAAGATATTCTAAGCATAATTTGACTCTGATCTTTAAAGAAACTTGTAGATGACATTCCTTATGACAATGTGCAAAAATAATCGTCTCAATATATTGAAAGTTGAGGAAGTTATGATATTTGAAAGTTAGACATCAGTTACTTGAGATTAGGTCAAAGTATCATAAAGCTACCTCTAAAGTATTCGAATTTTTGATGATCTTTCGCACATAATCGAATCTTGACTTGTAAAGATAAAATGGGGATTACGTCAAGGAGAGTCATACGCAAAAAGAACCACTAAAAAATATTGAAGAATGAAGAAATTACAATCGTTTAAACTTGATCTTGAAAATGTTGACTTTTTAGTTAATACGGTTGATTTTCATTCATCTGAGCAATTGACTGAGTGAACTTGTGATGCAAGGCATGGGATTTGAAATGAGTATTCTTGAACACATATGAAGCACCATGAAAGCCGCGTGAGACCTTGGAAACCCAATATTGCTTGAGAAATACCAAACTCTAATTCTGGACTCAATGCTTAGAAGGAGAATTTGTCTGATCAATTCTTAAGCCACCTTGAGCATTTGAGAAACCCTAGGAGAGTATCTTGAATGAAAAATGGGAGGGGAAATTTTGAGGTACAATAGCTTCCCCTGTTCAATCTTCTTAAACCTGAACAATTAGATTGGCATGTCCGCCATTCATGACTTGAAGGTAGAATATGATTGAACACTTAAGTATCCAGAAATTTGTACTCGTGTGTGCCAGAAGTAACATTGTCGGCTGGTTATACTGGGAATGGTCTTAATGATTCAATTCAGAGGTGACAGAGAGTTTTCGAAGACGGGCTTATAAATTCCATCCAAGATAGTGATAGAATATTTGTCAGAGATGGGCTTATAGATGCCATCCAGGATAGTGACAAGATATTTTTTGGAGATGGGCTTATAGATGCCATTTAGAGGTGATGAAGAGTCATCAGAATGAGTTTACGCTCGACTGTATCTATGTAGAAACTGGTTTTTAAATGAAGAGTTTCCACTATTAGTTTTTATCCTAGGGAAGGGAATCTAACAGAAAACCCTAATTTGCAGACAGAGATTCTAGGTTTCGTACTTCTTTAGACGAAAGGAAGGTGTTAGGCACCTTTAATCTGCCTTGTTCACAAGGATACTAGGTTTTATGTTTAAGTTCGGGTAGAAGAGGGTTTTAAATTTTATTAGGGGAAAAGGGTTTTAGTTTTTAATAGGGAAAAGGGTTTAATTTTTATAAGGGAAACTCGCTACGATTTTTGATTGTATGCCTACGTATCCTCTTATGAGGAATCAGAGTCTCAATTTGTAGTTCGTATGGATTGGTGTCTTTTAGGGGTTTGCAAACATATTTTAAATCACTTCGCACTTGGTCAGGACTAGTGATTGTGGAGACTTTGACTGGGTACGCAGTAAGTCAAAATTAGTTTGAAACCCATTTGCAAAAAAAGACTGTTGATTAGCTTAATTTGTTCGCGAAAATGGTTTGATGCTTGGTTTGTGTTTTTTAACTATATTAATTGCAAAAATCTTGATTAATGCGTGATAAAAAAGATTTAATGCAATGTATGAGAAAATAATATATGTACATGAGTTTTTTGAAATAATAATTTATATGCTAATATAACAATATTTACATATAATAAATGATAATATAAAAATAACAATAATAATAGAAAAATATGATAATAATAATTAATAATAATAATTATAATTATAAGTAAAAAAAGAAAAAAGAAATAATTAATAGAATATAATATAAAAAAATAAAAATAAAAAATAAAAAATATTAATAATTTAGGTAAACCTGGGGGGTGCAGTTTTCTTGTTGATAAGCAAAGAAGGGGGTGTTAAAAGGAATATAGTCTAAGCCCATTATGGTCCAGCCAAGGGGGGGGGGGGGTGCAAGACGTTTTGCCCTTTTAGCAATTTGTTGGAAGCGGGGTGTGAGTAGCAACAGGCCTAAGCCTAAACGCGGATTGAAGGGAGTCCAGATAATCTTGTGCAACGAGGTGCATGGTAGCTATTATGAAACTTGGCCTAACGGCCTTTTGATGAAAATCAAGTGGATAACGAGCGAGGGAATATGATAGCCCAGATGGGTACGCTGCATGGGATCCAAATGGATAAGAGATTTGTTATTCATTTTCAATTTCATTTCTTTACAGAAAGTCCTTATCCTCTCTCTCATTCTCGTTAAAACCCAAGCCCTTTCTCCTTCATCTTCTTCTATACTCTTCTTCTTACCTTCTTTTAATTAGATCCAAAAAATCTATACATACTAACTTATCCAACCAAAGCCGTTGACATAAAAGACGGGGAGAGTGAAAAGAGAAACTGAGAGGCGAAAGATTCGCGACAGTGCTCGGTGTTATGGGTCTCGCAGATGGAGTCTGTAGGTACAACGATTTCCGATGCCGAGGTAGGAGAACAACAGCGGCTGTGTAGATTGGGAGGAGGCAGAGATCACGAGGTTGACAGTGGTGGCGATTTCAACGGCTAGCGATTAGGGTTTCCGATCCGGAAACTCTAATCACTTCTTCTTTCAACGTCAAGGTTTCGGTTCTTCTTCAATTTCCTTCCTTCTTTTTTTCTGTCTTTGCGCCCACTCTGTTCTTCTTCTGTTCAAAACAGGTCGCCCTTCTTGCTTTCTGTAAATGATACCCTCTCTGTTTCTGTCGCCAAAAAACCCCTCTCACTTCTGTCCTTTTTTATGTATTTATAAGTTAGTTTGCTTTTAGGGTTTCTTAAGAGTTTGTTGTTACAATTAGCAAAGATTTAGGAAGAATTTGTAGAAATTAGGGATTATCCCTTTACTGTAATTGATTCGTCATACTTTATAATGAGATTTAATTTTAATTTCCGATTTGATTATGTTATAGATATTCTGTATAATTTTTCTTGAGATTTGTTGTTGTAAATTACAAGATTTTGCTGAAGATTTGATTAGGTTAGGTTTTGGAATTCTGGGCTTGGATTTTTATTGATATCAAGATTTTATTATAATTCCCTTTTACCGTAACGAGAAAAATGGGATTTGGTTTAACTTTGAAGATTTGGTTTGTAATAATTTCTACAGTAGCTGTTAGTAGCAGAAAACATGCACAAATTTTGGTGAATGGATACAGTGCCTGTTTTTTTTTACTTAGTTGGGCCCGCTTTACAGCAAATAATTTTACATTTCTGAAAAAAACAAATGGGCCAGCAGCTGGTTCTACCCCACTTAGCCCAACCGTCCATATTTATAGCCAATATGCTCTAATAAGTTAGGCTTTTTACTCTCTATATTATTATTTTTTTGATCCAAACAGAATTTTGCTACACAAGAATCCTTAATAAAAATCAAATTAATTTAATCTCTTTTAAAATTATCAGCAAGTAATACTAATCATGTTTTACATATTGTTTATTACCTATCTTTTTGTTACAACAGTAACAAACAACAACATCTAATGGGCCTAGAAATATTAATGGGCTTGAATATCTTTTAAAGCAAACAAAATTTCAGAACCCAAAGTTATAGTAAAATGTTTTAGTTTTTTTTTCTTAAAAAAAGAAAATATATTGTTTATTTATTTACTTAAAAACAACAGACAATTTTCTTTAATATAAAAAATGGAACTTGTCAGCAATTATATTTTTCTTCATGATATGCATTTATCTTTAATAATAAGACCAAATAGTCTTGCTAATAACACCCTTTTCAAAATCCTACATAATAAAAATGATTTAAAACTCTTACTCAGAATCAAACTAATAATTTGCTCCCGAATGCCAAGTGGGCTAACTTAGCGACCATTTAGTTTCCCATTTCTCTTCTTAATAACAACTGTTCAATAATTAAGAACTTAATAGTTGCTCGAATAATTGATTTTTGAATTGCATGGGCCATTGACTAACATGCCTCATGAACGGATTTACGAGTCTTTCTGATTTAGAAAGCCCCATTTTCCTGAAAGAAAATACACCCCCCAGTCTTGGATAAAGATAGGCCATCAGATACTGTTGAACCATCTTTAATTAAATATTTCTTCTATTTTAATCTCGAAAAATAAAATCATTGAGGTAGGAAAAATTTGGGGTACGACAGCTGTCCCTATTTAATTATCTTCTAATCGAATAGCGTGAGAAAACTCGAGTCTTGTGCATTTTGATTGAAAGTTTATTGAATACTTGAAGTATCCCAAAATTTGTCTAACAAACATAAGGTTATACTGATGTAGCATACCCTTATAAGTCTCAAGGAAGTAGGCAAAGCTAATGATATATCGCTTACCTAGGTTTGATAACGAGGCAGATAATCTCTGAGCACAATTTTGCATGTCTTTGCTTATTCTGTAAGTACGAAGTGCAACTAAGAGGGGGGGGGGGGGGGGTGAATTAGGTACTTTAAAAAATTCTGGTTTTAGTGATGATGGATATTATTTTTATGGATTATGGTGAGTTTATGAAAGAGTAAAGTGCAGAAAAATAAAGAGACACAAGCGATATATCCTGGTTCCCCTCACAGTCCGAGAGTACTCCAGTCCCCTGTCAACATGAAAGAGATTTCCTTATTGTGGAAAACTTAAACAAGAACTACCCAAAACCAAGAACAATCCTCTTGGACCAAGAAAAATCCTCTTGGATTTTCACTATGTCAACAATGAGAACAATCCTCTCAAAGTGACTTCACTTGAATCCAACAATCCTGGAAAGACAAGATTTATAAAACCACTTAAACTTATTTCCAACAATCCTGAAAAATAAGTAAGTATTTATCAATATTTGATTTGAGTGAGTTTGAGTAGTAATGATCACTTTGAGTGATTTAATCAATGAATTGATCTTCTCTTCCAATGATAATGGTATACAATAACTCAAGATATATAATGCTCAAAGTTTTCTGGCTAATAATATGTGAAAGTGTGCAGAAAACTTGTGTATGAAAATGTATAGCAGCTTGAGTTTGACTTTTGAGAATTCAGAAAATATAACTGGAAGAGGTGTAGAAAATGATTTTGAAAATGAGTATTTATATGTTCATAGAACCTTTTTGAAACAACATAAAGTTCTGTAAATGAATCATGAACAATTGCCAAGGCCGAGTGAAAGGTTTCCATGAAATGGTGTTATGAACAGGCGTGTGTAAAGCTGCTGTTTTTCAAAATCGCGCAGCATGTAATTGATTGCACCCTTTGTGTGAATCGATTGCACGGGGTTTCAACAGCTAGAAATTCAAAAGTTTTGAGTGTGTAATCGATTGCACAAGAGTGTAAATCGGTTGCATGTGAAGTCAGTAGCAAAAATTAATTGAGTGCAATCGATTGCACAAACATGCAAATCGATTGCACTGAGAAACAATAGCAAAAGATTTGAAAAAATTGAAGCATGCAATCGATTGCACTACTATGCAAATCGATTTCACTGAGAAAACAGTAGCAAAAGATTTGAAAAAAATTGAAGCATGCAATCGATTGCACTAATATGCAAATCGATTGCACTCAAGTGAAAAATGATTTTTAGCTTAGAAAAACTTGAGTAAAGGTTTGGACAATATAAAATATTTCTTTTTACCATTGAGCATCTATGTCTTAAGTTCAAAGTAAGTATTATCATTATACCTTGAAATTTGCTAAGTGCTTGAACTGAAGAATTTATCCATAGATGCTTTTAGCCTGATCAATAATCTTTGCCTTCTTTGTCCCTCATGGTTTGTCTTCATCAAAACAAAAGTGCATTTGAGAAGCTTGATTTTACATTCTCCCCAATTTTTTATGATGACAAACGATCTTGCTTGATGCGTTGTAATTTCCGGAAAGATCTTCTCCACCCTAAGATGCATAACTCCCCCTTTGTATGAGAAGGTTGGAATCCTTGGAATTTGTTCATCTTGGTTGAAGAGTACCTTAAAAAAATTAAGACAAGGAAATATACAAGCATAAAGTACCGCATCCTTCTCCCCCTTTGACATTATCAAAAAGAAGGGAAAGATGCAAAACAAAAACAGTAATAAAGTAATATTGAGAGGAAAAGTTAATTAATCATGCACCACAAATAGTCTAACAATTACAAAGAAATTTAACAACAAATAAAACGTAGAATAACAGAACAAGGACATAACAGAAAATAGTAGACATGATAAAGTTGGACAAAAATTTATGGTTGATTCATGTCCCAGTTGTTATAGAACCAAGATCCTTGATTTGAAAATTATTGTTGTAGAGGAGGTTCTGTGTAATGCTGTGGAGGTGCAGCTGAATTATTTGGGTCATATGGTGGAAGATGAGAGTAAAGGCAAGAAAATTGTTGATTCACATATGTGCAGTCATTAATCCATGTTGTTGTAGAATCGTTGATAGCATTCCATTGGTTTTTGATGTTGGTGTTCATGGAAGAAAATTGTTGAGACATGAAATCCATAAGATCTTGATTGCTTGGACCAGAGGGAGCAGTAGGTGGAGGAGGTACAACTTCACCACCTTCGAATTCTTGATCGTTCCCTTCATCACCAACCACATCTTCACCAATGTAAGTGATAGTATTTGTTTCCGGATTATAATGAACACCCATTCTTGAGTCAACATTCTTGATTGAAATCTTATGCAGATTTGGATCCATATTGACTTTCTCAAACCCAGCAAAATCAACTCCAAATTCTTCCATAATTAATGTAACAAAATAAGCATATGGTATAAATTTCGATTTTGCATCGACTCTCAGCATATGAACCATTATGAGCTTTGCCTAGTTAACACTTATTCCTTTCTTTCTTGCATAAATCAGCTGCATTTCCAGGTCAGTCACAGTGCAGTGGTTTCCAGCCCGTGGAAACATAATATAGACCATAAAGTAATGAAATAGTCGATCGTCTATATAAAAGTTACCTACACTCCGTGAGTCTCTAGATGGAATCACTCCGCCTAGACCATGAATCCTTTTGGCACGGAATTCAGCTTCACTTAATCTCCCAATGCTGTAATAAAATTCCTTTTACCTGTAGTCATCCCATGCCTCATTTTCAGGGTCGTACAAAGAGCTTCCAGTGTAGGGAATACGGAGAATCTCACCAACAATCTCATGGGTTAGAGAGATTCGAGTACCCAACATACATGTCACCATCTTGCCTTTGTGGGGAGTTAAATTGATGAAAAATACTCTTACCAGATCCGGATAATATGGACCAAATGATGAAATTAATGGTTTTAGTCCATAAGCAATTAAATCATTTTGAAAAGAGAAACATTCCTGGGGAAAGGATGATAGCATACCATATTTAGGATTGGACACTATTTTTCTTTGAAAGTTATTTATGAATCTTGCTTCTTGTTCTTCGGTGAGAGATGAAAGTAATGGATTCTCAGAGGATGAATCAACCTTTTTCTTTCCTTTCTCTGAAGCTGACACCTTTCGTTTTTGCCTTGAAGCCATGGGTAAGGTATTTTTAGGGTTTTGAAGGTTTTAGGTTTTTGAGAGAAGGGTTTTTGATGAGCTGAAGTTTAGATATGATTTGTGAGTAGATAGAAATGAGTGGGTTGTATTATATGTAATGAAGTTTAATTGGCTTGGGAATATGAGAGAGAGAGAGAGGAATTCTGACCAACAAATATTTCTGTCATAAAAGCATGTTACAGTGAGTGCAATCGATTTGCATACAGATGCAATCGATTTACACATAAAACTGAAGCAAAATAAAACTGAAACGCACAGAGTGCAATCGATTTGCACTTATGGTGCAATCGATTTGCACTGAAACAGAAAGGTCAAAATTAAAAACACTTAGTGAGCAATCGATTTACACTATTATGCAATCGATTTGCAATAACCAAAAAAGACCAAAAACAAATTTTTATTAAACTCAAACACCACTTAACATATATATATATATATATGTATATATATATATATATATATATATATATATATATATATATATATATATATATATATATATATATATATATATATATATATATATATATATATATATATATATATATATATATATATATATATATATATATATTCACATATAGCATGGTTAAAACATATATATAAAATCATAACAAGGATAGAAATCACCTTATATGTCGTGTTCATCAAGAATGCCAAGCTCTCGTCGAATCTTGTAAAACGGTTCTCTTGCCAAAGGTTTAGTGAAGATATCGGCAAGTTGATTATGAGTATCTACAAATGTTACCTCGACATCTCCTTGAAGTACATGATCACGAAGGAAATGATGTCGTATATCTATGTGTTTGGTTCTTGAATGCATGACCAGATTCTTCATAATGTTTATTGCACTTGTATTGTCGCACCGTAGAGGAATGCATCCTAGATCGAGTCCGTAGTCACGAAGTTGTTGTTTGAGCCACAAAATTTGAGCGTAACTACTACCTGCTGCAATATATTATGCTTCGGCTGTGCTAAGAGAAACACATGCTTGTTTCTTGAAGGCCCATGATACTAATTCATTTCCAAGGATGTGACAAGTACCACTTGTGCTTTTTCTATCAGTTTTACAACCTGCATAATCCGCGTCAGAATAACCAACTAAGTTGTAAACACTACCTTTGGGATACCACAATCTGACATTTGTTGTCCCTTTGAGATACTTCATGATCTTTTTCACCGCCGTGAGATGAGATTCCTTTGGATTTGCTTGAAAGCGAGCACATAGACAAACACTAAACATTATGTCAGGACGTCTTGCATTTGTGATGTTGATTGAAACACCTAATTCATCTTGATCAACATATGCACCGGAACCCATTGGTGTAGACATTGCCTTACATTTATCCATGTCAAATCTTTTCAAGAGTTCCTTGCAATACTTGGATTGGTTGATGAAGATGCTATCTTTTAATTGTTTGATTTGAAGTCCAAGAAAATAATTCATTTTACCCATCATGGACATCTCAAATTCTCCTTGCATCAATTCTGAAACTTCTTCACACATTTTTTGGTTTGAAGATCCGAAAATGATATCGTCAACATAGACTTGAGCTAGAAAAGTGTCATCTTTGATTTTCTTGATAAACAGAGTCTTGTCAACTTTTCCCTTTTCAAAACCTTTTTCGCATAAGTTGCTTAAACGATCATACCATGCCCTTGGTGCTTGTTTCAACCCATTGAGAGCTTTTCTCAATTTAAATACATGAGATGGATTCTTGAAATATTTGAATCCCGGGGGTTGCTTAACGTATACTTCTTCAGTGATATATCCATTAAAGAATGCGCTTTTAACATCCATTTGGAAAAGCTGAAAATTTAATGAGCAAGCATAGGCAAGTAAGAGACAAATAACTTCTAACCTTGCAACCGGAGCGAAAGTTTCTTCAAAATATATTCCTTCTTCTTGATTGTAGCCTTGTGCTACCAACCTTGCTTTGTTTTGAACAATTATTCCATTTTTGTCAAGTTTGTTTTTAAACACCCATCTTGTTCCAATAATGTGTTTGTTGCTTGGCCTAGGGACAAGTTCCCAAACTTGATTCCTTTCAAATTGATTTAATTCTTCTTGCATGTCGATAATCCATTGGTCATCGCCTAAGGCTTCATCAACTTTGGAAGGTTCAATTTGAGAGACAAACGCCATGTTTAGGCAAGCATCTTTGAGATTTAATCTTGTTGTTACACATTGACTTGTATCACCAATTACTTTATCGATAGGATGATCTCTATGAGTTCTCCATTCTTTTGGTAGATTATTGAGATTTGATTTTTGTTGGGGTGATTCTTCGTGTTGAATTGGTTGATCTTTGGAAGTATTTTCTTGAGGACCTTCTTCATCGGATTTTTCATCAAACTTACCAAGGTTATCTTTGTCGTTGTTTAATACAAAGCATTTGCATTCGAAAATGTGAAAGAAAGCAATGTTTGGTTTCCTCCCTTTGAAGAGTTCATATGGAGTTTTCTTCATGATCAGTCTTATGTTAACTCTATTGCTAACAAAACTTGCCGTGCTCATCGCATCTGCCCAAAAATATTTTGGAAGATTTGAATCGCTAAGCATCATTCTAGAAAGTTCCATAAGAGACCTATTCTTTCTTTCTACCACTCCATTTTGTTGAGGAGTCCTTGGTGCCGAGAAGTTGTGAGATATTCCATGTTCTCCATAAAATTCTTCAAATAGAGCATTTTGAAATTCTCCGCCATGATCACTTCTTATGGAGGCAATTGTTAGAGACTTCTCATTTTGTATTTGTTTAGCATACTTATTGAATGCCTTGAATGCATCACTTTTCTGCACTAAAAATAATGTCCAAGTATATCTAGAGAAATCGTCAACAATAACCAAGGCATATACATTACCTCTGAAACTTATTGTTCTTGATGGACCAAATAAGTCCATATGTAACAATTGTAGTGGCCTTGCAGTAGACACCACATTCTTAGATTTTAAATTTGATTTTGTTTGTTTCCCTTTTTGACAAGAATCACAAAGTCTATCTTTGACGAAATTTCTCTTAGGCAACCCAATGACAATATCATACTTGATTAGTTTATTCAAGTGTTCCATGTGAATATGAGCAATTCTTTTGTGTCACAACCATGAATCATCGTTGTTCGCTATAAGACATTTTACCTTCAAAGATGGATCATCAAGGGAAATCATGAATATATTATTGATTCTTTTACCTTTAAGTATAACCTCATGTGTGACTTCGTCTTCTATCAAGCATTCATCCTTGGTGAACTTGATCTTGAAGCCTTTGTCACAAAGTTGGCTAATACTAAGAAGATTGTGCTTTAGTCCTTCAACATAAAGAACATCTTCAATGGATGTGAAAGGTGGAGCACCAACTTTGCCCTTGCCAAGAATTCTTCCCTTATTATTGTCTCCATAAGTGACAAAACCCTTGGCCTTTAGAACTAGATTTGAAAATTGGTTTATGTCTCCCGTCATATGCTTTGAACAACCACTATCAAGATACCAAAGATTGCATGTGGTCTTCAATCATACCTGCAAAACAAATTAGGCTTTGTTAGGTACCCAAGTTGCTTTGGGTCCTTCGTAATTAGTGCCTTTCTTTACTCACACATAATGCCCACTTGCCACACTAAAGTTTCTAACATAGCAAGCATTAGGTGTATGGCCTTTAATACCACAATAAAAACAAGTAGGTTCAAAGTTACTTCTATATCTAGAAGGATAAGATTTCTTCTTATGAAATGTTTTCTTTTTAGGATAATGATGAACTATTTTAGGTTTGTTCACTTTTTCTTTGGATAATTGATCACTAGCCTTAACAAAGATAGTATTATTAGAACTTGGTTTTGAAAACTTTGAATATCCAAGTCCACTTTTATCATTGGAGTATATTTGTTGGATAAGAACACCTTCTAATCCAATTTGGCCTTTTTCATATCTTTCAATGACTCTTTTTAATCGGACAATTTGCACACTTTTTGCATGCAAAATTATGTTTTTGTTCATCACTTAATTTTTGTTTTTCTTCTTTGAAATCTTTTTCCATAGATTCACATTTTTCTTCTAAGGATGAAATTTGTTTCTTTTGTGATGAAATAGTTTTATACAAAATTTTGCATTCATTCAATAATTCATCTATAGCACCTTGTGCATCACTATAAAAAAGATAAAATTCATTACTAACCTCATTGTCTTCATCATCGGAATGGTGTGAGGCCATCAATGCTAGATTTTCACTTTCATCACTATCGGAATTAGGTGAGAAATTTATTTCATTATCCTCCCATGCAACATGCCTTTTTGTTCTTGAATCCCTTTTTTCTTTTGTAGCCACCTTTCTTGGAGAGTTTCGGACAATCCAGCTTGATATGACCTTGCTTACCACATTCATAACATGTGACTTCTTGTGTTGACGTGGAAGCTTCCTTTTTCTTAAATTGTTTCTTTCCTTTTGAGTGAGAAAAGGATTTGTCATTTCTACCAAAGAACTTACCAAGCCTTTTAACAAGAAGCATGCAATTTTCATCTTCTTCCAGATTGTCTTCCTTTTCAACTTCCTTGGAATCTATCTTCAAAGCAATATTCTTGTATTTCTTCTCTTGATTTTCATGTTTTTCAAGTCTTCCGAGTTCCGTTTCATATTCTTGAAGTTTCCCAAACGATGTTGCGGACGTCATGGAGGAGACACTTTTCTTTTCTGAAATTGCCGTTACCTTTGGTTGCCATTCCCTAGTTAAGGACCTAAGTACTTTCATATTTAGTTCATCATTTGTCAAAGTATTACCAAGAGCACTTAGATGATTTGTCAAGTGCACAAATCTCTTTTGTAGGTCAAGAATAGTTTCTCTGGGCTGCATTCGAAATAATTCGTATTCTTGACTCAGGGTATTTAGTCTTGATCTTTTAACTTCAACAGTTCCTTCATGAGTTTGTACCAAGGTATCCCATATTTCTTTTGCTGTTTTGCATACCGAGACACAGAAGAATTCATCCATGCTAAGTGCACCTTGAAGAAGGTTTATTGCCTTTTTATCATAGAGAACCTTCTTCTTATCATCTTCATCCCATGCAGTTTTAGGCTTTGATGAGCCAGCACCATTGATTACTGTTATAGGGATAAATGGACCATTCTCGACGATATCCCATATTTCTTCTCCTTGTGCTTCTAGATGTGCATTCATGCGTATTTTCCAGAAGTCAAAATATTCACCACAAAATAGAGGAGGCTTATTGTTACTACCACCATCTCTGAAAACGGGATTTTGATTTGCGGAAGCCATTCTGGATCTTTTAGGAACATGTTATCTATAACCTGCTCTGATGCCAATTGTAAGTACGAAGTGCACCTAAGAGGAGGGGGGGGGGGGGGGTGAATTAGGTACTTTAAAAAATTCTGGTTTTAGTGATGATGGATATTATTTTTCTAGATTATGGTGAGTTTATGAAAGATTAAAGTGCAGAAAAATAAAGAGACACAAGCGATAAATCCTGGTTCCCCTTACAGCCAGAGAGTACTCCAGTCCCCTTTCAACATGAAAGAAATTTCCTTATTGTGGCAAACTTAAACAAGAACTACCCAAAACCAAGAACAATCCTCTTGGATTTTCACTATGTCAACAATGGGAACAATCCTCTCAAAGTGACTTCACTTGTATCCAACAATCCTGGCAAGACAAGATTTATAAAACCACTTAAACTTATTTCCAACAATCCTGAAAAATAAGTAAGTATTTATCAATATTTGATTTGAATGAGTTTGAGTAGTAATGATCACTTTGACTGATTTAATAAATGAATTGATCTTCTCTTCCAATGATAATGGTATACAATGACTCAAGATATACAATGCTCAAAGTTTTCTGGTTAATAATATGTGAAAGTGAGCAGAAAACTTGTGTATGAAAATGTATAGCAGCTTGAGTTTGATTTTTGAGAATTCAGAAAATATAATTGGAAGAGGTGTAGAAATTGATTTTGAAAATGAGTATTTATATGTTCATAGCACCTTTTTGAAACAACATAAAATTCTGTAAATGAATCATGAACAATTGCCAAGATTGAGTGAAAGGTTTCCATGAAATGGTGTTATGAATTTGCATGTGCAAAGCTGCTGCTTTTCAAAATTGTGCAGCATGCAATCGATTGCACCCTTTGTGTAAATCGATTGCACGGGGTTTCAACAGCTAGAAATTCAAAAGTTTTGAGTGTGCAATCGATTGCACAATAGTGTAAATCGATTGCATGTGAAGTCAGTAGCAAAAATTGATTGAGTGCAATCGATTGCACAAACATGCAAATCGATTGCACTGAGAAACAATAGCAAAAGATTTGAAAAAATTGAAGCATGCAATCGATTGCACTAATATGAAAATCGATTGCACTGAGAAAATAGTAGCAAAAGATTTGAAAAAAATTGAAGCATGCAATCGATTGCACTAATATGAAAATCGATTGCAATAATATTTACCTTCTTTGTCCCTCATGGTTTGTCTTCATCAAAACAAAAGTGCATTTGAGAAGCTTGATTTTACATATTCACCCATTTGGAGGGTGAGTATAACAATGATTGATGATTCATGGCTGCTTAAAGACTGAGGATGGGTTACGTTTGCGAATCGCTGCATGACGTCTGAGGTGATTTTCTGAGCATGAATACATTGCGGCTCAGAGGCTATGTGTTCGAGTTTGAAGAACACATTGTGGCTTAGAGGCAATGTGTTTGAGTTTAGATAATACATTGCGGCTTAGAGGCCATGTGTTGAGTTTGGGTAGTACATTGAGGCTTAGAGGAAATGTGTTGAGTTTGAGAATACATTGCGGCTTAGAAGAAATGTGTTGAGTTTGTGAATACATTGCGGCTTAGAGGTGTGATACGGTGGGAGAACTGACTTGAGGTTTTGCGTTTGTGTTTGCAAATGTTTCGGTTTAGCAAGAGTCGCCACCGACTTTTTTTTATCCAAAGGAAAGGTCAAAAAGCACAAGAAAGACCTTTGAGATGTTTTCTTGAGTTCGAGGGGTAGATTATGAAAAGGGAAGGTGCTAGAACCCTTTTCATCCATGGTTTTCCACGGGCTCTTAGTTACTTGTTTAAATCACTTGATTTGCTTTTTCAATTGTTTGAAATGGTGCTTTGTGTGGTTTTGAAAGTATTTTGAAAAGAGGCCATCATTTTGGCAATCTTTGTAATGATTCTTGTTTGAAGAATGTATATAAAGATGTTTATCTTTTGAAAAATGTTTCAATGTTTGAAAGTTTGTTTGGAAATTGTTTTGAAATTGTGTGTGTTTGTTTGAAAATAGCAAGGATGGTTTGCAATTTGATCAAGTAACTAGGAGCATCTACCTACCCAAAAGTATTTCTTGTACATTTTTAACCTTTTGACATTGTTGTCTTACCATTGTATTTGGTAAACAACCCTATCTTTGGATGTTAAACGGGACGAGCGTGGGTCATTGTATGACCATGATAACAATATTGCCAAGTATCTTTAGCAAGTTTTTGAGGGACTTAAGATCATTTTTGTTTAGGCAACCAAGATATCGTCATCGAGGGACTATGATCTTTTGTTTTGTTTTGTTTTGCCAAGATACCTAGCATGCATACCATGGCCATGTTTTAAGGCAACAAAGTGGATGAAACCTTAAGGGTGCTTGTGTGCATTGTGTTGTCATTTTCATGCATTTTTGTCTTGTATTTAGTCATGCTATTTGTTTGATTTTTGGTCTTTGCATACAAAATCCTAATTTACTATCATGGCATATGAAAGCAATAAATGCGTAATGTAAATCTAGACTATTACAGCAATATTATGGGGAGGGGGATACAAGTTTGAATAGGGGTATTTGCACAAAATAAAACCCTAATTTACTATTTAACCCAATTGAATTTATACAACAATAAATAAATAAGCAAATATTTAAATATGCAATAAAATGTAAATATACAAAATGTTTTTTGTATTTGTTTTTTATGAATTTATTTAAGTCAAAAAAATAAGAGAAAATAAAATGATTATTTTTGAAAGGGTGGAAACCCTAGTTTTTGTTTTAAAAGAAAATATATTCTAATATTATTTTATCTCATTTCTACATAAGGAAATAATAAAAATAATATATACAAAATGTTAAAAAATTAAAATATGTGAGAAAATAATATTTTAAATGTATAAATAATAAAAATAAAAATGTAAGATATTTTTATATTATTTACAAGTTTTATTTAAGAAAATAAAGTATATATTATTTAACAAACTATTTTTATGCCAAGAAAATAATAAAAATAATAAAATAAAATGTGAAAAATTAAAAGAATATTTTTTGCGATTTTAAATATTTAGAAAAAATAAATAAAGTCAGAAAATATAAAAAGAAAATGGAAAATATGTAAAATATGGAAAATGGGCCAAGGGGGTGCAAATAACAAAATGGGGGGGGGGGGGGGGTGCAAATAGAACCAAGCCCAAAGCGCCAGACCCACTTCACTTCATCCCTGACCTTGGGACAGCCACGTGCACGCTTCTGCCATGCAAATCATGTTCTCTCTATTGCTTGCATGAAATAAAAAATTTACAACATGAAAGTTATAGCATTTTCAATCAAGATTCCAACCATATCCATTTTGTGACCTAACTCTCAAAGGACAGAAAGAATTTTAATGGCCCTAAATTTTAACCTAAAATTTTCAGCATGTTCATCATCCAAATTCTCCTAGCTCAGTTAATTTAAATAAGAACTATGCATATGTATAATTCAAGCACATTGAAGACTACATTTTTGCTTCACAAACCTAAGCCTAAGGATGTCTAAATAGAGAGATAGAAACTTAGAAAATAACTTGTTCAGTTGAAGTTGAATATGGAAACGTAGCAACTTTGAGTAAGGCCTGAAAGTCGTGTGAGCTTGCTTGAAGTTCCCTCAACCTTTCCCAATGCTTAGCTTGCTTTGAACTTGCATGAATGTTCCTGTAGAAGTCAACCTGCAAAGCTTCAAAATGAAAATGGTGAAGTGTGAAAATGAGGTTACAGTTGCTAGACAGATGCTTGGATAGTTCAGGTGGGTTGTAGGGAATGTGTTTGAAGTGGTTCAAGGCAAAACGCAAGAGCTAATATTGTTTTGGAAGTGGTTCTGCAGATATGGCCCTGTTTTGGGCAGAAGTTGGAGTTTTGTGCTTAAGGGTGTTTAAGAGGCTTGGCAATCGTGTTTCTTGCTTGGTACAATATGTTGAGGTTGTTTGAAAAGATACAAAGACTTGCTCTTATCAGATTTTCAAGTTGTGGACTTTTTGCAAGCTTACTTGCTTTTGAAGCAAAAGTTGAGATGGCAAAGCTCAAAGCCTGTACAAGCCTGTTCCTTAGCTGCACATAGTTGGTGAACTTTTCCTGATATTAGTGGACTTTGTTTGCAGCAAGAGGTTAGGTCCATGGCTTAAGACAAACAAAGTTGCTAAAAGTGAACTTTATCAAAGTAGCATTGTTATCTTTATGCCATAAATGGAATAATTCAATGTACAATGTTCCATAGGTCAGAATAAAACCAATGTCCAATGTATTTGCATTAAATTAAGGAGTGTGGAAAGGTTTAAGACCTGTAAAACAACTACAAGATTGCTTAGGACAGATTTGCAAGTTGTAACCTTGTGCAAAATGGCTTGGACAAAAGTGAGAAATGGCCATTTTCTTTTCTTCGATTCTCCCTAACCATAAATGATCTTGGAGAGTTCTTGGACATTTTGGAAAGCTTGTAACATGCTCTACAATCCATATTTGAAATTCATTTTGAGATTCCACTTGTAACTAGGTGAAATGTTGCCATGAAGTTAGGTCAAAAATCTGCCTAAACTAGGGCAAAATTTCACTAAGTTAAAAGTTTTATGGACCCTTATTCACAAAATCATAACTTGATATCCAAGCATCCTTTGGGAAAACTTTGTGAACAAAAGTTGTAGATTTTGTGGAGGACTAAAACTTTAATGTTGGAAGTTTTCTTCTAATCCAATTGCATCATGGTAAAAAGTTGGGAAAAGTTGGGAAAAAATAAGAAATTTTCATAACTTAGAAAATTTCTAAGTTATGAAATTTTTCAAACTTAAACCCTAATTTCCATATTTAGGTTTTTTGGTGAACAAGTTTCATGTTTTGACACACCTTGATGAAAAATGACCCTTGGTACTTGATTTTGACCAAAAAGTCAAAGTTTGACTTTTCAATGTACAGTTCATTTTTGATCAGTTGACTGGAAAATTCATCTGTCAATCCAATGCATTCACTACAAGAAAATTAGTGTTTAACGACACAAAAATTGCGACAGTTATGTGATAACTGTCGTAATTGACATATAGAGACAGTGTTTACGACAGTTGACACCAACCGTCCCTAATATTTATTTTGCGACGGTATATTTAACCATCATAATATTATTATTACGACGGTAAAACAACCGTCGGCCCCCATTTAACACTTTTAACATTGATTTTTCACCAACAACTAGTCACGAAGGTAAAATTAACCGTCCTAAAAGGCATATCACGACGGTAAAGCACCCGTCGCACCCTTAAACCTTTCACGACGGTAAAATTATCCGTCCTAAAATTCATTTCACGACGGTAAAACAACCGTCGCACCCAAAACCTTTAAAAATTCTCATGGACACGACGGTAAAACACCCGTCGCAGTAAAAAAGTTAAAAAGCTCATAAAACATCTATTAGAATGTTTCTTTAACAGTATATTGGAATTCCTTGAACAAGTTCTGTTTCCGCGGCATCCTCGACGAATCAATCGGCGAGGGAACCCATTTCCTCATCCCATGGGTTCAAAAACCCTACATCTTCGATATCAAAACCCGCCTATTTAGATTCCAACGACCTTATCTCCTCTATATCAAATTCTCAATATTCGCCTGTCTTCACCTTAAATCGATTCAACCTTCTTCTATTTAGATTCAGTACTGTTTACCTCCGTCTCACTCTTCTTAACTCATCGTGGCTTCGATTCCAATTCAGTTCCATCGTCTCAACCATAGTTTCATCGTTTTTGATTCGAAGCTCTGAAAAATTCCGCTCAATTTCTGTTTCATGCCTCAACTGTGATTCAAAGCAAAACGAAAATGTCACATATGCAAAAAAAATGATGAGAGAAGAAAGAATACTTACACGTCGGAGTCACTCCGCCAACGCTTCAATCGTGATTCAGGTATGCATTCTTAATTCCTCATTCTTCTATTATTTCCGATTCACACGTATTTTCTATTGATTCGGTACAATTCAATTATTGAAGTTTGTTGTTGTGATTGGTGTTGAAATAGAGGGAATGCTTCAAGCTTGAAGTCGCGATGATGCCATTGATGATGAAGGTTGACGAAGCTGTGTAGAATATTGTAGAGAGGTTGTGTATAGTTGGATATTAGGATGGGATGGCTTTAGATTTGAATGAAACTGAGAGTTAGTTGCTGATTGTAATTTGAGTTAGCTAATTGTTAGTGTGAAAAAGAGTTAAAATCGTCAATATTATTAGGGCCTGACTGTTAGGAATATCAATTGAAATGGATAACTGTTAGCTTAAAGTTGTTAGAAATTGTTATGTGAGGGATTAGGTTTGTGAAGTGGATATTTAAATTGACTTGAATCTATGTGATTGACTGAATCAGTTTTGCTATGCATTGGCCTTTTTTAATTTTCTGAATGAGTGGACTATTTTTTATGGTATTCCTGAACCGATTTTATGTGTTGTAGGGTTGTTAACTGATATAATGATTGGTATTATGTCTGTTGCATTCACTTATTTTTGGTATTCGAGCTGAAGGAGAGAGTGACGCTGCTATATTGATTTCCGAGGCTACTGCTGCGGCTGGGATGGGGTTGGTTGAGCTTAGGAGGATTGAAGCTTCCAGGGAAGTTGCTGGAACGCTTGCGAAATCGCCTAATGTTACTTATCTTCCTGGGGGAAACAACATGATGATGGCTCTTAATCCTGCTGGTTGATTATCACGGTAATCATCTTTTCCTCACTTTTCAAGTTTTTGGCAAGGTCTGGGTCCCTCACCAAACTGAGGTGAATATTTCGGCCTCACTGCGGCGACGGCCGCCGAGTTTCAATTTCAGAATTGGGGCCTCAGTTAAAAGTCAGGGTGGCCCAGTCCGAGACAGTATTAGTTCGACAAAATGCTACTCGTTTCTCAACAGTTGATGAGTTTAACTGGCAGTATTACGAGAAGGGTTGGCATCAGTTAGTTGTTTGTGACATAAAAGCCAGAACAGACCATGGAGTTCTCTACATTTATCTGGATGCTCCTAGCTCGGTTGCCGGAAACCATGCCAATTCCTCCATGAAAAGATAAGTTATTTTACGTGTTCTATTGATCAAATATACGCTTAACTTCGCTACATGGCGGTTCCGATAAGGCAAATTTGCTAAGTGCTTGCAATTTGGATGTGTTGTTAGAATATCATATCTATGTTACTTACAATATTGATCACATGCTTTTGGTATGTTGTAATTTGTACGTTGATCTTACTTGTACAATTGGATAACTTCCTCCCCACGAACCAGTTCTCGTGTCTGACATATTTTAACACAGGGATGATTATTAACTCCAGAATTGAGCCTAATTTTTAATAATGCTTGTGATAAATTGCTATGCTTTGTGGTTGTTCTTGTCTTCCATGAACCTCTAATGTTTGACTGAATAATATGAATTATGACAATGATAGCTATATCATAATAATGTTCACTCGAGTGCTAACTTGTAGCATGATTGAAGTCTGAGATGTAGGCCTACAAATCCATCTATGTTGTAAGATGATGCATTTGTTTGAAAAGGCTGATCAAATACAACAACAGATCAACCCAATAGGAAGAATAAGAGGCTGACTCACCCATTGAACCAACTGCACTGCTGCACCCATTGAACCATGACTTTCTTCCCTCTGCACTGTTGATTATCTGCTGGTTCTGGCAAAAATTCTGCTATAACAGGATGGGTGGTAGGTTAATTGTATGAAGTTAATCATATTTTACTGGCTTTATCGTGTTGTTATTGACATTATGTTTATGATTAGTTCTGATTTTTGGTTTTTTATTTCATAGATCATTTTTCAAGCAATTTTATGGATCTGTGACAAAGTTGGATTATGTAACATTAAGGCGAGGTTTCATTATGGTAAGATTATAGTGTGCTGCATTTGCTTCTATTATCTATGCTCGAGTCATGTCATTAGTCTTAGTCAAGAATTGGTATATGCTACCTCTTGGATGAAAATTTGGAAGTTGTTTGAAATGCTGATTGTTGGTTCATGAAATGCTGATTGTTGATTCTGAATAGTAAGTATCCTTAAAATAACCCAAAGTGCACAGATTCAGCATGGAATCAAATGTGAGGGAACTCTGGTGAAATTTAATAAGATTGTGATTGAC
Source organism: Vicia faba (assembly GCA_948472305.1). NCBI lineage: Eukaryota > Viridiplantae > Streptophyta > Magnoliopsida > Fabales > Fabaceae > Vicia > Vicia faba. Next base: position 1,060,936,149 of record OX451738.1, on the reverse strand, counting down.
TTTTCTAAGACATTCTATTACCAATTTTATGATTCTTTTCTTTTCCTGAACCATTGAGAACGTTGTAACTTCCTCTTGCTCTTTCAGAGATACCCTTCCTTCAAATATTTTAAGGTGGATCTTGTCTGGCTTAATTGTCACTACCACTAGTCTGCAAGATCGGAATGTGATTTATGATGTTGATGTTCCGCGTTCACATATCTTGTAGCTGTCTCTCTCATACACCCCTTTTCCTACCTCTTGTTTGTGCCTGTTTCAATTTATGTCAAAGAAAAAACTTACAACTTCACATATCTCCCAGTTTCATATTTGTTTATGGTACAAGCTGTGTAAAAGAAATAGGTGTTCTGGATGCTGACTCTGTCACAGAATATTCTGTCTGCTATCATTCTAAAGATTCAGAGTTCTCTTTCACTCTGTGTACATATTAAAGATGCAGAGTTCTATTTTGGATCAAAAGAGTTCTAGATATGTTACTGAACATATTCAAGAAAAATAGATGAATGCTGTAGGTTCAACCATCGCTCTGGAATCGGTGGTGTCTCGGAGTTCCTTGGGTAACTATATAATCTTCCTTTTTTCCCTTCTAATGCATGAAATGTAATATCATTGATGAAGTCTAATATGGCCTATTTAGTTCAAGTTTTCTCCAATGGATAACATAAATTATTTTCTACTTTATATTGTTTTCAATGTTTATTCCTGCCACGTTAGAACATTATACTTCTTACAAGCTATGATTGGTTGGTAATGCGAATAAAGTTCAAAATAACTATCACTGTTTGGTTTATGACACAGGCAGAGTTTTAAGTTGATGCTTGTTAAAGGCCCATGGTGATTTTAAAAAAAGAGAAATTACGTTTTTCATATGTTGGGTTCTCTTGATTTTTGTTCAACAAGTTTAATGCTAAAAGCTGAAATTACATACCTGTTACAAATCAAATTTGAGATCGGTTGTCAACTTGTCAGTATTAAGCATACATATAATTACACAGATTTGAGTTGTGATTCATCATCTATTTGATGACAACTTTCCTGTATGTAGCAGAATGTCCCTAGCTTGTGGCCATGGTAATTGCACGGGCGTAATTGCATGATATATATTTCAAATGAGACTTCACACACAATCTATAAATAATTCAAAAATTTTAAACATGTATAGAAATTTCTAACTACAAGATTACTTCCAGTTGGACAGATCAACAGAGAGCCGCTGCAGCCAAGGAAGGCTGGGGATACAGATTAGTGTTTTCTGCACGCCTGGTAATCTATATATTATATGATTTAAGTTGTGAATTGTTTTCTCAATTTTGACATCACAAATTTGAATCGTTCTTGCATAGATTGGATTATTTCTTGTTGCCGATGCATTATTTATCGGTGCTCAGCAAGCTGGACGCTATCTTCAGGAAATCAGAACCCATTGAGATACTACGGCTACATTTGAGTTATTGATTAGTCCTTCTGTAGACAATGCTCTTTGTTGTGGATGAGAAAATAGAGACAACAGGCTGAGGAACTCAATTTTGAATGCCGACCCTCGGCAGAACCCATCCTTTTGTTAGATTTACTAGCAGTTCCTAGTCACACTACATGATTATAAATCCAAGTTTAGCTGGGCAGCAATTTTAGTTTAGGTTTCTTCCATGGGGCTATGCACTACTACGTGCTTTTTAGGCCAAATTGTTGTATGTTTCTTAGAAATTTCCAGAACCCAAAAAAAAAAAAGTCCTGATATTGCTTCATTAATGTTACTATTTTGGCATGTGTATGTGTATTGAAGCCATTGATATTCTATATGAATTCCAAACCGGGATTATATTTTTGCAGAAACCCTCTCAGTGCTGGTTAAATTAAGGTTTATTGTGTGTATGGTTGTGTTCTCTGACTGTATCCATTTAGAATTTAGAATTTTCATACTTTTTCTTATCGTAAACGCATGCGATTGTAGAATTTAAAAAGAAATATACTTGGATCTTTGAGCTTCCTACACTTTGCTGAAAATTCAAATGCTATAACAGGGAAGTTTGTCGCCAAGACGCCTTGATACATATCCAAATTTGATTAGGTTTCTCCTTAGCGGAAAGTGAATTTTATTTTATTGGAGATTTTGTTGTAGTTGATTTTTCTGTACCTTATAACTTTTCATACAATTGGAGTTTGATTGTGAGAGTTATTCTGCCAGCCCATAATTGACAGTTAGTTTTGTAATGCAGGTACAAGAAGAAGCGCAAAATGGACAAGTAGAATTGGAAAAACATGTCATCACAAAGACATTGACTAAGCCATCTGAGGCATATTATGATGCCAAAAACCTGCCACATGTTCTTGTGAGTACAAAAATATGTTTTGTGTGAATCTTGCAGGCTGCTAGGTATGCGTAGCTTGGACCAAATGGTAGTCAAGGAAGGATCATGGTCCTAGCATGGAAGTTTAACACAAATCACTTAACACTAAGGACTTTCATGAATTTTGTAGAATATTGTAACATTTTTTGTAATTCTCTCAAGTTGTAGCAAACCAATGTAAATATTAAAATGAAATTTGGCCTTTGATGATATTTGAATTTTTCTTGTTTATTGGTAAAATTTGCACTTCTTTTTACCTTTGATCACATTTTTTTGATATTATTGATGATTATTTGATATTAAATGTTTTTATTGTAATTAACTTTATTATGTTGAAAAGTGATAGAAAATAAAATAAAAATACTATAAATAAAAAAATATTAAAGTAAATAATAATTTAAATATAATAGTAAAATATTATAGTAAAATAATATTATATTTAAAATTATTTTACTAAATAATAATTTAAATAAAAATATTATTTGAAATTTATAAATCAGATTACGACGGTTAAAACCGCCGCAATTTCTAACCTACGGCGATAGAATAACCGTCGCAAACAACAACAAAAACAAAAAATAAAGTCAAATTCACGACGGTATATAACCGTCGCTATCTGTTGTGCGTGACAGTTTTGCAACCGTCGCGAAATAGGCTGGGGACGCACGATTCTGCGACGGTACTTCTACCGTCGTAGATTGTAAATTGCGACGGTTTTAACCGTCGTAATCAGCCAAAATAACCGTCCCAATCTATCATTTTTCTTGTAGTGATTTGAGATATTTTGAACCTTGTGATTAGGTCAAGATGATGCTATTGAGTCCTTGAAACCATTCTTGAACCCAATTTGCCATTGGCTAGGTGAAAAATCAGAAATTGCCCTTCTTCAGTCAAAACCCTAATTTTGACCATTTTGCCCTTTTGATGATCTGATCAAATTTCTTGAGGAGTTGTGGTCTAACATTGATAAAATGGTTCATATGAGTCTATAATGTTGATGTGGATAAAAAATTATGAGGTTTGACTGTAAATTGGCCACAATTGACTTTTTCCCAATACAACTGATTTTTAGTTCATCTGTCCAATTGACTGGGCAAAAATTTGATTCAAGGCTTGAAACTTGGTATGAGAAATCTTAGGAGTCCAGCATGAAGTATGAAAGTCACATGAGGCATTCGAAGTCCAAAAATCCTTGTGCAAACTCAAACCCTAATTTCAGGTCATCAGTGCAAGGAGATGTCTTGAGCTGACAAACCCTAATCCTGTCTGGAGTCCAAAGAGTCTTGTGAGGAGAACCTTGATAAAATGAGAGGGCAAATTTTGGGGTACAACAGCTGCCCCTGTTCAATATTCTTGAACCTGAAGAGTTAGATTGGCGATTTTTGCCGTTCATGACTCGAAGGTAAAAGATGATTGGACATTAGAGTGCCCGTAAATTTGCACTCGTCAAAATGTAGTTGAGGGAATAGGCTTAAAGATGCCATTTGGAGGGGTGATAGAATATTTTCGGAGATGGGCTTAAATATTCCATCCAAGAATGTTTGTTGAATTGTATGTTGTAGGTCAGAAGAATGAGTGTCAGAATGGTATCCGTGTCTGGAACGTATTTGAACTGTATCTGGAGACTGAGTCTGTATGAGCAATGGAATGGAGTCCGTGTCTGGAGCGTATCCGAGCTGTAACTATATTTGAATCTGAACGAATAACAGAATGACTTCTGCGTCTGGAGTGTATCTGTATTGTATCTGAGTCTGAAATCTGAATGGGCGACATAATGACATCTGTGTCTGGAGCATCTCTGGGCTGGGAAAAAAAGTCAGAATAAGTGACAAAATGGCAACTGTGGATGGAGCGTATCTGTACTGTATATTGACTTTGAATTCTGAATGAGTAACATAATGGCATCCGTGTCTGGAGCGTATCCGTACTGTATCTTGACTTTGAATTTTGAATGAGTAATAGAATGACTTCCGCGTATGGAGTGTATCTTTACTGTATCTGAATAAGAGATCTGAACGAGTAGCAGAATGACTTCCGTGTCTAGAGTGTATCCGTATTGTATCTGAAGTCTTTGGACATTGTTAATGATAACTTTTAATCTTATCCTGAAAAGGGTAAAATGTTAGCTGAAACACAGAGTTATGTTGCATGAAATGTATGATGCAATAAATATGGTATATAAATGTTTATGATATATGAATGTAATATATGCGCATGTAAGATGATTCGCTGTCTTGATGAGGAAAATAAATCCTTGATAGTTGGGGATAATGAAATCATTGACTGCTGCCAGGGAAAATAAATCCTTGACCACTGCTGGAGATTCAAAAATCTTTGATTGCTGAGGATGAGAAATCCTTGGTGACTGCTGGGGATTAAGAGAAGTACTTGACAACTTCTATGGGGATGTGAGAATCCTTCATGTCTTGAAGTTGGAGTGTTGATAAAATTTCTGCTTGGGGAAGTAATGCCATGTACTGCCTTAGAAATCTGCTTTGGAGAATCCAGAGAACTTTGAAGACTTCTACTAGGGGTTAAATAATGGGAATCCTTACTCGGATGGGGAATAGGGAAAATTTTGATGGTTTCTGCGGGGAATGAGAATCTTCATTCTGTTGAGGAGTAATGAAAACTTGGGTGACATCATGCTGGGGAGTAAAGAAGGCTCTGGCAACTTTATCGGGGAAATGAGAATCTTCAATCTGCTAGGGGATAAAAACTCTGTGGGGAGTAGCTATCCTACTGGAGATTAGCTATCCTGCTGGAGAGTGAGTTCAGGACTCTGGGGGAAAAGCTTATTCCTGTTTGGAAAAAGTTCAGGAGTTTGGGTTGTATGCCACTCTACTGGGGAATTATCCTAGTTTGTGGATAAGACAAAAGTTAACTGTTATCTGGTTGATTCTCAGACTTTAAGACAACTTGCTGGGGAATTTGGAGAAACTGGATGGTCTCTGCTGTGGATTGGTAGTTGGAAATTTGACTCGACTAGGGAAGAAGGTTTCATCTTTGCTGAGGGTCTGTAGTTCAAAGTTTTTGCTCCGCTGGGAATTAGGAGTTTAAAGTTTTAACTCTGATGGGAATTAAAGGTTTGAAATTATAACTCCGCTGGGGATATGTATATTTCAAGGTTTTAGCTCTGCTGGGGATCTAGATGATGTACTGTAGGGAATTTCTCTTGGAATAGTCCAAAGACTTTTTCCTATACTTTCAACCTGTCAGTAATTATTCTTTCCCATTTTGTTTATTTGTAAACATATGATTATATTCAAATGCATATGCTCATTAATAAATCATTAGACGTTTCCAAATAAAACACAAGTGTAAAAAAGAAGAAAAGGCAAGTAGTTTTCTGCACTTTGAAGTATCTTTACATTAACTTTGTGTAAGTAATTTTTACAAAGGAGACAGACATCCTAGTAAGAGAATGTTGTCATAAAAAATGAGAAAATTTTATACAAAGAAAGATGACTATGTGTGAAAATTCGATGGGGTTCCCATTCTGCTATAGCCTTCGTAACTCTGAATATCTTGTCCATTCGTTGCTTCGTCCGAAGATGATTGAGATGGTCAGAATCCTAGAGCTTGTTTGTGAATAGATTGTCCTTAAAGTGACCCGACGAGACATAGTCATACGCTTTAATTCCCTAACTTTTTCTTGGACCGCCCTTTCAGGTTTTCGATCCACCGGGAAACCCTTTTTTGCCCAAGTAGCCCTTTCGGGTTTTCAACTTGCCGGGTGTACAGATTTTTTTAATATTTATCCCTAATTTTTGCCTGAACTGCCCTTTCGGGTTTTCGATTCACAGGGATGCCCTTTTTTGCCTAGGTGTGTCAACCTAGCGGGTCATTTATGCGTAGTATCTTTTGACTATATATGTGTTCGTAGGGTGTGGCAAGTCGTCACCGTCCATGGTGGTTAATATCATTGCCCCACCAGAAAAGATATTCTTGATCACAAATGGTCCTTCGTAAGTAGGAGTCCATTTTCCCCTGGGATCACTTTGTGGCAAGATGATCCGCTTGATTACAAGATCCCTGACTTGATATACCTGGCGCCTGAGTTTCTTGTTGAAAGCCTTGATCATTCGTTTTTGATACGCCTGACCATGGCAAACAGTAGTAAGTCGCTTTTCGTCAATCAAGTTAAGTTGATCAAGTCGGGTCTGAATCCAATCGTCTTCACTCAAACCAGCATCTTTCATGATTCTTAAGGAGGGAATCTGAACCTCGATAGGTAAAACAACTTCCATGCCATATACCAAAGAATAGGGTGTTGCCCCTGTTGATGTGCACGCCGTGGTACGGTACCCGTGTAGAGCAAACTGTAACATCTCATGCCAGTTGTGATACGGTGGGAGAACTGACTTGGGATTTTGTGTTTTATGTTCGCACTTGTTTGGTTTAGCAAGAGTCGCCAACAACTTTTTTTTTATCCTAAGGAAAGGTCAAAAAGCACAGGAAAGACCTTTGAGATGTTTTCTTGGGTTTGGGGGGTAGATTATGAAAAGGGAAGGTGCTAGCACCCTTTTCATCAATGGTTATCCATGGGCTCTTAGTTACTTGTTTTAGATCACTTGCCTTTTCTTTTCAATTGTTTGAAATGGTGCTTTGTGTGTGTGGTTTTGAAAATGTTTTGAAAAAAGATGCCTTGTCTAGGCAACCTTTGTAATGATTCTTGTTTGAATATATACAAAGGTGTGTGTCTTTTTGAAAAGATATTTCAATGTTTTGAAAGTTGTTTTGAAGTCGTGTTGTGAAGTGTGTTAGAAAATGGAAAGGATGTTTTGCAAGATTTTTGATCAAGTAACTAAGAGTTGTCTACCCTATTTTACTTAAAGATCTTTCTTATGTTTTTAACCCTTTTTAACAGTGTTGTTTCACCATTGTATTTGGTGAACAACCTTGTGTTAGGATGTTAAACGGGACAGGCGCGGGTCATCGCATACAATCATTGAAGGCAACTTGTGAGACGCTCTAGCAATTTTGTAAGAGACGAGATCGTTTTATCGAAGGCAACATCGAGGGTCATCGAGGGACTACGATCTTTGTTTATTAAAGGGGCATTTGCTAGAGTGTCTCATACTCGAGGGACATGATTGCATTTTCCGAGGCAACAAGCGAGGTTACCCTAGAGGTGCAAGTGTGAATTGTGTATTGATTTTCATGTATTTATCTTGTATTAGGTTATCTAGCGATTGATTTTGAATCTTCGTATACAAACCCTAATTACTATACAGTATATTGAAAGCGATAAATTGCGGGAATTTAAAGTCTAAGTTATTACAAAACAATATCCGGGGATGGGGGTACACATGTTTACAAATGAGGATGAGTCTTATCAGAATAATAATGTCCAAGTATATATATTACAACCAAATCGAACTGTCGCATTTTCAATGTAAAATTATAACAAAGTATAAGATAATGAAAATCAAAGAAATATGAGATACATATATTTATTTACGAATGATTAAATAAAATTTAACCTAATGAAAGATTAAGTAATTATTATTATTGTATTTTTTATAAATTATGTAAATAAAGAGTTTTAAAGAAAAGAAAAATTATTGAAGTTAAAGTTTTATTATTTATGTATTTTTCGTTTTATTAAATGTAATAAATATTAAGGAAAATTATTAAGAAAATTTTATACAAAAAATTTAATATATATATATTTTTTAACAAAAGAGAAGAAGAATTATATTATAAAAAATGAAAATAAAATGGTAAAAAAAAGTGTTAGTTCAACTAAATGGAGAAAAAGAATGATGATGGGCCTTATGAGCTTGTGGCCCAACAATGGGAAATGAAGAAGAACAAATTTAGTAAAGGGAAAGAGAGGGGGGTGCTTAGCAGAAGCGATGGGCTTAAGCAAAATGGGGCGCACGGGCCCAATTGAGATGTTGTACAACATTTTTTAGGGTTTTTCCATTTGGTTAGGGTTTGCAGTTTTCATTATAACGACGCCTCCTTTCACTCATCTCTTCTTCGTTCATCTTTCTCAGGCGAAACGTTTGATTTCTCTCTCACGAACCTGGCTACCGGTGCGCCGCCCTCATCTGCTCCCTTCCTCCTCACAGTGGTGTGTGTTTCGGTGCTTTGAGCGGTACGAATTATTTCATTCATGTTTTAAGGTTTTTACAATTTCAAAGTTGTTTATTGATTGCTTGCATGTTTTGATTCTTGTGGTTACGCATGAGATGCAGAAAGGCTCGAGGAAGAGGAAACTATACCTTGGCGTTTTGCTTCTGAAAGAAAATGATGGGGAAAGAGGGGCGTGAGACCGGTGGCGCTCCTTGGTGGCCAGGCGGAGGAAGGTGATGACTGCTCACTTTTGGTATTTCTATATTTCCTTTCCTCTTTGAAGGTTTGATGATGCTCGATGATGATGATATTCTGAGATTTACTTCTTGCTTCTGAGTGCTTGAGTATTGATTGTTTGATGATGATGTTATTCTGAAAACACTTGAATATTTGTTTCTGATTTTCTCTTCCTCTTCTCTTTTATGGACCCTGATTATTTGATGATGAATATATATATATTCTGAAAAGAACTAGCTATTATTGTTGTTGCCTTTTGTTGATTCTCTTCCTCTCTTTTGGCTACTGAGGTTAATGATGAAGCAGTTCTGAAACCATTTTTAGTTGCTTCTAAACTCTTCCTCTTTGTGGACCCTGATTATTTGATGATGATGTTGTTCCTAAAAATTGGCTGTTGTTTGTTGTTTAGGCAGTTTTTGGCCTTTTGAACTGTCACTTACAGTTTTACAGGTTTGACAACAGTTTTATGCAGTTTTTGCTTTGATAGTAGGTTTGCTTTGGCTAGCAGGGTTGGATTAGGGATTTGCAGGTTTGTTCTTTTACAAACAGGCTTGAGCTGCAGTTTATGATGCAGGGTATTTGTTTGGTTTTTTGGAAACAGGCTTGCTGAGTCTTTGTCTTAGCTTGCAGCTTAGCAGATTTGTAAGTTTTTGTTTGAGCTTGCTGATGAGTTTAAGCAAGTTTGTTGGATTTTTTGAAACAGGCTTGTGTCTTTGCAGTTTATGCAGGTTTGTAGCTTTGAGTAAGTTTGGAAACAAGCTTGATCTGAGTGTTTGAGTTTTGGAAACCTGTAATGCAGGTTTTGGTGAATTTGGCTTGCAGTTTAGGCCAGTTTGTTTTGAGTTTTGGGAAGCAGTTTGGCCTGGACTGTATGTTTTTTTGTGTTTACTAGCAGGTTTCAGGTTTTGGAAACAGGCTTGTGCTTGTAGTTTTCAAAACAGGTTTTGTGATCTTTTTGCCCTCTCCCCTCTTACTGGGCTCTTAGACTGTTATATCTATTTGTTTTCTTACTGCCTCTTTACAGCCTGCCAAAACTGCAAACCTTTTTTGGTTCTCTCTTTCTCTCTCCATAAAAGCACTTTTGATTGCTTATTCTATTATTCTGAAAAGCTGCTGGCCAGAACATGATGGGGGCTAGGACAAGATCTTGCTTGTAACTTGGTTCATCTCCTGCATTGTTGTACTTTCTTTCCATATTTCCTGCATTGTACTTTCTTGGACAACTTTGTGACTTGCTGTGACAGTTTTGCAACTTAGTTTATCATTTGGTTAATGCATTTTGAAACTCAGTTTGGCAGTTCAGTTTACTTTGTGTGCAGCCTTGTGCCTTTGCATTTTGAATAAATTGTATGCTTTTAGTTTGACATGCTTGCATTTTTATATATTTTATTTTTCTCTCTGTGAACCGAGAAGAGAAATCTTCTTGTGATTTGGAGAGAGGAAAATGAAACATGATGAACATAGCATTTCTGATTCCGGCCAGCAGACTTTAATGATGATTTTTCTTTTTATCTGCTTCTGCTTGAAAATTCTTATACTAACTTCTTTCTGTCTTTTGCAGGTAAGTACCAGTTGGATGATAGAGGAAGCGGTAGAAGTAGAAGTCAAAGATCTCAAGAGATTTAGGCTTAGATTTATCATATTGTTTTTCATATATTGTAAACAAATATTACTGTAAATACTGCAAATTGTAAATTCACAATATTCGAATAAAATTTGTAACAATATTTGAAATAAATAAATAAAAAAGTATTTGTCAAATATCTTCCAACTTTTCCTTGTATTGTCTATTTAATTATTTAAGACTCTTAAATTAAAATATCTGGAAATGTATCCCAATAACTTTAATCCAGATGAAATAAATAATCAACAAACTTTGCCGTCTCGCAACCTTGCATTAATCACAATACGCCTGATATTCCAATTAACATATGCATTGTACAATTAAACAAACAAACATTCCATAAACCTTTCACTTTACTGATCAAGCAAATCCTCAAAGTTTCAATCAAAAGTCTCAGCTCCTATCCCAAGTATTTAGGTTTTGAGAAACAACCAGTAATCTTGAACAAGCGTAAAAATAATGTAACAGTCAATTGAATTTCTGAGGATTCAGTTTCTTCTGAGAAATGCGAGCGCAAACCCTAATTCCAGATTTGTTGTCAAAGAAAAGTCTTCTCGATCAATTCCTGAGCCAATCTCAACAAAATCAGTGGAAACCCTAATTCCTGATTGACTGATAAAGAAAGGTCTTTTTGATCGATTCTTGAGCTAATATGAAAAATCAGAGAAGCCCCCTGAGGTTGTGATTTCTTTGTGAAAAAGGGAGGGCAAATTTTGGGGTACAACACCAGTCCTTTTAGGTGACTGTCATTTTTTGTATGATCTTCTTGATATTTTTGTTCGCAGCTTCGACAACACCGTTCATCTTTGGCCGATAGGGAGATGAATTGTGATGTTGAATCTGGAATTGCTCGCACAAAGCGGTGATCATAGTGTTGTTCAGGTTTGTACCATTGTCAGTGATGATCCTTTCGGGGATGCCGTACCGGCAAATGAGGTTCTGCTTGATGAAGCGGGCAACCACATTCTTTGTGACAGATGCGAAGGACGCTGCTTCGACCCACTTGGTAAATTAATCAATGGCCACCAGGATGAAGTTGTGTCCATTGGATGTTATATGTTTGATCTCCCCAATCATGTCAATTCCCCACATAGCGAATGGCCAAGGATCTGTTAAGACATTGAGAGGAACTGGAGGTATATGTACCTTGTCCGCGTAGATTTGACATTTGTGACAAGTCCTAGAATGTTGATGGCAGTCAGATTCCATGGTAGACCATTAATAGACTTCCCTTAGAATCTTCTTAGCCATCGTATTCCCGCTAGAGTGGGTGCCAAAGGTACCATTGTGCAGTTCAGCCATGATCTATTCAGCTTCAATCTTGTCCACACAACGAAGCAAAATGCAATCAAGATTGCGCTTGTACAGGATACCATTGCTTAGGAAAACTTAGCTGAGAATCTCCTTAAGTACTTTTTGTCATTGACTGAAGCTCCTTCAGGATATTCTTGAGCCTCGAGATACCTTTTGACTTCGTGAAACCAAGATCGGTCCACTACTTCTTCGGTATTAATCTCGTGACAATGTGCAGGTTCTTCCATTTGCTAAATGGTGATTTGGGGAGCCTCATTATCCCAGTTAAGTTTAAACATGGATGACATTGTAGCTAGAGCATCTGCTAACTTATTTTCTTCTCGCGGGAAGTGCTCGAAGGTAATCTGCTCGAAATGTGGTAGAAATGTCAGGACATGTTCTTTGTAAGGGATGAGGTTGGGATGTTTAGTGTCCCACTCTCCTTTGATCTGACTGATGACCAAAGTTGAGTCCCAAAACACAATCAAAGATTTGATTCCCAAGTCTATGGCAGCCTTGAGACCAAATATGCAAGCTTCATACTCGACCATGTTGTTGGTGCACTTAAATCAAAGTCTAGCGGTGAAAGGTGTATGGCAACCTTCTGGAGAAATGAGTACCACGCCAATACTGTTGCCAAGTGCATTGGAGGCACCATCAAAGTACAGAGTCCATCGGGATCCTTGTTAAGGTCCGTCATATGGTCTGAAATCTTCAATGTTTTCCAAGGTCATAATGTCTTCGTCGGGGAAGTCAAACTTCATGGATTGGTAATCTTCGACAACTTGATGAGCCAAATGGTCAGCTAGTACACCCCCCTTTATGGATTTTTGGGTCGTGTACTGTATATCATTGTTGTACCCCAAAATTTTCCCTCCCATAATCTTCAAAGTTTTGCCAAGCATCACCTCAAATGGTTCAAAGTCTACTCAAGAGTTACACAGTCAACCACTCCCCTAAGCCAGTCAAACTAGGGTTTTGGTTCCTGCAAGGAAGTTGAGGTTTTCAAAGGCTCAATCAAGTCCCATATGCTCATATACATTGTCAAGCACCTACATGTCAAGTTTCAAGGTTCACAAGGTCAAGTTGCACAGTCAAAAACCCTAATTGCCTCACAATCAACTGTAGGGGCAAAATGGTCATTTGGCAGTCAAAAGTCAAAATTTTTGGTCAACATCTTATTTTGAAGCCACAATCATCATTTGATCAATTCTTGATCATGATTTCACAAGAATGGCTCAAAAATCATCAAGGTGTCAAAAGTTTCTATTTTTGGACAACTGAAAAGTCAACTGTAACTTGACCAAAGCATAACTTTTTCATGGTTCATCAGAAAAATCCCATCTAATGCTCATCTTGAAGGGGAAGACATTTCCTACAATTCATCTTCACATTCTAAGTTCAAGAAATGCTCCCACAAAAAGTTATCAATTTCAACATTATAGGTCATTTTCAAAAGTCAACAAAAAGGCACTTTAAGTCAAAGACCATAACTTGAGATTGGTAAATCAAAATGACATGGGACTAAAGACATTGGTTAGAGGACTTCAAGACCTTTCCAAAATGTCCAAGAACATGTTCATAGCTTCAAAATTGAGCAAGATATGCATTGGAGAAGTTGGGAAATTTTTGTGAAATGGCCAAAGTCAACTATCCTTGAAACTTCATTTTTTACAAAAGGGGCCCACTTTTTCCACTTGATTCAGCTTGCCCATGCCTCCCACGTGTCCCACAATTTATTTCAACATTAAAAATTAATTTTTCCATTTTTATTTAATTTTATTTGATTTAATTCGTTTTAAATCTTTAAAATTCAAATAAAAATCAAGAAAATTAATGGAGGGATATATTTTGTGTTGAATTGCTTTGATGCACCATGAAACACATTCCAAATTCGTGCAAGGCCTATTCCAAGCAAGAAAATTCAAATTTTCACAAAAATGGCAAGTGGTTCAATGTTGGTTATGGAGGAAATCAAGAACATAATTGCATAAGCTTAATGACCATTATTTGGATTGATACACATCACATAACATATATGCAAGCTTGCCAATAACAATTCACGACATAGAAACACTCATACAACATAAACAAATTTCAAAAATCTCAAGGAGAAGTGGCAAACTGAAAACCACCTTGCAGCCCAATTCAAGCTTCCTTCTTGATCCAAACACCCTCCTTACATCCCCAGGAGTCTATTGCTATCAATAACGAGCCCTAACACCATCAGAATCAAAGCACACAACTCACACGGTTTGAATTATTTTTCAGAATTGCATATCATCATTCGTGTGTTTTTAACCATGCTTTTGAATTGATTTATGTTAATAGGGATGTTCTGGAGCTTTTGGCTTAATCCAATTTGGTTGTAGTGCCCTGAATAGGAATCCACCATTAGCGATTTCTAGGTTTTTAGAGACTTTGAAATTGGGGGTTTTGCTATACTGTAAAACTAATCCTCCAAACACATACAGCCAAACTCAGAAGCTCAAGACGGATTGAACAGACATATCGCGCCTAATTTATATCTAATGAGCGTCTAATCGCTATTTTTTACAGGCTTGCGTTTTGTGGGGGTTTAAAACCCCCGCTATGTGTTTTTATGTTTTGCAGGAACGATGAAGACGAAGGCCGTGGCAGCGTGTGAGTGGTCAGTTCAAACTGGGCGCGTGCTTTTTCTTATTTTCAGCATATAACGCGTTTGTATTATATAATTTTCTTTGTCCATTATACTAACAAACTAACGCGTTTGGTTCAGTGGTTGGCTGTGTACTTTGCAATCTTTGGGGCCTGGGTTCGATCCCAGGTCCCCACCAAAATTCATATTATTTTTCTCTCTATGCTTGTGTGCAGCATCTCATCCAGGATCCACCATAGACCTCATCCAGGAGCGCTCTAGGTGTCCATCAGCGCAAATCCAAGGGCCAAGCATGAGGAACACCATACTCTGGAGTCAAGCATGCTGCAGGCAATCAAGGAAAGTCAAACGTGGCTTGCTCAAATGGGCCATAATTCCAACAATGCACCCTCCATTTCAGCCCACACCCCTTGGGTTTTACTCTTCTTTTTATTTTGTTTTGACATTTCCTTCTTTTTTATTTACTTGCCTTATTTTTTTTATTATTAACACAATTAACATAATTAACATATTTTCATAAAAATAAAAAAAAAACAAAAATTAACATTATTATTATTATTCTCACATTATTTTTGTAAATAAATATTAACTAAAATAGTTTAATTAGGCAATTTTAATTCCTTTTCTTAAATAATTAAAATAGATCTAGAATTAGGTAAAATTAACTTTTAATTTTATTTCATAAAAACATAAAAAATACAAAAAAATATGTTTTCTTTTAATTAAATTAATTAATTAGTCATTAGTTAGTTTTAATTTCATTTTAATTACAAAAAGACCAAAAAAATCAATTCTCTTTTCTTAAAAGGGTCAACACCCTTAGAATATTCCGATTTAATTTTTATTCGCGCACAGTTTATTATTATGTAATTGCTTCCAAGACATGTAATAGTTAATTAGGTTTACTGTTTTATTTATTTTCCGTACTTATTTACTAAAAACGGGTCGTTGTAATTTTTGGCGATGTATAGACCCGCGCCTTGTAATATCGTAGGATTTATGTTTTCCGCAATTTACTTTCCGCACCCCTTAACTGCTAAACTTGCATGAAAGAATGTATGTAAATAAAAACAACTCGTAGCTCACTAATTACAAAGACAAACTGTTGTACCCCAAAATTTGCCCTCCCATTTCTCATTGATTTCTCATCACAAAGTCCTTGGGGGGCAAATCTTCTCCCTACAGAGTTTTGAGGAGGGCAAATCTTGAGTTCCCCAGTGAAGTCGCCAGAGATGTTTCCCACCAAACTAAAGATTCTCTGTCTTACCTCTCCAGCATGAGTCTACTAGATTGGAACTCCCCAGTAGAAATCATCAGGAATTCCCCAGAAGATTTGTATACAACCCAAGCTCCTTTTTCTCCAGCAGTGACCAGGAATTATTCTTCCCGACGGCAGTCGAGATACTCTCATCCTCAGCCATCTCAGATTCATCTATCCTTTGCAAAATAGCTCTCCAACTTACATACGCATTCATTTACATTCATATTACATAACATACATTGTATCATGCATCATGACATTGCATATAACTAACTCTTTACCTTTTCAGGTAAGATCAGTCGAAAGAATAAAATCATTATCTTCCGAGATTCTTTCCAGGAATAGTTCAGATATGACCCAGACATGGAAACATTCTAATGCTTATTCCAGATCTATCCAGATGCAGTTTTACACGAGCTCATCGTCAGGGAACCCTACGCCGGTTCTTTCTCCAAATTCAAGATTTCTGAAAACAGTTTATGGATTCTTCCCAACAACGGATGTTAATCTATCGCTTGTTCATATGCGACTTTTGAAAACAGTTTACGGACGCTTCCCAATAATGGATACTGCTCTATTGCTTATTCAACTTCAAGATTTCTGAAAACAGTTCACGGGTTCTCCAAGTAACGGATGTTAACCTATCGCTTGTTCAGATTCTTCTCCAGACTTCTGAAAACAGTTTATGGATTCTTTCCAACAACGGATGTTAATCTATCGCTTGTTCAGATGCGACTTTTGAAAACAGTTTACGGACGCTTCCCAACAACGGATGCTGCTCTATTGCTTATTCAACTTCAAGATTTCTGAAAACAGTTCACGAGTTCTCCAAGTAACGGATGTTAACCTATCGCTTGTTCAGATTCTTCTCCAAACTTCTGAAAACATTTTATGGATTCTTCCCAACAACGGATGTTAATCTATCAACTTGTTCAGATGCAATTTTTGAAAACAGTTTACGGATTCCTCCCAACAACGGATGTCAATCTATTGCTTATTCAGACCCCCAGTTCAGAGATGGTCCAAAGCATGGACACCTTCCTGATACTCATTTCCAGATGGAATCTTTAAGCCCATCCCCGAAAAGTGTCTGTTACTCTCCCAGATGGCATCGTTAAGCCCATCTCCAAATGGCATCTCTAAGCCCATTCCCGCATCCTTTGCTTTGACGAGTGCAAATTTAAGGGCACTCTAGTGTCCAATCTCCTTTTACCCTCGAGTCACGAAAGGCAAACTTGCCAATCTAACTCTTCAGGTTCAAGAAGATTGAACAGGGGCAACTGTTGTACCCCAAAATTTTCCCTCCCATTTCTCATTGATTTCTCATCACAAAGTCCTTGGAGATCAAGATCCAGTTAGGGTTTCATCTGCTCAAGACTTCTCCTTGCACTGTTTGACACAAATTAGGGTTTGAGTTTGCACAAAGATGTTTTGACCTAAAATGACTAAGATGACTTTCTTGCTTCATATTGGACTCCCAAGTTTATCCATATCAAGTTTCAAGTCTTGATTCCAAGTTTTGCCCAGTCAATTGGACAGTTGACCTAGAAATCAGCTGTATTGGGGAAAAAGTCAACTGTGACCAATTAACAGTCAAATCTCATGAAAATTGACCCACATCAATATTATGAACTCATATGAACCATTGGGTCAAGTTTGGATCACAATTCCACAAGAAATTTGATCAGGTCACCAAAAGGGCAAAATGGTCATTTTTAGGGTTTTGACTGCACAAAGGCAATTTTTGACTGTTTGACCCAACCAATGGCAAACCAAGCTCACATATGGACTCAAGGACCCCATGGAATTATCTTGACATGCTCAACAAGTTCAGAGGATCCCAAATGCACAGGATTGACAGTTGAATTTCCCAGTCAATTGATCAATTTTGACTGTATACTGAAAAGTCAAACTTTGACTTTTTGGTCAAAATCAAGAGTCAAGATTCATTTTTCATCAAAACATGCCAAATCATGAAACTTGTTCACCAAGAAATCAAAATTGCAAATTAGGGTTTGAAATGAGAATTTTTCATAACTTAGAATTTTTCTAAGTTATGAAAAACCCTAATTTTTTCCCAACTTTGCCCCACTTTCTCACCAAGATTCATTTGGATTCAAACAAAAGTAAAAACATGAAAGTTGTAGCTTGTTGCATAATCTACAACTTTGATTCACAAAGTTTTCCCAAATGAGGCTTGTATCGCAAGTTACAAATTTTGGAATAAGGGTACTAAACCATTCTTAACTTAGTGAAATTTTAACCTATTTTGGCAAGGTTTTCTACCTAACTTCAAGGCCATTTTCCATACACTTCCACTTGGAATTTAAATTTTCATTTCAAAGATGGATTGTAGTACACATTCCAAGCTTTCCAAAATGTCCAAGAACTCATCAAACAACCTCATAACTTGAGAGAATCGAATTTCACAATATGGCAAAAACTCACTTTTGAATTGGTCATGTACATGTTCATAACTTATGCCATTTTCAAGTCAGCTTAGTTTGTGCTACATTACAGGTCCTTAAACCATCCAACACTCAATAATTTAATGCATATTCATTGTGCTAAGGCCTTGTTTCATGAGCTTATGCATTACATGTTGAATAAAGCCATTTATGGAAAAAGTAAAATAGCCATTTTTGCAAAAGCAAGCTTTATGTCCAATTGAAAATCCAACAAGTACAGATGAAATATAATTGGCACAAGATTATGAGCAAAACACTCTGATCAAGACAAGGTTAGCAGCATGATTAGGGGGCCTCCACTGGCCTAGAACATCAACTTGGCTTTGCTTGCTTAAGAGTGAAGAAAAGTATCATAACATACACCAACTTTGATATCAGTCAACCAAGCCTTAGAGAAAGTGATCAAGCACATTCCAAACATCAAACACAAGCTAGAACACGAGCCTTTGGCCTCCAATACCTTGACAAACTCAGAATCATTCTGAAACTGCCCAAACAGAGCAACCTCTGCAGATTGAGTTCCAACTCTCAATCCTTTCAAGCATTCTTGCCCAAACCACTTCAGACACCTTCCCTACCATCAATCCAAACTATCCAAAGCATTAGAAGCAACCTGTAACTCCTCTAATCCTTTTGGCCATTTTCACTTTTCTGATTTGCAGGTGAAGTGCTATAGCGCGATTCAAAAGGTTTCAAGACAAAGTAAAGCTTGGAATAGCATCCCTGGACATCAAGGAAGCTATACCAATCATCACCTTGCACTGAAAGCTTCTCCATTGCCAGATAGAACTTCAACTGAATAGGTAAGTTCATGAACTCGTATCTCTCTTATTAGGCATTGTTAGCTTTAGGTTTGTGAAGATAATATGTCACATTCATAGCCCTGAACATGCCCATGTAATTAGATTTCATTTATATTATGTGTGCTGCAAGAATTTTGAGTCTGAACATGGCAGAAAACTTAGGTCAGGATTTGGGAATGTCAAAATTCTCTCTCATTTCTGAGAGTTAGGATGAGTTTTTTATATATTTAGAATCGTGGTTCAATGCTTAACATTTCTTATGTTGGAAGTTTGTGCAAAAGATCAAAGAATCCAGGTGTTTGAATGTGAAGTACAGGCGCGCGTTTTGACATGTTTTTTGTCTGAAGGTTGAAGAAGAAGATTCATGGGCTGGGCTTTTGTGTTATTTCTCTTCACACCATATTTTTGGTTTTGCACCCCCTGAGCCCATTTTATTTATTTGCTTGATTTATTGACTTTTCTTTTCTCATTTTGACTTATTTATTTTTGCTAATAATATTAAAAACATGAAAAATTATTTTTACACCATTTTGGCATTTTTTAGGTATTTATTTGTTTATATAGACATTTGTACATAAATATATATGTATTATTATTTAGAAAAAACTAGAAAAAATAATGTAAATATATTTCATTTCTGATTTTTATTTCATTTCTCTTTTGAAAATATTTTATGCAAAATATACTTTTTTTTTTATATTAAATATTATTTTTTTTATATATATAATACATATTTAGAAATTAATACACACACATATATATATATATATATATATATATATATATATATATATATATATATATATATATATATATATATATATATATATATATATATATATATATATATATATATATATATATATATATATATATATATATATATATATATATATATATATATATATATATATATATATATATATATATAAATATATATATATATATATATATATATATATATATATATATATAGAATTTTTTTTATTAATAACCATGTATTAAAAAAATATTTCGCAAATAACCGGGTTTCGGAAAAAATTACGCAAATAACCATGTTTGAGATGGCTCCACAAAGGAGGAGCCAAGTCATTTGGCGCATGCACCTAGGGTTTTGCCCTAGGCGCCATCTCACTTGGCGCCTCCATTGGCTTTTAGCCAAGTGAGATGGCGCATGCTCCTTAAAAAGGAGAGGAGGCGCCATCTCACTTGGCGCCTAGGGCAAAACTAGGGTTTTTTGCTGTTTTATAAATAATTCGTCCGTTTCTTTGAAATTTCTCACACTTTCTCGCACTGTATTTTTATTTTGTACTCCCTTATTTACGTAATGACGTCGCCTATGATTTTTAGCAGAGATGGTTACGTTATATTCTCCGCCACGAAACCCGCGATGAAAATGAAATTCTGGCACATTCACTCCATGGAGCGTCTGAAGCGGGAGTTGATGCGGTGGCTAGATGGAGACATCGCCGAGGGGGAAAAAATTCGAAGGATCCAGCGAAAACGAACAACAACCTCGCATGCGACAGGAAGACCTAATGTGTGGTTGGAGGAAGTCAAAACAGACAGTGATGTAATGCTGATGATGCATGGGTCAGATGAAATTGTGTTAACAGTTGTAATTTCCTAGATTGATTATCGTTAATCATTGTTGTATGCGAAAACCCTAATGTAATTTCCTATATTGATTATCGTTAATCATTGTTGTACGCGAAAACCCTAATGTAATTTCCTATATTGAATTTCTTAAATTGTGTGAACAGTTTTATTAACGGAAAACCCATAATGTTTACAACACAAATATTGAAAAGATTTATTGTATTACAAAATTTATGTGGTCGAGCCAGACGCCCGATTCGGACAGTTTTTGCGATTGTGTCCGACCTGACGGCATAAACCACACTTTCTTTCCAACCTGTCAAGATCGTCCATTTCTGTTGTTATGCGCCTGCTTTTGGGTCGACCCTTCTTGTTCCTTCGCATTTGGTCATTGTGCCAAACTATATCACCGTTGTATTCAGGCCAATAGTCCGGTTTTGCCACCAAAGGAAAGTTGTTGTTGTAAACAGTGAGCAACGTTTCAGATTTATAAACGTTTGAGAGCAGTTGAAGCGCGTCTTGATGGGTATGCGCACAAGCGGCAATGACATGAGAGCAAGGCATACGAAAAGCTTGAAACCTGCCACAATCGCACCATTGAGAAGGTAAAATGACCCTGTATTCTTGTCTTGCCAGGCCTTCATTGTGGTCAATTGTCTCCTTCACAATGAAGTTGTGGCTATGGCGGTCAAACCGTGTAACCATGTGAGTGTTGGCTTTAGCACTTTCAGCCTTAATGTATTTCATACAGCTTTCACTCCATAGTTGTCCTGATTGCAAGACCGCATACCACATTTCACCTCTTTTGGCAAATAACGCAGCCATCCTAAAATATGTGGATTTCACCAAGGCAGTGATGGGGAGGTTTCGTATGCCCTTGAATACCCCATTCATTGATTCAATCAGATTTGTTGTCATATGCCCCCATCTTTGGCCATTGTCGTATGACCTAGTCCACTTTTCGACCGGTATATTGTCGATCCACGTACCGGCTTCTGGGTTAGACAAACGGATCTCGTTACGGTAATATTTGAATGTGGGCTGTGTCAGTGCGTATCCCGCATTCATCACCGCTTTCCTCAATGTTTTGTCCTTGACCTCCCTCGAGAAATTCTGGACGATATGCCTGACGCAATAGACATGCGTAGAAGGAGGGTCATGCCAACCATTTGCCGGATTATTATAGGCACTTTCAATGGAGGCATGTCTGTCCGAGATCAAACAGAGATCTGGTTGAGGAGCCACGTGTGTACGAAGATTTTTCAGGAAAAAGCTCCAAGCACAACCGGTCTCCCCCTCGACAAGGGCAAACGCAACGGGGAAAATGTTATTGTTGCCATCTTGTGCAACTGCCATCAAAAGCGTGCCTTTGTACTTCCCATACAACCAAGTCCCGTCTATTTGTAGAATTGGTTTGCATGATGCAAACCCTGCGATGCATGGTTGAAAAGCCCAAAAGACGCGACTGAATATTCCGTTGCCATGTAGTAGACTACCATCTTGAGCGTACGCTGGCAATGTTTCCAGAACATAAACACTACCTGGAGAATATGTCTTGAGTGCATTTAGGTAGCGGGGAAGTTCTCGGTATGACTCCTCCCAGTTTCCGTACACCCTTTCAATCGCCTTAGTCTTTGCTAACCACGCCTTACGGTAAGACGGAGTGTAGTTAAAAACTGTGGTGATGTGGGAGATGATTGTTTTCACCTTCAAAGAAGGGTCGTTGCTGACCAAGGGTAGGATTTCTTGACATATTAGATCATGGTTGAGTTTTCGGTGGTCTTGTGATTGAGTGGAACTTACACAAGTATGGGTAGTCATGGAACCTATGACCCAACAGTCACCCCTTAGTCTGTATGAAGCGGTCAACTTGAACATGCAGTCAGGGTGGACACACTTGATCTTGTACCTTTCCGGGTTTACACGATCCACCTTATAATCAACCGAGTTGAGCATGTGAAATTTTTTGATGGCCCTTATGCATTCCTCTCTATTACGGAACTTGTCCTTCTCTTTTAAATTTTCATCTGATTGCATATATGGTTGGAAAAACAAGTCCGTAGAAGGTTCATCTCCGCCCATGTTGAAGTTTGTCATGTGCGTAGGTGGTGTGTAGATTTTGTCGGTAGGAATACTTGGGATGCCATCATCGTCAGAATCGTCGTTCACCATTTCATCGAACTCTAACTCGTTATCTTCTTCCTCATCATCAACTGCATCCACCTCATCTTGCTCATTCTCCAAAGGATCAACCTCCTGTGTCACCGGAGGCTCTACCTCCTGTGTCACCGGAGGCTCTTGAAACAGAACGTACAACTCAATAGAGTCGTTTCCAGAATAGACATGGCTGGAAATCATGTTCTGGAAATCCTCGTCATCTTGAATTGCAACCTTATAAAATATGACTTGGTTGTTTCCAAAAAAGACTGGACTCTGATAAAATATTTGGGATACCGGGCCTCGTTCAAGTTTGGCCTCCAATCTTTTCTTAAAGTAGGTGAAATTTGCTTTCCCGTTTAAGAGAAATCGGACATTGTCGGTGTTTCTAAACAAAAACCTAACTGTGGGACACATGTATGTCTCACCGTTGAAATGTGCTTTGACAACAAATTGTGGTGAAGAGGCCATTGTGTAGAATTGTTTTAGGTATGAAGGTGGGAATGTTTTGGGTTTATTGATTATATGAAGGTAAGAATGCTGGAATGTTTGAAGGTTAGATGACTGATTCGAAGGTTGGAAAATTTTACAGTTTAAGTGAATGAATGTTATGTTCAACCTAAGGCAAAATATTTCAATTAAGTAAGTGATGCAACCCCCCAAGGCTGCCAATAATATTACATGCATTGGCTTATGCTGCCACCTAGCCTGGCCCTATTCTTCACACATAAAAGTTTTGTCTAAGCCTGCCACCCATCAGCTCCAATGGCCCTGCATGCAACAGAGAAAGGAATCCCAAAGGCTGTCACGTAGCCTGAGACAATGCTGTAAAACATGACACCTCTTATTCGCCAAATGGGGTGGCGACAACATTCATTTTTGTACTATTTCGCCAAGTGAGATGGCGCCTCCCTTACTGTCCAATCGTGATACATGCATGGGCTTATGCTGCCACCTAGCCTGGCCCTATTCTTCACACATAAAAGTTTTGTCTAAGCCTGCCACCCATCAGCTCCAATGGCCCTGCATGCAACAGAGAAAGGAATCCCAAAGGCTGTCACGTAGCCTGAGACAATGCTGTAAAACGTGACACCTCTTATTCGCCAAATGGGGTGGCGACAACATTCATTTTTGTACTATTTCGCCAAGTGAGATGGCGCCTCCCTTACTGTCCAATCGTGATACATGCATGGGCTTATGCTGCCACCTAGCCTGGCCCTATTCTTCACACAAAAATGTTTTGTCTAAGCCTGCCACCCATCAGCTCCAATGGCCCTGCATGCAACAGAGAAAGGAATCCCAAAGGCTGTCACGTAGCCTGAGACAATGCTGTAAAACGTGACACCTCTTATTCGCCAAATGGGGTGGCGACAACATCCATTTTTGTACTATTTCGCCAAGTGAGATGGCGCCTCCCTTACTGTCCAATCGTGATACATGCATGGGCTGCCACCTAGCCTGCAAGAGTGACACCTTACATTATTTGTAAATGCATGCATGCATATGTGTAACTCCCTAAGCATGCAAATGTGACACCTCGCAGGCATGCAACCACTACATCAGAATTATTTGCCTATAAATACATACCTTATGAAACATGTCTCACACCCACACAACTCTCACTCTCTCACTCTCTGCTACGAAATATTTCTTAAGTCTATCATACTCCTTATTTCTTCCTAAGTCTTTCATTCACTCAAGCGTTCTGAAGAATGGCCCTTCTAACAATGGGAGATACTCACAGAGGCACAAGGGAAAACATTGCTGCATTTGTAAGTCTCTTCTTTGGTTATACATTTTTCATACTTTAAAAAACGTGTTGTTTATCTTAATTAATCTTACTCTTGTTTAATTATGATCTCAGGATACACAAAGATTCAGAATCCGTTCGCACAAATACCTGGCCCCCGACCCTTTTATCGTCCCTTATCTGGAATATGCAGGTTTTGGACACGTGATAAAGATCTCCAACTGCACCATTGACTCCAAATTCATCCTTGCAATGTTGGAGAGGTGGAGACCGGAGACCCATACATTTCACCTACCAATAGGTGAATGTACCATCACTCTCGAAGATGTCTACATGCTACTGGGCCTCCCTATTGACGGTAAAGCGGTGAACGGGTCGGTTCAGCAACCAAACTCACAATGTGAAGAACTGTTGGGTAGGGACATGGTAGAAGGTGGTGGAGCAAGAGGGCATGGAATACTACTCACTGACCTGAAACGGCATTATGCAAGTATGGAATTAAATGAAAATTCCTCAGAAAATGACCGAGTAGTAAAAGCCCGAACGTATATTATGATACTTTTTGGTACTTTTTTATTTCCCGAAAGTACGGGAAATAGTGTAAATTTCATGTACTTACATTTACTAACCAATTTTGATAAAACTAGAAAATTTAGTTGGGGTTCTGCAGTATTAGCCCACCTGTACAGTTCCTTGTGCAAAAACGCAGTCAAGGAAAAATGTACGTTTTATGGGTGCGCATTTTTACTACAAGCCTGGGGTTGGTGGAGGATGGAGTCCTTAAACCCCATCAACAACAACACTTTTGGTTTCCCTTACGCAACAAAGTAAGTCATTAAGTTATAGCATTTATAACTATTCTTCTCTTTCCAAAATATATGCTAAAAATAACATGTTTCTCATTTCCTATAGGTACTGCGTGAGGGGTATGGATTACGGCAAGAATCCTAGATTCAATGTCGCACTCTACCGGAATCTGTTGGATCACCTAGGCCCAGATGACGTAAGTCGTAGCTTTTAACTTTTGTTCATTTTATTTATTTATACATTACTTTTGCGCTTACCTGATTTAAATTTTATCGCAGTTCGTCTGGAGACCATATTTGGGTTTGGACCATTCTCCAAATCCAGAGGATGCAGCAACTTGGACTGCAAAGACTGCACTCATTCGGTTCAACATTATGGAGATGCACCACAGCGACCGTGTGAAGATGCAGTTCGGAATGATCCAAGAGATACCAACTGACCCAACAGATTTGTCCCCCTGGCATCTAAAAAGGGTCGACGCCCAGTGGAATCTAACCAACTGGAAAGACTTTGCTCCAGAATGGTGTAAAATGTGGCAAAGGCGTCACCGTTACATCTTGCAATCCCCTGTTTTCCTTACTCAAGGTAACATGCGACACACCGATCAATATATGTCGTGGTACAGGTCGGTTAGTAACCCAGATATGCACGTGTCTCATCCTAGGTACTTGGTTGACCCACGCACACAATGGGCACAACCCTCGATTCCCCACCAACAAACCCAAAATCCATCAACCTCAAACCCACCCCCAAGAAGAAACAGACCAACAAACACACAACCACATTCCCCACCACAACACAACTACAACCAAATGCCGTACTACCAACCACAATCACCGCCAAACTACCAATACCCAGATATGCCTCAAACCCAACCACAATACCAACCCCAATACCAGCAAACCCACATACCCCATACACAATTTCAGTCTTCCACATATCCCAATATGGGGCCCTCAACATCCAGCCTTAGCCCTGATATGGGAATGTCAGAAGATTACGACCAACCCGACCAAACCTACCATCAACCACCATATCACCAAACAACCCAACATCCACAGTACCAAACACCCCAAGATCCATTTCCTTTCTACCCCCCATACTCAGACGACCAATGCTACCGACCAACCATGGAACCCCACCCACCGCCAACACGACCAAACTTCGAGGGCATGGGTAACCGACTGTACCAGAGCGGATCTTCGAGATATGGAGATCTTACTGATTTTATGGATTCGGATCGCATTGACTTCGCTGGGCCATCGACCTTGCCGCAACAGGAAACGAGACGGCACCCAGCAAGAGAAAGGCGAGGACGGGGATGCGGAACTGGGGGTCATTACCGGGTTCCTGGGGATCATTGATGTATCTTTTTTTTTTCAGTATTTTTTGTATCTATTTTTTTACTGTTATTTAAATGTAAAACAGTTGAATGTAATTATTTTTTTTCAAATAAAAAATCAATTTTGGTTATCTCTGTCTAATACGCAACGCGCTGGGAAGGAAAAAAAATTTTTTTTTTTGACCTAATTTTGCACTTAGGCGCCATCTCATTTGGCTTAGGGCTTGCCATTTGCCCTTAGGCGCCAAATGAGATGGCGCCTCCCTTATAAATATAGGAGGATGCGCCAAATGAGATGGCTCCTCCTTTATGGAGCCATCTCAAACATGGTTATTTGCGTAATTTTTTCCGAAACCCGGTTATTTGCGAAATATTTTTTTAATACATGGTTATTAATAAAAAAAATTCTATATATATATATATATATATATATATATATATATATATATATATATATATATATATATTTAGGTTAAAATACAAAATACATACATTTTTTTATTTTTATTAATATTTGACATGAAAAACACTTTTTATAAATATATTTCATTTTATTTTATTTTTTGTACATAATAAATAAATATTTGTGTAAATTAAATAATATATATATTACTTAATAAAAATTAGGGTTTTACCCTTAAAATACAAAAACTCCAAAAATCATACTTTTTTTTATTCTTTTATTTATTTATTTGACATAAATAATATCTTTTTTTTCATACATATAAAAACCTTTTTTGCATTTTGCATCTTTATTTTATTTTCCATTTAATTTATGCAATCAATTATTTGTAAATATTCCAAAATTGATGTAATAGTTAGGTTTAATTCCTTGTCTAAAATATCCCCCCCATTTGAACATTTGTACCCCCTTCCCATATTGTGTTGTAATAGTTTAGAACTTTACTTTTCGCACTTTAACGCTTTTTTTAAATATGCCATGCTAGAATTAGGGTTTGTATGCAAATAAAAAGAACAAATTAGTTTGACCTAATTTCAAGACAATCAAGCATGAAAATGGACAAAACATATCACACTTGCACCCCTAGGGTATTCCACTTGTTGCCTTCAAATAATTGGGCCATATTGCATGTTAGGTTTCTTTGGGTAAAACAAACAATCAAATGATCATAGTCCCTCGATGACGCTTTCGAAATGTTGCCTAAAATGATCAAGTCCCTTTCAAAGAGAAATTGCCCAAAGATACTTAGCACTATTGCAATTATGGTCTAAACGATGACCCGCGCCCGTCCCTTTCACCTCCTAATACAAGATTGTCCACCAAATGCAATGGTGGAACAAAATTGTCAAAAGGGTTAAAACATAACAAAATCTTTGAGAACTTTAAGGTAGATAACTCTTAAGTACTTGTCAACTTGCAAAACAAAACACTTGCCTATTTTCAAACCACACTTCACAAACAAACTTTCAAAAACCTTGAAACATCTTTTCAAAAAGACAAACACCTTTTGTAAAACATTCGAGTAAAGAATTGTTACAAGGGTAGCTTAAACAAGGCATCTTTTTCAAAACCTTTTCAAAACCACGCACAAAGCACCATTTCAAACAATTGAAAACCAAGGCAAGTTGATCTAAGCAAGTACCTAAGAGCCCATGGATAACCATGGATAGAAAGGGTGCTAATACCTTCCCTTTCTATAATCTACTGCCCGAACCCAAGAAAAATCTCAAAGGTTTTTGCTGTGCTTTTTAAACCTTTCCTTAGGATAAAATAAAAAGTCGGTGGCGACTCTTGCTCAACCGAAACATTTGCGAAAACAAACGCAAAACCATAGTCAGTTCTCCCACCGTATCACACAAACATTAACTGAAAACAACACACAATGCACACACTACTTCTAGGGTACGCCTCACTCGTTGCCTTCGAAACGTGGTCGTCAAGTATAGGACGTTTTAGCGGTCCTTATGTCCACGAAACAGTTGCCTCGAAACAGTTGCCTCGGATTAAAAAAGGATCAAGGACATAAGGGTAGCTTCTAAGGTGTCCTAACTGTTGCTTCGGTGACCACACTGTCCCTACAATCGAATTGACCCGAACACCTCCAACGGTGGTGCTACCTACCTCTCAATGGTGGGATGGCCCTACCTTAAGGACTTTTACACAGCCTAATTCCTTAGAGTAGGTAGATGACTCATGGATACTTGCTCTCTTCAAAAACAAATCAAAAATCTTTTCACACTGACACTTTCAAAAGCTTTCAAAACAAATTTTTCAAACACTCTTGAGGACAGATACAAGAGTTATTCAGAAATCTTTCAAAGAAACTTTTTTCAAACCCACTCACATTTTGAAAAGCAAACATTTTGAAAACATAAGAGCAAGTATCTAAGAGCCCATGGATAACCATGGATAGAAAGGGTGCTAACACCTTCCCTTTCTATAAATCTACCTCCCGAACCGAGAAACGTTCTCATAAGGAATTTTGCTGTGCTTTTGTCCTTTCCATGTTGGAGAACATAAAAGACGGTGGCGACTCTTGCTTCCGCGACATTTCGCGAACCAGCTTTAAACAGTCAGTTCTAAATCCACCGATCACAGAACTGGCGACTCTGATGGGGACACTTTAAAGTGAGGTGTACCTTAGGATAGGTCATACTTATGTTTTCAATTGCCTGATTTGCGTGCTTTAATATTGTTGGGTCTGTCTTGGGAGTTCTATAGATCCTAACCCGGATCTGGGGGATACCTTCTTAGAAAGTAGCAACAAGGCTGTGAGGGAACTGTGCGGGGTATACCGACACGGTTGAAGCAGTCTGCTACGTTGATGTGGCACTTTGGTGAGTACTGGTAACCCTTGAGTCAAGTCAAGGAGAGTACGGGGCCGCCGCGTGGTGTCGTGAAGCATCAACTGACCTTAGGAACCTTAATTGAACCATCCTGGCCTCTTTAGGGTAGTGAGATAACTGACTATGGTGCAGTCCGAAGTTGGTTGATACTCGATACTACACTCAGTTGAGGGTTGTTTTTTTGGGATATTTTGATCGCCAGTTCAGTGGATAAATCGAAACGATGAACACAGAAAACAATCCAATGATATTGAGCTCCTTAGAACCCGGTTACTTTGATAGGACAGGTTTGAGCCCACCAACTTCAAGAGGGTAGTACCCCAAACTCCAGGCTAGCCTAAACTCTAAGGGTTGTGGTGTAACTTGTGTGCCTTATCATGTTTGCTTTTGTGAATACTTGTGGTGTGTTTTATCATAACATCATGACATCATACAACATCATATACATCCACTAACCACTTCAGGGGTTCGAATCTTCATCTTTGTTCTTATTTTGTAGGACATGGAAACTATCCGCAGAAAGACAATTCAGGTCAACCTTGTAAGGGTCCCCCCTCAGCTTAAGGAACTTACATCCAGGATTCCCGAGAACTCTTCATTCAGTGAAAGACATGGTAGACTCATCAGCTTGGTCAATACCCACATTGAGGAGGATATGGTGAAAGTGTTGTTCCAGTTCTTTGACCCTCTGCACCACTGCTTTACTTTCCTGGATTATCAACTGGTGCCTACATTGGAAGAGTTCTCCCAGCTTCTGAAGATCCCTATCCTCAGTCAACTACCCTACAACGGTACGGAAAGGGAACCAAAACTTGAAGAGGTTGCTAAAGCATTATGCCTACAACCATCTGACATCAAGGGACATTGGGAAACCAGAAGTGGTATCAAAGGGTTCTTGGTAAAGTTTCTGTTTGAGAAAGCACAAGAATGTTGGAATTCCCTTGACCTACAAGCCTTTGAAGAAGTTGTAGCCCTCTTTGTCTATGGGTTGGTGCTGTTCCCTAAGCCAGATCAGCTTATAGATATCAATGTTGTCAAGATCTTCATGTCCAGGAATCCTATACCTACGTTGCTTGGGGACATCCTCCACTCATGTTACACTCGAACCATGAGGAAAAGAGGTGTTCTTATGTGATGCACTCCTCTCCTGGGAAGGTGGTTTATTTCGCACCTTCCGCAATCAGTTTTGAAGAACGAGCGGGGTTTGAGATGGTCACAACGATTAATGACTCTTACGCATGCTGATATACATTGGTGTTCTCGGTCCAGAGAAGACGTCACATGCTTGGAATAAGAGGGGGTATTACTTACAACACATGCTTGGCTTTGAGACAGTTTGGATATGCTCGGAGGGATGACCCTCATGATATGTTGATTCCTGACATAGTTTTTGACTTCGATAACGATGCACAAGGACTTCGCCTGAGATTTATCAGAGCTTGGAGGATGCCCAACAAGGTAGACAACAAGACACTGGGGCACAAGAACTCCATCCCCCTGGAGCCTTATCTCAAGTGGGTACGATCCCGCTCCCAGAAGCTGGTGATGCCATATCCTCATGTTCTCCCTGTGACCAAAGAGCCAGTGTTGGAAGGAGAGGTCTCGTACACCATTCAACATCCTGACATGCCTACATCCTGGGAAGAAATGCAGAAAAGCTGGGTCCAACTCAAGGAAGAACGAAATTCTCTTGAAACCAGTCTACATGCCAATGAGAAGAAGGTCTTGGAGCTCACGCGTCTACTGCACGAGGAAAAGGCTCTCAACACTTACATTGCTCCAAAGAGGATGCGCAGCGTCTTTTGGGATTAATTATTTTGTAATGTTTTGCCCATGAGGCCTTGATGTACTGAATAATTCATTTCCTAATAAAAAGTGTGTTCTTTTTTGGCTACAACAAATTTGAACTTTCGAACCCTCGAATGCATTGCATAAATAGCATATCATGCATCATGTGCATAACAGGTACCCTCTTTCTACAGGTTGCTTAATCTTCTTCACTGTTTATTTCAGCACTCAAGCATCATGAATCCTGAACTCACTACCGAGCAAGCTATCAAGGCCCTCCAGGCCCAAAACGCCCAATTCTAGGAGATGGTCATGAACTTGGCCCAGGGACAACAAGAGCTGAAGGCTTTGCTCCTGAAGAAGAATAAGAAGAAGAAGAGGACTGTGCTGTTCAACACTGGGTGCAGACTCGGGAATACATTGCAGAACGAGGCTGAGAGGACTACTCCATCTGTGGGGAAGGCAGTCACCAAGGGAGAGAGGTCCCTAGTCCTGTGGTCTCTGACACTGAGACAGACTTCAACGATGAACAGTACCCTCCTGCTGAGGACCGGTACAAACAACTGGAGGACAGGTTAAATGCTATGAAGGTTCAACGTGTGCCTGGGTTGGATTTCGGAGACTTGGGGTTATCTTCCGGGGTGGTGATCCCGCACAAGTTCAAGGCGCCTGCCTTTGTGAAGTATGACGGGGCTTCCTGTCCTAAGATGCACCTCCGTTATTATGTAAGGAAGATCCAGCCTTACACAGCAGACAAGAACTTATGGATCCACTTCTTCTAGGAGAGTCTTTCAGGGACTCATCTCGAATGGTTCTATCAGCTGGATGGAACCAACATTCGTAACTGGGAGGATTTGGCCACTGCTTTTTACAAGCAGTATCAATATAATTCCGACCTTGCTCCCACGCGTACCCAACTCCAGGGTATGTCGCTAGGATCGGGTGAAGGTTTTAAAGAATACGCACAGAAATGGAGAGACCTGGCTGGCAGGGTGCAGCCACCGTTGACTGACCGGGAACTAGTGGACATGTTCTTGGGGACCCTATCTGGTCCATTCTTCAATCATCTCATTGGTAATTCCTCTGCTGGGTTTACTGACCTGATCCTGACTGGTGAGAGGATCGAAACTGGTATAAAATCGGGAAAGATACAGAAGGGTGCGTCCTTAAATGCTGAAAAGAAGCCCTTCAAGAAGGAGGCCAATGCTGTGTATGGTCCAAGAAAGCAGAACAAACCTGAACGCCGCCAAGCTGTCAACGCGATGGTAATTTCTAAGCCTGCTGCTGCTCCTCAGCAATACAACCAACCAAGAGCTGAGAGGCCCAAACGGAAGTATACCCGGCTCAGCATGACTCTCTCTCAGATCTTACCACAACTGCTGTCAACCAGCCTGGTAACTGTCAAGGAGGCTCCGAAGATGGTAAATACAGCATCTCCGAAGTACAACCTCAACGCCCGCTATGCTTATCACTCTGATAGCCCGGGACATTCTACTGATGATTGTTGGTCCCTAAGGAATAAGGTTCAGGACCTTATTGATGCCAAAGAAATACAGTTCGAGGCGCCCGAAAGGCCAAATGTTGTGACCGCTCCCATGCCCCAGCATGGAGTAAACGCTGTTGAGGAGGATCTGTATGTAGCTTCTGTGGATGATGTTGCTACTCCGCTGCTGACCGTTAAGAGGAACCTGTTACTGGCCGGTTTATTTCCGGGATGTAGTAAAGGTTGCCATCTATGTGCTGATTCACCTGCTGGTTGTCCTTTACTGAAGTCAGGCGTCCAAAACCTGATGGATAGCAAGGAGATTTTGTTCAAGAAGACTGCTGTTCCTGCTGCCCCTGTTGAGGAAGTTTCAATTGTTACCATTTTCAACAACCCTTCCAAGGCTCCTTCAAAGAAGCCTGTCCAAATTTTGCCTGTTCACAAGATTGCTCCTATAACCATTAATGTTCCGGGGCCCATCCCCTACAAGTCTGATAAAGCTGTCCCATGGCACTATGGGGCAGATGTTTATGTTCTGGGAGTGAAACAAGAGTTCAACACTGGTACCTGTGTCACCAACATCACCGGGCCTGCTAAGGTCACTCGTAGTGGAAGACTGTTCTCACCAGACATTGCACCTCCAGTAATTCAGAGGCCTCTTGTCATCACACCTGCCAGTGTGTCTGTTTCCCCCCTGATCAAGTTTCTACCCCTGTTGCCGAGTCATCTGACGCTCGGGGTAAGGGAATTGCTACTGATGTGCCTGCCCGGACGGAGGCACCGAAGACCACTGTTGAGGCGTCCAAGCAAGAGATGGAAGAGATCCTCAAAATTATAAAGAAAAGTGACTTCAACGTTGTTGAACAGTTGGGGCACACCCCCTCTAAAATCTCCATGCTATCACTATTACTGTGTTCAGAGGCCCATGCCAAGGCCCTGATTGCTTTCCTGAAGACGGCCCATGTGCCCCAAGAAACGTCTGCTGATCAATTCACCGACTGTGTGGCCAACTTAACCGCTGATAACGGTCTGGGTTTCTCTGATGCTGATCTGACAGCCAATGGGAAGAACCATAATGATGCCCTGCATGTCTCCATTGAATGCAGGGGCACCACTCTTGCTCATGTGCTGGTGGACACTGGTTCTTCATTAAACATGCTACCCAAGAAGGCTCTAGACAGGCTGGACTGTGAGGGTTTAGAGCTCAAACCAAGTAACATTATCGTCCGGGCCTTTGACGGGTCCAAGAGGATGGTACATGGTGAGGTTGACATCCCAATCAGGGTTGGTTCACAGGTATTTGACTCAAAATTCTATGTGATGGACATCCTTCCATCCTATTCTTGTTTGCTGGGTCGTCCGTGGATCCACAAGGCTGGAGCTGTGACCTCCACTTTACATCAGAAGCTCAAATACCCGGTCAGGGGGAAGATTGTAACAGTGCAAGGGGAAGAGGAATACATGGTCAACCACCTCAACTCCTTCAGGTACGTAGAAATGGATGGGGAGTTCATTGAGACCCCCTTTCAACATTTTGAAGAGGTGCCACAAACATTGGCAGCAGCAGAAACAGTGACTGAAGAGGGTTCTCCTTTGAAGATGGCCTCCTTAAAGGACGCCCGGGCTGTGATCGAGAAAGGTGAATGTGCGAACTGGGGCAGGCTCCCTGATTTTACTCCTAAGACTGACAAGTTTGGGCTGGGTTTCACTGCAGAGGCTCAGAAGGCTGTGCGCAAGGCAAGGATTGGAAGACCTCCTGTGCTCATCACCAATCCAGGAGTGAATGCTATTGGGGATGAAGACGAAGTGGAAGAATCTGAGTTCAACAGCTGGATCTGCCCGACGGCCGATAGTGGACCTAGCAACTGGATTGCAAAAGACTACATACCTGTTACTTTTGTTACTCAGTAATGAATTCCTTTGTTTTTTAAATTTGTAATAAACAATAAATTGAAACTTTATGGCCCGGTGTCTTACCCGGGGCACCGTGGCTTCATTTGTGAGGGCTTATTACTTGTCATTTCCATATATCATGAATAAAAACATTGGACGTTTTTCGCATTTCAAATCTTGTGCTCCCTTTCTTTCTTTCTTTATATATTGCAAAACAGCTGTATTTACACACACTTACTCATACAGGTTCCAATCCACTCTGGATCTCACTGGTAACGACTCTGCTACTGCCAGTTATGACTTCGAAAATCCGATCAACTTAGCCGAAGACGAAGGTGAAGATGATTGCGAAGTGCCTGGTGAGCTTGCAAGACTGTTACTCCAGGAAGAGAGGGCCATTCAGCCACATGAAGAGCCAGTGGAAACGGTAAACCTGGGTACTAAGACAGATAGAAAGGAAGTTAAGATTGGTGCCAATCTAGAGCTCAGTGTAAAATAACGGTTGATTCAGATGTTGCATGATTATGTGGAAATCTTCGCCTGGTCTTACGAAGACATGCCTGGTTTGGATACCGACATTGTGGTCCATCACTTGCCTACCAAGGAAGACTGCCCTCCGGTTAAACAGAAAGTCTGCCGTATGCGTCCAGAGATGTCCGAGAAGATCAAAGCTGAGGTTATGAAGCAATTTGATGCCGGTTTTCTAGCAGTGACTTCTTACCCTCAGTGGGTTGCCAATGTGGTTCCGGTGCCAAAGAAAGATGGTAAGGTCAGAATGTGTGTTGACTATAGGGATTTGAACAGGGCCAGCCCCAAGGATGATTTCCCCCTGCCTCACATTGACGTTCTGGTTGACAATACTGATCAGCACAAGGTGTTCTCCTTCATGGATGGTTTTTCAGGTTATAACCAGATCAAGATGGCTCCTGAAGATATGGAAAAGACTACCTTTGTTACTCAGTGGGGCACCTTCTGCTACAAGGTCATGCCATTCGGGTTGAAAAATGCTGGGGCAACCTACCAACGTGCCATGGTTGCTTTATTTCATGACATGATCCATCATGAGATTGAAGTGTACGTCGATGATATGATTGCAAGGTCCCAAACTAAGGAGGAACACCTTGACCATCTACAGAAGTTGTTTGACCGTCTGAAGTTGTACAAGCTAAGGTTGAACCCGAACAAGTGCACCTTCGGGGTAAGATCTGGGAAGTTGCTAGGCTTCGTCGTGAGCGACAAAGGTATTCAAGTGGACCCTACCAAGGTTAAAGCCATACAAGAGATGCCAACTCCCAAGACAGAGAAAGAAGTCAGAGGCTTTCTAGGACGGCTGAATTACATTGCCCGGTTCATCTTGCATCTAACTGCTACCTGTGAACCAATCTTCAAGCTGCTGAAGAAAGATCAAGTAGTACGTTGGAACGACGAATGTCAGGCCGCTTTCGAAAGAATCAAAGAGTATCTCCAAGAACCACCCATTCTTATGCCACCAGTTGAAGGGAGACCTCTAATATTATACTTGACAGTACTGGACAACTCAATGGGGTGTGTGCTGGGGAAATATGACGAGTCTGGCCGAAAAGAGCACGCTATTTATTACCTTAGCAAAAAGTTTACCGACTGTGAGACCCGATACTCACTGCTCAAGAAAACTTGCTGCGCTTTGGTATGGGCTGCTCGCCGGCTGAGACAGTATATGTTGGCTCACACTACTTTGTTAATTTCAAAAATGGATCCAATCAAGTACATATTCGAAAAGCCCGCCTTGTCCGGAAGAATAGCAAGATGGCAGATGATCTTGACAAAATATGACATCCAGTACACGACTCAGAAAGCAATCAAGGGAAGTGTATTGGCAGACCACTTGGCACACCAGGCAGTAGATGACTATTAATCTATGAACTTTGAATTTCCCGACGAGAGCATCATGATAGTGACTGATTGTGAAGTACCTAGACCGGATGAAGGAACTGAGGAAGGATCCCGATGGTCTATGCACTTTGACGGAGCCTCCAAAGCTTTGGGTAACGGTATTGGCATTGTGATCATATCCCCTCAAGGCACTCATACTCCACTCACTGCCCGGCTATGTTTCAATTGCACCAACAACATGGCAGAGTATGAGGCATGCATCATGAGCCTTCAAGCTGCAATTGACTTAAGGATCAAGTTTCTGAGTGTCTTCGGAGATTCCGCTCTCGTGATCAATCAGATCCAAGGCGAGTGGGATACGAAACACCCAAACCTTATTCCTTATAAAGAATGTGTGTTGACATTGATCCCCCATTTCACGGAGATAACTTTTGAACACTTCCCAAGAGAGGAGAATTAGTTGGCGGACGCGCTGGCT
Source organism: Vicia faba (assembly GCA_948472305.1). Classification (NCBI taxonomy): domain Eukaryota; kingdom Viridiplantae; phylum Streptophyta; class Magnoliopsida; order Fabales; family Fabaceae; genus Vicia; species Vicia faba. The sequence continues at coordinate 1,060,899,416 of OX451738.1, read as the reverse complement.
ACGATGTCTTCTATGTTCAAAGTCAAATGGGATAACGAGGCTCCCCGGATCATTATCTGGAAGTTGGAAGAACCTGCATATTGTTGTGATCTTGAGGCTGAGATAGTAACTGAAAAAACTTGGTATCATGAAGTGAAGAGGTACTTGGAAGCTCAAGAATACCCTGAAGGTGCATTCATCAATGACAAAAAGTTTCTGAGAAGGTTCGCTGCAAAGTTCTTCCTCAGCAATGGCATTCTGTACAAGCGAAACCATGATTCAACCTTATTGCGTTGTGTGGATAAGACTGAAGCAGAAAAGATCATGGCAGAACTGCATGAAGGTACCTTCGGAACGCATTCCAGTGGACATACCATGGCAAAGAAGATCCTCCGGGCAGGATATTTCTGGTCCACAATGGAAGCTGATTGCTACCAACATTCTTGGACATGTCATAAGTGCTAGATATATGCTGATAAGGTGCACGTTCCTCCAGTTCCTCTGAATGTCTTGACTGCACCTTGGCCTTTTGCAATGTGGGGCATTGATATGATCGGTGAGATCAGACCTACGGCATCTAACGGGCATCGCTTCATCCTAGTAGCGATTGATTACTTTACGAAGTGGGTTGAAGCAGCTTCCTATGCTATGGTAACCAAGAATGTTGTGGCACGGTTCATTCGGCATAATCTGATCTGTCGATACGGCGTCCCGGAAAGGATCATTACAGACAACGGTACTAATCTAAACAATAAGATGATCACTGAGCTCTGCGAGCAATTCAAGATACATCACCACAACTCTTCTCCCTACCAGCCGAAGATGAATGGGGCTGTAGAAGCAGCGAATAAGAATATCAAAAAGATTGTGCAGAAGATGACAGTGGCCTATAAAGATTGGCACGAGATGTTACCGTTTGCTCTTCATGGGTACCGTACCTCAGCAAGAACGTCAACCGGGGCAACACCCTTTTCCTTGGTCTATGGCATGGAGGCAGTCTTGCCGATTGAAGTCCAGATACCCTCACTCCGGATAATGAAGGATGCAGATCTGAACGAAGACGACTAGATCTAGACTCGACTTGATCAGTTAAACCTATTGACGAAAAGAGACTCACTGCTATTTGTCATGGTCAAACGTATCAAAAACGGATGATCAAGGCATTTAACAAGAAAGTCAGACCACAAGAGTATCAAGTTGGGGACCTGGTAATCAAGCACATCATTCTTCCTCAAAGTGATCCCAGGGGAAAATGGAGCCCCACCTACGAAGGGCCATTTGTGGTTAAACATGTCTTCTCAGGAGGAGCCATGATTCTAACCACCATGGATGGTGACGACCTTCCTCACCCCGCCAATGCAGACATAGTAAAAAGATACTACGCATGATAAAAGACCCGCTAGGTTGACATACCTAGGCAAAAATAAGGGCTTCCCGGTGAACCAAAAGGGTTCGGGCAAAAATAAGGGATGAAATGAAAAAAATCTGTACACCCGGCAAGTCGAAAACCTGAAAAGGCGGCTTGGGCAAAAATGGGTATCCCGGTGGACTGAAAACCCGAAAGGGCGGTCCAGGCAAAAGTTAGGGATAAGCGTAATACTATGTCTCATTGGATCACCTTGCATCCAGAATTCAGTATCAACTACCAATTTCAGACGGCATCGATCAGTCAGCTTCATCGTTAACTAAGCAGCAAAGTGGTGAGACGCTCGAAGATATAGAGGTGATAGCAGAGTTGGAACCCAGTGGGATTACTCTTTTCACACAGCTGTTTTGTTTTCTTTGTACAAATTGTATAAACTCTGTTGTTCGGCGGCATCCTCTTACTAGGACGTCAGCCCCTTGTACATAAACGCCTATTTACAGGCAAATTCAAAAATCAATACAAATTCACTTTTCAGATAAATTGCCAATTATTTTTCCTTTTTCTGTTTTGTTGTGCAAAGAACGTCCAATGTTCAAATTATGATGTATGCATTTGACACTATTCGCTAACTCATAAATATTTGCATGCGAAACAAAGGATTAATTACATGTGACATCAGAAACAGGGGCAATAATGAGTTGTCCAAGCGGTCTAGTTGCTCTGTCAACCAAGGTACCAAGGTAGGTTCGGCTGAAGAATGTAACCAAGATACCTTCACTCCCCGCAGAGTAAGGCAAGACTCAACAATACTCTCCCCGAGCAGAGTTGGTCTCCCGTAAGCCCTACAAGGCACAATATCTCCAGCAAGTCAGCAACACTCTCCCCAAACAGAGTTAGTCTACTGTCAGCCTTAAGGAAGTTGGGTATCCCTAGAAGATATCAATATTCCCCAGTGGAGTAGGCAGACATTCCTTAACAAGCATCCCCGACAGTCTTGATCTAAGATTGTTCCCCGACGGAATACAGACCCTTCAATGGAGCCACTCCCCAGTACAATCTCAAAAGTCTCCCCAGGAGAGTTGAACCATCTCCCCAGTAGGAAGCTTTTTCCCAGTAGATTCTGGAAGCTTATCCCCTGAAGAGTACGAACGCGTCTCCCGGACTTTATTCAAAGGTTATTCTCCACCGGAGCTTATAACTGGGTTATCCTCAGCTAAAAACCGCGGAAAGATCATCCTCGGCAAAGTTCTTCCTATCCCCCAACGGAGTTCATCAAATCTTCCAACAAAGCTTATCAACGGTATCCCCAGCGAAGTTATCATCAGACCTCAGCGAAGTATCTCTTCCCACAGAGTATTCCCCACAGAGTAATCTCTTCGCCAAGTTTATTCCCCAACAGAGTCACCTTCTCCTAACGGTTTATTCTTGCACTCATCATCCCCAGCGGAAATGAAGAACTCTACTCTTCAAACATCAGCCCAGGATTCAACAAGCTCCCGGCATTCGTCAAGGATTTATTTTCCTAGACAAAAATACATTCATGAACATCATATCTTCATACATTATAGCATGCATATACGCATCATACACCACAAATCTCATTTAGTCTTGAGAACATCTTAAAATCATGCAGTTCATGCATCATGAAATTGCATACAACTAATACTTTGCCTTTTCAGGAAAAAGGTCAATCCAAAGATAATTGCTATCAACTGTCGCAATTCCAGATCCAATTCCTGTATCCAGCCAGGGCGTATCTGTTGACGACTATATTCCAGACTCGATTCCTGTATCTTGCCAGGGCACGTCTGAAGATTTTGAAGATCCGATTCCTGTATCTTGCCAGGGTGTATCTGTTGACGACTATATTCCAGACTCGATTCCTGTATCCTTCCAGGGCACGTCTGAAGAGTTTGAAGTTCCGATTCCTGTATCTTGCCAGGGTGTATCCGTTGATGACTATATTCCAGACTCGATTCCTATATCTTGCCAGGGCACGTCTGAAGAGTTTGAAGATCCGATTCCTGTATCTTGCCAGGGTGTATCTGTTGACGACTATTTTCCAGACTCGATTCCTGTATCCTGCCAGGGCATGTCTGAAGAGTTTGAAGATCCGATTCCTGTATCCTGCCAGGGTGTATCTGTTGACGACTATTTTCTAGACTCGATTCCTGTATCCTGCCAGGGCACGTCTGAAGAGTTTGAAGATCCGATTCCTGTATCTTGCCAGGGTATATCTGTTGACGACTAATTCCAGACTCAATTCCTGTATACTGCCAGGGCACGTCTTAAGAGTTTGAAGATCCGATTCCTGTATCTTGCCAGGGTGTATCTGTTGACGACTATTTTCCAGACTCGATTCCTGTATCCTGCCAGGGCACGTCTGAAGAGTTTGAAGATCCGATTCCTGTATCTTGCCAGGGTGTATCTGTTGACGGCTATATTCCGGACTCGATTCCTGTATCCTGCCAGGGCACGTCTGAAGAGATTCCAGATCCGATTCCTGTATCTTGCCAGGGTGTATCTATTGACGACTAATTCCGGACTCGATTCCTGTATCCTGCCAGGGCACATCTGAAGAGATTGTAGATTCGATACCTGTATCCAGCCAGGGCATGTCTGCATGAAGAGTTTGGAGATCAACCCCTGTAACAGGCCAGGTAATTATCTTTCTTTCTCAGGTACGCAAGTTCTCGCTAAGGAATATCTTACGCGATCGACACCTAGATGGCATCTATAAGCCCATCCTCCCATTACAGTTCCAAATGGCATCTATAAGCCCATTCCCGACAAGGTTCTGTCACACTTCCAGATGGCATCTATAAGCCCATCCTCCTATCCATCATCTCTCCAAATGGCATATGTAAGCCCATTCCCAACATCACACTGCTGATACTCAACTATGTGAGTGCAAATTTCTGGGCACTCTAGTGTTCAATCATCTTCCACCCTCGGATCACGAAAGGCACACAAGCCAATCTACATCCTCAGGTCTAAGAAGATTGAACAGGGGAAACTGTTGTACCCCAAAATTTGCCCTCCCATAATCTTCAAAGTTTTGCCAAGCATCACCTCAAATGGTTCAAAGTCTACTCAAGAGTTACACAGTCAACCACTCCCCTAAGCCAGTCAAACTAGGGTTTTGGTTCCTGCAAGGAAGTTGAGGTTTTCAAAGGCTCAATCAAGTCCCATATGCTCATATACATTGTCAAGCACCTACATGTCAAGTTTCAAGGTTCACAAGGTCAAGTTGCACAGTCAAAAACCCTAATTGCCTCACAATCAACTGTAGGGGCAAAATGGTCATTTGGCAGTCAAAAGTCAAAATTTTTGGTCAACATCTTATTTTGAAGCCACAATCATCATTTGATCAATTCTTGATCATGATTTCACAAGAATGGCTCAAAAATCATCAAGGTGTCAAAAGTTTCTATTTTTGGACAGTTGAAAAGTCAACTGTAACTTGACCAAAGCATAACTTTTTCATGGTTCATCAGAAAAATCCCATCAAATGCTCATCTTGAAGGGGAAAACATTTCCTGCAATTCATCTTCACATTCCAAGTCTAAGAAATGCTCCCACAAAAAGTTATCAATTTCAACATTATAGGTCATTTTCAAAAGTCAACAAAAAGGCACTTTAAGTCAAAGACCATAACTTGAGATTGGTAAATCAAAATGACATGGGACTAAAGACATTGGTTATAGGACTTTAAGACCTTCCCAAAATGTCCAAGAACATGTTCATAGCTTCAAAATTGAGCAAGATATGCATTGGAGAAGTTGGGAAATTTTTGTGAAATGGCCAAAGTCAACTATCCTTGAAACTTCATTTTTTACAAAAGGGGCCCACTTTTTCCACTTGATTCAGCTTGGCCATGCCTCCCACGTGTCCCACAATTTATTTCAAAATTAAAAATTAAATTTTCCATTTTTATTTAATTTTATTTGATTTAATTCATTTTAAATCTTTAAAATTCAAATAAAAATCAAGAAAATTAATGGAGGGATATATTTTGTGTTGAATTGCTTTGATGCACCATGAAACACATTCCAAATTCGTGCAAGGCCTATTCTAAGCAAGAAAATTCAAATTTTCACAAAAATGGCAAGTGGTTCAATGTTGGTTATGGAGGAAATCAAGAACATAATTGCATAAGCTTAATGACCATTATTTGGATTGATACACATCACATAACATATATGCAAGCTTGCCAATAACAATTCACGACCTAGAAACACTCATACAGCATAAACAAATTTCAAAAATCTCAAGGAGAAGTGGCAAACTGAAAACCACCTTGCAGCCCAATTCAAGCTTCCTTCTTGATCCAAACACCCTCCTTACATCCCCAGGAGTCTATTGCTATAAAAAACGAGCCCTAACACCATCAGAATCAAAGCACACAACTCACACGGTTTGAATTATTTTTCAGAATTACATATCATCATTCGTGTGTTTTTAACCATGCTTTTGAATTGATTTATGTTAATAGGGATGTTCTGGAGCTTTTGGCTTAATCCAATTTGGTTGTAGTGCCCTGAATAGGAATCCACCATTAGCGATTTCTAGGTTTTCAGAGACTTTGAAATTGGGGGTTTTGCTATACTGTAAAATTAATCCTCCAAACACATACAGCCAAACTCAGAAGCTCAAGACAGATTGAACGGACATATCACGCCTAATTTATATCTAATGAGCGTCTAATCGCTATTTTTTACAGGCTTGCGTTTTGTGGGGGTTTAAAACCCCCGCTATGTGTTTTTATGTTTTGCAGGAACGATGAAGACGAAGGCCATGGCAGCGTGTGAGTGGTCAGTTCAAACTGGGCACGTGCTTTTTCTTATTTTCAGCATATAACGCGTTTGTATTATATAATTTTCTTTGTCCATTATACTAACAAACTAACGCGTTTGGTTCAGTGGTTGGCTGTGTACTTTGCAATCTTTGGGGCCTGGGTTCGATCCCAGGTCCCCACCAAAATTCATATTATTTTTCTCTCTATGCTTGTGTGCAGCATCTCATCCAGGATCCACCATAGACCTCATCCAGGAGCGCTCTAGGTGTCCATCAGCGCAGATCCAAGGGCCAAGCATGAGGAACACCATACTCTGGAGTCAAGCATGCTGCAGGCAATCAAGGAAAGTCAAACGTGGCTTGCTCAAATGGGCCATAATTCTAACAATGCACCCTCCATTTCAGCCCACACCCCTTGGGTTTTACTCTTCTTTTTATTTTGTTTTGACATTTCCTTCTTTTTTATTTACTTGCCTTATTTTTTATTTATTATTAACACAATTAACATAATTAACATATTTTCATAAAAATAAAAAAAAACAAAAATTAACATTATTATTATTATTATTCTCACATTATTTTTGTAAATAAATATTAACTAAAATAGTTTAATTAGGCAATTTTAATTCCTTTTCTTAAATAATTAAAATAGATCTAGAATTAGGTAAAATTAACTTTTAATTTTATTTCTTTTTTATTTTATTTCATAAAAACATAAAAAATACAAAAAAATATGTTTTCTTTTAATTAAATTAATTAATTAGTCATTAGTTAGTTTTAATTTCATTTTAATTACAAAAAGACCAACAAAATCAATTCTCTTTTCTTAAAAGGGTCAACACCCTTAGAACATTCCGATTTAATTTTTATTCATGCACAGTTTATTATTATGTAATTGCTTCCAAGACATGTAATGGTTAATTAGGTTTACTGTTTTATTTATTTTCCGTACTTATTTACTAAAAATGGGTCTTTGTAATTTTTGGCGATGTATAGACCCGCGCCTTGTAATAGCGTAGGATTTATGTTTTCCGCAATTTACTTTCCGCACCCCTTAACTGCTAAACTTGCATGAAAGAATGTATGTAAATAAAAACAACTCGTAGCTCACTAATTACAAAGACAAACATTAACTGAAAACAACACACAATGCACACACCACTTCTAGGGTACGCCTCACTCGTTGCCTTCAAAACGTGGTCGTCAAGTATAGGACGTTTTAGCGGTCCTTATGTCCACGAAACAGTTGCCTCGAAACAGTTGCCTCGAAACGGTTGCCTCGGATTAAAAAAGGATCAAGGACATAAGGGTAGCTTCTAAGGTGTCCTAACTGTTGCTTCGGTGACCACACTGTCCCTACAATCGAATTGACCCGAACACCTCCAACGGTGGTGCTACCTACCTCTCAATGGTGGGATGGCACTACCTTAAGGACTTTTACACAGCCTAATTCCTTAGGGTAGGTAGATGACTCATGGATACTTGCTCTCTTCAAAAACAAATCAAAAATCTTTTCACACTGACACTTTCAAAAGCTTTCAAAACAAATTTTTCAAACACTCTTGAGGACAGATAAAAGATTTATTCAGAAATCTTTCAAAGAACTTTTTTCAAACCCACTCACATTTTGAAAAGCAAACATTTTGAAAACATAAGAGCAAGTATCTAAGAGCCCATGGATAACCATGGATAGAAAGGGTGCTAACACCTTCCCTTTCTATAAATCTACCTCCCGAACCGAGAAATGTTCTCATAAGGAATTTTGCTGTGCTTTTGTCCTTTCCATGTTGGAGAACATAAAAGACGGTGGCGACTCTTGCTTCCGCGACATTTCGCGAACCAGCTTTAAACAGTCAGTTCTAAATCCACCGATCACAATCATACTCAGTGAGGATCATCTGCCATCTAGCTATTCTTCCAGATAGAGCAGGCTTCTCGAAGATGTACTTGATCAGATCCATCTTAGATATCAGCAAAGTGGTATGAGTCAACATATACTGCCTTAGCCGGCGAGCAGCCCATACCAAAGCGCGGCAAGTTTTCTCGAGCAGTGAGTATCGGGTCTCACAGTCGGTAAAGTTTTTGCTAAAGTAATAAATGGCATGCTCTTTTCGGCCAGACTCGTCATGTTGGCCCAGTACGCACCCCATTGAATTATCCAAAATAGTAAGATACATGATTAGCGGTCTTCCTTCAACGGGTGGCATCAAGATAGGAGGTTCTAGCAAATACTCCTTGATTTTATCGAAAGCAACTTGACAATCATCAATCCATTTAACCACCTGATCTTTCTTCAACAGCTTGAAGATTGGCTCACAGGTAGATGTTAGGTGAGAAATGAACCTAGCAATGTAGTTTAGGCGTCCCAAGAAACCTCTGACCTCCTTCTCAGTGTGAGGAGCAGGCATTTCTTGTATAGCTTTGACTTTGGCAGGATCAACCTCGATGACTTTGTTGCTGACAATGAAACCCAAGAGTTTACCAGATCTGACTCCGAAAGTGCACTTGTTGGGGTTCAGTCTGAGCTTGTACTCCTTCAACCTGACAAATAGATTTTGCAAGTGGTCGATGTGTTCTTCTTCCGTTTATGATCGGGCTATCATGTCATCTACGTAGACCTCTATCTCATGATGTATCATATCATGAAACAAAGCTACCATGGCGCGTTGATAGGTTTCCCCGACATTCTTCAGTCCGAATGGCATCACTTTATAGCAGAACGTACCCCATAGTGTAACAAAAGTAGTTTTCTCCATGTCTTCAGGTGCCATTTTGATCTGGTTGTAACCTGAAAATCCGTCCATGAAAGAAAATACCTTGTGCTGAGCTGTATTGTCAACCAAGATGTCAATGTGCGATAGTGGAAAATCATCTTTAGGGCTAGCCCTGTTTAAGTCTCTATAATCCACGCACATTCTGACTTTGCCATCCTTCTTAGGCACAGGCACAATGTTATCAACCCATTGTGGATAGGAAGTAACAGCAAGAAATCCCGCGTTGAACTACTTCATAACTTTGGCTATGATCTTTTCAGACATGTCGGGCCTCATGCGACAAACTTTCTGTTTAACTGGTGGACAGTCTTCTCTTGTAGGGAGACGGTGAACCACAATATCTGTATCGAGTCCCAGCATGTCTTCGTATGACCAGGCGGAGATCTCAACATACTCATTCAACTGCTGAAATAAGCGCTCCTTGACACTTGGCTCTAGGTTGGCACCCACTCTGACTTCTTTTCTGTCTTCCTTAGTACCTAAGTTGATTGTCTCTAACAGCTCCTCATGAGGTAGAATTTCTCTTTCTTCCTGTTGTAGCAGTCTAGCCAATTCTCCCGGCACCTCACAATCTTCATCAACTTCGTATTCGGCATGGTAGACCAGATCTTCAGAGTCACTGAAGGCCATAGCAGAATTGTTACCCATGGAATCCGGAATGGAAGGGTACCTGCATTTGTGAGTGTGGGTGTGTATAAGGGATAACCACCTTTAAACAAATAAAATGTAAAAAGAAATACAATGAACACAAAAGTTTATATGTGAAAACGTCCATGATTCATTAAAATGACATATGAAGATGAAAAATCAAACCCTTACAAATGGACCTATGTGCCTCGGGTAAGGCACAAGGTTAAAAGTGTACGAATTGTTTGAGAATTATTACAAACCAACAGAAATGTTTGAAAGATAAATTACTGCGGTATGAAAGTAATCGGAACAAAGTCTTTTTCTTCCCAATTGCACATTCCTCTGCCAACAGTAGGGAAAATCCAGTCTTCCAGGTTGCTCTCCTCTTCACCATCTTCTAAAGCATTGACTCCATGATAGGTGATCTTCACTGGTGGCCCTCCAGCCCGGGTGCGGCGTACAACCTTTTGAGCAGAAGCAGTGAATCCCAAGCCGAATTTATCTGATTTGTGAGGAAAGTCTGGAAGTTATCCCCAGATTATGCTTCCTCCTTCTTCAATCACAACCTTTGCATATTTGAGAGACGACATTCAAGGCGAAGGTCTGGTAATCATGGGTACAGAAGACACTATCTTGGTTGCTGTTATTTCAGGAGAAACCTCTTCAAAGTTTTGTAAAGGGGTCTCTATGAATTCGCCATCCAATTCTACATAGCAGAAAGAATTTAGATGGCTTATCATGTATTCCTCTTCGCCATGAACCGTTATAATTTTCCCCTGGACAGGGTACTTGAGCATTTGATGCAGAGAAGAAGTGACGGCTCCAACATTGTGAATCCAGGGTCTTCCCAACAAGCAAGAATAGGAAGCACAGATGTCCATCACATAGAATGTGGAGTTGAAGGTCTCAGTTCCCACTTTGATCGGGATGTCCACCTCCCCGTGGACCATCCTTTTAGAACCGTCAAAGGCTCTGACAATTATATTGTTGGGCTTTAGGGTTAGGCCTTCACAGTCCAATCTATCCAGGGCTTTCTTCGGTAAGACATTTAAAGACGACCCAGTATCAACCAAGACGTGAGCTAGAGTAGTCCCTCTGCATTCCACCGAGACATGCAAAGCGTCATTATGTTTTCTCCCTTTAGATGTTAAATCGGCATCGGAGAATCCTAGACCATTGTCAGTTGTTTAGCTAGCTACACATTCTTGGAACTGATCCACGGAGGTTTCCTGTGGTACCTGGGCTGTCTTCAAGAATCTGATCAGACCTTTAGCATGAGGTTCAGAACAAAGTAGCAGGGCCAACATAGAGATCTTTGAGGGGGTTTTTCCCAGTTGTTCCACAACATCATAATCGCTTTTCTTGATTATTTTCAAAATCTCTTCCATTTCTTTTTGAGAGGTCTCAGGGATGACCAATGGCTGAGCCCTCGTCCTGACTGGCTCTTCTTGGATCCCTTTCCCTCTATCATCAGCAGCAGTAGAGGGGACAACCACAGGAGTTACAACTTCTTCAATAATTGGGGTTCTTGCAGATATGTTGACCGGCACAGGGGTAACCTTAGGAGCATTTAAGGGTCCAAAGATTGCCTTTGGAGGGGCAATCTCTGGAGAGAAAATCCTTCCACTGCGGGTGATTTTTCTCGTCCCAGCAATGTTTCCAATGTCGGAAGTCTCTTCATCAGAACTCTCTTCAGTTGATTCAATTTTTTTAACACCATGGTAGTATATTTCTCCACCATAGTTCCACGGTATTGATTTGTCGGACTTGTACGGGACGGGCCCGGGCATGGTTATCTTCAAAGGTGCAATCTTCGGAGCGGATGTAATCTTAACAGGTCTTTTGGAGACCTTGGAAAGAATGGCGGATATGGTAATTATTGAAACATCATTGACAGGAGTCGGTGTAACAGGAGTCTTTTCAAAAAGGATTTCTTGATTATCCATTAGGCGTTGGATGCCTAACCTCAATAATGTACAGTCGGTTGGTAAGGATGAACAAAGGCATCAATCTTCTTCACAACCTGAGAAAATCCCAGCATTCAGCAAATTCAGCTTGATTATCGGTAGCGGAGTTATCAAATCATCAACAGTAGCAACAAATAGATCCTCTTCAACAACATGGGCATTATGGACATGCCTTGGCATTGGAGCAGAGATTACATTCGGATTTTTAGGGGCGTCGAATTCTACTTATTTAGCGTCTATTAAATCCTGAATCTTATTCTTTAGGGCCCAATAATTGTTGGTGTCGTGCCCTATACTCCCCAAATGATAAGCACATTTGGCGTTCGAATGGTAGTAAGGAGAAGTTGTATTCGGATTCTTTGGGGCCTCTTTCAGACTGGCAAGGTTTAACTTTAAGAGATGGGGCAGAACCTAAGCAGGAGTCATGTTTATCTGGGTGAATTGCCGTACAGGCCTTTCCACCATTGCTTGGTTGGTGCTGGGTTGATTGTTTCTGGGCTGATCAGCTGCAGAATTCTGAATCATTACGGCCCCCACCGCTGGCTGGCGCTCAACTCTTCCTTGACCTCTTTAGGAGTAGACAGATGATACTTCCTTCTTTGCTGGAAAAGTCTTTTTGATGGCAGCGGAAGCAGATGCATCTTTTTGAATTTTTCCACTTTTGATTCCGGCTTCAACTCTCTCACCAGTTAGAATTAACTCGGTGAACCCCGCAAAAGAGCTTCCTATCAGGTGATTGAAGAAAGGTCCTGACAGTGTACCCAAGAACATATCTACTAGCTCCCTCTCAGATAGAGGTGGTTGCACTCATCCTACCAAGTCTCTCCATTTCTGGGCATACTCTTTAAAGCCTTCATTTGAGACCATGCCCATACTCTGTAATTGAGTATGGGTTGGTGCTAAGTCCACATTGTACTGATACTTCTTGTAGAAGGCAACAGCCAAATCCTCCCAATTATTGACATCATACCTCTCTAGCTGATAGAACCAATCTAACTGCATCCCTGATAAACTGTCCTGGAAGAAGTGGACCCACAGGTCTTTGTCAGAAGAATATGGTTGAATTTTCCTGACATAAGATCGTAGGTGCATCTTGGGATAAGACACCCCATCGTACTTAGCAAATAGTGGCACCTTAAATTTGGGAGGGATTACAATTCCATAAACCAACCCTAACTCTTCAAAGTCTAGCCTAGGCACTCTCTGAATCTCCATGGCTGCCAGACGTTCTTCCAAATTTTTGTACTTCTCATCTGCAGGAGGATACTGTTGTTCTGAGTTATCCTCATCTTCCTCTTCTTCAGCTTCAGAATCAGAGGGCACAATAAATCCCTTACCCTTTCCTTCACCCTCTTCAGATGTTGATGGGAAATCCAGGACCCTTCTGGCTTGACCTTCAAATCTTCTGCCCAAGGTAGCCACACCAACCCTCTTCTTCTTCTATTTCTCCTTTTTCCTTCTCTAGCAGAGTTTTGAGCTCCTCCTGACCCTTAGCCAAGGTCATGAGTAGCTGTTGGAATTGCGAATTATGAGCTTGCAAATCTTTGACCGTTTGTTCAATATCCATCTTGCTGAAATAAACAACAGAGAGATGAGGAAACTTGGTGTGAATGCCTGTTTATGCATATGATGAATGATATGTATTCATGTAATGCTTTCAAGGATTCAGAAATTCAAATTTGTTTTAAACAAAAAAGAAACACACGTCATATTAATAAGATAGAATTGTTAGTACATCAATGCCCCATGGGCAAAATAATACAAAATTCTAAGGTAAAAAGACGTTGCGCATCCTCTTTGGTGTAATGTAGGTATTGAGAGTCTGCTCTTCGTGAAGTTGACGAGTAAGTTCCAAAACCTTGTTCTCACTGGCGTAGAATTGGGCTTCAAATGTATCACATTCTCCCTTGAGTTGTATCCAACTCCTTTGCAGATCTTCGAGTGATATTGGCATGTCAGGATGTAGGAGGGTGTATGGAACCTCTCCTTCCTTAACAGGCTCTATGATCACAGGGAGAATAGAGGGGTAAGGCATCATAAGACTTTGGGCGCGGGTTCATACCCACTTGAGGTAAGGCTCAAGGGGGATGGAATTCTTGTGTCCCAAGGTCTTACTGTCTATCTTGTTTGGCATCCTCCAGGCTCGGATGAACCTTTGTCGAAGTCCTTGATCGTCGCTGTCGAAGTCAAAAACCAAGTCTGGAATCAGCATGTCATGTGGGCCATGCCTTTGGGCATACCCAAACTATCTCAAAGCCAAGCAGGGGATGCAGGTAATGCCTCCCCTAATTCCAAGTAGAGGGACATTAGGGAATTCCCCACAACGGTCGATGATGATAACATTTTCTCTGGACCGATAACACCAATGAACATCTGAATGTGTAAGAGTCATCAATCGTTGTGACCACCTCAAGCCTTGCTCATTCTTCAAGACTAATTGGGGAAGATGAGAAATAAACCATCTTTCCAGTAGAGGAGTGCAACACATGAGAACACCTCTTTTCCTCATTGTTCTAGTGTGAAAAGAGTGGAGGATATCTCCAAGCAGTGTAGGCACCGGATTGCGAGCCATGAAGATTTTGACAGCATTGACGTCTATAAGCTGGTCAGGGTTTGGGAACAAGACCAACCCATAGATGAGAAGATCTACAATCTCCTCAAAAGCTTGCAGGTCTAGAGAATTCCAGCATTCTTGAGCTTTCTCAAACAATAACTTTGCCAAGAAACCCTTGACACCACTTCTGGTTTCCCAATGACCTATGACATCTGATGGTTGCAAGTGCAGGGCTTGAGTAACATCTTCAGGCTTTGGATCTCTTTCCGTACCGTTGAAAGGTAGTTGATGGAGAATAGGAATCCTCAAGAGTTGAGAAAATTCCTCCAAAATAGGCACCAACTGGTAATCAGGAAATGTGAAGCAGTGGTGTAGGGGGTCAAAGAACTGGAAGAGAACTTTCACCATGTCTTCCTCTGTGTTGGAGTTGACCAAGTTGAGAAGTCGACCATGTCTTTAAGTGAATGGAGAATACTCTGGAATCCTGGAAGCAAGCTCCTTGAGTTGAGGAGGAATTCTAACAAGATTGACTTGAATAGTTTTCATGCGAAGGGAATCCATAACCTACAAAACAGGAACAAAGATGAAGATCCAAAATCCTTGAAATGGTTAGTGGATGCAAATGATGCTTCATGATGTCCATGATGTTATGCACAAGTATATATGTACAAGCAAATCACACAAATTCCTATTTTAGGCTTGCATGGGGTTTCATAGGTAAGTACCCTCTTGAAGTTTAGTTGGCTCAACCTGTCCTAGAAATAGTAACCGGGTTCTAAGGAGCTCAATATCACTGGATTATTTTCTGTGTTCATTGTTTCAGTTTAGACACTTTATTGGCGACCTAAATATTGCAAGAAAACAACCCTCAATGAGTGTAGTATCGAGTATCTACCAACTTCGGAATGCACCAAAGCCATCTCACTATATCCTAAAAGGCCAAGTTGGTCAAGTAAAGGTTCTAAAAGTCCATTAGTGCTTCATGACATCACTCAGCGGCCTCGTATTCTCTTTGATTGACTCATAGGCTACCGGTACCCACAAATATGTCGCACTAATATAGCTATTGCTTAGACCATGTCGGTATACCCCGCACAGTTTCCACAACGTATTGCTATTTACCTATGAATGTTTCCCAAATCCGGGTAGAGGATTCAAACCCAAACAATAGAACCAAAGTATAAAGCAAACAATTCAAGCAAGATAAGCATGTACAGATGATCTAAACCCTAAGGTAACCCCACTTTTCGTTCATCTCCCCAGTAGAGTCGCCAGTTCTGGGATACTGTGTGAGAACTGACTTGAGGTTTTGCGTTTGTGTTTGCAAATGTTTCGGTTTAGCAAGAGTCGCCACCGACTTTTTATTTTATCCAAAGGAAAGGTCAAAAAGCACAGGAAAGACCTTTCAGATGTTTTCTTGAGTTCGAGGGGTAGATTATGAAAAGGAAAGGTGCTAGTACCCTTTTCATCCATGGTTTTCCATGGGCTCTTAGTTACTTGTTTAGATCACTTGCTTTGCTTTTTCAATTGTTTGAAATGGTGATTTATGTGGTTTTGAAAGTATTTTGAAAAGAGGCCATCGTTTTTGAAATCTTTGTAATGATTCTTGTTTGAAGAATGTATACAAAGATGTTTATCTTTTGAAAAATGTTTCAATGTTTGAAAGTTTGTTTGGAAATTGTTTTGAAATTGTGTGTGTTTGTTTGAAAATAGCAAGGATGGTTTGCAATTTGATCAAGTAACTAGGAGCATCTACCTACCCAAAAGTCTTTCTTGTACATTTTTAACCTTTTGACATTGTTGTCTTACCATTGTATTTGGTAAACAACCTTATCTTTGGATGTTAAACGGGACGGGCGTGGGTCATCGTATGACCATGATAACAATATTGCCAAGTATCTTTAGCAAGTTTTTGAGGGACTTAAGATCATTTTTGTTTAGGCAACCAAGATAGCGTCATCGAGGGACTATGATCTTTTGTTTTGTTTTGTTTTGCCAAGATACCTAGCATGCATACCTTGGCCATGTTTTAAGGCAACAAAGTGGATGAAACCCTAGGGGTACTTGTGTGCATTATGTTGTCATTTTCATGCATTTTTGTCTTGTATTTAGTCATGCTATTTGTTTGATTTTTGGTCTTTGCATACAAAACCCTAATTTACTATCATGGCATATGAAAACAATAAATGCGTAACGTAAATCTAGACTATTACAACAATATTATGGGGAGGGGGGTACAAGTTTGAATAGGGGGTATTTGCACAAAATAAAATCCTAATTTACTATTGCAACCCAATTGAATTTATACAACAATAAATAAATAAGCAAATATTTAAATATGCAATAAAATGTAAATATACAAAATGTTTTTTTGTATTTGTTTTTTATGAATTTATTTAAGTAAAAAAAATAAGAGAAAATAAAATGATTATTTTTGAAAGGGTGGAAACCCTAGTTTTTGTTTTAAAAGAAAATATATTCTAATATTATTTTATCTCATTTATATACAAGGAAATAATAAAAATAATATATACCAAATGTTACAAAATTAAAATATGTGAGAAAATAATATTTTAAATGTATAAATAATAAAAATAAAAATGTAAGATATTTTTATATTATTTACAAGTTTTATTTAAGAAAATAAAGTATATATTATTTAAAAAACTATTTTTATGCCAAGAAAATAATAAAAATAATAAAATAAAATGTGAAAAATTAAAAGAATATTTTTTGTGATTTTAAATATTTAGAAAAAATAAATAAAGTCAGAAAATATAAAAAGGAAATGGAAAATATGTAAAATATGGAAAATGGGCCAAGGGGGTGTAAATAACAAAATGGGGGGGGGGGGGTGCAAATAGAACCAAGCCCAAAGCGCCAGACCCACTTCACTTCATCCCTTACCTTGGGACAGCCACACACGCGCTTCTGCCATGCAAATCCTGTTCTCTCTATTGCT
Organism: Vicia faba; assembly: GCA_948472305.1. Classification (NCBI taxonomy): domain Eukaryota; kingdom Viridiplantae; phylum Streptophyta; class Magnoliopsida; order Fabales; family Fabaceae; genus Vicia; species Vicia faba. Next base: position 1,060,882,387 of record OX451738.1, on the reverse strand, counting down.
TGCATGAAATAAAAAATTTACAACATGAAAGTTATAGCATTTTCAATCACGATTCCAACCATATCCATTTTGTGACCTAACTCTCAAAGGACAGAGAGAATTTTAATGGCCCTAAATTTTAACCTAAAATTTTCAGCATGTTCATCATCTAAATTCTCCTAGCTCAGTTAATATAAATAAGAACTATGCATATGTACAACTCAAGCACATTGAAGACTACATTTTTGCTTCACAAACCTAAGCCTAAGGATGTCTAAATAGAGAGATAGAAACTTAGAAAATACCTCGTTCAGTTGAAGTTGAATATGGAAATGTAGTAACTTTGAGTGAGGCCTGAAAGTCGTGTGAGCTTGCTTGAAGTTCCCTCAATCTTTCCCAATGTCCCTGTAGAAGTCAACCCGCAAAGCTTCAAAATGAAAATGGTGACGTGTGAAAATGAGGTTACAGTTGCTAGACATATGCTTGGATAGTTCAGGTGGGTTGTAGGGAATGTGTTTGAAGTGGTTCAAGGAAAAACGCACGAGCCAATATTGTTTTGGAAGTTGTTCTGCAGATATGGCCCTATTTTGGGCAGAAGTTGGAGTTTTGTGCTTAAGGGTGTTTGAGAGGCTTGGAAATTGTGTTTCTTGCTTGGTATAATATGCTGAGGTTGTTTGAAAAGATACAAAGACTTTCTGTTATCAGATTTTCAAGTTGTGGACTTTTTGCAAGCTTACTTGCTTTTGAAGCAAAAGTTGAGATGACAAAGCTCAAAGCCTGTACAGGCCTGTTCCTTAGCTGCACATAGTTGGTGAACTTTGCCTAATATTAGTGGACTTTGTTTGAAGCAAGAGGTTAGGTCCATGGCTCAAGACAAACAAAGTTGCTAAAAGTGAACTTTATCAAAGTAGCATTGTTATCTTTATGCCATAAATGGAATAATTCAATTTACAATGCTCCATAGGTAAGAATAAAACCAATGTCCAATGTATTTGCATTAGATTAAGGAGTGTGGAAAGGTTTAAGACCTGTAAAACAAGTGCAAGCATGCTTAGGACAGATTTGTAAGTTGTAACCTTGTGCAAAATGCCTTGGACAAAAGTGAGAAATGGCCATTTTATTTTCTTTGATTCTCCCTAACCATAAATGATCTTGGATAGTTCTTAGACATTTTGGAAAGCTTGTAACATTCTATACAATCCATCTTTGAAATGCATTTTGATATTCCACTTGGAACTAGGTGAAAAGTTGCCATGAAGTTAGGTCAAAAATCTGCCTAAACTAGGGCAAAATTTCACTAAGTTAAAAGTTTTATGGACCCTTATTCACAAAATCATAACTTGAGATCCATGCATCCTTTTGGAAAACTTTGTGAATAAAATTTTTAGGTTTTGTGGAGGAATACAACTTTCATGTTGGAAGTTTTCTTCGAGTCCAATTGCATCATGGTGAAAAAGTTGGGAAAAAATAAGAAATTTTCATAACTTAGAAAATTTCTAAGTTATGAAAATTTTCAAACTTAAACCCTAATTTCCAAATTTAGGTTTCTTGGTGAACAAGTTTCATGTTTTGGCACACCTTGATGGAAAATGACCCTTGGTACTTGATTTTGACTAAAAAGTCAAAGTTTGACTTTTCAGTGTACAGTTGATTTTTGATCAGTTGACTGGAAAATTCATCTGTCAATCCAATGCATTTGAGATCTTTTGAACCTTGTGATTAGGTCAAGATAATGCCATTGAGTCCTTGAAACCATTATTGAACCCAATTTTCCATTGGCTAGGTGAAAAATCATAAATTGCCCTTCTACAATCAAAACCCTAATTTTGACCATTTTGCCCTTTTGATGATCTGATCAAATTGCTTGAGGAGTTGTGGTCCAAACTTGATCAAATGGTTCATATGAGTCTATAATGTTGACGTGGATAAAAAAATATGAGGTTTGACTGTAAATTGGCCACAATTGACTTTTTCCCAATAGAGTTGATTTTTAGGTCAACTGTCCAATTGACTAGGCAAAAATTTGATTCAAGGCTTGAAACTTGGTATGAGCAATATTAGGAGTCCAACATGAAGTATGAAAGTCACATGAGGCATTGGAAGTCCAAAAATACTTGTGAAAACTCAAACCCTAATTTCAGGTCATCAGTGCAAGGAGATGTCTTGAGCTGAGCAAACTCTAATCATGTCTGGAGTCCAAAGAGTCTTGTGAGGAGAACCTTGATAAAATGAGAGGGAAAATTTTGGGGTACAACAAGAGGCAATGTGTTGAGTTTTGTTTTCTTTTTAGCATCGCAAGATGAAGTCTGAGGCGACGAGCGGTGTTTATGGAAAAACGAAATGTATTGATGCATGAAGTCTGATGCAATGGGTAAAAGTTTTGTTTTTCATCGTAGCATGAAGTATGAGACGATGGTCGGTGTTTATGGAATGAAGGAAGGTATTTCTACTTGAAGCCTGATGCATTGGGTTACATTTTTTTGCAAATTGATGCGTGAAGTCTGAGACGATAAGCTATATTTGATTTTCGGACATCACTGCATGATGTTTGAGGCGATGGTTTATGTTTGCAAATCACTGTGTGAAGTCTGATGTGATAAGCTAAATGTGTTGTTTCGAACATCGCTGCATGAAGTCTGAGACGATAGTTTGGAACTTGGCATAATGAAATACATTATTGCATGAAGTCTGATGCAATGGGTTACAGTTGTGAAAACCTCTACGTGAAGTCTGAGACAATAAGCTAGATTTTGGTTTTCAGACATCGCTGTATGAAGTTTGAGGCGATGTTTTGTGTTACAGAGTAAAGAGATATATATCTCTGCATGAAGTCTGAGGTAATGGGTTTGGTTCGCGAATCGCTGCATGAAGTCTGATGCGATAGGCTGGATTTTATGGAATAAAGAAATACATCGCTGCATGACATCTGAGACAATGGTCTGGAGTTTGGAACATATTGCAGCATGAAGTCTGAGGCAATGATCTGTGTCGCAGAATAAAGGAACGCACTGCTGCATGAATACTAAGGCAACGAGTTAAGTTTTCAAATCACTGCGTGAAGTATGATGTGATATGCTAAATTTGGTTCGAACATCGCTGCATGAAGTCTGAGATGATGATTTGTCTCGTAGAATAAGAAACACTTTGCTGCATGAAGTCTGAAGCAATGGGTTAGGCTTGCAAATCACTGTGTGAAGTCTGATGTGATAAGCTAAATTTGTTATTTTGAACATCGTTGTATGAAGTCTGAGACGATGGTCTGGTTTTTGTGAATACATTGCGGCTTAGAGGCAATGATCTGTGTCGCGGAATAAGGGAACACACTGCTGCATGAAGACCGAGGCAATGGGTTGAGTTTGAAAATCACTATGTGAAGTCTAACATGATAAGATACATTTGGTTTCGAACATCGCTGCCTGAAGTCTGAGACGATAGTCTGGAGTTTGGAACACATTGCTGCATGAAGTCTGAAGCAATGGGTTAGGTTCGCGAATCGCTGCGTGAAGTCTGATGTGATAAGCTAAATTTGGTTTTGAACATCGCTACATGAAGTCTGAGATGATGGTCTGAGTTTGGGTAATACCTTGTGGCTTAGAGGAAATGTAATGGGTTTTGAATATATATTGCGGCTTAGAGACAATGTAATGGGTTTTGACAATGCGTTGAGGATTAGAGGAAACGTTCTGAGTTTCACAAATACATTGTGGCTTAGAGGCAACATAGTAAGTTTTGAGAATGCATTGCGGCTTAGAGGCAATGCAATGGGTCTTGAGAATATGTTGTATCTTAGAGGCAACGTACAGAGTTTTGCAAATGCATTGCGGCTTAGAGGCAATATACTGAATTTCTTGAATATATTGCGGCTTAGAGACAATGTGTTTGAGTTGGATGATATATTGCGGCTTAGAGGCAATATACTGAGTTTCACGAATACATTTCGGCTAAGAGGAAATGTGTTTGAGTTGGATAATATATTGCGGCTTAGAGGCAATTACCGAGTTTCGCGAATACATTACGGCTTAGAGGAAATGTGTTTGAGTTGGATGATATATTGCAGCTTAGAGGCAATATATTGAGTTTCGCGAACAAATTGCGGTTTAGAAGCAATATACTGAATTTCGCGAATACATTTCGGCTTAGAGGCAATGTGTTTGAGTTGGATGATATATTGCGGCTTAGAGGCAATATACCGAGTTTCACAAATACATTGTGGCTTAGAGGCAATGTGTTTGAGTTAGATGATATATTGCAGCTTATAGGCAATATACTGAGTTTCGCGAATACATTGCGGCTTAGAGGCAATGTACTGGGCTTATAAGGAACTCATCACCATGGGAAGACTTAGGTGATGGGCTGAATGTGTCACGGCATGAAGACTGAGGTGACGGGTTGAATCGTAGGAGGAGTATTGCGTTGGTCGACCCTTAGATAGTTGAATCGAGGGTGAGATTATTTGTCTATTTTCTAGGCGATACATGTGTATGCATGCGTATTGAATGTTGTATGTATGTGAAATATATGATGTTTGACATTGATATGGAACCCAGACTATATGCGTATTGTATGCAGGAATGCATAATGTATGTATGCTTGAGATGTGCAAAATGTGTGTATGTATGAAATGTGTGTAAGATGCGCGTATGCCTTGAAATGTTATGAAGTCTATTTCTGGCATTCTCTCCTTTAAACCACTGGCTCAGAGTTACCAAATTCTGGCGTTGTATGTTGTCGTAGCATTGTTGAAATTTGAACACAGTGGACAAAGTTAGAAAAATTCGAACATTGATTTTGTATTGCAAGTGTAGACGTAGACGTAGGCGTAGATAATGGCATATGCGTAGATTTGTATGCGGGTGTATATGTAGACGTAGATAATGGCCTATTGAGTAGATTTGTATGCATGCATAGACGTATGTGTGCGGTCTCTGTAAGCGTAGGTGTAAATGTAGGCGTACGTAGATTCATATGTTATAGGCGTAGGCGTAAGCGTATACGTACGTAGATTCGTAGGCATAGGCGTAAGCATATACGTATATAGATTCGTATGTCGTAGGCGCAGACGTATGTAGATTCGTATGTCGTAGGCGCAGGCATAAGTGTGGATGTATGTAGAATTGGTAGGAGTACACATGTGCGTGGGCGTATGTGCGGACGTAGACTTCGTGTTGCAAGTGTAGGCATAGGCGCTGACATGGACTTTACATACAGACGTGTAGACGTATGAGTATGTATGCATAAATTTTATATTGTTGAGTGCAAGCATATGTGCAAATGTATGTGTGGGTGTAGACTTTTTGCATCGTGAGTGTAGATATGTATAAATATATGCGTAGACGTGTGTATAGATTTGCAAGATGTAGGAGTAACCATGTGCGTGGACGTAGACGTGGATTTTCTTTTGATATTTTTCTAACCAAAATGTTTTTTTTGATGTTTTATCAGATGCTTTTATTTTGTTAATCCCCCGAAATGATTTCAAGACAATATTCACAAGTAATAATCGTAGTATTTTGTAAACAAGTCTGAGAAAAGAAAAACATAATTTTGAAAGATGCAAAGAAAGCAACTGTTTTATTGATAGGCCTCTGAATAGGCGAGAATACAAGATGAAATTCCTAGAAAGAGGTAATTACAAAAAGCTTTAAAATTGTAAATGGAAATGAAAATTGATAATTGCCGCTGCTGTTCCCCAATATCCTTTTAATGATCTTATCTCCTTCGCTTCCGAGTTGGATGATTCAGATCTGTCTCTCCTTTCGTGGTTCGCAGTCGCGGTTCATAGATCACAGTCTTTTTGTTCTTTATTTCTTTTTGAAATGATCCCTAATTTTTTCCTGGATTTCCCTTTAGGGTTTTCAATCCACCGAGATGATTTTTTGTCTATATGCCCCTAATTTTTTGCCTGGATCTCCCTTTAGGGTTTTCGATCCACCAGGGGGCTCCTTTTTGCCTAAGTCGTCTGTTTAAGGTTCGAGCTTAGCGAGCTTCTTATACATAGTATTTTTGACCGCGTCTGAATTTTCTGGACGCGATAGTTCTTCCCCATCCATTATTGTGGAGACAAGACTACCACATGAGGATGCTGTTTTGACTACGTACGAACCTTCGTAATTGGGGGTCCATTTACCACATGGGTCGAGACGAGGTAGCATAATCTTCTTGAGTATTAGACCATGTCGTGGTTCATCTTGTACAGTATACCGCTACTCATGAAAGAATTCCGAGGCTAATTTTCGTGGAGTTTGTTTGTCGGTGCTAGAGGCATTTCCTGGATGTTCTTGCTTTTTGAGGAACTTCTTGACGTCGTTAAACCAAGTCTTGTTATCCTGTCATTTTCTAGTGGCAAGGCGACGTGAGCTCTTGATTATGTTTGTTTATGCTGCACGGTTCCTGGTTTGACCATGTTACTTTGAATATAGAAAATATAGTTGCCAGGGCGTCTGTCATTTGATTTCCTTTTCGTGGGATGTGACTGAAAGTGATCTTTGCGAATTCCGTAGTCAGTTTTCAAAACATTGTCCCGATATGGAATCAGTTTTGGATGTTTAGTATCCCATTTGCTGTTGACTTGGTATATGGCTCGTGAGCCCTCTTTAGAGAAGCCAAAACTGCTCCTATATCGTACCCCAGTGTATTTGAAGCCTCGTTGAACATGGATATCCAACATGCCCCTGACTCGGGTTCTTCGTCATGTCTTGGTATTTCATAGTCGTTATTTTTACAGCAATGTCTGTACTTGGCCTTGGCCTATTTCCGTAGATATGCTCAATAACTTGATCAACTTCTTTGTGGCTCCGCTCTAACATTTCCCCCTAGCTTGGTTTCTTCCGGGTCTTCCCCTGTGCTCAGATTGATGGCCTTAACAACCTCTTGATATAGTTATGTATTATTAGCTTTTCTTTTTATTTCCCTCACCATTTTCTCAGAGAGTTCAATATCTTTATCATCTTCCTCTTTAGCTTGGTTGATAGGAGCATCAAAATTATATCAGATTGCAGCAATAGCATTATCGATGGTTTTGGGCATGAATTTTCACATTTATCATGTTTTGGTGCAACTTTAGTATTTAAATATTTTGAAAATGCATATGTGGAGAAAGTATTGCCATTTTTAAAATTAAGACATGAATGCAAGAGAAAGACATGGATCTTGATTGAAAACAGAATATCACTTTTATTAATCATAAGTATTTTTTGAAACAAAATGGGGGAACCCTTACAAGCAACCCCTATGCCTCGGGCTTGACATAGGTTCTTTCGAAAACAAGAAAAATTAATTAGGAAAGAAAAATATCTCAGGAATCTCCACGGTCGTCCATCTTTTGAGTTCTCCTTCTGGTGCGCATTCTCGGATGAATTCAGTTGCCCCTTTGCCGTTGGCTTTAATGGATACTCTTTCCATATGTTCGCCATGCACTACTCCACTGTTGACAAAGGTCTCTTGGATTTTTCGAAAAATGTGCTTCGCCCTTCAGAGTATCTTCATATTTTCCTTCAGGGTATAGTCCGAACTGGACTATCCACTGGTCCCCTAGCCTTTGTAGAGCTTTTTCAAAAGCTTCATTATGTCCTAGCGGGAGTAAGCATCCCAATAGATATCCTTTCAGCGAGTTCGTCGGGTTTTTTTCTTGTCTGCTTGCCCCGGAGTCGGTGACTCCTTCAATTGCATTTATTGTCATCCCATCTTGCAACAGCGTAGGGTCTAATGTCATATTGGGCTTCTCGAAAGTGATGTCTTGAGAATCCAACAAATCCTGCACCTTATGTTTGAAAGGCCAACACTGTTCTATGGTATGTCCAGGAGAATTAGCATGATACTCGCATCTGGCGTTGGCATCGTATCTTCGTGGGAGTGGCCCGACTGGAGGAGCTAGAGGCTTGAGTTCCACTAAGGATGCCTTAACTAGATGTTGTAATAACTCGCTAGGTGGCATAGGGAGTGGGTCAAATTTCCTGGGTGGCCTTCTGCCTTGCTGCTGCCCTAGGGGGATCACTAATGGTTGTTGAACCCTGGGTTGTGGTGCTACAACAATAATCTCTCCCTCCTTTCCTTTGGTGAAGTTTAAAGCATGCCGCTTTGAATTGTAGGAAGCATTTGATGGCCCCCCTAATATATTCCCACTTTTTACCCCAGTCTCGATTCTTTCTCCAATGGTTACTAGGTCTGAGAACAATGAAGAGATACTTCCAACCATCATCTCATAATACAACTCATGCAAAGTTCCCATGAACGTGTCTACTAACTCCTTCTCTAACAGTGGTGGTTGCACACGGGATGCCAACTCCCTCCATCTCTGAGCATACTCCTTGAAGGTTTCTTCTTTCTTCTGGGAAAAATTCTAGAGATGCATGCGGGTAGGTGCCATGTCCAGGTTATGTTTGTAATGCTTTAGAAAAGCATTAGCGAGATCTGCCCAGGTTTGAATATGCATTCTCTCCAGTTGCATATACCAGTCTGAAATACCCCACCCAGGCTATCTTGAAAATAGTGAATCATCCGCTTTTGATCATGGGCATGTGCATGCATCTTCCTGCAATACATGCGAAGATGATTTCTTGGAAAAGTGAGCCCCTTGAATTTTTCAAAGTCAGGCACTTTGAACTTTGGTGGAATCACCACATCAGGAACTAGGCCCATTTCGAGAGCGTCTACTTCGAAAGCGTCAAAACCCTCCGCAGCTTTTAGTCTTTCCTCCAGAGCTTTGTATTGATTCATCACTAGTGGGTTATCAATAGCATGAGTACCAATCGTCTTTGAGGGTGCTTGGTTGGCATCCTCTAGGTCATGGTCTCTGTATTGAAGGTCCAAGTAATTGTCTGCATTATTGGTCGGAATCTGTAGGGTACGAGATGCCCCTACTTTTGTCGGCGGTGGGACAAATCCTTTAGTTTCAGCTTCTTGTTGGGCCATGACGGACATTTGGGGTCCTACTTCTGGCTCTTTCCTTGGTTGGTGGCCGCTGTATGCACCAATAGTTTGGGCTACTTCTTCGAAAGCTGCCCTGGGAATTTGGTCTTGTCTGTCAATAATGTTCTTCAAAGCTAGGAGAACTTGACTCTGATCTCCTTTCATTAAAGTGAAGTCACCCTTTACTTGTTCGAGATCCTCTTTGAACGCAGCCTGAGTTTCCTCGATTTTCTCCATTGCTTTTTTGTTGATAAGTCCTTATTTGATATGGAGGCTAAAGGAGGTGGAGACGTTCTTCTACCAATGGTTCAACTGGAGAGATGTTTGTGGAAAAATGAGTTTTGACATGATATGCGGGTGTTCGCGAATGCATACTGCAAATGAATGTGTATGAATATGAAATTTTTACTGTGTTAAATGTCTTATTCACTTGGGTACATGTTTATCTTTTGCTTATTATTTTACTTGATGTCTGGTTTTAAAATAGATACGCAAACAAGATGTGGAAACAAAATGCTTTTATTGAAGGTAACGTAGTTCAGATATTGAAAAATATTACGATCTTAAACCCAAACTTTATTTGCATGAAATCAAGAAAAAGGGGAAATAAGTCTTCTGGGTGCGCCCGCGAATATCTAATATGGAAATAATCCATCTTGACCTGACAAAGCTTGAGAAAATATTCAGCATGCTATTTCCCTTTCGTGGCCTTGATTTCAGACATGTTTGGCGTGTTGAGGCGGGCAAGTTGTTTCCTTTGGTATCCATTTTTAAAGATAATCTTCGAGATCTTGATTTTATTAATTTTTTTGTAACCCATGAATAAGACAAAGAAACGGGTGACGAGTATATGACGAATGTATGACGAATATATGAATGCGTGGGTGTAAGGTTGAGTGGCGGGATTTTTAATAAGTACCCTTAGAAGGTAGGCTCCTTAATCTTGACCTACAATTGATCTACCATCCCAAAAGGTGGCTTCCTTAAGGGTGTCATGAATAACACCAAAGAGAAAAGGCATAAGGGTCTCCCTTAGGTGGAGCCTCTTTACGGACTGAGACTTTCATCTCAAAGTCATGAAAGGTATCGCCATGAGATTTTAGGTTAAGGCCATTACAAAGAGTCATGTGTGACCTTCCAAAGTCCTACTCGTCAAGAGGATATCTCTCGATAAGTATTCCTTTTTCGGAAGTTCACCGACTCTAAGCGAAGTCGTCACATAAACTCACAGGGATGATGTACCCCCTAAGCTAATAGACGAACCTTCTTTTTAAGGGTTATATTGAAAATATTTTTGAGATAGAAATTCCCGCCACGCAGTAAGTATATGACGATAATAAAAACTGACAACAAATAAATAAACGCAATAAAATAGATAAATGCAATAAACAAATAAAATAGAAAATCCCCAAAGTAAAACCTAAAACCTAAAGTTAAGGAGAGTCGCCAGCAGAGTCGCCAGCTGTTGCGACTGGTTTTTAAATCAAGAGTCGCCACTATTAGTTTTTATCCTAGAGAAGGGAATCTAACAGAAAACCCTAATTCATAGACAGAGATTCTAGGTTTCGAACTTCTTTAGACGAAAGGAAGTTGTTAGGCACCTTTCATCTACCTTGTTCACAAGGATACTAGGTTTTAGGTTTAAGTTCGGGTAGAAGAGGGTTTTAAATTTTATTAGGGGAAAAGGGTTTTAATTTTTAATAGGGAAAAGGGTTTAATTTTTATAAGGGAAACTCACTACGATTTTTGATCGTATGCCTACGTATCCTCTTATGAGGAATCAGAGTCTCAATTCATAGTTTGTATGGGTTGGTGTCTTTTAGGGATTTGCAAACATATTTTGAATGACTTTGCACTCGGTCAAAAGTAGTGATTGTGGAGATTTTGACTGAGTACGCAGTAATTCAAAATTAGTTTGAAACCCATTTGCAAAAAAAGACTGTTGATTAGCTTAATTTGTTCACGAAAATGGTTTGATGCTTGGTTTGTGTTTTTTAACTATATTAATTGCGAAAATCTTGATTAATGCGTGATAAAAAAGATTTAATGCAATATATGAGAAAATAATATATGTACATGAGTTTTTTGAGAAAATAATTTATATGCTAATATAACAATATTTACATATAATAAATGATAATATAAAAATAACAATAATAATAGAAAAAATATGATAATAATAATTAATAATAATAATTATAATTATAAGTAAAAAAATAAAGAATAAATAATTAATAGAATATAATATAAAAAAATATAAAAATAAATAATAAAAAATATTAATAATTTAGGTAAACCTGGGGGGTGCAGTTTTCTTGTTGATAAGCAAAGAAGGGGGGTGTTAAAAGGAATATAGGCTATGCCCATTATGGTCCAGCCAGGGGGGGGGGTGCAAGACGTTTTTCCCTTTTAGCAATTTGTTGGAAGCGGGGTGTGAGTAGCAACAGGCCTAAGCCCAAACACAGATTGAAGGGAGTCCAGTTGATCCTGTGTAGCGAGGTGCATGGCAGCTATTATGAAACTTGGCCTAACGGTCGTTTGATGAAAATCAGGTGGATAACGAGCGAGGGAATATGATAGCCCAGATGGGCGCGCTGCATGGGATCCAAACAAATAAGAGATTTGTTATTCATTTTCAATTTCATTTCTTTACAGAAAGTCCTTATCCTCTCTCTCATTCTCGTTAAAACCCAAGCTCTTTCTCCTTCATCTTCTTCTATACTCTTCTTCTTACCTTCTTTTAATTAGATCCAAAAAATCTATACATACTAACTTATCCAACCAAAGCCGTTGACATAAAAGACGGGGAGAGTGAAAAGAGAAACTGAGAGGCGAAAGATTCGCGGCAGTGCTCGGTGTTATGGGTCTCGCAGATGGAGTCTGTAGGTACAACGATTTCCAGCTCCGAGGTGGGAGAATAACAGCGGCTGTGTAGATCGGGAGGAGGCGGAGATCGCGAGGTTGACAGTGGTGGCTATTTCAACGGCTAGCGATTAGAGTTTCCGATCCGGAAACTCTAATCGCTTCTTATTTCAACGTTAAGCTTTCGGTTCTTCTTCAATTTCCTTTCTTCTTGTTTTCTGTCTCTGCGCCCACTATGTTCTTCTTCTGTTCAAAAAAGGTCTCCCTCCTTGCTTTCTATAAATGGTACCCTCTCTATTTCTGTCGCCAACCCCCCCCCCCCCCCCCCCCCCCTCACTTCTGTCCTTTTTTGTGTATTTATAAGATAGTTTTCTTTTAGGGTTTCTTAAGAGTTTGTTGTTACAATTAGAGAAGATTTAGGAAGAATTTGTAGAAATTAGGTATTATCCCTTTAGTGTAATTAATTCGTCATACTTTGTAATGAGATTTAATTTTAATTTCCGATTTGATTATGTTATAGATATTCTACATAATTTTTCTTGAGATTTGTTGTAAATTACAAGATTTTGTTGAAGATTTGATTAGGTTAGGTTTTGGAATTCTGTGCTTGGATTGTTATTGATATCAAGGTTTTATTATAATCCCCTTTTACCGTAACGAGAAAACTGGGATTTGGTTTAACTTTGAAGATTTGGTTTGTAATGATTTCTACAGTAGCTGTTAGTAGCAGAAAACATGCACAAATTTTGGTGAATGGATACAGTGCCTGTTTTTTTGCTTAGTTGGGCCTGTTTTACAGCAAATAAATTTATATTTCTGAAAAAAACAAATGGGCCAGCAGCTGGTTCTACCCCACTTAGCCCAACCGTCCATATTTACATCCAATATGCTCTAATAAGTTAGGCTTTCTACTCTTTATATTATATATATTTTTTATCCAAACAAAATTTTGCTACACAAGAATCCTTAATAAAAATCAACTTAATTTAATCTCTTTTACAATTATCAGCAAGTAATACTAATCATGTTTTACATATTATTTATTACCTATCTTTTTGTTACAACAGTAACAAACAACAACATCTAATGAGCCTAGAAATCTTAATGGGCTTGAATATCTTTTAAAGCAAACAAAATTTCAGAACCCAAAGTTATAGTAAAATGTTTTATTTTTTTTCTTAAAAAAAGAAAATATATTGTTTATTTATTTACTTAAAACCAACAGACAATTTTCTTTAATATAAAAAATGGAACTTGTCAGCAATTATATTTTTATTCATGATATTCATTTATCTTTAATAATAAGACCAAAGAGTCTTGATAATAACACCCTTTTCAAAATCCTACATAATAAAAATGATTTAAAACTCTTACTCAGAATCAAACTAATAATTTTGCTCTCGAATGCCAAGTGGGCTAACTTAGCGACCGTTTAATTTCCCATTTCTCTTCTTAATAACAACTGTTCAATAATTAAGAACTTAATAGTTGCTCGAATAATTGATTTTCAAATTGCATGGGCCATTGGCCAACATGCCTCACGAACGGATTTACGAGTCTTTTCGATTTAGAAAGCCCCATTTTCCTGAAAGAAAATAGACCCCCCAGTCTTGGATAAAGATAGGCCATCAGATACTGATGTACCATCTTTAATTAAATATTTCTTCTATTTTAATCTCGAAAAATAAAATCATCGAGGTAGGACAAATTTGGGGTACGACTACCTGAAGAGGTATCATAATAAGTCTACGTTTGATTTAAACCGAGTTTGGAAAAATCTACTGGGAGAAGTATCAGAATAAATCTACGTTTGATTTAAACCGAGTCCAGAAAAATATACTGGGAGAAGTATCAGAATAAATCTTTGGTTGGTTTAATATGAGCCAGAAGAAGTATCTACTGGAAGAGGTATTAGGAAAAATCTTTAGTCGATTGAAATTGAACCAGCAGAGGTCTTGAATTTTTTTAATAGGATAAGAATCAGAATAAATCTTTGGCCGATTTAAGCTGAACTAGAAAAAGTGTCAACTCGAAAAGAATCAGGATAAATCATTGGTCGATTTAAACTGAACCAACAGAGGTCTTGAATTGTCTTTAACTGGATAAGAGTAAAAATAAATCTTAGGGTCGATTTAATTGAACCAGAGAAAGTGTCTATCGGAAAAGAATAAGGATAAATCATTGGTCGATTTAAACTGAACCAACATAGGTCTTGAATTGTCTTTAACTGGATAAGAATCAGAATAAATCTTAGGGTCGATTTAACTGAACCATAGAAAGTGTCTACTGGAAAAGAATCAGGATGAATCATTGGTTGATTTAAACTGAACCAACATATGTCTGTTAGAATGACCTTCTGAGGAAAATGCTGAAATAGCCCTTCGTCAGGTGTAGCCGTTGAAAAGACTGTCAAGTCATATAAGTAGTTGATGATATTTGTCGATTGATCTTTCCTGAAAACGTTAAAGAGTTAATTGTATGCAATGTCATGACGTATGAAATGCATTGCGTAACAATGTTCCCAAAATAAATGAGACTCTTCTATATGCGTTTCATATGCATATGCTATGATATTTGGTAAATGATGTATGAATGTGACATGTTATTGAAATGCGTTTATAAATTTGAGCAACATCTTTGTCTGGGGAAAATAAATCCCTGACTGTCGCTGGGGATGAAGAGTATGTGTATCTTCAATCTTTTCTAGAATGCTTCCGCTGGGGATTCCTGCTTACTGTTTGAGGAAACTCTACAGGGGATGTTGGTTTCTATTTGGGGTGTAGAGTTTAGGAACATTAGTCGTTCGTTACTCTACTGGGGAGTTTAGTTCTTGTATACCCTGACTGGGGATAAAAGAGATGGATGATCTTCCGACTTTTCTGGGGAGGATAAAGTTAACTAGTATCTGGTCGGATTCCAGGTTTTGCATCAACTTTCTGGGGATAATGATGACTTTACTGGGGAGAAAAAAATTTGTCAGTGATTAGCTGGGGAATTTGTAGGTTGTTCGAGAAATAAACCCTATTGTCAGAGAGGTGGTCTTCCGAGGAAACAAACTTTCTTGGGGGAATTGAATTTTGCTAGAGAGAAGAACTCTGCAAGGTTTCTTTTTCAGTTTTAGAGGACAAACTTAGCCGGGGAAAAGAATTTCCATGAAGTGTACTGATTGGAACTCTTTACGGAAATTTTGGGGAAGAGATTTTACTCCTCTATTTGCTGGAGTGATTTGTCGGGGAGATTGCAGGGAATGTACTCTTAATTGTGAAGACTACTCTGTGGGGGGTAATGTTATGGGAGTATCTCTGTGGGGATAATCTTATGAAAGTGACTTTGCGAGATTTATGGACAGCTCGAGTGTCAGCCCGGTTCCTAGAATTTTGAGTAAATGCTTATTCATGTTTTTATGCATTTATTTGTTAATAGTTAATCATGTTCATATGCATATGTTCATTTAATTTTAGTCATTGGACGTTTTTTCAATCAAAACAGAAAAAACAAAAAGTTTGCACTTCAAAATGTATTTGTATTGATGAGTTGCCTATAAACAGGAGATTTTGTACAAAGAGACGAAAATCCTAATAAGAGGAAATCATCGTGAAATGAAAGGAGTACAAAGTGAAAACAAATATATATAGCCATGTGGAAGTGATCTCATTGGGTTCAAACTCTGCTTTTCCCCCTATGTCTTCAAACATCTCATCCCTTGTTGTCAGAAGAAGACGATTGAACTAATCTTGAACCATTTGAACTTTTGACCTTGGTAATAAAGCTGGTTGTTAGTGATCCAACGAGTTATATTTTTATACGCTTTTAATCCCTAACTTTTTCCTGGACCGCCCTTTCGGGTTTTCGGTCCACAAGGATACCCCTTTTTTACCCAAGCCGCTCTTTCAGGTTTTCGACTTGCCGGGTGTACATCTTTTGTATATATCCCTAACTTTTTCCCGAATCCTTTTGGTTCGCTGGGATGTCCTTATTTTTGCCTAGGTATGTCAACCTAGCGGGTTGTTTTTATGCGCAGTATTTTTTGACTATGTCCGCATTCATAGGGTGCGGGAAATCTTCACCATCTATAGTGGTCAATATCATAGCAACATCCAAAAATACTTTCTTAACAACAAATGGCCCTTCGTAAGTAGGAGTCCATTTCCTCATTAACCCCCTTTTCCTTTTTTGTATTTTTGTTGGACAAAAACAAAAACTTAGCTATTGGGCCTCATACCCTTAGCCCACCAGCGAATCCTCTTCACACCTCCATATTACTAACTTTCAGCCCTTTTTCTTTTATAATATTCATTAATTGTTTTATTTTAACTCTTATATTTAGTTTTTTAATTAATCATGTTAATTGTTTTTATCCATTTTGATTAATTAGTTTATTCTCCTTAAATTCAATTAAATAATATCTTAGTTATATTATTCTTAATTAGTTAAATTTTTAGGTTTAATTTAGGATTATAATATTTGTCTTAACTTAGTTTAGATTTTAAATTCAAGTTTTTCTTAACTAAATAATCTATTGTTTTTCTTAGTTTCAAAAATTTGTTTAATAATTTTGTGAATAATAAATTTTGTTAGTTAGTCATTTTATTATATTTTTAATTGATTTCTTCTAATTGTTTGATTTTCTTCATGATAAACAAAAATTCCAAAAAATAATAGAATAGGTCTTTATTTTCTTTTTGAATTTGCTCACAAACAAAAATAACAAAAATATTATTTAGTATTTTAATCCTTGAATCTTCATTCATAGCTTTTGTTTGATTTAATTTCCTTACTTGATAAAATCACAAAAAAATTCCCTTTTTTTCATGTAATTTACTATTTCCGCATTTTTTCAATTATTGTATCTGTCTACGATTTTTAATAGTTTAATCAGGCTTTTAATTATCCCTATTCATGAATTTGTACCCTCACTCCCGAAACCTTGTAATAGCGTAGAACTTTAATTTTCCGCACTTTACTTTCCGTACCTATAACTATGCCTGTATGTATATAACTGTATAGTAATTAGGCGTGTATTAAAAGATTTAAAATCAACTTCTAGACAACCCTAATCAAGACAAATTAAACTTGAATCAAACACACTTTTCACACGTGCACCTCTAGGGTAACCTCGCTTGTTGCCTCGGAAAAACAGTCATGTCCCTCGAACATGTAATACTTTAGTAAAGACCCTCGATTAAAAGATTGTAGTCCTTCGATGACCCTTCGATGTTGCCTTTGGTAAATGATCTTAGTCCCTTATGAAAATTGCTAAAGCATTTTACAAGTTGCTTTTATGACTGTACGATGACCCACGCTTGTCCCTCACATCCAATGATAAAGCTCTCTACCAATCAATGGTAGACAAGCACTATCTAAAGGAGGAGAAGAACAAAGACTTTTTGAGTAGGTAGATTGCTCGTAATTCCTTGATCACAAATATTTCAAAACCAACAACTTTCAAACACACCAACACTTTCTTAAAATATTTTCAAAGTTAACACTTTGTATGCATTCTTATAGAGACGAGAATCATTATAAAGTTTTCCCAAACGAAGGCACTTTTCAAAATATTTTCAAAAAAACAAACACCTTCACAAAAGCATTTCAAAAGTGAGCTAACAATTAAGAGCCTGTAGATAACTACGGATGAAAAGGGTGCTAACACCTTCTCTTTTCATAATCTAACCCCCGGACTTAAGAAAATTCTCAAAAGGTATTTCCTGTTCTTTTCACCCTTTCCTTTATTGGATAAAAGAAAATTCGATGGAGACTCTTCCTATCCGCAACACTTGCAATAAAACATAAAACAGCAAGTCAGTTCTCCCACCGTATTACACAACCCATTGAGGATAACACGTCACTGCCAAGAAACCTGCATTGAACTGTTTCATTACCTCAACCTTGATTTTCTCTGACATGTCAGGGCGTATGCGACAAACCTTTTATTTGATCAGAGATTAATCCTCTTTCATCGGCAGATGGTGAACTACAATGTCAGTATCTAGCCCTGGCATGTCTTCATATGACCAAGCAAATACCTCAATATAGTTGTGCAATATCTAAACCAATCTGCTCTTGACACTGTCTTCTAGGTTGGCGCCAATTATGAATTCTTTCTTATCTGCCTCAGTACCCAAGTTATAGCCTTTTCCTCTTGTATCAGGAGTCTGGAGAGTTCTCAAGGTATCTCACAATCTTCTTCACCTTCATCTTCGACTTGATAGATTGGATTTTTGAAGTTATAAACGGAAATAGGAGAATTATTGTCAATGAGATCCGAAGTAGTGTGGATATGCAAATGTGTGTGTGTGCATGTAAGTGTAGGATCAAGCGCTTACCACTAAGCTAAAAGCAATTGCTTGTAGCCAAGGTGCAACTTTATTTCCATATAGTACGAGCATTTTTAGAGGCCGCACCTAGTTTACAAAGCGCCCATGGGTGGGATGTTAAGCCCTTCGAATCCATAAGGTTGGCGCTGGATATTTTAATCCAACAATCTCCCCCCAGTGTTAGTCGGGGGGATTTGAACCCATGACCATGCTTTGATACCACTTGTAGGATCAAGCGCTTACCACTGAGCTATAAGAAATTGCTTGTAGCCAAGGTGCAACTTTATTTCCATATAGTACGAGCATTTTCAGGGGCTTCACCTAGTTTACTAAGTGCCCATGGGTGGGATGTTAAGCCCTTCGAATCCCTAAGGTTGACGCTGAATATTTTAATCCAACAGTAAGGTCACATGGCTATTTGAAAATGCAGTAAAGAAAAAGAAAGACAAAGAGCGCAAAATTTGAATACAAAATCGTCCAATATTTTCATTAAATGAGCATATGATATATGAAATGACAATCCTTAACAAATGGACCATTGTGCCCCGAGCAAGGCACATGGTTTAAAGTCATTGTTTTAAAAGAGATTACAGACAAAATTCTTAAAGAAATAAAAATAGGAAATAACAATTACTCCAGGATGAAGGAGATTGAGATGAAGTCTTTTGCCTTCCAATTGTTGAGTCCACCACCAGTAGTTGGGAATATCCAGTCGCCCAGGTCACCATCACTATCAGTGTCTCCCAGAGCATTGACTTCATTATTGCTAATACGGAGAGGTGGTCCTCCAGCACGAACACGAAAAACCTCTTTCTGATCCTTTAAGTGAAACCTAACCTAAATTTGTCAGATTTGTATGGGTTATCAGGAAGTTGTCCCCAGATAGTGCAACCTCCATCTTCTACAATAGCCTGAGCATCCTTCAGAGAGGCTATTCTTGGCATGTCTTTAGCAATCTTAGGAGTAGTAGGAGTAGCTTTAGCAATAACAATTGTCGGAGGGACTACTTCAAATGCTTGGCAGAGGGTTTCAATGAATTCACCATCCATTTCAACCAAATGACTGACCATAAATTCTTCTTCTCCACAGATTGTGACAATTTTACCTTTCATTGGGTATTTCAACTTTTGATGTAAGGTAGAGGTAACCGCGCCTGCCCCATGAATCCATGGGCGTCCGAGCAAGCATGAATAGTCCGAGCGGATATCCATTACATAAAATGTTGAATTGAAGACTTGGGATCCCACCTTTATCGGAAGATCAACCTCTCCATAGACCATTCTTTTTGAACCATCAAAAGCTCTTACCACAACATCGCTGGGTTTCAACACCAGCCCATCACATTCCAGTCTATCCAAAGCACCTTTAGGTAAAACATTGAGGGAGGACCCTGTATCTACTAACACATGCGCCAGGGTAGTTCCTTTACACTCAGTAGAGATGTGTAGAGCCTTGTTATGATTATTCCCCGTGGGAGTTAAATTTTCATTAGAAAAGCCTAAACCATTATCAACAGTTAGGCTTGCAACACAATTCTCAAATTAATCAGCAGTGGTCTCTTGAGGTGCATGGGCATTCTTTAGGAATTTCAAAAAAGCTTGAGCATGCGCTTCAGAGCATAATAACAAGGACAACATGTATATCTTGGAGGGTTTCTGCACCAGTTGTTCAACTATTTTGTAATAACTTTTTCGGATGATCTTCAGGACTTCTTCCATCTCTTGTCTAGATGGGTCTTCTATTGTAACATCTTTTGAGGGTGCCTCCATCCGGGCAGGCTCAGTCACTTCCTCTTTACCTCGAGCGTCAACAGTTGGCCCAGTAGCAGGGATACCAACAAGTGTTGTAGTAGTTGCCAGAGGAGAGATCTTCAGAGAGAATATCCTTCCAGTCCTAGTGACCTTACTAGTTCCAAAAATGTTTATAATTTCAAGATCTTCATTTTCAGTAATCCATGGCTCTTGCTTGACACCATGATAATAAACTTCTTCCCTATAGTTCTAAGGCACAACTTTGTCAGAGGAATAGGGGACTGGCCCCGATGTAGTGATAATCAGGGGAGCCACTCTTGGCTCAGCAGGAATCCTTATAGGGCCTTTAGATGTGATCCTAATAGGAGTATTTGAAATGATGATTATGGAAATATCTTTAAGTCTCAGCTCTTGAGATATACTTTCAGGAAAACTCTTCATGGACGGAGTTTTCTCAAACATAATTTCATGGCTATCAATCAGGCGTTGAATACCCTTCTTCAGCCACATACAACCATTAATTTGGAAAGCACAATGGTCACAATTTTCAAGGTAGCCTAGAAATAAATCGGCTCTTAACAAATTCTTCTTAACGGTCATTAATGGAGTAGTCAAATCACTAATGGTGGAGACAAAAGAGACATCGTCGATGGCATTGAAACCCTTACCATGGTTGGGCATGGGGGAATTAATCACATTAGGAGTTTGTGGAGGGTCAAACTCAATCACTTTGTTATCAATCAAATCTTGGATCTTGTTCTTCAACGCCCAACAATTATTAGTGTCATATCCAGGGCTATTTGAGTGGTAGGCGCATTTCACATTGGGATTGTATTTGGGAGAGGTTGTGTTAGGATTTGGAGAAGGATATCGCAGCGTTACCAAATATCCCTTTAACAGATGTTGTAAAGCTTGAGACAATGTCATGTTAATTCTAGTGAATTGTCTTAACAGAACGTCTGTCCTTCGCTGATTGTTTTATTGTTATGGTCGTAGAACTGGAGTTGGGTTAGAAATCAATACTACTCCTACCGAATGATGACGATCATTCTTGATATGGCTTCTTTACCCGCAAATGGTTTCCTTATAGCAGTAGAGGTTGAGGCCATTGGGATCTTACCATTTTTGATTCCACTTTCGACCCGCTCACCATTCAAAATCAACTTAGTAAACCCATGCGAAGAACTCCCAATTAGAAAGTTGAAGAATGGACCAGTCAAGGTTCCCATGAACATTTCTATTAATTCTCTGTCGGTCAATGGGGGTTACACTCTGCCAGCCAAGTCCCTCCTTTTTTGGGCATACTCCTTAAAGCCTTCGTTCGAGCCCATAGTCATACCTTGTAATTGCATACGAGTTGGTGCAAGATCAACATTGTATTGGTATTATCTGTAGAAGGTAGCAACCAGATTCTCCCATGTGTGGATATTAGTCCCCTCTAGTTGATAAAACCATTCCAACTGCATTCCAGATAAGATTTCTTGGAAGAAATGAACCCATAACTTCCTATCGGCGGTGTGTGGTTGAATCTTGTGGACATATAAACTTAAATAGAGCTTTGGACAAGAGACTTCATCATACTTGGAGAAGATAAGAACCTTGAATTTGTGAGGAATGACCACCCCAGGGACCAAACCTAAATCTCCAAACTCCAAACCAGGCACTGCTTGGATCTCTACAACCTTAAGTCAGTCTTCTAGCTGTTTGTATTTGTCATCCACCGATGGGTATTTCTCTTTGGAGAAGTCTTTATCCTCAGAAATCTTATTATTTCCACCCCCAACCCGGGTGCTTCTAACATCTTTGTCTTGATTATCGTCCTCCTCGGAGGAGACATCTTCAGCTTGAGCCAATTGGGCAGGGCCTTTGAACCTTCTTCCCATGTTGATAACAACCCATTTCTTGGTCTTCTTCTTTGTGACGAGAAGCTCCATTATCTCTTGTTGACCTTTAGCTAGGTTCAGGATAGTCTCTTAGGACTGTGCGTGTTGAGTTTGCAGATCTTTGACGGTTTGCTCTAGAGCCATCTTATACTGAAATAAACAATAAAAGGATGAGGAAACCTGTATCGGAAAACCTGCTTATAATATGATGCATGTTATGTGGATGCAATGATTTCAAGGACCTTATAAGATTTAAATTTTCTAAACAAAAGGAAATAGAAAAAAAGACTTCTGTGATACGGTGCGAGAACTGACTTGAGTGTTTTGTGTTTTATTGCATATATTGCGGATAGCAAGAGTCGCCACTAACTTTTCTTTTATGCAATAAAGGAAAGGGTGAAAAGAACAAGAAATACCTCTTGAGATATTTTATTGATTTCGGGGGGTAGGTTATGAAAAGGGAAGGTGTTAGCACCCTTTTCATCCGTAGTTATCTACAAGCTCTTAATTGCTTGATCACTTTGAAATGCTTTTGTGTTTGTGTAAGTTCGACAATATTTTGAAAACGCCTAAGTTTGGAAAACTTTGCAGTGATTCTCATATCGTTGAGAATGTATACAAAGTGTTGGTTTTGAAAATATTTATTGAAAAGGGAAGTGTTTGGAAAGATGTTTGAAAATGCCAATGTAAGGCCTTTTTGTAATTATTTTTGTATCGTTGAGAATGTATACAAAAATGTTTGTTTTTTAAAGATGTTTTGAAAGTGTGAGGTGTGAAATGTTTTTGTTTGTGAACAAGCGATTTTGAGCAATCTACCTACTCAACAAGTCTTTGTTCATTTCCTCCTCCTTTAGATAATAATAGTTTACCATTGGTTAGTAAGGAGCCATATCATTGGATGTGAGGGACGGGCGTGGGTCGTCGTGCAGTCATAGAATGAAACTTGTAAGATGTTTTAGCAATTTTTCGTAAGATACTAAGATCATTTACCGAAGGCAACATTGAAGGGTCATCGAGGGACTACGATCTTTTTATCGAGGGTCTTTGCTAAAACATCTCACGTTCAAGGGACATGACTGTTTTTATTCGAGGCAACAAGTGTGGTTATCCTAGAGGTGCATGTGTGCAAAGTGTATTGTTTTCATGTATTTTATCTTGCATTTAGGGTTGTCTAGTATTGATTTTAAGTGTTTGCCATACAAACCTTAATTACTAACAATAATATGGAAAACAATAAATTGCGGAAATTAAACATCCTACGCTATTACAACACTTTTGGGGATGGGGAATACAAATTTACAAACGGGGATGACAAGTAAAATAAATCCTAATTACTATTACAAGGCTTTGACAATTACATAAATTGTAATGCGAAACAATAGAATGTACAAAAATGTAAAAATGAAGAAAAGAGAAAATAGAAAAGAGAAAAGAAAATTGTTTTTATGGCTTTTTATGGAAAGGGTTTTAATTAACCTAATTAAACTAATTAATTTACAAGAGAAATTGATAAACTATTTAACAAAACCTAAAGTCTAATTTAATTAATTAAACAAAAAGAAAATTAGATAAAACGTAAGAGATTAATTAGTCAAGAAAATATTTTTGGTATTTTATTTATAAAAATAAATAAAAGTAAAATAAAATAAAATTAGAAATTTTTTAGTCTAATGATTTAATAAAATATGTTTTTGTATATATATAAAGAAAAAATAAATAATAAATAAAAATAAAAAATAAAAAATATTGGACTTAGGTGTTGGAAAGTAAAAAGGGTGTGAAAAAGTAGTAAAAGTCCAGACCCAAGTATATGTTTTTGTTTTTGTTTAAGAATCAGAAAATAAAAAAAAATAGCAATGAGCCAGTGGTGTTATCAGTAGCAAGGGGAGGATACGAAAAAATGCTGAGGCCCAAGATCCAGGAGCCCAGCTCTGTAAAACAAACAAAAAAAGGCAAAAAAAATATGAAAAACACAAAATGGGACGCTGGGGCTCGAACCCAGGTCCCTGGTAACCAATGACTTTTACACGCGTGCTCTGCCACTCAGGTGGATATTTCATTCGGTAATAGAACAAGTTGTAATAAATTTAAAATAAACCCATTCTTGATTGTACTTCATCTTCTTCCTCGCACCACATTTTTGAACTTCTGAACTTACTCATTTCTCAACCATTTCAGAAATTGTAAACATCAAACTTGTTAGAAATTTCATCACGATTTCAAATATGTAAATAAATTGAACTAACACTCATAGATGAACACGAATTTATGTTGGTACCAAATTCTGACCTAATTTTTCTGTAAGTTTAACTTCAAAATTCACATCACTCAGGCAAGATAAATGAAAATTAAGGGCGTGATTAGCTTCAGGGAAATGATGTCTACATTTTATCTTTACAAAATAACTATTAATGATGCTTGTATGAGAAGTTAAAAGTTAAGGAAACTTACCTCAAAACTGGAAATCGTGTTTTGATTTTGAGCACTCCTAGATGTATTGTGATGATTTGAATAGCTTCAGTGGACTCCTAAGAAGCTAATGCAAAACTTACTTCGGATTGACAGTGGCTGAATCTCCCTGTAGAAGTCAATTTGCAAATGACTGTTTTTTGAAATGGAGAATGGTGATGGAGGTGTTACAGTTGTGTAACATGGTCCTGGATCACTTCTAAATGATGTATGGAAGCTTTGTGATTGATTTTGAGTGAGAACGCACGAGTGAAATGTGAGTTTGGAATTCAAAGTAAAAAATGGCACAAAAATGGAGTTTGAGAGCAATTCTGAACTTGAGGGAGTTTGAGCGAGTTTCAGGGCTTGTGCATTCGTGTGTTAGGTTACATATGACCTCTCTATTTATAGGCAAGAGGTTTAGAAGCTTGAAAGGATCATATTCACAAGATCACATGTTATGATTTTTTGACTTGTTTTTGAAGCAAGCTTGACAAATGTAGTCCCAATGCATGGTACAAGGAATTGTAGGGTGGTTGATAGGCTCTAGACAATTTCTTCTTGCTTTTAGATTGTGTATATGCAGAAGGAACAAGTGCAAAGCTCAAGGAGAGTGGACTTTGTGACAAAAGCCACTTTTCCAAAATGTAAATGTGATCTTTGTGCCAAAAATGGATTAACCACTTAGACAATGGCTCAAATGCTTGGACAATGGCTTAATAAGTTATGTAGGCATTTAATTGTTGAGTTATTTTCAAGTTTGAAGCCTGCAAAGTAATATTTATACAACATGGCTTGAGATTTGGTTATGTGTTCTTCATGAAAATGCCCTAAATTTCAAGAATGGATGCCCAACTTCTTCTCTTCGATTCTCTTAGCTCAAGAATGTTCTCTTAAAGTTATTTGACATATTGGAAAGCTTGAAACATTGTATAAAACCTTCATATTGACCACTTTGGATAAATAATATTGGAACTAGGTGAAAATTGGTCAAGAAGTTAGGTCAAATATCTGTCTAAACTAGTTGAAAATTTCACTAAGTGTTTTATGAAAAATGTCATGACTTCATGAGCCTATATCTTCAAATCTAAGCATTTTTTTGACATAAACCCTCTAATACAAAGTTGTAGAGTTCATCAAGATCTACAACTTTCATGTTTTAAAGTTTTCCTTGAATCATCTTGCATCTTGGTGAAAAATTGTCATGAAGTATTGAAATTATCAAGGTTAAAAATACTTAGAAATTTTCTAAGTTTTGAAAACTTTGACTTTTTGTGGACTTTCTTGACTTTCTTGATTATTGATGATCAAGTTTGATATTTTTGAGTATCTTGATGAATCTTGACCTTTGAAATTCAATGTTGACAAAAGTCAAAGTTTGACTTTTTGTGTATCTGTTGACTTTTCATCAGTTGATCAAATTTCAACTATCAATCCAATGATCTTGAGAAGTGATTTGAGCCATGAAATTAGGTCAAGGTATTGTGTTTGAATCACTAATATCATGCTTCAATCCATTAGGTCATGTACTAGGTCAAAAGTCAATGATCAGTCATTCTCAATTAAAACTCTAATTTTAACCATTTTGCCCCTTTGATGATTTGAATGTTTTTCTTGAGGAATTTTGATCAAACGTTGATCAATTGATATATATGACTTTAAAATGTTGATGCTGGCCAAAAATCATGAAGTTTGACTGTGTGTTGACCACCGTTGACTTTTTACCCAATACATCTGATTTTCAGTCATCTGAGCAATTGACTCAGCAAATTTGTGATGCAAGGCTTGAAACTTGGTATGAGAAATCTTGAAGACCTAAAATGAACCATGAAAGTCATTTGAGGCATAAAAATTCCAATTGTCCTTGAGAAAATCAAAACCCTAATTTGGAGGCTCAGTGCTTAGGAGGTGAGCTTATCTGATCAAACCCTTGAGAATCCTTGAGCATTTGAGATCTTTTATGAGAAATGTCTTGAGAATGGAGAGGGAAAATTTTGGGGTACAACAACTGCCCCTGTTCAATCTTCTTAAACCTGAAGAGTTAGATTGGCTTGTTCGCCATTCGTGACTTAAGGTTAGAAGATGATTGAACACTTAAGTGCCTAGAAATTTG
Organism: Vicia faba; assembly: GCA_948472305.1. Classification (NCBI taxonomy): domain Eukaryota; kingdom Viridiplantae; phylum Streptophyta; class Magnoliopsida; order Fabales; family Fabaceae; genus Vicia; species Vicia faba. Next base: position 1,060,856,127 of record OX451738.1, on the reverse strand, counting down.
CACTCTTCTGTGCACGAAGTAAAATTGTTTGTTGATTATGTCGCGAATGGGCTTAAAGATGACATTTGGAGAGGTGACAAAATGTTTTCGGAGATGGACTTATAGATGCCATACAAAGGTAATTGTTGATCGAGAAATTACATTAAGTCTACGCTCGACTTTAACTGGGAGAAGTATCAGAATAAATCTTTGGTCAATTTAATCTGAGCCAACAGAGGTCTTTAAATCTTTAACTGAGAGAAGTATCAGAATAAATATTTGCTCGATTTAATTTGAGCCAGCAAAAGGTCTACTGAGAGAAGTATTAGAATAAATCTTTGGTTAATTTAATCTGAGCCAACAAATGTTTGAAAATCTTTAACTAAGAGAAGTATCAAAATAAATCTTTGGTTGATTTACTCTGAGCCAGCAAAAGGTCTACTGAGAGAAGTATCAGAATAACTTTGGTTGATTTAATCTGAGCCAGCAGATGTTTGAAAATCTTTAGCTGAGAAAAGTATCAGAATAAATCTTTGGTTGATTTAATCTGAGCCAGAAAAGGGTCTACTAAGAAAAGCATCAGAATAAATCTTTAGTCGATTTAATATGAGCCAGCAGATGTCTTTGAATCTTTAACTAAGAGAAGCATCAAAATTAAATCTTTGGTTGATTTAATCTGAGTCAGAAAAAGGTCTACTGAGAGAAGCATCAGAATAAATCTTTAGTTGATTTAATTTGAGCCATCAAATGTCTTTTGAAAATTTAACTGAGAGAAGTATCATAATTAAATCTTTGGTCGATTTAATCTGAGCCAGAAAAAGGTCTATTGAGAGAAGTATCAGAATAAATATTTAGTCGATTCAATCTGAGCCAGAAAATGTCTTTGAATCTTTAACTGAGAGAAGTATCAGAATCAAATCTTTGGTCGATTTAATCCGAGCCAGAAAAAGGTCTACTGGGAGTGTTCATCATGCAGATATTTGCCTTGTCTTGGCCTATAATTTTCTTTGAGGATTTGTTGATGATATTGGTCTGTTGATTGAACTTTCCTAAAAAGGTAAAGAGTTAGTTGTATGTAATGTCATGATGTATGAACTGCATTGCGTAATGATGTTCTCAAAATAAATGAGAGTGTGCTATATATGTTTTGTATGCATATACTATAATGTATGAATGTGAAATGTTGTTGAAGTGTATCTTTGTCTGGGAAAATAAATCCCTGACTATTGCTGGGGATGAAGAGTATGTGTATCTTCAATCTTGTCTAAAATGCTTCCGTTGGGGATTCCTGGTTACTTGTTTGAGGAAAACCTGCAGGGGATATATTGATTTCTGTTTGGGGAGTAGAGTTTAGGTACATTGGTCGTCTGTTGCTCTATTGGGGAATTTATTTCTTATATATCCCGACTGGGGATAAAAAGATGGTTAAACTTCCAACTAGTTTGGGGAAGATAATTCTTATATACCCCGACTGGGGATAAAAGATATGGACAATCTTCTGACTTGTTTGGGGAGGATAAAGTTAACTGGTATCTGGTTGGATTCCAAGCTTCGTAGCAACTTTCTAAGGATAGTGGCAACTTTACCGGGGAGAAGAATTTTGTTACTGATTTGTAGTAGCCTGAGGAATAGACTCGAGCTGGGGAAATTTGTAGTATGTTGGGGAACTAAACCCTGTTGGAGAAATAAACCCTTGTTGATGGAGAAGTGCTCTGCTGAGGAAACTAACTCTCTTAGGGAAATTGAATTTTGCTAAAAAGAAGGAACTCCGTAGGGTCTCTTTCTTCAGTCTTGGAGGAATAAACTCAGATGGGGAAGAGAATTTCCATGAATTGCACTGATTGGGACTCCATGGGGAGATTGTGGGGAATGTACCATTTTTTATGAAGACTACTCTGTGGGAGATAATCTCATAGAAGTGGCTCTAGCGACTTCAATGGGGATAATCTTTTGAAAGGGATTGTGGGGATTTATAGAAAACTTAAGTGTCAACCCAACTCCTAGAGTTTTGATTAAATGTATAGTCATGTTCTTATGCATATATTTGTTAACAGTTAATCATGTTCATATGCATATGCTCATTCAATTTTAGTCATTGGATGTTTTTGCAAACAAAACCGAAAAAACAAAAAGTTTGGACTTTAAAGTATATTTGTATTGATAATTTGCCTATAAACAAGAGAGTTTGTACAAAGAGACGAAAATCCTTGTAAGAGGAAGTCGTCGTGAAATGAAAGAGTACAAAGTGAAAACAAATAGCCATGTGAAAAATGATCTCATTGAGTTCAAACTCTGCTATTGCCCCTATGTCTTCGAACATCTCGTCCTTTGCCATCGGAAGAAGTTGATTGAACCATTAGAACTTTTGATCTTGGTAATAAAGCTGGCTGTAAGTGATCCAACGGGACATAGTCGTGCACTTTAATCCTTAAATTTTTCCTGGACCGCCCTCTCGGATTTTCAGTCCACCAGGATACCCTTTTTTGCCCAAGCCACCCTTTCAGGTTTTCGACTTTCTGGGTGTATGATCTTTTGTTTATATCTCTTATTTTTGCCCGAACCCTTTTGGTTCGCCAGGATGCCCTTATTTTTTCCTAGGTATGTCAACCTGGTGGGTCATTCTTATGTGTAGTATTTTTTGACTATGTCCGTGTTCACAGGGCGTGGGAAATCTTTGCCATCCATAGTAGTTTGCATCATAGCACCGCCCAAGAATAATTTTTAACAACAAAGGGCCCTTCATAAGTGGGAGTCCATTTTCCCCCGGGATTGCCTTATGGTAGAATGATGCGCTTTATTACCAAGTCACCAGCCTGGTATACCCGATGCTTAATCTTTTTGTTGAAAGCTTTGATCATACTCTTCTGCTACATCTGACCGTGACAAACAGCAACCAGCCTCTTCTCGTCAATCAAATTCAACTGATCCAGCCTTGTCTAAATCCATTCGTCTTCTTCTAAGTCTGCTTCTTTCATAATCCTTAACAAAGGAATCTGAACTTCGACAGGCAGGACAACTTCCATGGCATAGACCAAAGAGAAAGGGGTTTCCCCAGTTAATGCTCGTGCCAAAGTACGGTAGCCATGGAGAGAAAATTGTAGCATCTCATGCCAGTCTTTATAGGTCACCACTATCTTTTTCATAATCTTCTTTATATTCTTGTTAGCATCTTCCACTGCGTGATTCATCTTAGGCCTGTATGGAGAAGAGTTGTGATGCTTGATATTGAACTGCATGCAGAGCTCAGTTATCATGCCATTGTTAAGGTTGGTTCCATTGTCAGTGATGATCCTCTCAGGGATACCATACCGGCAGATGAGTTTGTGCTTGATGAACCGGGCCACAATGTTCTTGGTAACTAAGGCAAATGAAGCTGCTTCACCCACTTGGTAAAGTAATCAATGGCAACAAGAATGAAATGGTGTCTGTAACATGGTGGGAGAACAGACTTGGGTGTTTTAGGTTTTATCGCAATTGTTGCGGATAGCAAGAGTCGCCACCGACTTTTCTTTTATCTAAAAGGAAAGGTTGAAAAGTACAGGAAATACCTTTCAAGATTATTTCTTGAGTTCAGGGGGTAGGTTATGAAAAGGGAGGGTATTATCACCCTTTTCATCCGTAGTTATCTACATGCTCTTAGTTTCTTGCTAGATCACTTGCTTTTGTTTTAAAGTGTACTTGTGGTGTGGGTTTTGGAAGTATTTTGAAAACGTCTTTGTAATGGTTCTCGTCTCTATAAGAACGCGTACAAAGTGTTGTTTGGAAAATAGTTCAAAGAAGTGTTTGTGAAGTGTGTTTTTGGAAAGTAATTTTGAAAAGGTGTCTTTGTAATGGCTCTCGTTTCTATAAGAACGCGTAAAAAGTGTTTGTCTTTTGAAAATGTTTCAAAATGAAAGTGTTGGTGTATAAAATGTTTTTGTTGTGAGCAAGCGAGCAACTACGAGCAACCTACCCACTCAAAAGTTCTTAAATGTTCTTTTCCTCCTCCTTTAGATGTTGCTATATTACCATTGATTTGGTAAGAAGCCCCATCGTTGGATGTGAAGGAACGGGCGTGGGATGTTTTGTATAGTCATAGAAGGTAACCTATGTGACGTTTTAGCAACGTCGTTTAGGAACTAGATCATTTACCAAAGGAAACATTGAGGGTCATCGAGGGACTACGATCTTTTATCAAGGGTCTTTGCTAAAACACCCATATTCGAGGGACATGATTATTTTTCCGAGGCAACAAGTGAGATTACCCTAAGGGTACGTGTGTGAATAGTGTGCTTGATTTACATGCATTTAGTCTTTGATTAGAAGTTGTCTACTTGTTATTTTTATCTTGCCATACATACCCTATTTTACTATCAAGCATACAAAAGTAATAAAATGAAGAAAGATAAAATCCTACACTATTACAACCATATTGAAGTGCGTGAAAATATAAAGGCAAAAATAAAATAAAGCAAGAAAAATGGGTCTTTCGATTTAGGGCAAGAAGCCCTTCAATTCTACACTTTCTGCCCCTCTTTGATTTGGCCTGAAAAGGGTGAAGGCATGACTTTTGACTGAGGCCTGGGGGTCAGCATGTTGCGCCTTTCGACTGAGCCTGGAATCAGTGTGAGATGAAACCTGCCTTTCTGCCTCCTTCGATTGGGGGTTGAAAGCAGTAAGGGAGTGACTTTTTTATGGGCCGGGAACCAGCATGGTGTGCCTTCTGGATGCCTCTTTCGTTTGGCTTGGAGGTTGGTGTAGAAGCCAGAAGCCCCGCTTCCTACGTCATGTTTCCTGTTTCTTTCGTTTAAGTTTTGAATAGCAACATGGCCTAAGGCCATGCTAGCATCATCTTGGGGCCAGGTTAGTTCTTAAAGCATGTTTAAATGTACAAAGAGCAAAAACCAATAAGGTTGTTAATCATGAAACATATTAAAAGGGTGGAAAAGAAGAATAATAGTATGTACATGTTTAAAACGAAAAGGAATTGTATTTACATGTTGTGCTGGAAACGAAGGAATCAAGGTTAAGGATGACTTACCTTGCTGGAGGTTGGAGCGTGTGCTGGACCTTGAAGTGGTTACCTTGAATGTCCCTGGATTAGAAGGGAAGGAGCGAAGGCAGCATTTCTACTGCTTGATTCGAAGGAGTAAAGCAAATGATATGTCTTTTCTACTGGATTCGAAAAGGAATAAAATGTATGGGACTTTTCAGATTCGAAAGACGTAAATGTTAGATTCCAGGTTTTTGTTTTCACAAGTGTTTAAGTGTTTGAGAACTTTATGGTGTTTGAGAAATTTGAAGATTCATTCCTCTGGCCAAAATAAGTCCTCCCTAACCATGTTGTGAGGCCTCTTATTTATAGACAAGGATGCCTAAAGCTTTTCGAGGGAAAACAAAAGGTTTGAACAAATTAAGTAACCTGTTCCTTGTAGCTTTCGAGAGACAATGCCTTGTATGCTATTTTGGTGTAAGAAGGGGGAACTGTCTCAGAACTGCTGTGCATAAGTTTTGGCCAGTGTGCTAGGTTTGAACTTGGTAGCAAGCATCTTTAAATATCATGCTTTCGTTTTGACCCTTCTATGACCAGACTCTTCTCCAAGCAATACTATTTGATTTTTCTCTAACAAGTGCCTTTCGATTGAGTCACTTTTGTGCATCCTTCGAAGGAGCCAAAAGTGTGACCCTTGGATGGGTCACCAAAAACATGCCTTAAAGTGGGCTTATAAATCCATCGAGTGGACCATCAAGCATGTCCTTCGAATGGGATGCCCAAAGTTGGATTCGAAAGATGCTGATTTGAAGGGTAATAGTTACAAACGAAACCTTGTGAAGGTGGTTCTGCCCAGTCAAAGGCTTGCCTGCCCAAAGGTCCAAGTGGCCAAGCAAAGGGTTGTATATAGGGGGTCCTTACTTTGTGACTTCATGAAAACATGCAAAAGATCTTTGTTCAAACGAAAGCTTGAATGAAGGGAAACATATGCCCAAACAAAAGGTGTGACCAAAAGCTTGTACAGAAGGATTCATGTGCCCAAACAAAGAAAACATGAAGGGAGTCAAATGCCCAAATGAAGCTTGCAACAAAGGAACCACTTGCCCAAACGAAAGGTGCATGCAAGAGGCCCAAATGTCCAGATTCGAAAGAGGCATATATGAGGCAAAAAGTGCAAATTGAAAGATGCCAAAAGGGAGCCTTTTGCCTTGGAATAGAAGGAGGCTACAAGAGGCCTTGTGAATCCAAGCCAACGTGCCATAGGCCCACGCCTAGTCAAAGGATGCAAGCCAAGCTTGCATCGAAAGAGGCCAAAAGGCCAATCGAAGGAGCTGAATCGAAAAACACTTGTTTTTCTCTAAATTTGTCAAAATATTATTTTTATTTGTTTTCTCCCCTTTTTGATAGTTTCCTTTTAATCTTGGTACTGAAAATCCCAATGTACTTGGGCAAGCTTGAACCTTGAGAATCCTTGTGAGAAATGCCTTGAAAAGTGAGAGGAAAATTTTTGGGGTACAACAGTGTCTATTAGAGGCAGTAGGTTTGATTTATTCGATCATATAGATTCCCCACATTGCAAATTACCAAGTGACACTCATGCCATTCAAAGGTATTAGAGGCACTGAACCTTATCAACATAAATTTGGCACTTTGGCAAGTCCTCGAGTGGTGGTGGCAATCAGTTTCCATGGTCGACCAACAGTATCCAGCTATGAGAATCTTCTTAGCCATAGTGTTTTTTCTGGAGTGAGTACCAAAGATACCTTCATGCATATCCTCCACGATCTTCTCTGCTTCCTTCTTGTCAATACAACGGAGCATAATTGAATCATGGTTGCGCTTGTATAAGATTCCATTTCTCAGGAAGAACTTGGCTGAGAACCTTCGTAAGAATTTCTTGTCATTGATTAACGCCCCTTCAGGATACTCTTGAGCTTCGAGATATCTTCTCACCTTATAAACCAAGGCTTCTCCTCTACACCATCAGTGTCAATCTCACAACAGTTTGCCGGTTCGTCAAATCTTTCAACATTAATTCGAGGAGCTTCGTTGTCCCATCTGCCAACTGATTTTCTTCCATTGGGATGTGCTCAAAGGTAACCTCTTCAAAGTATGGGATCGAGGTTAGAATAAGCTCTTTGTGATGGATAATATTTGGATGTTTTATATCCCACTCTCCCTTAACTTAACTTATAACCAAAGCTTATTCTCCATATACATTTAAGAATTTAATTTTCAAGTCAATAGCGACTTTAAGACCCAGGATGCAAGCTTCATATTCAGCCATATTGTTGGTACAATCAAAGCAGAGTCTGGCAGTGAAAGGAGTATGGCAACCTTCAGGAGAAATGATCACAACCCCAATTCCGTTACCGAGTGCGTTGGAAGCACCATCAAAAATCATAGTCCATCAGGATCCTTACTCAGGTCCTTCATACAGTCTAGGCTTTTTGCAATTCATAATCAGCATAATATTCTTGTTTGGGAATTCAAAGTTCATGTGTTGGTAGTGTAATATCAAGCTTCTCAAATTATTCTCAATGCATTTTGTTTTGATGAAGACAAACTATATTGGCAAGAAGGCAAATATGTTGATCAAGCTAAAAGCATCAATGGATAAAAGTCTTTGGTTCAAGCTCTTTGTAAATTTCATAAGGTATAATAACAATTCTTGCTATGAACTTAAGTATTAGATGCTCAATGATCAAAAGAAGTGTTGTTATCTTGTCCAAACTTTTTCTCAAGTTTTTTAAGCAAAAAATCAATTTTCACTTGGGTGCAATCGATTTGCATGTTGATGAAATCGATTGCATGCTTCACATTTTCAAAGTATTAGCTACTATTTCTAAGTGTAATTGATTTGCATGTTTGTGCAATCGATTACTCTCAATCAATTTTTGCTACTGACTTCAAGTGAAATCGATTTACACACTTGTGCAATCAATTTCTCACTCAAAATATTTGAAATTTTTAGCCGTTGAAACCCCGTGAAATCGATTTACACAAGGGTGCAACCGATTGCATGCTGAATGATTTTGAAAAATAGCAGCTTTACTCATGCCTATTCATAACACCATTACATGGAAACCTTTCACTTAATTTTGGCAATTGTTCATGATTCATTTGCAGAATTATATGCTGTTTCAAAAGGGTGCTATGAACATATAAATACTCATTTTTAAAATCATTTTAAAAACCTCTTCCAATCAATAGTTTCTGAATTTTAAAATATCAAAACTCAAGCTTTCTATTCACTTTCATACATAAAGTTTTTCTGCACATTTTCATATATTGTTGAATAGAAAACTTTGAGCATTCTATAGTATTGAGTCATTGTATATTATTGTTATTGGAAGAGAAGATCAAGTCTTTGATAAAATCACTCAAAGTGATTATTGCACTACAAACTCTATCAATCAAATATTGCTATACACTTTCTTATTTTTTAGGATTGTTGAAAATAAGTTCAAGTGGTTTTGTAATATTGTTTTTCCAGGATTATTGGATAAAAGTAAGGTCACCTTGAGAGCATTATTCTCATTATTGACATAGTGAAAATCCAAGAGGATTGTTCTTGGTCCAAGAGGATTGCTCTTGTTGGTTTTATTGGTTAGAGTCTTGTATAGAAGGACTAGGGTGTCTTGTCTAGAGATCTAACAATAAGGAAATCTCTTTCATGTTGAAAGGGGACTTGAGTACTCTCGGACTATGAGGGGAACCAGGATACATCTTTGTGTTCTTTAATTTTCTGCATTTACCGCTTTCATCACTAGTCATAAACCAGAAAAGAAAGAAACACATTTGTAAACTCATGCACTAAACCAGCAAAATAATATCCATCATCACTAAAACCATAAAAATATTAAAGTACCTAATTCACCCCCCTCTTAGGCGCACTCTTATACTTACAATTGGCATCAGAGCAGGTTATAGGTAATCTGTTCCTAAAAGATCCAGAATGGCTTCCGCAAATCAAAATCCCATTTTCAGAGACGGTGGTAGTAACAACAAGCCTCCTCTATTTTGTGGTGAATATTTTGACTTCTAGAAAATAAGCATGAAAGCACATCTAGAAGCACAAGGAGAAGAAATATGGGATGCCATCGAGAATGGTCCATTTATTCCTATAACTGTGATCAATGGTGTTGGCTCATCAAAGCCTAAAACTGCATGGGATAAAGATGATAAGAAAAAGGTCCTCTATGATAAAAAGGCAATCAATCTTCTTCAAGGTGCACTTAGCATGGATGAATTCTTCCGTGTCTCGGCATGCAAAACGGAGAAAGATATATGGGATACCTTGGTAGAAACTCATGAAGGAACCGATGGAGTTAAAAGATCGAGATTAAATACATTGAGTCAAGAATACGAACTATTCAGAATGCAGCCCCGAGAATCAATCCTCGACTTGCAGAAAATATTTGTGCACTTGACAAATCATTTTAAAGCACTCGGTAAGACATTAACTAATGATGAACTTAATCTTAAAGTTCTTAGATCCTTATCCAGGGAATGGCAACCAAAAGTGACAGCAATATCCGAGAAGAAGAATCTATCAACAATAACTTCCGCCACTTTGTTTGGAAAACTTCAAGAATATGAGACAAAACTTGCAAGACTTGAAAAGAATGAAATCCAAGTAAAAGATTCAAAAGAAATTGCTTTAAATACAAGGATAAAAAATCATGATAGAAATCAAGAGGATGAATCCACTAGTAGTGAAGATGATGATCTCATCAGGAAGATTGAAAAGGTTCTACGAAAAGAAAGAAAAAGGGAAGCACCAACAAGGAAGGTTATATGGTTTGAATGTGGAGAAAAGGGACATGTTAAAAGTGAATGTCCTACACTTGAAAAGAAGAATAAATATTTCAAGAGAAATAAATATAATATGTTAAAGAAAGCATATATATCATGGGAAAGTTCATCTTTCGATTCCGAAAACAATCAATGTGTTAATCTTGCATTGATGGTCTCACACCATTCCAATAGTGAAGATGACGAGGTTAGTAATGAACTTTCTCTTTATGATAATGATGTACAAGGTGTAATATATTAACTATTAAATGAATGCAAAATTTGGTACACAACTATTTCATCTCAAAAGAAAGAAATTTCATCTTTAGAAGAAAAATGTGAGTCTATGGAAAAAGATCTCAAAGATGAAAAACAAAAATTTAGTGAGCAAAAGCAGAGTTTTATATGCAGAAATTGTGAATCACTCTCTTTCCAAATTGTACAATTAAAAAGAGTTATTGAGAGATATGAAAAATGTCAAATTGGATTGGAAGGTGTTCTTAGCCAACAAAGATATTCCAATGATAAAAGTGGACTTGGATATTCAAAGTTTTCAAAACCAAGTTCTAATAAAACTATCTTTGTAAGGCTAGTGATCAATCATCCAAAGAGAAAGTGAACAAACCTAAAGTAGTTCATCAATATCCTAAAAAGAAAAGATTTGTTAAGAATAAATCTTATCCTCCTAGATATAGAAGTAACTTTGAACGTACTTGTTTTTATTGTGGTATTGTTGTCCATACACCTAATGCTTGCTATGTTAGAAACTTTAGTGTAACAAGTGGACATTATGTGTGGGTTAAGAAGGGAACTAACTATGATGAACCCAAAGCACATTGGGCACCAAATCAAACTTAATTTGTTTTGTAGGTTTGCTTGAGGACCACTTTAAATCTATGGTGTTTTGATAAGTGGTGGCTCTAAGCATTTGATGAAAGACATGCACTAACTTTCAAATCTAGTTCAAGTCCAAGGATAATTTCACATATGGGAAATACCTTAAAGGAAGAATTCTTGGCATTGGCAAAGTTCATACACTAACTTTCATATCCATTGAAGATGTACTTTGTGTTGAAGAACAAAAGACAACTTCTAAGTAAAAGACAACTTTGTTGAAAAGGCTTAAAATTCATCAAAGATGAATGGTTTATGAAGTCAAACTTGAGGTAAAACTCATAGGTAAAAAGTGTTTTTATGTTTATAATTTCATTATATATTTTAAGTCTTTCCCCATTCCTTTTTTGATAAAGACAAAGGGGGAGAAGATATATATATATATATATATATATATATATATATATATATATATATATATATATATATATATATATATATATATATATATATATATATATATATATATATATATATATATATATATATATATATATATATATATATATATATATATATATATATATATATATATATATATATATATATATATATATATATATATATATATATATGTATGTGTATGCTTGTCTCTAACTATTGCAACCCAAAGAAAAATGCAAATTCTCTATGATTCAAGGGAGAACTTTGATCAAGAGGGAGTTATCAAAGATAGGGGGAGCATTCACATAAGAGTTTCTCATTCTTTCTAAAAGCGTCAAGCATATTCAACATTATGTTTTGATGGAGACAACTACTATGTGCATTTATCAAAGGATGAGAAAAAGCATCATGAAGCAATATGGCTATGGTTAAGCTTTCAATATTATTATATGTATGTTATCCATTTTTATTGCATCTTTCCCTTCTTTTTGATAATGTTAAAGGGGGAGAAGGATGTGGAACTTTATGCTTGTGTATTTCCTTGTCTTAAACTTTTAAGGTACAAAGAATCCTTCAAGATGAGCAAATCCAAATGATTTCAAAGCTTCTCATACAAAGGTGGAGTTATACATCTTAGGGGGAGAAGTCTCTTTCCGGAAATAACAAAGCTTCAAGAAAGATTGTTTGTCATCATCAAAAAGGGGAAGAATGTAGTATCAAGCTTCTCAAATAATTCTAAATTCATTTTGTTTTGATGAAGACAAACTATATTGGTAAGAAGGCAAAGATTTTGATCAAGCTAAAAGCATCAATGGATAAAAGTCTTTGGTTCAAGCTCTTGGCAAATTTCATAAGGTATAATAACAATTCTTGCTATGAACTTAAGTCTTAGATGCTTAATGATCAAAAGAAGTGTTCTTATCTTGTCCAAACTTTTTCTCAAGTTTTTTAAGCAAAAATTCAATTTTCACTTGGGTGAAATTGATTTGCATGTTGATGAAATCGATTGCATGCTTCACGTTTTCAAAGTATTAGCTAATGTTTCTAAGTGAAATCGATTTCCATGTTTGTGCAATCGATTACTCTCAATCAATTTTTGCTACTGACTTCAAGTGCAATCAATATACACACTTGTGTAATCGATTGCTCACTCAAAATATTTGAAATTTTTAGCTGTTGAAACCCCGTGCAATCGATTTACACAAGGGTGCAATTGATTGCATGCTGAATGATTTTGAAAAACAACAGCTTTACTCATGCCTGTTCATAACACCATTTCATGGAAACCTTTCACTTAATCTTGGCAATTGTTCATGATTTATTTGCAGAATTATATGCTGTTTTAAAAGGGTGCTATGAACATATAAATACTCATTTTCAAAATCAATTTAAAAACCTCTTCCAATCAATAGTTTCTGAATTTTAAAATATAAAAACTCAAGCTTTCTCTTCACTTTCATACACAGTTTTTCTGCACATTTTCATATATTGTTAAACAGAAAACTTTGAGCTCTCTATGGTACCGAGTCATTATATATTATTGTTATTAGAAGAGAATATCAAGTCATTAATAAAATCACTCAAAGTGATTATTGCACTACAAACTCTATCAATCAAATATTGCTATACACTTTCTTATTTGTCAGGATTGTTGAAAATAAGTTCAAGTGGTTTTGTAATCTTGTTTTTCCAGGATTGTTGGATACAAGTAAGGTCACCTTGATAGGATTGTTCTCATTGTTGACATAGTGAAAATCCAAGAGGATTGTTCTTGGTCCAAGAGGATTGTTCTTGGTAGTTTTATTGGTTAGAGTCTTGTATATAAGAGCTAGGGTGTCTTGTCTAGAGATCTAACAATAAGGAAATCTCTTTCATGTTGAAATGGGAATGGAGTACTCTCGGAATGTGAGGGGAACCATGATACATCTTTGTGTTCTTTACTTTTCCGCATTTACCGCTTTCATCACTAGTCATAAACTAGAAAAGAAAGAAACACATTTGTAAACTCATGCACTAAACCAGAAAAATAATATCCATCATCACTAAAACCAGAAAAATATTAAAGTACCTAATTCACCCCCCTCTTAGGCACACTCTTATACTTACAGGTAGTCATCCACAGCTTGATGCACCAAATGATCTGCCAACACACTTCCTTTGATTGCTTTTTATGTAGTGTACTGGATATCGTACTCACTTAAGATCATTTGCCATCGGGCTATCCTTCCATAGAGAGATGGATTCTCGAAGATAGACTTGATGGGATGCATCTTAATGCATCTTAGAGATTAATAGAGTGTTAAGAGTCAACATATACTGTCTTAGTCGGCGAGCACCCCATGCCAAAGCTCAACAAGTTTTATCGAGCAGTGAATATATTGTTTCATAATCGATAAACTTTTTGCTAAGGTAGTATATTGCATGCTCTTTTCGACCAGACTCGTCATGCTAGCCCAGCACACACCCCATTGAATTCTCTAACACGGTTAAGTACATGATCAGAGGTCTTCCTTCAAATTGTGGCATCAAAATTGGTAGTTCTTACAAGTGCTCCTTGATTTTGTCAAAAGCTATTTGGTAGTCGTCATTCCATCTTACCACTTGATCTTTCTTCAACAACTTGAAGAGTGGCTCAGAAGCAGCAGTCATGTGAGAGATGAATCGGGAAATGTAGTTTAGTCATTCTAGAAAACCTCTGACCTCATTCTTAGTACGAGGAGCTGGCGTTTCTTGGATAACTTTGACTTTTGCAGGATCGACTTCAATTCCTTTGCCACTAACGACGAAGCCTAGGAGCTTACAAGACCTTACCCCGAAGATGCATTTATTGGGATTTAACCTCAGCTTGTACTTCCTCAGTCTTTCAAATAGCTTGTGTAGATTGTCAAGGTGTTCTTCGTCAGTTTGGGACCTCGCTATCATATCATCAACATAGACTTCTATCTCACGATGAATCATATCATGAAATAAAGCCACCATAGCCCATTGATAAGTTGCGCCTTCATTCTTCAGCCCAAAATTCATAACTTTATAATAGAAGGTTCCCCACTGTGTGACAAAAGTAGTCTTCTTCATGTCTTCGGGTGCCATTTTGATTTGGTTGTAACCCAAGAAGCCATCCATGAAGGGAAACACCTTGTGTTGAGCAGTGTTATCAACTAAGACATCAATATGAAGTAGTGGGAAGTCGTCTTTGAGGCTTGCCCTATTTAAATCCCTATAGTCTACGCACATACGGGCCTTTCTGTCTTTCTTTGACACTGGAACAACATTTGCAACCCATTGGGGATATGACGTCACTTCCAAGAAGCCTGCATTGAACTGTTTCATTACCTTGGCCTTGATCTTTTCAAACATGTCAGGACGCATGCGACGAACCTTTTGTTTGATCGGAGAACAACCCTCTTTCATTGGTAGACGATGAACTACAATATCAGTATCGAGCCCCAATGTAATACGGTGGGAGAACTGACTTGGTTGTTTTGAATTTGATTGCAATTGTTGCGGATAGAAAGAGTCGCCATCGACTTTTCTTTTATCCAATAAGGAAAGGGTGAAAAGAACAGGAAAAACCTTTGAGATTTTTTTTCTTTGAGTTCGGGGGGTAGATTATGAAAAGGGAAGGTGTTAGCACCCTTTTCATCCATAGTTATCTATGGGTTCTTAGTTGCTTGCTAGATCATTTTTGAAATTGCTTTGTTTGAAATGTGTTTGTGGTGGGTTTTTGAAAGCATTTTGAAAACGCCTTTGTTTCAACAAACTTTGTAATGATTCTCGTCTCTATAAGAATGTATACAAAGTGTTGGTTTTGAAAATAGTTCAAAGAGATGTTTGTTTTTAAGGGTGTTTTGAAAGTGTAAGTGTGAAAATGTTTTTAGTTTGATGAGAAAGCAACTACGAGCGTCCTACCTACTCAAAAGGTCTTTATTCTTTTTCCTCCTTCTTTAGGTATTTCAACCTTACCATTGATTGATAAGAAGCCCTATCGTTGGATGTGAAGGGACAAGCGTGAGTCAATCGTATAGTCATAGAAGGCAACTTATGAGACGCTTTAGCAATTTTTGTAAGGGATTAGATCATTTACCGGAGGCAACATCGAGGGACTACGATCTTCTTTTATCGAGGGTCTTTGCTAAAATGCCCATATACGAGGGACATGACTATTTTCCGAGGCAACAAGCGAGTTTACCCTAGAGGTGCACATGTGAATAGTGTGTTTGATTGCATGCATTTTTTATCTTTTGAGATTAGGGTTTTCTAGCAGTTAATTTTATCTTTCCGTACACACCCTAATTACTAACAATTTATATTAAAGCGGTAAATTGCGGAAATTAAAATCCTAAGCTATTACATCATTATGGGAGTGGGGGTACAATTTACAATTGGGGATGGATAAGAGCTTAAATATTACAACCGTATTGAATAGCCATGAAGAAACTATGTGGAACATGTAAAAACAAAGGAAAAGGAAAGAAAAATGCATTTTTGAACATTATGTGTCAACACATGCTCTTTTGCACCGACACATAACCTTCCTATGCCCCTGTTTTGCCAAATCAACTCAGTATGAGTCGATACATAATGGTATATGTCGACTCATACCCTGCATGTGTTGACTCATACGTGCTTTGTGTCGACTTATACACTCTTTTTTCCTTCTGTTCTGGGCCTGTATAGCAGTATGTGTCAACTCATAAGGCTATGTGTCGACTTATAACCTATTTTTTCACTAAGATGTGTCAACTCATATAGGTATGTGTCGACTCATACTGTCATTTTTTTCACTTCAACATTGTTTTGCTGCATATATGGATTAGTCCTCAACACATAAATGGCATGAATGAAAGATAAACAAAGGCTAGCTTCAAAATGAATGGTTACTACATTTTATCTTCAAAGATGAATCAACTAATGATGCTTTAAATGAAGGCTTTAAAGTCAAGAAGACTTACCTTGCGGCTGGAATTTATGTTTTGGGTTTGGGTTGATGCCTTGACTGTTCTTGAACTTGGAAAAAAATAGAGGTGTCACAGAAGCTTGTTCTTGAGTTTGAACAACTTCTATATGATTTATGTAAGGTAATTATATGGTTTGTTTGGACAAAACTTGTAAGGTATGAAGGATTCAAGGGTTTGGATTTCAAAGCTCAAGAGTGGAAGCTTTGTGGACAATTATGGTTTTTTGAGAGTATGGGATTTTGATGGCTTGTCTACACAATAAAACTTCTAGCTTTTCTCACTATTTTTTTGACCTCTTTCTCTTGCAATTGACCTCTCTATTTATAGAGAAGGTTTGAGAGAATTCTGGTTTGGTTGAGATGAAACAACCAAGTTATCATGAAAATTTATGTTCTAATGCATGGTACAAGCATGGTCTGAAGTTGCTAGGAGCTTCTAGGGATGTTTCTTATTTCTTTGACATTGTGTGTGCAGAAAAAACAGTTGAGTGGCTCAAGGAGAGATGACTTTGTATAAAACATGCTTTATGTGAATGGCAATGGTGCCTTTGTGCCATAAATGGAATGATGCAATGGACAATAATTGAATCACTTGGATAATGTTTTAATCAATTGTGTAAACATCTTATTATGGATACATTTGCAAGTCACAAGGCCTGCAAAGTAAGATTATGCAACACATCTTGCAAATTGGATTATTTGTTCTTCAACAAAATGACTTGCAATTCAAGAATGGATGCCCAACTTCAGGCCCTTGAATCTCCTAACTCAAGTATGATAACTTCACACTCTTGGATGTTTTGGAAATCTTAAAATATCCTCTACAACTTTCATGTTTGCCATTTTGACCAAATCATCTGGTAACTTTGAAAAATGCCAAGAAGTTGGGATAAAATCCTGACCAAAACTGTTGAAAATTTCTCTAAGTGTTTATTCAAAAATGCCATGACTTCATGAATTTGTAACTTATAATCCAAGCATTTATAGAAAAAGTCCGGCCCTACAATGTTTTAGATCTCACTGATATCTACAACTTTCATGTTGGAAGTTTTCCTTGAATCATCTTGCATCATGGTGAAAATTTGGCACAAAGTCATGAAAAAGTTGACTTTCTAACACTTAAAAAATTTCTAAGTCTTAGAATTTTGACTTTTCAAAGATAATTTTGACTTTTTGGTTTCTTGATGATCACTCTTCATATTTTGAAATGTCTTGATGAAATATGATTTTTGAAACTTGATTTTTGATCAAAAAGTCAAAGTTTTACTTTTGTTGCTACAATTGACTTTTTCATATGTACAATTGATTTTAGGTCATCTGATCAATTGACTGAGCAATTTTATGATCCAAAGCTTAAAAATTATCATGAGCAATCTTGAGAGTCCAAAATGATCCATGAAAGTAATATGGGGCCTTAAAAGTCCAATTGTACTTGTCCAAATTCAAACCCTAATTTTGAGTCATTAGTGTCCGAGGAGGTGTCTTGAGCTGATCCATCCTTGTGCCTTCTTGAACCAATGAACATCTTGTGAGAGAAATCTTGAGAAAATGAGAGGAAAAATTTTGAGGTACAACATCTGCCCCTGTTCAATTTTCTTAAACCTGAGAAGCGAGAATGACACGTCGTCGTTCGTGGCTTGAAGGTAAAAGATGATTGAACACTAGAGTGCCTAGAAATTTGCACTCGACTATGTTTAGCTGATTGTGTCAGGAATGGGCTTAAAGATACCATTTGGAGAAGTGATGAAAAGTTTTCAGAGATGGGCTTATAGATGCCATCCAAGGTGACTATTGATAGAGATTGGAAGAAGCATCAGAATAAATCTTTGGTCGATTTCATCCGAATGATATGCTGGAATGGACCCGTGTTAAGCCGTGTCTGGAAATGTATTAGAAGGAACCCGTGATGAGCCTGTGTGAAGCTGTTTCTAAAAAATGTACGAGAATGAGCCTATGTTGGGATGCTTCGTGACGAGCCCGTGTGAAGCTGCATTTGGAAATTAGAAGGAACCTGTGTGGGATTGCTTTGTGATGAGCTCATGCGAAGCTGCATCTAGACATTAGAAGTAACCCGTGTAAGATTACTTCATCTAGTCGTGTAGATAGTTGCTCTGTCTGGTTTCAGGTATTAATCTATAATCAATTGTTCACAGATAGTTGTCCTGTCTTGTTTCAAGTATTAATCCAGAACCTGCTTTTGTTGGTCGTAAAGATAGTTGCCTTGGCTTGTTTTAGGAATTAATCTCTAGCCTTAGAGAAAGAAAGGTAGTTTCCTCATCTTATTTCAGGAGTTAATCTTAAATCTTCTTACGTAGATAGTTGTCCTGTCTTGTTTCAGGTATTAATCTATAATCAGTTGTTCACAAATAGTTGTCCTGTCTTGTTTTAGGTATTAATCTGGAACATGCTTTTGTTGGTCGTAGAGATAGTTACCCTGGTTTGTTTCAGGAATTAATATCTGACCTTACAGAAAGAAAGGTAGTTTCCCCGTCTTGTTTCAGGAGTTAATCTTTAATCTACTTACGTAGATAGTTGTCCTTTCTTGTTTCAGGTATTAATCTATAATCAATTGTTCACAGATAGTTGTCTTCTCTTGTTTAACGTATTAATCTGGAACCTGCTTTTGTTGGTCTTAGAGATAGTTTCCCTAGATTTTTTTAGGAATTAATCTCTGAACTTTTTGATAAATGTTGGTGGTATTTTCCAGAAGAGGGTTTTTGTTGATTGACTTCTCCTTCAAGGAAAAGGGTTAGTTGCATGCAGATGTATGAACGACTTGATGATGTTCTCAAAATAAATGAGATTATGTTATATGCATTTATCATGTATGTAATATGATGTATGAATGTGAAGTATTTGTTGAAATGTATCTTTGCTTCAGAAAATAAATCCTTAACAAGTGTTGGGGAGCTTTGGGAAGTTAAACCCTGGAATGCTGTTGGGGATGAAAAGTATGCATATCTTCAGACCTTGTTTGAAATGTTTCCACTGAGGATTCTTGTTTTGTTGTTTAAGGAGAACTCCACCGGGGAATATTGACTTTGCTTGAGAATACTCTATGGAGAGTGTTAATTTCTGCTTGGGGAAAAGAGTTCAGGAGTTTTAGTTGTCCGTTTCCCTGATGGGAAATTATCTCTTGAAAGTTAGTTGTTATCTGGTCAGATTCCAGGCTTCACAACAACTTACTGGGGATAAAGAAGTTAACTGTTATCTGGTTGGGTTCTAGGCCTTGCAGCAACTCACTGGGGAAAGTGGAAAACTCTACTAGGAAGGAGGAGTTTTGTTAGTGATTTTTAGGAATTAAGATGTTATCTAGTCAGGTACAGGCTTTAGCAATTTAAGAAATTAAACTATTATCTGGTCGGATCCAGGCTTTAGTAACTTGGAACTAAGATTAACTATTATCTGGTCGGGTCTAGGTTTCATCAATTTGAACTGTTATCTGGTCGGGTCTAGGTTTTAGCAATTAAAGAAGTTAAACTATTATCTGGTCGGGTCCAGGCTTTAGTAATTTAAAATTGAGATTTACTGTTGTCTGGTTGGGTCCATGTTTCAGCAACTCAAACTGTTATCTGGTCGGGTCCAAGATTTGTAGTATCTTGCTTTTGAGGAATAGAGTCAACTGTTATCTGGTCAGGTTTCCAGGCTTTACAGTAACTTTTGGAGATAGCAATGACTCTGTTGGCGACTTCATTGGGGACTAGGGGTTGCGGTCCCTTAATTTGTAATAGTCTGAGAGGCAAACTCAAGCTGGGGAATCTCTAGTTTGTTGGGGAAATAAACCCTGCTGAAGAGGATATTTGACGAGCTACTGGGAAGGTGTCTCTTTAGGAAGAATTTCATAAGGCTTCCTTTTAAGACCAAGCTCAGCTGGGGAGAGGATCTTCCGAAGATTGAAACTCTGGTTGGGGATATCTCAAATGCATTTAAGGAGATGCTTGTCATTGTTTTTAAACATACATTTGTTAAAACTTTAATCATGTTCATATGCATATGTTCATTCAATTTTAGTCATTAGACACTTTTGCACTCAAAACAGAAAAAAAAACAGAAAGTTTGCACTTCAAAGTGTATTTGTATTGATGTTTTTCCCCTGAATAGACATTTTTGTACAAAGAGACCGAGATCTTAGTAGGAGGAAATCGTCTAAAGAATGGAAAAAATACAAAATGAAAACAGAAAATAATAGTCATGTGAAAGCGATCTCATTGTGTTCCAACCCCACTATTGCCCCTATGTCTTCGAACATTATCCCTTGCTATTGAATAGAAGTTGATTGGATTGATCTTGGATCATTTGAACATTGGAATTTGGTAATAAAGCTAGCTGTAAAGTGTTAGAACATAGTTTGATTCTACAACCCTTAATTAGAGTTTTGATGATAACAAAATACAAAGAATAAATAAATTGTAAGATTTATATATATAAGACAAATATGCTTCTTAAATTATGTTTTGCATATACAGAAGTTCTGATGGAATCAGCATCAGAAGCATCAGAAGATAAGTAATATGTCAGCATCAGAAGATCAGTAACATGTGCTACACGCTGAAGCTACCAGATCATATGCTGAAGCTTGATGACTAGAATATGCGCATAAATATATACACTCTGACTCTGATCAAAGATCTTTACCAAGTTATCAACACTCAGAAGCGTCAGCATAAGTTAAAGCAAAGAACACTCTGAAGCGTTATCACAAGCAAAGAAGACTCTGAAGCGTTACTAAGTATTCAAGACAGATTAAATGCTAACGGCTCTCTTCAAGACAAGATCTTCTCAAAAAGGAAAGTGCGTTATCAGCATTAAAATGGCTTTATGGACAACATATCTCTTCCTTGGCTATTTAAACAAGTCTGTGTGAGAAAAAATCACGCTTATCAATACGCATGCACTCATACATTTTGCTAAGCCTTCAAACCACGCTTACTCAAACGCATTAGCAACTCAGTTTTTATTCCAAGCTTAAAATTATGTAATTATCACAGTTGTGATATACTGTTTTATTAGAAAACATTAAACACATCATTGTTCAATTATTTGTAAAGAGATTTCTTTGAGATAAACCGGTCTGTGGTTATACTCAAGAAGGCTTTAACAGTTGTTAAAGTAGTTGTTGTAATCCTTTGAATATAGTGGATTAAGACCTCGTTGGAGAGAGGCGAAATCACCTTGACGGGTGGACTGGAGTAGTTTGAGATCAAATGAACCAGGATAAAAATATAGTGTTGTCTAAGCATTTGATTTAAAGTTTTACAATTCAACCCCCCTTCTTGTGTTTTTCACATCTTTAATTGGCATCAGAGCGCCTGGTTCTGAGCTTATAACACTTAACCGTGTCAGTACAAGATCTAGTGTCAGAAAAACACAATGGCAGGACCAAATCAAAACATCAGCAATGACAACAATGAAGAAATAGACAGATTCAATGGCAAACCTCCAGTCTTTGATGGAGAGAACTTTGACTATTGGAAAGACAGAATTGAGAGTTTCTTTCTGGCCCATGATGCTGATCTGTGGGACATGGTGACTGATGGATACATGCACCCAGTGGATGGAAGTGGTCAGAAGATTGACAGGAAAACAATGTCTGATCAGCAAAAGCGTGAGTTCAGAAATCATCACAAGGCCAGAATAATTTTTCTCAGCGCCATCTCTTATTCAGAATATGAGAAGATATCAAACAAAGACACTGCAAAGAATATGTTTGACTCTCTGAGAATGACGCATGAAGGCAACATTCAAGTCAAAGAAACCAAAGCCCTTGCACTCATTCAGAAGTATGAGGCATTCAAGATGGAAGAGAGTGAATCAATAGAAACTATGTTTTCAAGATTTCAAATTCTTGTTGCTGGTCTAAAAGTTCTTGACAAAGGGTATTCTACTGCTGATCACGTTAAGAAGATCATCAGAAGCTTGCCAAAACAATGGAGGCCAATGGTCACAGCGCTTAAGCTAGCCAAGGATCTCAACAAAATCTCTCCGGAGGAACTTGTCAGCTCCCTCAGAAGTCACGAGATAGAGCTAGAAGCAGATGAACCTCAAAAGCAAGGTAAGCCATTAGCCTTAAAATCTAACAGAAAATCTGACTCCAAAGTTTTGCAGGATGTGGAAGAAACCTCTGATGGGTCCTCACCAGAAGAAGATGAACTATCTCTCCTCTCCAGAAGGGTGAACCAATTGTGGAAGCAGAGGAAAAGGAAGTTCAGGAATCCCAGAAGATCAGAAAATCATAATGAATCTTTCTCCAGATACAGAAGGTCAGAATCCTCCTCTGGACACAAAAGATCTGAAGGTTCTTCAGGAAACAGAAAGCCAAACAACAAAGACATCATCTGCTATGAATGTAACGAGCAAGGACACTACAAAAGTGACTGCCCAAAGCTTCAGAAGGAAAAGCCCAAAAAGAAGTTTGGCAAGGAAAAGAAGAAAAGTCTCATGGCTACATGGGATGATTCTGACACATCTGAAGCTGACTCAGAATCAGATGATGAAAGAGCAAACATAACTATCATGGCAAACATAACAGAAGACAGTGAAGCTTCTGAGTCAGAATCTGAATCAGATACAGAAGAGGTATTCCCTGACTTTGCTATAAACTTTACTAAGGCTGAACTAGCTGAAAGCCTTAATGAAATTATGGAAAGATATCAGCAGATCAGAGTCAAATTCAGAAACCTGAAAATGAATCTTGCTTCTGACTCTTATAAGACTGAGAGTCTCAAATTGGAGAATAAAGAGTTAAAAGATAAAATTTCAAAATTAGAAAACCAATTGCAAAACTCTCAGAAGGAAACAATCCCTGAAACTCCCAGCAATGCTGATGAGATCATCAAGGAGTATGATCACAGCTTTCAGAAGTTTCTAGCTAAAAACATAGACAGAAGCAAAATGGCTTCAATGATCTATGGAGTTAGCAGAAATGGCAGAAAAGGGATAGGATATCAAGGTAAGGTACCTACACCAAAAAATGCCATGGATTTAGTTATAAAACGTACTCCACTTGATTCACACTTTATATATGGGCACACACATGACATAAAATATACAAGTAGTGATTACTCTGTCAAACCAAAGTTCAACCAGAGTTTTGGTAAAACTAACAAATCAGGACCCAAGAAAATATGGGTACCTAAGGATAAAATAATACATGTGGCAGATATCTTTAGCAGCAAAGCAAAAACACCAATCATGGTACCTGGACTCTGGCTGCTCATGACACATGACGGGAAGAAGGCATATGTTCCAAAGCCTGGAACTTAAGCCTGGAGGCCACGTAGGTTTTGGAGGCAATCAGAGAGGAAAGATCATTGGCTCTAGAACAGTAGGTAATGGAAATCTTCCCTCTATAAGTAATGTTTTACTAGTTGATGGATTAATGCATAATCTGTTATCCATAAGTCAATTAACTGATAACGGTTATGATATAATCTTCAATCAAAATTCATGCAAAGCTGTTAGTCAGAAAGATGGGACTATCCTATTTAATGGAAAGAGGAAAAACAACATTTATAAAATAAAACTTTCTGAACTAAAAAGTCAGAATGTAAAATGTCTACTGTCTGTTAACAACGAGCAATGGATCTGGCACAGAAGATTGGGACATGTTAGTATGAGAATAATATCTCAGATTAATAAACTCAATCTGGTCAGAGGACTTCCTAACCTGAAGTTTAATTCAGATGCTCTGTGTGAAGCATGTCAGAAAGGCAAGTTTGCAAAACCAGCTTTCAAATCCAAAAACGTTGTTTCCACCTCCAAGCCATTAGAACTTCTGCATATTGACTTATTTGGACCAGTTAAAACTGCTTCAGTCAGTGGCAAGAAGTATGGGTTAGTAATCGTAGATGACTATAGCAGATGGACATGGGTAAAGTTCTTAAGACACAAGGACGAGTCACACTGTGTTTGTCAGCTTCTGCAACCAAGTTCAGAATGAAAAGAATCTTAGAATCGTCAAAGTCAGAAGTGATCATGGTGGAGAATTTGAAAACAAAGATTTTGAGTCATTCTTTAATGACAAAGGCATTCTGCATGATTTCTCTTGTCCTAGAACTCCCCAACAAAATGGAGTTGTAGAACGAAAGAACAGAACAATGCAAGAAATGGCCAGAACCATGATCAACGAGACTAACATTGCTAAGATCTTCTGGGCAGAGGCAATAAACACAGCGTGTTACATTCAGATTAGAATCTCCATAAGACCTATTCTGGAAAAGACTCCATATGAATTGTGGAAGAACAGAAAGCCCAACATTTCCTATTTTCACCCATTTGGATGTACATGTTTTATTCTGAATACAAAAAATTATTTGAACAAGTTTGACTCTAAAGCATAAAAGTGTACTATGTTAGGATATTCTGAATGCTCAAGAGGGTACAGAGTATACAATACAGAAACACAGATTATGGAAGAGTCAATCAATGTTTGTTTTGAT
This sequence comes from Vicia faba, assembly GCA_948472305.1. Classification (NCBI taxonomy): domain Eukaryota; kingdom Viridiplantae; phylum Streptophyta; class Magnoliopsida; order Fabales; family Fabaceae; genus Vicia; species Vicia faba. The sequence goes on along the minus strand of OX451738.1, from coordinate 1,060,831,706 downwards.
GATAAGCTTGACTCTCAAAAGTCAAAGCAGAATGAATTCCTTGCAGGTATGGAAGTTGAACTCACAGGTACTGAAGACAAAACATCAGAAGCTCCCAACAGAGACACTCCCTCAACATCAGAAAGAGACACTGCAAGAAATCCAACACCTTCTGTTGATCAACTCCAGAAAAGACTATCCAGAAGCAGCATGGATCATCCAGAAGAAAAAATCTTAGGAAGAAAGGAAGATCCAATCAGAACAAGATCTAGCTTCAGAAACTCTGAAGAATCCCTCATGGGACTGGTTTCTCTAATTGAACTAACTACAATTGATGAAGCACTTTTGGACAATGACTGGATTCTAGCAATGCAAGAGGAGCTAAATCAATTCACAAGAAATGACGTATGGGATCTAGTTCCTAAACCAAAAGGATTCAACGTCATTGGAACAAAATGGGTGTTCAGAAACAAACTGAATGAACAAGGTGAAGTCATCAGAAACAAAGCACGACTAGTAGCACAAGGTTATAGTCAGCAATAGGGAATAGACTATACAGAAACCTTTGCTCCATTCGCCAGGTTAGAATCTATCAGACTCTTAATTTCATTTGCTGTTAATAAAGGCATCACTCTGTATCAGATGGATGTTAAGAGTGCATTCTTAAATGGCTATATAGAAGAAGAGGTTTATGTGCACCAACCCCCTGGTTTTGAAAGTTCCAAAAATCCAGAATATGTTTTCAAACTAAAGAAGTCACTGTATGGTCTGAAACAAGCTCCCAGAGCTTGGTATGAAAGACTAAGTAACTTCCTGTTAGAAAAGGAATTCACCAGAGGGAAAGTGGACACAACCTTGTTCTGTAAGACAATTAAGAATGACATTTTAGTATGTCAGATTTATGTTGATGACATCATATTTGGATCTACTAAACCCTCTCTAGGAAGAAAGTTTGCTAAGTGTATACAGGCAAAATTTGAGATGAGCCTAATGGGGGAACTAAAATTCTTTCTGGGCATTCAGATTAATCAAAACCCAGAAGGAACTTACATTCATCAGAGAAAATATGTCAGAGAACTTCTGAAGAAATTTGATCTCTCAGAATGTAAGCCATCAAAGATTCCAATGCATCCCACGTGCATTCTGGAAAGAGAAGAGGTAAGTAAAAAGGTAGAACAGAATGTCTACAAAGGTATGATTGGTTCTCTTCTCTATCTGACGGCTTTAAGGCCTAACATTTTATTCAGTGTTTGCATTTGTGCTAGATTCCAATCAGATCCTAGAGAATCTCACTTAACAACAGTTAAGCGAATTTTCAAGTATCTGAAAGGTACTACTAATTTGGGTTTGTTTTATAGAAAATCAAGTGATTACAGTTTGATAGGATACTGTGATGCTGATTTCGCTGGAGACAAAGTAGAGCGTAAAAGCACTTCTGGAAGCTTCCAGTTTCTGGGAGAAAATCTGAACTCATGGTCCAGCAAAAGACAATCCACAATTGCTTTATCAACAACAGAAGCTGAATACATAGCAGCAGCTGAATGCAGTACACAAATGCTCTGGATGAAAAGTCAACTTGAGGACTTCCAGATATTTGAGAGTAACATTCCTATCCTCTGTGACAATACTTCTGCTATTTGTCTCAGCAAAAATCCTATTTTGCATTCTAGGGCTAAGCATATAGAAATAAAACATCATTTTATTAGGGACTATATTCAGAAAGGGATTTTAAATTTTAAATTTATTAACACAGACCATCAATGGGCTGATATTTTTACAAAACCTCTTTCTGAAGATAGGTTCAACTTCATTCTGGAACATCTCAGCATGAAGCTCTGCCCAGAATAAAATTGTTTTGATTCCATATCTTAACCTTCAGAACTTTGTTTATTTTTCTGTGAACCACTGATCAATCTTCCTTAAGATTTTTAGAAGTACAGATTGTATCAGAATCTATCCATGAAGATCTGAGCGCTTCATTTCAAGGATAAAAATGTGCTGTTCACTCAAGCAAACAAGTGTCATCCAGTCATCAGCTACTTTCTGAGGCTGAACACGCATTCACGTTTCTGAAAAGGAAAAAGCGCTGATTGGATGCATTGAGACACATGTCATGGGTAACCGTTCCAAATATCTTTCTTAAATCCCCTAAAATCAGCTATCATTAAATGCTAATAATCATCATTTAATTTCTCTCTCTTGCCGTTTATGTTTTCAAAATTGTTTAGAAATCTATTTAAACACATTTCTCATCATTTACAATCTTTTACCTTCACTTTTATTTTCTCTCAAACTTACTGATCTCAGTTTACATACTTTCTCAAAACCCTTTCAATCTTTGTTCACACGTCTTCCTCCTCCCTCTTAGAATTCCCTAGTTTTTAAAACTTGTTTATCTGTAATATTTTTACATTGTTTTAAACTTATCATTGCTTCTGGTTTTTCAATATAAATGCATTTTGGCTCTGATTATTTGTTCTTTTTGATAACTGACAAAAAGGGGGAGAAAGAATGATATTTTTCAATAACGGATTACTGAGACATAAGTCTCAAACATTCTGATCTATTTAAATTTTGTCTCTTCTGAAAATCTTACAGGTACAAAATTCTGATGAAAGATACATCAAAGTTCTGATGCTCAAAGACTCATGGAATTAAAGGGAAGTAATCAACTCAGGGGGAGTTTTCTCTTAATTCTATACTTTTTATTCTTTATTTTTTAATTGAAAAATCTGGTTTTTGTCATCATCAAAAAGGGGGAGATTGTTAGAACATAGTTAGATTTTACAACCCTTAATTAGAGTTTTGATGATAACAAAATACAAAGAATAAATAAATTGTAAGATTTATATATATAAGACAAATATGCTTCTTAAATTATGTTTTGCATATACAGAAGTTCTGATGGAATCAGCATCAGAAGATAAGTAATATGTCAGCATTAGAAGATCAGTAACATGTGCTACACGCTGAAGCTACCAGATCATAGCTGAAGCTTGATGACCAGAATCTACGCATAAACATATACACTCTGACTCTGATCAAAGATCTTTACCAAGTCATCAGCACTCAGAAGCGTCAGCATAAGTTAAAGCAAAGAACACTCTGAAGCGTTATCACAAGCAAATAAGACTCTGAAGCGTTACTAAGTATTCAAGATAGATTAAATGCTAACGGCTCTCTTCAAGACAAGATCTTCTCAAAAAGGAAAGTGCGTTATCAGCATTAAAATGGCTTTATGGACAACGTATCTCTTCCTTGGCTATTTAAACAAGTCTGTGTGAGAAAAAATCACGCTTATCAATACGCATGCACTCATACATTTTGCTAAGCCTTCAAACCACGCTTACTCAAACGCATTAGCAACTCAGTTTTTATTCCAAGCTTAAAATTGTGTAATTATCACAGTTGTGATATACTGTTTTATTAGAAAACATTAAACACATCGTTGTTCAATTATTTGTAAAGAGATTTCCTTGAGATAAACCGGTCTGTGGTTATACTCAAGAAGGCTTTAACAATTGTTAAAGTAGTTGTTGTAATCCTTTGAATATGGTGGATTAAGACCTCGTTGGAGAGAGGCGAAATCACCTTGACGGGTGGACTGGAGTAGTTTGAGATCAAACGAACCAGGATAAAATACAGTGTTGTCTAAGCATTTGATTTAAAGTTTTACAATTCAACCCCCCCTTCTTGTGTTTTTCACATCTTCATAAAGATCCCATAGGACATAGTCATACGCTTTAATCCTTAATTTTTGCCTGGACCGCCCTTTCGGGTTTCAGCCCACCAGGATACCCATTTTTGCCCAAGTCGCCCTTTCGGGTTTTCGACTTTCCGAGTGTACAATATTTTCATATATCCCTAATTTTTGCCGGAACCTCTTTGGTTCGCTGGAGATACTGGGAAAACCACCCTCTGATGATGTGTGCAAAACATATCACATATCTTGACAAATCTGGATTGCCCCTGGGACTAATTTTGGATGCCCCAAGCTATATGGTTGATGATAAGAAATCGTCTCAAGAGGATTTTACAAAAGACCTGGCATTCACCATGCTCTGGTGTCTTCAAACTCTTAGAGAGATCCATCAAATCTCGATGTGATTGCCCCAGATTGACTGTAGTTGGCACAACAAAGTCTTCAATTTTTTCCCCAAAAGAGTAAACAAGTTGGGAAAGCATTAACTAGGAGAAGCAACATGTTCGTGCTTAAGGTCTTCATGTGACATGCCCCCTGATATGATTTTTCTTGACGTGATTCGCCAATTACTCAACATAGTTTCAAGCCTTAAAAGAATAAACTCATCACTAGTGCTTATATGTGAGCTTCCTTGATATCAAACAAATGTTTTGCAGTTAGAAAAATTTCATTATGAGAATGAAAATTCTAATGCAACAGTTATGTAAGTCTTGAAGATTTTAAAAAGATATCGCACAAATTTTGCAAGTTAGAGCACCATTAATTTTTGTATAGTAAAAGCATATGATACCAACATAACTATTTAACAAACATTCATGGGAGTCAGAAACACTATCTCATTGAAGTATGCTTTCAAAATAACCTTGCTTCAATTAGGACTTTTGAAGGTTGTAACGTGGCCTGGTTCATGGTTTTTAGAAAAAAGATTTTTTAAGGCTCAAAATTTATAGGTGCCCACCCATTCTTCATGATGTTCTCCAACCCTATGTTCAGCTAATTCAACATGAGTGTTCATCTCTCAAAAGGATTTTGTGACGGTTAAGGAAACGACGAGGTTTTTGGAGTAGCAACCACCCTTATGTCTTCGTGTTTGTAGTCACCAATTTGTTCTTTGCTGAGGAATTTTCTTTGTATTCCTTTCCTTGCAATTTTTATTTTCCCTAACTTTTTCCTGAACTAATTCTTTTGAATTGATAGTCCAGCGGGATTGCCTAATTTTTTGCTTAAGCCGCACATTTTCAAGTTTTCGACTTAGCAGCCTTTTTTTTCTCTTGATTTTTTTGATTTTTGAACAAAGCGTGTGACATTAGCTTGTCTTTACTTGTTGAGAGGATTGTGACTGCCTCGTTTCTTGATGAATGGGGGATAAAATTGTGGTTCCGCATCTTCTGGCTTCATTATACATGAAGGATAGCCCTCGTAGTTTCTCTTCATAAATATCTTCCTTATGAATTTTGAACACTCAATCAGATTAACTGAAAACTACCCTGCCCCAGGTTAAATTTTGAGGGTTTTTTCGTATAGAAAAAGAAACTCCTACTTCAAGGCTCAAAAGGGGTTAGTAATGGATTATCTTCCTTATATCTCTGGTGTTTAGGGATTTGAAACAATGCCTGTACATCGTCAGCAAGATTTTATTCAAAAGCATACAACCAGAGATTTTGTGTTCTTTAGATCATCATCCTCCCTTCAAACTCTGCCTAGGCAAGAGAATGGGCGACAAGTTGGTATCATAATGCAAAAAGAAATTTAAAATTTGAAAACAAATATGAGTGAAACAAATGAATTTCTTCAAGACAAACATACTCATTGTATTAAGATAATAATTCAGATGCAAACAAGTTCTTACATGCAAACAATGTTTTGATAAACAAGAAAATTTACAAAAAGCATGAATAAGTTAATAATCTGGGAAGGCTTTCCATCTGGATTTGTGCTGAAGGAAACCTCTCCTTAACTTCAAGGCCAAAATCAACAGAGATTCACTTATGCTTTAGCAAAGGGGTTGACTTGAATGTTAAGAATGCCGTCTTTAAATGATAAAATACCACCTCTGACCATCTTATGAACCTTAATCTTCGAAGCAAAGCAACCCTCCAAGTCATGCCCAGGAGCACCTTGATGAAAGGTACAAGTCAAATCAGCTTTGTAGTACCAATGTATCTTCTCAAGAACCTTCGGTGGAGGTCGGGTTTGAACCAAATTCCTCTTTCTTGATATTCTCCATTGTTCTCTTAGCGCGAGTGTTGTACTGGTGAGACCAAAGGAAAAATAAGACTTGGAAAAAGACCTTTGAAAGTGAAACCAAAAATGTAGAATGATGCATGATATGAAAAAGAGAGTTTTTATTTGACTTTCAAGGAGCTCAAGATATTAAGTTGTAAACATCAAAGTATGAAGATAGAAGATGAATTTTAAATTGGATCAAAGCGTTGATCAAGTTATCATCAAGATCAATCAGCCATTTTGGTGGATTAGGGTTTTCACCCTATCAACACCCAAGATCCATTGAGCTTAACGAAACTTGTGATGCTTACAAAGAAAGACCTCCAAATTCCTTGAAAATCAAGTGAAAAGGGTTTCATGGATGCATGAATGCATGGCTATGTAACAACCACAAGCAAGGTCACAAACAAAGTCGAAAGGTTCAACGTCACGAGCATGGAGTCAAAGGTAAAGAACATCCCCAAGGTATGTACTAAAGGTTTAATCACACCTGTAAAACATGGTTCTAAAAGTTCCCAGAGTCTACATTTCTCCTTCGGATATTACCAACGTCTCGATTACTCAATAATTAGTAATATTCTCAAGAGAAACTCGTCTGAGTGCAGCATCGCGTGACAACTACTTCCGAATTACTCCGTTATAGTCTTCGCACTACACCTAAGAGGCCAAGATGGGTTAAGGGTTCTACAGTTCTCAGCTTCACTGGCTCCCAGGTCAAAAGCAATAATGTCTTCCCGATTACTCGGTAAACAAATACTACGTTCAAAGGGGCTTCCACTGAGTGGGGGATTTCATGCCTCCTTCTTCGGGATTACTCCCTCAAAGTTAACATGACTATACCGCCCGTCCTATTCCTAAGTGTAACTTAGTCCGGGTATAGGACTTGTCCTTTGTTAAAACCCAAATAACCACAATATATCACAATTAATCAAACAAACAAGTAATAATAACAAAAAACAAATATGACAAATTAGGCTTAACCCACTTAGGGATGGACCAGCAAGAGGTCAATCTTTCCCCAGCAGAGTCGCCAATTCTGTAGCGGTGAAAATCAGAGATCAAGCTATTAATTAACTTGACTCACAAAAGCAAGAGTCGCCACCGCGCTTTATTATTTCCAAGGGGAAAGGGAAAAGAGAGAAATAAAACCCTAAAACATGCAATGTAAAGTAATGAAAATACAATGCATTTTTGAAAGAGATCGAGAGTTCCGGGGTTTGTTATGCAATGAGAAGGTATTAGCACCCAATGCATCTGCGGTACTCCGCAGGAACCTTTTTAAATATCTGTTTTTGGTTAAAATTGTTTGTTATATACAAGGGTGTATTTATCTACAACTATGTTTGCTTAAGGGGAAAAAATGAGTTTTTATTATTGCGTTCGTGAGGGTTTCGCAACCCGTTGCCTACGTATCCAATGAAGGAATCAAAACACCGTAGTTCCTCTAGAAAAAAGTTGATTTGTTTGTGTTTTTTAGTGGGCGACATTAACGCACGCATTCTAGCAATAGGCATGACCGGTATCGCGGTAGAACGGAGATAACATGCCCTTGGGGGGAGTTTTGATTTGTTGAATGTTTTTGCATGTTTTAAAGTATATTCAAGTAATGATTAAAGAGTGTTTTTTGGATTTTTTTGGTTTGTTTACTTGTTGATTTTATCTTGCCATATACGCCTAATTACTAGCATTTGTACAAAGTAAATAAAAATGCAGAAAGATAAAAACCTACGCTATTACAAACATATCAAAAGGCATAAAAAATATGAAGTAAAAAAAAAGAGACAAAAGTAAGAAAAAAGAGTGTATTTCGACCCAGGCAGTAGCATCCTTCAATTCTGCACTTTCTGGCCTCCTTCGATTGGGGCTAGCACCAGCGAGGTCACGTCTTTCGATTGGGCCTTGGCTGCAGCAAGTTGTATCTTTCGACTGGGGCTTTGTTAGGGGCGAGGTCCTGTCCTTCGATTGGCCTAGAAGTCAGTGTAAGGAGAAGTCTTTTGATTCTTCCTTGTTGCCTTCTTCGACTGGAGGTTGAAAACAATGAGGGAATGCCTTTCGATTGGACATGGTTTGCCTCCTGGTTGTCTCTTTCGTTTGACCTGGAGAAAAAGGGTAGAAGCTAGTAGCTTCGTTTCCTATTTCCTGTTTCCTGTTTCTTTCATTTCAAACATTAAATGACAACATGGCCTGAGGCCATGCTAGTATTTATCTTTCAAACAGTTTAATGATTAAATCTAGTTCAGGTAAATAGAAAGCAAAACGAAAGGGGTAACTTCTGAAAACGTATGAAGTAGGTGGAAACAAAAAGAAACAAAGTGTTATGTACATGTTTGAAACGAACAAAAGTATTATTTACATGTTATGCCATGAAACGAGAAGTTCAAGGGTAAGAGTGACTTACCTTGCTTCAAGCTGGAACGTGTGCTGGGCTTTGAGTGGTGGCCCTGGATGCTGGATTCGAAAGAGGGGTCACAGGCTGTTCTTGGAGCGTTGGATTTGAAGGAAAAGAAAAATCAAGCGTGATGCTTCTTTGATTCGAAGGAGACTGAAGTGTGGTTGTTCTTCAGAATCGAAGGAAGTAAGTGTTTGGGATTCTGGGTTTGTTCTCACAAGTATTGAAGGGACTTGAGAGATTTTTTGTGTTTGAGAAAATATGGGTTTTTTCTCACAAGTGTTGAAGGGACTTGAGAGATTTTTTGTGTTTGAGAAAATCTGGATTTTTTCTCACAAGTGTTGAAGGGACTTGAGAGATTTTTTGTGTTTGAGAAAATTTGGGGGATTAGTTCCTCTGGTCCCAAAAATCCTCCTAAAAAAATGTGTTGTAGCCTCTTTATTTATAGGCGAGCTTTGATATGGTTTTGGGGGGAAATCAAATAATATTTGAATTATTTGGGTATACTGCCCCCTTGTTTTCTTCAATGCAGTTCTTGTGCACTCCGTTTTTGTGCAAGTACAGGACTAAGACAACGCAGGCTTTTCAATATTTTGGAGCTTAGTGGCAGGTTGGTGCAGGATTGCTGCATAGCAGCACATCTGGCTTGAGTTTGGCAGTATATGGGACTTTAGTCAACAAACTCTTTTAATACTTCCCCCTTTCGTTTTGATCACTTCGACCAACTTCATGATTACACAAAAATGTTCATTTCCAAACAATGTGTGCTCTAAGTACGTTGCTTCGAAGGGTTTAGTGGTCCAACTTGTGAATCGAAGGAGACCACCTTGAAGGAAATCACATGTCCAGCTTGTGGATCAAAGGGGGTCACTTCGAAGGAAACTACATGGCCAAATCGAAGCTTGTGACTGAAGGGAGATTGTATTGTCTAATCGAAGCTTGTGACTGCATGAAGCAATGTTTCCCAATCGAAGCATGTGGATCGAAACAAACATATTGCCCAATCGAAAGCCCGTGTTTGAAGGAAGCAATGTTTCCCAATCGAAGCATGTGGATCGAAACAAACATATTGCCCAATCGAAAGCCCGTGTTCGAAGGAAGCAATGTTGCCCAATCGAAGCATGTTTGCAGGTTGTAAACAAATCCAGTCAAAGCAGGCTTGCAGGCAACAAACTTGTCCAGGTCGAAACAGGCTGAATCGAAGGATACCTGTAAGCACATGAAATCAAAGAAACAAAAAAAAACACACATTTCGTGCTTGATTAGAAGTTAGTGATACATAGGCTAAGAATGTTCAAAACACTTGACAATTTCTGCATAATCAATGCTCGAAGGTGAGAGGTTAAAACCGACTGTATTTGGTGACCTTGACTTTTGTATAAAAATGCAAAAATAAAAATAAAAATGGGATCTTAGGTCAAAAATTGGGGTATGACAATCAGAAGTCTGGCTAGTTCCCCTGGTATTTCATAATCTTCCCCTCCTTCGTATTCGGCTTTGTTAATTGGATGTTTGAAGTCATAACTGGAAATAGTAGAGTCGTTGACAATGAGATCCAGAGTGGATGGAGATCTGCAAGTGTGTGTGTGTGTGCATGTAAGATACGTGGTTATGCAATAAAGATAAAGAAAGACAATGAACACAAAATTTGAATGCAAAAGATCCAATGGTTTATATTGAATTATCATATGATAAATGAACAAAACCCTTAACAAATGGACCAAAGTGCCCCGAACAAGGCACATGGCTTAAAAGTCATTGTTTAGAATTTAAAATTACAGACAAAAGTTCTTGAATTGACAGAAAATAGTAAACAATAATTACTCCTCAATGAAGGAGATGGGAATGAATTCCTTTGCATGCTAGTTGTCGAGCTTTCCTCCAGCAGTAGGGTATATCCATTCTTTAAAAGCGTATTCATCATCAGAGTCTTCCGCAACATTTACTTCATGATTTCCAATGCGGAGAGGTGGTTTTTCCAAGCGAGCGCGCCTGACCTCTTTCTGAGCTTTGATGGTGAATCCTAACCCAAATTTGTCTGCTTTAAATGGAGTGTCGGGAAGTTGTCCCCAGATAGTACAGTTTGAAGAAGTGAAAAACACAAGAAGGGGGGGGGGGGGGTTGAATTGGAATCTTAAAAATAAAAGCAGTAGACACGATATTTTTATCCTGGTTCGCTTGATCTCAAACTACTCCAGTCTACCCGCCAAGGTGATTTCGCCTCTCTCCAAAGAGAACTTAATTCACTAATCAACATGATTACAATTCTACTTTAACAACTGTTAAAGTCTTCTTGAGTCCAAAACCACAACTCGGTTTTCTCAAGGAAATTTACTAAACAGTTAATTGAATAAAAGTGTACAATGATGTTTCTAATAAACAGTATCACAAACTTGTGATGTATTACACAGTTTAATATTGAATCGTTGAAGATGAAGAATGATAGCTGCATTGCTGACTTTTCATGTGAGTTTTTCTTTTTGAGCGCAGTTGTTCATCATCATGAAATCTTCTTCTAGTCTGCTTTATATATGCCTTGCAATAGATACATAAGAAGATAATTTTGGTAAGTCCATAACACGAGTTAATTAGCTTTCCAAATCAGGAGATCATTGTATGTTTGTAGCTGTTACTTATGATCTTGCATTGATGGAATTGTAACGCTTAAGAGATTCTCACATCAGAGGATGAATATTACCGTTCATAGTTCTTTACATCTTGATCAGAATTTTGCACATCAGAGTATCAGATATTCTATTTCAGAGCCCTGGTGCATTCAGAAGTTCAAACATAACTTCTTCATATAAGCTTGTCAGCATATTTGATGCGTCTGAATCTTTCATTATTCTCTCAACTTCTGTGCTCGCATAATCAGAACTTCTGGTGATGTTCTAGCAGAACTTCCAGTTGCATCAGAACATCTTTTTCACGTTAGAACTTCCTACATGTAAAGATACTTTTATTAACGAGCATATTTGTTCTTTATATTATGTGTTTGTTATCATTAAAACTCTTACTGGGATGTAGAACCAATTTATGTTCTAATAATCTCCCCCTTTTTGGTGATGACAAAAACTAGTATATTTTGATGGAATATAAAGAACAAAAATTAAAAGGCTATCCCTGAGTAGAATACTCGACTAACAAGAAAATAAAATACTTCCATGAGGATCTTCTGATTATGAGTCAAAATATTCTTCATTCTCCCCCTTTTTATCAAGAATCAAAAAGTGGTGAAGACTCTGTTTGGCTTGCTCTGACAGAAGTTGCTTGAAAATCTGTGACACCCTTTTCTAGATGCATCTGAGATTCTATAGAGAGCTTCTGATACTATATTTCCATTTCAATTTCCAATAGATTCAGAGCCAGTAACCTTTTGTTTCTGATTGCCTATGAAGTCTGCGAATCTATTAAATTCCAGGTTTTGGAACATATGCTTTCTTCCATCCATGAGTAGAGAGCATCTAGAGTCCAGGTGTTAATACTGGTGTTTCAATCTTGCTGTTAAAAATATCTGCAACATAGATGATTTTGTCTTTTGGTACCCATATCTTTCTGGGTCCATGACTGTTAGAGTTTCCAAAATTCTATTTGAATTTTTTGGTTTAGTATAAAACGCCTTACCAACATGTTTTATATCATGTGCTTGCCCAGTAGTGAAGTGAGAATTAAGAGGGGTGCATTTAATAACTATATCCTTAACTTTCTTAGGTTGGGATACTTTGCCTTTGTATCCTATACCTATTCTTCCGTTTATGCTAACTCCATAGATCATTGAAGCCATCTTGCTTCTATCTATGTTTTTAGCAAGGAACTTCTGAAATCTAAGATCATATTCCTTTATGATCTTATCGGCATTACTGGGAGCCTCTGAGATTATTTCCTTTTGAGAGTTTTGTAAATCATTTTCTAGTTTTGAAATATTTTCTTTTAATTCAGAATTTTCTAATCTAAGACTCTCAGTTTCTTCAGAGTCAGAGACAAGATCCTTTTCCAGGTTCTGAATTTGACTCTGAGAGTCTGTTACCTTTCCAGAATCTCACTCAGACTTTCTGCTAGTTCAGCTTTAGAAAAATTAACAGTGAAGTCAGAAAATACCTCTTTAGCATATGATTTTGACCCTGATTCTATTTCAGAAGATTCAGAGACATCTAATAAGTTGTTCGTTTGAGCTATATTGTCTTATTCATCTTCTGATTCCGTTCCGCCTTCAGAAGATTTAGAGTCATCCCATGTTGCCATAAGACTTTTCTTTTTCTCCTTAACAAACTTACTTTTATGTTTCTCCTTCTGAAGCCTTGGACAATCACTTTTGTAGTGACCTTGTTTATTGCATTCATATCAGGTAATGATTCTGTTACTTGATTTTTTGTGTCCAGAAGAATGTTCAGAGTCATTTCTTGTTCTTCTGGAGTTTCTGAAATTCTTCTGCCTGTGCTTCCACAGCTGATTGATTCTTCTGGATAGAAAAAACAATTTGTCTTCTGGCGAGGATTCTCCAGAGTTTTCTGCTTCTGCCTGCAAAATTTTGGTTTCATATTTGTTAGATTTTAGAGCGAGAGACTTACATTGCTTTTGAGGCTCATCATCTTCTAACTCTATCTCATGGCTTCTGAGGGAGCTGACAAGTTCTTCTTGAGATATTATGTTCAGATCTTTTTCCAGTTTGAGAGCCGTGACCATTGGTCTCCATTGTTTTGGTAAACTTCTGAGAATCTTCTTTACATGATCAGCAGTTGAGTACCCTTTATCCAGCACCTTTAGCCCTGCAACCAGAGTTTGGAATCTAGAGAACATTATTTCAATGGTTTCGTCTTCTTCCATTCTGAAGGCTTCATACTTATGAATGAGCGCAAGGGCTTTGGTTTCTTTTACTTGCATGTTGCCTGCGTCATTCTCAGAGAATCAAACATGTTCTTAGCTGTTTCTCTATTAGTGATCTTCTCATACTCTGAATATGAGATGGTGTTAGAACATAGTTTGATTCTACAACCCTTAGTTAGAGTTTTGATGATAACAAATAAAAAGAACTAATGACAAATACAAAGAACAAATATGCACCCTAAAAATTATGTTGTGTGCATGCAGAAGTTCTGACCATAGAAGCATCAGAAGATAAGCATAAGAGCTACACGCTGAAGCAATCAAAACATGCGCTGAAGATTGATGACCAGAACTTGCATTAAAGCAAAGCAAACTCTGTTTCTAAACAAGAACATGTTAATCCAAGTCATCAATATTCTGAAGCATCATCAGCAAGCAAGGCGATAAGATTCTGAAGCGTTACTGATCATTCAAGACAACATTAATTCCAACGGCTTCTTTCAGACAGGATCTTCTCCAAATGGAAAGTGTGTTAATGACATTAAACATGCTTGATGGATTAATGCATAACCTGTTATCCATAAGTCAATTAAGTGATAACGATTATGATATAATCTTTAATCAAAATTCATGCAAAGCTGTTAGTCAGAAAGATGGGACTATCCTATTTAATGGAAAGAGGAAAAACAAAATTTATAAAATAAAACTTTCTGAACTAAAGAGTCAGAATGTAAAATGCCTACTTTCTGTTAACAACGAGCAATGGGTCTGGCATAGAGGATTGGGGCATGTTAGTATGAGAAGAATATCTCAGATTAACAAACTCAATCTGGTCAAAGGACTTCATAATTTGAAGTTCATCTCAGATGCTCTGTGTGAAGCATGTCAGAAAGGAAAATTTGCAAAACCTGCTTTCAAATCCAAAAATGTTGTTTCCACCTCTAAGCCATTAGAACTTCTGCACATTGACTTATTTGGACCAGTAAAAACTGCTTCAGTCAGTGGCAATAAGTATGGGTTAGTAATCATAGATGACTATAGCAGATGGACATGGGTAAAGTTCTTAAAACACAAGGACGAGTCACACTCTATGTTTGTTACCTTCTGCAACCAAGTTCAGAATGAAAAGGATCTTAGAATTGTCAAAGTCAGAAGTGATCATGGTGGGGAATTCGAAAATAAAAATTTTGAATTATTTTTTAATGAAAAAGGCATCTTGCATGACTTCTCTTGTCCTAGAACTCCCCAACAAAATTGAGTTGTAGAACGAAAGAACAGAACATTGTAAGAAATGGACAGAACCATGATCAATGAGACTAACATTGCTAAGATCTTCTGGGTAGATGCAATTAACACAACGTGTTACATTCAGAATGGAATCTCCATAAGACCTATTCTGGAAAAGACTCCATATGAATTGTGGAAGAACAGAAAGCCCAACATTTCTTATTTTCACCCATTTGGATGCACGTGCTTTATTCTGAATATAAAAAATTATCTGAACAAGTTTGACTCTAAAGCATAAAAGTGTATTATGTTAGGATACACTGAACGCTCAAGAGGGTACAAAGTATACAATACAGAAACATAGATTGTTGAAGAGTCAATCAGTGTTAGGTTTGATGATAAGCTTGACTCTAAAGATTCAAAGCAGAATGAATTCCTTGCAGGTATGGAAGTTGAACTCATAGGTTCTGAAGTCAACTCGTCAGAAGTTCTCAACAAAGATTCTCCCTCAGCATCAGAAAGAGTTACTGCAAGTAATCCAGCATATTCTGTTGATCAACTTCAGAAAAGGCTATCCAGAAATAACATTTATCACCCAGAAGATACAATAATGGGAAAGAAAGATGATCCAATCAGAACCAGATCAACATTCAGAAACTCTAAAGAATCCCTCATGGGACTAGTTTCTCTGATTGAACCAACAACTATTAATGAACACTTCTGGACAATGAATGGATTCTGGAAATGCAAGAGGAACTGAATCAATTCACCAGAAATGACGTATAGGATCTGGTTCCCAAACCAAAATGATTCAACGTCATTGGAACAAAGTGGGTGTTCAGAAACAAACTGAATGAGCAAGGAGAAGTCATCAGAAACAAAGCATGACTGGTAGCACAAGGTTATAGTTAGCAAGAGGGGATAGAATATACAGAAACCTTTGCTCCAGTCGCCAGGTTAGAATCTATCAGACTTTTAATATCATTTGCTGTAAATAATGGCATCACTCTGTATCAGATGGATGTCAAAAGTGAATTCTTAAATGGATATATATAGATGAAGAGGTATATGTGCACCAACTCCCTGGGTTTGAGAATTCCAAAAATCCAGAATATGTTTTCAAACTAAAGAAGTCACTCTATGGTCTGAAACAAGCTCCCAGAGCTTGGTATGAAAGACTAAGTAACTCCCTGTTAGAAAAGGAATTCACCAGAGGGAAAGTGGACACAACCTTATTCTGTACAACAATTAAGAATGACATGTTAGTATGTCAGATTTATGTTGATGACATCATCTTTGGATCTACTAAACCCTCTCTGGGAAGAGAGTTTGCTAAATGTATGCAGGCAGAGTTTGAGATGAGCTTGATGGGGGAACTCAAATTCTTTTTGGGCATTCAGATAAACCAAACTCCAGAAGGAACTTACATTCATCAGAGAAAATATGTCAAAGAACTTCTGAAGAAATTTGAACTCTCAGAATGTAAGCCCTCAAAGATTCCAATGCATCCCACGTGCATTCTGGAAAAGGAAGAGGTAAGTAAAAAGGTAGAACAAAAGGTATACAGAGGTATGATTGGTTCTCTTCTCTATTTGACGGCTTCAAGGCCTGACATTTTATTTAGTGTTTGCTTATGTGCTAGATTCCAATCAGATCCTAGAGAATCTCACTTAACAACATTTAAGTGAATTTTCAAGTATCTGAAAGGTACTACTAATTTGGGTTTGTTTTATAGAAAATCAAATGATTATAGCTTAGTAGGATATTGTGACGCTGACTTCGCTGGAGACAGAGTAGAGCGTAAAAGCACTTTTGGAAGCTGCCAGTTTCTGGGAGAAAATCTGATCTTATGGACCAGCAAGAGACAGTCTACAATTGCACTATCAACAGCAGAAGCTGAATACATAGCAGCTGCTGGATGTAGCACGCAAATGCTCTGGATGAAAAGTCAACTTGAAGACTTCAACATATTTGAGAGTAACATTCCTATCCTCTGTGACAATACTTCTGCTATTTGTCTCAGTAAGAATCCAAGTTTGTATTCTAGGGCTAAGCGTATAGAGATAAACCATTATTTTATTAGGGACTATATTCAGAAAGGAATTTTAACCTTAAAATTTATTGACACAGACCATCAATGGGCTGATATCTTTACAAAACCTCTTTCTGAAGATAGGTTTAACTTCATTCTGAAACATCTCAGCATGAAGCTATGTCCAAAATAAAATATTTTATTTATATATCTTAACCTTCAAAATTTGTTATCTTCTGTGAACTACTGATCAACCTATCTTCAGAGTTTAGAAGTACAGATTGCATCAGAATCTATCCATGAAGATCTGAACGTTTCATTTCAAGGATAGAAGCGTGTCGTTCACATAATCAAACAGTTGTCATCCATTCATCAGCTACTTTCTGAGGCTGAACACGCATTCACTTTTCTGAAAGGTCAAAGGCGCTGATTGAGTACATTGAGACACATGTCATGGGTAACCGTTCCAATATCTTTCTGAATCCCCCAAATTCAGCTGTCATTAATGCTTATAATCATGACTAATTATTTCTCTCTCTTACTGTTTACGCTTTCAAGAAAACTATTTAAACTCAAATTTTACTTTTTACATTCACTTCTTTTTACTCTCTCAATATTTTCTATCGTTTCAAGCTCTTGTTTTCAAAAACCACTTTCATCTTCCTCAAAATCTCGTGTGAACAATGGCTTCTTCAAGTGTCAAAAATATCAGTGCTCATGAATCTGCTTCAATGGAACAATATGAAGAACCTTACAGAACGCTCCTCACTCCTATTAATAATCTGGAAGTTCTCTCTGATATGATTGTTGATTTTAGGAGTCTTCAAGAAAATGGCTTCAATCTGTATGAAGACGTTACTGCTCAAGGATGGAACAGGTACTTTGACCGTATGGTTGGTCCAACATTTCCCATTCTTGTCAAAGAATTATGGATACATGCTTCTTCTTCAAATCATCAGGTTACTTCTTATGTCATGGAGAAGAAAATTGTTATTACAGAAGACCTAATTGCAAAGCTTCTTGGATACAATGGTGGAGGTGTCATATGCATTGACATGGCTGAGAGATGCTCTGACGTAAGATCTATTGTAAAGGAAATTTTTACTCATGGACTTCCCTCTAGTAAAATCAGGGATTTGAAGGATCACCATATAATTTGGGCCAGAATCATTGTGGGGTGTATCAACCATATGAAGCCAACTAGCTCTCCTGATTATATCAACATTGATCAGCAGTTTCTGATCTATTTAATTGCCAAGAGGACTAAGGTAAACCTCCCACACTTGTTGTTTAATCATCTTAGAACTAGTGTGAAGGAAACAAGAGAAGATGAACGGACCAAGAGGGACTGGATACCCTTAGGAAGACTCATATCAGATATTCTGACAGAGAATAGGCTGATAGAACATTTGACTGAAGCCCAGGAAATCAGCACATTGGAAGCAACCGCTGGGAAGCCCCTGAACGCTAAAAATCTGAAGAAGATGAAAATCATTGAGAATATCAAGAAGTTTTGTACCCCAAAATTTGCCCTCCCATATTTCTCAAAACATTTCAAGAAAGATCCTGAAGTTGCTAAAGGTAGTCCAAGGGTTGGCCAGACAAGCTCTCTCCTAAGGCAGTCTACCTCAAATTAGGGTTTCATGTTGCATCAAGATACTTGAGTCCAAGTGATCCCAAATTCTCACCAATTTCCTAATATGTTCTCAAGATCATCCATGTCAAGTTTCAAGCCTTGCAGAGGAAGTTTGCTCAGTCAATTGCTCAAAGGACTTGAAAATCGACTGTGCTAGGGCAAAAGTCAACTGTGGCCCACATATAGTCAAAAATCAAGATTTTTTAGTCAAAATTATCATTTTGAAGGATATTTCATCATTTGATCAAGGGCTGATCATAATTCATCAAGGATTGCTCATAATTCCTCAAGAATCAAAAGTTGCTAAATTAGGGTTTTGTAGGAAAAGTCAACTCAACTTTGACCAAGCATAACTTTCTCATACTTTATGAGAAATGAACCATCCGAAGCTCATTTTGAAGAGTATGAAATAACCTACAATCCATCTTCATCTCCCAAGTTAAAAATATTCACTCACAAGAAGTTATGAATTTGGACATTATAGGTCATTTTGGAAAGTCAACAAAGACACCTTTTTGTCAAAGCTTCATACATGAGCATGGAATATCAAAATGATATAAGACTAAAAGGGTTGCTTAGAGGACATCTCAAGCTTTCTAAAAAGTCGAAGAACACCTTCAAAGAGTCAAAATTGAGAAAGTTATGCATTGGTGAAGTTGACCTTTTTTTACAAAATTGCCAAAAGTCAACTATGCCTAAAACTTCAAATTTTGCCAAATGGGCCCAATCTTTTTCACTTGTTTTGAGTTGGCAACATAGTCCACGAGCTCTAGCCCTTGCCACTTGTCATTATCATGTTTTTATTATTTATTTTGATTTTTATTTGATTTAAATCAATTTTAATCAAAATAAATCATATAAAATCCAAAATATTGAAAACAAAAGATTTTGTGCTTGTTTCAGGTTTTAAATTACAGCTAGCATAAAATCAAACTCGTGTAAAGGATTGGTGTGCATAAGAAGATTGATTTTAGGCCAATTTTGGAATGATATTCAAGAGAATCAAATCACAATAAAATTCAATAATGGAAGAAGATTGAGTACATTCTATCAACCCTAATCCATTCCTCGATACATATAGAAGCGAGGCAGACCAAAAAAGGCTGGAGAAGGAGGCGCGGCAAGGAGAACCAAACTTGAAAAATCACAACAAAAGTTATGGATCGAATTCATTGTTCAAAGCATCCTCAAGGCATTCTAGCTATCTCAATCACTTCCTGAGATCCCCAGCAAGCGAAAGCAATCGAAATCAAGCATTTCCAGGCCCTATAACGCACTGTAAGGCATTCACGACACCCACCTTTTCTTGAATTCTGTTTGCATAATTCTTGCACATTCAACATAATATAATCATAGATTCTTGTTCACCATGACAATTGCAAGCTTTCTATAATACCCAATTGCATTTTCATGGACTGAATCGTGAACTGCCATTGTTAGGTTTTTGGATTCCGTTTTAGGGTTTTTGCTTGCAGATAAAATTAGCCTTCATAAATGGTACTATCATGTTCAGGAGGACAAGACGAATCCAACCATGGAATTAGATGTCATTTATATTGCTCATGGAGGATTTTGGAACGAGCTCTGTTTGTAGTGACGGACAAACGTCCGTAGGTAAAAGTGTTTCACTTTTACCAACGGTGCAAGGTTAAAGACGCCTGCGTGTCACCTTTCCATTGGCATATTTGAATCTGGCGCGCGTTTTCTATGATCTCCATTAACCCACTTTGTTTTCCATATTATTATTATTACTTATTTTATGTACAGAAAGAACAAGTGGCACAGTTGGTAAGCGTAGTGTTGGATAATGCTTTAGGACCTGGGTTCGAATCCCAGGTCCCCAAATTTATCCATGTTATTTTTCTTTTCAGGATCCAACGCGTTTACAAGCCAAAGGACTACCATGGACTCTCAAGATCTAGCCCTTAGATCTCCAGATGGCCAAATTTGATGGCCATCATCTGAAGGTGCATCATGAAGCCTAGTCAACACAGCACACTTAATCCAGGAAGTCAACGTGGACTTCCATCTTTGGGCTCAGAATTCTGCTTTTTGCACCCTCCAAATTGCTTTTGCAGGCCCAATTCCTTATCCTTTTTTTCTTTTTTATTTTAATTAATTCATTTATTTTACTTACTAACAAACAATTATTTTCTTTTTATCAAAAATCACAAAAATATTACTTTTCTTAAATTAGGTCTAGATTTTTTATTTTTATTAAAAAATTAGTTAATTTAATTAGATTTTAATTTTAGACAACTTTAAACCTTTTTGTACATAATTGAAATTAATTAGAACAAATAGGTTTTATTTCTAATTTAATTATTTTCTTTTCTTAAAAATAACAAAAACACAAAAATAGGCCATGTAATTATTTTTATTAAATCACTAATTAATTTTCATACTTAATTTAGAAAACTTAATTCTTTTATTAAAAACAACAAAAACATTTTTTCTTTTGATTAGGTTAGAAGGGTCAAAACCCTAATTTTCTCCCGATCTAAATTTCATCGCGCGCGTTATTATTGTTTTTATCCTATTATTGTAACTGCTCACAAGGTGTAATAGTTTTTAGGACGTTTATTTGCATTTATAGCTTTAATTTTAAAGGGTTTGTTTTTGGCTATGTAAATACCCGAAGCCTTGTAATAGCTTAGTTTAATTTCCGCATTTTAAATTCCGCAAATACTAAACTGTTAGATGTATGATATTTGGATGCATCAGAAGAATGTATGATTAATTTTAAAACAGTTAGATAACCCTAACATGTGCAAAGATAAATAATCTGAAATTGAATCATTCGCACATGCGCACTCCTAGGGTACACTCCCACTTGGTTGCCTTCGGTAAACAGTCATTGAGTATAGGATGCTTTAGTGGTCGTCCTTTTGTCCAAAGATCAAAGTTGCCCCAGAAAGGTTGCCTCGGATATTGTTGCCTCGGATAATTGATCTAAGACATTAGGGTTATTACTAAGACGTCCTAACATTGCTTTAGTGACCGTCCGTCCCTTTCAAATTGACCCTCAAAACTCCAACGACGGTGCTACCTACTCACTAATAGTGGGATAGCGCTGTCTAAAGGAAACGAATACAGAACAATTCTTTTTTCGAGTAGGTAGATTAGCACTTAAGTACTTGCTCAAACAAAACAAACTTTTTTTTCACACTTACACTCTTTTACAAACACTTCATTACACTCTTGAAGACAGAAGCAAGAGTTAAATCAAAGTCAAAACAAAATCTTTTCAAATCACGCAAACACAAAGAAAACAATTTTGAAAATGATGAGCAAGTACCTAAGAGCCCGTAGATAACTACGGATAGAAAGGGTGCTAATACATTCCCTTTCTATAATCTACCCCCCGTACTCAGAAAATCTCAAAAAAGGAATTTTTCTGTGCTTTTTTCCTTTCCTTGTTGGATAAAATAAAAGTCGGTGGCGACTCTTGCTTACCGCGACATTTTGAGAAAACAAACGCAAAACGCAAACCAGTAATTCCTTAAAAAAGGGGAAACACGTCTCAGTTCTGGCCACTGTATCACATAACTGGTGACTCTGCTGGGGATTTAATAAGTGGGGTGTACCTTAGGATTAGTTCATCATATTATTTATTTTGATTTTGATTTGATTTAAATCAATTTTAATCAAAATAAATCATATAAAAACAAAATATTGAAAACAAAAGATTTTGTGCTTGTTTCAGGTTTTAAATTACAACTAGCATCAAATCAAACTCGTGTAAAGGCTTGGTGTGCATAAAAAGATTGATTTTAGGCCAATTTTGGAGTGATATTCAAGAGAATCAAATCACAATCAAATTCAATAATGGAAGAAGATTGAGTAAATTCTATCAACCCTAATCCATTGCTTGATACATATAGAAGTGAGGCAGACCAAAAAAGGCTGGAGAAGGAGGCGCAGCAAGGAGAACCAAACTTGAAAAATCACAACAAAAGTGCTGGATCGAATTCATTGTTCCAAGCATCCTCAAGGCATTCTAGCTATCTCAATCACTTCCTGAGATCCCCAGCAAGCGAAAGCAATCGAAATCAAGCATTTCCAGGCCCTATAACGCACTGTAAGGCATTCACGACACCCACCTTTTCTTGAATTCTGTTTTCATAATTCTTGCACATTTAGCATAATATAATCATAGATTCTTGTTCACCATGACAATTTCAAACTTTTTATAATACCCAATTGCATTTTCATGGACTGAATCGTGAACTTCCATTGTTAGGGTTTTGGATTCCGTTTTAGGGTTTTTGCTTGTAGGTAAAATTAGCCTTCATAAATGGTACTATCATGTTCAGGAGGACAAGACGAATCCAACCATGGCATTAGATGTCATTTATATTGCTCATGGAGGATTTTGGAACAAGCTCTGTTTGTAGTGACGGACAAACGTCCGTAGGTAAAAGTGTTTCACTTTTACCAACGGTGCAAGGTTGAAGACGCATGCGTGTCACCTTTCCATTGGCATATTTGAATCTGGCGCGCATTTTCTTTGATCTCCATTAACCCACTTTGTTTTCCATATTATTATTATTACTTATTTTATGTACAGAAAGAACAAGTGGCTTAGTTGGTAAGCGTAGTGTTGGATAATGTTTCAGGACCTGGGTTCGAATCCCAGGTCCCCCAATTTCTCCATGTTATTTTTATTTTCAGGATCCAACGCATTTACAAGCCAAAGGACTACCATGGACTCTCAAGATCTAGCCCTTAGATCTCCAGATGGCCAAATCTGATGGCCATCATCTGAAGGTGCATCATGAAGCCTAGTCAACACAACACACTGAATCTAGGAAGTCAACATGGACTTCCATCTTTGGGCCCAGAATTCTGCTTTTTGCAACCTCCAAATTGCTTTTGTAGGCCCAATTCCTTATCCTTTTTTTCTTTTTTATTTTAATTAATTCATTTATTTTACTTAATAACAAACAATTATTTTCTTTTTATCAAAAATCACAAAAATATTACTTTTCTTAAATTAGGTCTAGATTTTTTATTTTTATTAAAAAATTAGTTAATTTAATTAGATTTTAATTTTAGACATTTTAAAACCTTTTTGTACATAATTGAAATTAATTAGAACAAATAGGTTTTATTTCTAATTTAATTATTTTCTTTTCTTAAAAATAACAAAAACACAAAAATAGGCCATGTAATTATTTTTATTAAATCACTAATTAATTTTCATACTTAATTTAGAAAACTTAATTCTTTTATTAAAAACAACAAAAACATTTTTTCTTTTGATTAGGTTAGAAGGGTCAAAACCCTAATTTTCTCCCGATCTAAATTTCATCGCGCGCGTTATTATTGTTTTTATCCCATTATTGTAACTGCTCACAAGGTGTAATAGTTTTTAGGACGTTTATTTACATTTATCGCTTTAATTTCAAAGGGTTTGTTTTTGGCTATGTAAATACCCGAAGCCTTGTAATAGCTTAGTTTAATTTCCGCATTTTAAATTCCGCAAATACTAAACTGTTAGATGTATGATATTTGGATGCATCAGAAGAATGTATGATTAATTTTAAAACAGTTAGATAACCCTAACATGTGCAAAGATAAATAATCTGAAATTGAATCATTCGCACATGCGCACTCCTAGGGTACACTCCCACTTGGTTGCCTTCGGTAAACAATCATTGAGTATAGGATGCTTTAGTGGTCGTCCTTTTGTCCAAAGATCAAAGTTGCCCCAGAAAGGTTGCCTCGGATATTGTTGCCTCAGATAATTGATCTAAGACATTAGGGTTGTTACTAAGACATCCTAACATTGCTTTAGTGATCGTCCGTCCCTTTCGAATTGACCCTCAAAACTCCAATGACGGTGCTACCCACTCACTAATAGTGGGATAGCGCTGTCTAAAGGAAATGAATACAGAACGGTTCTTTTTTCGAGTAGGTAGATTAGCTCTTAAGTACTTGCTCAAATAAAACAAACTTTTTTTCACACTTACACTCTTTTACAAACAAAGTTTTCAAAAACACTTCATTACACTCTTGAAGACAGAAGCAAGAGTTAAATCGAAGTCAAAATAAAAGCTTTTCAAATCACGCAAACACAAAGAAAACAATTTTGAAAATGATGAGCAAGTACCTAAGAGCCCGTAGATAACTACTGATAGAAAGGGTGGTAATACCTTCCCTTTCTATAATCTACCCCCCGTACTCAAAATCTCGAAAAAGGAATTTTTTCTGTGCTTTTGTTCCTTTCCTTGTTGGATAAAATAAAAGTCGGTGGCGACTCTTGCTTACCGCGACATTTTGCGAAAACAAATGCAAAATGCAAACCAGCAATTCCTTAAAAAAGGGGAAACACGTCCTAGTTCTGGACACCGTATCACAAGAAGGAACCTACTGTTACTTCTTATGCAACCATCACCTCAAGAAGGATACCTCTGGATGAGTTTCCTCTATTTTCTGAGATTGACTCCAAGCCAGAAATAATAGTCAGATATATGGACGACTGTAAGGCAGATGGTAATGCACTAGAAATCAACATCCAGGATTTGCATAAGGCTGCTCCAGAAGTTGTTTTGAAGAAGACCAAGAAGAGGAAAGCTGCAGCAGATGGACCATCTCAGAGGACTCCAAAAGCTGCCAAAAAGAAAGGTAATACTTCCTCTGTTACTGTTATAGAATCAATAAATGTATCAACATCTGAAGCCTTGCCTTATCAACCAAAAAACCCATCACCAAAAAAATTTGAAGACTTTGACATAGGGTTTGATCCGTCAGAAACTCTAGGTCTGAATGAACCTCACTCCCTTTCTTAAAATCCAAATCCTGAACAAAACCAACCAGAACTTCGCAAAGTTCTGTCTGACATTGATTTATTTGACCAAGACCTTTCCGCTCCCATACCATAAAATCTAAATTCTCAACTCCCTGAAAATCCAAACTCTGATACCACACCATAAATTCCGCAACCACACTCTCCACAACAAGAAATTCCTCATCCACAATCACCTCAACCAGAAATTTCTCAACCAGAAATTTCACAACCACAATCACCTCAACAAGAAATTCCTCAACCTGAAATACAACAACCAGAAGCTCAACCTTCTGAGAATCAATCTTCTGATATCCATGAACCAGAACCTCACCATGCTTCAACAAACCAATCTGAAGAACCTCATTCAGATTCTGATACAATCCCAATACCTGGAATCACAGAACCTCTTGCAGTTCGCATGCCTGTCACCATCCATGACATTCCAGAAATTCCTTCATCTCTTGAATCCACACCACCAAACTCCCCTACCAGTCCAATTATCATTCCTGACTATCCCACTCCTTCACCCACTAACAGTCCAACTGACAACATAAGACTTGTCATTGATCCAATTGTGCTGGAAAGACTAGCTTCTATCTCTCACAAAACTGCCATTCCCATACCTAAACCAACTGAAACCACATCAGATGTTGGTACAAATTTGTTGATTTTTGAAACAAGGATGCATGAATGGATAAATTCTTTGAAGCATGCTAGTCAAGAGATGACTAATCCTGCTGCTTCTGATTATATATGGACAAAATTCAGAAACTGGCTTAGTTCTGAAACGCTGAAGCTGAAGGAACAGAGTTATGAACAGGTTCAGCAGAACTTTAGTGATAAGCTGAAGGCTTTTCAAGACCAAGTTCTGAGCCAACTGCTCAAGAAAGACATCCTATCGCTGGATAATGCTCCTTGGAAAGAGCATCATCCCTCAGATGAAGTTCAACCAAAATCAGAAAGTCTCTCCCTGACTGCTGCTCCAAAAGACATGATCACAGTAGAAGAAATGGCTCATTCTGAACAAGCTGCAGAATGCTCTGAGCAACGTCCAACTCCTGAAGAAACTCCAGCACCTTCCTTATTTATGCAAACTTTGGAAGAGTTGAATAAAGAAAATGCTCTAATCCATGCAAGGTTGGATAAGCAGGAGGACACGAACAAAGAGATTAAAAGCATTTTGGGCAAGCAAGAAGAGTCTAATACTCAGATCAAGAGCTTGCTGGAAGCGTTGTTCACACGACTTCCCCCTCCTTCTTAGATTTCTGTTTTAAATCTGTTTATCTGTAACACTTAATTTTTACCTCTTCTGTTCTGGAACTTATCGTTGCATCATGTTTTTAATATAATTTAACTATTTTGACCCTGATTATATTGCCTTTTTGAAAACTGACAAAAAGGGGGGAGAAAGTAAGATATTTTTAATAATGGTTTACTGAGACAGAAGTCTCAAACATTCTGAATTACTTAACCTCTATCTTTTGAAAAGATTGAACAGGTACAAATTCTGATGAAAGCTGCAGCTAAACTCTGATGCTCAAGGAACTTAAGGGAAGTAATCAACTCAGGGGGAGTTTCTCTTAAACTTTTGTTCTTTATTTTTAATTGAAAAATATAGTTTTTGTCATCATCAAAAAGGGGGAGATTGTTAGAACATAGTTTGATTCTACAACCCTTAGTTATAGTTTTGATGATAACAAATAAAAAGAACTAATGACAAATACAAAGAACAAATATGCACCCTAAAAATTATGTTGTGTGCATGCAGAAGTTCTGACCATAGAAGCATCGGAAGATAAGCGTAAGAGCTACACGCTGAAGCAATCATAACATGCGCTGAAGATTGATGACCAAAACCTACGTTAAAGAAAAGCAAACTCTGTTTCTGAACAAGAACATGTTAATCCAAGTCATCAATATTCTGAAGCGTCATCAGCAAGCAAGGAGATAAGATTCTGAAGCGTTACTGATCATTCAAGACAACATCAATTCCAACGGCTTATTTCAGACAAGATCTTCTCCAAATGGAAAGTGTGTTAATGACATTAAACATGCTTGATGATCAACATTATTCCACTGACTATATAAACAAAGTCAATATTCAAAATCATGGACATTTTTGCTACATAACCACTCACGCATATTCAAAGCTGCAAGCAATATTCTTTACATTTCCAAACTATAATCTTGTGTAAATTATCACAGTTGTGATAAACAGTTTTTGAAAGAAAAACAACAACACACATCTTGTATAATTATTTTGAAACAATGTTCCTTGAGATTAACCAGATTGTGGTTGTACTCAAGAAGACTTTAACAGTTGTTAAAGTAGTGATTGTAATCATTTTGAGATTAGTGAATTAAGGCCTCGCTGGAGAGAGGTGAAATCACCTTGATGGGTGGACTGGAGTAGTTTGATATCAAACGAACCAGGATAAAAATACTGTGTCATTGTGCTTTTGATTTCAAGTTTTCAATTCAACCCCCCTTCTTGTGTTTTTCACTTCTTCAGATTGCACTCAAGAGAATCGTTCTGGCCTTGTGATGATTTCTGAAGTTTTTCTTTTGATGATCTGTCATCCTTTTTCTGTCAATCTTATAACCGCTTTCATCAACAAGATGTATGTATCCATCAGTTACCACATCCCAGAGGTCAGCGTCATAGGCTAGGAAGAAACTTCTGATCATATCCTTTCAGTAGTAAAAAATTTCACCGTCAAATATTGGAGGGCTGCTGCTGATGTTTTGACTTGTTCCCATTATAGTGTTTTTCCCCCTTTGGATCTTTATTTGACACGGTTAAGTGTTTGTACCCAGATCCAGATGCTCTGATACCAATTGAAGAAGTGAAAAACACAAGAAGGGGGGTGAATTGGAATCTTAAAAACAAAAGCAGTAGACACGATATTTTTATCCTGGTTCGCTTGATCTCAAACTACTCCAGTCCACCCGCCAAGGTGATTTCACCTCTCTTGAACGAGGACTTAATTCACTAATCAACCTGATTACAAATCTACTTTAACAACTATTAAAGTCTTCTTGAGTCCAAAACCACAACCTGATTTTCTCAAGGAAATTCACTAAATAGTTAATTGAATAAAAGTGTACAATGATGTTTCTAATAAATAGTATCACAAACTTGTGATGTATTACACAGTTTAATATTGAATCGTTGAAGATGAAGAATGATAGTTGCATTGTTGACTTTTCACGTGAGTGTTTCTTTTTGAGCGCAGTTGTTCATCGTCATGAAATTTTCTTCTAGTCTGCTTTATATAGGCCTTGCAATAGAGACATAAGAAGATACTTTTGGTAAGTCCATAACACGAGTTAATGAGCTTTGCAAATCAGGAGATCATTGTCTGTTTGTAGTCGTTACTTGTGATCTTGCATTGATGGAATTGTAACGCTTCAGAGCTTCTCACATCAGAGAATGAATATTACCGTTGAGAGTTCTTTACATCTTGATTAAAATTTTGCACATCAGAGTATTAGAGATTCTATTTCGCAGCGCTGGTGCATTCAGAAGTTCAAATAGAACTTCTTCATATAAGCTTGTCAGCATATTTGATGCGTCTGAATCTTTTATTGTTCTCTCAACTTCTGTGCTTGCATAATCAGAACTTCTGGTGATGTTCTGGAAGAACTTCCAGTTGCATCAGAACAACTTTTTCACATCAGAACTTCCTGCATGTAAATATACTTTTATTAGCGAGCATATTTGTTCTTTATATCATGTGTTTGTTATCATCAAAACTCTTACTGGGATGTAGAACCAATTTATGTTCTAACATAGTTTCCATCTTCGACCACAACACATGCATCCTTAAGTGAGACCATTCTTGGTACAACTTCATTATCTTTTGACATGTTGGAGGAGATTTTGGTGGCGGTAACCATAGGAGGAACAACTTAGAAAGCCAAGCACAGAGTCTCTATGAACTCACCATCCATTTACACATATTTGAAGGAATTGAGGTGGCTCACCATAAATTCTTCTTTGCCGCAAACTGTAATGATCTTCCCTTTGGATATTTTAATTTTTGATGAAGGGTGGATGTTACTGCCCCTGCCTCATGGATCCAAGGGCGCCCAAGCAAACAAGAGTAGGTGGGACGTATGTCCATTATGTAGAAGGTAGAGTTGAAAACCTGTGAGCCAACTTTAATTGGGAGATCCACCTCTCCATGAACCATCCTCTTAGACCCATCAAAATCCCTTACAACAATATCTCTTGGCTTCAATACCAGTCCTTCATAATCTAGCCGGTCCAAAGCACCTTTGGGTAACATATTTAAAGATGAGCCAATATCAATTAGGACATGGGCCAGGGTGGTCCCCTTGCATTCAATAGAGATATGCAAGGCTTTATTGTGGTTCCTTCTCATAGGAGTCAAATCAACATCAGAGAACCCTAATCCATTATCAGCCGTTAAACTTGCTACACAGTTCTCGAACTGGTCAGGTATGGTTTCTTGGGACACATGGGCTTTCTTCAAGAACTTGATTAGAGCCTGGGCATGAACGGCCGAACAGAGTAAAAATGACAACATGGAAATTTTAGAGGGGGTTTGCCCCAGCTACTCAACTATTTTGAAGTCACTCTTCTTTATGATTTTCAAGATTTCCTCCATCTCTCGAGTGGAGGGTTCTTCAGCGTCATTATCTTTGGTAGGTGCCTCTATCCCAGCAGACTCACCTTCTTTCTCTTTGCCTCCAGTGTTGGCACTAGACTTGTCATTGGTTATGCAGACGAGAGTTGTTGTAGTAGTGAGTGGTGAAATATCATGGGAAAAGATCCTCCTTGTTCTTGTTACTTTACTAGAACCTGTAATATTAGTAACATCAACTTCGACTTTATTGATCCATGAATCTTGTTTTATCCCATGATAATAAACCTCGACACGATAGTTCCATGGAACCGCTTTATCAGAGGAGTAGGGAATATGCCCAGCGGCAGTGATTATTAAAGGAGCAATGGTTGGTTCATTTGAAATCCTAATAGGACCCTTTAAGGGGACCCTAAAAGGCTTGTTGGAAATTATTATTATGGACAAGTATTCAACTTTGTTGGTTAAAATTTTGATGGTAGGAATCTTCTCAAACAAAATCTCGCGGCTATCTATCAGGTGTTGCACACCTTCCTTCAGCCGTTTGCACCTATTTACTTGTCGAGCACAACAAACACAATCTTTAGAACAACTAGGGAACACCCCGGCTCTCAACAAATTATCCTTTACAATAGTTAATGGAGTTGTTAAATCTTCAATGGAGGAGACAAAAGTAGTATCATTAATGGCATTAACACTTTTGCCATGGTTCGACATTGGTGCAGTTATCACATTTGGAGTAGCAGGTGGATCAAATTAAATTGTTTTATTGTCTATCAAATCTTGAATATTATTCTTCAGATCCCAGCATTGATCAGTTTCATGCCCATGGTTGTTGGAATGATATGCGCACTTGGCATTTGGATTGTACTTAGGTGATGAAAGGTTTGGATTGGATGGTGAGTTACATAATGTCACTAAGTTGGCCTTCAATAGAGGTTGTAAGGCTTGGGATAATGACATGCTTATCCTTATGAACTGTCTCCGTGGAACTTCGGATCTTTGATTGTTGGATGATTTCCTTTGAGCAGATGGAGGGTTGGAGATTAACACATCATTAACAGAGGATCGAGGATCCTTCTTGGTATGGGACCTTTCCCCATACACAACATTTGTTTCCTTCTTTCCAGTGAAGGGCTTCTTTACAATATTGGATGCAGAAGCAGATGTCATGGGAATTTTCCCACTCTTAATGCCATTTTCTACCCTTTCACCAGTTAGGATCAACTCGGTGAAACCAGACGAAGAACTGCCAATCAATAAGTTGAAAAATGGGCCCCTTTAACGTACCCATGAAAATGTCAACTAGTTCTCTGTCAGTTAGTGGTGTTTGGACCCTACCAGCAATATCTCTCCATTTTTGTACGTACTCTTTAAACCCCTCATTAGTACCCATTGTCATAGCTTGAAGTTGGACTCTGGTTGGTGCCAGATCGGCATTGTATTGATATTGATGATAAAAAGCAGTGGCTAGCTCTTCCCATGTGTGGATGCGGAACCCTCTAATTGATAGAACCATTCTATTTGAGTCCCAACCAGAATCTCTTGGAAGAAATGGATCCAAAGCTTTTTGTCGGTAGTGTGCGGCTGTATCTTGCGCACGTAAGACCTTAGATGAAGTTTCGGGCAGGAAACCCACTCATACTTGGAGATGACGAGTATTTTGAACTTATAGGGGATGACGACCCCAGGTACTAAACCCAACTCACTAAAATCGAAACCAGGCACAACTTGAATTTCAACAGCCTTTAGTCTATCCTCCAACTGCTTGTATTTATCTTCAGCTGGAGGCTATTGCTCATCAAAATAATCTTCGTCTTTAGAAGCTTGATTATTGGCACCCCTATCACGGGTGCTCCTTGCCTCTTCATCTTTATTTTTGTCCTCCTCAGACGATTCTTCAACCATCTGTACCTGACGAACCGAACCTTTGAACCTCTTACGCATGTTAATGAAGGCCTTCTTTTTGGTTTTCTTCTTGGCTACCAGCAAATTCATCAGCTCTTGTCGCCCCGTAGCCAGGGTCAACAAGGTCTCTTGGAACTGGGAATTCTGCATTTGCAAGTCCTTCACTGTTTGCTCGATATCCATCTTACTGAAATAAATAGTAGAAAGATAACGAAACCTGTTGTGGAAAACTTGTTTATGTTATGATGCATGAAAATATGTATGCAAATGATTTCAAGGACTTAGAAGACTTAAATTTGTTTAGACAAAAGGGAACAAACATTAATTGTATTAATAAGTTCAAATTGATTATAAAATGCCTCTCGGGCTTATATTAAAAGAAACAAAATGAATTAAAATATAATAAGAATGGCTCAAATTTCCTATGGATGCTTCCTCTTTGGAGCAATATAGGCATTCAGGCTCCTCTCCTCATGAAGTTGTCTCTGAGCTCCAATGTCTTCTTCTCACTTGTATAAAACTGGGCTTCAAAGGTGTCTCGCTCCCCCTTTAGCTGAATCTAAGCTCTTAGCAAATCTTCGAGAGAAGTAGGCATATCAGGATAAAGGACAGTATATGGGACATCTCCTTCGGCAACATGTTTCATAATGATTGGTAAGATGGAGGGGTAAGGCATCACGAGACTTTGAGCACGAGTTCGTAGCCACTTAAGGTAAGGCTCAAGGGGGATGGAATTCTTATGTCCCAATGTCTTACTATCCCCTTTATTTATCATTCTCCAAGCTCGTATGAACCTTTGATTATAGCCTTGGTCATCACCCTCGTAATCGAATACTAAACCTTGGATGAGTGCATCATGGGGACCATCTCTTCTTGCATACCCAAACTGTCGTAATGCAAAAGAAGGGTTATAGGTGATACCTCCCATAATGCCTAAGAATGGGACGTTAGGGAATTCCCTACAATGGTTAATGATGGTAATATCCTCCAAGGATCGAGAACACCAATGAATATCAGATTGTGTGATTGACATTAACCTTTGAGACCATGTCAAGCCTTGCTCATTCTTCAATGTTGATCGAGGTAGGTGCGAAATAAACCACCTAGAGAGTAATGGAATGCAACACAAAAGAGTACCCCTTTTCTTCATGGTGCAAGTGTGGAAACAACGTAGAATGTCTCCAAGAAAAGCAGGTATGGGATTACGAGAGAGAAAAACCTTGATGGCATTCACATCTATGAGTTGGTCCGGATTGGGAAATAGAACCAAACCATAGATTAGAAGGGCCAAGACATCCTCAAAATCTTGAAAATCCATATCTTCCCAGAACAAACAAGCTTTCTCCAAAAGAAATTTGGCTAAGAAACCCTTAACTCCACTTCTTGTCTCCCAATTTTCCATGATGTCAGATCTCTTCAAATGCAAGGCTTTGGCAATCACTTCAGGCTTTAAAGTTTCTTCTAAACCGGTGAATGGTATTTGATCTAACACAAGCACTCCTAATAAATGAGAGAATTCTTCTAATGTAGGCACCAATTGGTAGTCGGGAAAGGTGAGGAAATGATGCATAGGATCAAAGGATTGGAAAAGCACACACATCATTTCTTCTTGAACGTTTTAGGTAGCCAAGTTGAGAAGTCGACCATATTTCTTGGTGAAGGGAGAATCTCTGGGAACTCTTGGTGTTAATTATTGAAGTTGAGGATACACTTTCATGAAGTTAATTCAGATGGTATTCTTACGAGTGGAAGTCATGACCTATAAAACAGAACAAAGATAAATTCCTAAATCCTTGAAATGGTTAGCGAGAATGCTTATGATGTCATGATGTTTATGATGCCATGAATAATAATAAAAAACAAAGCACACAAAGATCTTAGGTTTAGTTTGCATGAGGTCTATTGGTAAGTACCCTCTTGAAGTTTAGTTGGTTCAACCTATCCTAGAAAGTAACCAGGTTCTAGGGAATCTCAATATCATGAATCTTTCTTTATTGGGCATTGTTTTAGCACAATCAATCTTTTTTTGCAGCCAAAATATCCCAAAAGTCTGATCTCAATGAGCGTAGTATCGAGTATCAACCAATTTTCAGCTTTCCACTGAAACCGGCTTTCTCACTACTTCCTAATGGCCAAGTTGTTAAATTAAAGGTTCTAAGGTTAGTTAGTGCTTCATGACACTGCTCAGCGGCCCCGTATTCTCCTCGATTCAACATAAGGGATACCGGTACCAACAAATGCGTCACACTAACGTAGCCATTGCTTCAACCATATCGGTCTACGCCGTACAATTTTCACAATCTATTGCTACTTACCTAATGATGTTCCCCGATCCGGGTAGAGGATCAATACAAACCCAATCAAGGACCCATAAATGTAAAGCAAGCAAGTAAAACAAAGAAATCAATTAGATATGATCTAGCTCTAAGGTAACCCCACTTTTAATATTCCCCAGTAGAGTCGCCAGTTCTGTAATACGGTGGGAGAACTGACTTAGTTGTTTTGCGTTTGATTGTAATTGTTGCGGATAGAAAGAGTTGCCACCGACTTTTCTTTTATCCAATAAGGAAAGAGTGAAAAGAACATGAAAGACCTTTTATATTTTTATTCTTTGAGCTCGGGGGGTATATTATGAAAAGGGAAGGTGTTAGCACCCTTTTCATCCATAGTTATCTATGGGCTCTTAGTTGCTTGCTAGATCATTTTTGAAATTGCTTTGTTTGAAATGTGTTTGTGGTGGGTTTTTGAAAGTATTTTGAAAATGCCTTTGTTTTATAAAACTTTGTAATGATTCTCGTCTCTATAAGAATGTATACAAAGTGTTGGTTTTGAAAATAGTTCAAAGAGATGTTTGTTTTCGAAGGTGTTTTGAAAGTGTAAGTGTGAAAATGTTTTTAGTTTGATGAGCAAGAAACTACGAGCGTCCTACCTACTCAAAAGGTCTTTATTATTTTTCCTCCTCCTTTAGATATTTCTACCTTACCATTGATTGATAAGAATCCCTATCGTTGGATGTCAAGGGACACACGCGGGTCAATCGTGTAGTCATAGAAGGCAACTTATGAGATGCTTTAGCAATTTTTGTAAGGGACTAGATCGTTTACCAAAGGCAACATCGAGGGACATCGAGGGACTATAATCTTTTTTTTATCGAGGGTCTTTGCTAAAACGCCCATATTCGAGGGACATGACTATTTTCCGAGGCAACAAGCAAGGTTACCCTAGAGGTGCACATGTGAATAGTGTGTTTGATTGCATGCATTTTTTGTCTTTTAAGATTAGGGTTTTCTAGCAGTTGATTTTATCTTGCCATACACACTCTAATCACTAACAACTTATATTAAAGAGGTAAATTGCGGAACATCATTAGGGGAGTGGGGGTACAATTTATAAATGGGGATGGATATGAGCTTAAATATTACAACCATATTGAATAGCCATGAAGAAACTATGTGGAACATGTAAAAGCAAAGGAAAAGGAAATAAAAATGCATTTTTGAACATTATGTGTCGACACATGCTCTTTTGCATCGACACATAACCTTCCCATGCCCCTGTTTTGCGAAATCAACTCAGTATGAGTCGATACATAATGGTATGTGTCGACTCATACCCTGCATGTGTCGACTCATACGTGCTTTATGCCGACTCATACACTCTTTTTTCCTTCTGTTTTAAGCTTGTATAGCAGTATGTGTCGACTCATAAGGCTATATGTCGACTCATAACCTGTTTTTTCACTAAGATGTGTCGACTTATATAGGTATGTGTCGACTCATACTGTTATTTTTTCCACTTCAACATTGTTTTGCTGTATATATGGATTAGTCCTTAACACATAAATGACAAGAATGGAAGATAAACAAAGATTAGCTTCAAAAGGAATGGTTACTACATTTTATCTTCAAAGATGAATCAACTAATGATGCTTAAAATGAAGGGTTTAAAGTCAAGAAGACTTACCTTGCGGATGGAATTTATGTTTTGGGCTTGAGTTGCTGCCTTGACTATTCTTGAACTTGAAAAAAAAAATAGAGGTGTCACAGAAACTTGTTCTTGAGTTTGAACAACTTCTATATGATGTATGTAAGGTAATTATATGGTTTGTTTGGACAAAACTTGTAAGGTATGAAGGATTCAAGGGTTTGGATTTCAAAGCTCAAGAGTGGAAGCTTTGTGGATAGTTATGGTTTTTTTAGAGTATGGGATTTTGAGGGCTTGTCTACACAACAAAACTTCTAACTTTTCTCACTATTTTTCTGATCTCTTTCTCTTGAAATTAGCCTCTCTATTTATAGAGAAGGTTTAAGAGAATTCTGGTTTGGTTGAGATGAAACAACCAAGTTATCATGAAAATTTGTGTTCCAATGCATGATACAAGCATCATCTGAAGTTGCTAGGAGCTTATAGGCATGTTGCTTCTTGCTTTGACATTCTGTGTGAAGAGAAAATAGTTGAGAGGCTCAAGGAGAGCTGACTTTGTATAAAGCATGCTTTATGTGAATGACAATGGTTCCTTTATGCTATAAATGGAATGATGCAATGGACAATACTTGAATCACTTGGATAATAGTTTAATAAATTGTGTAAACATCTGATTATGGATAGATTTTCAAGTCACAAGGCCTGCAAAGTAAGATTATGCAGCACATCATGCAAATTGGATTATGAAACAATCGGCCGACCCTTCATCTGATATAAAATAAATGAAGTCACCACCGAACATCTTTTATCCCGCAAGAAGGGAAAGGTAAACATTGAGAAAACCTGAAGAGGGTGAAATCACGGTCTTGTGACTGAGAGATTGGGTAAGGGAGTTTGTTATGCGAGGGGAAGGTATTAGCACCCCACACGCCCGTAGTACTATACAATATCCACTCTTGTTTGTTCTAATCTAAGGGTGTGTAAATCTATATCTAAAGCTTAATAGCTAAAAGAAAATGCAAAGAGGGAATGCATGTGAAAGAAAAGGGAAAATAATGTAGGGAAAATAAAAGTTGTGCTTGCTC
This sequence comes from Vicia faba, assembly GCA_948472305.1. NCBI lineage: Eukaryota > Viridiplantae > Streptophyta > Magnoliopsida > Fabales > Fabaceae > Vicia > Vicia faba. Next base: position 1,060,795,370 of record OX451738.1, on the reverse strand, counting down.
GAGCCCTACCCCAATGCCTACGTATCCCTTTTAAGGAATCAGAGCAGCCGTAGTTTGGCTCATATATTTTGGTTGGTTTGTATTTTTTAGTTAAGAAGATAAAAACAACAACCAAAATGGCAAAACATCAGATATAACAACAAAAATGTCAATAATGATGATAAAATAACAAGAAGAGATGACAAGACATCGCATAGCAACACAAACTCAGATAAGGCGATAAAACGCCAGCATGATAGCAAAATATCAGACAATATGATGAAATATTACAACGAAAAATGATATTGAAAATCAAAGTAGGATAACAAACATGTGCGATGGCGAAACTCCGGCTAAAAGAATGTGCGATGACAAAACATCGGCTAAGAGATGTGAAGATAACATGGAAAAGATGGAGAAGCATCAATAAACCAGAAAACAAAACATCACACCTAACAATGATATTGAGAATCAAAGTAGGATAAAAAAATATGTGCGATGGCGAAACATCGGCTTCAAACAAATATGTGATGCAGAAGCGTCGGCTAAAAGATAACAGGGTTTCATGGTAAGGATGGAAAAACATCAATAAACCGAATGATAAAACATCACACATACTGTGATATTAGAAATCAAAGTAGGATAACAAACATGTGCGATGGAGAAACATCGACTTCAAACAAATATGTGATGGTGAAACATCGGCTAAAAGATAACAGGATATCATGGCAAAGATGATGAAATATCAAATAGAAAGGCGCACAAACAATTGAGATTGGTTTGTATTTTTTACCTAGAAGAAGGATTCAAGTTTATTAGAGATGTTTTATGATTTTCCAAGAAAAAGTTTTAGTTTTAAGATGCAATATGCAAAAGGAAGGATGAACAACTAAGGGAGACTAGCCTAGCACTATTCCTAATGTTATCATACAATAGTTGATCCTAAAGTTGAGGATGAAAGAGGTAATTTTCTACCCTAAGTTAGCATGCATGGATACTTATCCTAATGTCTAGCTCGAGAACTAAACCTGTGCGAGCGATCCTAAGGGAGCATGGTGAGGGTGTGCCATATCAAAATACACACACAAAGATGAAATCGGGCAAACAAATAAGAAAGCTCAAGAGAGAAAACCTAGAGATCCTATCTAGGCTAGTATGCCGAAGAAAGTCTAACAAAACTATCCTATAGGGAACAGAAAATGCGAGCGAAGTCGTGATCTCAATTTCTAAATTGAGTGACTCATAGATTAATAATTAAGGAGAGCAATAAAAATCCTATAGGGAACATGCACTGAGAGTGAAGTCGTGATCTTAATTTCTAAATTGAGTGACTCATCGATCAACAATTAAGGAAGGAAATAAAAATCCTATAGGGAACATGCACTGAGAGCGAAGTCGTGATCTCAATTTATAAATTGAATAACTCATCGATCAACAATTAAGGAAGCAAACACAAAAACAACACATATAACAAACAAAGTGCATAATGTCTGCTACAGGTCTTTAAATAAATCAGAGGGCCTCCTAACATATATCAACAACAGAGGTCCCATCATGCAACAGAAAGCAACAAAGATCATAAACAGTAAAAAAAGGAAATAGTGAAATACCAAACAGATAACTATCCGTAGCAAATGAGCAAGAGGAAAAGAAACCCAGAAAACTTCAAGCAAGCTGGCATCAACAAATAAATCGAGTCAGAAATCACGCCATCAAATATAAGCACCGAGGCTTTCAAATATGAACATATCCCACAAGTGATGCATGGCAATCACAGTCACACACACACACACACACACACACACACACACACACACACACACACACACACACACACACACACACACACACACACACACACACACACACACACACACACACACACACATATATATATATATATATATATATATATATATATATATATATATATATATATATATATATATATATATCCTACAAGGACCATTAAATATGCAAAGCACAAAGATAGTGCAAGCACAGTTAATTGTGTTCCACAAATAAAGTGGAACACCACAACATCAAATCAAAAATGGAAAACTTTCTCAGAGTACCTCACACATTTAACAAACAAATTAGTGATCTCAAAGAGAAGTGATGAATCAAATAAGGGATGGATGATGATATAAAAAGGCAATTGAAAATCATGATAGCAGATATTAAAGCATTAGGTATGACAAACATCAAATAGGCATAGGCAACAATTAGGTCAAAGCTAAAAGATTGTTGCTCCTTTTTATCACCATGTTGAATTGACAAGTAAATATCAATCTAGGATCAAAGGAGCTAGATAAGAATACAATCAAGAGACTTTAGAAGTCAGTAGCAAATATTTCACACCTATATTCATTCACTTCATCATGGTTCACAAGCATAACAAAAAAGGAGCACCATAAAAATGTATCACAAAGCTTGGATCACAAGTTAGCAAGGAAAAGAATTCAAGCAAAAACAAAGTTAGAAGACTAAAACATAACCAAAAGAAAAATGGAATCAAGCCCCTAACATGCCATGAGGATGTGATCAAGATTTTAAAATGTGCATTCTAATATATGTTGCACATGTGCATTCAATATACCTCAAAGAGTCAAAAGGAAAGAAGAGAACATCAGATTCATATATGGATGAAAATGATTCAAGCATTAAAGGTAAAATGATATCAAGTCTTCATGAGACTATTAATGATGTATCATTCCTCAACATGTCATCATTGGTCATTTGATGACCTCAAAGCAAAAATTCAAAACTTAGTAAAAACAAGAAGTGAATCATTATTTAGGAGGCATGTGTAAAAAATTTAGGGGGGGGGGGGGGGGGGGGGCTTATCAACCAATTATGGGAAATCAAGAAGATTGACTTGAATTGGTGTGAGGAAACAGGAACAACTTGATCACTAAATGCCAAATATAGGACTCTCACAAGTTTATTGGCCATCAAACAAATTGCAACAAAATATGCAACATTAATTGGACACTTTAACTTTGAAAATTTATTAAAAATAGAAAGGGACTTCAATAATTCAAACCAAAATTTCCATGACATCCTTGAAATATGTAGAAGTCAGAAAGAAAGTCTCAAGTTCATATATAGATGAGGAGGGGGTCAAACAAGCTTCAAACATCAAAACTAGTTGACCAAAATGTCAAACTAGACAAGTTTTCAAAATGATTTAAGGAAAAATACCAAACCAAGTCAATTAATTCAAGAGAAAATATTTTTAGATTATCAATCCATATATGAACTTCAGACAAGAACTAAATTCAATTGAATACTCAAGGCAAATTGATTTTGAAATGGAAACTTTCTATGTAAGTAACAAAACCCTAATTATTTGGAAATTAGTCTTAATAATTGATTAATTAAGATCAAAGATCAAACAATTCAAAACAAAGATACATAAAATATGAGGAAACTCAAAAGGTTAGGGGAACCATTTTTTTTTACATTTTTAAATCCAAGAGGAAATTCAAAATTTAGCAATTTTTTAATTGATTAAATGATTAAGCAACTATTTAATCATCAAAATGGAATTATTATCAAAACACAAAGCACATGCCAAACAAAATTGTTTTATGATTCCCCTTATCCGAATAAGTTTTCATGAATTTTCCCATCATTTTTTGCATCAAAAATGTCAAAAATAAAAATCAAATATCAACAAATAATTAATTAGTCTTACAAATTTTAAAAATCAATCAAAATATTTTTTAAATTTCCAAGAAAATTACACAAATTCAGAAGTATTATTTTTAAGTTTTATGAATTTTTTCAGAATTTTTAGATTAAGAAAAATATGAAAAGAAAAACTATGAAACAAAAATAAACGAAATAAAATTATCAAATTAATTTTCTGATAAAAAATGAGAAAAATACCAAACAAATTTCAGAATCAATTTTCAACTAATTTTAGGAGTCTAAAATTTTTTGTGTGGAATTTTCCTATATTAAGAGCAAGGTTAAAATAATTGACAAAAACATAAGAATCAATTTAATCCTATTAATTAATTAATCTACTAATAGAAAGAAAATTCTAAAATAAAATTCATAGTCCTAAAATGGACTAATCTAAGTGTCCAAAGTATTTTTCACATAATTTTTATACAAAGGAAAAGTCAGAAAAAAAAATTAACAAAAAAAGGTATACAAAAATCAATTAAACAAAATTAATTAATGCACGAATTTTTTTCACCAATCAAAATATTTTTAAAAAATCCAGAAAAAAATATGAAAAATACTAGAAATTAATATTAGCCTATGGTAATTTCTTTAGAATTTTTGAAGATGTTTTGATCACAAAATAAACTTAGAGAAAATCAATTAAAATCAAATAATATGAAATGCATTAAGAATTCAAATAAACCAATCAGAGCGCACCACCTCACTTCGTCTTCAACCTCCATCATATCAAAATGTGTTCAAAAAAGTAGGTCACGAGCCTATATTCAGATCCATCAATCGCGCTCGTTTCTCAACCAAAATCCATGAACCAAAGCACAAATTAAAGCTGAAGTTACCATCTATCTCATGATTATCATGAAATTCTCAATGGACAAGGGATCTAAAAGTAATATGCGCATGAAGTTACTAAAAACATGAAGTGAAAAAGTTGTAGAAATGCATATAACACGATTTAAGCTTCAATCAAGTGAAACAAGTACATCAGACCTATAGTCTGGCCAGCTAATACATCATAAACATGGAATGATTCATCAAATCATGCTAAACAAAGCAAATCGAAGTTCAAAAATCTCACCACAATGTGAATTGGAAACCTTGATTCCTTAATTATAGAAGCCAACAAACTCCATGATCTTGATCTACACACTTCAAGGAAGATGAATCCACAGGAAATTTGATGAATGTGCGAAGAAGATGAGAGAATCGAAGAAAACATCAGCAAGAGCAGAAAAAGTTCAGATCCAGATTTATGATAACTGGAGCGCATCTAGCATGAAACGAGGCTTGTAGAACATTATATAGAATGAGTAGAGAAGGTTAGAAGAATAAATTGGTCCTCAAAACTGTTAGAGGGTCGGATTGGAAAAAATGGCCTAAAATTGAGTGAATATGGGCTTCTGCATTTTGCTTGTGCATTGCTCCTTATTTCTTGCGTTTTGTGTGCCAAATACCATCAAGAAGAAAGCCTCAAAGCTACAAGTCCTGACTTGTAAAGGAGAATGAGTATTGATCAATTGGCCCTTCTTGGCAACTTTGAGCATTTTGAATGCAAGCAAGTTCTATGGCCCATGGGGCATGAAATGGTGAGTGTAATGGGCCTCAGCATGTCACAAATTTGTCATGGGCTTGATTATAAACAAAAGGAATGGCTGAAACTTGAGTTCTCAAGAAATTTCATTTTGCTTGCTTGGTCAAAATTCAATAAAATGCCTCAAAATTTCAAAGCTTATAACTTGCTCATATTTTTGAATTTTGACACAAATGAACACTCTTTGGAAAGGTCTTGAAATTCTCTTCAACCCTGTGGCAATTGGCCTCACATTTTATTCCATTGAGTTCTTCAAAATATGGTATGAAAATCACAAATTTTGAGAAATGACCCATAATTTTATGACTTCCTAGCTTTATAACATACCACCACTTCATGCATTATTATAAAAAATGGAATCATGTGAAAGAGCTATCTCTTAGATTTCCAAGCATACTTCATTTGCATTTTTTGATCAAAGATGAATAAAATATGAATATTCAAAGTTTGATACTCATTTTCCAAATTTAGAAACTTTTTGGATTTCTTCATGAACAAGTTTCAATCCAAACCTCAATCTTATTGGTCCAATGATTAAAATGGACTTTAAAAATGAAAAGTACACCCTTGAATTGATGGTTGACCAAAAGTTCACTTGGTCAACTTTGACTTTCACTGATTCTGGCCAAAATGACCATTTTTCCCCTTTGAATCAATTGATCCACTTCTCTTCAAAATTGATGATCAAAACTTCAAATATATGATCTATGATCTTCCAAATATATAAAGGCCATGTACAAAGTTTCATCTCAAAATTCTCAAGAAATCCTTATGAAATCCCAAACCCTAGTTTTAGTCAACATCTTAGGAGAATGATGAATCATCTTTAAAACTTCAAATCCTCTAGATATCTTGGCCAATTCCTTGTACAAAGATATTTCAAATTTCAATGAGGCGTTGTAGCTTCAAAATCAAGACTTTCACATTCATCAATAGCCTTAACCAACCAAAAACCTAATTTTGACTGATGAACCAAAAGGATGTAATCCTCCTTATAATCAACACAATATTCATTCCTCTGATGATTCAATGAGATGGATAAGATATCTTGAGATATGTGATACCTTTGAGCTTTAAAGATCCAGAGGTTTAGATGATAAGGCTCTACTTGAGTAACTTGTCAACATAATCAATCTTCAAAAGCTTGAGGAAGACTTGATAACCAAAATACTTTGATCCCATCACAATGTATGAATGCAATGCAATATGATGTTTATGATGAAACATAAGCCTAAATCAAGAGGGTAAACTTTAGGTGCAACAACTGCCCCTATTCAATTATCTTTAACTGGATAAGTGAGAAAAGCGAAAGCTTTTGAGCATTCAGAGTTGAAGATGATTGAATATAAAAGAACCCGAAAATTTACACTCTTGAAGAAAAAGCAGAAAAACCCCCAAGACATGCGTCAAAATGAAGCTGTAATGCAGATTTTAATAAAAATGAGACAAAACCAAAGCTTAGAAGAATAGACGAAACTAAACCTTCCGCAAAAATGTGTCACGACAAAACCGGACCATAAAAGGGTGAGATAAGACTCAAACCAAAGAGAATAGGCGAAACTAAACTCTAGAAAAGAAAAAGTATGCGGGTGAGGAGACGAAACTCTGAGCTCGACCCAAAGCGAAGTGGCTAAAGTGCGTGATTCTAGGAGCACCTGCTAATCTCAAACTAAGATAGCCAATATGAAGGAAGTTAAAGAATCCCAGGAGTGAGGAACAAAAGCGAGACGAAACTCGACCCAAATAACCAGTTAGACATAGCTAACCTAGATTAGTACCAGAACAAAACTGGATTTCACGCACGGGTGACGAGGCGAAACTCGGCCCATAGCAAAGTGATGAGAGTGCATGTTTCTTAGAGCACCTGCTGGTCTCAGATCAATGGATAAACAGAGACGAAAACTGAAAGAAGAATCCAAGGAACAAAAGAGACTGAATTCAACCAGGGATGTAACACGAACACTGCAAAGAGACTCGGTAAATGATAACTGAAAAGGGTTCATTAAACGATAACTGATAAAGTCCAAGGTATGAAAACAAGAACGAGACGAAACACGACTCATTATAACTAGTTAGACAAAACTGGACTAGATGAGTACCAGAACGAAACTGGATTTCATGCACAGGCGACGAGATTGAAACTCAACCCAAAGTAAAGTGATGAGAGCGCATGTTTCTCAGAGCACCTACTGGTCTCAGATCAATGGATAGACAGTAACTAAAATTGATAGAAGAATCCAAGGAACACAAGAGACTGAATTCAACCAGGGACGCAACACGAACACCACAAAGAGACTCGGTAAACAATAACCGAAAAGGGTTCTGTAAACGATAACTGATAAAGTCCAAGGTATGAAAACAAAAATGATATGAAACTCGGATCTTTATAACTAGTTAGACAAAACTGAACTAAATGAGTACCAGATCGAAACTGGATTTCAAGTGTAAGGTAAGGAGACGAAACACCGAGCTCGACCTAAAGCAAAGAGATTAGGGCGTACACCTAAAAACCTACTGAAAGCGAATATCAGAAGAAACTAGTATTTGAAAGGTAGATCAATAGAAATTGGAATGAACCGGTGAGGGCAGTGAAGACCAAACCCGAGAATACTGTGCTAGGCGAAACTGAACTACGATTGAGAGTAAACACTCAAACAATCAAATGATTAACATCAAAAGGATATCTGTATGGGGTGAATCTTGAGATAATGCGGAAGAAGACCTCGCTGGGAATAAACTTGCAGAACCAGCAAATCACTGGGGATAAACAAAAATAGTAATGGCTCATATTCCGATGCAGGTTTGAATTTTTTTATATATATATAGCGTAATGCTCCATATAATGGAAATGCTACGTGTTTTGGTAGATACAATGTAATGATGCATGTTTGTTTAAATATTTCACTAGGGAATGGCCAATCGAGAAGCTAGTAACCAAGAAGTTAGGATTTGGCAAGACTTTGCAAAAATAAATTGCAGAATCTGCTGGAGAAGAGAAGATACAAGGAAACTCTGGAGAGAAGCCCTTTAGGAGATGAGACTCTGTGGGGAGTAACAAATGAGTAACCAGTAGAAACGGGCTACAAACACAGAGAGGAGTTACAAAAATAAATTGCAAACTCCTAGAGAGGATTAGACCAACACTGTAGCTTCTAGAGAGGGATGCCAAATGAATATTGGACATTGTCAGAAAATATCAGGGCAAGACTGTAATCTCTGGAAAAGACAGTGTGCAGCCATGTTGAGGATGACACCAAGATGAAAAACCAGACGTGAGGGGTTAAAACCTTTGTAGGGGGAACAAAACTCTATTGAGGAAATGGGACTTCACTAGGGAAACAAAACTCTGTCGAAGAGCATTTTGTTGGAGATTTTTGAACCTTTGGAATGAAACCATTGGATGGATCATGCAGATAGTCACACAGTATCGACTTTACTGGGGACATGCGACATCTTCAGACATGGAGTCTTAGAACGAAGCCTTTCTCTTGAAAAAGATTTCTGGGGCCATAAAAACTCTGCTGAGGAAGTAAAACTTCACTAGGGATATGGAAAGATCCTTTTCATGCCACAAATGGCCTCTGTCCAACAGAAAATTCAAATCTTCCCCTCCTGATAACATTAAGCTCCTTACTAATGTTCATTGTGTAAGCTCTTTTTGATGTCAAATAATTGTTTTGTATGCAGAAAGATGTTTATTATGGGAATGACAACCCTGATACGGAAATTATGTAAACCTTGAAATTGAAAACCTAGAATGAAAAAGATGTTGCACACCTGTCGTGAGTGAATCACTAGTTAGAGTACATAATTTCAAAAACTTTTCTTCTTTAAAACAACATGATGCAGGCGATAAGATACCAACATATATATGTAACACATGTTTAGGAAGAACTATCCTGTTGTAGTACGCTTTTGAGTTAAACCCGTGTTTCAGTTAGGACTTCTTAAAGGTTGGAACGTCGCCTGGTTTGGGGTTTTTAGAAAAAAAGTTTTTAAGGCTCAAGTTATTTGGTGCCCACCCTATTCGTGATGTTCTCCGGTCCTAAGTTCAGTTAACTTGACACAAACACTCATCTCTCAAAAGGGTTCATAATGGTTGAGTAATCCCGACAAGTTCCTTGACATGATCCTCACTTAACCTTTGTCTTCTTCTTTTTTTTTATTTGAACAAACGATTTTTCTTTCTTTTGATGAAAATTTTATCAGATAATCCTTTTCTGCCTTTCAGGCTTTTACATTCCTTTTCGCCTTCCCTAATTTTTTTTCCTGGACGAATTCTTTTGAATTTCAAATTGGGAGTCCAGCGGGATACCTTAAATTTTGCCTAAGCGACTCATTCTCAAGTTTCGACTTAGCAGGGCTTTTGTTTCTTATTCATTTCCTTTTTTCCTGTTTTGTTTTCATACTGGATTTGGCTGGACTGTCTGAATTCTGGTTTTCTTGGTGGGTGAGTTGTTTCATGAGGTAAAAGGCCCCATGCCCAGGCAATGAGTAAATTCCATAGGAACTAGGAATAGAGTGGCCATGGCGGCTATGAGGCGTATGTCTTGTAGACCCGACCATGAGACCCATGATTTCATAGGAAGTTCGGGTATGTGTTATCATATGATAATACCAACAGATGAGCTCTTGTACTCTGATTTGGCCTTTGACTTTACCACGAACTAGTTTTCACCTGTGAGTGGGGCGGGAAAACTTTTCTTACAGGTACAAGTACTGTTGGTGACTTTGTGTTTTGATGGTGACTCGGGTTCCCCTGGTAGTTCTAAAGCTATGTGATCTTGAGTTGTGTGATTCTATACAATGGTCCAGCCATTATCTAGTGTGGAAACTTTGATCCCGTCATTTCATATCATAGCATATTTATTTTTAAAAAAATGATGTATAAAAAAATAACTAGCATATTGTTGTACCCCAAAATTTTCCCTCCCATATTCTTCAAGATTTGGCAAGATCAAGCTTCAAAATCTCTCAAAGGTTGCACAGTCCAATTGCCTCCTAACACAGTCAAAATTAGGGTTTTGGTTCTTGCAAAGAAATTGAGGTTTCCAAGGGTCCAATCAAGTCCCACATGCCTATATACATTGTCAAGCATCCATATGTCAAGTTTCAAGACTCATAGCATCAAGTTGCCCAGTCAAAAACCCTAAATGCTGCACAGTCAACTGTAGGGGAAAAATGGTCATTTGACAGTCAAAAGTAAAAAATTTTGGTCAACATCTTATTTTGAAGCCACAATCATCATTTGATCAATTCTTGATCATGATTCCACAAGCATGGCTCAAAAAGTCTCAAGATGCAAAAGTTTCTATTTTTGGACAAGTGAAAAGTCAACTGCAAATTGACCAAGGCATAACTTCTTCATGGTTTATCAGAAAAATCCCATACAATGCTCATTTTTAAGGGGATGACATTTCCTACAACTCACCTTCACACTCCAATTCCAAGAAATGCTCTCACAAAAAGTTATCAATTTCAACATTATAGGTCATTTTCAAAAGTCAACAAAAAGGCACTTTAAGTCAAAGACCATAACTTGAGATTGGTAAATCAAAATGACATGGGACCAAAGGCATTGGTTATAGGACTTCAATAACTTTCCAAAATGTCCAAGAACATGTTCATAGCTTCAAAATTGAGCAAGATATGCATTGGAGAAGTTGGGAAATTTTTGGGAACTTTCAAAAGTCAACTTTGCCTAAAAAGCTTCAAATTTGCTAATGGGCCTCAAATTCTTTCTTGAATCATTACCCAAAGCCTATGCACGACCCATTGAGCTCAAAATAATTTATTCTCTTATTTTTAATTAATTAATTGGATTTATATTTATATTAATTCATTTAATTGGTTTTAATTATAAGAAAATTCAAAGATATGCTTTTTTGGATCTTTTTGTGAATCAAATGTGACTAGGGCAAGCTGGCAACTCGTTTCTCAATCAACAAGACAGGATCTTCCATAATTGGCAAAGTTTCCATGGAAAAAGATTGAAAAAAAGATATGATTAGCAATCAAATATTCAAGTCATTAATCCATGGACTTGTGGGCTTATTTTTGACCTAGAATCATTCACATACATATGCTGAGTGAAACCCTACTCATACATACACGAAAGAGCTGCTCATACGCCATAGCCAATTTGCCAAAAAATCAAGAAAGTTGTGAAACTGAAATCCTACTTGCAGCATGTTTCAAAGCCTAAAAAGGATTCTAATCCCTTGCTGAGGGTCTCCTAAACGTATTGCAAACACTTTTCAACCTCAGAGCTCAAGGAAACGGTAAAACAAAGTCATGGTTTGATCAAATATTTTCTTAATCGAAATCTAATTTACACGCATCATTAACATGTTTTGCTTGTTGATTTGTACTACTGACATCTCCCTGAAGCTTTTGGGATAGTTGAATTGTGCTGAAACTGCCTAAATCAAAATCTACCATGGGCGATATCTAGGGTTCCAAGGTTCAAAAATTAGGGCTTTGCATATGCTGTAAAATTGGACCTCCAAACCTGTATGAACAAATTCGTTGCAACAAGACGAATTCATTGAAACCCTCGCGCTTAATTTATGTTGATTCCTCTTCTATTCGCTATTTTCCACAATTATACTTAGTGGGGGTTAAAAACCCCCGCTATCTTATTCGTAGTTGCAGGTGAAACGAGGAAGAAAGCATGCGTGGCATTACATGACTGGGGCATTCAAATCTTGGCGCGATTTTTTTAATGTTTCAGCATAATTGGCTTTTTCATATATTATAATTGTTGTCTATTATATATACAAATGCGTTTCACAGCTCAGTTGGTGGAGGACGTGCCTTGCAAACATTGGGACCTGGGTTCGATTCCCAGGTCCCCCCACATAATTGATATTTTTTGTGTTAACGTATTCACATGCAGCACTCATTCAACGTTCTATCATGAGTCCCACGCCTATGCTTGCCAAGTGGCCTTGATGAGCAATCTGAAGGCCAGAAGGTGAATTCCATGGTGTGCTCTAGTCAACCAACGTGCATACAATCCTGAAAGGTCAAACATAGCTTGTGTTCTTGGGCCTGAATTACTTCCAAAAAACCTCCACATGGGCCAGACACCCCCCCCCCCTTGGTTTGCATACTTTTTCAATTTAATTTCCTTTTCTTTCTAATTCTTTTTAATTGTTTTTATTAATTAATCAACTTTTCATAATAAAATCAAAAAATCAAATTGTAAAATATATTTAATTATTTATTAATTTCACCACTAACATATTTTTGTAAATAAATGACTAACAATTAATTTAGTTTAATTTAGGTTTTAAACTTTAATCTTTTTTTCTTAATAAATAAAATTCTATAGAATTAGGTTTTTGACATTTTTATCTTTTTCTTAAATTAATTATTTTCCTCATTATTTATTATTATTATCATTAATTTTTGTACATAAATATGTAAATTAACTAATTAGTTTAAATTAGGTCAACTTTGACGTTTTATTAATAATTAAAATAATTTAGAACTAGGGTTTCACTAACTTTAATTTTAATTCTTTTCTTTATTTTCATAAATACCAAAAACATAAAAAACACTTTCTTTTCTTTAATTAAATAATAATTAGGTCCTAATTTAATTTAATTTCAAGCAAAGGGTCAAAACCCTCGGACGTTCCAATTTATTCTTTTCGCGCAGTTTTTGCTTATTGATTATTATGTAACTGTTCAAGGATGTAATAGTAATTAGGTTTATCGCTTTTCTTTTACTTTCCTCATCTTTTATCAAAAACGGGTCTTTGTATTTTGGCGATGTATAGACCCGCACCTTGTAATAGCGTAGCTTTTATCTTTCCGTCTTTTAATTTTCCGCACTCCTAAATTCTAACCTGCATGAAAGAATGTATGGTAATTAAAAACAACTCGTAGCTCACAATGCCTTGATCAAAGATAACTGTTAACATGAAAACAACACACAAATACACACACCCCTTCTAGGGTACGCCTCACTCGTTACCTTCGAAACGTGGTCGTCAAGTATAGGACGTTTTAGCGGTCGCTCTTATGTCCATGATCCAGTTGCCTCGAAATAGTTGCCTCGAAACAGTTGCCTCGAAACAGTTGCCTCGAAACGGTTGCCTCGGATTAAAAAGGATCTAGGACATAAGGGTAGCTTCTAAGGTGCCCTACTGTTGCTTCGGTGACCACACTGTCCCTACAATCGAATTGACCCGAACACCTCCAACGGTGGTGCTACCTACCTCTCAATGGTGGGATGGCACTACCTTAAGGACTCTTACACAACTTAATTCCTTAGGGTAGGTAGACGACTCATGGATACTCGCTCTCTTCAAAAACAAATCAAAACCTTTTCACACTAACACTTTCAAAAGCTTTCAAAGCAAACTTTTCAAACACTCTTAAGGACAGATACAAGAGTTATTCAGAAATCTTTCAATGAAACTTTTTTTTCAAACCCACTCACATTTTGAAAAGCAAACATTTCGAAAACATAAGAGCAAGTATCTAAGAGCCCATGGATAACCATGGATAGAAAGGGTGCTAACACCTTCCCTTTCTATAAATCTACCTCCCGAACCGAGAAACGTTCTCATAAGGAATTTTGCTGTGCTTTTGTCCTGTCCATGTTGGAGAAAATAAAAGACGGTGGCGACTCTTGCTTCCGCGAAATTTCGCAAACCAGCTAAAAACAGTCAGTTCTATTTCCACCGATCACAGAACTGGCGACTCTGCTGGGGATAACTTAAAGTGAGGTGTACCTTAGGATAGCTCATACTTGTGTTTTCAATTGCTTTGTTTTGTTTGCTTTATTATTATGGGCATTGTCTTGGAGTTTCATAGATCCTAACCCGGATCGGGGGATACCCTGTTAGGTAGCATAAGCTGTGAGGGACCTGTCCGGCGTAGACCGACACGGGTGAAGCAGTGGCTACATTGGTGTGGCACCTTGGTCTGTACCGATATCCCTTGTGTTGCAAAAAGGAGAATATGGGTCTTCTGAGGAGTCATTAAGCACCAACCGACCTTAGAACCCTAAATCGACCCAACTTGGCCATAGAACAGTAGCAGTATGCTACACCCATTGAGGCTAAACTCTCGCGATGGTTCTGGCCGCAAGAAAAGATTGCGACGCTGGAGTTATGACCGATTGAGGGTAGTCAGTGATATTGGGATCCTCTAGAACCCGGTTACTTTTGATAGGACAGGTTTTGAGCCCACCAACTTCAAGATGGTAGTACCCCAAACCTCATGCTGGCCTAAACTCTAAGAGCTCTCTTGTGTGACTTGTGTGCCTTCATACTTGAACTGCTTGCATACTTGTTATCTAACAACGCGGATTCCTTGCAGGTTTTGTTTGCAGTCCTTAATTGGGACTCATTGCAGGGCCTACTTACATCACTCCATGCATAGCATGACATCATACCATTGCATACATCCTGCATAAGGACTAACCCATTTCAGGGATCTCAAGGGTTTATGATACAGGTCATGATGAACCAAAATATCTAGCAAGGGGCAAAGGGGATTTATTTTCCTCTAGCCGGGTTGATGACTTGAGTCAGGGCCTATGACCCACTTGATATGGTGAGCTTTGACTCTTGAAGAAGGTTCCTCTAGCCAAGGTTGTTTGGAGATCAAAACACAATGACTTGAGTCAGGGGCTATGACCCACTCGATATGGTGAGCTTTGACTCTTGAAGAAGGACTCTCAACAACACGAAGTTCCTTCCTTCAAGCTACCCAAATTCAAATGCTAACAATTTTCTTGTTTACCCCGCGAGATCCTTGAAAACATTGCATGCATATCATACATATCATTGCATCACAGGTACCCTTTTGACAGGTCACTTATCTTCTTCGCTGTTTATTTCAGCAATCATCATGAATCCTGAATCATCTACTGAGCAATCCATCAAGGCCCTCCAGGCCCAGAATGCCCAGTTCCAGGAGTTGGTTAAGAGTCTAGCCCAGTGTCAACAGGATTTGAAGACCTTGCTCTTGAAGAAGAAGAAGAAGAGGACGGTGTTGTTCAGCCCTAGACGCAAAGTTGGGAATGGATCACGAAACGAGGCTGAGTTGACTACCCCATCTACTGAAAAAGACAGTCCCCATGAAAGAGAGGTTCCTAGTCCAGTGGTCTCCGACAACGAGACCGATTACAATGAAGAGCAGTACCCTCCCGCTGAAGACAGGTACAAGCAGTTAGAGGATCGTCTGAGTGCCATGGAAATTCAACAGGTGCCCGGGTTGGATTTCGGAGATCTGGGTCTGTCTTATGGGGTGGTGATCCCACACAAGTTCAAGGCACCTGCCTTTGCAAAGTACGACGGGGCATCCTGTCCTAAGCTGCATCTCAGGTCATACATGAGGAGGATCCAACCCTACACGGCTGACAAGAATTTATGGATTCACTTCTTTCAGGATAGTCTGTCAGGGACTCAACTCGAGTGGTTCTACCAACTAGATGGAGCCAACATCCGCAACTGGGAGGACTTGGCCACTGCGTTCTACAAGCAGTACCAGTATAATGCCGACCTTGCTCCCACGCGCACTCAGCTTCAGGGGATGTCTATGGGTACAGGCGAAGGCTTTAAAGAATATGCTCAAAAATGGAGGGACCTTGCTAGAAGGGTACAACCACCTCTGACTGATCGGGAACTTGTCGATATGTTCTTGGGGACCCTGTCTGGGCCGTTCTTCAACCATCTGATTGGCAACTCCTCAGCCGGGTTTACAGACCTTATCTTGACTGGGGAAAGAATCGAAGCTGGTATCAAGGCTGGGAAGATTCAAGAGGCCGCACCTTCTGATACTCACAAAAAGCCTCACATGGGGAAGAAAGAGTCTAATGCTGCATACAACCAAAAGAGTCGTCATGACCAACATGCAGGGGCAGTCATGATCTCTGGTTCTGCACCACGCCGACAACCACAAAAGGGAAATTAGCGAAGGCCGGACGAGCCTAAAAGACAATTCACCAACATCAACTTGCCATTGTCACAAGAATTGCAGCACATGTTGAAGATGAACCTGATTGTGGTGATCAACCCTCCTGCAAATCCCAAGACCTCTTCTCCAAACTACAACCCCGAAGCGAGGTGTGCTTATCATTCTGGTAGCCCGGGGCACGATACTGAGGATTGTTGGGCGCTGAAATACAAGATCCAGAATATGATCGACGCTAAGGAGATCGAATTCGAGCCGGCTGAGACTCCCAATGTGATCACTGCTCCCTTGCCAAAACATGGCTAGGATTGGAAATTCTTTGTTCATTCGAATGTTCAAGTTGTATTTTTCCTTTGATTGTTCAAACATTTTATGTCAAACGTTGTTATTTCATTAATGCATTACACATGTCTGTTTTGAAGTAATTATTTCGTATTCACTATATGCAAACTATTTTCATATTTTCTGTGATGATCAACTCGTGATTTAAAATTCTAAGCCTCTTGAGGGAGGATGACGAAAACAATACCACAATCTACAGTATGATTTTGAACATACCCCGTTGATGAGGTACATGCATTGTTTCAAATCCTAAACACTGGAGTTATAAGGAAGATAATCCCTCGTCAACCCCTTTGAGCCAAAGAAGTAGGAGTTTTTCTTTTCGAAAATTAAAACCCTTAATCATAACCTGGGGCAGGGTAGTTCTCTCAGTTGATCCAAGTGCACAGCGAATAGCATCAAAGAAGTCCTTCCAAGATGAAAAGATAGTGATGGTTCATATAATCATAAAGACAGGCAGTCGTTATCTCTCAAAGTAAAAGCCCATTAAGTAAAAACCTATGAAGGAGACTTACAAAACTGGGGCACCCCACTGACTGTAATCACGAAAAGGAACAGTTCAGGCAAAAAACAGGGATAACGAAATCAAAAAGAAAGAGGTCACACAAACCCTCAACAAAAAGAAATGACTGCCTATTCAAAATAAATTGTCAACATTCGAACCATCACCGGAACATCATAGCAAAGACTCAAACAAAGTCTAATGCACGATCGGCTGAGTTTAGGATTGAAGAACATCACGAAGAGCGGGTGGGTACAAATACAATTTGAGCCTTTATCCTTTGTTTCTTAAACTGTGAACCAGGCCACGTTATAACCCTCAAAAGTCCTAGCTGAAGCATGGGTTAATTTGAAAGCATACTGTTACAAAGGTATCCTGACTCCTTAAGGCTTACGGTAAAATAACTAGTTGACATCACATTTGCAAAAATTCATTTATTTTACTGAAAAATGCATTTTCAAAAACTTCAAGACAGACATAAGCTTTTCATTTTTGAAATAACATTGCTTGCACATGTGACTATTTGTTTGAACAACAGAGAAATTCGCACGAAAAATATCTAATGAACAGAAGCACTTCCAACCAAGGGGCATGACATGATCATGGTCTATCATCTGGGGCAGTCCAGTCAAGATTCAGAGAATCTCTCAAAAGGCCAACCAGCTTGGGGCAAATCTCCATCTGGATCACTGGGGGCATTGGAAGATCTTCTGGGAGTAGGGCAACGCAACACTACTGACAGGGGAACCTCCCTACATTCTGAGAGCGTGGACATAGTCGAAAAAAATACTGCGCATAATCAAAGACCCGCTAGGTTGACACACCTAGGAAAAAATAAGGGATGAAAAATGAAAAAATTTGTACACCCGGCAAGTCGAAAACCTGAAAAGGCGGCTTGGGCAAAAAGGGGTATCCCGGTGGACTGAAAACCCGAAAGGGCGGTCCAGGAAAAACTTAGGGATCACAGCGTACGACTATGTCCCGACACCTCGCCACTAGCCTACCAGAAGAAGATTTGTCAATCAACGGTTATCAAGCTCCTCTACAAGTACCTTCTCCCACAGAAACTGGGGCAATAAGAACTGTCTAAGCGATCTGGCTGCTCTGTCAACCAAGATACCAAGGTAGGTTCAGCTGAAGAACGTAACCAAGATACCTCCACTCCCCGAGAGTAAGTCAGGACTCAACAATACTCCCTGAGCAGAGTTGGTCTCCCAATCAGCCCTACAAGGCACAGTATCTCCAGCAAGTCAGCAACACTCTCCCCGAGCAGAGTTATCCTCAGTCAGCCTCAAGGAAGTGGTTATCCTCAGAAAATCTCAATATTCCCCAACAGAGTATACAGATGTTCCTAAGCAAGCATCCCCGGCAGTCTTGATCTAAGATTGTTCCCCGGCGGAATATCAGACACCCCAAGTGGAGCGGCTCCCCAGTGCAGTCAAAAGTTTCCCCAGGAGAGTTGAACCATCTCCCCAGTAGATTCAGGAAGCTTATCCCCAGTAGATTCTGGAAGCTTATCACCTGCGGAGTACGAACGCTTCTCCCCGGCTTTATTTCAGAGGGTTATTCCCCACCCGAGCTTATAACTGGGTTATCCTCAGCTAATTACCACGGAAAGATCGTCCTCAGCGAAGCTCTTCCTACCCCCAGCGGAGTTCATCAGAATCCTCAACAAAACATATCAACGGAATCCCCAGTGGAGTTATCATCAAAACCTCAGCGAAGTATCTCTTCCCACAGAGTAGATTCCCCTCAGAGTAATATCTTCACCAAGTTTATTCCCCAACAGACTCATCTTCTCCTACCGGTTTATTCTTACAACCATCACCCCCAGCGGAAATGAAGAACTCTACTCTTCAGCATCAGCCCAGGATTCAACAAACTCCCGACATTCGTCAAGGATCTATTTTCCTAGACAAAAATACATAAACATCACATCTTCATACATTATAGCATGCATACGCATCATATCACACAAATCTCATTTATTCTTGAGAACATCTTAATGTCATGCCGTTCATGCATCATGACACTGCATACAGCTAACGTTTTTCCTTTTCAGGAAAAGGTCAATCAAAAGATGATTACCATCTACCTCTACAGTTCCAGATTAACATTGGTAACGAGCCAGGAAAATTCTGTGGACGACTGATCGTGGGGTTAATATCTGAAACCAAACATGACAATTATCTACTTGACCATCAACAGGCAACCCTACACCGGTTTCCTTCTCAACCTCAGATGTAGTTTTACATGAACTCATCATCAGGCAACCCTACACCGGTTCCTTCTCAATTTTTAGACTAAGTCTTACACGGACTTATCATCAAAGTAACCCTACGCCGATTCCTTTTCTTTCAGAAGAAGTCTTACACGGACTTATCTCAAGATGACCTTACCCCGGTTCATCAAGAAGTTTTACACGAACTTATCCTGCAGTAACCTTACCCCGGTTCCTCTAGAAGTCTTACACGGACTTATCTCAAGATGACCTTACCCCGGTTCATCCAGAAGTCTTACACGGACTTATCTCAAGATGACCTTACCCCGGTTCATCCAGAAGTTTTACACGAACTTATCCCGAAGAAACCCTACACAGGTTCTCTCTCTCCAGACGCAGTTTTACACGGGCTCATCATCAAAGTAACCCCACACAGGTTCCCTTCTCAAACTCCAGACGTAGTTTTACACGGACTCGTCATCAGAAACCCTACCCAGGTTTTACTTCTTCCAGGATGCAGTTTTACACGGGCTCATCATAAAAGTAACCCTACACAGGTTTCCTTCTCAGCTCTAGATGCAGTTTTACACGGACTCGTCATCAAAGTAACCCTACATAGGTTCCTTCTCCATTTCAGATGCAGTCTTATACGGACTCATTATCAGTAAACCCTACACAGGTTTCCTTCCTCCAAAGATGCAGTTTTACACGAGCTCATCATCAGGCAACCCTACACAGGTTCCCTCTTTCAACTTACAAAAATTACAGTTCAACAGACCACCTCCAGATGGCATCTATAAGCCCATCCACTTATCAACAGTCTCCAGATGGCATCTATAAGCCCATCCTCCTATCCATCATTCCTCCAAATGGCATCTGTAAGCCCATTCCCGCCATCACACTGCTAACATTCTACTATGTGAGTGCAAATTTCTGGGCACTCTAGTGTTCAATCATCTTCCACCTTCGGATCACGAAAGGCACGCCAGCCAATCTACATCCTCAGGTCTAAGAATATTGAGCAGGGGCAACTGTTGTACCCCAAAATTTGCCCTCCCATATTCTTCAAGATTTCGCAAGATCAAGCTTCAAAATCTCTCAAAGGTTGCACAGTCCAATTGCCTCCTAACACAGTCAAAATTAGGGTTTTGATTCTTGCAAAGAAATTGAGGTTTCCAAGGGTCCAATCAAGTCCCACATGCCTATATACATTGTCAAGCATCCATATGTCAAGTTTCAAGACTCATAGCATCAAGTTGCCCAGTCAAAAACCCTAAATGCTGCACAGTCAACTACAGGGGCAAAATGGTCATTTGACAGTCAAAAGTCAAAATTTTTGGTCAACATCTTATTTTGAAGCCACAATAATCATTTGATCAATTCTTGATCATGATTCCACAAGCATGGCTCAAAAAGTCTCAAGATGCAAAAGTTTCTATTTTTAGACAGTTGAAAAGTCAACTGCAAATTGACCAAGGCATAACTTCTTCATGGTTTATCAGAAAAATCCCATACAATGCTCATTTTGAAGGGGATGACATTTCCTACAACTCATCTTCACACTCCAAGTCCAAGAAATGCTCTCACAAAAAGTTATCAATTTCAACATTATAGGTCATTTTCAAAAGTCAACAAAAAGGAACTTTAAGTCAAAGAGCATAACTTGATATTGGTAAATGAAAATTACATGGGACCAAAGGCATTGGTTATAGGACTTCAATAACTTTCCAAAATGTCCAAGAACATGTTCATAGCTTCAAAATTGAGCAAGATATGCATTGGAGAAGTTGGGAAATTTTTGGGAACTTTCAAAAGTCAACTTTGCCTAAAAAGCTTCAAATTTGCTAATGGGCCTCAAATTCTTTCTTGAATCATTACCCAAAGCCTATGCACGACCCATTGAGCTCAAAATAATTTATTCTCTTATTTTTAATTAATTAATTGGATTTATATTTATATTAATTCATTTAATTGATTTTAATTATAAGAAAATTCAAAGATATGCTTTTTTAGATCTTTTTGTGCAGCAAATGTGACTAGGGCAAGCTGGCAACTCGTTTCTCAATCAACAAGACAAGATCTTCCATAATTGGCAAAGTTTCCATGGAAAAAGATTGAAAAAAAGATATGATTAGCAATCAAATATTCAAGTCATTAATCCATGGACTTGTGGGCTTATTTTTGACCTAGAATCATTCATATACATATGCTGAGTGAAACCCTACTCATACATACACGAAAGAGCTGCTCATACGCCATAGCCAATTTGCCAAAAAATCAAGAAAGTTGTGAAACTGAAATCCTACTTGCAACACGTTTCAAAGCCTAAAAAGGATTCTAATCCCTTGCTGAGGGTCTCCTGAACGTATTGCAAACACTTTCCAACCTCACAGCTCAAGGAAACGGTAAAACAAAGTCATGGTTTGATCAAATATTTTCTTAATCAAAATCTAATTTACACGCATCATTAACATGTTTTGCTTGTTGATTTGTACTACTGACATCTCCCTGAAGCTTTTGGGATAGTTGAATTGTGCTGAAACTGCCTAAATCAAAATCTACCATGGGCGATATCTAGGGTTCCAAGGTTCAAAAATTAGGGCTTTGCATATGCTGTAAAATTGGACCTCCAAACCTGTATGAACAAATTCGTTGCAACAAGACGAATTCATTGAAACCCTCGCACTTAATTTATGTTGATTCCTCTTCTATTCGCTATTTTCCACAGTTATACTTAGTGGGGGTTTAAAACCCCCGCTATCTTATTCATAGTTGCAGGTGAAATGAGGAAGAAAGCATGCGTGGCATTACATGACTGGGGCATTCAAATCTTGGCGCGATTTTTTTAATGTTTCAGCATAATTGGCTTTTTCATATATTATAATTATTGTCTATTATATATACAAATGCGTTTCACAGCTCAGTTGGTAGAGGACGTGCCTTGCAAACATTGGGACCTGGGTTCGATTCCCAGGTCCCCCCACATAATTGATATTTTTTGTGTTAACGTATTCACATGCAGCACTCATTCAATGTTCTACCATGAGTCCCACGCATATGCTTGCCAAGTAGCCTTGATGAGCAATCTGAAGGCCAGAAGGTGAATTCCATGGTGTGCTCTAGTCAACCAACGTGCATACAATCCTGAAAGGTCAAACGTAGCTTGTGTTCTTGGGCCTGAATTACTTCCAAAAAACCTCCACATGGGCCAGACACCCCCCCTTGGTTTGCATACTTTTTCAATTTAATTTCCTTTTCTTTCTAATTCTTTTTAATTGTTTTAATTGTTTTTATTAATTAATCAACTTTTCATAATAAAATCAAAAAATCAAATTGTAAAATATATTTAATTATTTATTAATTTCACCACTAACATATTTTTGTAAATAAATGACTAACAATTAATTTAGTTTAATTTAGGTTTTAAACTTTAATCTTTTTTTCTTAATAAATAAAATTATATAGAATTAGGTTTTTGACATTTTTATCTTTTTCTTAAATTAATTATTTTCCTCATTATTTATTATTATTATCATTAATTTTTGTACATAAATATGTAAATTAACTAATTAGTTTAAATTAGGTCAACTTTGACGTTTTATTAATAATTAAAATAATTTAGAACTAGGGTTTCACTAACTTTAATTTTAATTCTTTTCTTTATTTTCATAAATACCAAAAACATAAAAAACACTTTCTTTTATTTAATTAAATAATAATTAGGTCCTAATTTAATTTAATTTCAAGCAAAGGGTCAAAACCCTCGGACGTTCCAATTTATTCTTTTCGCGCACTTTTTGCTTATTGATTATTATGTAACTGTTCAAGGATATAATAGTAATTAGGGTTATCGCTTTTCTTTTACTTTCCGCATCTTTTATCAAAAACGGGTCTTTGTATTTTGGCGATGTAGAGACCCGCACCTTGTAATAGCGTAGCTTTTATCTTTCCGTCTTTTAATTTTCCGCACTCCTAAATTCTAACCTGCATGAAAGAATGTATGGTAATTAAAAACAACTCGTAGCTCACAATGCCTTGATCAAAGATAACTGTTAACATGAAAACAACACACAAATACACACACCACTTCTAGGGTACGCCTCACTCGTTGCCTTCGAAACGTGGTCATCAAGTATAGGACATTTTAGCGGTCGCTCTTATGTCCATGATCCAGTTGCCTCGAAATAGTTGCCTCGAAACAGTTGCCTCGAAACAGTTGCCTCGAAACGGTTGCCTCGGATTAAAAAGGATCTAGGACATAAGGGTAGCTTCTAAGGTGCCCTACTGTTGCTTCGGTGACCACACTGTCCCTACAATCGAATTGACCCGAACACCTCCAACGGTGGTGCTACCTACCTCTCAATGGTGGGATGGCACTACCTTAAGGACTCTTACACAGCTTAATTCCTTAGGGTAGGTAGACGACTCATGGATACTTGCTCTCTTCAAAAACAAATCAAAACCTTTTCACACTAACACTTTAAAAATCTTTCAAAGCAAACTTTTCAAACACTCTTAAGGACAAATACAAGAGTTATTCAGAAATCTTTCAATGAAACTTTTTTTTCAAACCCACTCACATTTTGAAAAGCAAACATTTCGAAAACATAAGAGCAAATATCTAAGAGCCCATGGATAACCATGGATAGAAAGGGTGCTAACACCTTCCCTTTCTATAAATCTACCTCCCGAACCGAGAAACGTTCTCATAAGGAATTTTGTTGTGCTTTTGTCCTGTCCATGTTGGAGAAAATAAAAGACGGTGGCGACTCTTGCTTCCGCGACATTTCGCGAACCAGCTAAAAACAGTCAGTTCTATTTCCACCGATCACACATATGCATGTCATTTTCCAGGGACATTCAAGAGTTTTCTTTCCATCAGAAATGGCCGACTTCCCGTCAGATGAGTTTGAGTCAGTTGCTGCCAAAGAACCCACCAGACATACATTCGCTTATCAGATTCTGATTATTGATGTGTCAAAGCTGAAGAGGTTGAGTTCTTATCTGAAGGGCGGTATTCTGAACAATTTCAACAAAGACCATGACAATTTGTTATTGATCCTAGATACTTCAATTGACCCAATGGCTTTGATCACTCTCTTCCAATTCTATGACAAAGAATTGTGGTGTTTTACTTTCCAAGATTACCAACTGGTTCTCACGCTAGAAGAATACTAATATCTTCTTAATATCAAGTTGTCCAATGAAGTTCCTTTTACCCAAGTGCCGGAGAAGTTGAAGTTCAAAGTTATTAATGAAACCCTTCATTTGAGTTGGAGAGAGGTGAAGGACAATTAGCAGTCACCAGTGAAGTCCCCAGCAAAGTCGCCAGCTGAAACAACCGGCCGAACCGTCATCGAATATAAAATCAATGAAGTCGCCACCAAACGTATTGTATCCCTCAAGAAGGGAAAGTTAAACATTTAGAAAACCTGAAGAGGGTGAAATCATGGTCTTGCGACTGAGAGATCGGGTAAGGGAGTATGTTACGCGAGGGGAAGGTATTAGCACCCCACACGCCCGTAGTACTCTATGGTATCCACTCTTGTTTGTTCTAATCTAAGGGTGTGTAAATCTATATCTAAAGCTTAATAGCTAAAATAAAATGCAAAGAGGGAATGCATGCAAAAGAAAAGAGAAAATAATGTAGGGAAAATAAAAGTTGTGCTCGCTCGGGCCCTACCCCAATACCTACATATCCCTTTTAAGGAATCAGAGCAGCCGTAGTTCGGCTCATATGTTTTGGTTGGTTTGTGTTTTTTAGTTAAGAAGATAAAAGCAACAACCAAAATGGCAAAACATCAGATAGAACAACAAAAATGTCAACAATGATGATAAAAAAGCAAGAAGAGATGACAAGATATCGCATAGCAACACAAACTCAGATAAGGCGATAAAACGCCAGTATGATAGCAAAATATCAAACAAGATGATGAAACATTACACCCAACAATGATATTGAAAATCAAAGTAGGATAACAAACATGTGCGATGGCGAAACACCGGATAAAAGAATCTGCAATGACGAAACATCGGCTAAGAGATGTGAAGATAACATGGCAAAGATGGAGAAGCATAAATAAACCAGAGAACAAAACATCACACCTAACAATGATATTGAGAATCAAAGTAGGATAAAAAAACATGTGCGATGGCGAAACACCAGTTTCAAACAAATATGCGATGGCGAAGCATCGGATAAAAGATAACAGGGTGTCATGGTAAGGATGGCAAAACATAAATAAACCGAATGATAAAACATCACACCTACTATGATATTGGGAATCAAAGTAGGATAAAAAACATGTGCGATGGTGAAACATCAACTTCAAACAAATATGCGATGGCAAAACATCGGCTAAAAGATAACAAGATATCATGGCAAAGATGATGAAATATCAAACAGAAAGGCGCACAAACAATTAAGATTGGTTTGTATTTTTCACCTAGAAGAAGGATTCAAGTTTATTAGAGATGCTTTATGATTTTCCAAGAAAAAGTTTTAGTTTTAAGATGCAATATGCAAAAGGAAGGATGAACAACTAAGGGAGATTATCCTAGCACTATCCCTAATGTTATCATACAATAGTTGATCCTAAAGTTGAGGATGAAAGAGGGATTTTTCTACCCTAAGTTAGCATGCATGGATACCTATCCTAATGTCTAGCTCGAGAATTAAACCTGCACGAGCGATCCTAAGGGAGCATGGTGAGGGTGTGCCATCTCAAAATACACACACAAAGAAGAAATCGAGAGAGAAAAACTAGAGATTCTATCAAGGTTAGTATGCCGAATAAAGTCTAACAAAACTATCCTATAGGGAACAGGCAATTAGAGCGAAGTCGTGATCTCAATTTCTAAATAGAGTTACTCATCGATCAATAATTAAGGAGAGCAATAAAAATCCTATAGCAAACATGCACTGAGAGCGAAGTCGTGATCTCAATTTCTAAATTGAGTGACTCATCGATCAACAATTAAGGAAGGCAATAAAAATCCTATAGGGAACATGCACTGAGAGCGAAGTCGTGATCTCAATTTCTAAATTGAGTGACTCATCGATCAATAATTAAGGAAGCAAACACAAACACAACACATATAACAAACAAAGTGCATAATGCATGCTACAGGTCTTTAAATAAAATAGAGGGCCTCCTGACATATATCAACAACAGAGGTCCCATCATGCAACAGAAAGCAACAAAGAGCGTAAACAGTAAAAAAAAAGGCAATAGCGCAATACCAAACAAATAATTATCCGTAGCAATTGAGCAAGAGGAAAATAAACCCATAGAACTTCAAGGAAGTTGGCATCAACAAATAAATCGAGTCAGAAATCACGCCATCAAATATAAGCACCGAGGCTTTCAAATATGAACATATCCCACATATGATGTATGGCAATCACATTCATATATATATCCTACAAGGACCATTAAATATGCAAAGCACTAGGATGGTGCAAGAACAGTCAATTGTGTTCCACAAATAAAGTGGAACACCACAACATCAAATCAAAAATGGAAAAATTTCTCAAAGTACCTCACACATTTAACAGAAAAATTAGTGATCTCAAAGAGAAGTGATGAATCAAATAAGGGATGGATGATGATATAACAAGACAATGGAAAATAATGATAGCATATATTAAAGCATTAGGTATGAGAAACATCAAATAGTAATAGGCAACAATTAGGTCAAAGCTAATAGATTGTTGCTCCTTTTTATCACCATGTTGAATTGACAAGTAAATATCAATCAAGGATCAAAGGAGCTAGATAAGAATACAATCAAGAAACTTTAGAAGTCAACAGAAAAATATTTCACATCCATATTAATTCACTTCATAATGGTTCACAAGCATAACAAAACAGGGATACCATAAAAATGTATCACAAAGCTTGGATCACAAGTTAGCAAGGAAAAGAATTCAAGCAAAAACAAAGTTAGAAGATTGAAACCTAACCAAAAGAAAAATGGAATTAAGCTCCTAAAATGCCATGAGGATGTGATCAAGAGTTTAAAATGTGGATTCTAATATACGTTGCACATGTGAATTCAATATACCTCAAAGATTCAAAAGGAAAAAAGAAGAGAACATCAGATTCATATATGATTGAAAATGGTTCAAGCATTAAAGGTCAAATGATCTCAAGTCTTCATGAGACTATCCTTGATGTATCATTCCTCAACATGTCATCATTGGTCATTTGATGACCTCAAAGCAAAAATTTAAAACTCAAAGTAAAAACAAGAAGTGAATCATTATTTAGGAGGCATGTGTAAAAAAGGGGGGGGGGGGGGGGGGGGCTCATCAACCAATTATAGGAAATAAAGAAGATTAACTTGAATTGGTGTGAGGAAACATGGGGGGGGGGGGGGGTCATCAACCAATTATAGGAAATAAAGAAGATTAACTTGAAATGGTGTGAGGAAACAGGAACAACATGATCACTAAATTCCAAATTATAGGCCTCTAACAAGTTCACTGACCATCAAATAAATTGCAACAAGATATGCAACATTAATTGGGCACTTTCACTTTTAAAATTCATAAAAAATAGAAAGGGACTTCAATAATTTAAACCAAAATTTCCATGACATCCTTGAAATATGTAGAAGTCAAAAAGAGAGTGTCAAGTTCATATATAGATGAGGAGGGGGTCAGACAAGCTTCAAACATCAAAACTAGTTGATCAAAATGTCAAACTAGACAAGTTTTCAAAATGATTTAAGGAAAAATACCAAACCAAGTCAATTAATTCAAGAAAAATCATTTTTAGATTATCAATCCATCTATGAACTTCAGATAAGAACTAAATTCAATTGAATACTCAAGGAAAATTGATTTTGAAATGGAAACTTGCTAAGTAAGTAACAAAACCCTAATTATTTGGAAATTAATCTTAACAATTGATTAATTAAGATCAAAGATCAAACAATTCAAAATAAAGATACATCAAATATGAGGAAACTCAAAAGGTCAGGGGAACCTTTTTTTTTACATTTTTAAATCCAAGAGGAAATTCAAAATTTAGCAATTTTTTAATTGATTAAATGATTAAGCAACTATTTAATCATCAAAATGGAATTATGATCAAAACACAAAGCACATGCCAAACAAAATTGTTTTATGATTCCCCTAATCCAAATAACCTTTCTTGAATTTTCCCATCATTTTTTGCATCAAAAATGTCAAAAATAAAAATCAAATATCAACAAACAATTAATTAGTCTTACAAATTTTAAAAATCAATCAAAATATTTTTTAAATTTCCAAGAAAATTACCCAAATTCAGAAATATTATTTTTAAGTTTTAAGGATTTTTTCAGAATTTTTAGATTAAGGAAAATATGAAATGAAAAATTATGAAACAAAAATAAACCAAATAAAATTATCAAATTAATTTTCTGAGAAAAAATGAGAAGAATACCAAACAAATTTCAGAATCAATTTTCAAATAATTTTAGGAGTCTAAACATATTTTTGTGGAATTTTCCTATATTAAGAGCAAGGTTAAAATAATTGACAAAAACATAAGAATCAATTGAATCCTATTAATGAATTAATCTACTAATAGAAAGAAAACTCTAAAGTAAAATTCATAGTCCTAAAATGGACTAATCAAAGTGTCCAAAATATTTTTCACATAATTTTTGTACAAAGGAAAGATTAGAAACAAAAATTAACAAAAAAGGTATGCAACAATCAATTAAACAAAATTAATTAATGCACAAATTTTTTTCACCCATCAAAATATTTTTAAAAAATCCCGAAAAAATATGACAAATACTAAAAATTAATTTTAGCCTATGGTAATTTCTTTAGAATTTTTGAAGATGTTTTGATCATAAATAAAATTAGAGAAAATCAATTAAAATCAAATAATATGAAATGCATTAAGAATTTAAATAAACCAATCAGAGCGCGCCACCTCACTCTGTCTTCAACCTCCAGCATATCAAAATGTGTTCACAAAAACAGGTCACGAGCCTATATTCAGATCCATCAATCCCGCTCGTTTCTCATCCAAAATCCATGAACCAAAGCACAAATTAAAGCTGAAGTTACCATCTATCTCATGATTATCATAAAATTCTTAATGGACAAGGGATCTAAAAGAAATACGCGTGCGAAGTTACTGAAAACATGAAGTGCAGAATTTGCAGAAAATGCATATAACACGATTTAAGCTTCAATCAAGTGAAACAAGTACACCAGACCTATAGTCTGGCCAGCTAATACATCATGAACATGGAATGATTCATCAAATCATGCTAAACAAAGAAAATCGAAGTTCGAAAATATCACCTCAATGTGAAACTGGAAACCTTGATTCCTTAATTACAGAAGCCAACAAACTCCATGATCTTGATCTACACACTTCAAGGAAGATGAATCCACGGGAAATTTGATGAATGCGCGGATAAGATGAGAGAATCGAATAAAACTTCAGCAAGAGCAGAAAAAGTTCAGATCTAGATTTATGATAACTGGAGCGCGTCTAGCATGATATGAGGCTTGCAGTACATTATATAGAGTGACTAGAGAAGGTTAGAAGAAGAAATTGGTCCTCAAAACTGTTAGAGGGTCGGATTGGAAAAAATGGCCAGAAATTGAGTGAATATAGGCTTCTGCGTTTTTCTTGTGCATTTCTCCTTATTGCTTGCGTTTTGTGTACCAAATACCATTAGGAAGAAAGCCTCAAAGCTACAAGTCCTTACTTGTAAAGGAGAATGAGTATTGATCAATTGGCCCTTCTTGGCAACTTTGAGCATTTTGAATGCAAGCAAGTTCTATGGCCCATGGGGCACGAAATGGTGAGTGTAATAGGCCTCAGCATGTCAAAAATTGGTTATGGTCTTGATTAGAAACAAAAGGAATGGCTGAAAATCGAGTTCTCAAGAAATTGCATTTTGCTTGCTTGGTCAAAATTCAATAAAATGCCTCAAAATTTCAAAGATCATAACTTGCTCATATTTTTGAATTTTGACACAAATGAGCACTCTTTGGAAAGGTCTTGCAATTCTCTTTAACCCTGTGACAATTGGCCGAACATTTGATTCCATTGAGTCCTTCAAAATATGGTATGAAAATCACAAATTTTGAGAAATGACCCATAATTTTGTGACTTCCAAGCTTCATAACTTACCACCACTTCATGCATTGTTCTCAAAAATGCAATCATGTGAAAGAGCTCTCTCTTAGATTTCCAAGCATACTTCATTTGCATTTTTTTGATCAAAGATGAATAAAATATGAACTTTCAAAATTTGATACTGATTTTCCAAATTTAGAAACTTTTTGGATTTCTTCATGAACAAGTTTCAATCCAAACCTCAATCTTCTTGATCCAATGATTAAAATGGACTTGAAAAATGAAAAGTACACCCTTGAATTGATGGTTGACCAAAAGTTCACTTGGTCAACTTTGACTTTGACTGATTCTTGCCAAAATTACCATTTTGCCCCTTTGAATCAATTGATCCACTTCTCTTCAAAATTGATGATCAAAACTTCAAACATATGGTCTCCCAAATACATAGAGGCCATGTAAAAAGTTTCATCTCAAAATTCTCAAGAAATCCTGATGAAATCTCAAATCCTAGTTTTGGTCAACATCTTAGGAGAATGATGAATCATCTTCAAAACTTCAAATCCTATGGATATCTTGGCCAATTCCTTATACAAAGATATTCAAATGTCAATGAGGTGTTGTAGCTTCAAAATCAAGACTTGTACATTCATCAATAACCTTGATCAACCAAAACCCTAATTTTGACTAATGAACCAAAAGGATGTGATCCTCCTTATAATCAATACAATATTCATTATTCTAATGATCAAATGAGATGAATAAGATATCTTGAGATATGTGATACCTTTGAGCTTGAAAGATCCAGAGGTTTAGATGATAAGGATCTACTTGAGCAACTTGTCAACATAATCAATCTTCAAAAGCTTGAGGAAGACTTGATAACCAAAATACTTTGATCCCATCACAATGTATTAATGCAATGAAATATGATGTTTATGATGAAACATAAGCCTAAGTCAAGAGGGTAAATATTGGGGTGTAACAGATTATTTGTTCTTCAACAAAATGACTTGTAATTCAAGAATGGATGCCCAACTTCAGGCCCTTGAATCTCCTAGCTCAAGTATGATAACTTCATGCTCTTGGATGTTTTGGAAAGCTTGAAATATCCTCTACAACTTTCATGTTGGCCATTTTTACAAAATCATCTGGTAACTATGTGAAAAATGCCAAGAAGTTGGGATAAAATCCTGACCAAAACTGCTGAAAATTTCTCTAAGTGTTTATTAAAAAATGCCATGACTTCATGAATTTGTAACTTAAAATCCAAGCATTTCTAGAAAAAGTCCTTGCATCATGGTGAAAATTTGGCACAAAGTCATGAAAAAAGTTTACTTTCTAACACTTAGAAATTTAATTTCTAAGTCTTAGAATTTTGACTTTTCAAAGATGATTTTGACTTTTTGGTTTCTTGATGAACGCTCTTCATATTTTGACATGTCTTGATGAAATATGATTTTTGAAACTTGATTTTTGATCAAAAAGTTAAAGTTTGACTTTTGGTGCTACAATTGTCTTTTTCATCAGTACAACTGATTTTAGGTCGTCTGATTAATTGACTGAGCAATTTTATGATCCAAAGCTTGAAACTTGTCATGAGAAATCTTGAGAGTCCAAAATGATCCATGAAAGTCATATGGGGTCTTAAAAGTCCAATTGTACTTGTCCAAATTCAAACCCTAATTCTGAGTCATTAGTGTTTGAGGAGGTGTCTTGAGCTGATCCATCCTTGTGCCTTCTTGAACCAATGGACATCTTGTTAGAGAAATATTGAGAAAATGAGAGGGAAAATTTTGGGGTACATTACCCGACATGTCTTCATATGACCAAGCGAATACCTCAACATAGTCATTCAACATTGAACCAATCTGCTCTTGACACTGTCTTCCAAGTTGGCACCGATCTTGACTTCTTTCTTATTTGCCTCAGTACCCAAGTTTATCACTTCAACCGATTATTCATGCAATTTAATAGCCTTTTCCTCTTGTATAAGGAGTCTGGCGAGTTCTCCAGGTATCTCACAATCTTCTTCACCTTCGTCTTCGACTTGATAGATTAGATTTTTGGAGTTATAAACGACAATAGCAGAATTGTTGTCAATGAGATCCAGAGTGGATGTGGATATGAAAATGTGTGTGTGTGTGTGTGTGTGTGTGTGTGTGTGTGTGTGTGTGTGTGTGTGTGTGTGTGTGTGTGCATGTAAGATCACATGGCTATTTGAAAATGCAGTAAAGTAAAAGAAAGACAAGGAGCACAAAATTTGAATGCAAAATCATCCAATGTTTTCATTAAATGAGCATATGATATATGAAATGACAATCCTTAACAAATGGACCATTGTGCCCCGGGAAAGGCACATGGTTTAAAGTCACTCTTTTGAAGGAAATTATACAGAAAAAGTTCTTAAAGTAATAAAAACAGGAAATAGAAATTACTTCTGGTTGAAGGAGATTGAGATGAAGTCTTTGGCCTTCTAGTTGCCAAGTCCACCATCAGTAGTTGGGAATATCCAATCGTCAAAGTCACCATCACTATCACTATTTTCCAGAGCATTAACTTCATTGTTGTTAATACGGAGAGGTGGTCCACCAACACGAGCACGACGAACCTTTTCCGAGCCTTTGAAGTAAAATCCAATCAAAATTTGTTAGATTTGTAGGGGATGTCAGGAAGTTGTCCCTAGATAGTGCAGCCTCCATCTTCTGCAACAACCCTAACATCGTTTAGAGAGGCCATTCTTGCTATGCCTTTATAGATTTCAATAGTAGCAGGAGTAGCAATAACAACCATTGGAGGGATTACCTCAAATGCTTGACAGAGGGTTTCAATGAATTCTCCATCCATTTCAATGTATTTGAAAGAATTCAAATGACTGACCATATATTCTTCCTCTCTACAGACTATGAAAACCTTCCCTTTCACTAGGTATTTCAGCATTTTATGTAATGTAGAGGTAACCGCACTCGCCCCATGAATCCGTGGGCGTTTGAGCAAGCAAGAATAGGTCGGGCAGATATCCATTACATAAAAAGTTGAATCAAATAATTGAGATCCCATATTGATTGGGAGATTAACCTCTCTGTGGACCATTATTTTCTAACCATCAAAAGCTCTCACCATAATATCGCTCGGTTTCAGCACTAACCCTTCACAATCCAATCTGTCCAAGGCACCTTTGGGTAAAACATTGAGGGAGGACCCAATATATACAAATACATGCGCCAGAGTGGTGCCTTTGCATTCAATAGAAATATGGAGAGCATTGTTTTGATTATTCCCCGCCGGAGTTAAATCTGCATCAGAAAATCCCAAGCCATTGTCAATAGTTAGGCTTGCAACACAATTCTCAAATTGATCAACAGTGGTCTCTTGAGGTACATGGGCATTTTTCAGGAACTTCAACAAGGCTTGGGCATGTGCCTTGGAGCATAACAATAAGGACAACATGGATATCTTTGAGGGTGTCTTCCCCAATTGTTTAACTATTTTGTAATCACTTTTTCGGATGATCTCCAGAATTTATTCTATCTCTTGTCTAGATGGGTCTTCAATTGTCACTTCTTTTGGTGGTGCCTTCGTCTGGGTGGGCTCAGTAACTTTCTCTTTACCTCGGGTATTGGAAGTTGGCTTAGTAGCAGGAATACGAGCAGGTGTTGTAGCAGTTGTCGGAGGGGAGATCTCCGGAGAGAAGATCCTTCCTGTCCTAGTGACCTTACTAGTTTCGACAATGTTTGTAATTTCATACTCTTCATTTTCAATAATCCATGGCTCTTGCTTGACACCATGATAATAAACTTCTGCCCCATAGTTCCAAGGCACAACTTTGTTGGAGTAATAGGGGACTGGCGCCGGTGTAGTGATAATCAGGGGAGCCACTCTTAACTCAACAAGAATCTTTATAGGGTCTTTAGAGGTGATCCTAATGGGAGCATTTGAAATGGTGATTATGGAAACATCTTGAGGTATACTTTCAGGTAAACTCTTCATGGACAAAGTTTTCTCAAACGAAATTTCATGGCTATCAATCAGGCATTGGATAACTTTCTTCAGCCACGTACAACCATGGGTTTGGGAAGCACAATGGTAACAATTTTCAAGGCAGCCAGGAAATAAATTGGCTCTCAGTAGATTCTTCTTAACAGTCAATAAGGGAGTAGTCAAATCATTGATGGTGGAGACAAAGGAGGCATCATCAATAGCATTGACACCTTTACCATAACTGGGCATGGGATCAGTAATGACATTAGGGGTTTATGGAGGGTCAAACTCAATCACTTTTTTATCAATTAAATCTTGGATCTTGCTCTTTAAGGCCTAACAATCATTAGTATCGTGCCCAGAGCTATTGGAATGATAGGCACATTTTGCATTCAGGTTGTATTTTAGAGATGAAGTATTGGGGTTTTGAGGAGGATTCCTCAGTGTTACCAAATTTGTCTTCAACAGATGTTGTAAATATTGAGACAGTGGAATGTTGATTCTAGTGAATTGCCTCCTCCAGACATCTGGCCTTTGTTGATTTTTTTATTGTTGTAGTCGTTGAACTGGGGTTGGATTTGAAATCAATACAGCTTCTACTGACTGATGATGATCGTTCTTAACACGAATCCTTTTGTCCATAAACAACATTATTCTCTTTCTTTCCAATGAATGGTTTCTTCACAGTACTAGAGGATGCAGACATCTGAATCTTCCCGCTTTTGATTCCACTTTCAACTTGTTCACCAGTCATAATCAACTCAGTAAACCTTGACTAAGAACTCCCTGTCATCAAATTAAAGAATGGACCAATCAAGGTGCTTACGAACATGTCCACTAACTTTCGGACAGTCAATGGGGGTTGCACTCTTCCATCCAGGTCCCTCCATTTTTGAGCATACTCCTTAAAGCCTTCATTTGAACCCATGGTCATACTTTGTAATTGCACGTGAGTTGGTGCAAGGTCAGCATTGTATTGGTATTATATGTAGAAGGCAGTAGCCAAATCCTCCCATGTGTGGATATTAGTCCCTTCTAGTTGATAGAACCATTCCAATTGTGTTCCAGATAAGCTTTCTTGGAAAAAGTGAACCCATAACTTCCTATCGGTGGTGTGTGGTTGAATCTTACGGACATAAGACCTCAGATGCATCTTTGGATAGGATACCCATTGTATTTGGCAAAGACAGGAACTTTAAATTTGTGGGGAATAACCACCTCAGGGACCAGACCTAAATCTCCAAACTCCAAACCAGACATTGTTTGGATCTCTACAGCCTTAAGTCAGTCTTCTAGCTGTTTGCACTTCTCATCTGCTGGTGGATACTGCTATTCGGAATAGTCTTTGTCCTCAGTAATCTGGTTATTTCCACCCCCAGCTCTGGTGCTTCTAACTTCTTCTTCTTGATTGTCTTCTTCCTCAGAAGAAGCCTCTTCTATTTGAGCCAGTCGGACAGGCCCCTTGAACCTTCTTCCCATGTTGAGAATAACAGCCTTTTTCTCGGTCTTCTTCTTGGTGGCAAGGAGTGCCATCATTTCTTGTTGACCTTTGGCTAGGTTGAGGATAGTTTCTTGGAACTATGCATGTTAAGTTTGCACGTCTTTGACAGTTTGCTCTAGAGCCATCTTATACCGAAATAAACAGTAAAAAGATGAAGAAACCTGTCGGACAACCTGCTTATGATATGATGCATGCTATATGGATGCAATGTTTTCAAGGACCTAAAGGAATTTAAGTTTGATAGCCAAAAAGGAAATAGACACCACAATTGTATTAATAAGTTCAAAGATTACAACTGCCCCTTAGGCTTACAATGGAAAAAGCAAAATGTCTCAAAGAGACAACAAAATGAACTCCTAAAACAAAAAACTCAAGTCTCCCACATACACTTCTTCTTTGGTGCAATGTATGCATTCAGGTAACCGTTCATTTGACAAGGCTACCATTCATTGGATAATAACATCTCAAGAATGAACTACCTTCCATAATGACAAGGCTACCATCCATTGGAGTAATAAAATCTCAACAACAAACTACCTTCCATAATGACAAGGCTACCATCCATTGGAGTAACAAAATCTCAACAATGAACTACCTTCTATAATGACAAGGCTACCATCCATTGGAGTAACAAAATCTCAACGAAGAATTACCTTCCATAATGACAAGGCTACCATCCATTGGAGTAACAAAATATAAACAACAAACTACCTTCCATAATGACAAGGCTACCATCCATTGGAGTAACAAAATCTGATTCTTCTCTGGGAGCCATCAGATTCACTGGGGGGAGTACAGGTTGCTCAAATAAAGAGATGGCTTCCTGGGGAAAGAGATGGAACTTCTGGAGAAATGCCAATAAATTCCTGCTGAGGGGATAAAATCTTCTTGCTGAGGGTACCCATCCCAATCAGAAATAAACCAGAATGAAGCAGTCAACTAAAATACATCTCCTGAGAAATAAACTCAAGAGGGAAACCCATTTCATCCAGACAACGAGCTGAAAAGAAAGCTGAAACAAAATTCTCCCACAAGGGATAACTCAGTGGGGAAGTTGAAATAATATACACTTTCTGCTTAAGGTTGACATTCTATTGGAGAGAGAGAGTAACACAACTCTGCAAAATAGGGTAATATACCAAATATGTAAAAAATTCAAATGAGCAGTGATTATGCATGATGCTGATATGAAAGTATGAATGTTATCATGTATATGCTGAAAAAACAGACATATAACACTAGGGATAAACATACAAAATCCAAGATGGGTACAATCACAAACAGGATGGAAATTCCTATTTCAAGGCTTAAATTCACTGGGAAGGAACAATATCAAAGACATTCAATTAACACAAACACGGCGATATAACATCTTCCTCCAAGTTTCACCGGGGAAACTACACAGACTTCAGCGGGGGAAACAAAAGGTTTGAAGTTCACACTTCTGCCATGGTTGATTTTACTAGGGAAAACAATATCACATCATTAAGACATCAGTTGGGGATGACATACTGACTTCATTGGGGAGGGTAATACTATATTTTCGAAGGAGACATCGAGATACATTCTTTAATACTGAGAGTGATAATTGCACCAACTTCTCTGGGGAGAAAGTATGA
Organism: Vicia faba; assembly: GCA_948472305.1. NCBI lineage: Eukaryota > Viridiplantae > Streptophyta > Magnoliopsida > Fabales > Fabaceae > Vicia > Vicia faba. The sequence continues at coordinate 1,060,757,908 of OX451738.1, read as the reverse complement.
AAACTCATGGGGTCAGCGATTTCAGATAAGTATATCATCTCAACTTCACCTAGGGAATTCAAGAAATCAACACTACAGCAAGAAAACTTATGGGGATTTTAAATCCAATCCATCACTTGGCGGGGGGGAAACCCCAAAAATTTAATAACCGTTTCAACACTTCTTAAATAAGACATTGCCCTTTCCTGAATTCGAGCAAACAAACAATATTCCAGTACCACCGAAAGGATATGCTTTGCAAATGAGTCCGACTCAGCATGCAAGGGGAGAAAAAACTTTTATTTATATGAGTGAAGCCTTCACTGGGGAATCTTGGACAGAGTTTTTATACAAACCTTTGAGTTTATCCGTCCTTGAAGTCACTAATTTTGTTCCCTTGTATCATAAAATCTAGAGCAATAAGTAATTTGTAAATTCTTTTCAAAAGTAACTTTTGTTATTTAATTTGTTTGCTTTTATCATTACTATCAATAATAAATGAAATCTTTATAAGCTGAATAAAATAAGAATTGCAAAGAATTAGACAAAAGGCTCAAACTTTATTAATAGAACGGTAGTCTGCGAATTGTAAGACTCCATAGATAATTACAAAGTTTGGAAAATGGTAATATATATTGGAAAAGATACATTATACAATCACCATTATCCTCCCTAAGAACTTTGAATTCCTGAGCCAGAACTTTGGTCGAAGAGTAGAAAGATCCAAGCAGATTGTTGCTCCATTGATTAAGTTTTTTCTGATGCAGTTACTTGCCAGAAAAATCCCTAACTTTTGCCTAGGTTACCCTTGCGAGTTTTCAACCTACTGGTAAAATTTATTCTGTTTATGTATCTAATTTTTGCCTAGACCACCCTTTCGGGTTTTTGGCCTACTGAGACGCTCCTTTTTGCCTAAGCCTCCCTTCCGGGTTTTCGTCTTAGTGAGTTGTTCTTTTATTTTTTCTAGGCTAAGTATTTCTTGACTGCATCAGCATTCACAGGACGTGGAAACTCCTCACCATCCATTGTTTCAAGAATCAGTGCACTGCCAGAGAAGGCTTTCTTGACAATATATGAGCCTTCAAAATTGGGAGTCCACTTTCCCCTAGAATCAGCGTTAAAAGACATGATCTTCCTGAGTACGAGGTCGCCTTCTCTCAATTCACAAGGTTTGACCTTCTTATCAAAAGCTTTCTTCATTCTCTTTTGGTATAATTGACCATGACACAGAGCCGTCATTCTCTTCTCTTCTATTAAGTTCAGCTGGTTAAACCTATTCAAGACCCATTCAGCCTCTGACAACTTGGCTTCCATTATTACACGCAAAGAGGGAATCTCAACTTCAATGGGGAGCACTGCTTCCATGCCATATACAAAAGAGAACGAGGTTGCCCATGTTGAAGTGTGCACAGATGTCCGATACCCACGCAGAGAAAAAGGGAGCATTTCATGCCAATCTTTATAAGTAACAACCATTTTTGAGATTATCTTCTTGATGTTCTTATTGGCCTCTTTAACAACTCCATTCATCTTCGGCCTGTATGGAGATGACTTATGGAAAATAATCTTAAATTCCTCACAAAGTTCAATCATCATTTTTTATTCAAATTTGAGCCATTGTCGGTGATAATCCTGCTTGGCACACCATACCGACATATGAGGTTGTTCTTGATGAAGCGCACTACCACCTATTTAGTGACATTAGCATATGAAGATGCCTCCACCTATTTGGTAAAATAATCATTTGCCACTAAGATAAGACGATGCCCATTTGACGCCTTTGGTTCAATCATCCCGATCATGTCATTACCTCATATAGAGAAAGGCCATGGGGAAGAAATAACATTAAGAAGTGTTAGAGGTACATGAATTTTATTAGCATAAATATGGCATTTGTGGAACTTCTTCACAAATTTGTAATAGTCAGATTCCATTGTCATCCAATAGTAACCTGCCCTAAGCATCTTTTTCACCATTGAATGTCCATTGGCATGGGTACCAAATGAACCTTCATGAACCTCATGCATCAACATGTCTGCTTCGTGTCTATCCACGCATCTGAGCAAGACCATGTCATGATTTCTTTTATATAGTACATCTTCATTGAGGAAAAAGCTTCCCGCCAACCTTCTCAATGTTTTTCTATCCTTATTTGATGCACCAATTGTGTATTCATGAGTTCGAAGAAAATGCTTAATATCAGAATACCAAGGTTTTTCATTTACCATATCCTCTGTTGTAAAAACATGAGCCGATCTATCCAAACATCATACCATAATAAGAGGCACATCATTCCAAGTATTCACTTGATACATAGAAGCCAGAGTTGCCAAAGCATCCTCCATCTGATTTTTATCTCTTAGAATATGATGGAATTTAACTTTGTTAAAGAAGGGTAACAGTCTTCTAGCATAATCTTTGTAAGGGATCAAGCCAGGGTTACGAGTATCCCATTCTCCTTTAATCTGATTAACAACCAAAGTTGAATCACCATACACATCTAAAACCTTTATTCTGAGATCAATGGCTTCATCGAGACCCATAATGCAAACCTCATACTCCTCCATATTATTAGTATAATCAAATGTCAGCCTTGTAGTAAAAGGAATGTGTGATCCATATAGAGTGATGATCACAACACTAATTCCTTTTCTGCAAGCATTCACTGCTCCATCAAATACCATGCCTCATCGAGATTCAGGATCTGGACCTTCCCCAGGTAAAGGCTCATCACAATCTTCCGCTTTCAAGAACATCACATCCTCATAAGGGAAACCAAACTTGACATATTGATAGTCATCTACCGGTTGGTGAGCAAGATAATCCGCCAGCACACTACTTTTTATGGCCTTTTGAGTATGGTATTCAATGTCGTATTCGGACAATAACATTTTCTAGCGGGTAATCCTTCCTGTGAGAGTAGGCTTTTCAAAAATATACTTAATTGGATCCATTTTGGAAATCAACCAAGTAGTATGATTCAACATATATTGCCGCAACCGCTTTTCTGCCTAGGCCAGAATGCAACATGTCTACTCCAACATAGAATACCGTGGCTCAAAATTAGTAAATTTCTTAATGGGGTAGTATATGGCATATTCTTTATTTCCTATTTCATCTTGTTGTCCTAAAATACATCCCATAGAACTATCCAACACTGTTAGATACATGATCAATGGTATTCCTTCAATGGGAGAGAGCAAGATGGGAGGTTCAAGCAGATATTCTTTGATACTTTCAAAGGCCCTTTGGCAACCATATTTCCACACACAACCCTGATCTTTCTTTAGAAACTTAAAGACCGGTTCACATGTTGCGGTCATGTGGGAGATGAATCTGGAAATGTAATTCAAGTGCCCAAGGAAGCCTCTAACTTGCTTATCCATCCTTGGTGCATGCATTTCTTGGACCACTTTGACCTTATCTGGGTCAACTTCAATCCCTTTCTGACTGACAATAAAACCCAACAACTTCCCTGATCGGACACTGAAGGTGCATTTATTTGGATTCAAGCAGAGATGATACTTCCTCAAACACTGAAATAACTTCAACAAATCTTCCACGTGCCCTTCTTTGGTCTGTGATTTGGTAATCATGTCATCAACATATACCTCAACCTCCTTGTGCATCATATCATGGAATAGGATTGTCATAGCCCTCTGGTACGTTGCACCAGCGTTCTTTAACCCGAAGGGCATCACTCTGTAACAGAATGTTCCCCAGGGTGTGATAAATATTGTTTTTCCATGTCCTTGTGAGCCATTCTCATCTGATTATATCCGGAAAATCCGTCCATGAATGAGAATACTTTAAATTTGGTTGTGATATCAACCAACATATCAATATGTGGCAATGGAAAATCATCTTTTGGACTAGCTTTATTTAGATCTCTGTAATCTACGCACATGCAGACTTTTCCATCTTTCTTTGGTACGGGAACAATGTTGGCTATCCATTGAGGATACACAAATTTACAAGAAAACCGACATTAATCTGCTTTAAGACTTCTTCTTTGATTTTTACTGCCATATTAGGGTGAGTTCTTCTCAACTTCTGCTTGACGGCCGAGTACTCTGGCTTCAAAGGCAAATGATGCTCCACAATATCAGTATCTAGACCCGACATATCTTGGTAAGACCAAGAAAATATGTCCACATACTCTTTCAATATCTCAATCAACTTGCTCTTCACATCAGGATGCAACGATGCTCCAATCTTGACTTCCTTTGACCCTTCTTCTGAACCCAAATTGATTGTTTCCAATGACTCTTTATATGGCTGAATGGAATTTTCCTTGTGCTCGAGAAACCGTGAAACCTCTTCTGGAATCTCATCATATTCTTCTTCTTCCGTCCCAAACACGAGATATTCAAAGTTGGGAGAGGGTGCAGGGTCATTGTATTCAACATGTTTATTAATTAATTTGCACATGTGATTTGTGATTGCTTTTAGAAACTGACATATATATCAAGTGATTCTGCAGATTTATTTTCAATTATTATTCTATTCAAAAGGTTTTTTATTATTACCATTTTCCATGAAAAAGCATAAAAAATAAAAGACACAATTTTGAGAATCAGAGACAACTTTTATTTATGATTTTAATGATCAAAGAAAACAGATAAGCCCATACAATATTAACTTTCATCTTGGGCATAATGAAAGCATTTTGCAAAGATAAACAAAAACAAATTACTTTGAGACATGGATGCAAGAGGGAACATCATTAGTGACCCAATTCTGGATTCTGACTCTAGGCGTCACATAATTTGGCACTTCCTGATCTTCTTCATCATCCTCAATAGCATTAACTCCGGAAACAGTTGGATGGAGGTAGCCTGTGTTGTAGAAAACATCATGATAGCTGCTCATAATAGACTTTGACTTCAAATTTTCGCCTTTGCCATTCTTGGTAGAGAATCCCAAACCAGCCTTGTTCTTGTTTACCGAAGGATCAACGACCTTTCCCCATGCTTTACTTAAACCATTGTGAACAACCTAGTGAGCATCTTTGAATGAAGCCATAGAATTCTCATTCTCCCTTACATTATCAACAGATAGTGCTTGGAAATGCGTCCCAACAGCAGCTTCATCTGCCTCAACAACACTTATAGATGATAGATGAGATATCAGTAATGCTTGCTCTCCATTTATAATAACCACTTTGCCTTCCCGTACGAACTTCAGCTTTTTGTGCAGAGTGGAAGTGACAGCCCCTACTTCATGTATCCATGGTCTTCCCCGTAGACAACTATATGCGGGTATAATATCCATGACTTGGAAAGTGATCTGGAATAAATGAAGACCTATATGAATAGGCAGATCGACCTACCCAATAAACGACTTCCTTGATCCATCAAAAGCTTTGAGAATAATACCACTTGGGCACATAGGAGCCCCTTGATATTTCAACTTCATCAGCGTAATCCTCGGTATCACATTCAAGGCAGATCCATTATCAATCAGCACATTTGATAATGAATCGCTTTTACAGTTCATGGATATGTGGAGAGCCAAATTGTGATTCCTCCCCTCGTCTGGAAATTCATTATCGCCAAAGCTTAGGTTATCACATGATGTAATATTTCCCACCACACTACTAAATTGATCTAATGGCATGTCATACTCCACGAAGGCCTGGTCCAACACCCTCATTAAATATTCTCTATGGGCAGTGTTTTACCCCAAAATTTTCACTCACATTGTCACTCAAGACATGCCTCTGGAGGTCCTCAATTGATCAAGGATGACCAAGAATTGACCAGACAAATTCTCCTCCCAAGGCAATAAGCCTCAACCAGGGTTTCAAATTTTAATCAAGATTATACATGCCAAATTTCATGCCTTGAACAACAAGTTTGCTCAGTCAACTGCTCAAATGCCTAGAAATCAACTGTGCTAGGTCAAATGTCAATTATGGCCCAAATACAGTCAAACTTCAAGATTTTTGGTCAACATAAATATTTTGAAGTATTATCCATCATTTAATCAATGGTTGATCATGATTCCTCAAGAAATGCTCCTAACTCCTCAAAAGTCAAAAATGACAAATTAGGGTTTCTATAGGAAAAGTCAACCAAACTTTGACCAGGCATAACTTTATCAAAAAAATTTCCTCCAAGGCTCATTTTGAAGAGAATCCAATTACCCATAACTTCTCTTCATCCCTCAAGTTAAAGAAATGCCCCAATCAAAAGATACAAGCTCAGACATTATAGGTCCTTTCAAAAAGTCAACAAAAACACCTTTTGGGTCAAAGCTCCTTACATAAACATGGAAGATCCAATTGAGATGAAAACAAAAGGGTTGTTTAGAGGACATCCTAATCTCTCTAAAAAGTCCAAGAACACCTTCATAGGGTTAAAATTGAGAAAGATATGCATTGCTAAAGTTGACCAATTTTATGAAAATGCACAAAAGTCAATGTGAGCAAATGGGATCTTTTGGACTAATGGGCGTGGGTTTTGGATCTCAAGCATATCCATGAACTTATTTAGGATATTTAAATCCATTATTTTATTCTTATGAGAGTTGTTTTTATTTATTTAAATTTTTATTCATTTAAATCAAAATAAATCAAAGAAAATAGTGAAATAATGAAATAAAATCCAAAGACTTGTTTTAGGACCATATCATAGGTCTATAATCAGATGAGAAAGTCAAGATTTTGTGCAAGGGTTGATTGGAAGAAAAAAAGCATGTTTTGGGCAAGTTTAGAAACAAAAAATCCAAATTGCAAATCAGATCTTCCTTTCACAAATCTCTAAGATTCTATCTAATTTTGTTAACCTAATGCATTCTCATATATATGTACAACATTGCCATACCAAAAGGAGAGAGGATAGGCCGCATAGAACAGACACACAAAGTTCAATTTTTTCACAAAAAAGTGGCAATTAGATTGACCTTTGCAGAGAGATTCAAGGAGTTTTGACGCTTGTAATCCATTCCCGGGGACGTTCTGAAGCTAACAACATCATTCCCAAGCACCAAAGCATCCAGAATCACCACGTACATCATCATGGTTTGCATCCTATTTTTTGAATTCGACTTTGATCATACACGCATTATAAATAGGTTTTGATTATGCATTACTGATTGTATGAGCATTTAGAACGTGTTTGAATAATTAATTTCTAGTTTTGATGCATATATGATAACCTGCCATTGTTAGGGTTTAAAGGTTCATTTTAGGGTTTTCATGTACAGGTGAAATTGGGCCAAATAAAGGACACCATCATGCTCAGAGGATCAAACCCAGTTGATCCATGACCTTGAATGGGATTTATATTGCTTGTGTGCGATTTTTGAAATTTGCAGGTGTTTTAGTGACGAATTTAGTCCGTAGGTAAAAGTTCTCAAGCTAAAACAACGGATGGCTGAAGAAGATGAAGGCATGACACAACTTGATTGGACCATTTGAAAACATCGCACATTTTTATTAAATAAAATTTTGGGAATTTTATTTGAGTTATATTATTTTATGTTTATATCATATAACAAATGAATAGGCTGATGTGATGGTAGAGGAAGCGCTTGGCAAAGGGAAGGACCTGGGTTCGAGTCCCAAGTCCAACATTTTATACTTTTTAACTTGTTACTTGCAGATCCAGTAGGTCTCATCCCCCTGCGTGCACCATACACCATCAATTCTCCAGTCATAAGATCCCAGGCGTTTAGATCCAGCGCCCCAAACTTGCAGACGCACCATGGACCTCCATACCACAACAACGTGGGATCAGGCGCTAGTAGTGGGCTAACCAGACTTGGGCTTGGCCAAAATTCAGCAACACCCCCCTCCAGATTGGGTTCACCCCCCCCCCCCCCCCCCTTCAACCTCATTCTTCTTTTCTTTTTATTTTCCTTTGTTATTTTTAATTATTTTAAAAAACCACTTTTTCTATTTAATCATAAAAATCATTAAAAAAAATCAGAAAATCATAAATTAGGATTTAGAGTTTTTTTAATAAATTTTTTTTTTGCAATTTAATTAATTTAATTAAATTTTAACTTTATTTCATTAATTAAAATTAATTAGAGAATTAGGTTAAAACTCAAATATTTTTTTCATAAAATACAAAAATATTTTTAATGGACAATTAGATTTTTTAGGGTTTAAAACTTTTTTCCCGTCTTAATTTTACGCGCGCTTATATTTTTCATACAATTGTTTTACCACTTATGTAACTGCACCCGATTTGTAATAGCTAACTTAGGGTTTTTATTTCCGCATTTTTACTTTTCGTTCATTACTCATGTATCTACACCAAAGCCCTGTAATAGCGTAGGACATTGTTTCTTGCATTTTCTTTACATGCTTGTATATAATTGTTAGAAATTTAGGTGTGCATGACAAGAATCAATTAATCAATAAATCACTAATTTCAAGATAAACATAACTGAAAAAGACATTGTTGCACACTTGCACCCTTAGGGTATACCTCACTTGGTTGCCTCGAAAATAATGGTCATGTCCCTCGAACATAGGGATATCTTAGCAAAGACCATCGGTATAAAAGTCATCATAAAATATCATGGTTCCTAAACGTCCCTTGAGTTGCCTACGAGAAATGATCTTGTCCCTCGATGTTGCCGATATGATGACAGTCCCTTCGAACGCTAAGATATCCTTACAAGTTGCCTTCAATGACCATAGCATCCCTTTCGATAGTCCCTCAACATCTGACGATAGGGCTACCTACTCACTAATAGTAGGATAGCACTATCTAAAGGGTAGGAAGAAAAGAACATCCTTTTTCGAGTAGGTAGATAACTCTTAAGTACTTGCTCAAAATATGAATTTTTCACACTTACAGACTTTCAAAAATCTTTTCAAAAACGCTTTATCACACTCTCGAGGACTGATGCGAGAGTTATCATAAAGCAAACAAAAATCTTTCAAAACACACAAACACAAACAATTTTCAAAAATGAGCAAGTACCTAAGAGCCCGTGGAAAACCATGGATGGAAAGGGTGCTAGCACCTTCCCTTTCCATAATCTACCCCCTTACTCAGAAAATCTCAAAAAAGGTTTTTTTCTGTTCTTTTCACCCTTTCCTTTGTTGGATAAAAGAAAATTCGGTGGCGACTCTTGCTTACCGCGACATTTTCGAAAAAAAACGCAAACCAATATAACAGTCGGTTCAGCCACCGTATCACAGAGTTGACGACTCTGCTGGGGATTAAATAAAAGTGGGGTTTACCTTAGGGTCTAGATCATTTCTAAATTGTTTGCTTGTTTGTTTGCTTTACTTTTAAGGGGTTGTTTGGGTTGCTATAGATCCTACACTCGGATATGGGGAAACCTTTTAGGTAAGTAGCAATAGATCATGGAAAATGTACATGGTATACAGACACGGTTGAAGCGATGGCTATGTTGATGCGACACTTTGGTTGGTACCAGTAGCCCTTGCGTTAATCAAGGAGAATACGGGGCCATCGCGTGGTGTCATGAAGTGTCAACTGAGCTTAGAACCTTTAATTGAACAACTTGGCAATTGGGACGTAGTGAGATGGCCATCTTTGGTGTATTCCCAAATTCGGCAGATACTCGATGCTACACTCATTGAGACTTGACTCTTGAGTTTTGTTTGGTTGCGAGTCAGTCGCCTATCAAACGAAGCTTATGGGAAAGGTCAGTGATATTAATATCCCTTAGAACTCGGTTACTATTTATAGGACAGGTTGAACCAATCCAACTTCAAGAGAGTATGACCTTAAAACCCATGCAAGCCTTAAACCTAAGGTTTTGGTGTGATTTGCTTGTGCTTGCCATATATGTGATTTCTTAGCATAATCATGACATCATAACTTGGCATATCATACTAACCATTGCAAGGATCTCAATGGTTTGTAATTTAGGTTATGGTAAATCAGACGTCTAGCAAGGGGCAAAAGGGATTTATTTTCCTCTAGCCAATACCGTTAAAAGATCAAAACTCAACAACTTGAGTTAGGGGCTATGACCCACTTGATATGGTGAGCTTGACTCTCGCAGAAGGACACTCGATGATATGAAGTTCTTCAATCGAAGCTGAAAATTTTGACATTTTCTTGTTTACCCCGCGAGATCCTTGAAAACATTGCATACATATATCATACATATAATTGCATAAACAAGTTTCAAAGCAGGTTTCTCATCTTCTTCGCTGTTTATTTCAGCAATGGCTCTAGAACAAACAATGAAGGACTTACAGACTCAGAATGCACAGTTTCAACAGATGATTATGGCTCTGGCCAAGGGGCAAGAGGAACTGAAAGCCCTAATTGTTAAAGACAAGACTAAGAAACTGAGGAGGACAGCAGGTGTGATAAATCAGGGAAGGAGATTCAAAGGACCGCTAAGGCAAGCGGTTGAGCTGACATCTTCATCAAAAGAAGGAGATAATCAAGAGGGTGGGACAAGAGAGGAAGACCCTAGTCTGATGGAATCTGACAATGAGACTGATTACAATGAAGAGCAGTATCCTCCGGCCGACGAAAAGTACAAAATGCTGGAAGAACGTCTAAGTGCTATGGAAATGCAGAAGGTGCCAAGGCTGGATTTTAAAGAGTTGGGTTTGGTTTCTGGGGTTGTCATCACACAAAAGTTCAAGGTGCTAGTGTTTGCCAAATATGACGGGTTTTCATGTCCCAAAATGCACCTCTGATCTTATGTGAGGAAGATCTAGCCTCACACTGCTGACAAGGACTTATGGGTCCACTTCTTTCAAGATAGTCTGTCCGGAACTCAACTAGAATGGTTCTACTAGTTGTAAAGGACCAATATCCGTAATTGGGAAGACCTGGCCGTTGCTTTTTATAAGCAGTATCAGTACAAAACATACCTTGCTCCCACCCGTACTCAAATCCAAACTATGGCTATGGGTTTGAGCGAGGGCTTTAAATACTATGCTCAGAAGTGGAGGGACTTAGTAGAAAGAGTCTATCCTACCCTGTCTGATAGGGAGCTAGTGGATATGTTTCTGGGTACCCTGTCTAGTCCATTTTTCAATCACCTGATTGGAAGCTCCTCAGCCGGCATTACTGGATTAATCTTGACAGGGGAAAGAGTGGAAGTTGGAATTAGGAGTGGTAAGATCCAAAAGGATGTGTCCTCCAGTGCAGTAAGGAAGCCATTTGCTGGGTAAAAAGAGGTTAGTGATGTGTACAATCAAAGGAATCAGGACAAAACTGAACACCGTCCAACATTAGGGGCTATTATGATCTCTAAATCTGCACCTACTCAACAAAGGAACAATCAATCTAGAGGAGAAAGGTCGGTAAGACAGTATACCCGGATAAACATAAATATGTCTCAAGTCTTCCCACATTTACTGAAGTCTAATCTGGTCACTTTGAAGGAAGCTCCGAAGAATCCCAACACTGCCTTTCCCCGCTACAATCCAAATTCATGCTGTGCTTATCATTCAGAAAGTCTAGGTCATGTACAAACGATTGATGGGTGTTGTACCCCAAAATTTGCCCTCCCATATTTCTCAAAACATTTCAAGAAAAATTCACAAGTCCAACCCGGCGCGTCATATTCAGGTGTTCTTTCACCAAGATATCTCTGATAACGTATTCTCAAATTCAGGTTCGGCTCAAGAGTCAATTCTTTAAAGAAGGTATCCGAATGTGTGAGTTTTCTCGAAGAAATATGGTGAAGAATTGTGCTGAAAGTGCAGTTTTTACGCGCTAAAAAAATTCATAACTTGAAGATCGTGGCTCGTTTTGAACCCGTTCCGGTGGCTAAAATTCCGTCTTGACGTCATCTATGTTTTCATCTCTCACGGCTGAAAGCCAATTTCAATCAGAAAGTCTTCAAAAATATGGATTTATCAAGTATTTTCGTACAGAAAATTTGTGACAGAAGTTTATTTGCGTCATGTTCAGAAAATCATAACTTGGTCTATTTTCATCGTATCGAGCTGGTTCTGGCGCCAAAATTTCATAAATTGAGTTGGCTACATTTTCACAGAAGGTATTGAGTTCAAACGGTATTCAAAAGGCCTTCTTTTTTTGCTCAGAGTGCGTGACACACCGAAAATCCTGAATGCTGAATATTATTTCATCTGGGCCGAAACTTCGAAAATTCATAACTCGGTCAATTTTTATCGGATTGGGCTCATATTTTTACACAAGGTCACTGACTCATAGATCTACAACTTTGCTTTAAAAGTCGAGACCGGATTATGCTCCGATCAATACCAGTTTTTTATTGAAGAATGTGTCAGAGTCGACACTGGAGCCCAAAATAAGTTTGTCTGAGCTAAAACTTCAAAAATTCATAACTAATTCACCGTTTATCCGATTGAGCCGATTTTTGGACAGGAGTTAGTTATCAATGTCGGCTACATTTTGTTTTCACATTTCAACTTCAAAAATTGCACTTAAGTCCCTGCGATTTAGCCTGGAAAGTGACGAACTCAAGTGAACATTGGAGGCCCAATTGCACATTCAAAGCCCATTTTCTTTACCCTAATTTCCATTATATAATCACCTTCTTTTCACACAAACCGGAGAGGAGAAAAAAGAGAAAAAAACTTTGCCACAACACTGTTAGAATATCAAATTCTTTTAAGAACCCTAAAACCTTGAAATCCTTATTACAAATCCCTCTCTCACTACAAACAAGTCATCTTAGTTACAAACCAACATCTCACTACAAACAAGCCATCTCAGTTACAAACCAACACCTCACTACTTCTTCAGTAAGGGTAAGGCTGGCTTGATCTCCATGATCAAAAGGGCATAAAAGCATTCATGTCACTACTTTTCCAGTAAGGGTAAGATTGATTTGATCTCCATGATCAAAAGGGTATAATCATTCATACATGCCATATTGTGCCTAAACATTAAATTTCTTCATATATTGGCTTTATTTGCATTTTATGATTTTATTTAATGTGTTCATGAGATTCAACACTGCAGATTTTAGACAGAATCCCATGCAGGTTCATTAAGGAACGTTGAGGCCAAAACACAAATGGCCAAAAGCCAAAAGCCAAATGGCCAAAACAGAACAGCTTACCCATGACACCAATACATGGCGAGACAGACATCCTGAGAAGGTTAAGCAACGTTGAGGCCAGAACACAAATGGCCAAAAGCCAGAACACAAATGGCCAAAAGCCAAAACACAAATGGCCAAAACAAAACAGTTTACACATGACGCCAATAACTGTTTCACCCCTCCAATCAGGCTCGTATACTCCTAAACTCTCTCTCTATTTGTATTATGTTCCTTTAATTAATTAATCGTTATTATTTTTATTAATCACTAACCAATTAACATTTTTTCCTAATAAAATCAAAAACACAAAAAAATATTTTATTTATTAAAATTAACTTCATCACTTTTATTTTTGTAAATAAATTAATTTAATCAATTTAGCTTTAATTAGATTTAACTTTTAATATTTTTTGCAATATTTAAAATCAATTTAGAATATTAGGTTTTTATTAGCATTAATTCAATTTATTTTATTTCTTTAAAAACTCAAAAATACAAAAATATTTTAATTAATTAATTAGTTTATTAATTTAATTGTTAACTTAATTTAATTTCTTTTAATCCAAAAATAACCAAAAAATCACTTCCTTTCAAAAAAAGGGTCAAAACCCAAAAAACTCGCATCCGATTTAATTTCTCGCACGCGATCCATTTTATCATATTATTGTATCTGTTTCCCAGAATGTAATAGCTTTTAATTAGGACTTTAATTATTTACCGCTTTATTTTACTTTCCGCAATTTAAATTAAAGGGTTTGTTTTTGGCGATGTAAATACCCGACACCTTGTAATAGCTTAGATTTAATTTCCCGCAATTTACTTCCCGCAAATTATTAAATTGTTAATTATGCATGACAAGATTTGTATGACAAATAAAATCAACCCGTAGCTCACAATGATGCATGTTCAAAGATAAACATAAACTGAAACCTGACACACGTGCACATGCCACTCCTAGGGTACGCCTCATTGGTTGTCTCGAACGTGGTCGTCAAGTATAGGGTGTTTTAGAGGTCGCCCTCCTGTCTAAAGATCTTGTTGCCTCGAAACGGTTGCCTCGGATAAAAAAGGATCTAGGACATTAGGGTTACTTCTAAGGCGTCCTACTATTGCTTCGGTGACCACATTGTCCCTAATAATCGAATTGACCCGAATAACTCCAACGATGGTGCTACCTACCTCTCAATGGTGGGATAGCACTATCTAAAGGACTCTTACACAGCCTAATTCCTTATAGTAGGTAGATTCTCATGGGTACTTTCTCTCTCAAAAACAAACAAAATACTTTTCACACCTACACTTTCTAAAAGTTTTCAAACAAATTTTTCATACACTCTTGAGGACAGATACAAGAGTTACTTAGAAATTTTTCGAACGAAACTTTTTTCAAAACCCACACACACTTGAAAAGCAAACAAATTTTTGAAAACATAAGAGCAAGTACCTAAGAGCCCGTGGATAACCACAGATAGAAAGGGTGCTAACACCTTCCCTTTCTATAAATCTACCTCCCGAACCGAGAGACATCTCAAAGAAGGAATTTTGCTGTGCTTTTGTCCTTTCCATGTTGGAGAACATAAAAGATGGTGGCGACTCTTGCTTACCGCGACATTTCGCGAACCAGCTTAAAAAATAGTCAGTTCTATTTCCACCGATCACAGAACTGGCGACTCTGCTGGGGAAACTTATAAAAGTGAGGTGTACCTTAGGATTAGACCACTCTTATGTTTTCAATTGCCTGTTTTGATTGCTTTAATATTGTGGGCCTGTTTTGGGAGTTTCATAGATCCTAACCCGGATCTGGGGGATACCTTTTAGGTAGCAACAAACTGTGAGGGAACTGTGCGGGGTATACCGACACGGTTGAAACAGTTGCTACGTTGATGTGGCACTTTAGTGAGTACCGGTAACCCTTGAGTCAAGTCAAGGAGAGTACGGGGCCGCCGCGTGGTGTCGTGAAGCATCAACTGACCTTAGGAACATTACTTGACCATCCTGGCCTCTTTAGGGGTAGTGAGATGATCGACTTTGGTGCAGTTCGAAGTTGGTAGATACTCGATACTACACTCATTGAGGGTTGTTTTCTTGGAATATTTTGGTCGCCAGTCCAGTGGCTAAATCAAAACAATGAACATAGAAAACAACCCAATGATGTTGAGCTCCTTAGAACCCGGTTACTTTTGATAGGACAGGTTTTTGAGCCCACCAACTTCAAGAGGGTAGTACCTAAACTTCATGCTGGCCTAAACTCTAAGGGCTATCTGGTGTGACTTGTGTGTCTTAAAACTTGACTACTTGCATGCTTGTTATCTGACATTTGAGCTTCTTGTAGGTTTTGTTTACAGTCCTTAATCTGGACTCATAACAGGGTTTACCTACTCCACGCATAGCATAACATCATACCATCATATCATTGCATGCATCCTGCATAAGGACTAATCCATTTCAAGGATCTCAAGGGCTTTTGATGCAGGTCATGATGAATCAACTGTCTAGCAAGGGGCAAAGGGGGTTTATTTTCCTCTAGCCAAGGTTGATGACTTGAGTCAGGGGCTATGACCCACTCGATATGGTGAGCCTTGACCCTTGAAGAAGGACTCTCAAGAACATGAAGTTCCTTCAATCAAGCAACCAAATTCAAATGCTAACAATTTTCTTGTTTACCCCGCGAGATCCTTGAAAACATTTCATGCATACATACATATCATTGCATTACAGGTACCCCTTCTTACAGGTCACTTACCTTCTTCGCTGTTTATTTCAGCAATCATCATGAATCCTGAATCATCCAATGAACAAGCTATCAAGACCCTCCAGGCCCAGAATGCCCAGTTCCAAGAGATGGTTATGAGCCTAGCCCAGGGTCAACAGGACTTGAAAGCTCTGATGCTGAAAGAGGGGAAGAAGAAGAAGAGGATTGTGTTGTTCAATCCTAGACGCAGATTTGGGAATGGATTACAGAATGAGGCTGAGCTGACTACCTCATCTGTAGGCAAGGACAGTCCCCAAGAGAGAAGGGTGCCTAGTCCCGTGGTCTCCGACAACGAGACAGATTACAATGATGAACAGTACCCTCCTGCTGAGGATAAGTATAAATAGCTAGAAGACCGGCTAAGTGCTATGGAGATACAGAAAGTGCCCGGCCTAGACTTCGAAGATCTAGGTCTATCCTCCGGAGTGGTGATCCCACACAAGTTCAAGGCACCTGCCTTTGCAAAGTACGACGGAGCCTCCTGTCCTAAGCTGCACCTCCGTTCATACATAAGGAAGATCCAGCCCTACACGGCCGACAAGAAATTGTGGATTCACTTCTTTCAGGATAGTCTGACAGGGACTCAACTCGAGTGGTTCTATCAGCTGGATGGAGCCAGTATCCGCAATTGGGAGGACCTTGCTGCTGCCTTTTACAAGAAATACCAATATAATTCCGACCTCGCTCCTACGCGTGCCCAACTCCAGGGTATGTCACTAGGGACGGGTGAAGGATTCAAAGAGTATGCATAAAAGTGGAGAGACCTTGCTGGAAGGGTGCGACCACCTTTGACTGACCGTGAGCTCGTTGACATGTTCTTGGGGACCCTGTCTGGGCCGTTCTTCCACCATCTGATTGGGAATTCTTCTACTGGGTTTACAGATTTGATATTGACCGGGGAGAGGATTGAAGCTGGTATCAAGGATGGAAAGATTCAAGAAGCTGCACCTTTTGACAAAAAGCCTTACACTGGGAAAAAGGAGTCCAATGCTGTGCATGGTAAAAAGAGTCGTCATGATCAACATGTAGGAGCAACCCAAATCTCTAATCCTATGCCTGCTCAACAAAGATAGGGGCAGCAACGTAAGGAGGTCGCACCCAAACGACAGTTCACTAAGATCAACATGTCACTGGATCAAGCGCTACAGCAAAGGTTGAAGGCAGGGATGATTACCTTAAGGGCTCCTCTTCAGAATCCAAACACTTCCGCTCCTAACTATCATCCCAACGAAAGGTGTGCATACCATTCTGATAGCCCGGGGCATACTACGGACAACTGTTGGGCTCTGAAGAACAAGGTCCAAGACATGATTGATGCCAAAGAAGTCCAGTTTGAAGCACCAGAGACTCCAAACATAATCACTGCTCCTTTGCCAAATCATTGAAGGCTTTTGTTTTATTTGAATTTCCGAGTTGTATTTTTATTTGCTTATACAAACAATTAATGTCATAGCAAACTTGTTTATTCCATTAATGCATCGCATATGTCTGTTTGAATTAATCTATTCATATTCATTATATTCAAAATTTCTTTCATTTTTCTGTGATGATCAACTCTCGGTTAATAATTCCAAGCCTCTTGAGGGAGGATGACGAAAACGATACCACGATCTTTACAGTATGCTTTTGAACAAACCCCGCTGATGAGGTACAGGCATTGTTTCAAATCCTAAATAGTGGAGTTATAAGGAAGATAATCCCTAGTCAACCCCTTTGAGCCAAAGAAGTTGGAGTTTTTCTTTTCAGAAATTAAAACCCTTAATCATAACCTGGGGCAGGGTAGTTTTCTCAGTTGATCCAAGTGCATAATGAACAGAACCAAAGAAGTCCTTCCAAGACAAAAGACAGTGATGGTTCCGAATAATCATAAAGACAGGCAGTCGTTATCTTTCAAAAAGAAAAGCCCAATAAGTCAAAACCTATGAAGGAGACTTACAAAAACTGGGGCATCCCGCTGACTGTAACCACAAAGAAACAGTTCAGGCAAAAAACAGGGATAACTGTTGTACCCCAAAATTTGCCCTCCCATTTCCTCAACATTTTCTCATCACAAAACCCCTGGAGCTCAAGATCCAATTAGGGTTTCCTTTGCTCAAGACTTCTCCTTGCACTGTTGACCCAAATTAGGGTTTGTGTTTGAACAAAGATGTTTTGACCAAAATTGCCTAAGATGACTTTCATGCTTCATATTGGACTCCCAAGTTTATCCATACCAAGTTTCAAGTCTTGATTCCAAATTTTGCCCAGTCAATTGGACAGTTGACCTAGAAATCAGCTGTATTGGGGAAAAAGTCAACTGTGGCCAATTGACAGTCAAATCTCATGAAAATTGACCCACATCAACATTATGAACTCATATGAACCATTTGATCAAGTTTGGATCACAATTCCACAAGAAATTTGATCAAATCACCAAAAGGGCAAAATGGTCATTTTTAGGGTTTTGACTGCACAAAGGCAATTTTTGACTGTTTGACCTAGCCAATGGCAAACCAAGCTCACATATGGACTCAAGGACCCCATGGAATCATCTTTACATGCTCAACAAATTCAAAAGATCCCAAATACACAAGATTGACAGTTGAATTTCCCAGTCAATTGATCAATTTTGACTATATACTGAAAAGTCAAACTTTGACTTTTTGGTCAAAATCAAGTGTCAAGATTCATTTTTCATCAAAACATTCCAAATCATGAAACTTGTTCATCAAGAAATCAAGAAATGCAAATTAGGGTTTGAAATGAAGATTTTTCATAACTTAGAATTTTTCTAAGTTATGAAAAACCCTAATTTTTTCCTAACTTTGACCCACTTTCTCACCAAGATTCATTTGGATTCAAGCAAAAGTCAAAACATGAAAGTTGTAGCCTATTGCATAATCTACAACTTTGATTCACAAAGTTTTCCCAAAAGAAGTTTGTAGCTCAAGTTACAATTTTTGGAACAAGGGTACCAAACCATTCTTAACTTAGAGAAAATTTGACCTATTTTAGACAAGGTTTTTACCTAACTTCAAGACCATTTTTCACATACTTCCACTTGGAATTTCAATTTTCATTTCAAATATGGATTGTAGTACACATTCCAAGCTTTCCAAAATGTCCAAGAACTCATCAAACAACCTCATGGTTAGGGAAAATCGAATTTGGCAAGTTGGAAAAAACTCACTTTTGATTTGGCCAAGTTACATGTTCATACATTTGTGCCATTTTGAATCCAGCATGCTTTCCTTGATTACAGGTCTTTTATCTCAATTACACTCAATAATTTAATGCTAACTCATTGTTCCAAGGCCTTGTTTTATGAGTTTAAGCATTACATGTTGAACTAAGCCATTTATAGAAAAAGCAAATTAGCCATTCTTGAAAAGTTGCACTTTATGTCAATTGGTAAATCAAGAAGGTACAAAGAAAATCTCTGAGGCACAAGTTTATGAACAAAACACATTAATCAAGGGGAAGGATAGCAGCATAGCTTGGGGGCCTGTACAGGCTAGAAACACCAAGTTGCCTTTTGTTGCTTAAAGTGTAAGAAATATAGCATATCACATAACAACTTTCATCTCAGCAAACCAAGCCTTAAGCAAAGTTATCAAACACTTTCTAAACATCCATTCTGAGCTAGAACACGAACCAACCAAGTCCCAAACACTCCCATTCACAAAATCACCATTGAATTGCACAAAAACAGGGCCTGCTGCAGATTGAATCCCACAACTCATTTCCATCGTGCATTCTTGCTAAAACCACTTCAAACACCTTCCCTACCATCAATGCAAACTATCCAAAGCATTAGAAGTGGACTGTAACTCCTCTAATCAGTTTGGCCATTTTCATTTTCTTGTTTTGCAGTTGAAGTTCCATAACACGATTCAGCTAGTTTCAAGGCAAAGTAAAGCTTGGAATAGCATCCCTGGACCTCAAGGATGTTGTACCAATCATCACCTTGCACTGAAAGTACCTCAATCATCAGATACAACTTCAACTGAACAGGTAAGTTCATGAATTCGTATCTCTCTATCCAGGCATTGTTAGCTTTAGGTTTGTGAAGAAAATATGTCACATTCATAGCCCTGAACATGCCCATGTAGTTAGTTTTCATTTATGTTACATGTGTCATGAGAATTTGATGTCTGAACATTGATAAAAAATTAGGTTAAGATTTGGGAATGGAGAAATTCTCTCTCATTTTTTAGAGTTAGATCAAGTTTTAGGTATGTATGGATTCGTTGTTTGATGTTGAACATTTTTGATGTTGTGAGTTTTCATTAAAAAGCCAGGAATCAAGGTGTTTGAATCAGGTTACAAAACGCGCGTTTTTGGACAAAGAATGGCTGGAGGTTGAAGAAGCTCCACGTGGGCTGGGCCTGTTTGGTTATTTCTGTTTACACCACTTTTTTGCTTTCACACCCCCTAGGCCCATTTGGCTTATTTTTATGATTTTTTAACTTTTTCTTTTTTGCTCTGACTTATTTATTTTTTCTAATAATATTAAAAATATAAAAAATATTTTTCTCACCATTTTTGAATTTATTAGGCATTTATTTGGTTTCTTTTAGTTTTTGTACATAAATAAATATAAGCATACTTTTATTTAAAATATACTAAAATAATGCAAACACATTTCATTTTCCATTTTCATTCTATTTTATCTTCTGAAAATATTTTACATAAAATATACCCTTTTTTTTATAAATATTAAATATTATTATTTTTGTACATATAATATATATTTAGTAAATAATAATAATACATATATATTTATTAGAATATTTAGGGCAAAAATACAAAATATATACATTTTTATTTTTATTAATATTTAACATTAAAAAATACCTTTTTGATAAATATACTTCATTTTATTTTATTTTTGTACATAATTATTAAATATTTGTACATATTAAATAATTAATATATTTACTTAATAAATTAGGGTTTTACCTTAAACATAAAAATACCCAAAAATTAATACTTTTTATTTTGTTTACTTGACATATAAAAATACTCTTTTTCATACACATAAAAAAAACATTTTTGCATCTTGCATATTTATTCTTATTTTATTTAATTTGTGCAATTAAATATCTTGTAAATAATTCAATATTGATGTAATAGTCTAGGTATAAATTCCTTGTCAAAAAAACCCCATTTGAACATTTGTACCCCCCTTCCCATATATTGTGTTGTAATAGCTTAGTAACTTTATTTTTCGCACTTTATTGCTTTCTAAATATACCATGTTAGAATTAGGGTTTGTATGCGAATCAAAAACAACAAAAATAGTTTGACCTAATTTCAAGATAAACAAGCATGAAAATGGACAACACTAATCACACTTGCACCCCTAGGGTATTCCACTTGTTGCCTTCAATAAATGGGCCATATTGCATGTTAGGTCTCTTTGGGCAAAAACAAAACAAACAATCAAATGATCATAGTCCCTCGATGACGCTTTCAAAAAAGTTGCCTAATAAATGATCAAGTCCCTTAAGGAAAATTGCCCAAAGATACTTGGCACCATTGCAATTATGGTCTAAACGATGACCCGCGCCCGTGCCTTTCACATCCTAACACAAGATTGTCCACCAAATGCAATGGTGGAACAAAATTGTTAAGAGGGTTAAAACATAGCAATAATCTTTGAGAAATTTAGGAGTAGACAACCTCTTAGTTACTTGAATCAAACTTGCAAAACAAAACACTTGCCTATTTTCCAAATCACACCTCACAACACTTTCAAAATAAACTTTCAAAAACAAATGAAAACCTTTTCAAAAGACATACACCTTTGTATACATCCCAACATGGATCATTACAAAGGTTGCCACCACATTGGCCTCTTTACAAAAACATTTTCAAACCCACACACAAAGCACCATTTCAAACAATTGAAAATTAAGGCAAGTTGATCTAAGCAAGTAACTAAGAGCCCATGGATAACCATGGATAGAAAGGGTGCTAATACCTTCCCTTTCTATAATCTACTCCCCGAACCCAAGAAAACATCTCAAAGGTTTTTGCTGTGCTTTTTAAACCTTTCCTTAGGATAAAATAAAAAGTCGGTGGCGACTCTTGCTCAACCGAAACATTTGCGAAAACAAACGCAAAACCTCAAGTCAGTTCTCCCACCGTATCACAGAACTGGCGACTCTGCTGGGGACAAATCTAAAAGTGTAGTGACCTTAGGGCTTAGATCACCCTCTTGCATGACTAATTGTTTGAATTGATTGCTTTATATCTTGGCTCTATTGTTTGGGTTTGCAATCCTACACCCGGATTTTGGGAAACATTCATAGATAGCAATACGTTGTGGAAAATGTGCGGGGTATACCGACACGGTCGAAGCAATAGCTATATTAGTGCGACATATTTGTGAGTACCGGTAACCCTTGAGTTCAATCAAGGAGAGTACAGGTCCGTTGAGTGATGTCACTAAGCACTAATGACCTAGAACCTTACTTGACCATCTTGGCCTTTTATTAGGGGTAGTGAGATGACCGGCTTTGGTGCAGTCCGAAGTTGGTAGATACTCGATACTACACTCATTGAGGGTTGTTTTCTTGGAATATTTTGGTCGCTAGTTAAGTGGCTAAACCAAAACAAAGAACAATGAAAACAATCCAATGATATTGAGCTCCTTAGAACCCGGTTACTATTTATAGGACAGATTTTTTAAGCCAACTACACTTAAGAGGGTACTTACCTATGAAACCCCATGCAAGCCTGAAACTAGGGTTTGGTGTGATTTGCTTGTACATATGTTTGTGCATACATCATGAACATCATAAAGCATCATATGCATTCACTAACCACTTCAAGGGTTTAGATCTTCATCTTTGTTCTTGTTTTGTAGGTCATGGAAGTTCCTTGCAGAAAAACCATCCAAGTCAACCTTGTGAGAATCTCTCCTCAACTCAAGGAGCTAACCTCAAGAATTCCGGAAAGCTCTTCCTTCAGTGAAAGACATGGTAGACTGCTCAGCTTAGTCAACACCAACATTGAAGAAGACATGATGAATGTACTATTCCAGTTCTTTGACCCTCTTCACCACTGTTTCACTTTCCCTAACTATCAGTTGGTACCCACTTTGGAGGAATTTTCTCAACTCCTGAGAATTCCTATCCTCAATCAACTACCTTTCAACGGTACGGAAAAGGAACCAAAGCCAGAAGATGTTGCTCGAGCATTACATCTACAACCATCCGACATCAAGGGGCATTGGGAAACCAGAAGCGGCGTCAAAGGATTCTTAGCTAAATTCTTGTTTGAGAAGGCACAAGAGTGTTGGAATTCATTGGACCTGCAAGCCTTTGAAGAGATTGTGGCACTCCTTATCTATGGGTTGGTCCTATTCCCAAATTCTGACCAATTGGTAGATGTCAACGCCATCAAAATCTTCTTGTCCAGAAATCCAATACCAACATTGCTTGGGGACATCCTTCACTCATTTTACACACGAACAATGAGAAAGAGGGGCGTTCTCATGTGCTGTACTCCTCTCCTTGCAAGGTGGTTTATTTCGCACCTTCCACAATTTGTCCTGAAGAATGACCAAGGCTCAAGGTGGTCCCAACGGTTGATGACTCTTACTCACTCTGATGTACATTGGTGTTCTCGGTCCAGAGAAAATGTCATCATCGTCGATCGTTGCAGAGAGTTTCCTAATGTTCCTCTACTTGGAATCAGAGGAGGTATCACCTACAACCCTTGCCTAGCTTTGAGGCAATTTGGATATGCACGAAGAGATGGCCCTCACGACATGTTGATTCCTGACCTAGTTTTTGACTTCGACAACGATGCGCAAGGACTTCGCCAAAGATTCATCAGAGCTTGGGGAAGGCCCAACAAGGTTGATAGCAAGACTCTGGGACACAAGAACTCCATCCCTCTTGAACCTTATCTCAAGTGGGTACGAGCCCGAGCCCAGAGTCTAATGATGCCTTATCCTCATGTTCTCCCTGTGATTAAAGAGTCCGTCAAGAAAGGAGAGGTTCCCTACACCATCCTATATCCTAACATGCCTACATCGTGGGAGGAGATGTAGAAAAGTTGGATCCAACTCAAGGAGGAACAGAACACTTTTGAAGCCAGCTTCTACGCCAGCGAGAAGAAGGTTTTAGAGCTCACCCGCCGTCTCCATGAGCAAGAGGCCCTCAACACCTACATTGCGCCAAAGAGGATGCGCAACGTCTTTTTACCTTGAGAAGTTGTTTTTGTAATATTTGGCCCATAGGGCATTTATGTACTAACAAATCTTTTCTTATTAATATGACGTGCGTTCTTTTGTCTACAACAATTGTGAATTTCCAAAACCCTTGAATGCATTGCATAGATAGCATCTCATGCATCATGTGCATAACAGGTACCCATTTTTCTACAGGTTGCTTAATCTTCTTCGCTGTTTATTTGGAACAGTCATCATGAATCCAAATTTATCCAGTGAGCAAGCAATCAAGGCCCTTCAGGCCCAAAGTGCCCAGTTTCAAGAAATGGTCCTAAGCCTGGCCCAAGGTCAGCAAGAGTTGAAGGCTCTACTCCTGAAGAAGAAGAAGAAGAAGAGAACTGCGTTATTCAATACTGGACGTAGGTTTGGGAACACACTCCACAACGAGGCTGATCCTACTACTTCCTCTGCAGAGAAAGATAGTCCCCAAGGGGAAGGAGCTCCTAGTCCTGCAGTCTCTAACAACGAGACAAACTACAATGACGAACAATACCCGCCTGCTGCTGACCGATACAAGCAATTAGAGGACCGCTTGAGCGCCATGGAGATTCAGAATGTGTCGGGGCTGGATTTCAGAGATTTGGGGTTATCTTCTGGGGTAGTAATCCCACACAAGTTTAAGGCGCCTGCCTTTGCCAAATTTGACGGGGCTTCCTGTCCAAAGCTGCATCTAAGGTCGTACGTAAGGAAGATCCAACCTTACACGGCAGATAAGAACCTTTGGATTCACTTCTTCCAAGATAGCCTTTCGGGGTCACAGCTTGAGTGGTTTTATCAACTAGATGGAGCTAGTATCCGACATTGGGAAGATTTGGCGACCGCATTTTACAGACAATATCAATACAATTCTGACCTCGCTCCTACGCGTACCCAACTTCAGGGTATGTCTCTAGGAACGGGCGAAGGGTTCAAAGAATATGCACAAAAATGGAGAGATTTGGCTGGCAGGGTGCAGCCTCCATTAACTGATCGTGAGCTGGTTGATATGTTTCTAGGGACTTTGTCTGGTCCATTTTTCAATCATTTGGTTGGTAACTCCTCCCCTGGGTTTACGGATTTGATTCTGACGGGAGAAAGAATTGAAGCTGGCATCAGGTCAGGAAAGATACAAAAAGCTGCCTCCACAAGTACTGAGAAAAGGCCTTTCAAGAAAGAAGCAAGTGCAGTCTATGGTCCTAGAAGACAAGTCAAGCCAGAAAGCCACCAAGCCGTCAATGCCTTGGTCATTTCAAAGCCTGTTGCTGCTCCTCAGCAGTACAATCAACAAAGAGGTGAAAGGCCCAAGGGGCAGTATACTCGGCTGAGTATGACCTTGTCACAAATCTTACCACAGTTGTTATCAACCAACCTGGTGACCATCAAAGAGGCTCCAAAGGTCGTGAATACTGCATCTCCTAAGTATAACCCAAATGCCCGTTGTGCTTATCATTCCGATAGCCCCGGGCATACTACTGATGATTGCTGGGCCCTGAGAAATAAAGTGCAAGACCTTATCGACACGAAGGAAATTCAGTTTGAGGCGCCTGAGAGGCCAAATGTTGTAACTGCTCCTATGCCCCAGCATAGAGTAAATGCCATTGAGGAAGATTTGTATGCTGTTTCGGTGAATGATGTTGCTACCCCTCTTTTGACTGTTAAGAGGAACTTACTACTAGCCGGTTTATTTCCGGGTTGTAGCAAGGGTTGCCTCCTGTGTGTTGTTATCCCTACCGGTTGTCCGCTGCTGAAATCAGGCATCCAAAGCCTGATGGATAGCAAAGAAATTATGTTCAAGAAAATTGTTGTTCCGTTTGTTCCCACTGAAGAAGTATCTGTCGTCACAATTTTCAATCCTACCAAGGCTCCCCCGAGAAAGCCAGTCCAAATTATGTCTGTTGCACCTATTACAATTACTGTTCCGGGGCCTCTCCCCTATGAATCTAACAAGGCTGTCCCATGGCATTATGGGGCAGACGTGTATGTGCTTGGAGTGAAGCAGGAGTTCAACACCAGTACCAATACCAGTATCAGTAACATCACTGGTCCCGCCAAGATTACTCACAGTGGCAGGCTCTTCTCGCCTGACATTGCACCACCAGTTATCCGAAAACCTCTCATCATCACACCCGCAAGTGTGCATGTTCCAAATCAAGTTCTTGTGTCTACTACTGCCGCCGAGTCCTCTGATGCTCGGGGAAAAGAAGTTGCTACCGATTTTCCAGCCAGGACGGAGGCACCAAAAAAGACTGCTGTTGAAGCCTACCAACAATAGATGGAGGAAATCCTTAAAATCATAAAAAAGAGTGACTTCAATGTTGTTGAACAGTTGGGGCATACCCCCTCCAAAATCTATATGCTATCATTGCTGCTGTGCTTAGAGGCCCATGCAAAAGCCCTGATTTCATTTCTGAAAACGGCCCATGTGCCGCAAGAGACCTTTGCGGATCAATTCACTGACTGTGTGGCTAATTTGACGGCTGACAATGGCTTGGGGTTCTCGGATGCTGACCTTACCGCCAAAGGGAAAAATCACAATGATGCCCTGCATGTCTCTATAGAATGCAGGGGCACTACTCTCGCACACGTGTTGGTGGATACTGGTTCTTCCCTGAATGTTTTGCCCAAGAAGGCATTGGATTGCTTGGATTGTGAGGGCCTGGAATTGAAACCTAGTAACATCATTGTTAGAGCCTTCGACGGTTCTAAGAGGATGGTACACGGTGAGGTAGACATTCCTATTCGTGTGGGTTCCCAAGTTTTCGACTCAACATTCTATGTAATGGTTATTCGTCCATCTTATTCCTGCTTGTTGGGTCGACCCTGGATTCACAAGGCTGGGGCAGTAACATCCACTCTACACCAAAAGCTCAAATACCCTGTCAAAGGGAAGATTGTTACTGTGTAGGGTGAGGAGGAATACATGGTAAGTCACTTGAATTCATTCTGGTATATCGAGATGGACGGGGAGTTTATTGAAACCCCCTTTCAGCATTTTGAGGAAGTACCTCCAACGCGAGCATCGGCTGAAAAAGTGGTTGAAGAAGACTTTCCGTTGAAGATGGCGTCCTTGAAGGATGCCCGGGCTGTAATCGAGAAAGGCAAATGTGCAAACTGGGGTCAGCTTCCTGGCTTCACTCAAAAGAATGACAAGTTTGGGCTGGGCTTTACTGCAGAGGCTCAGAGGGTTGTGCGCAAGGAAAGGATCAGAAAGGCTCCAGTGTTCATCTCCAACCCAAGGGTGAATGCTATCGAGGAGGACGTAGAGGAAGCAGAGTTTGACAGTTGGATCTATCCAACCACCAGCAACGGACCAAGCAACTGGACGGCAAATGATTTTACACCTATCACATTTATCACGCAGTAATTAACTCTTTTGATTTTCAATTTGTAACAAACAATATGTTGAAACTTTTATTGGCTCGGTGTCCTACCCGGGGCATCGTAGCTCCATTTGTGAGGGCTTTTTGTATGACATTTCCATATATCATTAATCAAAACATTGGACGTTTGTTGCATTTCAAATCTTGCGCTCTTTTTCTTTTTATGATTATATATTGCAAAACAGCTATATTTACACACACTCACTTATACAGGTTTCAATCCACTCTGGATCTCACTGGTAACGGCTCTGCTACCACCAGTTATGACTTCGAGAATCCGATCAACTTGGCCGAGGACGAAGGTGAAGATGATTGCGAAGTGCCTGGTGAACTCGCAAGACTGTTACTCCAGGAAGAGAGGGCCATTCAGCCGCATGAAGAGCCGGTGGAAACAGTTAACCTGGGTACTGAGACAGATAGGAAAGAAGTCAAGGTTGGGGCTAATCTAGAGCTCAGCGTGAAGCAACGATTGATCCAGATGCTACATGATTACATGGAGATATTTGCTTGGTCATACGAAGACATGCCTGGTTTGGATGCCGACATTGTGGTCCATCACCTGCCTACCAAGGAAGACTGCCCTCCAATAAAACAAAAGGTCCGCCGCATGCGCCCAGAGATGTCCGAAAAGATCAAGGCTGAGGTTATGAAGCAATTCGATGTCGGGTTTCTAGCAGTAACTTCTTACCCTCAGTGGGTTGCCAACGTGGTGCCAGTGCCAAAGAAGGACGGTAAAGTCAGAATGTGTGTCGACTACAGGGATTTGAACAGGGCAAGCCCCAAGGATGATTTCCCTCTGCCTCACATCGACGTTCTTGTTGACAATACTTCTCAACACAAGGTGTTCTCCTTCATGGATGGTTTTTCAGGGTATAATCAGATCAAGATGGCTCCGGAAGATATGGAAAAGACTACCTTTGTGACTCAGTGGGGCACCTTCTGCTACAAGGTCATGCCATTCGGATTGAAAAATGCTGGGGCAACCTACCAACGCGCCATGGTTTCTTTATTTCATAATATGATCCATCATGAGATTGAGGTATATGTTGATGACATGATTGCAAGGTCTCAAACTGAGGAGGAACACCTTGACCATCTGCGGAAGCTGTTTGACCGATTGAAGTTATACAAGCTGAGATTAAATCCCAACAAATGCACCTTTGGGGTGAGGTCCAGAAAATTGCTAGGCTTCATTGTAAGCGATAAAGGTATTCAGGTGGACCCTGCCAAGGTAAAAGCCATACAAGAGATGCCAACTCCAAAGACAGAGAAGGAAGTCAGAGGCTTTCTGGGACGACTGAACTACATTTCCCGATTCATCTCACATCTAACTGCTACCTGTGAGCCAATCTTCAAATTACTGAAGAAAGATCAAGTAGTACGTTGGAACGACGAATGTCAGGCCGCTTTTGAAAAGATAAAAGAGTATCTCCAAGAGCCACCCATTCTTATGCCACCAGTAGAAGGGAGACATCTGATACTATGCTTGACAGTACTTGACAATTCAATGGGGTGTGTGCTGGGGCAGCATGACGAGTCTGGCCTAAAAGAGCACGCTATTTATTACCTGAGCAAAAAGTTTACCGACTGTGAGTCTCGGTATTCACTGCTCGAGAAAACTTGATGCGCTCTGGTATGGGCTGCTCGCCGGCTGAGACAGTATATGCTGACTCACACCACTCTTTTGATTTCGAAGATGGATCCCATCAAGTACATATTCGAAAAGCCTGCTCTGTCTGGAAGAATAGCGAGATGGCAAATGATCTTGATAGAATATGATATCCAGTATACAACCCAGAAAGCAATCAAGGGAAGTGTATTGGCAGATCATTTGGCACACCAACCTGTGGACGATTACCAATCATTGAACTTTGAATTTCCGGACGAAGATATCATGGTGGTAACTGATTGTGAAGTGCCTGGACCAGATGAAGGACCTGAGGAAGGATCCCGATGGTTTATGCACTTTGACGGAGCCTCCAACGCTTTGGGTAACGGCATCGGCGCTGTGATCATATCCCCCAAAGGTACTCATACTCCACTCACCGCCCGGCTGTGTTTCAACTGCACCAACAACATGGCAGAATATGAGGCATGTATCATGGGTCTTCAAGCTGCAATCGACTTAAGGATCAAGTTTCTGAGTGTCTTCGGAGATTCCGCTCTCGTGATCAATCAGATTAAAGGCGAGTGAGATACGAAACACCCAAATCTTATTCCTTACAAGGAGTATGTGTCGACTTTGCTTCCCCACTTTGAAGAGATAACTTTTGAACACTTCCCAAGAGAGGAGAATCAGTTAGCGAACGCACTAGCTACGATGTCTTCAATGTTCAAAGTTAAATGGGACAATGAAGCTCCCCGGATCATTATCTGGAAATTGGACGAACCGGCATACTGCTGCGATCTTAAGGCCAAAGAGGTGACTGAAAAACCCTGGTATCATGAGGTGAAGAGGTACTTGCAGGCTCAGGAATACCCTGAAGGTGCGTCGATCAACGACAAGAAGTTCATGAGGAGGTTTGCTGCAAAATTCTTCCTCAGCAACGACATTCTCTACAAACGGAATCATGATTCAACTTTACTGCGTTGTGTGGATAAGGCCGAAGCAGAGAAGATCATGATAGAACTGCATGAAGGTACATTCGGAACACATTCCAGTGGACATACCATGGCAAAGAAAATCCTTAGGGCAGGATATTTCTGGTCCACAATGGAAGCCGATTGTTACCAACATTCTCGAACTTGTCATAAATGCCAGATCTATGCTGATAAGGTGCACATGCCTCCGGTTCCTTTGAACATCCTGACGGCACCTTGGCCTTTTGCAATATGGGGCATCGATATGATCGGTGAGATCCGACCGACGGCATCCAACAGGCATCACTTCATCTTGGTAGCGATCAATTACTTCACGAAGTGGGTTGAGGCAGCTTCCTACGCCACGGTAACCAAGAGCGTCGTGGCACGTTTCATCAGGCATAACCTGATCTGTCGGTACGGCGTCCCGGAAAGAATCATTACGAACAATGGTACCAATCTCAACAACAAGATGATCACTGAGCTCTGCGAGCAATTTAAGATACAGCACCACAACTCTTCTCCTTACCGGCCGAAGATGAATGAGGCTGTAGAGGCAGCTAATAAGAATATCAAAAAGATTGTGCAGAAGATGACAGTGACCTACAAAGATTGGCATGAAATGTTACCGTTTGCTCTTCATGGGTACCGTACCTCAGCAAGGACGTCAACCGGGGCAACACCCTTTTCCTTGGTCTATGGCATGGAGGCAGTCTTGCCAATTGAAGTCCAGATACCCTATCTCCGAATAATGAAGGATGCAGACTTGAGTGAAGATGACTGGATCCAGACTCGACTTGATCAATTAAACCTGATTGACGAAAAGAGACTCACTGCTATCTGTCATGGTCAGACGTATCAAAAACGAATGATCAGGGCATTTAACAAGAAAGTCAGGCCACAAGAGTATCAAGTTGGGGACCTGGTAATCAAGCGCATTATCCTTCCTCAAAGTGATCCCCGGGGCAAATGGACCCCTACGTACGAAGGGCCATTTATGGTTAAACATGTGTTCTCAGGAGGAGCCATGATTCTGACCACCATGGATGGTGACGACCTTCCTCACCCCGCCAATGCAGACATAGTGAAAAGATACTACGCATGAATAAAAGACCCGCTAGGTTGACATACCTAGGCAAAAATAAGGGCTTCCCGGCGAACCAAAAGGGTTCGGGCAAAAATAAGGGATGAAATGAAAAAAATCTGTACACCCGGCAAGTCGAAAACCTGAAAAGGCGGCTTGGGCAAAAATGGGTATCCCGGTGGACTGAAAACCCGAAAGGGCGGTCCAGGCAAAAGTTAGGGATAAAGCGTAACACTATGTCTCATTGGATCACCTTGCATCCAGAATTCGGCATCAACTATCTGGCTCAGACTTCGGCATCGACCAATCAGCTTCATCTTCAACTAAGCAACAAAGTGATGAGACGCTTGAAGACATAAAGGCGATAGCAGAGTTGGAACCCAGTGGGAATATTGTGCACATAGCTATTTTGTTTCCTTTTCAAAATTGTAAACTCTATGTTATTCAGCGGCATTCTCTTACTAGGATGTCAGCCTCTTGTACAAAAATGCCTATTCACAGGCAAATTTCAAAATCAATACAGATTCAGTTTTCCAAACAAATTGCCAATTGTTTTTCCTTTTTCTGTTTTGTCTTGCGAAGAACGTCCAATGTTCATTTTTGATATATGCATTTGACATTAAATTGCTGATTCATAAATATTTTCATATGAAACAAAAGACTAATTACAAGTGACATCAGAAACAGGGGCAATGTAAAGTTGTCTGATGCAGTCTGGTTGCTTTTCCGCCAAGGTACCAAGGTAGATCTAACTGAAGGATGTGATCAAGTTCTCTCAACTCCCCACAGAGTAAGACAAGATAGCAACATTCCCCAGTGGAGTATAGGCATTCATTAGCAAGCATCCCCGACAGTCTTGACCTAAGATGGTTCCCCGGCGGAATATCAATACCCCAGTGCAATTCCAAAAGTTTCCCCAGGAAAGTGGAATTCTTATCCCCAGCAGGTTTTGAAGCTTATCCCCAGTAGATTCTGGAAGCTTATCCCCTGCAGAGTACGGACGTCTCTCCCGAGCTTTGTTCAAGGTTATTCCTCATAAGGGTTTATAACTGGGTTATCCTCAGCTAATTGCCATGGAAGATCGCCCTCGGCAAAGTTCTTCCTATCCCCAGCAGAGTTCATCAAAGTTCCCCAACATAACTTATCAACACAATCCCCAGCGGAGTTTATCTTTGGTATCCCCAGCGGAGTCTATCATCATTATCCCCAGCAGAATCCATCATTGAAATCCTCAGCGGGCCTATCATCAAAACTTCGGCAAAGTATCTCTTCCACAGAGCAATTCCCCGCAGAGTAATCTCTCCAGCAAGTGTATTCCTCAACGAAGTCATCTTCTCCTACCGGTGTATTCTTACAACCGTCATCCCCAGCGGAAGCGAAGAACTCTACTCTTCGACATCAGCCCAGGATTTAATTCCCCGGCCGGTCGTCAAGGATTTAT
Source organism: Vicia faba (assembly GCA_948472305.1). Classification (NCBI taxonomy): domain Eukaryota; kingdom Viridiplantae; phylum Streptophyta; class Magnoliopsida; order Fabales; family Fabaceae; genus Vicia; species Vicia faba. The sequence goes on along the minus strand of OX451738.1, from coordinate 1,060,725,493 downwards.
TTTCCTAGACAAAAATACATTCATAAACATTTCGCATTTCATACATCTTGCTTACATACATGATAAAGGGCATACAACACTATCTCATGTTGAACATCATGACATCATGCATTTCATACATCATGACATTGCATACAACTGATGTTTTTGCCTTTTCAGGGAAAAAGACAATCCCAAAGACAACTACCTTCAACTATCACAATTCCAGATTCGATTCCTGCATCCAGCCAGGGCATATCTGTTGACCACATTTCCAGACTCGATTCCTGTATCTAGCCAGGGCACGCCTGAAGAGTTTGAAGATTCGATTTCTGTATCCAGCCAGGGCATATCTATCAACTGTCACAATTCCGGACCCGATTCCTGTATCTAGCCAGGGCACGTCTGAAGAATTTGAAGATTCGATTCCTGTATCTAGCCAGGGCACGTCTGAAGAGTTTGAAGATTCGATTCCTGTATCCAGCCAGGGCATATCTATCAACTGTCACAATTCCGGACCCGATTCCTGTATCTAGCCAGGGCACGTCTGAAGAATTTGAAGATTCGATTCCTGTATCTAGCCAGGGCACGTCTGAAGAGTTTGAAGATTCGATTCCTGTATCCAGCCGGGGCATATCTAGCAACTATCACAATTCCATATTCGATTCCTGCATCCAGCCAGGGTATATCTGTTGACCACATTTCCAGACTCGATTCCAGTATCTAGCCAGGGCACGTTTGAAGAGTTCGAAGATTCGATTCCTGTATCCAGCCAGGGCATATATGTTGATGACTATTTCCAAATTCGATACCTGTATCCAGCCAGGGCATATCTGTGAGCATCCGATTGTAGACTCGATTCCTGTATCTAGCCAGGGCATGTCTGCATAAAAAGATTGAAGATCAAACACCAGTAACAAGCCAGGAAAACATCTGTCTTTCTCAAGATACACAAGTTATCGCTAAGGAATCTCTTAGGCGATCAACACTTCCAAATGGCATCTATAAGCCCATTCCCGACAAGGTTCTGTCACATCTCCAGATGGCATCTACAAGCCCATCTCCCTATCCACCATCTCTCCAAGTGGCATCTATAAGCCCATTCCCGACATCACATTGTTGATACTCTAACATGCGAGTGCAAATTTCCGGGCACTCTAGTGTCCAATCTCCTTTTACCCTCGAGTCACAAAAGGCGAACTTGCCAATCTAACTCTTCAGGTTCAAGAAGATTGAACAGGGGCAACTGTTGTACCCCAAAATTTTCCCTCCCATTTCCTCAACATTTTCTCATCACAAAACCCCTGGAGCTCAAGATCCAATTAGGGTTTCCTCTGCTCAAGACTTCTCCTTGCACTGTTGACCCAAATTAGGGTTTGTGTTTGAACAAAGATGTTTTGACCAAAATTGCCTAAGATGACTATCATGCTTCATATTGGACTCCCAAGTTTATCCATACCAAGTTTCAAGTCTTGATTCCAAATTTTGCCCAGTCAATTGGACAATTGACCTAGAAATCAGCTGTATTGGGGAAAAAGTCAATTGTGGCCAATTGACAGTCAAATCTCATGAAAATTGACCCACATCAACATTATGAACTCATATGAACCATTTGATCAAGTTTGGATCACAATTCCACAAGAAATTTGATCAAATCACCAAAAGGGCAAAATGGTCATTTTTAGGGTTTTGACTGCACAAAGGCAATTTTTGACTGTTTGACCTAGCCAATGGCAAACCAAGCTCACATATGGACTCAAGGACCCCATGGAATCATCTTGACATGCTCAACAAATTCAAAAGATCCCAAATACACAAGATTGACAGTTGAATTTCCCAGTCAATTGATCAATTTTGACTGTATACTGAAAAGTCAAACTTTGACTTTTTGGTCAAAATCAAGTGTCAAGATTCATTTTTCATCAAAACATGCCAAATAATGAAACTTGTTCATCAAGAAATCAAGAAATGCAAATTAGGGTTTGAAATGAAGATTTTTCATAACTTAGAATTTTTCTAAGTTATGAAAAACCCTAATTTTTTCCTAACTTTGCCCCACTTTCTCACCAAGATTCATTTGGATTCAAGCAAAAGTCAAAACATGAAAGTTGTAGCCTATTGCATAATCTACAACTTTTATTCACAAATTTTTCCCAAAAGAAGCTTGTAGCTCAAGTTACAATTTTTGGAACAAGGGTACCAAACCATTCTTAACTTAGAGAAAATTTGACCTATTTTAGACAAGGTTTTTACCTAACTTCAAGACCATTTTTCACATACTTCCACTTGGAATTTCAATTTTCATTTCAAAGATGGATTATAGTACACATTCCAAGCTTTCCAAAATGTCCAAGAACTCATCAAACAACCTCATGGTTAGGGAAAATCGAATTTGGCAAGTTGGGAAAAACTCACTTTTGATTTGGCCAAGTTACATGTTCATACATTTGTGCCATTTTGAATCCAGCATGCTTTCCTTGATTACAGGTCTTTTATCTCAATTACACTCAATAATTTAATGCTAACTCATTGTGCCAAGGCCTTGTTTTATGAGTTTAAGCATTACATGTTGAACTAAGCCATTTATAGAAAAAGCAAATTAGCCATTCTTGAAAAGTTGCACTTTATGTCAATTGGTAAATCAAGAAGGTACAAAGAAAATATATGAGGCACAAGTTTATGAACAAAACACACTGATCAAGGGGAAGGATAGCAGCATAGCTTGGGGGCCTGTACAGGCTAGAAACACCAAGTTGCCTTTTGTTGCTTAAAGTGTAAGAAACATAGCATATCACATAACAACTTTCATCTCAGCAAACCAAGCCTTAAGCAAAGTTATCAAACACTTTCTAAACATCCATTCTAAGCTAGAACACGAACCAACCAAGTCCCAAACACTCCCATTCACAAAATCACCATTGAACTGCACAAAAACAGGGTCTGCTGCAGATTGAATCCCATAACTCATTTCCATCGTGCATTCTTGCTAAAACCACTTCAAACACCTTCCCTACCATCAATGCAAACTATCCAAAGCATTAGAAGTGGACTGTAACTCCTCTAATCAGTTTGGCCATTTTCATTTTCTTGTTTTGCAGTTGAAGTTCCATAACACGATTCAACTAGTTTCAAGGCAAAGTAAAGCTTGGAATAACATCCCTGGACCTCAAGGAAGCTGTACCAATCATCACCTTGCACTGAAAGTACCTCAATCATCAGATACAACTTCAACTGAACAGGTAAGTTCATGAATTCGTATCTCTCTATCCAGGAATTGTTAGCTTTAGGTTTGTGAAGAAAATATGTCACATTCATAGCCCTGAACATGCCCATGTAGTTAGTTTTCATTTATGTTACGTGTGTCATGAGAATTTGATGTCTGAACATTGATAAAAAATTAGGTTAAGATTTGGGAATGGAGAAATTCTCTCTCATTTTTTAGAGTTAGATCAAGTTTTATGTATGTATGGATTCGTTGTTTGATGCTGAACATTTTTGATGTTGTGAGTTTTCATTAAAAAGCCAGGAATCAAGGTGTTTGAATCAGGTTACAAAACGCGCGTTTTTGGACAAAGAATGGCTGGAGGTTGAAGAAGCTCCATGTGGGCTGGGCCTGTTTGGTTATTTCTGTTTACACCACTTTTTTGCTTTCACACCCCATAGGCCCATTTGGCTTATTTTTATGATTTTTTGACTTTTTCTTTTTTTCTCTGACTTATTTATTTTTTCTAATAATATTAAAAATATAAAAAATATTTTTCTCACCATTTTTGAATTTATTAGGCATTTATTTGGTTTCTTTTAGTTTTTGTACATAAATAAATATAAGCATACTTTTATTTAAAATATACTAAAATAATGCAAACACATTTCATTTTCCATTTTCATTCTATTTTATCTTCTGAAAATATTTTACATAAAATATACCTTTTTTTTTATAAATATTAAATATTATTATTTTTGTACATATAATATATATTTAGTAAATAATAATAATACATATATATTTATTAGAATATTTAGGGCAAAAATACAAAATATATACATTTTTATTTTTATTAATATTTAACATTAAAAAATACCTTTTTGATAAATATACTTCATTTTATTTTATTTTTGTACATAATTATTAAATATTTGTACATATTAAATAATTAATATATTTACTTAATAAATTAGGGTTTTACCCTAAACATAAAAATACCCAAAAATTAATACTTTTTATTTTGTTTACTTGACATATAAAAATACTCTTTTTCATACACATAAAAAAAACATTTTTGCATCTTGCATATTTATTCTTATTTTATTTAATTTGTGCAATTATATATCTTGTAAATAATTCAATATTGATGTAATAGTCTAGGTTTAAATTCCTTGTCAAAAAAACCCCATTTGAACATTTGTACCCCCCTTCCCATATATTGTGTTGTAATAGCTTAGTAACTTTATTTTTCGCACTTTATTGCTTTCTAAATATACCATGTTAGAATTAGGGTTTGTATGCGAATCAAAAACAACAAAAATAGTTTGACCTAATTTCAAGATAAACAAGCATGAAAATGGACAACACTAATCACACTTGCACCCCTAGGGTATTCCACTTGTTGCCTTCAATAAATGGGCCATATTGCATGTTAGGTCTCTTTGGGCAAAAACAAAACAAACAATCAAATGATCATAGTCCCTCGATGACGCTTTCAAAAAAGTTGCCTAATAAATGATCAAGTCCCTTAAGGAAAATTGCCCAAAGATACTTGGCACCATTGCAATTATGGTCTAAACGATGACCCACGCCCGTCCCTTTCACATCCTAACACAAGATTGTCCACCAAATGCAATGGTGGAACAAAATTGTTAAGAGGGTTAAAACATAGCAATAATCTTTGAGAAATTTAGGAGTAGACAACCTCTTAGTTACTTGAATCAAACTTGCAAAACAAAACACTTGCCTATTTTCCAAATTACACCTCACAACACTTTCAAAATAAACTTTAAAAAACAAATGAAAACCTTTTCAAAAGACATACACCTTTGTATACATCCCAACATGGATCATTACAAAAGGTTGCCACCACATTGGCCTCTTTTCAAAAACATTTTCAAACCCACACACAAAGCACCATTTCAAACAATTGAAAATTAAGGCAAGTTGATCTAAGCAAGTAACTAAGAGCCCATGGATAACCATGGATAGAAAGGGTGCTAATACCTTCCCTTTCTATAATCTACTCCCCGAACCCAAGAAAACATCTCAAAGGTTTTTGCTGTGCTTTTTAAACCTTTCCTTAGGATAAAATTAAAAGTCGGTGGCGACTCTTGCTCAACTGAAACATTTGCGAAAACAAACGCAAAACCTCAAGTCAGTTCTCCCACCGTATCACAATAACAAAATCAAAAAGAAAGAGGTCCTATAAACCCTCGGCAAAAAAGGAATGACTGCCTAATTAAAATAAACTGTCAACATCCGAACCATCACTGGTATATCAAAGCAAAGACTCAAACAAGGTCCAACGCACGATCAGTTGAGTTTAGGTTTGAAGAACATCATGAAGAGCGGGTGGGTACAAATAAAATTTGAGCCTTTATCCTTTATTTCTTAAACCGTGAACCAGGCCACGCTACAACCCTTAAAAGTCCTAGCTGAAGCATGGGTTAGTTCGAAAGCATACTGTTACGAAAGGTATCCTGACTCCTTAAGGCTTGCGGTAAAATAACGAGTTGACATCACATTTTTGCAAAAATTTGCTTGTTTTACTGAAAAAATGCATTTTCAAAAACTTCAAGACAGACATAAGCTTTGCATTTCTGATATAACATTGTTTACATATGACTATTTGTTTGAACAGCATAGAAGTTCGCACGACGAATGTCTAATGAACAAAAGCACCTCCAATCAAGGGGTATGGCATGATCATTGTCCATCATCTGTGGCAGTTAAGTCAAGATTCAGAGAATCTCTCAAAAGGCCAACCAGCTTGGGGCAAATCTCCATCTGGACACTTGGGGAATTGGGCATGGATTTCAGCAACGAATCTTGCATGATCAAACATCTTCTGGTGGTATGGAAACACAACACTACTGACAGTGACAACTCCCTACATCCTGAGAGCATGGACATAGTAAAAAAAAAAGTACTACGCATAATCAAAGACTCGCTAGATCGACTGGCCTAGGCAAAAATAAGGGCTTCCCGGCGAACCAAAAGGGTTCGAGCAAAAATAAGGGATGAAAATGAAAAAAATCTGTACACCCGGCAAGTTGAAAACCTGAAAAGGCGGCTTGGGCAAAAATGGGTATCCCGGTGGACTGAAAACCCGAAAGGGCGGTCCAGGCAAAAGTTAGGGATCACAGCGTACGACTATGTCCCGGCATCTCGTCACTTGCCTACCAGAAGATGATTTGTCAAATCGGCAGTTATCAAGTACCTCATAGGCCTTTTTCTCCCGCAGAAACTGGGGCAATAGAAATTGTCCAAACTGTACAGCTACTCTGTCCACAAGGTACCAAGGTAAGTTCAGCTGAAGAATATGACCAAGATACCTGCACTCCCCGCAGAGTAAGACAAATCAGCAATACTCTCCCCCGAGTAGAGTTGATCTCCCATGAGCCTTAAAAAGGCACAATATCTCCAGCAAGTCAGTGATACTCTCCCCAAGCAGAGTTAGTCTACTGTCAGCCTTAAGGAAGTTGGGTATCCCCAGCAAATCTCAACATTCCCCAGCGGAGTATACAGATGTTCCTAAACAAGCATCCCCGACAGTCTTGATCTAAGATGGTTCCCCGGTGGAATACCAGACACCCTTGTGGAGCCATTCCCCAGTACAGTTCAAAGTTTCCCCATGAGAGTTGAATCAATCTCCCCAGTAGATTCTAGAAGCTTATCCCCAGTAGATTCTGGAAGCTTATCCCCTGCGGAATACGAACGCATTTCCCCGACTTTATTCAAAGGTTATCCCCCACCAGAGCTTATAACTGGGTTATCCTCAGCTAATTACCACTGAAAGACCGTCCTCGGCGAAGTTCTTCCTATCCCCCAGCGGAGTTCATCAAATTCCCCAACATAACTTATCAATGGAATCTCCAGCGGAGTTATCATCAAAACCTCAGTGAAGCATCTCTTCCCCACAGAGTATTTCCCCGCAGAGTAATCTCTCCAACAAGTTTATTCCCTAATGGAGTCATCTTCTCCTACCGGTTTATTCTTGCAATCATCATCCCCAGCGGAAATGAAGAACTCTACTCTTCAAATATCAGCCCAGGATTCAACAAGCTCCCGACATTCGTCAAGGATTTATTTTCCTAGACGAAAATACATTCAGAGACATTTCACATTTCATACATCCTACTTACATACATGATAAAGTGCATATGACACTATCTCATTTTGAACATCATGACATCATGTATTTCATACATCATGACATTGCATACAACTGATGTTTTGCCTTCTCAGGAAAAAGGTCAATCCAAAGATGATTAATATCAACTGTCGCAATTCCAGATTCGATACCTGTATCTAGCCAGGGCATATTTGTGAGCGATTGATTGTGGATTCGATACCTGTATCTAGCCAGGGCATATCTACATTAAAGAAATTTTAGAGATAGCTTAGAGATGCTCCAGACACGGATGCTATTCTATTGCTTATTCAGATATCCTTTTAGAGATGGTTCAGATGCGATCCATATATGGCTACATTCTGATACTTATTCAAATTTCCTCTTCAGAAATGGCTTGGAAATGCTCCAGAGATGGATGCTATTCTTTTGCTTATTCAAGAGTTTCCTTTCAGATATAGCTGGGAAATGCTCCAGAGATGGATGTTATTCTTTTGCTTATTCAGATTTTCTCTTCAGAGATGGCTTGGAAATGCTTCGGACACGGATTCTATTATTTTGCCTATTCAAAGTTTCTTCTCAGAGATAGTGCAGATATGCTCCAAACCGGATGCTATTCTGTTGCTTATTCAGAGTTGCTTTTCAGAGATAACTTAGAGATGCTCCAACCACGGATGCTATTCTATTGTTTATTCAGAGATTCCTTCTAGATATAGTTCAGATGCGATCCAGACATGGCTACTTTCTGATACTTATTCCAGATTCTCTTTCAGAGATAGCTTAGAGATGCTCCCGATGCGGATGATATTCTATTGCTTATTCAGATCCCCTTTCAGATAGCTTAGAGATGCTCCGGACCCGGATGCTATTCTATCGCTTATTCAGAGTTTCTTCCCAGAAATGGCTTGGAAATGCTTCGGACACGGATGCTATTCTTTTGCCTATTCAAAGTTTCTTCTCAGAGATAGTCCAGATATGCTCCAAACCGGATGCTATTCTGTTGCTTATTCAGAGTTGCTTTTCAGAGATAACTTAGAGATGCTCCAACCACGGATGCTATTCTATTGTTTATTCAGAGATTCCTTCTAGATATAGTTCAGATGCGATCCAGACATGGCTACTTTCTGATACTTATTCCAGATTCTCTTTCAGAGATAGCTTAGAGATGCTCCCGATGCGGATGATATTCTATTGCTTATTCAGATCCCCTCTCAGATAGCTTAGAGATGCTCCGGACCCGGATGCTATTTTATCGCTTATTCAGAGTTTCTTCCCAGAAATGGCTTGGAAATGCTCCAGACATAGATGCTATTCTTTTGCTTATTCAAAGTTTCTTTTCAGAGATAGCTTGGAAATGCTCCAGACATGAATGCTATTCTTTAGCTTATTCAAAGTTTCCTTTCAGAGATGGCTTAGAGATACTCCATATCCGGATGTTATTCTTTTGCATATTCATATTTCTCTCCAGAGATGGCCTAGAGATGCTCCAGATCCCGACGCTATTCTACTGCTTATTCAGATTCAAACTTCTAAAGATAACTTAGAGATGCTCCAGACCCGAATGCTATTCTATTGTTTAGTCCAGATTCATTCAAAAGATATTCCAGATACGATCCGGATTCAGATAATACTCTGTCACTGACTCAGATAAAATATGGATATACCCCAGACGCGTCGATCATTCTACTATTTATTCAGACGTCAACAATTAGATATAGACTAGATATGCTCCAGACACGGAAGCTATTCTATTTCTTATTCAGATTTAACTATCCGTTACATTTCCAAATGGCATCTATAAGCCCATTCCCGACAAGGTTCTGTCACATCTTCAGATGGCATCTATAAGCCCATCCTCCTATCCACTACACTTCCAAATGGCATCTATAAGCCCATTCCCGACATCACATTGCTGATATTCTACTATGCGAGTGCAAATTTCTGGGCACTCTAGTGTTCAATCATCTTCCACCTTCGGATCACGAAAGGCACGCAAGCCAATCTACATCCTTAGGTCTAAGAAGATTGAACAGGGGCAACTGTTGTACCCCAAAATTTGCCCTCCCATATTTCTCAAAACATTTCAAGAAAAATTCACAAGCTCAACCTGGCGCGTCATATTCAGGTGTTCTTTCACCAAGATATCTCTGATAACGTATTCTCAAATTCAGATTCGGCTCAAGAGTCAATTCTTTAAAGAAGGTATCTGAATGTTTGAGTTTTCTCGAAGAAATATGGTGAAGAAGTGTGCTGAAAGTGCAGTTTTTACGCGCTAAAAAAATTCATAACTTGAAGATCGTGGCTCGTTTTGAACCCGTTCCGGTGGCCAAAATTCCGTCTTGACGTCATCTCTGTTTTCATCTCTCACGGATGGAAGCCAATTTCAATCAGAAAGTCTTCAAAAATGTGGATTTATCAAGTATTTTCGTACAGAAAATTTGTGATAGAAGTTTATTTGCGTCATGTTCAGAAAATCATAACTTGGTCTATTTTCATCGTATCGAGCTGGTTCTGGCGCAAAAATTTCAGAAATTGAGTTGGCTACATTTTCATAGAAGGTATTGAGTTCAAACGGTATTCAAAAGGCCTTCGGTTTTTGCTCAGAGTGCGTGACACGCCAAAAATCCTGAATGCTGAATATTATTTTATCTGGGCCGAAACTTCGAAAATTCATAACTCGGTCAATTTTTATCGGATTGGGCTCATATTTTTACACAAGGTTACTGACTCATAGATCTACAACTTTGCTTCAAAAGTCGAGACCGGATTATGCTCCGATCAATACCAGTTTTTTATTGAAGAACGTGTCTGAGTCGACACTGGAGCCCAAAATAAGTTTGTCTGAGCTAAAACTTCAAAAATTCATAACTAATTCACCGTTTATCCGATTGAGCCGATTTTCGGACAGGAGTTAGTTATCGATGTCGGCTACATTTTGTTTTCACATTTCAACTTCAAAAATTGCACTTAAGTCCCTGCGATTTAGCCTGGAAAGTGACGAACTCAAGTGAACATTAGAGGCCCAATTGCACATTCAAAGCCCATTTTCTTTACCCTAATTTCCATTATATAATCACCTTATTTTCACACAAACCGGAGAGGAGAAAAAAAGAGAGAAAAAACTTTTCCACAACACTTTTAGAATATCAAATTCTTTCAAGAACCCTAAAACTTTGAAATCCTTATTACAAATCCCTCTCTCACTACAAACAAGTCATCCTAGTTACAAACCAACATCTCACTACAAACAAGCCATCTCAGTTACAAACCAACACCTCACTACTTCTTCAGTAAGAGTAAGGCTGGCTTGATCTCCATGATCAAAAGGGCATAAAAGCATTCATGTCACTACTTTTCCAGTAAGGGTAAGATTGATTTGATCTCCATGATCAAAAGGGTATAATCATTCATACATGTCATATTGTGCCTAAACATTAAATTTCTTCATATATTGGCTTTATTTTCATTTTATGATTTTATTTAATGTGTTCATGAGATTCAACACTGCATATTTTAGACAGGATCCCATGCAGGTTCATTAAGGAACGTTGAGGCCAAAACACAAATGGCCAAAAGCCAAATGGCCAAAACAGAACAGCTTACCCATGACACCAATACATGGCGAGACAGACATCCTGAGAAGGTTAAGCAACGTTGAGGCCAGAACACAAATGGCCAAAAGCTAGAACACAAATGGCCAAAAGCCAAAACACAAATGGCCAAAACAAAACAGTTTACACATGACGCCAATAACTGTTTCACCCCTCCAATCAGGCTCGTATACTCCTAAACTCTCTCTCTATTTGTATTATGTTCCTTTAATTAATTAATCGTTATTATTTTTATTAATCACTAACCAATTAACATTTTTTCCTAATAAAATCAAAAACACAAAAAAATATTTTATTTATTAAAATTAACTTCATCACTTTTATTTTTGTAAATAAATTAATTTAATCAATTTAGCTTTAATTAGATTTAACTTTTAATATTTTTTGCAATATTTAAAATCAATTTAGAATATTAGGTTTTTATTAGCATTAATTCAATTTATTTTATTTCTTTAAAAACTCAAAAATCCAAAAATATTTTAATTAATTAATTAGTTTATTAATTTAATTGTTAACTTAATTTAATTTCTTTTAATCCAAAAATAACCAAAAAATCACTTCCTTTCAAAAAAAGGGTCAAAACCCAAAAAACTCGCATCCGATTTAATTTCTCGCACGCGATCCATTTTATCATATTATTGTATCTGTTTCCTGGAATGTAATAGCTTTTAATTAGGACTTTAATTATTTACCGCTTTATTTTACTTTCCGCAATTTAAATTAAAGGGTTTGTTTTTGGCGATGTAAATACCCGACGCCTTGTAATAGCTTAGATTTAATTTCCCACAATTTACTTCCCGCAAATTATTAAACTGTTAATTATGCATGACAAGATTTGTATGACAAATAAAATCAACCCATAGCTCACAATGATGCATGTTCAAAGATAAACATAAACTGAAACCTGACACACGTGCACATGCCACTCCTAGGGTACGCCTCATTGGTTGTCTCGAACGTGGTCGTCAAGTATAGGGTGTTTTAGAGGTCGCCCTCCTGTCTAAAGATCTTGTTGCCTCGAAACGGTTGCCTCGGATAAAAAAGGATCTAGGACATTAGGGTTACTTCTAAGGCGTCCTACTATTGCTTCGGTGACCACATTGTCCCTAATAGTCGAATTGACCCGAATAACTCCAACGATGGTGCTACCTACCTCTCAATGGTGGGATAACACTATCTAAAGGACTCTTACACAGCCTAATTCCTTATAGTAGGTAGATTCTCATGGGTACTTGCTCTCTCAAAAACAAACAAAATACTTTTCACACCTACACTTTCTAAAAGTTTTCAAACAAATTTTTCATACACTCTTGAGGACAGATACAAGAGTTACTTAGAAATTTTTCGAACGAAACTTTTTTCAAAACCCACACACACTTGAAAAGAAAACAAATTTTTGAAAACATAAGAGTAAGTACTTAAGAGCCCGTGGATAACCACGGATAGAAAGGGTGCTAACACCTTCCCTTTCTATAAATCTACCTCCCGAACCGAGAGACATCTCAAAGAAGGAATTTTGCTGTGCTTTTGTCCTTTCCATGTTGGAGAACATAAAAGACGGTGGCGACTCTTGCTTACCGCGACATTTCGCGAACCAGCTTAAAAAACAGTCAGTTCTATTTCCATCGATCACACTGGGCTTTGAAAAAAAGGTGCAAAACCTTCTCGAGGCAAAGGAAATTGAATTTGACGCCCCTGAGATTCCAAATGTTATCACTGCTCCTATGCCCAAGCATGGTCGTGGTGTTAATGATATTGAAGATGATGTGTTTGTTACTACTTTTGAAGAGCTTGTTACTCCTCTTATAACCTTTAAGTGGAACTTGTTGAAGGCCAGTTTATTTTTGGGCTGTGGCGAAGGTTTCCATTTCTGTTTATCTCTATCGACTGGTTGTCATTTGTTGAAGGCAGGTGTTCAGCGCCTGATGAATGATAGAGAGGTTTTGTTTGAGAAGAATCCCATTCCAACCATTTCTTGCAAGGACATTTCAATAATAACCATTTCCACCAATCCTCCCAGGGTCTCCACCCAAAGACCCGATAGGATTACATCTGTTTCGAAGGTGACTCCACTGAGATTACTATGCCATGGCCAATCCCATACTCCTCAGACAAAACTGTTCCCTGAAACTATGGGGGTGACGTCTACTACCACAGTGTCAAGCAAGACCTGCTGGCTGTTGAAGACCAGGTTTCTGAGAATGTTGATCCCGACATTGACAAAATTGTTGGAACCAGCAAAATAACAAGAAGTGGAAGAGTGTTCTCCCATGAGATTTCTCCTCCGAAAGCTGTTACTGGTCCTGTAATCATTCATACTTTTGTTCCTGCTGATACTACTACTACAATTCCTGTGATTACCCCTACTCACACCCCTATCACCAAGTCGACCAAGACTCAGGGCAAAGACATATTGGTTGAGCATGTCCAGACGAAGGCGCATTCAATATCTGTCCCAGAGGCTTCCAAGAAGGAGATGTAAGAAAATTTGAAAATTATAAAGAAGAGAAACTACAATGTAGTCGAACAGCTGGGGCAGACTCCTTCAAGAAACTGCCCATGATGTTTGAAGAGAATGGTGCACGAGGAGGTGGACATCCCCATTAAAGTTGGTTCTCAGACTACTTTCATGGTGCGGGAGCTGTTACGTCCACTCTGCATCAGATGATGAAATACCCGGTCAAAGGAAGAATTGTCACTGTACATGGTGAAGAAGAATACATGGTCAATCACCTGAATTCCTTCAGATATTTAGAAATGGATGGTGAGTTCATCGAAACTCTGTGCTAGAATTTCAAAGAGGTACCTCGGACTATGGTTGAAACTGAAACTGTCACCAATATGCTGAAGATCACCAGACCTCCCTTGAAGATGGATTCTCTCAAGGATGCAGAAGCGGTTATTGAAGAAGGTGGGTCTACCATCTGGGGTCAGCTCCCTGATATTCCATACAAGTCTGATAAGTTTGGTTTGGGTTTCTCTTCAGGGGCTCAAAGGGCTGTTCGACATGCTTGTGCTAGAAGACCTCCCATACGCATCAACAATCATGGGGTCAACGCTCTAGAAGACAACGACGATGACAATGACATGGATAGTTGGACCTTCCCTACTACTAATGGTGGAACCAATAACTGGACAACAAAGGACTTTGTAACAATTACTTTTGTTCAGAAGTAATTGTCTTTCTTGTTTTTTTTTATATGTAATAAACAATATAAACTTTATGGCCATGTGTCTTACCCGGGGCACATTCGTTTATTTGTGAGGGTTATCATGTTTCATTTTCATATGGTATTAATAAAGCATTGGACATTTATGCATATAAATTTTGCGCTCTCTGTTTTTCTTTTCTGCTTTTTACTTTGTCTATACAACTATGCTCTTACACACACTCACATATCAAACTGCAGAGCCATATCCACTCTGGATCCCATTGATAACAGTTCTGCTATCGCCAGTTATGACTTTGAAAATATGATCAACCAAGCCGAGGACGAAAGTGAGGAAGATTGTGAGGTACCTGGAGAACATGCTAGGCTATTACAGTAGGAAGAGAGGGCTATAGAGCCTCATGAAGAGCCAGTCGAGAACATAAACTTGGGCACAGAGGAAGACAGAAAAGAAGTTAAGGTTGGTGCAAATCTGGGGCTTAATGTCAAATAGCGGTTGATACAGATGTTGCATGATTATGTAGAGATCTTTTCCTGGTCATATGAAGACATGCCGGGACTAGACACGAATATTGTGGTTCACCGTCCGCCAACTAAATATTGCTCTCCGGTAAAGCAGAAGGTCCATCGTATGCGCCCTGAAATGTCAGAGAAGATCAAAGCAGAAGTTATGAAACAGTTCAACACTGGGTTCCTAGTTGTCACCTCTAATCCCCCAATGGGTTTCCAATGTAGTTCCGGAGCCTAAAAAGGACATCAAGGTAAGGATGTGTGTGGACTACAAATATTTGAACAGGGCAAGCCCAAAAGATGACTTTCCGCTCCCCCATATCGACGTTATGGTTGACAACACCGCACATCACAAGATCTTTTCCTTCATGGATGGTTTTTCTAGTTACAATCAGATCAAGACCCGAAGACATGGATAAGACAACCTTCGTTACACAATGGGGCACTTTCTGCTACAAAGTGATGCCGTTTGGATTAAAGAATGCTGGGGCAACCTATCAGCGAGCCATGGTAGCCTTATTTCATGACATGATTCACCATGAGATAGAGGTCTATGTTGATGACATGATAGACAGGTATCAAACTGAGGAAGAACACCGTGATCATCTACAAAAGATATTTGATAGGTTAAAGACGTACAAGCTGAGGTTAAATCTGAATAATTGCACCTTCGAGGTAAGGTCTGGTAAATTACTAGGTTTCATTGTCAGCACCAAGGGCATTCAGGTAGACCCTGCAAAGGTGAAGGCTATACAAGAGATGCTGGCTCCTTGCACAGAGGAGGAAGTTAGAGGTTTCTTGGGACGGTTAAATTACATTGCCAGGTTCATTTCCCATTTAACAACTATTTGTGAGCCAATATTCAAACTCCTGAAGAAAGATCAAGTGGTAAAATGGAGTGACAAATGCCAAATTGCCTTCGAGAGAATCAAAGAATACCTTCAAGAGCCTCCCATTCTGATGCCTCTGATTGAAGGTATACCTTTGATAATGTACCTAACAGTATTAGATAATTTAATGGGGGTGTGTGCTGGGGAAACATGACGAGTCCGGTCGAAAATAGCACGCAATATACTACCTTAGCAAAAAGTTTACCGACTGTGAAACAAGATACTCACTACTCGAGAAAACTTGTTGCGCTTTGGCATGGGCTGCTCGCCGACTGAGACAGTATGTGTTGACCCACACTACTTTGTTGATATCTAAGATGGATCTGATCAAGTACATCTTCGAGAAGCCCGCTCTCTCCAGAAGAATAGCAAGATGGAAAATGATCCTGACTGAATACGATATCCAATACACGACCCAGAAAGTAATCAAGGGAAGTGTAATAGCTGATCATTTGGCTCATCAGGACGTGGATGACTACCAATCCATGAATTTTGAATTTCCGGACGAGAATATTATGCTAGTGACTGACTATGAAGAACCTGGACCGGATGAAGGACCTAAAGAAGGATACTGATGGACTATGGTTTTTGATGGAGCCTCCAACGCACTCGGCAATGGCATTGGGGCTGTAATTATATCTCCTGAAGGCTGTCATAATCCTCTCACGGCCAAATCATGTTTCAACTGTACCAACAATATGGCGGAGTATGAAGCATGCATCATGGGTCTCAAAGCTACTATTGACCTAAGGATCAAGTTCTTGAGCATTTTCGTGGATTCAACCTTGGTAATAAGTCAGATCAAAGTAGAGTGGGACACGAAGCACCCTAGCCTCATCCCGTACAAAGAACATGTGCTGACACTGCTTCCACACTTTGAGGAGGTCACCTTTGAACATTTTCCACGAGAAGAGAATCAGTTAGAGGACGCACTAGCTACTATGTCATCTATGTTCAAGGTCAAGTGGGACAACGAGGCTCCTCAGATCACTATCGAGAAGTTGGATGAACCAACATACTGCTATGATATTGGTACTGAAGAGGTGGCAGACAAACCTTGGTTTCATAAAGTAAAGAGGTATCTCGAGGCTCAAGAATATACCGAGGGGGCATCTGTGAATGATAATAAGTTTCTGAGAAGGTTCACCGCAAAGTTCTTCCTCAGTAATGGAATCCTCTACAAGCGTAAGCATGACTCCATTTTACTTTGGTGCATAGACAAGAGCGAAGTAGAGAGGATTATGGCAGATTTACATGAAGGTACCTTTGGAACCCGTTCTAGTGGACATACCATGGCTAAAAAGATCCTATAGGCAGGATACTATTGGTCCATTATGGAAGCAGACTGTTATCAGCATTCCTGAACTTATCACAAATGCCAGATCTATGCTGATAAAGTGCATGTACCTCTGGTTCCCTTGAACATCTTGATGGCTCCCTGTCCCTTTGCAATGTGGGGCATCGACATGATCGGAGAAATTAGACCTATCGCTTCCAATGGGAATCGCTTCATCTTTGTCGCCATTGATTACTTCATGAAGTGGGTTGAGGCTGCCTCTTTTGCTACTGTTACCAAGAATGTTGTGGCACGGTTTATCAAGCATAACCTGATTTGTCGGTATGGTGTACCAGAGATAATCATTACAGACAATGGTATGAATCTCAACACTATAATGATCACCGAACTCTGTAAACAATTCAAGATCCAGCATCATAATGCTTCCCCTTACCGACCAAAGATGAATGGCATTGTGGAGGCTGCTAACAAGAACATTAAGAAAATTATACAGAAGATGACTGTGACATACAAAGACTGACACAAGATTTTACCATTTTCTCTTCATGGTTATCGCACCTCAGCGCGTACGTCAACAGGGGAAACACCTTACTCTCTGGTATATGGTATGGAGGTTGTCCTGCCTATTGAGATCCAGATCCCTTCCTTGAGAATCATGAAGGAGGCGGATTTGAATGAAGATGATTGGATCCAAACTCGACTTGATCAACTGAATCTGATTAATGAGAAAAGCCTTACTATTGTCTGTCATGGTCAAATGTATCCAAAATGGATGATAAAGGCTTTCAAAAAAAAGGTCAGACGTCAAGTGTATCAAGTGGCTGATCTAGTAATCAAGCGCATCATACTGCCGCAAGGTGATCCTAGAGGCAAGTGGACTCCCACATACGAAGGGCCATTTGTGGTCAAAAGCATATTTTCCGGTGGAGCCATGATTCTGACTACCATGGGTGGTGACGACCTTCCTCTCCCTGTTTATGCAGACATAGTGAAAAGATTCTACACGTAAATAAAGACCCGCTAGGTTGACTGGACTAGGCAAAAATAAGGGCATCTCGGCGAACCAAAAGGGTTCGGGAAAAAATTAGGGATAAAAACAAAAAAATCTGTACACCCGGCAAGTCAAAAACCTGAAAAGGCGGCTTAGGCAAAAAAGGGTATCCCGGTGGACTGAAAACTCGAAAGGGCGGTCCAGGAAAAAGTTAGGGATTTGAAGAGTATCACTACGTCCCATTAGATCACCTTGCGACCAGACTTCAGTATCAACTATCAAGCTCAAACAGTACCGATCAATCCAGCCAGCTTCGGACAACTAGCAAAGTGATGAGACGCTCAAGGTCATAGGGGCAATAGCATAATTGAAACTCAATGGGATTATTACACATAGTTGTTTTCTTCTATTTGTACACTATTTTGTATAGTTTTCACTCTCACGGCGGCGTTCTCCTACTAGAACGTCAGCCTCTTTGTACAAAATGCCTGTTATAGGCAAACTTCAGAAATAAATACAAATCATTTCTTTGGAAGTACAAAATTGTTTATTTTTTCTTTTTTCTGTTTTGTTTTGTAAAAAAATCCAATAACTTATTCTTGACATATGCATTTGAATATGATTGCTATTCACAAATATTTGCATAAGAAACATAAATACAATTGCTCATGACTTTAAGGAACGGGACAAAGTCTAAAAAACCATTTTAGTCCCGACCGTTACTCCTTCCAGCAGGTACAGGGGCAGAGACAGTTTCGAGACGAAGTCATCATTACAAATGACCCTGTGACGTCTATGTTCCCTGCAGAGTAGAAACAAACAGAGTTTAGATCTCTCCTTCCCCAAGCAGGAATTATCTCCTCCAGCAAAGTTCCTTCTCCAGCTGCAATCTGTATTCCCCAACCGAGTTTTATAATTTCAAATAGTTATAAAACCTCCTCACCAGATAGAGTTTATTTCTCTAACTATGGAAGTTCTTTCCCCAACAGAGTTTATTTATCTACATCGACAAAATATTCCAATAAAGCATCTCCCTCCATAGAGTTATTCTCAAGCAGAGTCAAGCCTCGGCAAAACATCCTCAAACAGGAAGAGGAAATCCCCGACAAATTATATCCATTCATCATCCCCAGCAGAAGCGAAGGATTCAGCCTCCTTATACTCTTCAGCAGCAATCTAGGATTTACTTTCCTAGACTAAGAAACATCACAATAGCATTCCATATTCATACATTATAGCATGCACATACACATTGCATACAACATAATCTCATTTATTTTGAGAACAACACCACAAGGCCTTTCATACATCATGACATTGCATATGACTAACTCTTTGCCTTTTTCAAGGAAAAGATCAAATCAATAAACACAGTTGGCTACGTATGCGACCTAGTTTTTTCTCAAAAAGCTACAGGCTATTTCAGCATCTTCCTCAGAACGTTGTCTCAGAAGACCTTCTCTGGTTCAGTCAGATCGCCATTAAGATCTCCATGATTCTTATTCCAGTTTGTTGTATCCCAAAATTTGTCCTCCTATTTTCACACAAGACATACTCCTAGAGGTTCCCAACTTGCCCTAAGTTGACCAAGAGTTTAACAGACAATTCTTCTCCTAAGGCAATGAACCCCTAACTAGGGTTTCAATTTTCATCAATATGGATGAGCTCCAAAGGTCTAAAATGCTTTCCATGGTCCTAATATGTCTTCAAGATCATCCATGCCAAGTTTCATGCCTTTCTTAATAAGCTTGATCAGTCAATTGCTCAACTATTGGAAAATCAATTGTGCTAGGTCAAAAGTCAACTGTGGCCCATGTACAGTCAAACTTCAAGATTTTTGGTCAACATCAACATTTTGAAGTGATTGTAGGATCAAACACTTACTACTGAGCTAAAAGCCATTGCTTGTAGCCAAGGTTAAATTTTATTTCCATATAGTATGAGCATTTTCAGGGGTTGCACCTAGTTTACTAAGCGCCCATGGGTGGGATGTTAAGCCCTTCGAATCCCTAAGGTTGACGCTGGATATTTTAATCCAACAATCCCCCCCCCTTCCAGTGTCAGCCGGGGGGATTCGAACCTATGACCATGATCTAATACCACTTGTAGGATCAAACGCTTACCACTGCGCTAAAAGCAATTGCTTGTAGCCAAGGTGCAATTTTATTTCCATATAGTACGAGCATTTTCAGGGGTTGCACCTAGTTTACTAAGCGCCCATGGGTGGGATGTTAAGCCTTCGAATCCCTAAGGTTGATACTGGATATTTTAATCCAACAGTGATATCTATAATTTGATCAAAGGTTGATCATGATTCCTCAAGAAATGCTCCTAACTCATCAAAAGTCAAAAATGGCAAATTAGGGTTTCTATAGGAAAAGGCAACCAAACTTTGACCAAGCATAACTTTCTCATACTTTGTCAGAAAGTTTCCAACCAAAGCTCATTTTGAAGAGAATCTAATTTCCTACAACTTATCTCCATCCATCAAGTTCAAAAATGCACCATTTGAAAGATACAAGTTCATACATTACAAGTCATTTTTAGAAAGTCAATAAAAGCCACTTTTTGCCAAGACCTTTTACATCAAGATAACATCTTCTAATGCAAAAATGATCAAAAGAGGGATTGAATTATGCATCTTAAGATTTCCAAAAAGTCCAAGATCATCATCATGAGATAACAATTGAGCAAGTTATGGTTTTCACAAGTTGGTTAAATTTGTGAAAAATGCATGAAGTCAACTTTGAGCAAAATTGCATTTTTAGGTTAATGGACCTAACTTTTAGGGTTCAAACATGTTTATGACATAACCAAGGACCTCTAAACCTAACCATTCACTATTTTGATTTTTATTTCTATTTATTTGAATTTTTATTCATTTAAATATGAATTAAATCAAATAAATTAAATAAAAATACAAAGAATAATGGGCCATGATATTTGGGTTTGATTTGATCTATTAGAAGGATCATATTTTCGTACAAGATACATCCAAAAGGACCAGGTTTATGCAAGTGATCAAAGAGGCAAATATATCACAAATATGGACATTTTTCAATGTGTTTTATCCTTGTCTCCAAGGCCATGAATGTATTGATTCTTTACCATGTTTATTCACTCATATCTTCCCTCTATAAATACATAACATTCCAAGCCAAAGGGAGCACGAAATTCCTCCCCAAAAAGCTCTCCAAAAACTCTTCAAAAAGTTCTCTAAAAATCAAATAATTGGTGCAAGTCATATATCAAGGTTCCGGTCTCTCTCGATTGACAACATCGGTTTGGTAAAATTTTTAACTTCGAATCTTTAATTTTAATCATATTCATGGCATGCTAACGTTTGTTTCAGTTTATACAGAACAATTATGAATGGTTGAATCAGCGGTTCCATACAAGAATCTGATAACACCATGGTTAGAGTATGGAGCTTTCAAAGATTCGGGCCTAGGGACTTCTGATGATTGCACCCCCTGTTTACTTTTGCTACTAGACCCATATTTATTTTCTTGTTTTGTTCATTTTATTTATTTCTTTTAATTCCTTTTTTATTTATTTTAATCAATAAACAAATATAAAAATCACATAAAAATAGATTTAGGATTTTTCTTAATTAAATTTTAATTTTGGTAAATTAGTTAACTAATCACTTTAACTTTTTTAAATTAAAATTAACAGAACTTAGGTTTAATTCAATTTTAATTAATTTTCCTTTTCATAACAAAACTACCAAAAAAAACATAGAATTAATTTCCTTTCTTTAAATTTCACGTTTCTTTAATAATTAACCTTTTTTTTATTTAAATATAGATCTAGATCAAATATTTTTTAACTTAAACCATTTTCATAAATTAAAACAAAAAACAAACAAAAGATTTTCTCTTAGGATTTTGTAGACGTCCTTTCAATTCGCGCGTTTATCTTATTCTCGCATCTTTTATAATATTGTACATGCTGATGGGATGTGATAGATTAAAATAGGACTTTACTGCTTTTCTTTATTTTCTTTCCCCCATTTGGACATGTAAATGCCCCCTCCCCAAAAACATTGTGATAGCGTAGATTTAAATTCATGCACTTTAAATTTCTGCTAAATATTTATTGTTAGTAAGTAGGTGTGTATGACAAGATTATTCAAATCAATCCTTAGATCACTAACATAAGATAAATATCTAAAGATTGAACACATATGCACACTTGCATCCTTAGGGTATTCCTCACTTGGTTGCCTTCGGAAACGATCAAGTCCCTCGAGCATAGGGATATCTTAGCAAAGACCCTCAATTCTAAAGTCATCATAAAGATCATGGTCCCTTAAACGTCCCTTGAGTTGCCTACGAGAAAAATGATCTTGTCCCTGGATGTTGCCTATATGATGACAGTCCCTTCGAAATGCTAAGGTATCTGTACATGTTGCCTTCAATGACCATAACGTCCCTTTCGATAGTCCCTCAACGTTCGACGATGGGGCTACCTACTCACTAATAGTAGGATAGCACTATCTAAAGTAAAGGAGGAAAAGAACTTCTTTTTTTGAGTAGGTAGATAACTCCTAAGCACTTGTTCAAACCTAAATTTTTACACTTACACACTTTCAAAAATATTTTCAAAACGCTTTATCACACTCTTGAGGGCTGATACAAGAGTTACCATAAAGCAAACAAAAACTTTCAAAACATACAAACACAAACAGTTTTCAAAAATGAGCAAGTAGCTAAGAGCCCGTGGAAAACCATAGATGGAAAGGGTGCAAACACCTTCCCTTTCCATAATCTACCCCCTTACTCAGAAAATCTCGAAAAAGGTCTTTTTCTGTTCTTTTCACCCTTTCCTTTGTTGGATAAAAGAAAAGTCGGTGGCGACTCTTGCTTACCGCACATTTGCGAATACAAAATGTAAACCAGTACTAAACAGTCGGTTCTGCCACCGTATCACAGAACTGGCGACTCTGTTGGGGAATAATAAAAGTGGGGTTTACCTTAGGGTCTAGATCATTTTGCTTCTTTGTTTATTTGTTTTCTTTACTTTTAAGGGTATTTGTTTGGGTACTATAGATCCTACACCCGGATCTGGGGAAACCTTTTAAGTAAGTAGCAATAGATCATGGAAACTGTGCAAGGTATATCGACACAGTTGAAGCGATGGCGACGTTAATGCGACACTTTGGTTGGTACTGGTAGCCCTTGAGTTAATCAAGGAGAATACGGGGACACTGTGTGGTGTCATCAAGCATCAACTGACCTTAGAACCTTTAAATGAATAACTTGGCCATTAGGACGTAGCGAGATGGCCGTCTTTGGTGTATTCCCAAAGTCGGAAGATACTCGATGCTACACTCATTGAGACTCGACTCTTGAGTTTTGTTTGGTTGCGAGTCACTCACCTATCGAACGAAGCTTGTGGGAAAGGTCAGTGATATTGAGATCCCTTAGAACCCGGTTACTATTTATAGGACAGGTTAAACCAATCTAACTTCAAGATGGTATGACCTTAAAACCCATGCAAGCCTTAAACCTAAGGTCTTAGTGTGATTTGCTTATGTTTGCTATATCTGTGATTTCTTAGCATAATCATACACATCATGACATCATGCGACAACATTTCCTTAACCATTTCAAGGATCTCAAGGGTTTGTGATGCAGGTTATGGTAAATCATACGTCTAGCAAGGGGCAAAGGGGATTTATTTTCCTCTAGCCAATGTCGTCAAAAGATCAAAACTCAACAACTTGAGTCAGGGGCTATGACCCACTTGATATGGTGAGCTTGACTCTCGTAGAAGGGCACTCAATGATACGAAGTTCTTCAATCAAAGCTGCAAATTTCAACTTCTGACATATCTTGTTTACCCCGCGAGATCCTTGAAAACATTGCATACATATATCATACATATCATTGCATAAATAGGTTTCATAGTAGGTTTCTCATCTTCCCCGCTGTTTATTTCAGCAATGGCTCTAGAAAAAACAGTGAAGGATCTACAGACTAAGAATGCCCATTTTCAACAAATGATTATGGCCCTGACCAAGGGGCAAGAATAATTGAAAGCCTTGCTTATTAAAGAAAGGAAGAAGGCAAAGAAGCCAACTGTGTTAGTGAATCTGGGAAGAAGGATCAGAGGACCAGTGTGGCGAGCCTCTGAACTGGTAACTTCATCAAAGGAAGGAGACAATCGAGAAGAGGAAACAAGAGAGGAAGGCTCCAGTCCAAAAGAATCTGATGATGAATCTGACTACGATGAGGAGAAGTATCCTCCTGCTGATGAAAAATACAAATAGTTGGAAGATCATCTCAATGCTATGGAGATTCAGCAGATACCTGGCTTGGACTTTGAAGAATTAGGGATGGTTTCTGGCATGATCATCCCAAAAAAATTCAAGGTCCCCACGTTTGCTAAATATGACGGTGTCTCCTACCCTAAGTTGCACTTAAGGTCCTATGTCAGGAAGATCCAGCCTCACACTATTGACCAGAAGTTATGGGTCCATTTCTTCAAAGAAATTTTAGCTGGCACGCAGCTGGAGTGGTTCTACCAGCTAGAAAGAACAAACATTTATACCTGGGAAGACTTGGTTGTTTCTTTCTATAAGCAGTACCAATATAATGTTGAACTCGCTCTAACTCGTACACAACTTCAAAGCATGCCTATGGGTTCTAGCGAAGGCTTCAAAGAATATGCCCAGAAATAGAGGGATCTAGTTGGCAAGGTACAACCTCCTCTGAATGATCGGGAAATGGTAGATATGTTCATGGGCACTCTGACAAACATGTTCTTTAATCTGCAGATTGGGAGTTCCTCATCTGGATTCAGAGATGTTTCTGACTGGAGAAAGGATCGAAAGTGGTATCAAGAGTGGAAAGATCCTGATGGCTGCATCTTCTAATGCTGAGAAGAATCCACTTACTGGTAAGACGGAAGCCCATGTTGTGTATGGCCAGAAGGGTTGTAATAAGGCAGACGCCCACAATTAATCTATGGGGGCAATACTGGTCTCCAATCCTAAGCCTATGCAACGACACCAACAGGGGAATCAACGTAAAGAGGTCACACCTAAGAGACAGTTCACCAGAATCAACATGTCACTAGATCAAGTGTTACAACACATGTTGAAGGCAGGGTTGATTACATTAAAGGATCCTCTGCGAAATCTCAATACTTCTGCTCCTAGTTACCACCCGACGAAAGATGTGCATACCATTCTGATAGTCTTGGACATGATACAAATGGCTGCTGGGCTCTGAAGAACAAAATTCAGAATATAATTGACACCAAAGAGATTGAATTCGACCCTCCAGAGACTCACAAAGTGATCACTGCTCCTAGGCCAAATCATTGAGAATGTCCAGTTCTTTTTTTATTTTTCATTTGTAATTTCATTTCTTGTTCAAACAATTACTGTTATGCCGAACTTTGGTTTTACCATTAATGCATCACACATGTTTATCTTGAATGATTTCATTGTCATTTTATTTAAATTGTTTTCTTTCTTCCTTTACATGATATTCGACTCTCGATTAAAAAGCTATAAGCCTTTAGAGGGAGGATGACGAAAACGATACTACAATCTCTACAACGTGCTTTTGAACAGACCTTGCTGACGATGTTCAGGCGTTGTTTCAAATCCCAAATAGTGGAGTTATAAGGAAGACAATCCCTAGTCAACCCCTTTGAGCCAAAGAAGTAGGATTTTTTCTTTTCACACAAATTAAAACCCTTAATTATAACCTCGGGCAAGGTAGTTTTCTCAGTTAATTCAGATGTGCATGGCATCAAAGACGTCCTTCCAAATTAGAAGATGGTGATGGTTCTGCATAATCATTAAAACCAACAGTCATTATATCTCAAAAGAAAGGCCCGCTAAGTCAAAACCTATGAAGGAGACTTAAGAAAACTGGGGCATCCCATTGTCTGTAATCACAAAAAGAAACAGTTCAGGAAAAAGAAGGGATAACGAAAACCAAAAAAAGAGGTTACTACAAATCCTCGACAAAAAAAAAAGATTACAAAATAACTGCCTCTCTCAAACAAACATTCAATCTCTGAACCATCTCCAGAATATCAAGGACATTCCAAAACTTAATTGGGATTCAAAATGCACAATTAACTGAGCATAGGACTGAAGAACATCACGAAGAATGGGTTGGGTACAAATAAAATTTGAGCATTTATCCTTTGTTTCTTAAACCGTGAACCAGGCCACGTTATAACCCTTAAAAGTCCTAACTGAAGCATAGGTTAGTTCAGAAGCATACTGTTACAAAAGGTATCCTGACTCCTGTAGGACTTGCTATAAATCCTGAGTTGATATCACTCTCTTGCAAAATTTATTTTGCTGAAAAAATGAATTTTCAAAAAACTTCAAGACAAGCATAAACCTTGCATTATTTGAATATCGTTGTTTGCATATAGTTATCTGTTCGACAACAGAGAAATTCACATGAAGAATATCTAGTGAATAAAAACTTTCTCAATGAAAAAGTTCACCTCAAGTGGAAAAACACTTATGACCAAGGGGCACGGCATAATCATTATCCATCATCTAGGGAAGTCAAGTCAAGATTCAAGGAATCTCTCAAAAATGCCAAATAGCCTGGGGCAGATCTCCATCTAAATCACATGGGGCATTAGACATGAATTCCAACAATGAATCACGTACAATCAAGCAAAATCAATGTTCCCCAGCGGATTTCTTCTAAAAAACAATTAAATGGTAATTCCCAAAGGAAACATTCTAAATAAACCAAGTCCTCTTCTAGAAACGGTTCAGGTATGATCCAGAGACGGATGTTATCCTGGTACTTATTCCATACGTCTCTTCTAGAAACAGTTCAGGTACGATCCAAAGACGAATGTCACCCTGATACTTATTCAGATTCTCTTCAAGTACAGTTCAGATACGATCTAGAGACGGATGTCATTCTAAAACTCATTCAACACATGTTTCAAACACAGTTCAGATACGATCCAGAGACGGATGTCATTCTGACACTCATTCAACACATGTTTCAAATACAGTTCAGATACGATCCAGAGATGGATGTCATTCTGACACTCATTCAACACATGTTTTAAATACAGTTCAGATATGATCCAGAGATGGATGTCATCCTGACACTCATTCAACACATGTTTCAAATACAGTTCAGATACGATCCAGAGACGGATGTCATTCTGAAACTCATTCAACACATGTTTCAAATACAGTTCAGATACGATCCAGAGACGGATGTCATTCTGACACTCATTCAACACATGTTTCAAATACAGTTCAGATACAATCCAGAGAAGGATGTCATTCTAACACTCATTCAACACATGTTTCAATTACAATTTAGATACGATCTAGAGACGGATTTCATTCTGACACTCATTCAACACATGTTTCAAATACAGTTCAGATACGATCCAGATACGGATGTCATTCTGACACTCATTCAACACATGTTTCAAATACAGTTCAGATACGATCCAGAGACGGATGTCATTCTGACACTCATTCAACACATGTTTCAAATACAGTTCAGATACGATCCAGAGACGAATGTCATTCTGACACCCATTCAACACATGTTTCAAATACAGTTCAAATACGATCCAGAGACGAATGTCATTCTGACACTCATTCAACACATGTTTCAAGTACAGTTCAGATACGATCCAAATATGGATGTCATTCTGACACTCATTCAATACATGTTCAAGTACAATCACGACATAGATCCATCCACAACATCTCCGCAGGTACTTTCTCCAGCAGGTACAGGGGAAGAAACGTGCTGATGCAAAGTCACCGCTGTATCCTCATCATACGTCCTAGTGACGTCTATGTTCCCCATAGAGTAGAAACAAACAATGTTTTGGTCTCTTCTTCCCCAAGCAGGAATTACTTTCTCCAGCAAAGTTCCTTTAGAGAGCTGGAATCTGCCTTCCCCAGTCGAGTTTTATAATTGCAAATATTTTATAAAACCTCATCCCCGGTAGAGTGTATTTCTCAAACCGCGGAAGCTCATTCCCCAACAAAGTTTATTTATCTATATCGCTGAAATCTTCGAATAAAACATCTCCCTCCATAGAGTTATTCTCAAGCAGAGTCAATCCCCGGCAGAACACCCTCAAACAGAAATAGGAAATCCCCGGCAAATAATATCCATTCATCATCCCCAGTGGAAATGAAGGATTCAGCCTCCTTATACTCTCCAACAGCAGTTAGAGATTTATTTTCCCAGATTGGGAAATATCGCAATAGCATCCCATATTCGTACATCGTGGCATGCGCATACACATCACATACAACATAACCTCATTTATTTTAAGAACATCACCATAATGCATTTCATCCATCATGACATTGCACATGACTAACTCTTTTCCTTTTTTAGGGAAAAGATCAAATCAACAAACACCGCTGACTACTTAGGTGACCTGATAGTCTTCTCAAAAGCTACGTCTGATGAAAGGCTATTTCAGCAATTTCCTCATAAAGATGTCCTCACAAGACCTTCTCTAGTTCAATCAGATCGACACTAATATCTCTCTGATTCCTATCCCAGTTGAAGATATTCC
Organism: Vicia faba; assembly: GCA_948472305.1. Lineage (NCBI taxonomy): Eukaryota > Viridiplantae > Streptophyta > Magnoliopsida > Fabales > Fabaceae > Vicia > Vicia faba. Next base: position 1,060,697,142 of record OX451738.1, on the reverse strand, counting down.
AAGACTTTTGTTTGTTTCAGTTAAATCGATCCTAAGATTTTTCTGATTCTTATCCTGTCAAAGTTGATTAAAAAGCTTTCTCTGGTTCAGTCATATCGATACTAAGATCTCTCTTATTCTTATTCCAGTTGAAGATATCCCAAGACTTTTGTTTGGTTCAATTAAATCGATTCTAAGATTTTTCTGATTCTTATCCAGTCAAAATTAATTCAAGGCCTTCTCTTGTTCAATCAGATCGACACTAAGATCTCTCTGATTCTTATTCCAGTTGAAGATGTTCCAAGACTTTTGCCTGGTTCAGTTAAATCGATCCTAAGATTTTTTTATTCTTATCCAGTCAAAGTTAATTAAAAACCTTTCTCTGGTTCAGTCAGATCGACACTAATATTTTTCTGATTCTTATCCAGTCAAAGATAAATCAAAACCTCTGCTGGTTCAGTTCAAATTGACCATTGATTTGTTACTGATTCTTTTCCGATAGACCTTTTTCTGGTTCAGTTCAATCGACACTAAGCTTTTTCTGATTCTTATCCAGTCAAAGATAAATCAAGACCTCTGCTGGTTCAGTTCGAATCGACCATTGATTTATTACTGGTTCTTTTCTGATAGACCTTTTTCTAGTTCAGTTAAATCAACACTAAGATTTTCTGATTCTTATCCAGTCAAAGATAAATCAAGACCTCTGTTGGTTCAGTTCGAATAAACCATTGATTTGTTATTGATTCTTTTCCGGTAGACCTTTTTCTGGTTCAGTTAAATCGACACTAAGATTTTTCTGATTTTTATCCAGTCAAAGATAAATCAAGACCTTTACTGGTTCAGTTTGAATCAACCATTGATTTGTTACTGATTCTTTTTCGGTAGACCTTTTTCTGGTTCAGTTAAATCGACACTAAGATTTTTCTAGTTCTTATCTAATCAAAGATAAATTAAGACCTCTGCTGGTTCAACTTGAATCGACCATTGATTTATTATTGATTCTTTTCCGATAGATCCTTTCGTTGGTTCAGTTAAATCGACACTAAGATTTTTCTGATTTCTATTCTAGTTTAAGAAACTGCAAATCCTAGAGTATGACCAGACAACAATTTAATCTCATTTCCCCAGTAAGTCGCTGTGAAGCCTGGAATACGACCAGATAACAGTCAACCTTATCATCCTCAGCAAGTCACTGCAAAGCCTGGATCCTGACCAGATAGCAGTTCACTTCCATCTCTTCAGTCAAGAGATGACTCCCCAGTAGAGTAATGGACAACCAAAGCTCCGAGACTATATTCCCCTAAAAAACATTCCCCAGCGGACTCCTCCTTGGATAGCATGAATAGGAATCCCCACAAAGAGACTCCTTACGAAGTCGGCATCTATTTTGGATGGCATCTTTAAGCCCATCTCTGACAACTCTCCATCATATTCCTTGGATGGCATCTTTAAGACCATCTCCGACAGTCTTCTGTCATCTTTTCCAAATGTAATTTTTAAGCCCATTCCCGATATTATTCACCAGCAGTCTCACTTTGGGCGAGTGCAAATTTCTGGGCACTCTAGTATTCAATCATCTTCCACCTTCAGATCACGAAAGGCAGGCAAGCCAATCTACATCTTCAAGTTTAAGAAGATTGAACAGGGGCAACTGTTGTATCCCAAAATTTCCCTCCTATTTTCACACAATACATACTCCTAGAGGTTCCCAACTTTCCCTAAGTTGACCAAGAGTTAACCAGACAATTCTTCTCCTAAGGCAATGAACCCCCAACTAGGGTTTCAATTTTCATCAAGATGGATGAGCTCCAAAGGTCTCAAATTCTTTATATGGTCCTAATATGTCTTCAATATCATCCATGCCAAGTTTCATGCCTTTCTCAATAAGCTTGCTCAATCAATTGCTCAAGTATTGGAAAATCAACGGTGCTAGGTCAAAAGTCAATTGTGGCCCATGTACAGTCAAACTTCCAGATTTTTGGTCAATATCAACATTTTGAAGTAATATCCATCATTTGATCAAAGGTTGATCATGATTCCTCAAGAAATGCTCCTAACTCATCAAAAGTCAAAAATGGCAAATTAGGGTTTCTATAGGAAAAGTCAACCAAACTTTGACCAAGCATAACTTTCTCATACTTTGTCATACAGTTTTCAACCAAATCTCATTTTGAATAGAATAAAATTCCCTTCAACTTCTCTTCAGCCCTCAAGTTCAAGAAATGCACCATTTGAAAGATACAAGTTCATACATTTCAGGTCATTTTTCGAAAGTCAACAAAAGCCACTTTTTGCCAAGATCTTTTACATCAAGATACTTCTTCAAATGCAAAAATTATCAAAAGAGGGATTGAATTAGACATCTTGGGATTTCTAAAAAGTCCAAGATCATCATCATGAGATAACAATTGAGCACGTTATGGTTTTCACAAGTTGGTCAAATTTTTGAAAAATGCATGAAGTCAACTTTGAGCAAAATTGCATTTTAGGTTAATGGACCTAACTTTTAGGGTTCAAACATGTTTATGACATAACCAAGGACCTCTAAAACTAACCATGCACTATTTTGATTTTTATTTCTATTTATTTGAATTTTTATTCATTTAAATATGAATTAAATCAAATAAATTATATAAAAATACAAAGGATAATGGGCCATGACATTTGGGTTTGATTTGATCTATTAGAAGACCCATATTTTTGTGCAAGATACATCCAAAGGGACCAGGTTCATGAAAGTGACCAAAGAGGCAAAGATATCACAAATATGGACATTTTCAATGTGTTTTATCCTTGTCTCCAAGGCCATGAATGCATTGATTCTTTTCCATGTTTGTTCACTCATATCTTCCCTCTGTAAATACATAACATTACAAGCCAAAGGGGGCACGAAATTCCTCCCCAAAAAGCTCTCTAAAAACTCTTTAAAAAGCTCTCCAAAAATCAAAGAATTAATGCAAGTCATATATCAAGGTTCCAGTCTCTCTCGATTGACACCAAGCCTCAAACCATCCTCCTGAAATCCCCAGGAGTCTTACAAGGCCCAAGAGCAGTCCATCACACGCCTAGCATGCCCCCATTTGACAATATCCGTTTGGTAAAATTTTAAACTTCGAATCTTTAATTTTAATCATATTTCATGGCATGCTAACGTTTGTTTAAGTTTATATAGAACAGTTATGGATGGTTGAATCAGAGGTTCTATACAAGAATATGAAAACACCATGGTTAGGGTATGAAGCTTTCAAAGAGTCGGGCCTAGGGATTTCTGATGATTGCACCCCCTGTTTACTTTTGCTACTAGGCCCATCTTTATTTTCTTGTTTTGTTCATTTTATTTATTTCTTTTAATTCCTTTTTTTATTTTAATCAATAAACAAATATAACAATCACATAAAAATAGATTTAGGATTTTTCTTAATTAAATTTTAATTTTGGTAAATTAATTATCTAATCACTTTAACTTTTTTTAAATTAAAATTAATAGAACTTAGGTTTAATTTCATTTTAATTCATTTTCCTTTTCATAACAAATTTACTGCTTCTCTTTATTTTCTTTCCCCCATTTGGACATGTAAATGCCCCTCCCCGAAAACATTGTAATAGCCTAGATTTAAATTCCTGCACTTTAAATTTCTGCTAAATATTAATTGTTAGTAAGTAGGTGTGTATGACTAGATTAATCAAATTAATCCTTAGATCACTAACATAAGATATATATTTGAAGATTGAACACATATGCACACTTGCATCCTTAGGGTATTCCTCACTTGGTTGCCTTCGGAAATAGTCATGTCCCTCGAGCGTAGGGATATCTTAGCAAAGACCCCCAATTCTAAAGTCATCATAAAGATCATGGTCCCTTAAACGTCCCTCGAGTTGCCTACGAGAAAAATGATTTTGTCCCTCGATGTTGCCTATATGATGACAGTCCCTTCGAAATTCTAAGGTATCCTTACATGTTGCCTTCAATGACCATAATATCCCTTTTGATAGTTCTTCAACGTCCGACGATAGGGCTACCTACTCACTAATAGTAGGATAGCACTATCTAAAGAAAAGGAGGAAAATAATGTCTTTTTTCGAGTAGGTAGATAACTCCTAAGTACTTGTTCAAACCTAAATTTTCACACTTACGCACTTTCAAAAATCTTTTCAAAACGCTTTATCACACTCTTGAGGGCTGATACAAGAGTTACTGTAACACCCAAAATTCTACCCGGTAGTTATAACGAAAATCAGAGTATTTAAAAGCTTCCAACACATTTGGGATATCACATTTCAAAATGTTACAACACATAAACAGATACATAACACTTTAATTTCGGAGGATCATATAACAACTTGCATCAGCTTTTAAAACAAAACCACTTCCTTTATTAATAACGCAGCAGAATCATAATTACAACTTCAAGTAGCATCATATGTTTCGTTCAACTAAAAAAACTTGAGGGACAACATATTATTTCATATAATTCAACTTAGGATTCAACAACTAAAACAATTCCAACAAGTAAACAACTATTCGATCATTTCCCCTCGAGTGCTACGTATCAGAGCGACCAACCGACTTTGAACTAATAAGGCTAAGCAAATCTTCATTCTTAATTACCTGCACGTTACCAACAAAGGGAAAAATTCAAACAGTAAGGGGTGAGATATCGGACAATATAATAAGTTGTATGACAAATAATATATTAGATCAGATCACATAAAATTACCACTTCTCAACTTATGCACAACAACTATTACAACAAAGCCTAAACACGACATAACGACTAATTCACAACCTTTAGATAATATCTGTCACAACAAGTCAACTACATAAAGCAACCACAATCTATCTTTACCACAACTCAAGATGCAACATCAAATGCGACTCAATTACAATGCACATGCATGTGGTACCATTGGAGCAGAACTCCCAACTTAACGGAGCAGAACTCCCAACTTAATAATTTCCAATTAATAGATGCATCAACAAGGCATAAGCCTTCAACTTAATATTTTTGCCAATCCAGGCCAACTTAATAATGCAAATGTATGTGACTCAATGAATGTAACAATCACATACCACAACAACAATCACCGTCACAAAGGCATAAGCCTACATCATCACTTTACCAATAATTAGAGGTACTCATCGTTGCTTCAACACTGGCCATAGGCCTACAACTTAATAAACTTATCAATCACAACATATAAACAACAACATATTCAATAAAAATAATGTATTCGACAATCACAACAACACAACATCTCGACATTAGCCATAGGGCTACAACTTTACATGGTCAATAAATGGAGGCAACATAACAACAACAACAACAAAATTAACAACAACATAACCACAACTATTCAACTTTGGCGACAAGCACACAATTTTACTCTTGCCAATAGTTAGAGGCAATGCAACAAAATTCACCACCTGCAACTTGTTAGAACAAAGTTTGAATCTACTACCCTAAGTTTAAGTTTTGATGATAACAAAATGCAAGATTATATAAATTGTATGATTCATGTAAGACATATATGCTACCTAAAAATTATGTTTTGTTTTACAGAAACTCTGATGAGTATCAGCATAAGAATATCATCATCAGCATCAGAAGATGAATCATCAACATCAGCATCAGAGGATGTTATATCAGATACCAGAATCAGAAGATTAAAACATGTGCTTACGCTGAAGCTTGATGAACAGATCTGTGCGTAACAATCTAAACTCTGATCAAGACAACAACGATTCATCAGCATCTAGCAGCGTCAGAATAAGCCAAAGCCAGAACACTCTTTATTGGCAACGGTATTGTGCATTCAAGACTCTTTATTATCAACGGCATTATTCCAGACAAAGATCTGCTTAATATGGAAAGAATGTAATTGGCATTGAAACGGAATTACTGACTCCAACGTACCACTTTCCGATGCTATATAAACAAGCAAGTGAGGAATGAAACGGCTAATGCTCTACAACTATCTACACGCCTAAAGCTATTCATATTCATCCTCATTCCCAGTTTGCTAAAAGCTCTCAAATTACTTATTCTATTGTTTTAGCATTCCAGTTCTCATAAGCTTAATTTGTGTAATATCACAGTTGTGATAAACAGTTTTGTAGAAAACATTCAACACACTTAGATTTCTTTTATCTGTAAGAAAGTATTTCCTTGAGAAACCGGTTTGTGGTTTTGACTCAAGAAGGCTTTAGCAGTTGTTAAAGCAGTTGTAATATTCAGTTGAATATAGGGGATTAAGACCTCGTTGGAGAGAGGCGAAATCACCTTGACGGGTGGACTGGAGTAGTTTGAGATTAAACGAACCAGGATAAAAACAACGTGTTGTCTGCATTTGATTTCAAGTTTTACAATTCAACCCCCCTTCTTGTGTTTTTCACTTCTTCAATTGGCATCAGAGCGCCTGGTTCTGAGCTAAAACACTTAACCGTGTCAGTACAAGATCTAGCGTCAGAAAAACACAATGGCAGGAACATATCAACACAGCAGCAATGACAACAATGAAGATAGAGACAGATTCAGCGGCAAACCTCCAGTCTTTGATGGAGAGAATTTTGACTACTGGAAAGACAGAATCGAAAGCTTCTTTCTGGCACATGATGCTGATCTGTGGGACATGGTGACAGATGGATACACGCACCCAGTGAATGCTAGTGGTCAGAAGATTGATAGGAAGGCAATGTCTGATCAACAAAAGCGTGACTTCAAAAATCACCACAAGGCCAGAACCATTCTTCTCAGCGCTATCTCTTACGCTGAATATGAAAAGATATCCAACAGAGACACAGCAAAGAACATGTTTGACTCACTCAGAATGACGCATGAAGGCAACATTCAGGTCAAAGAAACTAAAGCTCTTGCGCTCATTCAGAAGTATGAGGCATTCAAAATGGAAGAAAGTGAATCAATTGAAACAATGTTCTCAAGATTCCAAATTCTGGTGGTTGGTCTCAAGGTTCTGGACAAAGGATACTCTACTGCTGATCATGTCAAGAAGATCATCAGAAGCTTGCCAAAACAGTGGAGGCCAATGGTTACAGCGCTGAAGCTAGCTAAAGATCTAAACAAAATCTCTCTGGAGGAACTTATCAGCTCCCTCAGAAGTCATGAGATAGAGCTAGAAGCTGATGAACCTCAGAAGCAAGGTAAGCTTCTAGCATTAAAATATAACAGAAAATCTGACTCTAAAGTTTTGCAGGCAGTTGAAGAAACATCTGATGGGTCCTCATCAGAAGAAGATAAACTTTCCCTCCTCTCCAGAAGAGTGAACCAACTATGGAAGCAGAGGCAAAGGAAGTTCAGGAATCCCAGAAGATCTGATCAGAATGAGTCCTCTTCCAGATACAGAAGGTCAGACTCTTCTTCTGGATACAGAAGATCTGAAGGCTCTTCAGGAAGCAGAAAGCCAAACACCAAGGACATCACTTGCTATGAATGCAACGAGCAAGGACACTATAAGAGTGACTGTCCAAAGCTTCAGAGGGAAAAGCCCAAAAAGAAGTTTGGAAGAGAAAAGAAGAAAAGTCTCATGGCTACATGGGATGACTCTGACTCGTCTGAAGCTGACTCAGAATCAGATGATGAGAGAGCAAACATAGCTCTCATGGCCAACATATCAGAAGACAGTGAAGCTTCTGAATCAGACTCAGAATCAGACACCGAAGAGGTATTTCCAGACTTTGCAATTAATTTTACTAAGGCTGAACTTGCTGAAAGCCTTAACGAAATTCTGGAAAGGTACCAGCAGATCAGAGTTAAATTCAGAAACCTGAAAAGGAATCTTGAATCTGACTCTGACAAAACTGAGAGTATCAAATTGGAAAATTCTGAGTTGAAAAATAAAATTTCAAAATTAGAAAATGCTTTACAAAACTCTCAGAAGGAAACAATTTCTGAAACTCCCAGCAGCGCTGATGAGATCATCAAGGAGTATGATCATAGTTTTCAGAAGTTCCTTGCTAAAAGCATAGATAGAAGCAAAATGGCTTCAATGATCTATGGAGTTAGCAGAAACGGCAGAAAGGGAATAGGATACCAAGGTAAGGTTCCTACACCAAAGAATGCCATGGATTTAACTATTAAACACACTCCTCTGAATTCACACTTTGTGTATGGTCACACACATGACATTAAACATACTAGTAGTATTTATTCTGTGAAACCAAAATTCAACCAGAGTTTTGGTAAAGCTAACAAATCAGGACCCAAGAAAATATGGGTACCTAAGGATAAAATAATACATGTTGCAGATATCTTTAGCAGCAAATCAGAAACACCAGTCATGGTACCTGGACTCTGGCTGCTCACGACACATGACGGGAAGAAGGCATGTGTTCCAAAGCCTGGAACTTAAGCCTGGAGGCCACGTAGGCTTTGGAGGCAATCAGAGGGGAAAGATCATTGGCTCTGGAACTGTAGGTAATGGAAATCTTCCCTCTATAAACAATGTTCTGCTAGTAGATGGATTAATGCATAATTTGTTATCCATAAGTCAATTAAGTGATAACGGTTATGATATAATCTTTAATCAAAAATCATGTAAAGCTGTTAGTCAGAAAGATGGGACTATCCTATTTAATGGAAAGAGGAAAAACAACATTTATAAAATCAAACTTTCTAAACTGAAAAGTCAGAATGTAAAGTGTCTTCTGTCTGTTAACAACGAGCAATGGATCTGGAACAGAAGATTGGGGCATGTTAGTATGAGAAGAATATCTTAGATTAACAAACTCAATCTGGTCAGAGGACTTTCTAATCTGAAGTTCAATTCAGATGCTCTGTGTGAAGCATGTCAGAAAGGCAAGTTTGCAAAACCTTCTTTCAAATCTAAAAATGTTGTTTCTACCTCTAAGCCATTAGAACTTCTGCACATTGACTTATTTGGACCAGTTAAAACTGCTTCAGTCAGTGGCAAGAAGTATGGGTTAGTAATCGTAGATGACTATAGCAGATGGACATGGGTAAAGTTCTTAAGATACAAGGACGAGTCACACTCTGTGTTTGTCACCTTCTGTAACCAAGTTCAGAATGAAAAGGATCTTAGAATCGTTAAAGTCAGAAGTGATCATGGTGGAGAGTTTGAAAACAAAGAATTTGAGTCATTCTTTAATGACAAAGGCATTCTGCATGATTTCTCTTGTCCTAGAACTCCCCAGCAAAATGGAGTTGTAGAACGAAAGAACAGAACATTGCAAGAAATGGCCAGAACCATGATCAATGAGACAAACGTTGCTAAGATCTTCTAGGCAGAGGCAATAAACACAGCGTGCTACATTCAGAACAGAATCTCCATAAGACCTATTCTGGAAAAGACTCCATATGAATTGTGGAAGAACAGAAAGCCCAACATTTCATATTTTCATCCATTTGGATGTACTTGTTTTATATTAAATACAAAAAATTATTTGAACAAGTTTGACTCTAAAGCACAGAAGTGTATTATGTTAGGATACTCTGAACGCTCAAGAGGGTACAGAGTATACAATACAGAAACACAGATTGTGGAAGAATCAATCAGTGTTCGTTTTGATGATAAGCTTGACTCTGAAAAGTCAAAGCAGAATGAAGTATTTGCAGGTATGGAAGTAGAATTCACAGGTTCTGAAGACAAGTCATCAGAAGCTCTCAACAAAGACACTCCTTCAACATCTGAAAGGAGCACTGCAAGCAATCTAGCAACAGCTGCTGATCAACCTCAGAAAAGACTACCCAGAAGCAGCATGGATCACCCAGAAGAAACTATCTTAGGAAGAAAGGAAGATCCAATCAGAACAAGAGCCAGCTTCAGAAACTCTGAAGAATCCCTCATGGGACTTATGTCTCTGATTGAACCATCTTCTATTGTTGAAGCACTTCTGGACAATGACTGGATTCTAGCAATGCAAGAAGAGCTGAATCAATTCACCAGAAATGACATGTGGGATCTAGTTCCCAGACCAAAAGGATTCAACGTCATTGGAACAAGATGGGTGTTCAGAAACAAGCTGAACGAACAAGGTGAAGTTATCAGAAACAAAGCACCACTGGTAGCACAAGGTTATAGTCAGCAAGAGGGGATAGACTATATAGAAACCTTTGCCCCAGTCGCCAGGTTAGAATCTATCAGACTTTTAATTTCGTTTGCTGTTAATAAAGGTATCACTCTGTGTCAGATGGATGTCAAGAGTGCATTCTTAAATGGATATATAGAAGAAGAGGTTTATGTGCACCAACCCCTTGGTTTTGAAAGTACAAAAAATCCAGAATATGTTTTCAAACTAAAGAAGTCACTATATGGTCTGAAACAAACTCCCAGAGCTTGGTATGAAAGACTAAGTAACTTTTTGTTAGAAAAAGAATTCACCAGAGGGAAGGTGGACACTACCTTATTTTGTAAGTCAGTTAAGAATGACATCTTAGTCTGTCAAATTTATGTTGACGATATTATTTTTGGATCTACTAATCCTTCTCTTGGAAGAAAATTTGCTAAGTGTATGCAGGAAGAATTTGAGATGAGCCTCATGGGAGAACTGAAATTCTTTCTGGGAATTCAGATCAATCAAAATCCAGAGGGAACTTACATTCATCAGAGCAAATATGTCAGAGAACTTCTGAAGAAATTTGACCTCTCAGAATGTAAGTCATCAAAGATTCCAATGCATCCCACGTGCATACTGGAAAGAGAAGAGGTAAGCAAAAAGGTAGAACAGAAGATCTACAGAGGTATGATTGGCTCTCTTCTTTATCTGACGGCTTCAAGGCCTGATATTCTATTCAGCGTATGTATTTGTGCAAGATTCCAATCAGATCCTAGAGAATCTCACTTAACAGCTGTGATCGATGGATCTGGAACTGACTGTTTAACGCTGGTTCGCGAAATGTCGCGGAAGCAAGAGTCGCCACCGTCTTTTATTTTCTCCAAATGGAAAGGACAAAAGCACAGAAAAATTCCTTAAAGAGATTGCTCTCGGTTCGGGAGGTAGGTTATAGAAAGGGAAGGTGTTAGCACCCTTTCTATCCATGGTTATCCATGGGCTCTTAGATACTTGCTCATTTGTGTTTTCAAAAATGGTTTGTTTGCTTTTCAACTACGGGTTTTAAAAAGTTTCTTTGAAAATTTCAGTTCGACTCTTGTATCGGTCCTCAAGAGTGTTTGAAAAGTTGCTTTCGAAAGCTTTTTGAAAAGGTGTCGGTGTGAAAAGTATTTTTGATTTGTTTTGAAATTAGAGCAAGTATCTAGAGTCGTCTACCTACCCTACGGAATTCGTCTGTGTAAATGTCCTTTAAAGTAGTGCCATCCCACCATTGAGAGGTAGGTAGCACCACCGTTGGAGGTATTCGGGTCAATTCGAGGTTCGGGACATGGTGATCACCAGAGTAACAGGAAGATACCTTAGAAGCTACCCTCATGCCAGGTTCCCGGATCATGAGGACTTACTAAAACATCCTCTACTCGACGATCACCTTTCGAGAGGCAAGGCAACAGTGAGGCGTACCCTAGGGGTGGTGTGTGATTTGTGTGTCGTTTTCATTTATTTTTTGTCTTATTCATGTCATGGGTGATCTACGCGTTATTTTTATTTTGTCATTCATTCTTGCATGCAATTTATTAGCAGTTAAAAAGTTGCGAGAAATGTAAAGTTCCTAAACTATTACAAAGGCGCGGGTCCACATCGCCAAATTAAATCCAGGACCCGATTTGACATAAAATAAAGCACTAAAGATAAATATCAAATTTACACGGCTTTGGGAGAATTACATAAAAGGAGGAAATAAAATAAATGCGCGAATTGGAATTGCGATTGAATGCGAGGGCGTTGGACCCTTTTTAATGAAATTAAATTATTATTAACAAATTAATTAAATTAAAGTAAAAGAAAAGAATTTTGAGTTTTTGTATTTTTTAATAAGAGAATTAAATGAAACTAAGAAATTAATTAACCCTAATTCTAACTATTTTAATTTATTAAGAAAAGCATTTAAAATTTACTCTAAAATTAAACCTAATTAATTAATACAATTTTATTTACAAAAATAAATAATTAGTTATTAATAATGAGAAAAGAAAAGAATAAAAATCTTGTAAAACCCTAATTCTACAAATTCTAAGTTTATTAGAAAATATTAACATTAATCCTAGAATTTAAAACTAAATCAATTAATAAAGGTTTTATTTACACAAAAAAAGTTTAAATGAAATATATTTTAATTTTTGTGACTTTCTGATTTTTTATTATTTTTTATGTTATGAAAATAAATTAATTTAGAGGATTAAATAAGAATTAATGAAGACAAATAAAAGTAGAAAAAAAATACAAAAAAAATAATGAAAGAGCCAACCTATGGGGGTTCTGTCCCCAAACTAGAGGTGTTGTCCAGTATTTTTGGCCCATCATGGGAGGCCTTTTTGACTTCTCAGTGCCCAAGTGTGTAGGCGTTGACTAGGACTTTCCATAGACCTTGATTCTGGACCATTGGATTGAGATCAGTAGGCGTGTGGCACGTTTGGATGATGAGTGTATGGTGATCATTAGGAGAGAGCACTGCATGCAAGTATGGTTAGAAAAATAATATGAAGAGGGAGGGGGACCTGGGATTCGAACCCAGGTCCCATCGCTTACCACACCATGTGCCTTGCCACTGAGCCGTTCACACGTTTTGATTATATTATAGGAAACAAATAACAAAATGCAAATCATGAGTTAGTGGACAATTTTAGCGCGAATTTCAAATGCTCCAATCATTGGCCTACACATCACCATCTTCTCCAATGGTGCGTTTTTCCTGAAACAAAAACAAACAAGATTGCGGGGGTTTTAAACCCCCACTATATACTGTGTCAAAAAATAGCGAATAAAGTATGGTGATTCATAAATTAGGCGCGAGGTGTGGAAACGATTGGCCATGAGTTTCTGATTCTGATGGTATGGGTCTCAGGTCTTAATTTTTCCATAGGAGTAAACCCCCAATTTCACAGTTTTGTAACCCTAGCAATCTTCCATGGTGATTCTTCATACGATGCGTGAAAACTCAATTAAAACACATGGTTAGCTTTAGAATGGTTAGCTGAATATAAATCAAACATTAAAAATTAACAACAATGCGTGAATCATGATGCAAGGACGTGGAAAAAAGTATGAACAGGGCGGGGTTATTCTACCAATTCTTCGCGTTAGGGATGATGGTTTTGATTCAGGCACGTTCCTTGAAGCTTCAGGAACACAATAGGATGGTTTTCTTGCCTTGAAAAGCCTTGGAATTACGTTTTCAGTTTTAGAATTTTTGACAAAAAACACCAACTTTGTTCTTGTTTCCTGGCGCAGCTCTTAGGTCTCCAGCACTAGGGTTTGCATCCTACTTATGTATGGAATGATTAGGGTAAAGATTTGGATCCAAAAAACCTTTGCATTGATGGAAAGATATTTGATTTTCATGGCATAATTTTTCAATCTTTTCCATGCATATTTGATACCAATCATGTCCAATCTCTTTGATTCTTTCCATATCAGATCATGCACGAAATCTTGAAGATATTTCATGCATAAAAAGATTTGAAAAGTTTGCTTTGGTATTTTTCACATATTTTAATTAATTAAATGAATTATTAGCAATTAAAAATTCAAATAAATAAATAAAAATGATGAATAGATTCCCCTTGGGCCAAATGGTCGTGCATATGCTTTGGATGATCAATCTTGGAAGAAAATGTGGCCCATTAGCAATTTTAAGGCATTTGAAGCAAAGTTGACTTTTCAAAATACCCAAAACTTTCCTAACTTCCACAAGGCATATCTTGCTCAATTTTTAAGCTTTGATCATGTTCTTGGACATTTTGGAAAGGTCTTGAAGTCCTCTAACCAATTCCTTTGGTCCCATGTCATTTTGATTTACCAATCTCAAGTTATGGCCTTTGACTTAAAGTCCCTTTTTGTTGACTTTTGAAAATGACCTATAATGTTGAAATTGATAACTTTTTGTGAGAGCATTTCTTGGACTTGAAGTGTGAAGAGGAGTTGTAGGAAATGTATTTCTCTTCAAAATGAGCTTTGGATGGAATTTTTCTGATGAACCATGTGGAAGTTATGCCTTGGTCAAGTTACAGTTGACTTTTTCAACTGTCCAAATATGGAAACTTTTGCATCTTGAGACTTTTTGAGCCAAGCTTTGAGAATCATGATCAAGCATTGATCAAATGATGTTTGTGGCCTCAAAATGAGATGTTGACCAAAAATTTGAACTTTTGACTGTCAAATGACCATTTTGCCCCTACAGTTTACTGTAGTGCAATTAGGGTTTTTCACTGTGCAATTTTGTGCTGTAAGTCTTGAAACTTGGCATGAGGATGCTTGACCATGTTTATAGGTATGTGGGACTTGATTGGACCCTTGGAAACTTCATTTTCTTTGTCAAAACCAAAACCCTAGTTTTTTACTGTTAGGAGGCCCTTGAACTGTGCAACCCTTGGGAGCTTTTTGAACCTTTGACTTGGCAAATTTTGAAGAATATGAGAGGGCAAATTTTGGGGTACAACAACAGCTGTTAAGCGAATTTTCAAGTATCTGAAAGGTACTACTAATCTGGGTTTATTTTATAGAAAATCTAGTGATTACAGCTTAGTAGGTTACTGCGATGCTGACTTTGCTGGAGACAGAGTAGAGCGTAAAAGCACTTTTGGAAGCTGCCAGTTTCTGGGAGAAAATCTGATCTCTTGGTCCAGCAAAAGGCAATCCACAATTGCGCTATCAACAGCAGAAGCTGAGTACATAGCAGCAGCTGGATGCAGCACACAAATGCTCTGGATGAAAAGTCAGCTTGAAGACTTCCAGATTTTTGAGAGTAACATCCCTATATTCTGTGACAATACTTCTGCCATTTGCTTAAGTAAAAATCCTATTTTGCATTCTAGGGCTAAGCATATAGAAATAAAACATCATTTCATTAGGGACTATATTCAGAAAGGAATTTTGAACTTAAAATTTATTGATACAGACCATCAATGGGCTGATATCTTCACTAAACCACTTTCTGAAGATAGGTTCAACTTCATTCTGAATCATCTCAGCATGAAGCTCTGCCCAGAGTGAAAATGTTTTAATTTTATATTTTAACCTTCATAATGTGTTTTCCTTTTATTGTGAACTTCTGATCAATTTTGTTTCAGAAAGTTAGACATGCAGATTGTATCAGATTCTATTCTTAAATATCTGAGCGTTTCAGTTCAAGGATAGATGTGTTGTTCACCAAATCAAACAAGTGTCATCCAGTCATCAGCTAATCTCTGAAGCAGAACACGCGTGCACGCTTCTAAGAAGGCAAAACGCTGATTGGATGCATTGAGACACATGTCTGGTAACCGTTCCAAATATCTTTCTCAAATCCCCCAAAATCAGCAAGCATTAAATGCACGTAATCATGAGTTAAAGTGTAATCATGAGTTAATTCTCTCTCTTAAAACCGTTTACGTTTTCAAAACATCTTTTGAAATCTATTTAAACGCCTTAACATCATTCATTAAACTTTTACCGTTTCTTACAATCATCCAAATATTTTCTGCATTCTTACTTGTGTGTTCATCTTTTTCCAAAGAAAACCCTTTTTCAAGCTTTTCTCAAAGAAACCCTAAGTGTGAACATGGCAACTTCTAGCAATGTTACTGCAGGTTCTCAGCAAGAAGCTTCATCTGAGCAATACCAGATTCCCTTCAGAACTCTACTTACTTCGGTGAAGAACTTGGAAGTTCTGTTTGAACTGATCGTTGATTTCACCAGTTTGAAAGATAATGGCTTCGATTTGACTGAAGAAATTAGGGCACAAGGATGGGAGAAGTATTTTGATAGGTTGGTGGGGCCAACATTCCCCATTCTGGTTAAAGAGTTCTGGATTCATGCTTCTGCCTTAACTCATCAGGTTACATCATACATCATGGGGAAGAAGATAGTGATCACTGAGGATCACATTGCTAGACTGATTGGATACAACGGTGGTGGAATCCGCTGTATTGACATGGCGGAAAGATCTAGAAACACTGGTTTAGTTGCTAGACAGATTTTCACTCATGGAGTTCCCAGCAGCAAAATCAGAGATTTGAAGGATCAACACAGAATCTGGGCAAAGATCATCTTGGGTTGTTTCAACCACAGGAAGCCCACAAGCTCTCCTGACTACATCAACATAGATCAGCAATATCTGCTCTATTTCATTTCTAAGAAGACCAAGATCAACCTTGCTCATCTTCTGTTCAATCATTTGAAGACCAGCGCCAAGGATACAAGAGAAGAAGAGAAGACTAAAAGGGATTGGATACCCTTCGGAAGATTAATATCAGATATTCTAACTGAGAATAGGGTGATAGAAAACCTTACAGAAGCTCAAGAAATAAGTTCTCTGGAACCAGCAGTTGGCAAGCAGCTGAATGCCAAGAATCTGAAAAAGATGAAACTGATAGAGAATATCAGAAAGGAGCCCAGCGTCACTCCTCTTGCTGACATCACCAGCAGAAGAGCCCCTCTGAGCTACTTTCCCATATTTTCTGAGATTGACTCTAAACCAGTCATCATTCTCAGATACTTGGATGCGTGTAAAGCTGATGGCACAGATCCTGATCTGAACATCAAAGATCTGCACCAGCAAACACCAGAGGTTACTTTGAAGAAGACGAAGAAGAGGAAGGCTGCTTCAGAAGGACCATCCCAACAGACACCAAAGAAGAGAGGTAATCTATCTGCTGTTAATGTTTTAAATTCATCTGCTGTTCCAACATTGATCCCAACCCCAGCTTCATATGAACTCCCAATTCCCATAGCAACTATTGATGACACCGAACTAGAGTTTGACCCTTCTGAGTCACTAACTCTCAAGAGATCCCGCACCAAAAATCCAAAACCCACAACATCAACAGAATCAGAACTTGATAAAGTTCTTTCTGAAATTGATCAACGTTCTTCCGCTCCCCTCTTAGAAAATCCAAACACTCAACCAGAAACTGCCCACTCACCTCAACCAGAACATACACTCTCACCCATACCAGAAATTCCACAACCTCCCTCTCCACAACCAGAAACTCCACCTCCCTCTCCACAACCAGAACTTAATCCACCTTCACCTCAACCATCATCTCCACAACCTGAGTCTCAACACTCTGAGTCTCACCACTCTGAGGCTCAAACCCCTGAACCTCATTCACCTCAAACCCATGAACCTCATTCTCCTCAATCCTCTGAACCACAACCCTTGGCAATTCAACTGCATTGTGGTACAACTGTAAACATACCCCAACTGCCATCCTCACCAGAAACTACCCCTCCAAATACTCCAAACAGTCCAATTATCATTTCTGACTCTCCCACTCCATCTCCCAAACAAAATACAGATGACCACAATAAGACCTTCATTGACCTCACAGTCCTTGACCGCCTTGCTGACCTTAAAAACAAAATAGCCATTCCCAAACCCAAACAACTAGATGTTGGTTCTGGTATTTTGAATTTTGAAACAGGAATGCAGAATTGGATTGCTTCTCTAAAGCAGGTTTGTCCTGGAATGATTGATCATGCTGCCTCAGACCAACTCTGGACACAATTCAGAATGTGGGTACACGCTGAAGCCCTCAAGTTGCAAGACATAAACTATGAACAGGCTCAACAGAACTTCAGCAAACTCCTGAAAGAAGTTGAAGGTCCAGTCATAAGTCAGCTGCCCAAGGAGGAAGTGCTCTTTCTGGATAGTGAGCCATGGTCTGAAAAGTGTCCAGCTTCAAAAGTTCAGCCAGCAGAAGATCAGACAATTCAAGCTGAAGATGTTAGTCAAGCAGAAGATGTTGCAGAAAGCTCTCAGAAGCATCCTGTTTCTGACGTCTCTCAAGCTGCTTTGGACAGGCAGACTCTTAAAGAGCTGAAGCAGAATGATATTCGTATGCAGCAAAGAATGGATGAGAATGATCAAAGGATGAAGGAAAGGATGGATGTGCAAGATGGCAAGATTGATACAGTAGTCAGCATGGTGCACCAGCAGAAGGAAACTGCTGATCATATTAAGAACATGCTAGAAACTCTGTTCACACGCTTTCCACCCCAACCTTAGCTTTTTTTTCTCTTGATATTTTCACTGTTTTCTTTGCATATCATCTGTACTGTTTGTCTGGCTCTAAATTAAATATAACAATGGTTTTTCTGCTCTGATCGTTTCATCTTAAATTACTTGCACTTTTTGATTGCTGACAAAAAGGGGGAGAAAAAGAATGATATTTTTCAATAATGGATTACTGAGACAAAAGTCTCAAACATTCTAACATTCTGATATACTTGGATGTTTGTTTTGCATAAGCTTACAGGTACAAGAAGTTAATTATCTCTGATACACTGAAGCTCTGCTCGAGTAAAAGAAACATCTGATGCTCAAAGAAAGTTCAAGAAAGATCTGATGCTAAAGGATTCAAGGAATTAAAAAGGGAAGTAATAAACTCAGGGGGATTTTTTCTGATCATAACTCTGACAGTTGTTTTCTTATCCCCTTAAGCTCTGATACCTTTTATTCCTCCTTATCTTTGATACTATTTAACTCTGGTACAATTTATTATTTGGTTATCTCTGCTACTTTTCTCACTAATTTTCAATTGAAAAATTCTAGTTTTTGTCATCATCAAAAAGGGGGAGATTGTTAGAACAAAGTTTGAATCTACTACCCTAAGTTTAAGTTTTGATGATAACAAAATGCAAGATTATATAAATTGTATGATTCATGTAAGACATATATGCTACCTAAAAATTATGTTTTGTTTTACAGAAACTCTGATGAGTATCAGCATAAGAATATCATCATCAGCATCAGAAGATGAATCATCAACATCAGCATCAGAGGATGTTATATCAGATACCAAAATCAGAAGATCAAAACATGTGCTTACGCTGAAGCTTGATAAACAGATCTGCGCGTAACAATCTAAACTCTGATCAAGACAACAACGATTCATCAGCATCTAGCAGCGTCAGAATAAGCCAAAGCCAGAACACTCTTTATTGGCAACGGTACTGTGCATTCAAGACTCTTTATTATCAACGGCATTATTCCAGACAAAGATCTGCTTAATATGGAAAGAATGTAATTGGCATTGAAACGGAATTACTGACTCCAACGTACCACTTTCCGATGCTATATAAACAAGCAAGTGAGGAATGAAACGGCTAATGCTCTACAACTATCTACACGCCTAAAGCTATTCATATTCATCCTCATTCCCAGTTTGCTAAAAGCTCTCAAATTACTTATTCTATTGTTTTAGCATTCCAGTTCTCATAAGCTTAATTTGTGTAATATCACAGTTGTGATAAACAGTTTTGTAGAAAACATTCAACACACTTAGATTTCTTTTATTTGTAAGAAAGTATTTCCTTGAGAAACCGGTTTGTGGTTTTGACTCAAGAAGGCTTTAGCAGTTGTTAAAGCAGTTGTAATATTCAGTTGAATATAGTGGATTAAGACCTCGTTGGAGAGAGGCGAAATCACCTTGACGGGTGGACTGGAGTAGTTTGAGATCAAACGAACCAGGATAAAAACAACGTGTTGTCTGCATTTGATTTCAAGTTTTACAATTCAACCCCCCTTCTTGTGTTTTTCACTTCTTCACAACTTCATAATTAACCTCAACAATTGTTTCGTATAATTATTTGGACAAATCGACCAAATCCTATAAATTAATTAATTCTCCACTGTTATTTTATTACTAATAACCTTCTATTACTAATTCACATCTTATTCCCTACCTTACAACAACTTATACAATTCTCCGTCTCAACCGTAATATTTTACAAACATTCCGCGTAATTATTCTGACAATTCAACTATATCCGGCTAAATAATCCTCTACTAAAATTTCTACTAATTCTACTCTGTACTGTTACTAAATTTCCATACTATTAACATATATTAATTACTATATCTCTGCTATATGTAATATTACTTCTCTACTAATTTAGTAAATCTACTGTTCTTATTACTACTAAATTTCTACACTGTTACCATCTAACCATTCACTAAGTATTTCTGCAACCAAAACCATCACTGCTATTTTATTTATCTTTACTATGAGCTCCTTCTACTAATTTTCTGCTAAGGTTATTTTCCATGCAACACTTCTACTAATAAATATAATTATGTTCCTGTTTAAAATTACCTACTGCTACTTGAATACTAATTTTGCTAAATTAATTGAATAAGAAATGATGCTATCCTTTTTCTTTTACTCTAGTACATCACTTAAATTCCAAGTATGGTTGGCACCAAGGCATCATGCCCCTCGGAACACATTTCCCTTTTTCTTCTAGGGTGTCGATCGGCACCCCCTTCCTTTCCACATGGTCGTTCGGCACAATGCCTTACCGGTCGTCACCACTCTTCTTCACAACTCATGTCGTTCGGCATGTGTGGCATGCCACTCGATACACACACTTGTGACACTCGTCACTGTGTGTTTGTTTTGTTTGTTTTCTTCAAAATTTACTTCAATACAGTATAAAATCCAACAACACAACACAATATCTCAGTAACATAAAATTATACCCATAGTAATTTTCCACAACAAATTTATTGACAGCAACCGCATCTCAGTATCAATTACAACAATTAAACACAAACAGAGGAAATTTTGCAATCCCAATCCCACATAGAATTTGTTATATAACCCATTAGATAGTCAGAACCCCATCCTTACCTTGGATTTACGATTCTCTATAATTTCGGATTTCACCTTGCTGCTGCCATAGCTCCAAACCTTTCTTCTTCTTCTTCTCCACTCAAAACCCTATTCCTCTTTCTCTTCTCTTTCTTTCTTTTTCCTGATAACACTAACTCTCTTCCTCTCTTATTTTCTAATAATAATATATATATTATTCTATTAATCCAAATAAATCCAATTGGGCTTAAACGCTACACCACGCTTTTACTTCTTGACGCCATAACATAAGCCCATTATCATATTTAAGCTTAATAATAAAAATAATACCTCAACTTAATTCCACCAAATTAAATATGATTATTTATCTTGCCACTAAATAAAATAATTTCGACTTCGACGATAAAAAAATTTGAATTAATATAAAATATTCAAAAATATTTAATTAAATAAATAATTAAATATCGAGGTGTTACAGTTACCATAAAGCAAACAAAAACTTTTAAAACACACAAACACAAGCAATTTTAAAAAATGAGCAAGTACCTAAGAGCCCATGGAAAACCACGGATGGAAAGGGTTCTAACACCTTCCCTTTCTATAATATACCCCCCTTACTCAAAATCTCGAAAAAGGTCTTTTTCTGTTCTTTTCACCCTTTCCCTTGTTGGATAAAAGAATAGTCGGTGGCGACTCTTGCTTACCGCACATTTGCAAATATAAAATGCTAACCAGTATTAAACAGTCGATTCTACCACCGTATCACACAGTTGAAGATATCCCAATACTTTTGTCTGGTTCGGTTGAATCGATCCTAAGATTCTTCTGATTTCCATTCCAGTCAAAGTTAATTAAAGACCTTCACTGGTTCAGTCAGATCGCCACTAAGATATCTCTGATTCCTATTCCAGTTGAAGATTGACCCAAGACTTTTATCTGGTCCAGTTGAATCGATCCTAAGATTATTCTGATTTCCATTCCAGTCAAAGTTAATTAAAGACCTTCTCTGGTTCAGTCAGATCGCCACTAAGATCTCCTTGATTCGTATCCTAGTTGAAGATTAACCCAAGACTTTTTTCTGGTTCAGTTGAATCAACCCTAAGATTCTTCTGATTTGCGTTCCTGTCAAAGTTAATTAAAGACCTTCTCTTGTTCAGTCAGATCGCCACTAAGATCTCCCTGATTCTTATCCCAATTGAAGATTGACCCAAGACTTTTGTCTGGTTCAGTTCAATCGACCCTAAGATTCTTCTAATTTCCCTCCGAGTCAAAGTTAATTAAATACCTTCTCTGGTTCAGTCAGATCGTCACTAAGATCTATCTGATTCCTATTCCAGTTGAAGATTGACCCAAAACTTTTGTCTGGTTCAGTTGAATCGATCCTAAGATTCTTCTGATTTCCATCCAGTCAAAGTTAATTAAAGACCTTCTCTGGTTCAGACAGATCACCACCAAGATCTCTCTGATTCCTATCCTAGTTGAAGATTAACCCAACACTTTTGTCTGGTTCAGTTGAACCGACCCTAAGATTCTTCTTATTTTTGTTCCAGTCAAAGTTAATTAAATACCTTCTCTGGTTCAGTAAGATCGGCACCAAGATCTCTCTGATTCCTATTCCAGTTGAAGATATTCCAAGACTTTTCTCTGGTTTAGTTGAATCGACCCTAAGATTCTTCTGATTTCCGGTTAAAGAAACTACAAAGCCTGGAATACGATCGGATAACAGTTATAAAGTGATCTGAAACAAATGCGGATCTATATGAATAGGCAGATTGACCTCCCCAATAACCGACTTCCTTGATCCATCAAAAGCTTTGACAATAATACCACTTAGGCGCATAGGAGCCCCTTGATATTTCAACTTCATCGGTGTAATCCTCGGTATCACATTTAAGGCAGATCCATTATCAATCAGCACATTTGATAATGAATTGTTTTTACAGTTCATGCATATGTGGAGAGCCAAATTGTGATTCCTCCCCTCGTCAGGCAATTCATTATCGCAAAAGCTTGGGTTATCACATGATGTAATATTACCCACCACACTGCTAAATTAATCCAATGGCATGTCATACTCCACGAAGGCATGGTCCAACACCCTCATTAAATATTCTCCATGGGCAGTGTTTTACCCTAAAATTTTCCCTCCCACTGTCACTCAAGACATGCCTCTAGAGGTCATCAATTGCTCAAGGATGACCAAGAATTGACCAGACAAATTCTCCTCCCAAGGCAATAAGCCTCAACTAGGGTTTCAAATTTTAATCAAGATGTGTGAGTCCCAAGGATACCAAATGTTCTCCATTGTCCTTATATGTCCACAAGATCATCCATGCCAAATTTCATGCCTTGAACAATAAGTTTTCTCAGTCAACTGCTCAAATGCCTAGAAATCAACTATGCTAGGTCAAAAGTCAATTGTGGCCCAAATATAGTCAAACTTCAATATTTTTGGTCAACATCAATATTTTTAATTATTATACATCATTTGATCAAGGGTTGAACATGATTCCTCAAGAAATGCTCCTAACTCCTCAAAAGTAAAAAATGGCAAATTAGGGTTTCTATAGGAAAAGTCAACCAAACTTTGACCAGGCATAACATTCTCATACTTTATTAGAAAATTTTCCTCCAAGGCTCATTTTGAAGAGAAATCAATTCCCTACAACTTCTCTTCAGCCATCAAATTCAAGAAATGCCTCAATCAAAAGATACAAGCTCAGACACTATAGGTCCTTTCAAAAAGTCAACAAAAATACCTTTTGGGTCAAAGCTCCTTACATGAACATGGAAGATCCTATTGAGATGAAACAAAAAGGGTTGTTTAGAAGACAACCTAAGCTATTTAAAAAGTCCAAGAACACCCTCATAGAGTTAAAATTGAGAAATATATGCATTGCTAAAGTTGATCAATTTTATGAAAATGCACAAAAGTCAATGTGAGCAAATTGGATCTTTTGGACTAATGGGCGTGGCTTTTGGATCTCAAGCATATCCATGAACTTATTTAGGATATTTAAATCCATTGTTTTATTTTTATGAGAGTTGTTTTTATTTATTTGAATTTTTATTCATTTAAATCAAAAAAATCAAATAAAATAGTGAAATAATGAAATAAAATCCAAATATTTGTTTTAGGATCATATCATAGGTCTAGAATCAGATGAGCAAGTCAAGATTTTATACAAGGGTTGATTGGAAGAAAAAAAAGCATATTTTGGCCAAGTTTAGAAACAAAAAATCTAAATTGCAAATCAAATCTTCCTTTCACAAATCTCCAAGATTCTATCCAATTTTGTTAACCTAATGCATTCTCATATATATATATATATATATATATATATATATATATATATATATATATATATATATATATATATATATATATATATATATATATATATATATATATATATATATATATATATATATATATATATATATATATATATATATATATATATATATATATATATATATGCACAACATTTCCAGACCAAAAAGAGAGAGGATTGGCCGCATAGAACAGACACACAAAGTTCAATTTTTTCACAAAAAAGTGGCAATTGGATTGACCTTTGCAGAGAGATTCAAGGAGTTTTGACGCTTACAATCCATTCATGGGGACGTTCTGAAGCTAACAACGCCATTCCCAAGCATCAAAGCATCCATAATCATCACGTACATCATCACAATTTGCATCCTATTTTTTGAATTCGATTTTGATCATACACACATTATAAATAGGTTTTGATTATGCATTACTGATTGTATGAGCATTTATAACGTGTTTGAATAATTAATTTCTAGTTTTGATGCATATATGATAGCCCGCCATTGTTAGGGTTTAAAGGTTCTTTTTAGGGTTTTCATGTACAGGTGAAATTGGGCCTAATAAAGGAAACCATCATGCTCAGAGGATCAAACCCAGTTGATCCATGACCTTGAATGGGATTTATATTTCTTGTGTGAGATTTTTGAAATTTGCAGGTGTTTTAGTGACGGATTTAGTTCGTAGGTAAAAGTCCTCAAGCTAAAACGACGGATGGCTGAAGAAGATGAAGGCGTGGCACAGCTTGATTGGACCATTTGAAAACAACGCGCGTTTTTATTAAATAAAATTTTGGGCATTTTATTTGAGTTATATTATTTTATGTTTATATCATATAACGAATGAATAGGCTGGTGTGATAGTAGAGGAAGCGCTTGGCAAAGGGAAGGACCTGAGTTCGAGTCCCAGGTCCAACATTTTATATTTTCTAACTTGTTTCTTGCATATACAGTAGGTCTCACCCACCTGCGTGCACCATACACCATCAATTCTCCAGCCATGAGATCCCAGGCGTCCAGATCCAGCGCCCCAAACTTGCAGGCGCACCATGGACCTCCATACCATAACAACGTGGGATCACGCGTTAGTAGTGGTCCAACCAGACTTGGGCTCGCCAAAATTCAGCAACACCCCCTCCAGATTGGGTTCACACCCCTTTCAGGCCCATTCTTCTTTTCTTTTTATTTTCCTTTGTTATTTTTAATTATTTTAAAAAACCATTTTTTCTATTGAATCATAAAAATCATTAAAAAAAATCAGAAAATCATAAATTAGGATTTAGAGTTTTTTTAATAAAATTATTTTTTCAATTTAATTAATTTAATTAAGTTTTAACTTTATTTCATTAATTAAAATTAATTAGAGAATTAGGTTAAAACTCAAATATTTTTTTCATAAAATACAAAAATATTTTTAATGAACAATTAGATTTTTTAGGGTTTAAAACTTTTTTCCCGTCTTAATTTTGCGCGCGCTTATATTTTTCATACGGTTTTTTTTACCACTTATGTAACTGCACCCGGTTTGTAATAGCTAACTTAGGGTTTTTATTTCCGCATTTTTACTTTTTGTTCATTACTCATGTATTTACACCAAAGCCCTGTAATAGCGTAGGACTTTGTTTCTTGCTTTTTCTTTACATGCTTGTATATAATTGTTTGAAATTTAGGCGTGCATGACAAGAATCAATTAATCAGTAGATCACTAATTGCAAGATAAACATAACTGAAAAAGACATTGTTGCACACTTGCACCCTTAGGGTATACCTCACTTGGTTGCCTCAGAAATAATGGTCATATCCCTCGAACGTAGGGGTATCTTAGCAAAAACCCTCGGTATAAAAGTCATCATAAAAGATCATGGTTCCTAAACGTCTCTCGAGTTGCCTACGAGAAATGATCTTGTCCCTTGATGTTGCCTATATGATGACAGTCCCTTCGAACGCTAAAATATCCTTACAAGTTGTGTTTAATGGCCATTGATAACGAGAAATCGTATCATATAATTACTACACTTTTTATCGATTTTGATAATACATTGAGTCGTTTAACTCCCGATTATTCCGAGTTTTTGTGTCTTTTCACAGGTACAACATTTGTCAACTCAAATCAATGAAAAAGGATCACATGAAGGAGGCTAACCAAGAATCAGAAGAAAAAGAACCAAATCTGCAAAGTCTGCAGATTTTGTAGCTGTGACGACCGTCACACCCTATGACGACCGTAACGCTCCCACAACTAGAAGGACACTCGTCACACATCATTGACGAGCGTAACGCGCTATCTAAGTGCATTACGACCGTCACACCCTCGTGACGACTGTCACACGCTTAAAAGCAACGTTATGAATTAATGGAGACATGGGCAACGTTGTGGGCAGTTTCTTCTCCTATATTTCCTTAACCTCAATAACCATGCATCCGAGTCTTTCTCCACTCAAGCTTCTTCCAATATTTTCTCAACTACAAATCTTCTTCTATATATATATGGCAGTTCAATGGATGATGGTCGAAGAATTTTCTACAGAACAAAATTGCTGCTTTTCTACATTAAACTATATTATTTATTTTTGAACCATTTTCATTCGTACTGTAATTTTTATATCCAGAATTAGTTTCTAGAGTGTTAATTCTTCATCTAAGAATTAACACAGTTATAGATTTCGATTAAATTGCAAGGAATTTGTAAGCATCCAAGATTACCACAGTAACATTATTTCCAGGTTTTTTATGCAATTGATATTTATTTATTCTTGTGTTATGTCATTTATTTTTATGGATTATATTTTAAGTTGCATAGTTACTAAATATATTATGTTCGGCTAAATTGATTTGTACCGGTATGTGACTCCTAAGTACCGAAAGAATTTGGTGATAACTTGGCTAAAAACATTTATAAACAATTTTTGATTTCCAATTTCCATGTTTAATTTAACTACCCTTGTCACGAGAGTGAGAGGATAATTAACACGATTTTGCCACGAGAGTGGGAAATTAATTAAGGCAAGAACCTGCATGCGAGAGCTGGGGTTCAACCCAGATAGTGGTAACGAAACATTAATTTTTAAATACATGAGAGTGTTTTAACAAATTAATTAAACTCAAATTGTTTTCAAAAAGTGTTATTAAATTTAAAGTGCATCCACTAGGTTTAGTAGCATGACTTATTTCATGAACACGAGAGTGTATGTCTCAGGTTTTTAAACAATTCGTTTTTACCGAAATACTTTATATGCCAAGCGATTCACCAAATTCCCGAAGTCCGACTATCACATACCGGTATAGCTATTACTATTATTTTTAATTAAACTATTTCCCCCCTAAAACCAAATATTCATCGCTTAGTTAAACAATTGTAGCATTAGATCATATGCGATTGATCCTCAGTCTCTGGGTTTGATAATCATTTAAAACTAGAACGACTAAACTGTATACTTGCAGTTAGTATCCCAATAGACTCATAAAGTCCTGATCAAGTTTTTGGCACCGTTGCTGGGGACTGATTAGTCAATTAAGTACGATTCTTCTGTTGCACGTTTAGACTAGGCAACAAAAACCCTTTTTCGATTTGTATGCCAAGGACTCGCTCACAAGGCGAACCACTTGAAAAATTGACGGACGAACCTGAACGCATCCTTTCCGTAAGACGTGCAGTCAGGGATTATTGTTTAAATCACGCTATTCCTTTACCCAAACCCGAAATCAAGATTGATTCCGAAACAGATTCTAATTCTTCCTCTGAAACTGAAACTAATCCAGAAGTAGACATGGCCGAAGAACAAAGGACCCGTCCACTGAAGGAGTACGCAGCTCCATCACAACAAGAACCCCACAACAGCATTGCTGCTCCAGCAATAAATCAAAACGATTTTGAGTTGAAACCGTCATTGATATTAGCTATCCAACAACGCCAGTTCTCTGGAGATCCTACCGAGGATCCAAATGAACATCTTACAAAATTCGTTCAATTTGCCGACACAGTTATAGTAAATGGTGTTAGTAAAGATGCAATAAGATTACGTCTTCTCCCTTTCTCGCTAAGAGATAGAGCTTGGGCTTGGTTGCAATCCTTGCCGCAAAATTCTGTCACTACGTGGGAAGGACTTAAGATTGTATTTTTAGCACGATACTTTCCTCCAAGCAAGACTGCTGCACTAAGAGCCCAAATCAACAAATTTAGGCAGAAGGATACTGAATCGCTATTTGATGCATGGGAACGCTACAAAGATATGATGCGAATGTGCCCACATCACGTACTAGAAAAATGGATGATCATCCAGACGTTTTACAATGGACTCTTGTACAACACAAGACTCTCTATAGATGTCGCCACATGTGGTACACTGATGGACAAGCCTTACGACGAAGCTAACCAACTCATTGAAAATATGGCTCAAAACCACTATCAGTGGGGAGGAGAAAGAACATCTGTGGAGAAAACTCAAACCAAAGGTGGGATGTACGAGATTAGTAGCCTAGATAAAGTTAATGCTAAGATAGATGCTCTTACCCAAAAGATAGAAAGCTTGACCTTACATCCTCCAGCCACCGTGGCTGCAGTTACCCCAAACTGCGAAGTTTGTGGAGTTCCTGGTCATGTTGGAACCGAATGTCAAATCTTAGCAGGGATATCAGTTGATCAGGTGAATTACGCTCAAGGTAATCCTTATGCTAATACCTATAGTCCTGGTTGGAAGAACCATCCTAACTTCTCGTACAAGAGCAATAACGCTTTATATGCACATGGCCAAGCACCGGCTGCACCTCCAGGTTATCAAAAACCCGATGTTAATGTTCCTAACATTCCTAAGAAAACTAACCTTGAAATCCTAATGGAAAATTTTATCGCTAATCAAGCTCAACAAAACAAAGAATTCCTCAATCAAAATGTTCACACCGGTGAACAATTAAAGCTGTTAGCGAATAAGGTAGATGCCCTAGCAACTCACAATAAAATGTTAGAAACCCAAATCTCCCAAGTAGCACAACACCAAGCTAGTTCTTCCGTACCTTCTGGTACATTTCCTGGACAACCACAATCCAATCCTAAAGGACACGCTAATGCTATCACATTACGAAGTGGGACAGCACTCGATGGACCGGTAGATCCTAGACTCCAAAACCCGACCATGTATCAGAAACCTGAAAAGGAAGTAGAGAAATCGAAAGATCAATCTGAGACTGTAGAGGAAGACGCGAATGAGAACAAAGAGGTTTCAGAAAAAACTTACGTACCTCCACCGCCATATAAACCACCAATTCCATACCCTCAAAGACTTGCAAAATCCAAAAACGAGGGGCAGTTCAAGAAATTTGTAGAACTTCTGAAACAATTAAACGTTACTATTCCATTTACAAAAGCTATAACCCAAATGCCGTCATATGCTAAATTCCTAAAAGAGATATGGTCTAATAAGAAAAAAATCGTTGAAAATGAAACCTTTATGCTAACCGCCGAATGTAGCTCCATAATTCAAAATAACATGCCTCCAAAGCTAAAAGATCCTGGTAGTTTCTCCATACCATGTGTAATTGGAAAATCTGTCATAGACAAAGCTCTATGCGATTTAGGAGCAAGTGTTAGTCTAATGCCCTTATCTATTTGCGAGAAGCTCAAACTAGGTGACATGAGACCTACCAAGATGTCCCTACAACTAGCCGACAGATCAGTCAAATTCCCTGTTGGTATGCTAGAAAACATTCATGTCTGAATAGGACAATTTTACATACCGACTGACTTTATAATAATGGACATCAAGGAAGATTCAAACATTCCCATCATATTAGGAAGGCCATTTTTATCCACTGCAGGAGCCATTATTAACGTTAAGAAAGGAAAGCTTACCTTTGAGGTAGGAGAAGAAAAAGTAGAATTCATTCTTTCCCAATTCTTCAAAGCCCCTGCTATAGATGACTCATGTTGTCTCCTAGATTTTATTGATGAATGTGTCAAAGAACTAGAAAGCCAAGAAGACACTTATTCTGGGATGCTGAAAATTCCGACACCAACTATCCTCAAGGATGATGACTGGAAATAAGAACATCTAGATGCCAACCTAAGCGAATGTTTCGCCTTAACATCCGATCCTACCCCAACTGATAAGAAAACTGGTATAGAACTTAAAACGTTACCTGAAGATCTTAGGTATGAATTTTTAGATAAAGAACTCGAAAGGCCTGTTATAGTCAATGCCAATTTAGGGAAGATCGAAACCAAAAAACTTCTTAATGTGTTAAGGAAGTATCCAACCATGTTAGGCTATAATATATCATATCTAAAAGGAATAAGCCCTTCTCTCTGTATGCACCGCATTATGCTGGAGGAGGACTGCAAGACTTCTAGAGAACATCAAAGACGAATAAACCCTATCCTAAGTGAATTCGTTAAGAGAGAAGTGCAGAAACTACTAGAGGCAGGCATCATATACCCAATATCAGATAGCAACCGGGTTAGTCCAGTTCACGTAGTACCTAAGAAAGGAGGTGTTACAGTTATAACAAACACAAAAGGCAAATCGGTGGCACAACGTACCCAAACAGGATGGAGAATGTGTATTGATTACAGAAAACTAAACAAAGCTACACGCAAGGACCATTTCCCATTACCATTCATTGATCAAATGCTCGAGCATTTAGCCAAACATTCCCATTTCTGCTATCTTGACGGATACTTGGGATTCTTCCAAATTCCCATTCATCCTAATGATCAAGAGAAAACCATGTCACATGTCCCTATGGTACCTTTGCATACAGAAGAATGCCATTTGGACTATGTAACACACCTGCAACCTTCCAACGATGCATGATGGCGATTTTCGCAGACTTTTTAGATGGAACTATGGAAGTATACATGGACGACTTTTCTGTCTGTGGAGAAAGTTTTGACGGATGTTTATCAAACCTTGAACTAGTACTAAAACGCTGTGTCAATGTCAACCTAGTGCTCAATTGGGAAAAATGTCACTTCATGGTAAGACAAGGAATTGTGTTGGGTCATATTGTATCAAACAGAGGGATTGAAGTCGACAAAGCAAAAATCGAGGTTATCAAAAACCTTCAACCACCCAAAACAGTTAGAGAAATAAGAAGTTTTCTAGGACACGCTGGTTTTTACCGACGTTTTATAAAAGATTTCTCTAAAATCACTAAGCCGCTAACTGAATTATTAATGAAAGAAGCTGAGTTTATTTTCGACGATAAATGCTTAAACGCATTTGAGACGCTTAAAGAAGCCTTAATTTCAACACCTATTATGCAACCTCCTAATTGGAACCTACCATTTGAAATAATGTGCAATGCGAGTGATTATGCTGTAGGCGCAATCCTAGGACAACGCAAGGATAAAAAGCTTCACGCTATCTACTACGCAAGCAGAACACTCGATCCCGCACAAATGAATTACTCCACTACGGAGAAGGAACTCTTAGTTGTTGTATTCGCATTGGATAAATTTCGTTCCTACTTAGTGGGCGCCAAAATCATTATTTACACGGATCATGCTGCGATCCGATACTTGCTAAGTAAGAAAGACGCCAAACCACGACTACTTAGATGGATCTTACTCCTACAAGAGTTTGACTTGGAAATCAAAGACAAAAGAGGGACTGAGAACATGGTAGCGGACCATTTATCAAGATTAGATGGAATCCAAACCGAGAATGTTCCCATAAACGAAGATTTCCCGTATGAACGCCTTATTGCTAAACTAGAGATAGCTCCTACCGACAATTTAGATCAACACAATGAACATTTAACAACTGCGGTAGTAAAAGCCATTTGTACCAACACTGCATTACCATGGTACGCTGATTTCGTTAACTACTTAGCCGCCAGTGTTTTACCACCCGATTTAACGTACCAACAGCGGAAGAAATTCTTCCATGATCTTAAACACTACTTTTGGGATGAACCACTACTCTTTAAAAGAGGCGACGATGGTATCTATCATCGTTGTGTTCCTAACGATGAAATAGACGACGTCATTGCCCATCGCCATTCTGCCCCTTATGGTGGACACGCTAGTACATCGAAAACTTGTGCAAAAATACTTCAAGCTGGATTCTTTTGGCCTACTTTATAGAAATACGTTCACGTAGCAATTATGAACTGCGATAGATGTCAGCGCACATAAAATATATCTAGACGCGACGAAATGCCGCAAAAAGGGATTCTCGAAGTAGAATTTTTTGATGTGTGGGGAATTGATTTCATGGGACCGTTCCCCGCATCTTTTGGAAATAAGTATATATTGGCAGTTGTTGACTACGTATCAAAATGGATTGAAGTCGTCGCTGCACCCACAAACGATACACGAGTAGTACTTAAACTATTCAAGCATGTTATCTTCCCACGATTCGGTATACCAAGACTAGTAATCAGTGATGGAGGTTCCCATTTTATCTCTAGAATTTTCGAAAAAATACTTTCAAAATATGGCGTTAAATATCGTATAGCCACATCATACCATCCTCAAACGAGTGGACAAGTGGAAGTGTCAAATAGGGAAATTAAACAAATCCTTGAGAAAACCGTAGCCACATCCAGAAAAGATTGGTCCTCCAAGCTAAATGATGCTCTTTGGGCATATAGGACAGCTTTTAAAACCCCTATCGGAACAACGCCGTTTAAATTATTTTATGGAAAATCTTGTCATTTACCAGTGGAATTAGAACATAAAGCTTACTGGGCCATTAAAACCCTTAACTTAAATTACAAAATTGTTGGCGAGAAACGAATATTAGACATCCATGAATTAGAAGAATTGCGTTTAGACGCTTATGAAAATGCTAGAATCTATAAGGAGAGAACAAAAAAATGGCACGATAAGCGTATCTCGCGGAAAGAATTTAAGGAAGGAGACATCGTACTCCTATTCAACTCTAGACTGAAACTTTTCCCGGGTAAACTACGTTCCAGATGGTCAGGACCATTCGAAATTAATAAAGTTTTCCCCAGTGGTGCGATAGAAATTATAGGAAATTCTATCGAACCATTTATAGTCAATGGCCAACGCTTAAAGCACTATTTTAACGTCGGAAATCTAAACTATTCGACTTATCTGCAGTTAAGTGAGCCACCTACCCCAATACCTAACTGAATAGGTACTATCTGTCGAGCCATCGACATAAAACAAAGGCGCTTCATGGGAGGCAACCCATGTTTTCTTTTAATTATTTTTATTGTTTTAATATGATTTTACTTTTTCTTTTCTTTTTCTTAATCTTTAAAACTTTCATGTTGCATCCCTTACCTTTATTTTTATTTTATTTTTATTTTTATATTTCTTTTACTTTTATTTTCCTTTAAACTTTCTTTTTCTTTTTTATTTAACTTCGGCATTTTTAACCTGAAAATACTAACTTAGTTTTTCATACATTTATTAAACATTTGCAGGGGTAATTCTTTAGCTTTAATATTTAGCTTCATGGCACGAGTAAACTACATGAACATCACCTTGAGAAGTAGGCACCAGAGTAGACGCTTTGAGGATCTAGCTGAGCGTGAGATGTGTCCTACAATTTATGCTGATGACCATGCTATGACTACTTTAGGCATTCGTGAGAGTGTCATGTATCTGCTACACCAAATAGGCTGGGACGTTGCTCCTATTCGGAGACGTTATTGTACCTACAGAAAGTTGACCCTTGAGTTCCTGAGCACACTGAGCTACCTACCAAATCATGGGTTAGGGTTCAACCACGGGCTGATCACCTTCAGACTTTTTGACATGGACTACCGCTATAACCATAGGGAGTTTGCCAACCTGTTAGGATTCCCTTATGGCCCTGATGTTATTACCATGACCTAGGAAGACCTATTGCTTGATACTGACCTTGATTTCTTCTGGGGTAGCATTGCTGGCAATAACCATCCCGAGCCATCTGACCTTTACTCTGAGTCCATCCACAACCCCGCTATCAGGTACTTTCATAAGATCATTGCCCACACCCTTTTTGGTAAAGAGCAAAATGTTACATCAGTGTCACGTGATGAGCTTTTCATCATATACTGTGCTTCTCAGAGTCGTCCAGTAAATGGTGCCGCCTATATGCTAGCTAACATGGAACGTATTATACAAACACCAAATGCCCCAATCCTCTTAGGTGGTTTAGTCACTATGATCTCTAATGACAACGGACTCCGAAGGCCTATGTTAGGATCAACACCGCACTATGGAATCAAGCCAATGAACAATGAATTTTGCTTCAACACTAGTTTTATAGGAAATCTTGGGCCAGATGAATTCGAGCTGCTAATTAATCATGATACTGTCCACCAGTTTGTGCTCCCGAACCCTATAACTACTGTCCACAATAGAGCAAACTGGCTTTTTGACCTCCACCATCCTCCTACACCGCCTTCATCTCCTTCCACTGTTGACAACTATGAAGTACCTAACACCTCTTGCAATGCCGAAGATCCCGCAACACCACCGGGATACCACCAGTTTCCCGACCCATGGGAGCAGCAAGTAGTTTCTACTGAGACCACCTTCCAGGCTCCAGAGATACCACCACCGCCTCCACCTACTATCACCCTCGACTCTTTGCATGAAGAAATTACCGGAATACGGGGTGAGCTTACATCTCTACGTGTGGATTTCATCGCTTTTATGGATTTAGTGACAGACCAACTGGATTTCATGCACCAGCATATGTTCCCTACTCCTCGTGGCTAGAGATTGCCATTGTTATGCTGATTTGTTCTTCTCTTGCATTTGTATACACAGTGAGGCCACTATTTAGTTTAAGTGCGGGGGAGGAATCTAGTTTGTTTTAGTATTTTATCATTTTTTATTATTATTATTTAAGTTATTATTTCTAAACAATTTTCACTCGTTAATGAAATTTCAATTATTTAAGTTTCAAATTCTACTGCCTTACTGCCATTATTTCATTTCATAGATGTTATTTCAATTTTCAGTATATTTTTCATTTTTTATTAATTTACTGTTCATATTTTCTGCAAAAATTTGGTCATATAACGTGTGTTGGAAATATTATGCCTGCTTACTGTGCTAGAATTTTGAAATATAATATTGGAAAATATAAGTGTCACGTTCTTTTCATTAATATAATGAAATTGAACGCGTGACGCTCGTAACGCCCCCATGACGAGCGTAACACGCGTTTCACCGTGTTACGCCCGTCAGCCATTTGTGACGACCGTCACACGCGCCCAATAGCAGAATCTGCTATTACAGAGCCGTTTCATCTTTTCTCTCAAACCTCCATTCTTCCCAAAACCGTAACACACCCTCTCAAATTTTTTTACTCAACTTCCAACACTCTAACACTAAAAACTCCATCAACCCACTACTCAATCCACGATTCAATCCTTCTACACGCACTATGGCCAACAACCAACAAGTTCCCGCTCTCACTTTCAGATCCGGCGAACAAGGAGAAACCCAACGTGTCAAATTCCAGAAGTTCCAACTCCGCAGTCTCCAACCTACACGGTATGTTGATCTTGACTG
Source organism: Vicia faba (assembly GCA_948472305.1). Lineage (NCBI taxonomy): Eukaryota > Viridiplantae > Streptophyta > Magnoliopsida > Fabales > Fabaceae > Vicia > Vicia faba. The sequence goes on along the minus strand of OX451738.1, from coordinate 1,060,661,693 downwards.
TTTGAGGAATTTGGGACTACTAGACAGTGTCCGACAATTGTTGCAGAGTTTGAATTTATGGAACCTGTGCCGCGAACCGCAACCCATTTATGAAACTCTAACCCTTGAGTTTCTGAGTTCCTTTGTATACATCACTCCCCCTGGTGCCATGAACCAACTCTCGGGTATGGCCAAATTTCATATGTTTGGCATTGAGCATCAGCTGCCCAAGACCGACATCGCACGACTGTTAGGTTTTTGTTCTGACGAAGGTGTCCACCTCTGGGTGCCGGATAATTTCGGTGAGGAAGCTTTTAACTTATGGCACAGTATGACGAACATCCGTGCCAGATCCTACGACCACCTCAACGTCACACACATTCATAATCCGGCTATTCGCTATTTTCACCGCATCCTCAGCAACACCATCTTCGCCCGTGACAGCACCACAAGCTCAACTCCAAGGAGCTCTTCTTCATGCATTGCACATTCACCGGGAAAAAGATCAATGCCGCCCCATTTTTACTGGCTCATATTCACTCTATTTGTGCTAGAGGCGGAAAACCCTTCCATTTTGGAGGGCTGGTCACTTCTCTTGCCATAGCTCTGAATTATGGTGCTGCTCTCGCGGACATGCCTTCTATGGCACCAGCTTTGCTGACTATGGACCACTGCAAGGCCGCACATCTCATTTATGAGCGGGAGGATGGCAGATTCCACCATGTGATCAGAAACACTGTTTATCATAACATCACTTTTCCTTGCAGGGACCGAATCGATCCACAAAACAGAGCTAACTGGTTGTTCGATCCTGCAGCTCCCGAGGGGCGTGCTCCTACTCATGAAGACCAGCCTAATGCCCCCGCAGACGAAATGCAAGAAGAGCTGGACAGTGCTCCCCCCGTCCACGACATTCCAGGACCTTCATCTGCACCACCTCCTATTAATCTTGAAGACGTTCTCCGCGCCATTCATATGCAAAATCAAATGAGCACATCGCTTGAAAGAAGACAACAGGAACAATATGAGTATTTATGTTCTCAAAACATTCAGATCTTGACTGGACAGCGGAGCATGAATGAGAGGTTAGACGAGGCCCTGTCGGAACTCAACGCCTTAAGGCTGGACGTCAGCACCCTTGGCTACCAGGATACTGACACAGAAGCCACTCCTACCAGACGCTCTCCCACCAGGAGTAGAGGACGTGGTCACCAGTAGTTTTCTTTATTTTCTATGTAGTTTACTTTTTCTATTTCATTTCCTTTCTGTTTGTTTTTGTAATTGTATTTCCCCGCCTATATACCGCAACATTGAGGACAATGACGGATTTAGTGTGGGAGATGTACCTTTCCATCTTCTATAAACAAGTAAATTTTTATGATACGTCTCAATTCAAATTCTTCGCTTTATTTAGCCATACCGAATATTTTTACTTTATCTTCGCATTAGCCCGACATACCTATTTTAACGAAATCCCAGTTGAGGAAGCTGAAAACGAATCAACAAGATCGATACGATTATGACACCGTAGACTTCCTACTTACGCGATCCGTTCAATAACCATTATACCTATATCTTGAGTTTTAGTTCTGAAGTAACCCGTAGTAGTTTATACTAGCAGTCAGCACCGTCTTGACACAAACCACATGGAGAATCGATGAATATAAGTGTTTGATTCCTGATCATAGAAATATCCTTCTTATCTCGCTGCTAAAAGAAAAGAAATTTTGTGCACCAAAATATACGGTCACATATAAGAGTTGAGCAAATAATGAAGGAATCCACTGTTGGTTGGTTCAGAGGTATCTGGTTCTGAACTCGATAGGGCGTGTTACGGCTCGATCCCCCACAACCTCCAATTTGGATAACATATGTAGGGTTGTCACATTCGTGTACCAGACCCCGTGCTAAAAGGATCAAAGTCACTAACGGGTTACTCCACTACGTGCGTGCTAAGACAAAGGGCTTAATGTGATTGCGCCAGAACGAAACCGGGTGAAATAGATACGAGGAACTCTATGCAGAATTATAACGGAACTGTTGGATAGTTTGTTTGAAATGGAAGCCTACGACTAAGCTTATTTCTTGTATCATCAGCGTATCGTTAGTGTTTCACTCAAGTATCGGCCGAACTGACGAGGATTTCCCGAAATTGCTTTAAAAATAAAAGGTATGTCATGCATATGCGCTTGACAAAACTTGTCTGATCTTTCGAATGACTATTTGCTTGAGGACAAGCAAAGGTTTAAGTATGGGGGAATTTGATAACAAGAAATCGTATCATATAATTACTACACTTTTTATCGATTTTCATAATACATTGAGTCGTTTAACTCCCAATTATTCTGAGTTTTTGTGTCTTTTCACAGGTACAACATTTGTCAACTCAAATCAATGAAAAAGGATCACATGAAGGAAGCTAACCAAGAATCAGAAGAAAAAGAACCAAATCTGCAAAGTCTGCAGATTTTGTAGTTGTGACGACCGTCACACCCTATGACGACCGTAACGCTCCCACAACTAGAAGGACGCTCTTCACACATCATTGACGAGTGTAACACGCTATCTAAGCGCATTACGACCGTCACACCCTCGTGACGACCGTCACACGCTTAAAAGCAACATTAAGAATTAATGGGGACGTAGGCAACGTTGTGGGAAGTTTCTTCTCCTATATTTCCTCAATCTCAGTAACCATGCATCTGGGTCTTTCTCCACTCAAGCTTCTTCCAATATTTTCTCAACTGCAAATCTTCTTCTATATATATGTGGCAGTTCAATGGATGATGGTCGAAGAATTTTCTACAGAACAAAATTGCTGCTTTTCTACATTAAACTATATTATTTATTTTTGAATCATTTTCATTCGTACTGTAATTTTTATTTCCAGAATTAGTTTCTAGAGTGTTAATTCTTCATCTAAGAATTAACACAGTTATAGATTTCGATTAAATTGCAAGGAATTTGTAAGCATCCAAGATTACCACAACAACATTATTTCCAGGTTTTTTATGCAATTGATATTTATTCATTCTTGTGTTATGTCATTTATTTTTATGGATTATTTTAAGTTGCATAGTTACTAAATATATTATGTCCGGCTAAATTGATTTGTACCGGTATGTGACTCCTAAGTACCGGAAGAATTTGGTGATAACTTGGCTAAAAACATTTATAAACAATTTCTGGTTTCCAATTTCCATGTTTAATTTAACTACCCTTGTCACGAGAGTGAGAGGATAATTAACACGATTTTGCCACGAGAGTGGGAAATTAATTAAGGCAAGAACCTGCATGCGAGAGCTGGGGTTCGACCCAGATAGTGGTAATGAAACATTAATTTTTAAATACATGAGAGTGTTTTAACAAATTAATTAAACTCAAATTGTTTTCAAAAAGTGTTATTAAATTTAAAGTGCATCCACTAGGTTTAGTAGCATGACTTATTTCATGAACACGAGAGTATATGTCTCAGGTTTTTAAACAATTCGTTTTTACCGAAATACTTTATATGCCAAGCGATTCACCGAATTCCCGAAGTCCAACTATCACATACCAGTATAGCTATTACTATTATTTTTAATTAAACTATTTCCCCCTCTAAAACCAAATATTCATCGCTTAGTTAAACAATTGTAGCATTAGATCGTATGCGATTGATCCTCAGTCTCTGTGGGTTCGATAATCATTTAAAACTAGAACGACTAAATTGTATACTTGTAGTTAGTATCCCAATAGACTCATAAAGTCCCGATCAACCATAGCGTCCCTTTCAATAGTCCCTCAACATCCGACGATAGGGCTACCTACTCACTAATAGTCGGATAACATTATCTAAAGGGTATAAGGAAAAGAACATCCTTTCTCGAGTAGGTAGATAACTCTTAAGTACTTTCTCAAAATCTGAAATTTTCACACTTACACACTTTCAAAAATCATTTCAAAAATGCTTTATCACACTCTCGAGGACTGATGCGAGAGTTATCATAAAGCAAACAAAAATCTTTCAAAACACACAAACACCAAAAGTTTTCAAAAATGAGCAAGTACCTAAGAGTCTGTGGAAAACCACAGATGGAAAGGGTGCTAACACCTTCCCTTTCCATAATCTACCCCCCTTACTCAGAAAATATCGAAAAAGGTCTTTTTTTATTCTTTTCACCCTTTCCTTTGTTGGATAAAATAAAAGTCGATGGAGACTCTTGCTTACCGCGACATTTGCAAACAAAAAATGCAAACCAGTATAGCAGTCGGTTCAGCCCTCGTATCACTGGCAGCATAATTCATCAACAATGACAATATAGATATTTTTGAAGGAGTCTGCAATAACTGATCCACAATTAGGTAGTCACTCATTTTTATTATCTTCAAAATATCATCTACGTCCTTCTCCAGGGTAGTACCACTGGATTCCCCTACAACATTCTTATCTATAATATTCTCCACAACCTTCTTTCCAGCATTATCATTTCACGAAACAACTGGTGCAAATACACGACCACTATGGGTCATTCTACTAGTCTCAGCAATATTTCCAACATTATATAAAGGCTGTATGGGAACTTCCACACCATCTTCTAAAATTGTAGCATTATACTTATACAGTACAATCTTGTTGGATTTGTAAGGAATAGGCCCTGGCAAGAAAATCATCACAGAGGCAACAACTGGCTTGCTACAGTACTCAATTTCAACAGGGGAATAATCACTGAAATATGACACAATCACATTCACACCTTCTTAAGAAAATTTGGACATCAAAGAATCATCACCGGAGAACATACCTTCATTTGAGGAGAAACATTCATCTGCAGAAGCATATTCATCATCTGATTCTTCCTCAACTAAGCAAACCTCGATCTTATTAACCTTATGGTAATCATCTCTTTGGCATGAAACATTGATAGTTCCATCATCCAATAACATTTGAATACATTTTCTTACAATTGAACATCCTCGGGAATCCCTGGACCAAACCCACCAAGATCCATAATGGTTCTCTACCTGACCAGCCATGTGGCAGAAAGTAGCATGCAATGGTACGAGATCATCATTCATTTGTTCCACATCAATGATCCTGAATTCTCCAGGACATCCAAAGACCATGCTCACTTCCTCATCATACTCTTCCCTAGGCCTGATTATATGGACGAGGCCCTCATCCATCATCTCCTGCAAATCATCCTTTATCTTATCACAACCTTGTATATCAGTACTACAGATACCACAATCGACATGGCTATGAGTATAGTAATTAAACTCGCAAATGTTTGCATGCATATTTACCAAGTCTCCTCTGACCAAGTTGATATCATAAATGCGGAAGTCCCCTGGACAACCAACAACCATGTTAACAACATTCGCTCCTTCATATTTTAGGAGAGGATTATCTTTTACATTAGGACTGCCATCTTTGAAGGACAAAAGGCCAGATCTAACCATTTTATGTACCTCATACTTTAGAGGATAACAATTTTCTACATTATACCCTGGTGCATCCTGATAAAAAGCGCACGTCTGATCTGCCTTGTAGTACCAAGGTAAAGGGGATGGTATATCAGGAGGTGGCCTAGTCTGGACCAAATTTTTTTGGATCAACACTGGGATTAGCTCTACATAACTCATATGGATAGATTCAAAAGGCTCTCCCCTCTGATTCTTCCCTTGACTCCCCTGAGGGGCTGGTCTTTGATAAGAAACTGTAGTCAGAGCCGCATTTAAAACCAGAGTTACCGAGGCAACCTGTTGATGGTGCTGATGATTTCTTCTAGAGGGATTAACCCTTCTTTCTTGAATAAAAACATTTATCTCTCCCTATTTCTTCTTAACAAAACCATATGATGGCTTCTTCACATTTCTAGAACCTTCACTTTTTTTCAGACGACCTACTCTTATAGCCTCTTCCAAACGGAAGCCCATTCCCACCATTTTAGTAAAGTCACTGGGCGCACTCGCCGCCATTATTTCATAATAGAATGCACCTAGTGTCTTCAGGAAAATCTTTGTCATTTCTTTTTCTTCCATTGGAGGAATCACTTGGGAGGCTACCTCACGCCATCTTTGTGCATATTCCTTAAATGATTCTTTGTCCTTCTGGACCATGGCCATGAGTTGATCACGGTCAGGCGCCATGTCCATATTGTATTTGTATTGTCTGATAAATGCTTCCCCTAAATCATTAAAAGAATGAATATTGGCACTGTCCAGACTCATGTACCACTTCAATGCTGCATCAGTTAAACTGTCTTAAAAGAAATGAATCAACATGCATTGATCATCTGTATGAGTAGACATTTTTCTTACATACATCACCAAGTGAGCACGAGGACAAGTTTTGCCCTTGTACTTTTCAAACTCTGGTACTTCAAACTTTGCAGGTATTTTCACATTTGGCACCAAACACATATCATTCAAATTCTGCCCAAACATCTCTTTTCCTCTGAAGGCCTTCAACTCTTTCTGCATCTTATCAAACTGAACTTGAAAATTATCCATTCGATCATAGAAACCCAAGCTTTCACTTGGTGGAGGAATAGGGAGATATATTTTATCATTAGCAAACAGAACCACATTCACCGAGGGAAGTGCAACATAGTGAATCTCGTTTCTAGCAGCAGTGGTAACGTGCACCATAGGAGGTGCGGGAGCAACATCAGTATGAGTAAGTGGAGTAATCTGAGGATCCTAATTAAAACCTTCTGACATAAAATTCTCTGGCATTCCCCAAGGATATCCCGGAGGCATATGTTTCTGAATAATAGTCGGAGTAGCAGAAACAGGAACAGTCAAAGCTTTAGTAGTAACCAATGTTTGTTGATGTTGAACAATCGGCGGTTGATTCTGAGTAGCCACCAAAGATTCCATCAGAGCAGTGAGACTGTCCATACCGGCCTTCAGAGTAGAAACTTCTTCGCATAGCTGGCGATTCTCTTGTTCTAGGTTATCCATCTTCCTTCTGAAATTAGCTCGGGTATTGTACTCGTGAGACAGCTTGCTGAACAAAGTAAAGAAGCTTAGTAAGACACCTGGATATGCACAAAAATGCAAGAAGCATGTACAATATGATGCATGATGTGCAATGCACATGATTTATTTTATTATAATTTCAAGGGACCTAAAGATTTATAAACAATTTGCAAATATCAAAGTAATCACACATTTGAAATACTGAAATTTTTTATTATAATAACTTTAAAATGGATTATAAGTTTCAATAATCCCAAGTACAAGATGAAAATAAAGTCTAATACCCTAAGAAGCAAAACTGATGGAGAACACTATATACGCTGATACTTCCTGGTAAGTCTGGAAATATTAGCCTTCAACCTTTGGTTTTCTTCTGCACATCTAGCGGCGACCTCCTTCCAATCATCTAAATCAGGAAGTGAGCAACTAAGGACTGATTGAGGCTTAGGGGAAAATAAATCCCCTTGCCTCTCCATCGTCTCTATAGCCCGACTCTAAAGAATCTCAATCAAGTCGTCTTTCTCCTTTAGGTATGCTCGGTAGGAAACCTCTAGAGTCTGGCACTTATTCTTCCAATCTTCCTAACTAAAGCAAGCTGTAGCTCTTCCATATTATCCAATAGGGGAGGAGTGATCTTCACAATCATATCATGCATATGTTCTTCTCAAGAATATGGCATCTTCAACTGAATAGTCCCGCTTGTACCCACTGTAGATAAGGCTCCAATGAAACATCCCCCTAGGTCCCAAGTCCTTCCTACTCTTCATGTGAATGTGACGCCAAGCCTTTTCAATCTGCTCCCTAGCTTCCTTATAGTCTTATCCCTCTTTCAGGAAGAAACTACACAAATGAATACTATTTGGCTTATCCCTCATTAGATATCCAAGTTGTCGTCGTGCAAAAACAGGGTTGTAGTTAATTCCTCCTTTTGTAGCAAGAAGAGGTACATTGGGGAAACTACCACAACTATCGACAATCTCTACATCATGATAAGCCTGATGATACCAAACAATATCTGAATGAGTAAGTGCCATGACCTTTGGAGCCCACCGAGGTTCCTTCCAGACATCCCCGAAAGCATCAAATCGAGGCAAATGAGAAGTAAACCACTGATACAACAAAGGCGTGCATGAGATGATCATCCCTCCATGATAATAATACCTAAGATGAATAGAGTAATAAGCATCACCCAACAATTTAGGAACCGGGTTTCCAATCATAAAGATCCTGATGGCATTGATATCAACAATTTATCTACATTGGGAAATAAGAACAACCCATAAGCAAGTAGAGCAAAGATGGCCTCGAAAGAAACCGTACTCTTCATCCTAGCAAAGTAGCGAGCTTTCTCCAATAAGAACTGAGCTGGTAATAGGCAATCTCATGTGGGCTTCAACCTCAAACTTTCCCAAATGGATCAAAGCAGCAATCTCATGTGATTTTGACTCACCCTCCAAACCAACAAAAGGAACACGATTGGTAATAGGCAAACCCAGCAGATAAGAATATTCCTCTAGTGTAGGTATCATATAATAATCGGGGAAAGTAAAGCATCGATACATCAGATCATAGAACTGGACCTAGGTCGAGAGAATACCTCCTTCATCCTGAGCTTCATGAGAGAAATGATGGACCCATACTTTCTCAGAAAATCTTCAGAACACTCAATCTCAGGAATCAGACTTATCAACTCATCTATCTTGGGATCTTTGAAACTGTACTTCTCGATTTTTCTTTTTCCAGAATCCATAGTCAAAATGTACCTGAGATATTCACAAATAGCCCACTATTAAGTCCCTTGAAATAAATTGTTTTTAAGAGAGGCTCATGGGTGCATGAATGCAGGATGCAACAATCACACACAAGATCACAAACATAGGGTTCATAGGTTCAATGTCACAAGCCTGAGGTCGAAGGTACTACCCATTAGTAATATTCTCAAGAAAAACTCGTTCGAGCGTAGTATCGCGTGACAACTACTTCCAGATTACTCCGTCATAGCTTCCTCACTACACCTAAAAGGCCAAGATGGGTTAGGTATTCTACGGTCCTCAGTTTCAGCAGGCTCCCAGGTCGAAAGTAGTACATCTTCCCGATTACTCAGTAAACGACACTACAGTCAAAGGGGCCTCCACTGAGTGGGGGATCTCATGCATCCATTTTTGGGATTACTCCCTCAAAGTTAACATGACTATATCTTCCATCCTATCTTAAGCTTTGCCCAAGTCTGGGTATAAGACTTATGAGAAATCACCAAGCACCCTGAAAACCAGGAAAATCTAGAAAACATATATACAACACATAATATATAACAAACAATAGCACACATATAAATATAAAGAAATATAGGCTCAACCCACTTAGGGATGGACCAGCAAGAGGTCAATCTCTCCCCAGTGAAGTCTCCATTTTTTTCCTGTAGCGGTAGAAATGTTAAGACAAAGTCATTGGATTGACTTGACTTGTACAAATCAAAATAAAAATCGCCACCGCGCTTTATTATTTCCAAAGGAATGGGAAAAGAGAAAATAACCCAAAAAAAGGGGGAAAGATTATAGGTAAGGGGTTGGTTATGCAAAGGGAAGGTATTAGCACCCTAAACATCTACGGTACTCCGCAGGAACCTCTTTGTAAAATCTGTATATTTTGGCTATAAAATGTTGTGTAAAAATAGATTGTGGTAATGAGAAAAGAAGTATTTTTTTTAATGATTTTTGCATCCGTCGCGGTTGCGAACCTTTAGTGCCTACGTACCACCTTTCATGCAATAGGGGGTTAGGGTACACATAGTTCCTCTTTTAAAAATTTTAAAACACATGTGTGTTGGTTAATTTTAAGAGATGAGACATCATTGTAATTGTCTGTGTGGAAAACATACTTACTACCCACAATTATGAGAAAGGAGAATTTGCGTCATCTCAAAGTGGAGGATATGGCTTGGATTATAAAATCAACAATGCCTTAATCAACACCCAATTGGAAAATATCTCACTTCACTACATATTGTAGAAGTATAGTTGTTTGCATCACTACAAGGATTGACAAGAGTATACTCTTTTGAGAAAAGTTTTTTAAAGATAAAAGCTAAAAATGGAAAAGTAGTTTGAATGAGGTTTATTGAATTTTAGTATTTTCATAAAAAAAATGTCAAAGTATTGTTAAGTTGATTGAAATTTGATTAAGAAATAATTTTTGAAAATACATGGACATAAGTCCAAGTTTATTATGAAAGTGTTCAAGTTTTAAAAACAAGAAGATTTTTCAAAAGGAGGGAGAAGATTTTTGAAATTAAAGAAGATGGGAGTAGATGAAGAGACTATCCTAAAGCATAAGGTAAAAGCTAAGGAGAAAGACCATCTAACCAAACAAGAAGCCAACACCTGACATAATGAGTCAATGTAGAATTCCACCCATTAGATTTGAGACCAAGCAAACAATTAATAAATCCCTTAAGAATACCAAACTTCCATTGCATTAAGTCTTCGCAAAAATTGGGCAAAGTAACAGCTATATACAGATGAATTCCAGATCACAGATAAAGCATATAATCACAATAACCTACACACAAAACAAACAAACAACCCAATATCTTGGGGTAAGCCCAGAGAACTCCAGACAAAATAACAACTGAGGTCACAATATCTCAAGGTAGATTAAGACTTCTAATCCTAAGTCCAAGAAGTTCACAATCTCTATAGTGCCAAGGATAGTAACCAAGTAGTCCAAGTAACATTAAATTTTTTTAGGGTTTAAGTTGATTATTAGGTATCTTCAAAAGGAAATGAAAAGCTCAAGTGAGCAAAACAAAAATGGTATGAAGATAGAGGCTCAAGTGAGCAAAGATGAAAAGAGCATGAAATGTAAATGCTAAAGTAAATAGTATATAAATTAAAAAGCATAAAATAAAAGCATAAAAATAAAGTCAATTGTTAGGAATTAGTGGTTAGTTGGGTGACCATCTTGAAACTTGCATTTGGAACTCATTAGAGGATTGGTAGATCCAAAGCCTCTTAACAACAAGTTGCATTTGCTTTTTGTCAAGTATATCGTCCATTTAAGAATTCTCAAAATAACACTTAATGATCAATGATGTTTAAGTGATCCACTTTGACCAAAATTGATGAAGTTCTATTAGAGGATTGGTAGAATGAAAGCCTCCTAACAATGAATCTCAAGGTTATTGGATCAAAGGGTTCAAATTAACATACTTGGGCTTGCAAACATAGGTTTGTGCCACAAATGATTATTTTCTAAAATTGGGACAAAATTTAGCGCTATGTTAAGCAATCATAAGTAGATTTATATATAAGTCGCACCTATTTTAAGGCCGATCAATAGTAATCTATGCACCTCAAGTTTTGAGACATGATATGTAAATCATACTCCAACAACATTTAGTACAATAAGAATGAGATAAGATAAAGAGGGAAGAGAAAATGAATAAACCATATTTGAACCAAAAATTTAATCAAACTATTATTAAAATCATTCATCCATTTTTATGGAGTTAGACTCTACACCATGGATCCTATGATGTTAATAAAGTTCATGATCAAAATTTCATACAAGATCAGCCAGAATATTGTACAAAAATAAAATTGTATTTAAAAAAATGGGTTTTTAAAATGATTATAAAATGGAAATAAGAGAGAAAAATAGTAACTATATTCAAATTAATCAAGAAAAAATAAGTAAGACAACAGAAAAATCAGAAATGAACTCAAATATTTTTATAAAGTTTTTGGTAATTTTTTAAAGTCAGAAACTATTTTTAAAATTAAAAGAAATAGGTAAAGTAAACCAAAAATGATGAAAAATAGTAAAGTCAGAAATAAAAAATAAATGAGGTCACCAATATTTGTCACAATGTCATTGGATCCTTTCCTATTTTTTTCAGAATTTAAAAATGAATAAATGTATTTTTAAACATTTAAAAAAATTCAAATAAAGTGAAAAATTATTTAAAAAAATATCAAAATACAAAATAAAATTGTGAAAAAATAAAAATCAGAAAGAGAAAAATCAAAAGTATTTTTCATAATTTTTTTATAGATTTTTTGGAGTTAAAATGAATTTTCTATGAACTTTTGAAATTTAAAACAATTAAATATAAAAATAAGAAATAAAAAATAAAGTCAAAAATATGTGGACCATTGGATGAAAGTCAAAACACGTTAGTAATCAAATCCAAGGTGTCTGGCGCACTGTGCATATCATGGTCATTACTGAATAAAGTACTGAATCAATTTTAAAATCAGAAATTCAAAAAATTCAAAATGGCGTTGTTTCATTGGTTGAAGGATGACAGGTGGGTCTTCAACCTCTATCCAGTCTCAAAACTAGGTCGCTCAAACTGTAAAATTAGAGCTCGAGACCGGTACCATTCTCTTCGTCTCATCAAGACAAAGATAACTACACCTTCGCGAAAAATTTATATAAACTGTATCTCAAGCAATTTGGAAGAGAATTTTTGAAAAGGGATTTGAAATTTCATGGTCAAAACGTGCTTCCAGTTAAAAACAAGTGTTGCAACCAGAACCAGGATGATAAGAGCTTCACAATAGTATCAAAGTTTGAGAGAATTGGTGAAGGAATCTACATATTGAAGTTAATTTGCAGAGCTCTGAAACTGGACTTGGCTAGCACGATTTAGGGAGTTTTAGAGCTTAATTCTTCTTCTGTTAGCTTCAATGAGGATCAAGGAAGGTGAATTGACAAAGAAAAATGATTGAGAAAGGCTGTAAGAGGAAATTCGAAGTTGCAGAAAATTGAGTTCAAGATGAAGTTTGACAGGGTGATTTTGGATCTTTAAGCTTAAGGAAATGAATGAGGGATGACCCTATATTTATAGGGAATTAAATGGAATGCTCAAGCGTGTGAAATGATGAAGTTTGGAGGGAAATCATGTGAATTTACAAACAAGAAAAGTGTGACTTCTATTTTGATCAAAACTCTTCTAAGCTTTGCATTTTAATGTGCTAATCATTTCTGGAATTTCACTAAACATGTTTAGAAGCAAAAACATGCATCAATTTTGTGACTAGAGGCCAAAACAAAGATTTTAAATTCCCGACTTGGTGAAAAATTCAGTTTCAAATAGCCAAATTCATACCAATGGCATTCCCAACTCAAGGGGTCTTAGGACATGATTCTTGAAGCTTTAGAAAGATGAGGTTACAATCTTTGCAATGTGCAAAGAATGAGAACAAATGGTTGCTTGAGCTGAAAGTTGGAATGAGTCAAAGTTGGGAAAAAGAAGTTGACTTTCCATACTTAGAAAATTTCTAAGTTTTTCTTCAAAAATGGCGTATAATGTCTTGCATCCAAACATGGCCTTCCATTTTAAATTTTCTCTTGACCAAAAAAGATGGCATGAAGTAGACCTATTGAATGGAATTTTGAAACTTTAACCATTCAAAATATCCAAAAATTGAGAGAGTTATGACTTGTTGAAGTTGGCAAATATTCAAGAAATAACCTATTATCTTTTGCATCCTTAGAGCATCTTCCATCCTTTTTCAAGCTTTGCACATAAAAGAAAGGTTTAAATTCACATCTTCAATATCATTGTGGAAAAATAATGGGCTCAAGGTGATAAAAATTGATCAAGTTATGGTCATTTGAAATCACACAAGGGAAATTGAGGGTTCATCTGGAGGACTTGTAATCTTTCTTCACCATCAAGTTTCTTCCACACAAAATTTCCTTGAAAGTTTTGAAGTGATTTGTTAAAAGCCCTTTGAAGAAAAGTATGTCTTTGGAATAACTCAAAAATACCAAAAGATGAGAAAGATATATCCTTTTGAAGTTCAAAACCCTAGCTCCTAAAGCCAGAAATGCCTTGGGAAACCTTTGCATTTTTGACCAACCTTCTTGCACAAATACCTTTGCTATGTGATTATAAGTTGTTTAAGATGATAAGGAGAAACCAATGAAACAAAAACCACTTCCAAATCTTGGGAATTGAAGGAGATATGCACTTGTGATCATTGAAATCAAAGACTTATACATTTGAGTCAAACTTCTTTGATTAACCCTTGTGCTTTTGAACTAAGTTTGACAACTTGAGTCATGATGAATCATAAAATACTTTGTCATGACATTACTTCAAAACATCTTTAATGATGAGGCTTTAGCCTTAATGAAGCTTTGTTGAGGAAGGCACAAAAATGAACTCATGAATCCCTAGATCAATCTTGATGGAATGCATTCTGCTTTCACCTATAACATTAATAATGGGGGCAAACACTCACTGCATTTATTAGTTAAAGGATAATCAATAAAAAACATAAATGATCATAAAATACAATTCAAGGTGTTTGGTGATTCCTCCTGGAGCAAAAGCTAAAGATAGGGAGAAGAACCAAACCCTAACGTAACCTTGTTGTAATTGAATTGAGATGATGTGATGAAGGTATCTTAGGGGGAAAAGTTGGGGTACAACAGCTTCCCTTATTTAAGTGTCTTCTATCCGGAGATATGAAGTTTGAAATCTCCGTGTCGACGCGATTGAAGATACTTAAATATAAAATAAACCCTATTTTTTGCCCTAAGATACCATGCAATGCTTATGATTATAAATGTAGATGACCAAATCTAAAGGGACGCAGGACACCGCTGGGGATGTAAAAAAAGTAAAAAGGAAACAAAAGGAAAACTTGACCAGGAAAATAAATTACTGGTGAAGAAAAGACAAGATTTTGTTGGGGAGAATTCCCAAGAGAGGATCTAAAGCATTGCCAACTCAAAATTGAGGAGAGAGAGTGAAGGATATCGGTGACCGGAAGATAACTGTGAACTACCAACTCACTGAGGGAATAGAAAAAAAAGTAATGTCGACCCACCGGGGAAAGGGAATGGTAAGATAATACCAATAAATTTCAAGATGTATTCAGTACTCATGAGTGCAAACAAATGAACTCCTACGGAGCAATAAAATTTCAGAGACGAACTACCTTTCATAATGACAAGGCTACCATTAATCGGAAAAAGATCTCAACAACAAACTACCTTCCATAATGATAAGGCTACCATCCATTGGAGTAACAAAATCTTAATAACGAACTACCTTCTATAATGACAAGGCTACCATTCATTGGTGTAACAAAATCTCAACAAAGAACTACCTTCCATAATGACAAGGCTACCATCCATTGGAGTAACAAAATCTCAATAACGAACTACCTCCCATAATGATAAGGCTACCATTCATTGGAGTAACAAAATCTCAACAATGAACTACCTTCCATAATGACAAGGCTACCATCCATTGGAGTAACAAAATATCAACAACAAACTACCTTCCATAATGACAAGGCTACCATTCATTGGAGTAACAAAATCTCAACAATGAACTACCTTCCATAATGACAAGGCTACCATCCATTGGAGTAACAAAATCTCAACAGCGAACTACCTTTTATAATGACAAGGCTACCATCCATTGGAGTAACAAAATCTTAACAACAAACTACCTTCCATAATGACAAGGCTACCATCCATTGGAGTAACAAAATCTGAATCTTCTCTGGGAGCCATCAGATTCACTGAGGGGAGTACATGTTGCTCAAATAAAGAGACCTGCCACTTACTGCCATGAGGAGGAAATGCAATAAATACTTCCTGAAGAAAGAAGTATGGCTTTCTGGGGAAAGAGATGGAACTCCTGGAGAAATGCCAATAAATTCCTGCTGAGGGGATAAAATCTTCTTGTGCAAAATAAATACACATTCTCAAACTAAATCTCAAAGCTTACTGAAATCCAAATAATGATATTACTTAGGGTACCCATCCCAATCAGATATAAACCAGAATGAAGCAGTCAACCAAAATACATCTCTTGAGAAATAAACTCAAGAGGGAATCCCATTCCATCCAGACAACGAGCTGGAAAGAAAGCTGAAACAAAATTCTTCCACGAGGGATAACTCAGTGGGGAAGTTGAAATAATATACACTTTCTTCTTAAGGTTGACACTCTATTGGAGAGAGAGTAACACAACTCAGCAAAACAGGGTAATATACCAAATATTTAAAAAAATGCAAATGAGCAGTGATTATGCATGATGTTGATATGAAACTATGGATGTTATCGTGTATATGCTGACAAAACAGACATATAACACTGGGGATAAACATACAAAATCCAAGAAGGGTACAATAAAAAACATGATGGAAATTCCTATTACAAGGCTTAAATTCACTGAGAATGAACAGGATCAAAGACAGTCAATTAACACAAACATGGCGATATAACATATTCCTCCAAGTTTCACCGTGGAAACTACACAGACTTCAGTGGGGGAAATAAAATGTTTGAAGTTCACACTTCTGCCATTGTTGATTTTACTAGGGAAAACAATATCACATCATTGAGACATCAGTTGTGGATGACATACTGACTTCATTGGGGAGGGTAATACTATATCGTCGAAGGAGACATCGAGATACATTCTTTAATACTGAGAGTGATAATTGCAACAAATTCTCTAGGGAGAAAGTATGAAAACTCATGGGTCAGCAATTTCAGAGAACTATATCATCTCAACTTCACCTAGGGAATTCAAGAAATTAACACTACAACAAGAAAACTTATGGAGATTTTAAATCCAATCCAGCACTTGGCGGGGGGGGACCCAAAAGTTAATAATTGTTTCAACACTTCTTAAATAAGACATTACCTTTGCCTGACTGTAACAAATAATATGCCAGTACCGCCGAAAGGAGATGCTTTGTAAATGAGTCTGACTCAGTATGCACGGGGAGAAAAAACTATTTATATAAGTGAAGCCTTCACTGGGGAATCTTGAACAGATTCTTCATACAAACCTTTGAGTTTATCTGTCCTTGAAGTCACTAATTTTGTTCCCATTGTATCACAAAATCTAGAGCAATAGGTAATTTGTAAATTATTTTCAAAAATAATTTTTGTTATTTAATCTGTTTTCTTTGATCATTACTATCAATAATAAATGAAATCTTTATAAGCTGAATAAAATAAGAATTGCAAAGAATTGGACTAAAGGCTCTAACTTTATTAATAGAATGGTAGTCTGCGAATGACAAGACTCCATAGATAATTACAAAGTTTGGAACATGGTAATATATATTGGAAAAGATACATTGAAATAAAATAACCACTATCCTCCTTAACAACTTTGAATTCCTGAGCCAAAACTTTGGTCGAAGAGTAGTAAGATCCAAGCAGATTCTTGCTCCATTGATCAAGTCTTGTCTGATGTAGTTGCTTGCCAGAAAAATCCCTAACTTTTTCCTAGGCTACCCTTGTGATTTTTCAACCTACCGGGAAAATTTATTCTGTTTATGTCTCTAATTTTTGCCTAGACCTCCCTTTCGGGTTTTCGGCCTACCGAGATGCTCCTTTTTTCCTAAGCCGCCCTTTCAAGTTTTGGTCTTAGCGGGCTGTTCTTTTATTTTTTCTAGGTGAAGTATTTCTTAACTGCATCAGCATTCATAGGATGTGGGAACTCCTCGCCATCCATTGTTTCAAGAATTAGTGCACCAGCAGAGAAGGATTTCTTGACAACATATGAGCCTTTAAAATTGGGAGTCCACTTGCCCCTAGAATCAGCGTTAAAAGACATGATCTTCCTGAGTACGAGGTTGCGTTATCTGAATTCACGAGGTTTGACCTTCTTATCAAAAGCTTTCTTAATTCTCTTTTGGTATAATTGACCATGAAACGTTGCCGTCATTCTCTTCTCTTCTATTAAGTTTAGCTTGTTAAACCTGTTCTGGACCCATTCAGCCTATGACAACTTGGCTTCCATTATTACACGCAAAGAGGTAATCTCAACTTCAATGGGGAGCACTGCTTCCATGCCATATACAAGAGAGAAAGGGGTTTCCCCTGTTGAAGTGCGTACAAATGTTCGATACCCAGGTAGAGAAAAAGGGAGCATTTCATGTCAGTCTTTATAAGTAACAACCATTTTCTGGATTATCTTCTTGATATTCTTATTGGCCGCTTCAACAGCTCCATTCATCTGCGGCCTGCAGGGAGATGAATTATGGTAAAAAAATCTTAAATTCCTCACAAAGTTCATACATCATTTTGTTATTCATATTTGAGCCATTATCGTTGACAGTCCTTCTTGGCACCCCATACCGACATATGAGGTTGTTCTTCATGAAGCGCAATACCGCCTGTTTAGTGACATTAGCATATGAAGCTGCCTCCACCCATTTGGTAAAATAATCAATTGCCACTAAGATAAAATGATGGCCATTTGATGCCTTTGGTTCAATCATCCCGATCATGTCAATACCCCATATAGAGAAAGGCCATGGGGAAGAAATAACATTGAGAAGTGTCAGAGGTACATGACTTTTATCAGCATAAATCTGGAATTTATGGCACTTTTTCGCAAATTTGTAACATTCAGATTCCATTGTCAGCCAATAGTAACCTGCCCGAAGCATATTTTTGGCCATTGAATATCCATTGGCATGGGTACCAAATGAACCTTCATGAACCTCATGCATCAATATGTCTGCTTCCTGTCTATCCACACATCTGAGCAAGACCATGTCTTGATTTCTTTTATACAGTACATCTCCATTGAGGAAAAATCTTCCTACCAACCTTCTCAATGTCTTCCTATCCTTATTTGATGCACCAATTGGGTATTCCTGAGTTTGAAGAAAATGCTTGATATCAGAATACCAAGGTTTTTCATTTACCACATCCTCTATTATAAACACATGAGCTGGTCTATCCAAATGTCATATTGTAATATGAAGCACATCATTCCAAGTATTCACTTGATACATAGAAGCCAGAGTTGCCAAAGCATCTGCCGTCTGATTTTCATCTATTGGAATATGATGGAATTCAACTTTGTTAAAGAAGGGTAACAGTCTTCTAGCATAATCTTTGTAAGGGATCAAGCCAGGGTGATGAGTATCCCATTCTCCTTTAATCTGATTAACAACCAAAGCCGAATCACCATACATATCTAGAACCTTGATTCTGACATCAATGGCCTCCTCGAGACCCCTAATGCAAGCCTCATACTCCTCCATATTATTAGTACAATCAAATGCCATCCTTGCAGTAAAAGGAATGTGTGATCCATGTGGAGTGATGATCACAACACCAATTCCTTTTCTGTAAGCATTCATTGCTCCATCAAATACCATGCCTCATCGAGATTCAGGATCTGGAACTTCCCCAGGTAAAGGCTCATCACAATCTTTCGCTTTCAAGAACATCACATCCTCATCAGGGAAACCAAACTTGACATATTGATAGTCATCTACCGGTTGGTGAGCAAGATAATCCGCCAACACACTTCTTTTTATGGCCTTTTGAGTGTGGTATTCAATGTCGTATTTAGACAATAACATTTGCCAGAGGGAAATCCTTCCTGTGAGAGCAGGCTTTTCAAAGATATACTTAATTGGATCCATTTTGGAAATCAACCAAGTAGTATGATTCAACATATATTGCCGCAACCGCTTTTCCGCCCAGGCCAAAGTACAACATGTCTCCTCCAACATAGAATACCATGACTCACAATAAGTTAATTTCTTACTGAGATAGTATATGGAATATTCTTTCTTTCCTGTTTCATCTTGTTGTCCCAAAACACAGCCCATAGAATTATCCAACACTTTTAGATACATGATCAATGGGCTTCCTTCAACGGGAGGGAGCAAGATGAGAGGTTCAAGCAGATATTCTTTGATACTTTCAAATTCCCTTTGGCAATCATTTGTCCACACAGAACCCTGATTTTTCTTTGGCAACTTAAAGATCGGTTCACATGTTGTGGTCATATAGGAGATGAATCTGGAAATATAATTCAAGCATCCAAGGAAGCCTCTAACTTGCGTCTCCATCCTTGGCGCAGGCATTTCTTGGATCGCTTTGACCTTATCTGGGTTAACTTCAATCCCTTTCTGGCTAACAACAAAACCCAACAACTTCCCTGATCGGTAACAGAATGTTCCCCAGGGTGTGATAAACGTTGTTTTTTCATGTCCCCAGGAGCCATTCTTATTTGATTATATCCGAAAAATCTGTCCATGAACGAGAATACTTTAAATTTTGTTGTGCTATCAACCAACATATCAATATGTGGCAATGGAAAATCATATTTTGGAATAACTTTGTTTAGATCTCTGTAATCTACGCACATGCGGACTTTTCCATCTTTCTTTGGTACGGGCACAATGTTGGATATCCATTGAGGATACACTGATGTTACAATAAAATCGACATTAATCTTCTTTAAGACTTCGTCTTTGATTTTTACTGCCATATCAGGGTGAGTTCTTCTCAACTTCTGCTTGACGGGCGAGCACTCTGGCTTCAAAGGCAAATGATGCTCCACAATATCAGTATCTAGACCCATCATATCTTGGTAAGACCAAGTAAAGATGTCCACATAATCTTTCAATAGTTCAATCAACCTGCTCTTCACATCAGGATGCAACAATGCTCCAATCTTGACTTCATTTGGCTCTTCTTCTGAACCCATATTGATTGTTTCCAATGACTCTTTATATGGCTGAATGGAATTTTCCTCGTGCTCGAGCAACCGTGAAACCTCTTCTGGAATATAATCATATTCTTCTTCTTCAGTCCCAAACACAGGATATTCAAAGTTGGGAGAGGGTGTAGGGTCATTGTATTCAACAGGTTTATTAATTAATCTGCACATGTGATTTGTGATTGATTTTAGAAACTGACATATATATCAAGTGATTATGCAAATTTATTTTCAATTATTATTTTATTCAAAAGGGTTTTTTATTATTACCATTTTCCATGAAAAAGCATAAAAAATAAAAGACACAATTTTGAGAATCAGAGATAACTTTTATTTATGATTTTAATGATCAAAGCAAACAGATAAGCCCATACAATATTAAATTTCATCTTGGGCAGAATCAAAGCTTTTTGAAAAGATAAACAAAAATAAATTACTTTGAGACATGGATGCAAGAGGGAACATCATAAGTGACCCAGTTCTGGATTCTGACTCTAGGCTTCACATAATTTGGCACTTCCTGATCTTCTTCATCATCCTCAATAGCATTAACTCCGGAAACAGTTGGATGGAGGTAGCCTCCGCTGCAGAAAACATCATGATAGCTGCTCATAATAGACTTTGACTTCAAAATTTCGCCTTCACCATTCTAGGTAGAGAATCCCAAACTAACATTGTTCTTATTTACTGGAGGATCAACGACCTGTCCTCATACTTTACTCGAACCGTTGTGCACAACATGCTGAGAATATTTGAATGAAGCCATATAATTCTCATTCTCCCTTACATTGTCAATAGATAGATCCTGGAAATGTGTCCCAACAGCAGCTTCATCTGCCTCCACGACACTGAAAGATGATAAATGAGATATCATTAATGCTTTCTCTCCATTTATAATAACCACTTTGCCTTCGCGTATGAACTTCAACTTTTGGTGCAGAGTGGAAGTGACAACCCCTGCTTCATGTATCCATGGTCTTCCCAGTAGACAACTCTATGCGGGTAAAATATCCATGACTTGCAAAGTGATCTGGAACAAATGCGGACCTATATGATAGGAAGATCGACCTCCCTAATAACCGACTTCCTTGATCCATCGAAAGCTTTGACAATAATACCACTTGGGCGCATATGAGCCCCTTGATATTTGAACTTCATCAGTGTACTCCTCGGTATCACATTCAAGGCGGATCCATTATCAATCAGCACATTTGATAATGAATCACTTTTACAGTTCATGGATATGTGGAGAGCCAAATTGTGATTCCTCCCCTCGTCAGTCAATTCGTTGTTGCAAAAGCTTAGCTTATTACATGATGTAATATTACCCACCACACTTTTGAATTGATCTAATGGCATGTCATACTCCACGAAGGCCTGGTCCAACACCCTCATTAAAGATTCTCTATGGGAAGCATAATTCATCAACAATGCCAAGATAGATATTTTTGAAGGAGTCTGCAATAACTGACCCATAATTCGTTAGTCACTCATTTTGATTATCTTTAAAATATCATCTGCGTCCTTCTCCAGGGTAGTACCACTGGATTCCCCTGCAACCTTCTTATCTCTAATACTTTCCACAACCTACTTTCCAGCATTATCATTTCCCCGAACAACCGTTGCAAATACACGACCACTGCGGGTCATTCTACTAGTCTCAACAATATTTCCAAAATTAGATAAAGGCTGGATGGGAACTTCTACACCATCCTCTAATATTGTAGAATTATACTTGTATGGTACAACCTTGTTGGATTTGTAAGGAACAGGCCCTGGCAACCAAATCGCCACAGGGGCGACAACTGGCTTGCTACAGTATTGAATTTAAATAGGGGGAGAATCGCTGAAACACCGAACAATCACATTCACACATTCTTCATAAAATTTAGACATCAAAGAATCATCATCGGAGAACATACCTCCATCTGAGGAGAATAATTCATCTGCAGAAGCATATTCATCATTTGATTCTTCCTCAGCTAAGCAAACCTCTATCTCATTAACCTCATGGTAATCATCTCTTTGGGCTGAAACCTTGATAGTTCCATTATCCAATAACATTTGAATAACTTTTATTGCAATTTAACATCCTCGGGAATCCCTGCAAAAAACCTAGCAAGATCCATAATGGTGTTCTACCTGACCAGCCATATGGCAGAAAGTAGCATGCAATTGTACGAGATCATCATTCATATGTTCCACATAAAAGATCATGAATTCTCCAGGACATCCAAAGACCATGCTCACTTCCTCGTCATACTCTGCCCTAGGCTTGATTATATGGATGAGGCCATCATCCATCATCTCCTGCAAATCAGCCTTTATCTTATCACAACCTTGTATATCAGTACTACAGACACCACAACCAGCATGGTCATGAGTATAGTAACTAAACTCGCAAAGGTCTGCATGCATCTTTACCAAGTCTCCTCTGACAAAGTTGATATTATAAATGTGGAAGTCCCCTGGACAACTAGAAACCATGTTAACAACATTCTCTCCTTCATGTCTTGGGAGAGGATTATCTTTTACATTAGAACTGACATCTTTGAAGGATAAAAGGCCAGATCTAACCATTTTCTGTACCCCAGAGTTTAGAGGATAACAATTTTCTACATTATGCCCTGGTGCACCCTGATGAAAAGTGCATGTTTGATCTGCCTTGTAGTACCAAGGTAAAGGGGATGGCATAGCAGTAGGTGGCCTAGTCTTGACCAACTTTTTCTAGATCAGCATTGGGAGTAGCTCTGCATAACTCATAGGGATAGATTCCAAAGGCTTTCTCCTATGATTCTTCCCTTGAATCCCCTGAGGGGATGGAATTCGATTTGCAATTGTAGTCAGAGCTTGTTTATCGTGGAAATTGGTAAACAACCGCTGATCTTCCAACAGGTTACTTATTTGGTGACTTGCAGGATCGATCAGATTGATCCTAAGACATGGTTGATTTTCTGGAGTTTGACTAATCCTAATGGTGATGAATGCCGGTAAAGTTAAGACACTTTAAGTAAATTGCATGAAGAAAAGCTTGATAGAATAAATAAAAGCGTTAAATAAAAGGCTTCGATGGAGATGAGTAAATGAAAAGCAATAAAGTGCTTGAATATAAAAGACTTTGATTAATTTAAATGGTGTTTCACACATACATTCTCAACGATTCTTTCGCTCACACTGGGTACTTGAATCTAGATGAGTGACTTGTATAAAATGATGAACACACCGGAAAACTACGTGAACAACTAGTATTTATACTAAAACAAATCCTAAGTAACCGTTGGGCAGTTACATCGCTTCGAGATGACGCCACATGGCACGCTCACAGCATTCGACGCTCCTGATATCGGCACGTTGCACTTGGTAACTGCTGGGAACCGTTTTCCCTCCAAGCATTCAAATCTCAAACCGTTCGACCCTGGGCATCAGGTACCTTTGTCGAGAGGTTCCTTCGACGTCGAAGACGACAAGATTCCCACTTAAAGGAAATTCTCTAAGTACCTTGTCATTCTCTGATGAGCCTTCGACAGGATTAGCTGGTCGAAGCCTTCTTATGTAGGAAATTCTTCTGACTCATAATTAATGGTCTATATTGATAACAAACAAGGGTGTCTAATTTAGGAGCCAACAAATTTCCCCCCAAGAATGTCTTATTTCGACGCTGAAAAGAAAAAGGCATTCTTTGAGATTCCACTCGACACCTGTCCTTCACTCTTAGCCACAAATTAGTTTGTGCGCTTTTCGCCTCCTACCAACCAACTGACAATCTCAAAAAGCCATTATTCCACCTGTTCCTAAGACGTCACTTCAGTAAGGCGTTTGGCATGCCCAATGTCCTTTCACAGATTGTCATCATGACGATTCCCCGAAATCGAGGACACACGCTGCACCGCTTCCGTTCTGCAGAACGGCTATATCACCAAATGAGCGCCACGTGCCCCACTCTTGTCTGAGACATTAAATGACCTCGAGTCTTGTGATTTTCCAATCACTATAAATAGCACTAAGTTCCCCTCGTGGGACTCTTTACGCTTTCCTTCATCCAAGCCTTAAGTCGAACAAAAATTTCTGCAAGAACCTTGGTTCTTCATCCATCTTTATCTCAAACCAAAAAATGGCTTCAGGTTCTCGTTCTTCCAATGTCCTCAGTTCTAACACTCCCTCTAAAACTGCTCAACCGACAATCTTTTCAACCGCTCCAACAGTTAACTCCATGGGAATGCGAAGGGTTCTCGAACCCATGGGAGATGCTGAGCGTGAGACTTACTCTTCTCAACTGCTGATTCCTGTTGGATATTCCAACCAGGTTTTCGCCATGTCTGGTCCTCTATCTGCATGCATCGCTGACCCAACGAAGATCAAGGGTTTCTTCCCCGTGCATGAGGCACTCAAGCCCATTGGGTGCTCCAAAAAGGCGATAGACGATAACGAAGATCCTGCAAAAGAAAAGATAGATCTTCGTTTCTTCAACAGAGGGGTTAGGGCTTTTAGGTCTAGCCCTAGCCTTACACCAGAATACAACGCTTGGCTCGACAAGATGGAGAAAAGCCAGGCTTCGATTTGGAAGAACATAGGGATTTATGACCTAGTCATGCTATCAAAGACTGGTCTCAACTATTCTCCTGAAATGCTGGTAGCTTCTTTGCTATTTTGGGACTATACTCACTTCACCTTCCACCTGCCTTGTGGAATGGTAACACCCACTCTCTTCGACGTGGCTGCCATTACTGGTCTTCGACCAACTGGGGATTACTTTGACCCAAAGGAAATGTCTGAAGACCAGATTGGGTTTTCAGCCACCAAACCCACTTACACCACCTACACCAACCACTATCATGACAAATCGACGGCTGTGGTGACGGACGTGGAGCACATTGAGTTTCTAGCCCTTTGGATGTCACGCTTCGTGTTCTGCATGAAATCTCTACAGGTGACGAAGAAAATGGTCACCCTTGCTACTCAGCTTCATCACGGTCAAAACATCTGTTTGGCCGAATTAATACTGGCGAACCTATATGAGTCGATAAGCAGTGGGGCGACTATTAAAGGTAATAGAAAATAGAGCCAGCTTGCTGCTCGCTGGACCCTTCTGGCTACTACAACTATGGCTAAATGCCACTTTTGAGTCTTTTCTACCCCAGAAGGCTCAAATAAACGAACAGGCTCCTGAGATAGCCAGAAGGCGTATCGAAGGTACCAGGCTGGCTTTACTGACTCCCACTGAGGATGGGCTGGAACTCCAAAAGACCTTTGCAAACTTTGTTCAGATGTTTGCAGGGAGGAAGGAATTTACCTCGACCATGGCTCCTTTCGCCCGTCGAAAGTTTGGTCCAGGGTGGTTCACCAGGCCCCATCCCAAGTCATCAGAGGATCCTCACCTCGAAGAGCACACAACACTGTGGGAAGCATTTCTCACTCCCAGGATAATGCCATTGCGCTTCAAGAGTTCAAAGAATCATCTGAGCCTGATTGCTTATCAGCCAAATCTTGTCTCTCGACGATTTGGCATTATCCAATCGCTTCCTTCTCCCATTTACCCTAGGGAGAAATCAGTGTTATACTTTTGTAATGATTACAATGAGGATGCTGCTACCAAGCACATTGGTAGGTACGCTGGTTGGACTGTACTTTCATTGTTTGACTACCAACTTAACTTCCTCTGTTCACCATCTTTTGAAGACTGGTGGAAGAGTTATTATGTCGAAGAATTCTTCGATGAAAAGG
Organism: Vicia faba; assembly: GCA_948472305.1. Taxonomy (NCBI): domain Eukaryota; kingdom Viridiplantae; phylum Streptophyta; class Magnoliopsida; order Fabales; family Fabaceae; genus Vicia; species Vicia faba. The sequence goes on along the minus strand of OX451738.1, from coordinate 1,060,635,511 downwards.
ATTTTGCGGACGAACTCCAGAAGTCCTTCGTTTTGGTTCTCGACAAAATAAAGAAATGTACGTTCACTCTTCAAATTATATTTGTCTTTCCATTTTGACTTATAACTTGTCAATTATAACTTGTGAACGTGTCTTCTTTCAGTTGTTCGAAAACCTGTGGCAAAGAAAGCCACAGACAGCCATTAGGGTGGAGGTCCCTCTACAAAACCTCCAGCACAGGTAACCAATTTTTTCTTGTTTCCTGCTGTTTTTAACATCCTGGTTTTCAATGTTGCGCTCTAAATCAACTCCATTTGGGGGTTTCAGGAACCTGCGCCTAAGAAATGACCTGCATTAACGGTCGAATCTGCGAGTGGCGACGAGGATGAATCTCCCCCTGTTCCTCCCAAACGGAGAAAGGTGAAGAAGGCTGCCCCTGCTCCTGAGCCTCGACCTACGATCAAAATCAAGGTCGCAGGGAAAAAATCCAGGCCACCTCCTGTGATCATCGAAGAGCCCACGGAGGAGGAGCTGAACGTCTTGCTCAGCAAACCCGTTGAGAGTGATAACTCTAGCCCTGGGGCTGAAGTTCCTCTACAGGTAGTGCCTCCGACCACTTTTAACTTAGGTGTCGACGATCACGTTTGATTGTGTATCTCTCTAAACCAGAATATTTTTCCTCTTCTATTTTCAGGAGACCGCTGGAACTTCAGCACTAACTGGGCATCCTGGAGAGGGTTCCGGTTCCTTTGTAAACAGCGCGGGGGAACCCATTCACCATCCTTCCTCCTTTGTCAGTTCTGCTAACAAAACAAATCAAACTTCAAAGCCACAAGACTCTGCTGACCATAGTAGACAACGAGAGGAGGAACTGGTGGATGATGAAGTCCTTGCTGAAACAGAGGAACACCAGCAAGAGGAAGCTCAAGTGGTCAATGAGACAGAGGAGCAACATGATGAAGAGGGTCATGTTGATGCTGACGCTACTGAACAAACTCAGCTTAAAGCTACCACTGCTGTAGGAACGACCACCTCGACAAAGCCCAGGTCTAAAGAAGACTTGGCCCTTTTGAAGCAAACTGATCCAATTGGCTACCTGAATGCCATCATTGAGAGTAGGGAGAATTCATCTGACCCTAGTCATGATGCTTCTACTGCATCAGGGAAGTCCACTTCGACTTCTCCTCTTGATGAGGTTTTGAAGAAGGTCAAGGCTCAGTTCTTCAAAAAGGATCTAATGAAGGCTTTGGAGGGGGATCCTACTGCCCCGTCTTGTCTGGGAGCTGTTCTGGGTGCAGTTGATTTGCTTGCTGTTTCTCCAGAAGTTTCCAGCTTCATCTTGGAGTTATACTCCATCATTGACCAAGTCTCTGCGGACTATAGACGTCGAAGGGGGTTCAACAGCCAACTCGAAACACTACATGGCAAGAGCTCTTCTGCTTGGACCGAAGTAGCTGAATCAACTTCTCGAATTGCAGAATTGTCGAAACAGAAGACATCCAAGCAGCAGGAAATCGACGCCATAGATCAAGATAGCCTCTATAAGGGCGCAGATCGAGGAGTTGGAGGCCAAGTTAAATGCTAACACCAAGCGCAAAGAGGAACTCCTTTCAACTGTTTCGGACGCAGAGAGCCAAGATGAAGTTACCCGAGGCTTAGAGTTCGCTGAAAGGGCCCAAGCCCTTGACGACTAGATTGCCAAACTTTCTCAGGCGACTGCTTTGTGTAACAAACGGCTGGAGTTGCAACAAGCCAAATATCTTCGACTTAAAGCTTCCATCCCTTTCTAATTTTCTCAGCACCTCATTGACCATGTACTGTAATATTTGTAATACAATGCAACCATTTTGGTTAATCAATATATAATTTTCCATTTTGGCTCTTTATGGTTAACTTGGTCATTAACTGTTATTTATTTTGATCTCTTGGAGCATAGTTTTATATTTTTTCAAATATTTTCTGTTTACTCTCAAGAGTCTTTTATCTTCGCCTAACTCTTCAACCTCATAAGCTCCACCAGAAAAAATTTGGATAATTCTGAACGGTCCTTCCCACTTGGGTGACCATTTTCCCATGCTTCGATCTCTTCGATCCATGGGGAGAATCACCTTCCAAACTAATTCTCCAGGCGAGAATGCCTTAGGTTTTACTTTTTTATTGTAAGAGTCTTCCACTCTTTTCTTCTGAATTCTCAGTAGGTCGAGAGCGCGTATTCTTTCCTCGTCTAAATCTACTAGTTCGTCTAACATCATATCCCAATAAACCTCAGAGGGAATATCTTGATGTCTATGAACCCTTGCTGATTGAAGACAAATTTCTGCTGGCAGTACTGCGTCATGACCGAAAGTTAGCCGATATGGTGTTGTACCTGTGGCTTCTTTTGGGGACGTTCGACAGGCCCACAAGATCTGGTCTAACGTCTTATGCCAATTTTTTGGCTTCTTCCCTACATGCTTTTTTATCAGGCCGATCACTATTTTATTCGCTGCTTCGACTTGACCATTTGCCTGTGCATAATAAGGTGTTGATGTTAGGAGTCTAAAGCCTGTTTCTTTAGTGAATTCATGCATCTTTCGACCAGTAAACACTGATCCTTGATTAGTTGTTACAGTCTCAGGGATTCCAAATCTGTAGATAATGTTCTTTTGAATAAATTCAATGACATTTTCTTGGTCTGCATTGACTAAAGGGATAACTTCGATCCATTTAGTGAAATAATCAATGCCTACCAGTATATACTTCTGGCTCTTTGATGATGCTGGTCGAATTTCTCCAATAAGATCCAACGCCCATCCTCTAAAAGGCCAAGGTTTCACTATTGCGTGAAGTTCGCTTGCTGGTACATGTTGGATGCCCGTATGGGCTTGACATTCCTGGAAACCCTTCGCGAACTCAACACAATCTTTCAAGATAGTGGGCCAGTATAGTCCTTGTCGAAACAACAACCATTTCATCTTATGGCCTACTTGGTGAGCCCCACATGCTCCAGCGTGCGCAGTCGAAAGGGCTATGTATGCTTCCGTTTCGCTTAAGCACTTTAGCAATACCCCTTCAGGCGTCTTTTTAAATAACTCATTACCCATGAGTACGTAACTCAACGCCCTATATTTTATTTTTCGTTATGTCAAAGCTGCTGGATTTTGTAGATAATCTACAATGGGTTTCCTCCAATCTTGCTCTGACAAATTGTCTATGAACGATATTTCAAAGTTCCTTTGATCAGCATACCCTAGTCTTGTCGATTTCAAATCTGTTGGAGACAGGCTGGTTGCTTTTATTTTTTTCTCGAACTTTGATTGCTCTTTGTAATCTCGTTTTTGAAATTTTGTACCCAGATGCAATCTGTGCCAAATCATTGGCTACTTGATTTTCCAATCTAGGTATGTGTCGAATGTTAACCACTTCGAATTGTTTCAATAAACGATTTGCTATCACAAAGTACATAATAAGATTTTCTCTTATGCATTTATACTCTTTTGTGACTTGCTTAATGACTAACTCTGAGTCTCCCATTATTTCGACTCGAGTTGCCCCCAATTCCAACAATATCTCAAGGCCAGTAATTAGAGCTTCGTACTCAGCCTCATTGTTCGAACAAGTACCTGCTATCTTGTACTTGAATGTTGTTGGAATTTTTTCTGGAGAAATAATCAAGACCCCTACTCCTGTTCCATCTTTATGGCTGGAACCATCGAAGTAGAATTTCCAAGGCTCTATCTCCACGTAATTTATATTTTCAACCTGAATTGAGTGGTCGACTATAAAGTCTGCTACCACTTGCCCTTTTACTGCCCTAAGAGGCATAAAGGTCAATGAATACTCAGTTAATGCTAGCGCCCACTTGCCAATTCGGCTGTGCAAGATGGGTTTCGACAACATGTATTTGAAAACATCAAAATGAGACAAAACATACACATCAACTGGTTTTATATATTGTTTGAGCTTTGTACAAGAGAAATAAAGACATAGACATAATTTTTCAACTTCGCTATATCTAGTTTCTGCATCGTTCAAAACTCTGCTAAGATAGTAAATGGGTCTTTCAACTCCATTTTCATCTTCTTGGGCTAACATGCTTCCCAAAGTTCTGTCGGATGCAGCTATGTACAATCTCATACTCCTGTTGCTGCAAGGAGGCACCAAAATAGGTGGCTTGGTGAGATACCCTTTGATCTTGTTGAAGGCTTCTTGTTGCTCTTGCCCCCACTCGAATCTTTCCTTATTCAATCGAAGTAAGGGTGAGAAGGCTTGAGCTTTTCCACTTAAGTTAGATATGAATCTCCTTAAGAAATTTATCTTGCCCAACAGAGATTGCAGTTCCTTCTTGTTCGTTGGCGCTTTCGCTTCCAAGATTGCCTTCGTCTTGTTCTGGTTGATTTCGATTCCTTTCTTATGGACGACGAAGCCCAAGAAATCTCCAGCTTTTACACATAACGCACACTTCAAAGGGTTCATTTTCAGACCATGTTCTCTCATTCTTTCAAATGATTGTCGAAGGTGGTCTATATGGTTCTTCCTCGTAGCTCGTATGAATTTGCACTTCAGCAGTCTTTCGACTTCTATTTTGATCTTCGACAGTATTTCTGGAGCGAAGCGTCTTGGACTTTGCTTGACTGGCTTCTTCCCAGGTTTGATTGGCAACTGAAGTTCTACCAATCCTCTGTCGAGACCAGGCATCTCGTCGTAATCCCATGCAAAGCAGTCCTTGAACTCCTTTAACAATTGGATCACTTCAAACCTGAGCTCTGGGTCTATTTTGGTGCTGATGTAAGTTGGCTTTTTCTCTAACCCTTCGCCCAAGTTGATTTCTTCTAAAGGATCCTGTGCTAACATTTTGATGTTGTTCGCCAGGGGGTCCTTTTCGAATCCCAAAGGCTCATCGTCATAGATGGCGTCGAGCCTTTGCTCCTGCATTCCTTCTATCATGATATCAGGAGGTTCTGGGTCGAAATCCTTTCCAGGACCTGCAGAAGATAGCTTTTGATCGTTGGCCTGAGTGGCCATATATTTTACTTCGGCTTCGAGAGCTGCTATCATCCTTGTTTCGGCTACATAAGCCGAAATTCGCTGCAGTGATTGTGACTCAGTCATTATCACTGAATTCACTTCCCCAACCAGTTGGCTAGATGTCAGTTAGCCCACTGAAATCAATGTGGGACAAGTCTTCTCTGTCCCATTGAAAACCATGCTCAGGGTGCAGGTACAAGGAACAAAAAGCATTTGGCGCTGGCGCCATGTCGAAGTCAGGTGCTGGGCATGGCCCAATGTGAGCCAAATTTTTGTCGAAGTCAGCTCTCCCCAGGTGATTTACTTCGCCCAAGTAATAGCTCTGATCCGCTTCTATATTTTCGACCATTCCATCAGGACGCCATAGTATTAACCTTTGGTTCATTGATGATGGTATTGCTCTAACACCATGTATCCATTCTCGGCCCAACAAAAGATTATAATTTGGTTTGGCCGATATGACCATAAACATAGTTGGTCGAAGGATGGATCCTACTTTGAGGTCTAGTTGGATCACACCCATAGTGGTCCCTATTCCGCCTTCATAATTCGACAGGACCATGTTATTAGGCTTGATGTTTTCATCACTCTTGCCTATTTTTCTCAGCATGAAGTGAGGGATGATGTTGATGGTTGCCCCACAGTCCACCAAGATCTTATTTACGGTGGCTTCTTCAAGTTTTGCCCTTATGAATAAAGGCTTGAGGTGATTTTTCATCGCCTCAGTAGGTGGTTCGAAGAAACCATTTTTCTCTTCGGTACGGCCATTATCCATAACGAAGTAGCATACTGGCCTATGCTTGGCCATTTCTTGTTCGACTTCCTAGTCGTTTGATTCGACCTCCATCTGGCGGCTGAACTCTCTTGGCAAAACTGAGACTATGTTCACCATGATATCTAGGGTGTCATCAGACTCAGAGCCATCTTCGTCATCAACTTCGCCATGGTTAGGCCATACCAGTCTATTGGTCACTGGTTGCCTCTCCAGAGGCTTTATCTGCTTTCGCTGAGGGACATTTGAACTTGATTTTGGCTTTGGTTTGTTGATAGCTTCCCTCTCAGCCTTTTGCCGCCTCTGGTATCTTCTCCATTGGGATCGAGACATGGGATTCTTTCCCTTGTAGTTACTTGATACCTGGGTCACTTTGGAGGCAACAACCTGAGGTTCTTTCTTGTGTGTCAAAGATGAACCTCTTGGCACTTCGAAGGAGTGCCACCTTTCTTCGCTCGGTCTCTTTCGACCTGATGTTTTATGCCACGTATCAACTGGCACATTGGTTGGAGGCCTGAAAGTAAGTGGCCTCTTTTCTTGATTTGAACCCTTTTGGTAGGTTCTTCTGGGGTCATGTCGAACATCAACACCTTCCCTTCTTTTGTTTGCTGCTCTTACACCTTGGATGTGTTCAGCAGCTTTCTTGTCGAAAATCGAGTTGCATCGAGGACACAGCATCACTTCTGACTTCTTCTTCTCGCATCTTTGCAGGAAATCTGCCAGATTTTCGTTTTCCCGAGGGAAAGCCGTTTTGTTTGCTTGCTCTTGCCTAATGGCCTCCTCTGAAGCTTTCGATTCAGAGATTTCGACCATGTTGACATTCATGGTGTCTTTGGTATCAAGAGTCATCTGCTTCATCTGGGCCTCCAGGTCTTCTGTCTGGCCTTGGACTGCAGCCAAGTAGGAACTGGGTTTAGCTCCAGATTTTGAGGCTCCACCTGTCTCCAGTTTTGGGCCTTCAGCAGCTTTTTGGACTGCTTCGATTGTTTTTCTAGAAAGATTCCCAGAAAAACTGCCAAAGATTGGCATGTTGATATGATCCTTGGTGACTTCGACCATAGTTATTCCTAGCCTTTTCACCTGACTTCTGGACGCCTCGATCACATTCACCTCTGAAGGTTCAGCATAATGGGCTTCAGCCTGCAAAGGGTTAGAGTCCACAGTCATGGGGGTCTTATCGGCGAATTTCAACCTCCCTTCTTCGATAGCATTTTGTATGAGATCCCTGAAAAGAAAACATTGAGATGTTTTATGTTCCAGAAAATTATGATATTTACAAAAGCCTCTTTTCCTTCTTTGATCAAGAGGAGGCACTTTTACCCCTGGGGGTATTATCATTTGGCCATCTTTTACAAGTAAGTCAAAAATTTCATCACATTTTGTAATATCAAAACTGTAAGTCTTTTTAGAGAACCTATCGTTGGCCCTTTCAGGACCAGTGGGGTTTTTTCCACTTGAGGGGACTAGTAGTTTGCAAGAGTATGGTGTCCCTTGTTTTAACTCCGCTAAATCGACCTCACTTTCTTCGACGGTTATAGGTTCGTCGAATGTTTCTGGATCTTCATCGTCCATTTCGACATATGCTATCCTTTCTCTTTTATGAGTTTTTGTCGCCCTGGCTTTTTCAGCTTTAAGGCGTTCTACCTATCGAACCCTATCGGCCAATTGGGCCATGTCTCTCAGGTATTGAGTGTCTAATTTCTTCCTAATGGAATAATCTAGACCTCCTGCGACTATTTCGACTAACTCGTGTTCTGGCACTTGCGTAAAGCATCTTGCTTTGAGCAACCTAAACCTATTTAGATATTCGTCTATAGGTTTAGTGAATCGCCTCTTTACACTGGCCAATTCTTTCAGGCTTATCTTGGTTTGTCCCATGTAGAATTGCTCATGGAACAATCTCTCCAACTGGGTCCAATGGTGGATCGAATTGGGGGGAAGAGTTGTGAACCAAGTGAACGCGTTCTTTGTTAGGGAACTTGGGAAATACTTAATCCTCAGGTTTTCATTGTTTGAAATCTCTCCTGCTTCGATCAAGTATCTCGCCACATGTTCGACAATGGATTCTGTCGTGTCCCCTGAAAATTTAGTGAACTTAGGGACTTTGCATCTAGGAGGTAAGTCCGTTTGTAACACATATTCTGACAGTGGGGATGTAAAGTTGGGCCTACGGAAGCCCGTATTCATCCCATTTTGCATCATGATTCTTTCGATCATGGCTGTCAAGTTATTTTCCAAACCAATATTCTGGTATTGGATCTGCTGAACTACTTCGTCAGCATTTTGGTTTCTATTGACTATCCTTACTTCCGGGGCTATGACTCTAGGTTCTTCGACCCCGGGTTGTTCCATTCGCATCCTAAGGTTTTCTTCGACAGGCTGCTAGACTTGGTTAATAGTGGTTTCTTCCTCCAGAAGTATACCTTGGTTTCCCCTCATCTGTGCCCTTTAGGGCTGTCGAATAGGTTGGGGTACCCCAAAAAAGTCGGCCAGACGCGCCATTTGTGCTGTCATTTGCTGATTCGACTGGGTGGTATTTTGTATTAGAGGATTTAGCATTATGCTTAAAGTTTGTGCCAACATTTGAACCATATTATGGTTGCTTTCGTCCATTTGCTGCCTCAAGACTGCTGTCGAGGCATTCGTAAGGCCATGCATTACTTGGGACGTTCCTCCTAAGAGTTGGGTCCTACCCCTGTTCGCCATACCAACTCCAGAACCTTGGAGTGGCGAAGAGGCTCTCACTAAAGGGTCTGAAAAAGTGGACGCAACATTCGTCAGGCTAGCCAATTCAGAAGTTGGCATGCCATAGAGTGGTTCTCGATTTAGACCGACTGTCGAAAAACCTGGGGGAACGTAAGGCCTAGTTCCTTGGTTTCCCCTTGGTGGGGGAGTTCCCAAAGGCATTCTGGGGCCAGCAAATGGAGGTAATGGCCCCGTTTGTGTGACTGTTACTGCTGGTGTTGAACCAGCGGTTACCATTTCACTTACGGTTGGGATGACCGTTGTTCCAACGTTTGTTTGTGGGATTTCGCCATTGTTTGGCGGATTCGCCATCGCTTCACTTCTTCTCCTAGTATTGGTATCGTTGGTGTATATTCTACCACTTCTCAATAACATGCAATACTCTCGAAAAAGGAGGGCATTTTGTATAAAACGGTTAAACTTAAAAATCAACATAAGGTCCCACCGGGTGTGCCAATTTGTTTACCGTGGAAATTGGTAAACAACCGCTGATCTTCCAAAAGGTTACTTATTTGGTGACTCGCAGGATGGATCAGATTGATCCTAAGACATGGTTGATTTTCTGGAGTTTGACTAATCCTAATGGTGATTAATGCCGATAAAGTAAAGACACTTTAAGTAAATTGCATGAAGAAAAGCTTGATAGAATAAATAAAAGCGTTAAATAAAAGGCTTCGATGGAGATGAGTAAATGAAAAGCAATAAAGTGCTTGAATATAAAAGACTTTGATTAATTTAAATGGTGTTTCACACATACATTCTCAATGATTCTTTCGCTCACACTGGGTACTTGAATCTAGATGAGTGAGTTGTATAAAATGATGAACACACCGAAAAACTACGTGAACAACTAGTATTTATACTAAAACAAATCCTAAGTAACCGTTGGGCAGTTACGTCGCTTCGAGATGACGCCACACGGCACGCTCACAGCATTCGACGCTCCTGATCTCGGCACGTTGCACTTGGTAACTGCTGGGAACCGTTTTCCCTCCAAGCATTCAAATCTCAAACCGTTCGACCCTGGGCATCAGGTACCTTTGTCGAGAGGTTCCTTCGACGTCGAAGACGACAAGATTCCCACTTAAAGGAAATTATCTAAGTACCTTGTCATTCTCTGATGATCCTTCGACAGGATTAGCTGGTCGAAGCCTTCTTATGTAGGAAATTCTTTTGACTCATAATTAATGGTCTATATTGATAACAAACAAGGGTGTCGAATTTAGGAGCCAACAGAGCTGCACTTACAACCGGAGTTACCGAGGCAACCTGTTGATGGCGTTGATGATTTCTTCTAGAGGGATTAACCCTTATTTCTTGAATAACAACATTTGTATCTCCCTCTTTCTTCTTAACAAATCCATATGATGTCTTCTTCACATTTCTAGAACCTTCACTTTTTGTCAGACGACCTTCTCTTACAGCCTCATCCAAACGGACGCTCATTCCCACCATTTCACCATTCTTTCATAATAGAATGCACCTAGTGTCTTCACGAAAATCATTGTCATTTATTTTTCTTCCATTGGAGGAATCACTTGGGCGGCTACCTCACGCCATCTTTGTGCATATTCCTTAAATGATCCTTTGTACTTTTGGACCATGGCCATGAGTTGATCACGATCAGGCACCATGTCCATATTGTATTTGTATTGTTTGATAAATTCTTCCCCCAAATCATTAAAAGAATGAATACTGGCACTGTCCAGGCTCATGTACCACTTCAATGTTGCACCAGTTAAACTGTCTTGAAAGAAATGAATCAACAGGCGTTGATCATCTGTATGAGTAGACATTCTTCTTACATAAATCACCAAGTGAGCATGAGGACAAGTGTTTCCCTTGTACTTTTCGAACTCCGCTACTTTAAACTTTGCAGGTATTTTCACATTTGGCACTAAACACATATCATTCACATTCTGCCCAAATAATTCTTTTCCTCTGAGGGCCTTCAACTCTTTCGGAATCTTATCAAACTGGTCTTGAAAATCATCCATTCGATCATAGAAACCCAAGCTTTCACTTGGTGGAGGAATAGGGTGGTACATTTCATCTTTAGAAAACGGAACCACATTCACCGAGGGAGGTGCAGCATAGTGAATCTTGTTTCTAGAAGCAGGGGTAACGTGCACCACAGGAGGTGCGGGAGCAACAACAGTCTGAGTAAGTGGAGAAATCTGAGGATCCTGATTAAAACCTTCTGACATAAAATTCTCTGGCATTCCCCAAGGATATCCCAGAAGCATATGATTCTGAACAACAGCCGGAGTAGTAGAAATAGGAAAATTCAGAGCTTCAGTAGTAACCAATGTTTGTTGAGGTTGAACAATCAGTGGCTGATTTTGAGTAGCCACCAAATATTTCATCAAATAAGTGAGATTGGCCATACCGGCCTTCAGAGCAGAAACTTCCTCGCATAGCTCATGATTCTCTTGTTTAGGTTATCCATTTTCCTTCTGAAATTAGCTCGTGTATTGTACTGGTGATACAGCTTGCTGAACAAAGTAAAGAAGCTTAGTAAGACACCTGTATATGCACAAAAATGTAAGAAGCATGTACAATATGATGCATGATGTGCAATGCACATGATTTATTTTATTATAATTTCAAGGGACCTAAAGGTTTATAAAAAATTTGCAAATATCAAAGTAATAACACATTTGAAATACTGAAAATTTTTATTATAATAACTTCAAAATGGATTAAAAGTTTCAATAATCCTAAGTACAAGATGAAAGTAAAGTCTAATACCCTAAGAAGCAAAGCTGGTGGGATCACTCTATACGCTGACATTTCCTGGTAAGTCTGGCAATTTGAGCCTTCAACCTATGGTTTTCTTCTGCATATCTGGCGGCGACCTCCTTCCAATCATATGAATCAGGAAGTGAGCAACTAGGGCCTGATTGAGGCTTAGGGGAAAATAAATCCCCTTTCCTCTCCATCGTCTTTATAGCCCGACTCTCAAGAATCTCAATAAAGTCATCTTTCTCCTTTAGGTCTGCTCGGTAGGAAACCTCTAGAGTCTGGCACTTATTCTTCCAAGCTTCCTTTTCCTTGCTGCATCCTAACTACAATGATCTGTAGCTCTTCCATATTATCCAATTGGGGAGGAGTGATCTTCACAAACATATCATGCATAGGTGCTTCTCAAGAATATGGCATCTTCAACTGAATAGCTCTCGCTTGTACCCACTTTAGATAAGGCTCCAAAGAAATAGCCCCCCTAGTTCCCAAGTCCTTCCTACTCTTCATGTGAATGTGACACCAAGCCTTTTCAATATGCTCCCTAGATTCCTTATGGTCTTCTCCCTCTTTCAGGAAGAAACTACTCAAGTGGCTTATCCCTCATCGGATATCCGAGTTGTCGTCGTGCAAGAACAGGGTTGTAGTTAATTCCTCCTTTTGTACCAATAAGAGGTACATTGGGGAAACTACCACAACTGTCAATAATCTCTACATTACGATAAGCCTGATGATACCAAACAATATCTGAATGAGTAAGTGCCATGACCTTTGGAGCCCACCGAGGTTCCTTCCAGAGACATCCCCGAAAGCATTAGATTGAGGCAAATGAGAAGTAAACCACTGATACATTAGAGGCGTTCAACAGATGATCATCCCTCCATGATAAGAATCCCTAAGATGAATAGATTAATAAGCATCACCCAACAATGTAGGAACCGGGTTTCCAATCATAAAGATTCTGATGGCGTTGATATCAATAAATTTGTCTACATTGGGAAATAAGAACAACCCATAAGCAAGTAGAGCAAAGATGGCCTTGAAAACAACCGTACTCTTCATCCTAGAAAAGTAGCGAGATTTCTCCAATAAGCACTGAGTTGGTAATCCCTCCTTTGGTAGTCATGTGGGCTTAAACGTCAGACTTTCCCAGATGGATCAAAGCAGCAATCCCATGTGATTTTGGCTCACCCTCTAAACCAGTAAAAGGAACACGATCAATAATAGGCAAACCCAGCAGATAAGAATATTCCTCTAGTGTAGGCATCAACTAATAATCAGGGAAAGTAAAACATTGATACACCAAATCATAGAATTGGACCAAGGTCAAAAGAATATCCTCCTTCATCCTGAGCTTCATGAGATAAATGATGGACCCATAGTTCCTATGAAAATATGCAAAACACTCAATCTCAGAATCAGACTTATCAACTCATCTATCTTGGGATCTTTGAAATTATACTTCCCAGTCTTTCTTTTTCCAAAATCCATAGTCAAAATGTACCTAAGATATTCACAAATAGTCCACTTTTAAGTCCCTTGAAATAAAATGTCTTTAAGAGATACTCATGGGTGCATGAATGCATGATGCAACAATCACACACAAGATTGCAAACATAGGGTTCATAGGTTCAATGTCACGGGCCTGAGGTCGAAGGTACTACCCATAAGGTATGGTCTAAAAGTCATCACCTACCGAACAAGGTTCTAGAGGTTCCCAGAGTCTACATCCTTCCTTCGGATATTACCAACTTCCTGACTAACTCGGTACTTAGTAATATTCTCAAGAAAAACTCATCTGAGCATAGTATCGTGTGACAACTACTTCCAGATTACTCTGTCATAGCTTCCGCACTACACCTCAAAGGCCAAGAAGGGTTGGGTATTCTACGGTCCTCAGTTTTAGTAGGCTCTCAGGTCAAAAGCAGTACGTCTTCCCGATTACTCGTTAAATGACACTACAGTCAAAGGGGCCTCCATTGAGTGGGGGATCTCATGCCTCCTTTTTTGGGATTACTCGCTCAAATTTAACATGACTATACCGTCCATCATATCTTAAGCTTTGCCCAAGTCCGAGTATAGGACTTATGAGAAATCACCAAGCACCCTGAAAACCAGGAAAATATAGAAAACACATATATAATAAATAATATATAACAAACAATAGCATATATACAAATATAAACAAAGATAGGCTCAACCCACTTAGGGATGGACCAGCGAGAGATCAATCTCTCCCTAGTGAAGTCACCTTTTTTTTCTGTAGCGGTAGAAATGTTAAGACAGTTATTGGATTGACTTGACTTGTACAGATCAAAATATAAATAGCCACCGTGCTTTATTGTTTCAAAGGGAATGGGAAAAGAGAGAATAACCCAAAAAAGGGGGGAAAGATTCTAGGTAAGGGGGTTGGTTATGCAAAGGGAAGGTATTAGCACCATAAACATCTACGGTACTCCGCTTGAACCTCTTTGTAAAATCTGTATATTTTGGCTATAAAATGTTGTGTAAAACTAGATTGTGGTGGTGAGAAAAGAAGTATTTTTTATGATTTTTGCAACCGCCGCGGTTGCGAACCTTTAGTGCCTACGTACCACCTTTCGTGCAATAGGGGGTCAGGGTACACGTAGTTCCTATTTTGAAAAATTTAAAACACATGTGTGTTGGTTAATTTTAAGAGATGAGACATCATCGTCATTGTCCGTGTGGAAAACATACTTACTACCCACAATTATGAGAAAGGAGAATTTGAGTCATCTCAAAGTGGAGGATATGGCTTGGATTTTAAAATCAACAATGCCTCACTCAACACCCAAGTGGAAAATATCTCACTTCACTACATATTGTAGAAGTATAGTTATTTGCATCACTACAAGGATTGACAAGAGTCTAATCTTTTGAGAAAATTTTTTTAAAGATAAAAGCCAAAAATGGAAAAGTAGTTTGAATGAGGTTTATTGACTTTCAGTCTTTTCACCAAAAAATGTCAAAGTATTGTTAAGTTAATTGAAATTTGATTAAGAAATGATTTTTGAGAATACATGGACATGATTCCAAGTTTATTATGAAAGTGTTAAATTTTTAAAAACAAGAAGATTTTTCAAAAGGAGGGAGAAGATTTTTGAAATTAAAGAAGATGAGAGGAGATAAAGAGACTATCCTAAAGCATGAGGTAAAATCTAATGAGAAAGACCATCTAACCAAACAAGAAGCCAACACCTGACATAATGAGTCAATGTAGAATTCGGTCCTTTGGATTTGAGACCAAGCAAACAATTAATAAATCCCTTAAGAATACCAAACTTCCATTGCATTAAGTCTTCACAAACATTGGGCAGAGTAACGACTATATACAAATGAATTCCAAATCACAGACAAAGCATGTAATCACAATAAACTGCACACAAAACAAACAAACAACCCAATGTCTTGGGGTAAACCCCAAGAACTCCAGACAAAATAACAACTGAGGTCACAAGGTCTCGAGGTAGATCAAGACTTCTAATCCTAAGTCCAAGAAGTTCACAATATCCATAGTGCCAAGGATAGTAACCAAGTAGTCCAAGTAACATTAAAGTTTTTTAGGGTTTAAGTTGATTATTAGGTATCTTCAAAAGGAAATGAAAAGCACAAGTGAGCAAAATAAAAATGACATGAAGATAGAGGCTCAAGTGATCAAAGATGAAAAGAGCATGAAATGTAAATGTTAAAGTAAATAGTACGTAAAGTAAAAGCATAAAATAAAAACATAAAAATAAAGTCAATTGTTAGGAATTAGTGGTTAGTTGGATAACCATCTTGAAAATTGCATTTGGAACTCATTAGAGGATTGGTAGAATTAAAGCCTCTCAACAACAAGTTGCCTTTGCTTTTTGTCAAGTATATCATCCATTTAAGAATTCTCAAAATAACACTGAATGATCAATGATGTTTAAGTGATCCACTTTGACCAAAATTGATGAAGTTCCATTAGAGGATTGGTAGAACCAAAGCCCCCTAACAATGGATCTCAAGGTTATTGGATCAAAGAGTTCAAATTAACATACTTTGACTTGTAAACATAGGTTTGGGCCACAAATGATCATTTTCTCAAATCGGGACAAAATTTAGCACTATGTTAAGCAACCGTAAGTGGACTTATATAGAAGTCGCACCTATTTTGAGGTCGGTCAATTGCAATCTATGCACCTCATGTTTTGAGACATGATAGTTAAATTATGCTCCAACAATATTTAGTACAATACGAATGGGATAAGATGAAGAGGGAAGGGGAAATGAATAAACCACATTTGAACAAAAAATTTAATCAAACTATTATTAAAATGATTCATCCATATTTAGAGTTAGACTCAACACCATGGATCCAATGATGTTAATAAAGTTCATGATCAAAATACCAGCCAGAATATTGTACAAAAATAAAATTATATTTAAAAAAATGGTTTTTTAAAATGATTATAAAATAGAAATAAGAGAGAAAAATAGTAATTATATTGAAATTAATCAAGAAAAAATCAGTAAGACCAAGGAAAAATCAGAAATGAACTCAAATGTTTTTATAAAATTTTTGATAATTTTTTAAAGTCATAAACTATTTTTAAAATTAAAAGAAATAGGTAAAATAAACCAAAAAATGATGAAAATAGTAATGTAAGAAATAAAAAATGAATGAGGTCACCAATATTTGTCACAATGTCATTGGATCCTTCCCTATTTTTTCACAATTTAAAAATGAATAAAGGTATTTTTAAACATTTAAAACAATTCAAATAAAGTGAATAATTATTATAAGAAAATATCAAAACACAAAATAAAATTGTGAAAAAATAAAAATCAGAAAGAGAAAAATCAAAAGTATTTTTCTTAATTTTTTTTAGATTTTTTGGAGTTAAAATGATTTTTCTATGAATTTTTGAAATTTAAAACAACTAAATATAAAAATCAGAAATAAAAAATAAAGTCAAAAATATGTGGACCATTGGATGAGAGTCAAAACGCGTTAGTAATCAAATCCAATGGATCTGGTGCACTGTGTATATCATGGTCATTACTGAATAAAGCATTGAATCAATTATAAAATCAGAAATTCAAAAAATCCAAATGGTGTTGTTTCATTGGTTAAAGGATGACAAGTTGGTCATCTTCAATCTCCAGTCAGTCTCAAAACCAGGTCGCTCAAATTGTAAAATTATAGCTCGAGACTGGTACCATTCTCTTCGTCTCATTAAGACGAAGACAACTACACCTTCACGAAAAATTTATATAAACTATAGCTCAAGCAATTTGGAAGAGAAGTTTGGAAAAGGGATTTGAAATTCTATGGTCAAAACATGCTTCTAGTTAAAAACAAGTATTACAACCAGAACCAGGATGATGAGAGCTTCATAATAGTATCAAAGTTTGAGAGAATTGGTGAAGGAATCTACCTATTGAAGTTAATTTGTAGAGCTCTGAAACTGGACTTGTCTAGCACGATTAAGGGAGTTTTAGAGCTTAATTCTTCTTCTGTTAGCTTCAGTGAGGATCAAGGAAGATGAGCTGACAAAGAAAAATGATTGAGAAAGGGCTGTAAGAGGAAATTCGAAGTTGCGGAAAATTAAGTTCAAGGTGAAGTTTGGCAGGGTGATTCTGGCTCTCTAAGCTTGAGGAAATGAATGAGGGATGGCCTTCTATTTATAGGAAATTAAATGGAATGCTCAAGCGTGTGAAACGATGAAGTTTGGAGGGAATTTGTGTGAAGTTACAAACAAGAAAAGTGTGACTTCTATTTTTATCAAAACTCATCCAAACTTTGCATTTTAATGTGCTAATAATTTCTAGAAGTTCACTAAACATGTTTAGAAGCAAAAACACGCATAAATTTTGTGATTAGAGGCCAAAACAAAGATATCAAATTCCTGACTTGGTGAAAAATTCAGTTTCAAATTGTCAAATTCAAACCAATGGCATTCTCAACTCAAGGGGTCTTAGGACACGATTCTTGAAGCTTTAGAAAGATGAGGTTACAAGCTTTTCAATGTGCAAAGAATGGGAACAAATGGTTGCTTGAGCTGAAAGTTGCAATGAGTCAAAGTTGGGAAAAAGAAGTTAACTTTCCATACTTAGAAAGTTTCTAATTTTTTCTTCAAAAATGACTTATAATGTCTTGCATCCAAACATGACTTTCCACTTGAAATTTTCTCTTGACCAAAAAAGATGGCATGAAGTAGACCTCTTGAATGGAATTTTGTAACTTGAACCATTCAAAATATCCAAAATTTGAGAGAGTTGTGACTTGTTGAATTTGGAAAAAAATTGTTCTGGACCGGGCCCGACAGGCCCAATAGCATTGCTAAGGCCCAATCCAAATGGACTTGCTGAGGACCACGCCGACCAAAGGGTCACAGTCGTGGCCGACGCGCTCCCTGAGGTCACTTGCTCGACCTCTACATCTCCAGCTCGACATCCTGCTGTCCAGCTCGACATCACCTCGAGCACCCCAACTAGGGCAGACTCAGTCCACTACACTCCCAACGAGACCCCGAAAAGACCGCGTCTCCGTCCGCCCGCACTTCACGCAGAACATCCAGGAAGGGGACCACGTGCGGGTCCCCACTACGCACGTAGAACCTGGCAGTTCCTCCATTGGGCTAAACCTGCCCGGCCCAAGGAAGGAACCTTGGCCCAGCGCTGGGGGCTATAAATACCCTCTGTTTCCAAAGGGTCAGGTATTCATCATTCTACACATACTTACTATTGCCTGCTCGTGCTTCTACTTACTTCAGCATCGGAGTGTCTTGCAGGTACCCCCCCCCCCCCCCACCTCGTTCAAAACTTTCAGCTCGGAGCCAGCCGTGACGGTCCAAGTCTGATCAGGACAGATCAGTGGCGCCATCTGTGGGAATCTAGCTTCCCCGTCTTACAAACAACTCAAAAGACCAAAGCTCAAAATTCAACTACCTGTCATGGCTGATCCAGCTCGCGATGAGCAGAACGTCCGTGTCGCCGAAACCAATAATGGCACGACAGACAAAAACGGACATCTCGACAACGCCGGCAATCCCGGCCACAACACCATTCCTGCAACAACCGCCCCCAGAACTTCCTCGTACAGGGACGGGGCCACAACATCATCCTCCTCGCTCCCACCACCACTTGAGGACGACCCGGCGGCCCTCGCCCACTATAGAGCCGTCCGGTTTCAGGAAGTCCCCGTCCCCTCCAGGGCGGATGCCACCACACAAGCGCTGTTCGCAGCAATTAACCAAACGAACTATCTCATCTTCGCCCAAGGAGAGAGGTTAAAGGCGCTTGAAGACGAGCGAAGACCCTCGAGGAGGCATCGGAGACCACATACTCCCCCTCCTCGGGTGACTGAAGCCCGACACCCTTCTCCCCCGCGGAGACACTACAGGGAAAACTCCAGAAGCCCTTCTCCCCGGCCAAAGAAGAGGCGACCCTATTTGGAGAGAGATCCCGTCATCCCCGCCGGAGAACCCAGTCGCGACCCGGCGAGGCACGATAAGAGACACGCCGGAGACGGCCGTGTAACATTCAACCAACGAGCATCACGCTCGAGGGAGGCTCAGCACGACCACCATGCCAGACAATATTACAGGTCCCCATCTCTGTCTCCGGAGAGGAGCGACGAGGACGACCCCCGCGGTCCCCTGTCGCAGGCCATCATGGATGCACCCATCCCCCCGGGCATGGAGAAGCCCCCACATCTGAAGGAGTATGACGGAGTTGCAGACCCGGTCGACCACATTGACGGGTTCGAGGCCATGCTCCATTATCATAATGTCGGGGGGGCCCATCAAGTACCGTCTGTTCCCCACGACTCTCAGGAAGGCGGCCATGGACTGGTACAAAGGGCTCGCCCCGGGCTCAATCACCTCGTGGCGGAACCTGAAGAACCAGTTCATCAGTTCCTTCACCGCTTCTCGACGCCATCCAAAGACCGAGGCGGTGCTCGAGGCCATCATCCAAAGACAGGATGAGACCTTGAGGGAGTTCATCAACCGCTTCAACCGAGAAGCGATACAGGTCCCCTGCACGGACCACATGAAGAGATATTTGCTGGAGAGGGGGCTCCTCCCCGGCACAGAATTCAGAAAAGTCGTGGGAATCGAGCCGCCCAGGTCTTTCGACGCCCTGCTCGATAAAGCTCGAGCATACATGGATTACGAGGAGAGGGAAGCTGCCAACAGGGCCCGAGACTCCAGGGCTCGGGGTCCCAACAACAGCAGCAGCTCACGCCAAGAGGCTCCTCCCTGACGAACCGGGGAGAAAAGGAAAGAAGACCGACCCCGGGAAGTCCGAGAACAAAGGGGCCCCTCGGGCCGTTTCACCGAGTACACTCCGCTCACAGCTTCCCGCGAGCGTATTCTGGCAGAGTGTGCCAGTACAGACTTCAAGGACGGCGGCGTCAAGCGTCCCCGACCTGCTCCCGCCAAGCCAGGGGCGGACAAAAATAAATACTGTCAATACCATAGGAGTCATGGTCATCTGACAGAGGACTGCGTCCACCTCAAGGACGCCATTGAAACCCTCATCAAGGGAGGGAGGCTCGCGCAGTACAGGCGAAACGAAGCTCCTCGTCGTGACGCCCATGAAGCCAAGGAGCCAGAAGAAGACGCCCGACCATCAGACGAGTCGGTGCCTATCCAGACCGCCTTCTCGGTGACCAGGCCCGAGGATTTCGACATTCCCGAGCACCTGCAGGAGCCGCTGACAATGCACAGCAGGTGGGAATACTTTCCCTCCGCCATGGTCATTAATGGGGGCGGGTTCAACGACCTCACCATCAATTCAGCTAAGAGGAAGTTGGACGAGCTGGTCGACGCGGCTCCCCCGCAAACAGTAACGTTCGAAAGGGTGAAGGGCAGGTCAGAGCCCATCACCTTCTACCTAGAAGAACTCCCCGGCGGAGCCCCGAACGTGGTCATCCCCTTACTGATAAGGGCAAGAATGGCCAATTTTGACGTGCATCGCATCCTGGTCGACGAAGGGAGTTCCGTCGACGTGATGTACAGCCAGCTGTTCGGAACCCTACAACTGGACGACTCACATCTCTCTCCGTATGTGGGGTCGGATCTACAAGGCTTCAACGGCTCAACTTCCAAACCTTGGGGTTATGTCGAGCTCCTGGTTACGTTCGGCGAAGGGACGGCTACGAGACAAGTTAAAGTCTGTTTCCTCGTCATTGACTACCCGTCTCTATACAATTGCATCTTGGGGAGACCGACACTGGCAGAGCTAACAGCGGTGCCCTCGACCGTCCATTTGAAGATGAAGTTCTACACCAGGAGGGCACGGGTAGCCACCATCCAAGGAGACCTAGCCGCTGCCCGTAGGTGCTTCAACGCCGCTTCTAAGGGACGGGATACCGTCGACATAGGGACCAGACCCGCTAAAAGGACAAAACAGGAGCCCGACGGGAAAGCATCCCCCGAGGAAGAAGTCCAGAAAGCTCCACCAAAGGTCGACTCCATAGCCCTGGACACCCGCTTCGATCAGGACGAGCCATCCAGCAGCGAGCAAATCCCACTCCGACCAATACCGGACGGGGATTTTGAACTCGTTCCCCTCGGCACAGACCCGACCAAGGGAGTGAAGATTGGCAAAGACCTCCTCGACTTGGCCAGGAAGCAAATCAAGGCCTGTCTGCGCGATAATGCTGATCTCTTCGCCTGGAGTGCTGCGGAGATGCCCGGACTCGACCCTGAGGTCGCCTGTCACCACCTCGCCATTGATCCAGCCGCTAAGGCCGTAGTACAACGTAGGCGTAGGCAGTCTCCAAAAAAAACGGAGGCTGCTGAAAAAGCTGTAAAAGACCTCCTAGAGGCAAATTTTATTTCTGAAGCCCGGTATTCCACCTGGCTGTCAAATGTTGTACTCGTGAAAAAGAATAATGGAAAATGGAGAATGTGCGTTGATTATACTGATCTCAACCGGGCTTGCGTGAAAGATGCTTTTCCCTTGCCTAACATAAATATGTTGGTCGACAACTCGGCCGACTACAAAACTTTGTCGTTCATGGACGCCTATTCGGGCTATAACCAAATCCCAATGGCCCTGGGCGACAAACACTGCACGGCATTCATGACCAGCTCGGGCAACTATTACTACAACGTAATGCCCTTCGGACTGAAAAATGCCGGAGCAACTTACCAACGCATGATGAACAGAGTTTTCAACAAACAGATCGGCGACATGCTCGAGGTATATATGGACGACATGATCGTCAAATCCCGAGCGGACACCGACCATGCAGCGCATCTCAAGACAGTCTTTGCCCAAGCAAGGCAATGTAAAATGAGGTTCAACCCCGAGAAATGTACGTTCGGGGTTAAGGCAGGAAAATTCCTTGGATTCTATCTAACAGAACGGGGAATCGAAGCCAACCCCGACAAATGCCGGGCATTCTCCGACCTCCCAACACCGACGTCGAAGAAGTCAATACAAATCATGAACGGCATGCTCACGTCACTGTCCCGCTTCGTCACGAAATCCGCTCAGCACGCCCTCCCCTTCTTCAAACTCCTTCGAAAGGAAGCAACCTTCGAATGGAATGAGGAATGCGAGCAGACACTGCGCCACCTAAAGCAAAGTCTGTCTCAGCCGCCCGTGCTATCTCGACCAGACGACGGGGAACCGTTGTACTTGTACTTGGCCGTTTCAAACGAAGCCATCAGCGCAGCCCTTGTCTGCGAGACCCCCGACGGGCAGAAACCCGTCTACTTCACGAGCAAGGCCTTACAGGGGCCCGAAAGCAGATACCAGCAGATAGAAAAGGTTGCTCTGGCCCTCGTCAACGCTGCGAGGAGGCTCAGACACTACTTTCTGGCCCACACCATCATCGTGCGAACCGACCAACTGGTGAGGCAACTCCTGGGTCGGCCAGATATGGCGGGCAGAATGCTAAAGTGGTCCTTGGAACTCTCTGAATTCGACATTCAGTACGAAAGCAGGAAAGCCCTGAAAGCACAGGCCCTGGCCGACTTTGTCGCGGAAATGACCACTCACGACCCTCCCCCGGGGAAAGAACACAAGTGGACCATCTTCGTCGATGGAGCATCCAGCTCGTCCGGAAGCGGCGCAGGAATCCTCCTAGAAAACGAAGAAGGCGTAGTAATCGAGCACTCCTTAGCTCTCTCCTTCCCGACGTCAAACAACCAGGCAGAATACGAAGCCCTGCTCGCAGGACTGCGACTGGCCGAGGACCTGGGAGCCCGCGAGGTACAGATCTACACCGACTCCCAGCTCGTCGCCTCTCAAGTACAGGGGAGCTACCAGGCCAAAAACGAAAACCTCATCGAGTATTTGAACTTAGTCAAAAAATACATGACAAAGTTCGTACGAGCAGAAATTTCACATGTTCCCCGCGAGCAAAACACGAGGGCGGACATATTGTCCAAACTCGCGAGCACACGAAAGAAGGGCGGGAACAAATCCGTCATCCAGGAATCTCTAGCGCGTCCAAGTATCGAACGACCCTCGACTACAGTCGAGATCCATGCCATCGGGGATGCGACGTCCTGGATGACCCCGGTTTATAATTTCCTGACAAAAGGCGAACTCCCATCGAACCAGGCCGAGGCTACCATCACAAAGCGACGAGCATGTTCCTACATGGTTCTCGAGCAGAAACTGTACCGAAGAGGATTCTCCATCCCCCTCCTGAAATGCATCGACGAGTTCGCAGTCCCCGAAGTACTACGGGAGATACACGAAGGGATCAACGCCCAGCACATGGGCGGTAAATCCTTAGTAAGGAAAGCCCTTCGAGCGGGATACTACTAGCTGACGATGCAGCAGGATGCCAAGGAGCACGTCAAGAAATGTGATAAGTGCCAAAAACACGGGGACATGCACCTCGCCCCCCCGCACGAGCTGAGCATACTGTCGTCCCCGTGGCCGTTCGCATGGTGGGGTATGGACATCCTCGGGCCCTTCGTGCAAGGAACCTATCAGAACAAATTCCTCATCGTCGTCGTGGATTACTTCACGAAATGGATCGAGGCCGAGGCCCTCGCAAAGATCACCTCGCACAATATCCTCCGTTTCTACAAAAGAAACATCCTCGCCAGATTCGGAATTCCGCGGGCTCTGGTGACCGACAACGGTACCCAGTTCACCGACCACGGGTTCCAAGACTTCGTCACCAAACTAGGTACAAAACAACATTTCACGTCAGTCGAGCACCCTCAGACCAACGGGAAAGCCGAAGCCGTGAACAGAGTCATCCTCCGAGGACTCAAACGCCGACTCGGCGAAGCCAAGAGGGGATGGGTCGAGGAGCTCCACAGCGTCTTGTGGGCATACCGAACCACGCCCCACTCAACGACGGGCGAGACCCCATTTTGGTTGACGTATGGCACCGAGGCCGTTATCCCAGTTGAAATCATGGAACCTTCCAGACGAACAGAGAACCCCCTCGACGAAGAAATGAACGACGAGGCGCTAAGGGACGAACTCGACCTAGTCGAGGAAATCCGATCGGGTGCAGCCCTGCGCGAAGCCACCCTAAAACAACGAGTGGCTCTACGCCACAACGACAAGGTCATCAAGAGCGAGTTCGAAATCGGCAGCCTGGTATTACGTAGGAACCAGAAGGATTCCCGCGAAGGGAAGCTGGCTGCGAATTGGGAAGGACCTTATCGCGTCCACGGCACCACTGGTACCGGGGCGTACTATCTCGAGCAATTAGACGAAGAGCCATTACCACGACCCTGGAACGCTGCTAAGCTAAAGAAGTACTATAGTTAAAAACTACCAACACCTAGGACCCTCGACCATCGGCACCCGCGCCCAGTCGACGAGGAAAAACGTCTGACTCCGTATAGAGGCTGAGGTACAAGCCCGACATATGGCTAAATCGCACAACATCGCTCAACAAACGAGACCGATCGATAGTGCCCGACGTGGACAACTACACCGAGCACCACCGTCGTAGTACCTGTAAGGCAGAACACCCAGCTCGCGATGGGCAGTTCACGCCAAGGCGAATAGTCCCTACCGGGCTTCGCGCCCGATTGAGCAACTTCGCTCCATATGCCCGACAAGTCATCAAGAATGACGGGCCATCTAAAAGGGTCAAAGGGAAGTCTCTCCCCTCGAGTGCAACACTTAGGTGACTCTGGCCAGTGAAAGAAGGTCGGGCACGTATATAAACGAAAGGCGGGCAAACTCGCCCGCTAAATCACAGCCACTTACGGGCACTCCTCGGGCCCATAACTTAGGCTAAATTTTATGCAAATATATAAGATTTCAAGCACGGGCAAACGATCAAATGTAAAACAGCATTCATTCAAAAAAATGCCCGAAGGCAACAAGGCAAACAAGTATAAACCGACCAAGAAGGCCGGCGATGTTCATAAGGTACAACCAACGGGCACGCAGGCCCAAAAAAATACAAATATCAAAGGCACGCAGGCCCGCTATCCTACAATCAGGCTTCCTCGGAACCATCAGCGTCGACAACTGGAGAGTCAGGCGGGGGCACGATCGCGCCATCCACTATCTGATGTGTGTAGCCCGTCCCCTCAGTGACCAAACCAGGGTTTAACAAGGAAAGTTGGCCGACTGCAGAGTCGAACCCCTCCTCCAGAGCACCGACGCAATCTGCCTCGAGTAGCCGGATATGGGCGACCAGCTCCGATCGACTCTTCAAAGCCGCTATATCCTCCGGCTCGTCCTCGGCAGGAAACATGGCGACTTTCATGTCCTCGATCTGTTGGTTCAAGCGCCCGATGTCGGTCTCCAGACGATCCCTGTCCGCACAGAGAAGCTCTCCCTCCTCGGCTAGCTTCCCCGAAT
The DNA here is from genome assembly GCA_948472305.1 of Vicia faba. Lineage (NCBI taxonomy): Eukaryota > Viridiplantae > Streptophyta > Magnoliopsida > Fabales > Fabaceae > Vicia > Vicia faba. The sequence goes on along the minus strand of OX451738.1, from coordinate 1,060,610,466 downwards.
TTTCTTTCTCCAAGACCAGCATCTCTCTCTCAGCAGCCAGCAGCGATGCCTGCTCGCGGAACATCTCCTCGGAGCGTTCCAAGACAGTCCTTAACTTCCGCAAGCTCGAGGTGAGAGCCGCTTTCTCCTGCTCAAGTTCCTCAATATGGACAGGATCCCCCCCTTCCTCGGACAGCACCAGGGCCATTTCGGCCATTTTCACCAGCCCGACCATGCTGGCGGCCAGGTGCCTCTTCCGATCCTCCTTACTCATCCTCTTGATAGTCTCAGCCTCGTCGGCAACCACGGACAGAGGGAATCTCTCGAAGAAACCCTCCTCTTTGAAGCAAGGGGGGAACCCGAAAGACCTGACGGTGCTGGTGTCCTCGCTGACCACCGGACCGCTTTCCACCCGGGTCCTCTTTCTTTGTATCAGGTCGGCATTTGGCTCGACCTCTTGAACCTCTGGGATCTCGTCCGACGCGGCCCCCGAGCTGGGCGACGAATCCACCCTCACCACCTGAGGAGCGCCCGGACTATGTGGCGGGCCCATCCTCGTTGCCTGGGGAGCCTTCACGACCCTCCTACCCCGCTTTTGGTTGCAAGACAGCTTCAAGAGTCTTTCCCGTCGCCCGGCCATCGAACCTGCATAAAATAAAAGACGGGTTAGTGTCAAGCAAAGTTCATAAATAAATGACGAGCAAAGAAATTCAAGCAACAAACGACCTAGCAGACGAGCAGCCTGTCTGAACGACTGACACTCCACGAGTGCCTTAGTATCAATCGGCCGGGACTCAAATGTCGGATAACCCTCTTCATCCAAGACATCTTCCCCCTCCCTCGTCGCCCACCGGGCGTGGTGGAAGCTGTCGACGAACCGACAAAGAGTGGCATACGCCTTCTCGTCCTCCGAACACATGTTGCCCGCAGTGGTATGATAGTATCCAGTCCCGTGCTCGTAATGCCTGAACATCCAATGCACAGGGAACTTGGCATTGCGGGCCATCACGGGATACCCATCGTTGTCTAAAACCGCCTCCCCGTCATCGTCGCTTATGGGTGCCTCCTCCTCGTACAGGGATTCTAAAGCAGACGTGGTAACTGGCCTCACGACATACCACTTGTCTTTAAAACCCCTTACGGAGTCCATGTACATTTTGAATAGTCTCCTCGACTGTTTTAAGGAGACCCAGTTGTGCTTCCCTCCTCGGGACTGGCGCTGCAGATGAAAAATTCTGAAGAAGAGAGGTATCGTCGCCCCAATCCTCAGAAAGTGACATGTCAGCTCAAACGCCCGGATAAAGGCGAGTGAGTTCGGGTGTAGCTGCGACGGGGCCAGCCCCAGATGGGCGAAGACCCCGGTCTGAAAGTCACTAAAGGGCAGCTGCAGCCCAAGATCTTTGAACGCGATCTCGTACATTGGGAAACTATACTCGGGGTACATCGAGCAGATCTGGGCATTGGAGGTCGGTCGCGTAACAACAAAATTCTTTTGAAAATCAGGCTGACCGTGGCCCGCCTCAAGGACACCATATGGTTTTCGGTCACGCCGGCTATATATCGACGCGATTCCTCGGGGCTCGGCGCCCACCCAATCCAACAGAGGGTCGTCAACAGTATCGATCAAACTCACCGCCTCATCGGCACTTTGTTCCTCCTGTTCGGGGCGTCCAGAGGAGCACGGCTCGTCCGCCATGGTTACCTACAGAGCACGGGAAACCAGTCAATTGGGCACGAAACCATACGCTCGACGTAGCGGACCAGATGTAGTGTACAACAAACCACGTCGTTCCATGCACGACCACAAAAGTTAGTTTGCAACAAGAAAGCAGTCGCCTCCCCGACGTCCAGATAACTCGATGGGCCCTTCTCCAAACCGCCTGAGCAAACCGACAACGCGGTCACTCTCCAACATGCCGACCCAAGGTATGAACATGGCGAGCAACATCATGAAACCTACGGCCAGAACTATGAACATACCGGGCACGATCATGAATCAAGCGCCCTGGATCATGAAGACCCCGGGCAGCGCTGCAGATTATTATCTAAACTATGTATCTACCGGCCACGAGCATGTGTTTGCCGGTCCTAAGCATGAATATGTCGAGCTAAACATGAGTTTACCGGGCTAGTCCCACGCGCACAGTCCCTAAAACGTCTACAACGCTGAAAATCATGCATTACAACAGGAAAATAAAGAAGATAAGTCACTTACTTGAATCAAGAAGTGGATTCGGCTACGGAGGAAAAGAATCTGTAACAGAGATCGCAGCTATGAAAAATCTGGAAGAACAGCAGCAGTAGGAGCACAAAGAGTAGAAACGAGTTATGGGGCCCAAGGATCCTATTTATAGTGGTGACGTGGAATACCAAACGTCACCTCGGGCAACCACGGAGTTTCTCTCCTCGACGCACTGCTCACAACGCAATGATGACCCTATCATCATAGGGTGGCGGCACAGTTCCCGAAAGATACCTCGTGTGCTCGACAGACACGCGCCGGTGAGGATCCTCCGAGCATCCGCCACGAAAGATTTATCTTCGAGCACGACACGGAGAGGCCCTCGAGGACCTGCATCTCTGACCCGGGCGCGAGACCCCGAAGCGGAAACGACCTGAGATCAAGCCATGGCTCCTAACAAAGGAACCACGACTTGGGGGGCTCCTGTTCTGGACCGGGCCCGACAGGCCCAATAGCATTGCTAAGGCCCAATCCAAATGGACTTGCTGAGGACCACGCCGACCAAAGGGTCACAGTCGTGGCCGAAGCGCTCCCTGAGGTCACTTGCTCGACCTCTACATCTCCAGCTCGACATCCTGCTGTCCAGCTCGACATCACCTCGAGCACCCCAACTAGGGCAGACTCAGTCCACTGCACTCCCAACGAGACCCTGAAAAGACCGCGTCTCCATCCGCCCGCACTTCACGCAGAACATCCAGGAAGGGGACCACGTGCGGGTCCCCACTACGCACGTAGAACCCGGCAGTTCCTCCATTGGGCCAAACCTGCCCGGCCCAAGGAAGGAACCTTGGCCCAGCGCTGGGGGCTATAAATACCCTCTGTTTCCAGAGGGTCAGGTATTCATCATTCTACCCATACTTACTATTGCCTGCTCGTGCTTCTACTTACTTCAGCATTGGAATGTCTTGCAGGTACCCCCCCCCCCCCCCCACCTCGTTCAAAACTTTTAGCTCGGAGCCAGCCGTGACGGTCCAAGTCTGATCAGGACAGATCAAAAATCAAGAAATTACCTATTATCTTTTGCATCCTTAGAGCATCTTCCATCCATTTTCAAGCTTTGCACATAAAATAAAGGTTGAAGTTCACATATCCAAGATCATTGTGGAAAAATAATAGGCTTAAGGTGATAAAAATTGATCAAGTTATGGTAATTTGAAATCATACAAGGGAAATTTAGGGTTCATCTGGAGGACTTGTAATCTTTCTTCACCATCAAGTTTCTTCCATACAAAATTTCCTTGAAACTTTTGAAGTGATTTATTAAAAGCCCTTTGAAGAAAAGGATGTCTTTGGAATCACTCACAAATAAAAAAAGATTAGCAAGATATACCCCTTTGAAGTTCAAAACCCTAGCTCCTAAAACCAGAAAATGCCTTGGGAAACCTTTGCAATTTTGACCAACCTTCTTGCACAAATACCTTTTCTATGTGATTATAAGTTATTGAGAATGATAAGTAGAAAACATTTCAACCAAACCACTTACCAATATTTGGAATTGAAGGAGATATGCACTTGTGATCATTGAAATCAAAGACTTGTACATTTGAGTCAAACTTCTTTGATCAACCCTTGTACTTTTGAACTAAATTTGACAACTTGAGTCACGATGAATCATAAAAGACTTTTTCATGAAATTACTTAAAAACATCTTTAATGATGAGGCTTGAGCCTTAATGAAGCTTTGTTGAGGAAGGAACAAAAATAAACTCATGAATCCCTAATCAATCTTGAAGGAATGCATTGTTCTTTCACCTACAACATCAACAATTAAGGCAAGCACTCATTGCATTTATTACTTAAAGGATAATCAATACAAAACATAAATAATCATAAAATACAAGTCAAGGTGCTTGGTGATTACTCCTAGAGAAAAAGCTAAAGATAGGGAGAAGAACCAAACCCTAATGTGATCTTGTTGTGATTGAATTGAGATGATGTGATGAAGGGATCCTAGGGGCGAAAATTAGGGTACAATAGTGGATCCTTTTCTACACTGGTGAAGGGAACTTGATCAATAATAGGTACTCCTAATAGTTGATAGAACTCTTCCATTGTGGGCACCAATTGATAATTGGGAAAGGTGAAAGAATGATGTTTAGGATCAAATAATTGAAAGAGCACAGACATCATTTCTTCTTTAAAGCTTGAGGTAACCAGATTGAGAAGCCGACCATGTTTAATACGTTTTTTATATCACTCGTTGTATACGAGGTGAAAGTTTGCGACTGAACACGCATTTGAATTAACTGAGAAACTACCCTGCCCCAAGTTTTGATTGAAGGTTTCAATTTGCGTAAAAAGGAAACTCCTACTTCTTTGGCTCGAAGGGGTTGACTAGGGATTATCCTCCTTATAACTCCAGTGTTTAGGAATTGAAACAAACACCTGTATATCATCAGCAAGGTCTTGTCCAAAAGCATACTGTATGAGATTATGGCATTTTTTCGTCATCCTCCCTCAAAAGGCTTGCAACTTTTAAAACAAGAGTTGAATATCATAAAGGGAGTAAAAAGAATAATTTAAATAGAATGAAAATGAATGGATTAATTCAAGACAAACATATTTAATACATTAATGAAAATGACCAAAGTTTTGACATATAGATAAGTGTTTAAGTAAACAAAGAAATTATAACTGAAAATTCGAATAAACAGAAAATTTCCTCGCCCATATCGTCACTTCATATGGATGCCCTTGAGGGGGTTATAGAAAATCTCCATTTAACCATCTTGTGTGAACTCCAACTCTCCTCCGTCGATCAGGTTTTGAATCTTGTACTTCAGTGCCCAACAATCGTTTGTATCATGCCCAGGACTGTCGGAATGATATGCACTAATGGCATCTGGATTGTAGTTAGGAGAAGAAGTTTTGGGGTTTGGATGAGGTCATATCGGCGTAATCAGATTCATCCTTAACATGTGTTCCAATGCCTAAGACAGTGGTATGTTGATGTTAGTAAATTGTCTCTCGGGCTTGTTCTGCCTTTGCTGATTTTCCCGTTGACGAGATCATTGTTGAGCCCGTGACGTAGCGGTAATTTGGAAAGATCTATTCTCCCTTGAACCGGCTTCTTGTCTCATGGGAGTCTAGCTGGTGACTTGATCCCCAATCTTGACCATTTGTTTCATACGGTTGCAACCGTCTTGATGAAGTTTGTTGACAAGGGTCATTAGCTCTTCTTGTCCCCGAGCTAAGTTTTGGATAAGAGCCATCTGGCCCACCAGTTGTCCTATCATCTGGACTTTCATTGTTGCCATTTCAGTTTATAGCCATTCCAACTGGTCATCCTTGTTATCCTCGGGATTCCCCATGATCATGCCCCTAGTGAGGAGCGCCTTCACCTCTTCTTGCCCCTTGGATAGGTTCAAGAACATTTCCTAAAGTTGAGAATTTTGAGTCTGAATGTCCTTGATAGTTTTTTCTAGAGCCATCTCTATTGAAATAAACAGTAAGCGGATGAGAGACATGTGTGGGAAAAGCATGTCATGATATGATGCATGGTGTGTGGATGCATGTTTTCAAGGATCTCGCAGGGTAAACACAAGAAGATGCTAGAAATTGAGTTTTGATCAACAAATTTGATTAGAGAACTCCATACCGGTGGATGTCCTTCCACGAGAATCAAGCTCACCATGTCAAGTGGGTCATATCCCTTGACTGAAGTTAACGTGCTTTGGTCTTTGACGATGTTTGATTAGAGAATGAATCCTTTTGCCCCTTGATAGGCGTCTGGTTCAACATGACCCTGCATCATAGACCCTTGAGATCCTTGAAATGGTTATTGAAAATGCTATGGTATGTTGTCATGATGTTATGTACAAGTATGCAAAGTAAGCAAGTTGTTAGGTACAAATAGTCATATATACGCTAAGCAGACAAATCCTTAGGTTTAGGCTTGCATGAGGTTCGTAGGTAAGTACCCTCTTGAAGTTTAGTTGGCTCAAACTATCTTAGAAAGTAAACAGGTTCTAGGGAATCTCAATGTCATTGATCTTTCTTCATCGGGCATTATTTCAGCGTAAGCCTCTTTATTGGCGATTGAAATATACCGAAAGTTTGATCTCAATGAGCGTGGTATCGAGTATCAACCAACTTTGGACTGCACCAAAGCCGGCTACCTCACTACTTCCTAATGGCCAAGTTGTACAATTAAGGTTCTAAGGTCAACTAGTGCTTCATGACACCACACAACGGCCCTGTATTCTCCTTGACTACTCAAGGGCTACCGGTACCAACAAATGTGTCACACTAATATAGCTATTGCTTAGACCATGTCGATATACCCCGTACAGTTTCCACAATCTATTGCAACTTACCTAAAAGGTTCCCCAGATCCGGGTAGAGGATCAAAACAAACCCAAACAAGGAACCAATGTAAAGCATGCAAGTCAAACAAGGAAATCAAGTAAAGGTGATCTAGACCTAAGGTAACCCCACTTTTAAGTCTATCCCCAGTAGAGTTGCCAGTTCTATAATACAGTGGGAGAACTAACTTGGGTGTTTTGCTTTTGATTGCAATTGTTGCGGATAGCAAGATTCGCCACCGAATTTTCTTTTATCCAATAAGGAAAGGCTGAAAAGAACAGAAAAGTCCTTTTGAGATTATTTCTTGAGTTCGGGGGGTAGGTTATGAAAAGGGAAGGTATTAGCACCCTTTCCATCCGTAGTTATCTACGGGCTCTTAGTTTCTTGCTATGTCACTTTCTTTTGTTTGAAAATGTGCTTGTGGTGTGGGTTTTGAAAACATTTTGAAAACGTCTTTGTAATGTTTCTCGTCTTTATAAGAACGCGTACAAAGTGTTGTTTGGAAAATAGTTCAAATATGTGTTTGTGGAATTTGTTTTTGAAAGTGATTTTGAAAAGTGTCTTTGTAATGGTTCTCGTCTCTATAAGAACGCATACAAAAAGCTTTGTCTTTTGAAAATGTTTCAAAATGAAAGTGTGAGTGTATAAAAATGATTTTATTATGAGCAGGAGAGCAACTAGGAGCATCCTACCTACTCAAAAGGTCATAAATGTTCTTTTCCTCCTCCTTTAAATGTTGTTATCTTACCATTGATTTGGTAAGAATCCCCATCATTAAATGTGAAGGGACGGGCGTGGGTCATCGTATATTCATGATAGTAATATTGTGAGATATGTTAGCATTTCTCTTGAGGGACTAGATCATTTGTAAGGCAACATTCGAAGCATCATCGAGGGACTATGATCTTGTATTTTTTTTATTGTTTTTGCTAAGATGCCTCAAATACATAACATGACCATTTTTATAAGGCAACAAGTGGAGTTAACCCTAGAGGTGCATGTGTGCAAGTGTTTGCATTTCATGCTTGATTTTTCTTGAATTAGGGTTTTCTAAGTATTGATTTTATATTTCCATACAAACCCTAATTACTAGCATTTATATGAAAGCGATAAATTGCGGAAATTAAATATCCTACGCTATTACAATCACTTGGAGATGGGTGTACAAATTTACGAATGGGGGTTGCAAGAAATTAAAGTCCTAATTATATTTTACAACCATATTGAAATAATTTACAAGGATTGCAATGTAAAAATAGATTTGTTTTGTTTTTGTTAACAGAAGAAATAAATTTGCTTAAGGAAATGTTTTTAGTCTTTTTGTTTTTTCTTAAAGAAATAAAGGAAAGTATATAAAGTATTTTTTGGTGTTTTTGATTAATGAAAATAAAGGTGATGATAAAAATAATAAGAGAATAAGAGTTAAATTCATCATGTTTCCAAAATAAGAGAGAGCAAAAGTTCTAACTCGGGCACGCTGCAAATCAGAAAGAAAATGTTAGCAGAAATGGGGAAGGCCAGAAGTTCTGGATCCGAGCGCGCTAAAGTTCTGGGGTTGCTGGAAACAAAAGAAAGCCTAGAAGTTCTGATTGCTGAGAGAGCCTAGAAGTTATGATGTAGTTGGAAACCTAGAAGCTCTAGTGTTACTGGAAGGCTAGATGTTCTGGTTGTTGAGAGAGCCTAGAAGTTCTGATGCAACTGGAAACCTAGAAGTTCTAGTGTTACTAGAAGGCTAGAAGTTCTATTAATGGGTAAGTGAAGTGAAGATGTTGTTAGATGAGAATATCTAGAAGTTCTGGTCTAGGAGTACTATTTTGACAAACAAAGGGGGTAAAAATGTTAAGAAATAAACATAAAACATTCTTCTGGGGCTAGAACCCAGGACCCTTAACACTAATGCCTTGTGCGCGCGCTCACTACCACTGGAGTGGTTGTACATCCGGTATTAGAAGAAAAAACATAACCATATATTACAAAGTAAGTTCTGATGATGAACTTTATCTTCTTCTTCACGCCAGCCAGAGTATCTGCAACTTAGTCATTTCTCAACAAAAAAATGGAAAATGCAAACATAGAAGTTATGGAAAATTTCATCATGGTTTTAGAAATAAAAAGCATCAAAACTATAAACCAGAAGCAAGCATGAATTTTGTTAATCCTAATTCTAAACCTTAATTTTCCTAAGAAGTTCCGATCTGAAATTCTCTCTACTTAGGCCATATAAATGAAATCTATAAGTATGTACAGATTTAGAGACATGATGTCTACATTGTGTCTTTGAAATTACAAGCCTAACAATGCCTAAATAATGCGATGAAAATCAGAAGAAGCTTACCTTGCAGCTGGAAATTGTGTTGTGACTTAGAGTCTGGTTCAGATTGCTGTGATGTTCTGGTCAGCTTCCTCAAGTTCTATGAAAGCTAAAGCAACCCTTAACTTGAGTTATGGATGGTTGGAATACTCTGGAGCAGTCAAGATGCAAAGTTCTGATTTTTTGAAATGGAGATTGGTGAAGACTGTATTACAGTTTGAAAACAGAAGTTGGGAAAGCTTCTACGTGTATACCAGAAATTGTATGGATGATTTGGCTAAAAAATGCACAAGAAAAAATTAGAGTTTGGATGCAAAAATCAAAAACTAGCAGGTTTTGTGTTTGTGTTGCAGTTTCAGGTTCTTGTGAATTTTCAGTAAGGTTTCAGGGATTTTTTCTCAATCTCTCGAATCATCCCTCAGTTTGTAACTGAAGTTTAATTTATAGGCAAAGGATTTAGAAGCTTGGAGAAGTCAGAAGTATAGCCATCATGTTTTATGGATCGTTGACTTATTTTTTAAGCAAGTTTAGACAAGCATGTTTCAAGGCAAGATAAGGTGGTTAGCAGCTTTAAACACGCCTAATTTGAGTTTGTAGGCATGATTTGTGGGGAAGTACACTCAGAAACAAAGTAAAGTAAGGGCTCAAAATAAACTTTGTACAAAAAGTTTGATTTTCACTGACAGCAGTGGTACTTTCATGCCACACGTGGGAAGATCTTTTGGATAAAGACTCAAAAGTTGGTGTGAGCATTAAATGATGATGATATTTAACAAGCAAGAAGGCCTGCAACATGAGATTATGTAGCATAGCTTGAAACTGGATCAAAAGTTCAGCATAAACGTAACTTAGATTAAGAACAAATGTCCAACTTCTGATCTTTGATTCTCCCTACTTCAGCATGATCTAAAGGAGTTCTCAGACTTTTCATAAAGCTTGTAATATGCTTTGCAACCCCTCTTTGAATCATTTTTGCAAACTCTGATTATACCTACATGAAAACTGGCCCAGAAGTTCTAATCAAATTCTGACTTGGAAATATTCAGAATTTACTAAGTGTTTTAGTTTCGTGGACGTGTCTTCAAGGACTTGAAATCCCAGCATTTCTAGGAGGAGTTATGTTATGCAATGTTTTAGATCTCATTGAGATCTACAACTCTTGTGTCAGAAGTTCTTCCTGAATCAATTCGCATCATGATGAAAATCTGGCCAGAAGTTCTGGTCTTATCATATTTTCTTAACACTTAGAAAAATTTCTAAGTGTTTAGAACTTTGACTTTTCCAAAGTAATTTTTGACTTTTGATTTTATTGATGAACCAACTTCATATTCTAACATGTCTTGAAGAAATGTGATTCTTGGAAATTTAATTTTAATCAAAAAGTCAAAGTTTGACTTTTCAGTGTGCATTTTGACCATTTTGCCCTTGTGCCAATTCCAAACCTAAATTGATGTATCAGTGCTGCAAACTTGAGTCATGGAAGATCTTGTGAGAAAATTCTTGAGAAATGAGAAGGAAAATTTTGGGGTGCAACACCATGTCTTTTGGTGAACAAAGAATTATCAGGAACCCTTGATGCTAACTCTTGGAGTTGAGGAGGCACTTTTACGAAGCTAATTTAGATGGTATTTCTGCGAGTGGAAGCCATATCCTACAAAACAGGAAAAAGATAAATCTATAGGTCCTTGAAATAGTTAGTAACCGGGTTCTAAGCAAAGCACACGAGGCCTTAGGTTTAGGCTTGCAAGAGTTTTATAGGTAAGTACCCTCTTGAAGTTTTAGTTGGTTCAACTTGTCCAAAAGGAAAGTAACTGGGTTCTAAGGAATCTTAATATCATTGATCTTTCTTCATCGGGCATTATTTCAGCATAATCAATCTTTTCTTGTGGCCAAAATATCCCGAAAGTACGATCTCAATGAGTGTAGTATCGAGTATCAACCAACTTCAGTCTTGCACCAAAGCTGGCTATCTCACTACTTTCTAATGGCCAAGTTGTTCAACTAAGGTTCTATGGTCAGTTATTGCTTCATGACATCACTCATCGGCCCCGTATTCTCCTTGATTTAACTCAAGAGACACCAGTACCCACAAATGTTTTACACTAACGTAGCTATCGCTTTAACCATATCGGTTTATGTCGTACAGTTTCCACAATCTATTGCTACTTACCTAGTATTCCCCAGATCCGGGTATAGGATCTATACAAGAAATAAACCCAAGCATAACTCACAAATTTAAAGAAAACAAGGCAAACATGTAAAGCAAATAAACGTGATCTAGCTCTTAAGGTAACCCCACTTTTAGTTAATATTCACTAGCAGAGTCACCAGTTCTGTAATACGGTGGGAGAACTGACGGGTGTTTTACATTTTATCGCAATTGTTGCAGATAACAAGATTCGCCGCCGACTTTTCTTTTATCCAATAAAGGAATGGGTGAAAAGAATAGGAAAGACCTTTTGAGATATTTTCTTGAGTTCGGGGGGTAGGTTATGAAAAGGGAAGGTGTTAGCACCCTTTTCATCGGTAGTTATCTACGGGCTCTTAATTGCTTGATAACTTTGAAATGCTTTTGTGTTTGTGTAAGTTCGAAGATATTTTGAAAACGCCTAAGTTTGGAAAACTTTGCAATGATTCTCATATTGTTGAGATTTCATACAAAGTGTTGGTTTTGAAAATATTTATTAAAAAGGGAAGTGTTTGGAAAGATGTTTGAAAATGCCATTGTAAGGCCATTTTGTAATGATTCTCATATCATTGAGAATATATACAAAAATATTTGTTTTTGAAAGATGTTTTGAAAGTGTGAGGTGTGAAATGGTTTTGTTTGTGAATAAGCAATTACGAGCAATCTACCTACTCAAAAAGTCTTTTTTATTTTCCTCCTCCTTTAGATAGTGCTAGTTTACCATTGGTTAGTAAGGAGCCATATCATTGGATGCGAGGGACGGACGTGGGTCGTCGTACAGTCATAGAATACAACTTGTAAGATGTTTTAGCAATTTGTCGTAAGGGACTAAGATCGTTTATCAAAGACATTATTGAAGGTTCATCGAGGGACTACGATCTTTTTATCGAGGGTCTTTGCTAAAACATCTCACGTTCGAGGGAGATGATTGTCTTTATCCGAGGCAACAAGTGTGGTTACCCTAGAGGTGCATGTATGCAAAGTGTATTGTTTTCATGTATTTTATCTTGCATTTAGGGTTTTCTAGTATTGATTTTAAGTCTTGCCATACAAACCTTAATTACTAACAGTAATATGGAAAACAATAAATTGCCGAAATTAAACATCCTACGCTATTACAACGCTTTTGGGAATGGGGATACAAATTTACAAATGGGGATGACATGTAAAATAAACCCTAATTACTATTACAAGATTTTGATAGTTACATAAATTGTAATCCGAAACAATAGAATGTATAAAAATGTAAAAATGAAGAAAAGAGAAAAGAAAATTGTTTTTATGGAAAGGGTTTTAATTAACCTAATTAAACTAATTAATTTACAAGAGAAATTAATAAATTATTTAACAAAATCTAAAGTCTAATTTAATTAATTAAAAAAAATAAAATTAGATAAAACCTAAGAGATTAATTAGTCAAGAAAATATTTTTGGTATTTTATTTATAAAAATAAATAAAAGTAAAAATAAAATAAAATTAGAAAGTTTTTAGTCTAATAATTTAAGAAAATATATTTTTGTGTATATATATATATATATATATATATATATATATATATATATATATATATATATATATATATATATATATATATATATATATATATATATATATATATATATATATATATATATATATATATATATATATATATATATATATATATATATATATATATATATATATATATATATATATATATATATATATATATATATATATATATATATATATATATATATATATATATATATAATAATCAAATAAAAATATAAAAAAATATAAAAAATATTGGGCTTAGGTGTTGGAAAGTAAAAAGGGTGTGAAAAAGTAGTAAAAGTCCAGGCCCAAGTATATGTTTTTGTTTTTGTTTAAGAATCGAAAATAAAAAAAAAATAGCAATGGGCCAGTGGTATAATCAGTAGCAAGGGGGGATAGGAAAAAATGATGAGGCCCAAGGTCCAGGAGCCCAGCTGCGAAACAAACAAAAAAAAAGGCAAAATAATATGAAAAACACAAAATGGGACGCTAGGGCTCGAACCCAGGTCACTGGTAACCAATGCCTTATACGTGCGCGCTCTGCCACTAGGGTGGTTGTTTCATTCGGTAATAGAACAAGTTGCAATAAATTTAAAATAAACTCATTCCTGACTATACTTCATCTTCTTCCTCACGCCACATTTTTGAACATCTGAACTTACTCATTTCTCAACCATTTCAGGAATTATAAACAACAAATTTGTTAGAAATTTCATCACGATTTTAAATATGTAAATAACATGAACTAACACTCAAAGATGAGCACGAATTTCTGTTGGTACCAAATTCTGACCTAAGTTTTCTGTAAGTTCAACTTCAAAATTCGCATCACTCAGGCAAGATAAATGAAAACTAAGGGCATGATTAGCTTCAGGGCAATGATGTCTACATTTTATCTTTACAAAATAATTATTAATGATGCTTGTATGAGAAGTTCAAAGTTGAGGAAAATTACCTCAAAATTGGAAATCGTGTTTTGAGTTTGATCACTCCTGGATGTGTTGTGATAATCTAAATAACTTCAGTGGACTCCTAGGAAGCTAATGCAAAGCTTACTTTAGATTGAGAGTGGTTGAATCTCCCTGTAGAAGTTAATGTGTAGATGACTGTTTTTGGAAATGGATAATGGTGATGGAGCTATTACAGTTATGTAACAAGGTCCTGGATCACTTCTAAATGATGTATGGAAGCTTTGTGATTAATTTTGAGTGAGAACGCACAGGTGAATGTGAGTTTGGAATTCAAAGTCAGAAATGGAACAAAAATAGAGTTTGAGAGCAATTCTAAATTTGAGGGAGTTTCAGGGAGTTTCAGGGCTTATGCATTCGCGTGTTAGGTTACATATGACCTATCTATTTATAGGAAAGAGGTTTGGAAGCTTGAAAGGATCAGATTCACAAGATCACATGTTATGGTTTTTTGACTTGTTTTTGAAGAAAGCTTGACAAATATAGTCCCTAATGCATGGTACAAAGACTTGTAGGGTGGTTGACAGGATCTAGACAAGTTGCTTATGGCTTTGAGATTGTGTATGTGCAGAAGGAACAAGTGAAAAGCTCAAGGAGAGTGGACTTTGTGATAAAATCCACTTTTCTAAAATGGCAATGTTACCTTTGTGCCAAAAATGGATTAATCACTTGGACAATGGCTAAAATGCTTGGAAAATGGCTTAATTAGTTGTCTAAGCATTTAATTATTGAGTTATTTTCAAGTTTGAAGCCTGCAAAGTTAGATTTATACAGCATGGCTTGAGATTTGGTTGTGTGTTCTTCATGAAAATGCCCTAAATTTCAAGAATGGATGCCCAACTTCTTCTCATCGATTCTCTTAACTCAAGAATGATCTCTTCAATTTCTTTGACATTTTGGAAAGCTTGAAACATTGTATACAGCATTAATTTTCTCCACTTTGGCTAAATCATCTTGGAACTAGGTGAAAATTGGTCAAGAAGTTAGGTCAAAAATCTGCCTAAACTAGTTGAAAATTTCACTAAGTGTTTTATGAAAAATGTCATGACTTCATGAGCCTATATCTTCAAATCTAAGAATTTTTTGGACATCAACCCTCTAATACAAAGTTGTAGAGTTCATCAAGATATACAGCTTTCATGTTGAAAGTTTTCCTTGAATCATCTTGCATCTGGGTGAAAAATTGTCATGAAGTATTGAAATTATCAATGTTAAAAATACTTAGAAATTTTCTAAGTATTGAAAACTTTTACTTTTTGTGGAATTTCTTGACTTTCTTGATTCTTGATGATCAAGTTTGATATTTTGAGTATCTTGATGAATCTTGACCTTTTAAATTCAATGTTGACCAAAAATTCAAAGTTTGACTTTTTGTGTATCTGTGTTGACTTTTCATCAGTTGATCAAATTTCAAATATCAATCCAATGATCTTGATAAGTGATTTGAGCCATAAAATTATGTCAAGATATTGTCTTTGAATCATTAAGATCATGCTTCAATCCATTAGGTTATGTACTAGGTCAAAAGTCAATGATCAATCATTCTCAATCAAAACCCTAATTTTGACCATTTTGTCCCTTTGATGATTTGAATGTTTTTCTTGAGGAATTGTGACCAACCCTTGATCAATTGATAAATATGACTTCAAAATGTTGATGTTTGCCAAAAATCATGAAGTTTTACTGTATGTTGACCACAATTGACTTTTTACCCAATATAGTTGATTTTCAGTCATCTGAGCAATTGAGTGAGCAAATTTGTGATGCAAGGCTTAAAACTTGGTATGAGAAATCTTGAAGACCTATAATGAACTATGAAAGTAATTTGAGGAATCAAAAGTAAAATTTTCCTTGATAAAATCAATACCCTAATTTAGAGGCTCGGTGCTTAAGAGGTGAGCTTGTCTGATCAAACTCTTGAGAATCCTTGAGCATTTGAGATCTTTTGTGAGAAATGTCTTGAGAATAGAGAGGGGAAATTTTGGTTACAACAACTTCATTAGTAATTTAAAAAATTGAAATTTCCTCTTTGGGCTTACAATGAAAGTACAAAGGTCTCTAAGAGGCAATAATAATATAAACTCCTAAGATTCAACACTTTCTTCTAGCTTGTGTAGAATCGAGCTTCAAAGGTGTCTTGTTCCCCCTTGAGTTGAACCCAGAACTTCTTCCTAACTGGCCTGTCCACCCTTGGTTGATTACTTCTTTGTTGATCAGACGTAGGCTTAGGAACCATAACAGCCCCCATTATTGGTCAGCGTTCGGCCCTATCTTGGTTTCTTTGCGGATATATGGCAGCTACCTCTTTCTTCCCGATGAAAGGCTTCCTTACAGTTGTAGAAGAAGATGTATCCTTCTGAATCTTTCCACTTTTAATGCCGGCTTCTACCCTCTATCTGGTCAATATTAGTTCAGTAAAGCCAGCGGATGAACTTCTGATTAAATGATTAAAGAAAGGACCAGATAAGGTGCCTAAGAACATGTCTACTAATTCTCTCTCAAACAGAGGGGTTGAACTCTTCCAGCCAAATCTCTCCAATTTTGTGCATAGTCCTTGAAACCTTCATTAGAAGCCATGGCCATACTCTGGAGTTGAGTACGAGTAGGCGCCAAATCAGTATTGTATTAATATTGCTTGTAGAAAGTTGCGGCAAGATCTTCCCAATTGTGAATGTTGGCTCTTTCTAGTTGGTAGAACCAATCAAGTTGAGTTCCAGATAGACTGTCTTGGAAGAAGTGCACGCACAAGTCTTTATCAGCGGTATGGGGTTGGATTTTCCTCACATATGACCGGAGATACATTTTAGGTAATGACACTCCGTCATATTTGGAAAATTAAGGTACTTTGAATTTCGGAGGAATCACAATCCCCGACACTAGTCCTAATTCCTCAAAGTTCAAGCCTGGCACCTTTTGGATTTCCATCGCGCTCAACCGCTCTTCGAGATGTCTATACTTGTCATCAGCTAGAGGGTACTGTTCCTCAGAGTAATCTTCCTCTTCTTCTTCGTCTTCCGATTCTGACGAGACAATTGTTTCCTTTCCTTTCCCCTCTCCTTCATCGGATTTTGTTGCAAAGTTCAAAGTCCTTCTTGTATGCTCGTGAAATCTTCTCCCCATGTTTAGACTCCAGTTACCTTCTTTGTCTTCTTTTTCCTCTCTTCAGCCAGAAAAGTCTTCAATTCTTCTTTCCCCTTGGCTAGGGTCATGAGCAACTGTTGAAACTGCGTATTCTGAGCTTGGAGATCTTTCACTGTTTGCTTGAGATCCATCTTACTGAAATAAACAGTAGAGAGATGAGGAGACTTGTTGCAAAAGACCTGTTTATGTTATAATGAATGATATATGCATATGCAATATTTTCAAGGATTTCAAAGATTTAAATTTGTTTTAGACAAAAAGGAAACACACGTTATATTTATAAGATAAATTTTGAGTACATCAATGCCCCTTGGGAAAAATAATACAAAAACTCTAAGATAAAAAAGTAGTACGCATCCTCTTTGGTGAAATGTAGGCATTCAGAGTCCGCTCCTCATGAAGTAGCCTAGTGAGTTCCAAAAACTTCTTCTCGCTTGCGTAGAATTGGGCTTAGAAAGTATCTCGCTCTCCTTTGAGTTGTATCCAATCCCTTTGTAGGTCTTCAAGAGATGTGGGCATGTCAGGATGTAGGATAGTGTATGGAACATCTCCCTCCATGACAGGCTCAATGATTACCAGGAGAATGGAAGGGTAAGGCATCATAAGACTCTAAGCACGAGTTCGTACCCATTTGAGGTAAGGCTCAAGAGGGATGGAATTCTTTTGCCCCAAAGTCTTGCTATACACCTTGTTTAGCATCCTCCAAGCTCGGATAAATCTCTGGCGGAGACCTTGATCGTCATTGTCGTAGTAGAATACCAAACCATGAATTAGCATCTCGTACGGGCCATCCCTTCAGGCGTAACCAAACTACCTTAAGGCTAAACATGGGTTGTAGGTTATTCCTCCCCTAATGCCAAGTAAAGGGACATTAGGGAATTATCCACAACGGTCGGCAATGATAACATTCTCTTTGGATCGGGAGCACCAATGAATGTCTGAATGTTTGAGCGTCATCAACCTTTGTGACCACCTTGAACCTTGCTCATTCTTTAATACATATTGGGGAAGATGAGAAATAAACCATCTTTCCAAGAGAGGAGTGCAACACATAAGGACACCTCTTTTCCTCATTGTGCGAGTGTGAAAAGAGTGTAGGATATCCCCTAGCAATGTAGGCATCGGGTTGCATGATATGAAGATTTTGACGGTGTTCACATCTATGAGTTGGTCAGAATTTGGAAATAAAACCATCCCATAGATGAGGAGAGCCACAATTTCCTCAAAGGCTTGCAAGTCTAAGGAATTCCAACAGCTTTGGGCTTTCTCAAACAGGAACTTTGCTAAGAAACCTTTGACATCACTCTTTGTTTCCCAATGGGTTGTGACATCAGATGAGTGCAAGTGTAGAGCTTGAGCAATCTCTTCTGGCTTTGGATCTCTTTCCGTACCATTGAAAGGTAGTTGATTGAGAATAGGAATCCTCAAGATTTGGGAGAATTCTTCCAAAGTAGGCACAAGTTGATAGTCGGGGAATGTAAAGTAATGGTGCAAAGGATCAAAGAACTGAAAAATCACCTTTATCATATCCTCATATATGTTGGAGGTGACCAAGTTGAGTAGGCGACCATGCCTATCGGTGAATGGAGAGTTTTCAAGAATCCTTGAAGCTAGCTCCTTAAGTTGTGGAGGGATCCTCACAAGGTTGACTTGAATAGTTTTCCTGCGAAGTGAATCCATATCCTACAAAACAACAACAAAGATGAATCCCAAACTCCTTGAAATGGTTAGTGGATGTGTATAATGTTCATGATGTTCATGATGTCATGTACAAATATGCATATACAAACAAAGTAAACAAATCCTGAGTTTTAGGCTTGCATGGGGTTTTATAGGTAAGTACCCTCTTGAAGTTTAGTTGGCTTAAACATGTCCTAGTAATAGTAATTGGGTTCTAAGGAGCTCAATATCACTGGATTGTTTCCTTGGTCATTGTTTCAGCTCAAGCCTCTTTAATGGCGATCTAAATATCCCAAGAAACCAAACCTCAATGAGTGTAATATCGAGTATCTACCAACTTCGGACTGCACCAAAGTCGGTCATCTCACTACATCCTAAAGGCCAAGTTGGTCAAGTAAAGGTTCTAAAAGTTCATTAGTGCTTCATGACATCACTCAGCGGCCCTGTATTCTCTTTGATTAACACAAAGGCTACCAGTACCCACAAATATGTTGCACTAACGTAGCTATTGCTTAGACCATGTCGGTATACCCTACACAATTTCCACAACGTATTGCTACTTACCTATAATGTATCCCAAATCCGGGAAGAGGATTCAAACCCAAAAAAAGAACCATAATGTAAAGCATAGAAGTCAAACAAAGAAAGCAAGTAAACGTGATCTATCCCTAAGGTAACCCCACTTTTAGAATTTTCCCCAACAGAGTCGCCAGTTCTGTGATACGGTGGGAGAACTGACTTGATGGTTTTGCGTTTGATCGCAAATGTTGCGGTTAGCAAGAATCGCCACCGACTTTTCTTTTATCCAAAAAGGAAAGGTGAAAAAGCACAGGAAAGACCTTTGAGATTGTCTCTTGAGTTCTGGGGGTAAATTATGAAAATGGAAGGTATTAGTACACTTTTCATCCATGGTTTTCCATGGACTCTTAGTTAATTTCTAGATCACTTGCTTTTGTTTGAAAATTGTGCTTTGTGTGGTTTTTGAAAGTATTTTGTAAAGAGGCCATTGTTTAGGAAATATTTGTAATGATTCTCGTTCGTAAGAATGTATACAAAGATGTTGATCTTTTTGAAAATGTTTTTAATATTTGTAAGATGTTTGGAAATGTGTGTGTTTGTTTTGAAAATAGAAAGGATATTTGTTTTGAAATGGAGCATGTTATGTAAAAGCGATAAATAGTGAAATTTAAAGTTACTACGCTATTACAACATTTGTGGCAGGGGGTATAGAATTTATGAATGGGGATTGCAATAATATAAACCTAATTAATCTATTACAACCAAATTGAATATATACAAATAATTGGAATAAATAGTATACAAGATGAATTAAATATGCAAAGATATGTAAATGCAAAGAAGATTTTTGTTTGGTTTTTCTTATGTGAAAAAGTTTTAAACTAAACCTAATTAGAAAATAAATAAATCAAGATTAACTTAAATCAATTAAGAAAAGGAAATATTTAAAAAAATATTTTTGAATAAACCCTAATTCTATTTGATTAAAAGAGAATAAGTTTCTTTAAGAAAAAAAGTATTTTTTGTATTTTTTGTCTTGAAAATAATATATGGCATTATGAGATATTTTGGTCTTTTTTATATATTAAAATAAATATTTAATGGATATAAAGAAAAAATAAATATTAAGCTAGTTCTAATTTAATTTACAAGGTTATTTAATGAAAATAGATAATATATAACTAAATAAAAATATTTTATATGAGAAAAATAAAATAAAATGAGCCAAAATACAAATCTATCATTTTTATATTTTTTAGGATTTTTAATATTAAGAAAAAAATATTTAAGAAAATAAAATGAAAATAAAATAAATAAATAAAATGTTATTGGGCCGGGGGTGTCACAAGTAAACATGATGCAGAATGTGAGAAAATGCAAAAGGCAGCGTGCTGAGGCTCGAACCCGTGACCTCTAGCATTTACGCGCGCTGTCTTACCACTGGGGTGGCTGTACATTCGTTTATATAAACAAAAGCATAAATATATATTAGAAAATGCCTCCTGAAGGCAACTTCATCTTCAACCATGAGCCATGGCCGGACCACCTGTATCTTCTTCATTTCTCTATAAAAATGGAAAGTTCAAACATGAAAGTTATGGTGTTTCTTCCGACGAGTTCAAACATATAACTTATGTAAACTAAAACTCAAAGATAAAATCTAATTTTACTAGCCCTAATTTGAAACCTAATTTTTGCAGAAACTTCAAATTCAAATTTCTCTATACACAGTTAATATAAATGAAAACTATGAACATGGTTAGCTTTAGAGCAAGGATATCTACATTTTTCTTTCACAAATCAGGACCAAATGATGCTTGTATGAAGAGATAGAAGTTTGAGTTTTTACCTCTTGCAGCTGGGATCGTGAATGGAGTTTGAGCAAGTTTTTAGAAGGCCTGGGAATTTGTTTAGCTTGCTTGGACCTCCTTGATTGTATTCCAAGCCTTACTTTATCCTGAAAATCCCTGAATCTCTCTACTCAAGTCAACCTGCAAGCTTGATATTTGAAAATGGTGGATGGTGATGGAGGAGTTACAGTGAGGGAATAGGGGTCTGGATCACTTAGGTATGATGTATATTAAGTGTTTGGGTGGTTAAAACTCAATACGCACGAGTGGATTTGGAGATGGCTATGTAAGGTTCAAAACTGTCAAGCTATGGCAGATTTTCAGTTGCAAAGTGTTTTGGAGTATTTTGGAGTCTTAGCATGCGTGTCTTAACTTGCAAATAGTGTGTCTATTTATAAGCAAGTGGTCTTAAGTCTTGTAACAACTCAGATTTCAAAAACTCACATGTTTTCTTGGTTTCTTGTTTGTGAAGCAAAGCTAGTAAACATGGTTCCAAGGTGTAGTACCAAGTTTGTAGGGGGGATGAAACCTTTAAACATACTTGTTCTTATGGAGTGGAGTGTGTTTGTTCAGAAAAAACAAGTGCAAGGCTCAATGCAAGCTGACTTTGCATAAAGCTTGCTTTTCCAAAATGGCAATGTTGCCTTTTTCCCAAAAATGGAATTAATCTTGTATAATGCATTCAATGCTTGGCTTAAGGCTTCCAACAAATGTGAAAACATTTAATTATGGAGTTAAAGTCATGTTAGAAGCCTGCAAAGTAGGATTTGTTCAGCATGCTCGAGGATTGGATCCAATGTGCTTCACAAAATGGCTTGAAATCAAAGTGATAAATCACCAACTTCATCTCTTCGATTCTCCCTACTCAGAAATGATCTAAAGGAGTTCTTGGACATTTTGGAAAGCTTGCAATGTTCTCTACAACTCATCTTTGAATTTATTTTGAAAATTCACTTTGGAACCATGTGAAAAATTGGCATGAAGTTAGGTCAAAAATCTGCCTAACTAAGGCAAAATTTCACTAAGTTATTTTAGTTCATGAGCATGTATTCACAAAATAATATCTTGAGATCCAAGCATTTTTAGGAGAAATTGTGTGAGGAAAATTTGTAGATTTCATGGAGATCTACAACTTTCATGTTGGAAGTTTTCTTTGAATCATCTTGCATCATGGTGAAAATTTGGCTTAAAGTTGGGAAAAACAAGAAATTTTATATACTTATAAGAACTTCTAAGTTAAAAAATTTCAACTTTTCAAAACAAAATCTTAAATCCTTGATTTCTTGATGAAAAAGTTTCAAATTTTGACAAGTTATGATGAATTATGATCTTTGGCACTTGACTTTGACCAAAAAGTCAAAGTTTGACTTTTTAGTATACAGTTGACTTTTCATCAGTTGACTGAAAAATTCATCTGTCAATCCAATGGATTTGTAATGTTCTGAATCATGCTATTAGGTCAAAATGATGTAATTGAACTCTTGAAATAATACTTCAAACTAATTGATCATTTTCTAGGTCAAAAATCAGAAATTGCCTTTTCTCAGTCAAAACCCTAATTTTGACCATTTTGCCCTTTTGATGTTTTGTTCAAATTTATTGAGGAATTATGGTCCAAACTTTATCAAATGATACATATGAGTCTAAGATGTTTATATGGGTCAAAAATTATGCAGTTTGAATGTAAATTGGCCATGGTTGACTTTTTCCCCAATACAGCTGATTTTTAGGTCAACTGTTCAATTGACTGATCAAAAGTGTGATTCAAAGCTTAAAACTTGACATGAGTAATATTAGGGGTCCATAATGATCCTTGGAAGTCATATGAAGCATTGATAGTCCAAAAATCCTTGTGCAAACTCAAACCCTAATTTTGGTCATCAGTGCATGAGGAGGTGTCTTGAGCTGGTCAAACTCTAATGCAGTCTTGAGTCAAAGAGATCTTGTGAGAAAATTCTTGATAAGTGGGAGGGTAAATTTTGGGGTACAACAGCTTCCCCTATTCAATCTTCTTAAACCTGAAGAGTTAGATTGGCGAGTTTTGCCATTCGTGACTCGAAGGTGGGGAAGATGATTGGGCACTAGAGTGCCCAGAAATTTGCACTCGATGATGTGATGATAGAAGGAATGGGCTTAAAGATGCCATTTGGAGAGGTGATAGAAAGCGGTGGGAGATGGGCTTAAAGATGCCATCCAAAAGTGATTGTTGAATTGTAACTTGTAAGCTGGAAGAATGAGTATCAGAATGGCGCTCGTGTTTGGGGTGTATCTGAACTGTATCTGAAAGTTGAATGAATGTCAAAATGGCGTTTGTGTCTGTAGCGTATCTGAACTATATCTAAAAGTTGAGTCTGAATGAGTATCAGAATGGGATTCGTGTCTGGAGCGTATCTATACTGTATCTGAAAGTTGAGTCTGAATGAGTATCAGAATGGCATCCGTGTCTGGAGTGTATCTATATTGTATCTGAAAGTTGGATCTAAATGAGTATCAGAATGGCATCCGTGTCTGGAGCGTATCTGAACTGTATCTGAAAGTTGAGTATGAATGAGTATCAGAATGGCATCCGTGTTTAGAGCGTATCTATACTGTATCTGAAAGTTGAGTCTGAATGAGTATCATAATGGCATCCGTGTCTAGAGCGTATATATACTGTATCAGTAGGTTGGATCTGAATGAGTATTAGAATGGCATCCGTGTCTGGAGTGTATATATATTGTATCAGCAGGTTGGATCTAAATGAGTATCAGAATGGCATCTGTGTCTGGAGCGTATCTGAATTGTATCAGCAGGTTGAATCTGAATGAGTATCAGGATGGCATCCGTATCTGAAGCGTATCTGAACTGTATCTGTAGATTGAACATTGTTAATGGTAGAGGCTAATCTTATCCTGAAAAGGGTAAAATGTTAGCTAAAACGCAAAGGCATGTTGCATGAAATGTATGATGCAATGCATTTTCTTTATCAATGTTTACGATATATGGATGCAATGTATGTGTATGCGAGTTAATTTGCTGCCTTGCAGTTGTATTTAAGGAAAATAAATCTCTGACTGCCGCTGAGGATATGTAAGTCTTCATGTCTTGAAGTCAAAGTATTGATGAATTTCCGCCGAGAGAAATAAACTCTGTTGTAAGGGCAATGTCATGTGCTGCTTGTAAAATCCTATTGGGGAATCCTGTGAAATTTGACGACTTCTCCCGGGGATCAACAATTTAAACCTTTGTTCTGCTAGGGATTTAAACGACGTACTGCAGGGGATTACTTATGGAATAGTCTAGAGATATTTCCATATCCTTTCAACCTATCAGTAATTGCTTCTTTTCATTTTGTTTATTCGTAAACAGTAATTATGTTCAAATGCATATGTTCAAAAATGAATCATTGGACGTTTTCGTAAACAAAACACAAGCGTAAAGAAAAGACAAATAGTTTTTGCACTTTCAAAGGGACATCTTTGTATTGAATTTGAGTAAGTGTTTTTGTACAAGGGGAAAAACATTCTAGTAAGAGAACGCTGTCATAAAAAAGAAAAATTTTGATACAAAGAAAAGATAGCTATATGTAAAAAATCTCGTGGGGTTCCCATTCTGCTATAGCCTTCGTATTTCTGAGCATCTTGTCTATTTGTTGCCTCGCCCAAAGATGATTGAATTGATCCGAACCTATGAGTTTTCCAGTGGAAGCCAAAGCTTGTCCATGAAGTGATCCAACGGGACATAGTCGTACGCCTTAATTCCCTAACTTTTTCCTGGACGGCCCTTTCGGGTTTTCTTCCACCGGGAAACCCTTTTTCGCCCAAGTCGCCCTTTCGGGTTTTCAACTTACCGGGTGTACAGATTTTTTTGTTTTATCTCTAACTTTTGCCCGAACCTTTTTGATTCTCCGGGATGCCCTTGTTTTTCCTAGGTGTGTCAACCTAGCGGGTCTCTTATGCGTAGTATCTTTTGACTATGTCCGCGTTCGTAGGATGTGGCAGGTCGTCACCAACCATGGTGGTCAAGATCATTGCTCCACCAGAGAATATGTTTTTGATTACAAATGTTCCTTCATAGGTAGGAGTCCATTTTCCCCTGGGATCACCTTATGGCAAGATGATGCGTTTGATCACTAGGTCTCCGACTTGATACACTTGGTGCCTGACTTTCTTGTTGAAAGCCTTGATCATCCGTTTCTGATACATTTGACCATGGCAAATAGCAGCAAGTCTCTTTTCATCAATCAAGTTCAAATGATCAAGTTGAGTCTGGATCCAATCGTCTGTGTTCAATCCTACATCCTTCATAATCCTCAGAGAGGGGATCCGAACCTCAATAGGCAAGACGGGTTCCATGCCGTAAACCAAAGAATAAGGTGTTTCCCTGGTTGATGTGCGAGCCGTGGTACGATACCCGTGGAGAGCGAATGGTAACATCTCATGCCAATCTTTGTATGTAACTGTCATCTTATGTATGATCTTTTTAATGTTTTTATTTACGTCTTCTACAGCACCATTCATCTTTGGCCGATAGGGAGAAGAATTGTGATGCTGAATCTTGAATTGCTCGCACAATGCGGTGATCATAGTGCTGTTGAGATTTGTACCATTGTCAGTGATGATCCTTTCCGGGATACCGTACCGGAAAATAAGGTTTTGATTGATGAAACGGGAAACAACATTCTTGGTAACGGAAGCGAAGGAAGCTTCCTCCACCCATTTTGTAAAATAGTCAATGGCCACTAGGATGAAGCGGTGTCCATTGGAGAC
This sequence comes from Vicia faba, assembly GCA_948472305.1. Classification (NCBI taxonomy): domain Eukaryota; kingdom Viridiplantae; phylum Streptophyta; class Magnoliopsida; order Fabales; family Fabaceae; genus Vicia; species Vicia faba. Next base: position 1,060,584,995 of record OX451738.1, on the reverse strand, counting down.
TGTCGGCTTGATTTCCCCAATCATATCAATCCCCCATATAGAAAAGGGCCAAGGAGTTGTCAAGACATTCAGAGGAACCGGAGGTACATGCACTTTGTCAGCATAAATTTGAGACTTATGGCAGGTTCGAGAGTGTTGATAGCAATCTGCTTCTATGGTAGACCAGTAATAGCCTGCCCGTAGGATTTTCTTCGCCATCGTATGCCCACTAGAATGGGTACCAAAAGTGCCTTCGTGCAATTCAGCCATGATCCTTTCAACTTCAACCTTATCTATGCACCGAAGCAACATAGAGTCATGATTGCGTTTGTACAGGTTACCATTACTAAGGAAGAATTTAGCAAAGAATCTTCTTAAGAACTTCTTATCATTGATTGAAGCTCCTTCTGGATACTCTTGAGCCTCGAGATACTTCTTGACTTCGTGAAACCAAGGTCGGTCCACTACTTCTTCAGTATTAATCTCGTGACAGTGTGATGGTTCTTCCATTCGTTCAATGGTAATCTGGGGAGCCTCGTTATCCCAATTAAGTTTAAACATAGCTGCCATTATGGCAAGAGCGTCTGCTAGCTGATTTTCTTCTCGCGGGAAATGCTCGAAGGTAATCTTCTCAAAATGTGGTAGCAATGTCAAAACATGTTATTTATAAGGGATAAGGTTAGGGTGTTTAGTGTACAATTCCCCTTTGATCTGACTGATGACCAAAGCTTAGTATCCAAATACATCCAAGGATTTGATCCCCGAGTCTATGGAAGCTCTGAGACCAAAGATGCATGCTTCGTATTGCGCCATGTTGTTTGTACAATTGAAGTAGAGTCTGGAAGTAAAGGGAGTATGACACCCTTCCGGAGATATGAGTGCAACACCAATACCATTACCGAGTGCATTGGAGGCTCCATCAAAGAACATGGTCCATTGGGATCCTTGTTCAGGTCCGTCATATGGCCTCAATTCTTCACAGTTGTCTAATGTCATGATGTCTTCATCCGGGAATTCTAACTTCATGGACTGGTAGTCTTCTACAGCTTGGTGAGCAAGATGATCAGCTAGTACACTCCCCTTTATAGCTTTCTGGGTAGTATATTGTATGTCATATTCTGTCAGGATCATCTGCCATCTCGCTATTCTCCCAGAAAGAGCAGGCTTCTCGAAGATGTATTTTATCGGATCCAGTTTAGATATCAACAAGGTAGTATGAGTCAACATATACTGTCTTAGCCGGCGAGCAGCCCATGCCAGAGCACAACAAGTTTTCTCGAGCATTGAATATCTGGTTTCACAGTCGATAAACTTTTTGCTCAGGTAGTAAATAGCATGCTCTTTTCGGCCAGACTCGTCATGCTGCCCCAATAGACACCCCATTGAGTTTTCTAAAACAGTCAGATACATGATCAATGGTCTTCCCTCGATTGGTGGCATCAACACATGAGGCTCTTGTAAGTATTCTTTGATTTTGTAAAAAGCAACTTGGCACTCGTCATTCCATTTGACTACTTGATCTTTCTTCAATAGTTTGAAGATTGGCTTATAAGTAGCTGTTAGATGAGAAATGAATCTGGCAATATAGTTCAGACATCCCAAGAATCCTCTGACTTCCTTTTCAGTACGGGGAGCAGGCATCTCTTGTATCGCTTTAACTTTGGATGGATCGACCTCGATACCTTTGTTACTGACGAAAAAGCCTAAGAGTTTACCAGATCGTACCCCAAATGTGCATTTGTTTGGATTCAACCTCATCTTGTACTTCCTCAGTCTCTCAAACAGTTTTTGTAAGTGATCAAGATGTTCTTCTTCTGTTTGAGACATGGCTATCATATCGTCCACGTAGACCTCTATTTTGTGATGTATCATGTCATGAAATAAAGCTACCATGGCACGCTGATAGGTTGCCCCAGCGTTCTTTAGTCTGAATGGCATCACCTTATAGCATAAAGTGCCCCACTACGTGACAAACGTTGTTTTCTCCATGTCCTCAGGTGCCATTTTGATTTAGTTGTAACCTGAGAATCCGTCCATGAAGGAAAACACTTTGTGTTGTGCCGTATTGTCGACTAGGATATCAATGTGGGGGAGTGGAAAATCATCCTTAGGGCTCGCCCTATTCAAATCTCTGTAGTCTACACACATTCGTACTTTGCCGTCTTTTTTGGGTGCGGGAACAATATTGGCAACCCATTTAGGGTAAGAGGTGACAGCCGAAAATCCAGCGTTAAATTGCTTCATAACTTCTGCTTTAATATTTTCTGACATATCAGGCCTCATGCGGCGAACCTTTTGCTTTATTGGAGGACAATCTTCTTTTGTAGGAAAACGATGTACCACGATATCGGTATCAAGTCCCGGCATGTCTTCATATGACCAGGCAAATACTTCAACATAATCGTGTAACAACTGAATCAGACGCTCCTTGACCCTAGGTTCCAGATTGGCACCCACTTTGACCTCTTTTTTGTCCTCTTTGGTACCTAGGTTGATTGTATCCACGGGTTCCTCGTGAGGCTGAATAGTTTTTTCTTCTTGTTGTAGTAGTCTGGCAAGTTCCCCCGGTACTTCACAATCTTCCTCACCTTCGTATTCGGCTTGGTAGATTAGATTCTCAGAGTCACGAAAGGTCGTAGCAGTATCGTTACCCATGGGATCCAGAATGGATGTATACCTGCATTGTGAATTTGGGTGTGTGTAAGGGTATAACTATCTTTGAAAGAAAATAAAATGTAAAAGAAAAACAATGAGCACAAAATTTTGTATGTGAAAACGTCCATGATTCATTGATGTCATATGAAAATGAGATAATAACCCTTACAAATGGACCATTGTGCCTCGGGTAAGACACAAGGTTTTAAGAGTGTGAATTGTTTCAATATTACAGATACAACAAAATGTAAAGAAAAATTACTATGGGATAAAAGTGATCGGGAGAAAGTATCTAGCCTCCCAATTGTTGAGCCCTCCATTGACAGCCAGGAATATCAAATCCTCTAGGTTGCAATCATCTTCACCATCTTCTACCGCGTTGGCCTCACGGTTGCTGATCTTCAGGGGTGGTCCTCCAGCACGGGCACAGCGTACAACCTTTTGAGCACTTGAAGTGAAGCCTAGGCCAAACTTATCAGACTTATATGGGATATCTGGGAGTTGCCCCCAGATAGTGCATCCACCTTCCTCTACCACTGCCTTGGCATCCTTCAAAGAAGACATCCGGAGTGGAGGCCTTGTAATCTTGGGAACCTGAGACACAGCCTTGGTCACTGCCATATCTTGGGGGACCTCTTTAAAGTGTTGAAATGGAGTTTCAATGAATTCACCATCCAATTCCACATATCTGAAGGAATTGAGATGGATGATCATGTATTCTTCCTCTCCATGGACGGTGATAATCTTCCCTTGAACTGGATACTTTAGCATCTGGTGCAATGTAGAGGTAACAACGCCAGCATTGTGGATCCATGGCCGGCCTAGAAAGTAAGAGTATGAAAGGCAGATGTCCATTACATAAAAGGTTGAGTTGAAAGATTGGGTTCCAACCTTTATGGGGATATCCATTTCCCCGTGCACCATCCTCTTCGAGCCGTCAAATGCCCTTACTACTATGTTACTTGGCTTTAATGTCAGTCCCTCGCAGTCAAGTCTATCAAGAGCTTTTTTTGGTAATACATTCAAAGAGGAGCCTGTGTCCACCAAAACATGAGCCAGGGTTGTGCCTCTACATTCCACTGATACATGTAATGCCTTATTATGTTTCCTTCCCCTTGGCGTCATATCAGCATCTGAAAAACCTAAACCATTGTTCGCAGTTAGGCTGGCTACGCAGTCTTGAAACTGATCAGCAGATGTCTCTTGAGGTATATGGGCGATTTTTACGAACTTTACCAAGGCTTTTGCATGCGCCTCAGAACATAGTAGTAATTCCAGCATGGAGATTTTAGAGGGAGTTTTCCCCAATTGTTCAACTACATCGTAGTAGCTCCTCTTTATAATTCTTAGGATCTCCTCCATTTCTTTCTTGGATGTCTCAGGGATAGTCAATGACTGAGCCTTCTTCCGGACAGGCTCAACCAAAATACTCTTTCCTCGAGTCTCGACAACGGGAGTGTTGGTAGGAATGATAATAGGTTTTGTAACGGCTTCATCAACAAGAGTACTTGCAGAGATGATTATGAGTATGGGAGCAACCTTTGGAGTAGCCACATGGATAATTACTAGTCCAGAAACTGCTTTTGGGGGAACAATTTATGGAGAAAAGATCCTACCGCTTCGGGTAATTTTGCTAGTTCCGGCAATATTACTGACATCGGAGTCTTCTTTCTCGAAATTTATCTCTTCGGCAGCCAGCCAGTCTTGCTTGATACCATGGTAGTAAATGTCCCCTCCGTAATTCCACGGCACGATTTTTTCTGATTCATATGGGACTGGTCCAGGCATTGTGATTATTAAAGGAGTTGTCTTTGGAACTGATGTAATTCTAACGGGTCTTTTGGTAGAGACCCTGGAAGAATTGGCGGAAATGGTAATGATAGAAACATCTTCAACAGGAATAGGTGAAACAGGCGTCTTTTCAAACAAAATCTCTTTGTTATCTATCAGGCGCTGAATGCCTGCTTCCAACAAAGGACAGCCAGTTGGTTAGGACAAGCAGAGACGACAAACTTCATTACAGCCCGGGAACACACCATCTTTCAACAAGTTCATTTTAACAGTCATAAGTGGGGTCATAAGTTCATTAACTGAAGTAACAAACAACCCTTCTTCAATGGCATTGGTATTGTGGCCATGTCTGGGCATAGGAGCAGTAATGACGTTTGGCATCTCGGGCGCATCGAACTCAATTTCTTTTGCTTCAATGAGGTCTTGTATTTTGTTCTTCAAGGCCCAACAATTATTAGTATCGTGACCAGGACTTTCAGGGTGATATGTGCAACGGGCATTGGGATGATAAGGAGGAGATGTTGTATTGGGTTTTTTCGGAGCTTCTGTCAAGGTTACCAAATGAGGTCTCAGAAGGTGCGTTAATACTTGAGACAGAGTCATGTTAATTCTGGTGAACTGCCTAACTGGCCTTTCCACCCTTGGTTGATTACTTCTTTGTGGATCAGACGCAGGCTTAGGAATCATAACAGCCCCCACCATTGGTCGGCATTCGGCCCTATCTTGGTTTCGTTGTGGATATACAGCAGCTACCTCTTTCTTCCCGATGAAAGGCTTTCTTACAACTGTAGAAGAAGATGTATCCTTCTGAATCTTTCCACTTTTAATGTCGGCTTCTACCCTCTCTCCAGTCAATATTAGTTCAGTAAATCCAGCGGATGAACTTCCGATTAAATGATTGAAGAAAGGACCAGATAAGGTACCTAGGAACATGTCTACTAATTCTCTCTCAGACAGAGGGGGTTGAACTCTTCCAGCAAAATCTCTCCATTTTTACGCATAGTCCTTGAAACCTTCATTGGAAGCCATGGCCATACTCTGAAGTTGAGTATGGGTAGGCGCCAAATCAGCATTGTATTGATATTTCTTGTAGAAAGCTGCGGCAAGATCTTCCCAATTGTGAACGTTGGCTCTTTCTAGTTGGTAGAACCAATCAAGTTTAGTTCCAGACAGACTGTCTTGGAAGAAGTGCACCCACAAGTCTTTATCAGCGGTATGGGGTTGGATTTTCCTCACATATGACCGGAGATGCATTTTAGGGCATGACACTCCGTCATATTTGGCAAATGTAGGTACTTTGAATTTAGGAGGAACCACAATCCCTGACACTAGTCCTAATTCCTCAAAGTCCAAGCCTGGCACCTTTTGGATTTCCATTGCGCTCAACTGCTCTTCGAGATGTCTATACTTGTCATCAGCTGGAGGGTACTGTTCCTCAGAGTAATCTTCCTCTTCTTCCTCCTCTTCCGATTCTGACGAGACAACTATTTCATTGCTTTTCCCCTCTCCTTCACCAGATGTTGTTGCAAAGTTCAAAGTCCTTCTTGTCTGCTCATGAAATCTTCTCCCCATGTTTAAGACTCCAGTTACCTTCTTTGTCTTCTTTTTCCTCTCTTCAGCCAGCAAAGTCTTCAATTCTTCTTGCCCCTTGGCTAGGGTCATGAGCAACTGTTGAAACTGCGTATTCTGAGCTTGGAGATCTTTCACTGTTTGCTCGAGATCCATCTTACTGAAATAAATAGTAGAGAGATGAGGAGACTTGTTGCAAAAGACCTGTTTATGTTATGATGAATGATATATGCATATGCAATGTTTTCAAGGATTTCAAAGATTTAAATTTGTTTTAGACAAAAAGGAAACACACGTTATATTTATAAGATAAAGTTTGAGTACATCAATGCCCCTTGGGAAAAATAATACAAAAACTATAAGATAAAAAAGTAGTACGCATCCTCCTTAGTGCAATGTAGGCATTCAGAGTCCGCTCCTCATGAAGTAGCCTAGTGAGTTCCAAAACCTTCTTCTCGCTTGCGTAGAATTGGGCTTCGAAAGTATCTCGCTCTCCTTTGAGTTTTATCCAATACCTTTGTAGGTCTTCAAGAGATGTGGGCATGTCAGGATGTAGGATAGTGTATGGAACATCTCCCTCCATGATAGGCTCAATGATTACCGGGAGAATGGAAGGGTAAGGCATCATAAGACTCTGAGCACGAGTTCGTACCCATTTGAGGTAAGGCTCAAGAGGGATGGAATTCTTGTGCCCCAAAGTCTTGCTATCCACCTTGTTTAGCATCCTCCAAGCTCGGATAAATCTTTGGCAGAGACCTTGATCGTCATTGTCGTAGTCGAATACCAAACCTTGAATTTGCATCTCGTGCGGGCCATCCCTTCGGGCGTAACCAAACTGCCTTAAGGCTAAACATGGGTTGTAGGTGATTCATCCCCTAATGCCAAGTAAAGGGACATTAGGGAATTCTCCACAACGGTCGACAATGATAACATTCTCTTTGGATCGGGAGCACCAATGAATGTCTGAATGTTTGAGCGTCATCAACCTTTGTGACCACCTTGAACCTTTGCTCATTCTTTAATACATATTGGGGAAGATGAGAAATAAACAATCTTGCCAAGAGAGGAGTACAACACATAAGGACACCTATTTTCCTCATTGTGCGAGTGTGAAAAGAGTGTAGGATATCCCCTAGAAATATAGGCACCGGTTGCGTGATATGAAGATTTTGACGGCATTCACATCTATGAGCTGGTCAGCATTTGGAAACAAAACCATCCCATAGATGAGGAGAGCCAAAATTTCCTCAAAGGCTTTCAAGTCTAAGGAATTTCAACATCTTTGGGCTTTCTCAAACAAGAACTTTGCTAAGAAACCTTTGACACCACTCCTTATTTCCCAATGGGTTGTGACATCAGATGAGTGCAAGTGTAGAGCTTGAGCAATCTCTTCTGGCTTTGGATCTCTTTCCGTACCGTTGAAAGGTAGTTGATTGAGAATAGGAATCCTCAAGAGTTGTTAGAATTCTTCCAAAGTAGGCACAAGTTGATATTCGGGGAATGTAAAGCAATGGTGCAAAGGATCAAAGAACTGGAAAAGCACCTTCATCATATCCTCATTTGTGTTGGAGGTGACCAAGTTGAGTAGGCGACCTAGCCTCTCGGTGAATGGAGAGTTTTCAGGAATCTCTGAAGCTAGCTCCTTAAGTTGTGGAGGGATCCTCACAAAGTTGACTTGAATAGTTTTCCTACGAAGTGAATCCATATCCTACAAAACAAGAACAAAGATGAATCCCAAACTCCTTGAAATGGTAAGTGGATGTGTATAATGTTCATGATGTTCATGATGTCATGTACAAATATGCATATATAAACAAAGCAAACAAATCCTTAGTTTAAGCTTGCATGGGGTTTTATAGGTAAGTACCCTCTTGAATTTTAGTTGGCTTAAACCTGTCCTAGTAATAGTGATTGGGTTCTAAGGAGCTCAATATCACTGGATTATTTCCTTGGTCATTGTTTCAGCTCAAGCCTCTTTAACGGCGACCGAAATATCCCAAGAAACCAAACTGCAATGAGTGTAATATCGAGTATCTACCAACTTCGGACTGCACCAAAGCCGGTCATCTCACTACATCCTAAAGGCCAAGTTGGTCAAGTAAAGGTTCTAAAAGTTCATTAGGGCTTCATGACATTACTCAGCGGCCCTGTATTCTCTTTGATTAACTCAAAGGCTACCGGTATCCACAAATATGTTGCACTAACGTAGCTATTGCTTAGACCATGTTGATATACCCCGCACAGATTCCACAACATATTGCTACTTACTTATAATGTATCCCAAATCCAGGTAGAGGATCCAAACCCAAACATAGAACCATAATGTAAAGCATACAAGTCAAACAAAGAAAGCAAGTAAATGTGATTTATCCCTAAGGTAACCCCACTTTTAGAATTTTCCCCAGCAGATTCGTCAGTTCTGTGATACGATGGGAGAACTGACTTGATGGTTTTGCGTTTGATCACAAATTTTGCGGTTAGCAAGAGTCGCCATCGACTTTTATTTTATCCAAAAAGGAAAGGTGAAAAAGCACAGGAAAGACCTTTGAGATTGTCTCTTGAGTTCGGGGGGTAAATTATGAAAAGGAAAGGTATTAGCACCCTTTCCATCCATGGTTTTCCATGGGCTCTTAGTTACTTGCTAGATCACTTGCTTTTGTTTGAAAATTATGTTTTGTGTGGTTTTTGAAAGTATTTTGTAAAGAGGCCATTGTTTAGGCAATCTTTGTAATGATTCTTGTTCGTAAGAATGTATACAAAGATGTTGATCTTTTTGAAAATGTTTTTAATGTTTGTAAGATGTTTGGAAATGTATGTGTTTGTTTTAAAAATAGAAAGGATATTTGTTTTGAAATGGAGCAAGTAATTAGGATCAATCTACCTACTCAAATGTCTTTCTTGTTCATTTTCTTTTCCTTTGATATTGTTGTCTTACCATTGATTTGGTAAGCAACCCTATCTTTGGATGTAAACGGGACGGGCGTGGGTCATCATATAGCCATGATTAGCAATGTTGCAAGGTGTCTTAGCATTTTTTGAGGGACTAAGATCATTTTTGTAAGGCAACTTTGAATAGCGTCATCGAGGGACTATGATCTTGTATTTGTTTTTTTTGCTAAGACACCTTACATGCGTAATATGGCAATTTTGTATAAGGTTACCAAGTGGAGTAACTCTAGGGGTGCTTGTGTACAAGTGTGTCATTTTCATGCTTGATTTTGTCTTGAATTAGGGTTTTCTATTTGATTGGTTTTATCTTGCCATACAAACCCTAATTACTAGCATGTTATGTAAAAGCGATAAATAGTGAAATTTAAAGTTACTACGCTATTACAACATTTGTGGGAGGGGGTATAAAGTTTATGAATGGGGATTGCAATAATATAAACCTAATTAATCTATTACAACCAAATTGAATATATACAAATAATTGGAATAAATAGTATACAAGATGAATTAAATATGCAAAGATATGTAAATGCAAAGAAGATTTTTGTTTGATTTTTCTTATGTGAAAAAGTTTTAAACTAAACCTAATTAGAAAATAAATAAATCAAGATTAACTTAAATCAATTAAGAAAAGAAAATATTTAAAAAAATATTTTTGAATAAACTCTAATTCTATTTGATTAAAAGAGAATAAGTTTCTTTAAGAAAAAAAAGTATTTTTTGTATTTTTTGTCTTGAAAATAATATATGGCATTATGAGATATTTTGGTCTTTTTTATATGTTAAAATAAATATTTAATGGATATAAAGAAAAAATAAATATTAAGCTAGTTCTAATTTAATTTACAAGGTTATTTAATGAAAATAGATAATATATAACTAAATAAAAATATTTTATATGAGAAAAATAAAATAAAATGAGCCAAAATACAAATCTATCATTTTTATATTTTTTAGGATTTTTAATATTAAGAAAAATATATTTAAGAAAATAAAATGAAAATAAAATAAATAAATAAAATGATATTGGGCCAGGGGTGTCACAAGTAAACCGGATGCAGAATGTTAGCAAAAAAATCATAGGCCCATGAAGCAAAAAGCCCAGCGCTGCAAAGTGACAAAAAAATGGAAAAAATGTGAGAAAATGCAAAAGATAGCGCGCTGAGGCTCGAACCCGTGACCTCTAGCATTTACGCATGATGCCTTACCACTGGGGTGACTGTACATCTGTTTATATAAACAAAAGCACAAATATATATTAGAAAACGCCTCCTTAAGGCAACTTCATCTTCAACCTTGAGCCATGGTCGGACCACCTGTATCTTCTTAATTTCTCCATAAAAATGGAAAGTTCAAACATGAAAGTTATGGTGTTTCTTCCGACGAGTTCAAACATATAACTTATGTAAACTAAAAGTCAAAGATAAAATCTAATTTTACTGGCCCTAATTTGAAACCTAATTTTTGCAGAAATTTCAAATTCAAAATTCTCTATACACAGTTAATATAAATAAAAACTATGAACATGGTTAGCTTTAGAGCAAGGATATCTACATTTTTCTTTCATAAATCAGGACCAAATGATGCTTGTATGAAGAGATAGAAGTTTGATTTTTTACCTCTTGCAGTTGGGATCGTGAATGGAGTTTGAGCAAGTTTTAAGAAGGCCTGAGGATCTGTTTAGCTTGCTTGGACCTCCTTTAGTGTATTCCAAGCCTTACTTTGTCCTGAAAGTCCCAGAATCTCTCTACTCAAGTATACCTGCAAGCTTAATATTTGAAAATGGTGGATGGTGATGGAGGAGTTACAGTGAGGGAATAGGGGTATGGATCACTTAGGTATGATGTATATTAAGTGTTTGGTGGTTAAAACTCAATACGCACGAGTGGATTTGGAGATGGTTATGTAAGATTCAAAACTTTCAAGCTATGACAGATTTTCAGTTACAAATTGTTTGGGAGTGTTTTGGAGTCTTAGAATTCGTGTAAACTTGCAAATAGTGTGTCTATTTATAAGCAAGTGGTATTAAGTCTTGTAACAACTCAGATTTTAAAAACTCACATGTTTGCTTGGTTTCTTGTTTGTGAAGCAAAGCTAGCAAACATGGTTCCAAGGTGTAGTACCAAGCTTGTAGGGGGATGAGACCTTTAAACATACTTGTTATGATGGAGTGGAGTGTGTTTGTTCAGAAAAAACAAGTTCAAGGCTCAATGCAAGCTGACTTTGCATAAAGCTTGCTTTTCCAAAATGGCAATGTTGCCTTTCTCCCAAAAATGAAATTAATCTTGTACAATGCATTCAATGCTTTCCTTAATTCTTCCAACAACTGTGAAAATATTTAATTATGGAGTGAAAGTCAAGTTAGAAACATGAAAAGTAGGATTTGTTCAGCATGCTCGAGGATTGGATCCAATGTGCTTCACAAAATGGCTTGAAATCAAAGTGATAAATCACCAACTTCATCTCTTCGATTCTCCCTACTCAGGAATGATCTAAATGAGTTCTTGGACATTTTGGAAAGCTTGCAATGTTCTCTACAACTCATATTTGAATTTATTTTGAAAATTCCATTTGGAACTATGTGAAAAATTGGCATGAAGTTAGGTCAATAATCTGCCTAACTAAGGCAAAATTTCACTAAGTTATTTTAGTTCATGAGTATGTATTCACAAAATTATATCTTGAGATCCAATAATTTTTAGGAGAAATTGTGTGAAGAAAAGTCGTAGATTTCATGGAGATCTACAACTTTCATGTTGGACGTTTCCTTTGAATCATCTTGCATCATGGTGAAAATTTGGCTTAAAGTTTGGGAAAAATAAGAAATTTTTTATACTTAGAAGAACTTCTAAGTGAAAAAATTTCAACTTTTCAAAAAAAAATCTTAAATCCTTGATTTCTTGATGAAAAAGTTTCACATTTTGACATGTTTTGATGAATTATGATCTTTGGCACTTGACTTTGACCAAAAAGTCAAAGTTTGACTTTTCAATATACAATTGACTTTTGATCAGTTGACTGAAAAATTCATCTGTCAATCCAATGGACTTGTAATGTTTTGAATCATGCTATTAGGTCAAAATGATTTAATTGAACTCTTGAAATGATACTTCAAACCAATTGATCATTTGTTAGGTTAAAAATCAGAAATTGCCTTTTCTCAGTCAAAACCCTAATTTTGATCATTTTGCCCTTTTGATGATTTGATCAAATTTCTTGAGGAATTATGGTCCAAACTTGATCAAATGATACATATGAGTCTAAGATGTTGATGTGGATCAAAAATTATTAAGTTTGACTGTAAATTGGCCATGGTTGACTTTTTCCCCAATATAGTTGATTTTTAGGTCAATTGTTCAATTGACTGATCAAAAGTGTGATTCAAAGCTTGAAACTTGACATGAGTAATCTTAGGGGTCCATAACGATCCTTGGAAGTCATATGAAGCATTGATAGTCCAAAAATCCTTATGCAAACTCAAACCCAAATTTTGGTCATCAGTGCATGGGGAGGTGTCTTGAGCTGGTCAAACCTTAATGCAGTCTTGAGTCAAAGAGATCTTGTGAGAAAATTCTTGATAAGTGAGAGGGAAAATTTTGGGGTACAACAGTGGCCATCGTGTTACAGGATAGGAAACTTTTAACAGTATTCTCATCTATGAGTTGGTCTGGATTAGGGAACTGTACCAAACCATAGATTAGAAAAGCTAAGACTTCTTCAAAAGCTTGAAAATCCATATCATCCCAAAACAAACAAGCCTTCTATAACAGAAATTTAGCTAGGAATCCTTGAATTCGCTCCTTATTTCCCAATTAACTACAATGTCAGACCGTTTCAAATGTAAGGCTGTTGCAATCTCTTCGGGTTGCGGATCTTTCTCTAGACCGGTGAAAGGTATTTGAACAAGAACAAGTACTTCTAATAGTCGAGAGAAATCTTCCATTGTGGGCACCAATTGATAATCGGGAAAGGTGAAACAATGATGTTTAAGGTCAAAGAACTGAAAGAGCACACACATCATTTTTTCTTCAAAGCTTGAGGTAACCAGATTGAGAAGTCGGCCATATCTTTTGGTGAATGGAGAATTATCAGGAACCCTTGATGTTAACTCTTTGAGTTGAGGAGGCACCCTTAAAAAGATGATTCAGATGGTATTTCTGTGAGTGGAAGCCATAATCTACAAAACAGAACAAAGATAAATTCCTAGGTCCTTGAAATGGTTAGTGAAAATGCTATGGCATGATGTTATCATGTTTATGATGTCATGAATAATTAATCACAAATAAAACACACAAAGCCTTAGGTTTAAGCTTGCATGGGGTTTATAGGTAAGTACCCTTTTAATGTTTTAGTTGGTTTAACCTGTCCTAAAAGAAGTAACTGTGTTCTAAGGAATCTCAATATCATTAATCTTTCTTCATCGGGCATTGTTTCAGCATAAATAATCTTTTCTAGCGGCCAAAACATCCCGAAAGTCTGATCTTAATGAGTGTAGTATCGAGTATGAACCAACTTCAGTCTTGTACCAAATCCAGCTATCTCACTACTTTCTAATGGCCAAGTTGTTCAACTAAGGTTCTACGGTCAGCTAGTGCTTCATGACACCACACAATAGCCCCATATTCTCCTTGACTAAAACACAAGGGACACTGGTACCAACAAATGTGTCACACTAACGTAGCCATCGTTTTAACCATATCGGTTTATTCTATACAGTTTCCATGATTTGTTGTTACTTACCTAATATGCCTCAGATCCGGGTATAAGATCTATACAAGAAGTAAACCCAAGCATAACCCAATAATGTAAAGCAAACAAGGCAAAAAAGTAAAGAAATAAAGGTGATCTATCTCTAAAGGTAACCCCACTTTTAAGTAATTCCCCAGCAGAGTCGCCAGTTCTGTAATACGGTGGGAGAACTGGCTTGGGTGTTTTGCATTTTATCGTAAATGTCGCGGATAGCAAGAGTTGCCACCAACTTTATTTTATCCAATAAAGGAAAGGGTGAAAAGAACAGGAAAGACCTTTTGAGATTTTTTTTTTGAGTTCGGGGGGTAAGTTATGAAAAGGGAAGGTGTTAGCACCCTTTTCATCTGTAGTTATCTACGGGCTCTTAATTGCTAGCTCACTTTAAAATTCTTTGTGTTTGTATAAGTTTTTAAATATGTTTTGAAGATGTTTTCATAGTGATGATTTTTTAGTGATTCTCGTATCGTTGAAAATGTATACAAAATGTTTGTTTGGAAATATTTTGAAAACACCTTAGTACGACAAACTTTGCAATGATTCTCGTATCGTTGAGGATGTATACAAAGTGTTTGTTTTGAAAATATTTGTTTGAAAGAGAGTGTTTGAAAAGATGTTTGTTTTTTAAAGCGTGAGGTGTGAAAATGGTTTTAGTTTATGAGCAAGAAAATATGAGCAATCTAACTACTCAAAAAGTCTTCGTTATTTTCCTTCTCCTTTAGATAGTGTTATTTTACCACTGGTTGGTAGGGAGCCATATCATTGGATGTGAGGAACGAGCGCGGGTCATCCTATAGACATAGAAGGCAACTTGTAAGATATTTTTAATGTCATGATGAATCTTGATCTTTGAAATTCAATGTTGACCCAAAAGTCAAAATTTGACTTTTGGTGTATCAGTGGACTTTTCATTAGTTGATCAAATTTCAACTATCAATCATTTGATCTTTGAGAAATGATTTGAGCCATGAAATTAGGTCAAGATATTGTGTTTTAATCCTTAAAATCATGCTTCAAGTCATTAGGCCATGTATTAGGTCAAAAGTCAATGATCAGTCATTCTCAATCAAAACCCTAATTTTGATAATTTTGCCCATTTGATGATTTGAATGCTTTCATTGAGGAATTGTGATCAAACCTTGATCAATTGATGAATATGAATTCAAAATGTTGATTTTGACCAAAAATATTGAAGTTTGACTGTATATTGACCACAATTGACTTTTTACCCAATACAGTTGATTTTCAGCCATCTAAGCAATTGATTAAGCAATTTTGAGATGCAAGACTTGAAACTTTGCATGAGCATTCTTGGAGACCTATAATAAACCATGAAAGTCATTTTAGGAATTAAAAGTCCAAATTTCTTTGTGAAAACCAAAACCCTAATTTGTGGTATCAGTGCTTGTCTGATCAACTCTTCGAGAATCCTTGAGCATTTGAGATCTTTTTGTGAGAAATGTTTTAAAGAAAAGGGAGGGAAAATTTTGGGTTACAAAAGGGACCTCGTAGATACGCGAACTGCGAGGTCGATTAGGTCAGTTGTTTCAACTGGTTCCCGACAGGAACATTTAGGTTGCGAGGATCTTCCCTTAGATATTTTTCAATTCCCCGTCCTCTAGGTGTCGCTATGATATCGAGCGTTATTTCGTCCTCGCAAGATGTTTATAATAAATATGCTCGTATGCATGCTTTGGTCATGATGTCGAGCGCTTTGTCGCATGAGACCTCTTTGTCGTGCTCGTGTGTAACCTTTCTCGTGGAAGTCGGGGATATGTTTGTCTTTAAGGATGGGCATGTGGCTGCTTGTTGCGCCATGTGGCTATCATTTTGGGGTGCCATATTTTCATGGGGATTCCAAAAGGACCAAACTAGTGACGAACCTTCGTATGCAACCTCGTGGGGCGTGAGCCATCTATAAAAAGGGGACCCCAGGGTTTCATTTGTTATCTCTCAAGCTTTCTTCTGCAATCTTACCTGTTCGTGTGTAGATCTTCTCCTTTCAACTTCTATTCAGATTCCTTCCAAGTATCCTTCATACAAGTAAGTCATATCCTCTTAATAACATGTTTCCTTAGCGTTTCTAGATTAAACACCTAGTTTTTGCCTTGATTGGATGAATCTTGGATGAATATTCATGAGTTATGCGATGAACACTTATGAATGTTCATTGAAGTTCATGATAGAGGTTAATTTTCATGGTGTCGGGGAAACTTTCCCCGGATAGCGAAGCTAATCTGGGCAACAGGTCCATTTAAATAAATACCCCCGAGCTTATTTCAGCATAACAGTCGAGGGCTTGGGTCGAAGTCTGTTCCTTGACGGATTCGTCGCCCTTTCACTTGATTTACGGTGGAAGGGTGAATTTAATGATGTCGAATTCATTGTTTTCTCTGCTTTTCAGGTATAATTGTGTATCCCGTCAGGGAAGACGTTGTGCCCACCCACCATGAAGATGAAAGCAACTTAGAGGAAGACCCTTTGGCCTGGGTCACATTTGAACCAAGGAATAAGAGGTCATGCTTCTAGCACGACGCATCAGACGCGTTTAAATGTTCGGAGGTTCGGGCTGAGGGAGCCCATTCCAACTGGATGCTACAAATCCCTCACCGTAATTGGAGGATATGCCCGTCGTATCTGGGAAAGTGATTCCCCATGTATGAATTTTCTTTCAAAGAGGCGGGGATGTGTTTTCCCTTTAATGACTTCCAAGTGGGGGTTTTTCAGTTGCTTCAACTGGCGCCCTCCTAACTTTATCCGAACGCGCTTCCGTTCATGGGGGTATTCGAGCTTGTCTACCAATATCATCAAATGGTGCAACGTTGCCCCTCTTCTTCCATAATTTTCACTTGTAAAGGCATTCCATCAGAGGAGGATAGGCTTGGGTTTCTTTTAAGCAGTTTGGGAAAGTTTTTCGGCCATACTTGGAATCTATCTGCCACTTTAAAGAGAGGTAATTCATCGTGAAGCCTCTAACAGATGCGGCCATAGATTCCTTGTACAACGGGGTGAAAGAGATAGAATATGGTCGGCCATTAGTCTGGCTGATGGCCGGATTCCTGCTCGAATTGAAGTGGAAACATTTCGAGCAAAGGCCCGAATACTATGCGATAAAACTTGAGGATTTAGACGTGCAGGATCAACTCTCCTATAACAAGCTAGCGTCTTATGTGGACAGCAACCTCCTCTTTAACAATAATGGGAAGTATCTCCTCGTTAACAATTTTATCAATATAAAGGCTTTTCTCGAATGTTCTTCAGACGAGGAAGCCATGAGGCTTTTAGGTAAGGGATATGGTTGCGGTCTTATTTTCATGTGGGGACATGCTCGCGATATTTGTCTTTATTTTATCCCGTGACTGACAGTTTCCTTTTGATTGCAAGTCAGATGGCGTCCCTTTCCGAGCGTCTCCTAAAGTTGAGGCCCAAGATTGCTTCTACCTCGGGGCCGAAGAACAGGGTCACCCAACTCCAGGAGTAGGCCAAATCTGCTGCTCGTGCAAGTGGTTCCCCTTCTTCCTCAAAGACCCAAGTTCCCCCTTCTAAGCCTTTGGCAAAGAGGAAGCGCACGGAGAAAAATAAGCGCAATGTGCCCGAAAGTGATAGGGGGCACGGAGAAGTCTTCGTGTTGCCTCCCTTTTACCTAAATTGTGACATCTTCAGCGGGGGGAACTCTTTAGGTGTTCACGAGGAAGAGAGGGAGGCGATTTTGTTCTAGGATAAGGAAATCCGTAGAAAGTTCGCGGAGGATATGGCCACTGTAATGAGGGTGCTCGAGATGGCCTTGACGCTAAATGACGAGGTTACGAGCTCTCAGGCTTCCCTTGAAGCAACTTATGCCAAGATTCACAAGCTGAAGGCCAAAAATGAGAAGTTGAAAGGAGACATCCTCAACCATGAAACAAAGTTTGAGGCCCGGGTTCCACTTCTCAAGGATCTCAATGAGCTACGTCCCCAACTGGATATTGTGACTAAGGAGAATGAGCACCTGGTCGCCTGAATAAAGGTGTTGGAAGGGATCGTGGCCCCGACCCATGAAGAGACTGACACGGAGAAAGCCATTGCGACCAAATTTGATCTGATCGTGCGCATCTGAGTGCTCTAGCAAGATGTCATGGACACCCTCGGTTATGGTTTCAACGTTCCCGTGGAGCAGATAAAAATATTGAACTCGGGTGTCAAACTGGTGGTTGAAGGCACCGGGCCATTTAATCAAGTGGTTGATAATCTTTTATCCTCCCTATGATAGTCCCATGGGGGATAGCAACGAGGAGGATGAAATCTGAAACGTTTCGGGCCTGCGTGCCTGTTTTTGTTTAGTTTGATTTGTTGCCTTCGAGCCTATATTTTGTAAATATTAAACAGCACCGGCCCCTGTGGTCGGCATTTATGAATGCCTTTCTTTATTTATAAATACTTTGTTAACTTTCTTTATAAATACTTGCTTGTTGTTGTGCTCGACACATTTGTCTCTTGAAAGTTTGTATTTCCAAGAGTGGAGATTATGCTCGACCTTGGTTGTGCTCGGAACATGTTGGAATCTGTCGAGGAAGTGGTGCGGGAAAGCGTGGGATGAACTCAAGATCACGACCGGGATCTTGACTTCATGGCGTGAACTACCCATCGCGAGCTGGGTGTTCTTCTTGTTGGGTACTTCGACAGCAGAGCTCGATCGAGGTGTCCCTGTCGGGCTAAGGTTTGTCTCGAGAAATAACAACTAAACCCACCTTTCCTTTTTGTTTGGAGGCTATGTTTGTACCTCGACATGCCTCCATGGTCGAGCTTGTCCCATCGTTGGTTGAAGAGGACCAGTCTACCACTAATGCCCATACTGTGATAAGGACTTAGCTGTAATATTGTTTCAATTTTGTAGTGTTCCATGGTCGAGGTAATGGTTCTCTGTTTAAGTGTTTGAGGTAGTATGCTCTGGTTCCCGTAGCTCCATGGACGCGGTATGGTCCTTCCCAATTTGCGGCCAGCTTCCCTTCGCGGGAATCTTTCGGGTGACTCCACAAGACTAGGTTGCCGACTTGGAACTCACGCTTTATGACTTTGTTGTCATGGTGAAGGGCTACCTGTTATTTCAGCATGGCCTCACGAAGAACTTCTCCTGATTAGATTTCCTCGACTAGGTCGAGCTCCTCTCTTAGGGCCTCGTCATTTATCTCCTCGTCTAGAGGAACTTCAGTTCGCCTGGACGGCTCCGTGATTTCTACAAGAATGACAGCCTCAGTGTTGTAGGTCAGCCGGAATGGGGTTTCGCCAGTCGTCGAGTGGGGTGTTGTCCGGTATGTCCAGAGGATGCTGTGCAGTTCTTCGACCCATCCCCTTTTATCCTCGACCAACCTGCGTTTGAGTCCTCGCAAGATGACTCTGTTTGCAGCCTCATCTTGCTCGTTAGTTTGGGGGTGTTAGACTGAGGTGAAATTCTGCTTGGTGTCGATCTTGGTGATAAAGTTTTAGAAACTCTGATTGGTGAACTACGTCCCATTGTCGGTGATGAGCACTTGTGGTATTCTGAACCGGGCAAGGATGTTTCACTTGTAGAAATGGAGGATATTGTGTAAAGTGATTTTAGCCAGGACTTCAGCTTCTATCTATTTCGTGAAATATTCGACGGCCATGATCAGGAATTTGTTCTGATATGAGCCTTGCACAAACGGCCCGAGGATGTCCATACCCCACCAAGCGAATGGCCACGGGGAGGATAGTATTTTGAGCTCATGCAATGGTGCAAGGTGCTTGTCCGCGTGTCTTTGACACTTGTTGCATTTCTTGACATGTGTTGCAACTGGTTTTTAAATTAGAGTCGCCACCCTTAATTTTTATCCTAAAGGAAGGGAGTATAAAGGAATAACCCTAAAAGAAATTAAGAGATTCTAAGTTTGACTCGATTCTAGACAAGGGGAAGGTGTTAGGCACCCCCTATCTACCTTGTTCACAAGGATATTAGGTTTAGAAGTGCATTTTTAAGAAATAGGGTAATTATTATTAATAAGGGAAAATGGTTTGAATTTTAGTTAGGGGGACTCGCAACGATTTTTTTATCGTATGCCTACGTATCCTCCTTAGGAGGAATCAGAGTCTCATTTTCGTAGTTCGCGGTTTGGTTGGTGTTTTTTATGGAATTGTGTAGAATTGCTTTCGAATTAACCTTGAACTTTGCCTGAATTGTAAGTTGAGTGATTGTAGACGCATATCACAGTTAATTTGAAAATAATTATCTTTAATCCTTTTCTGAAAATGATCTTGGGTTTTTGTTATGTTTAAAAAATTGATTTGATGTTGGTTAACTGTTTTGAGTGTTGCATTGATTAACGAGTATGATAAACACAGAGCGGGTGAGTCTGATATAGTCTCCTCGTCACGTGGTCAGATATTGACCACGTGTCGCTCGTGGATGGTGAATTTAGTGAGTTGCATGAATTTTAATTGTTTGATTTTGAATAATAAACTGGTAGACGTTGTGTCTATCGATTTAATTACTCGAAGATGGACATCCTATTATTTATAGAATGTTTGAACTAACTAATTTAAGAAAGTATCCTTAATTAATTTAATTAACTAAGGTTGATAAAAATAAAAGACCTATTTTTACATTTTTGTATAATGAATAGGGAAATAAATAAATAAATTAAAGAATTAAGCTGAATTATGAAAATAACACAATCTAAAATGGTGTAGAAACGAAAAAAAGAAGAAGAGTATTAACTAGTAACAATTAAAAGGCCAACCTAATATAGGTCTATCCCTAATTCTAAATAAATTTAACAAAATAAAACAAGATGAGGATTATCATCCTGACTTCACGTTTCACCAAGAATGATCACTTATTACCATAAAAACATGATGATAAAAAGAAATATTTGATTAATTCAAAAAGAAAATAATAAGAAGTAGCATGTGGTACACCTCTACTTTCTGTAACATAAAGCAAAATTTTGACCTTTTCAACAGAAAGACAACAACTAATAGGGAGCTCACACGTGTCTATAAAAATAAATAATTTATGGAATAGTATTAAGAAAGGAAAAGAAAGCAGATCATGGAAAAGAGGCAACACAACATAATATCTTCTTCTCTCTTCCTTCAAATTCTTCTCAAATTTCTCACAGTTTTTTCTATTTTTTCAAATACAAAGAACAAACAACAACAACACACAAATCGATTAGGAAATAATGTTTCATTCTATCTGCAATTTCCAGGGCCAAGCAATTTCCTGCAATTTCCAAAATTCGATTTTGCATTAATGTCGTATCCGTTTATACTTAATTTTGCTCTGTAAATGAAGAACAATTAAAACTTTAAATTCTTGTTTTAATTTGAACAGTGCGCGTTCACAGCAAAAACATTTAAACCAAAAAGAATCCCCACAATAATTGTTGTTCTCAAAAAACGGGCCACTGATGGTAAACTTAGGCCAAGGTGTTTTTTTCTCATTTGAAACAAACAAACGTTAACAGATGAATTGGTCACCCTTTTTTGATACAGCGAACAAATAAAGCGGGCCCAAAATAATTGGGATTTTTTCTGTAAAAAGTATTAAAAATAAAAATTGTTTATGTTCAATAAAAAAGAAATTTAATAAAAAGGAAAAAAAAGTTTAATCAAATTCACTTTAAATAAAAAAGGCTAAATGGGCTACCGATTTGGGTTGTAAGGCTCCCAACATGCAACAACCCAACATTATCTTTATTTAATTATTTGATACAGTTTTAACTAAAATTAATATAATTAATAATAAAAATAAATGTTAATAATAAACTTAAAGTCATATATTGACTTTAGTTTAAAAAATAATAAAGTAAATTTGACAACAAAAATTAACCATATGACATCAGAAATATTGATTATGAACTATGATGCTGATTAAACAAATAATAGTACTTAAACAAATATTGGCTTAGTCAAAAAAAGAATGGGCTTCAAACCCTCTAATTAGGCTATAGAGTCAATTCAGAATTTGTAAATCCCACACCCCTTCTTCCTATAATACACCCCCTCTTCACCACTATTTAAATCCCTCCTCTAAATAAATGATTAGCAAGCTTACACCATGTAGGGAAAGAAATACAAAAGGTAAAGTAACCTGATTATTCGATAGGTCAAATTTGGGGTATGACAACGTGCTCCTTCATATCTTGTTGCATGGTCGGCCGGTAGTAGCCTGCTCGCAGCGCCTTTCGTGCCAGGGATCTTTTGCCCAAGTGTTGGGCGTTGATTCCCTCGTGGATTTCCCACAGTATTTCGGGGATCGTGGACTCCTCGACATATTTTAGAAGCGGGATGGAGAATCCTCACCGGTAGAGTTTGTGTTCGAGTACCACATATGAACATGCTCGTCGTTTGGTCGTGGTTTCCTCTCTCTGGTCGACGGGTAGTTCCCATTTTTGTCAGAAAGTTGAACACCAGGGTCATCCAACACGAACTGTCCTTGATGGCATTCACCTCAGGTGGAATAGTGGGTTTTTTGATACTCGGGGGAGAAAGATATTCTTGGATGACGGATTTGTTCCCTCCTTTCTTCTTTATGCTCGTGAGCTTTGAAAGCATATCTGCCCGTGTGTTTTGTTTGCAGGGTACGTGTTTGATTTCTTCCTGATCGAACCTCTTCATTTGTTCTCTGACCAGGTTCAGGTATTCGACGAGGCTATTGTTTTTATCCTGGTATCCACCTTGTACTTGGGATGCAACGAGTTAGGAGTCTGTGAAAATCTATAACTCTCGGGCACCCAAATCCTTGGACAGTCTTAATCCTGCGAGCAAGGCCTCGTACTCATCCTGGTTGTTCGATGTTATAAAAGAAAGGGTGAGAGAGTGCTCGATTACAACACCTTCCTCATTCTCGAGGAGGATACCTGCTTCACTGCCTGTCGAGTTAGATGCTCCATCTACAAAGATGATCCACTTGTGCTTCTTCCCTATGGGGGGATTGTGAGCGGTCATCTTTGTGACGAAGTTGGCCAGAACTTAGGTTTCGAGGCCCTTCATGCTCTCGTACTGGATGTCGAACTCTGAGAGCTCTAAGGACCATTTTAGCATTCGACCGGCCATGTCTGGTCGATATAGGGGCTGCCTTACGGGTTGGTCCATTCGTACAATGATCGTGTGCGCTAGCAAGTAATTCCTAAGTCTCCTTGCAGCATTGATGAGGGCCAATGATACTTTTTCAATCTATTTATACCTGACCTCGGGCCCTTGTAGCGCTTTGCTTGTGAAATACACAGGTTTTTGCTTGCCTGGAGTCTCTCGAATGAGGGTCGCGCTTCTAGCCTCGGCGGAGACGGCCAAGTAAAGAAACAAAGTCTCCCTGTTCTCAGGTCGCGACAGCACGGGAGATTGTGAAAGGCTTTTCTTGAGGTGGAAGAGGGCTTGCTCGCATTCCTCTGTCCACTCGAAAGATGCCTCTTTACGCAGAAGTATGAAAAATGGAAGAGCGTGTTGCACGGATTTTGCCACGAAAGAGGAAAGCAAGGTGAGCATTCCGTTTAGGACTTGTATGGATTTTTTTGAGTTAGGATTGGGGAGCTCAGAGAATTCCCGACACTTGTCGAGGTTGGCTTCTATTCCCTATTCAGTCAGATAGAAACCAATGAATTTGCCCGCCTTAACCCTGAAGGTGCATTTCTCGGGGTTGAATCTCATTCTGCATTGTCTCGCTTGGGCAAAGACCCTTTTGAGGTGGGCAGCATGGTCGGTATCTATTCAATATTTGACAATCATGTCTTCTATGTATACCTCAAGCATATCACTGATTTCATTGCTGAAGACTTTGTTCATCATCCACTGGTATGTTGCCCCTGTGTTTTTTAGGCCAAAGGGGCATTACATTGTAGTAGTAATTTCCCGAGTTAGCCATGAAAGTCGTGCAATGCATGTCGCTCATTGCCATTGGGATTTGGTTGTAGCCCTAGTAAGCGTCTATGAACGATAAAATTTTATATCCGACCGAGTTATCGACCATCATGTCAATATTAGGTAAAGGGAAAGCATCTTTGGGACATGCCTGATTAAGATCAGTATAGTCAACACACATTCACCATTTTCCATTATTCTTTTTAACTAGTACAGCATTTGAGAGCCAGGTTGAATACCGGGCCTCGGAAATAAAATTAGCCTCTAGGAGGTCTTTTGCAGCATCTTCAGTAGCCTCTGCTTTTTTGGAAGACTGCCTGCGTCTATATTGTACTATTTCCCTAGCGGCTGGATCAATGGCCAATTGGTGACAGACGACCTCGGGGTCGAGTCTGGGCATCTCCGCAGTGCTCCATGCGAATAAATCTGTGTTCTACCGTAAACAAGCTTTGATCTGTTTCCTCTCCAAGTGCGGGATCCCGATTCCGATCTTCACACCCTTTTGAGGGTCTTCACCGAGCGGGACAAACTCGAAGTCCCCGTCCGGGATGGGTTGGAGGAGTTCCTGTTCACCGTTGGGGGCTTCGTCCTTATCGAAGCAGGCGTTGAGCGAGATTGAGTCGACCTTTGGAAGAGCCCTTTGTTCTTCTGTCCAAGCAGGCTGTGATTTAGGTTGAGCAGTGGTAGCTCATTTGGCAGGTCGTGCTCCGGTATCGACCATGCTCTGCCCCTCGGAAGCCGCATGGAAACATCTTCTAGCAGCTGAGATATCCCCGTGGATGGTGGAGACGCGTCCCTTCCTTGTGTAGAATTTCATCTTCAAATGGATCGTGGAGGGTATGACGGTTAGTTAGGCTAACGTTGGTCTCCCTAGGATGAAATTGTAGAGAGACGGGTAGTTGATAACCAGGAATCGCACCTTGATCTTCCAGGAGGTGGTTTCTTCCCCGAAGGTGACAAAGAGCTCAACATATTCCCATGGTTTGGATGTCGAGCCATTGAAGCCTTGCAGGTCAGACCCCACTACGGTGGAAGGTGGGTGTCGTCGAGCTGTAAGGTTTAGAACAAATGGTTGTACATGACATTGACGGGACTTCCCTCATCGACCATAATGCGATGTATGTCGAAATTGGACATTATTGCTCTCACCAGCAGAGGGATGCTTGAGTTAGGGGAACCTCCGGGAAACTCCTCGAGATAGAAGGTGATTGGTTTTAACTTTCCCTTGACCCTCTCGAGTGTCACTGATTGCGTTGGGGAAGCGTCGACCAATTCATCGAGCTTCCTTTTCACGGAGTTAATGGAAAGGTTGTTGAATCCCCCGCCAGATATGACCATGGAGGAGGGAAATTTCTCCCATATACTGTGCGTGGATAGCTGTTCTTCTTCGTATCTGTCGGGAATGTAGAAGTCCTCCGGTCTTGTAACAGAGAAGGCTATCTGGATGGGGGCCGACTCATCTGATGGTCGGGTGTCTTCCTCGGCTTCTCTCACCTTGTGGGACTCCCGACGAGGGGTGTAATTGAATCGATATTGCCCAAGTTTTCCACTCTTTATGAGGATTTCGATGACGTCTTTAGGTGGAAGCAGTCTTCAGTCAGATGCTCGTGGCTCCGGTGGTATTGATAATATTTTCTCTAATCAGCCCCAGGCTTCGCGGGAGCAAATCGAGGACGTCTGACTTTTCCGTCCTTGAAGTCGGTGTTGGAGCACTCCTCCAAAATGCGCTCGCGGGAAGCGGTCAGCAGAGTGTATTCGGTGAATCTCCACGCGGGGCCCCTGTCCTCGCAGGGATCACGGAGCTTGTTGTCCCTTCTCTTCTCAGTCGTTTGTCGAGGAGGGCATGCGTCCTGGTGTCGTAGGTTGTTGGTTAGTCTGTGATTCCTTGGGTCGCGGTCTTTGTTGGTCGCTTCCCTCTCCTCGTAGTCCATATAGGCCCTAGCCTTTTCGAGGAGAGCATCGAATGTTTGGGGTGGTTCGATGCCAACAGCCTTCCTAAAATCCTTTCCTAGGAGTAATCCTCTCTCGAGTAGATATCATTTCATGTGATCAGTACACGGGACTTGAATGCCCTTGCGATTGAAACGATCTATGAACTCCCTGAGGGTCTCGTCACTTCTTTGGACGATAGCCTCGAGAGCAGGCTCAGTCTTCGGATGTTGACGAGAGGCTGTGAATGAATTAATGAACTGGTTCTTTAGGTTTCTCCAGGAGGTGATCGACCCCGAGGCGAGGTTCTTATATCAGTCCATCGTAGTCTTTCTCAAGGTCGTGGGGAACAACCGACATTTGATCGGTCCCCCGACATTATGGTAGTGAAGCATTGCCTCGAACCCGTCGATATGGTCGACAGGGTCCGCAATGCCTTCATATTCCTTTAGTTGGGGAGGTTTCTCCATTCTTAGTGGAATGGGTGTGTTGTAACCCAAAATTTTCCCTCTCTTTTCTCAAGATATTTCTCACAAGATCTTCAAATAGCTCAAGTTTGCACAAGTATTGACTAGGTCAGACCACCTGCTAAACATTGATGCCACAAATTAGGGTTTTGATTTTGATAAGGACAATTTGACTTCTAATGCCTCAAGTGACTTTCATGTATCTTTATAGACCTCCAAGAATACTCATGTCAAGTTTCAAGTCTTGAATCACAATTTTGCTCAGTCAATTGATCAGATAACTGAAAAATTAGTTGTATTGGTTAAAAAGTCAATTGTGGCAACTTATAGTAAAAAATTCAAGAATTTTGACCAATATCAACAATTTGAAGTCATATTCATCAATTTATCAAGTTTGGATCATAATTTCTCAAGAAAAGTGTGCAAATTATCAAAAGGGCAAAATGGTCAAAATTAGGTTTTTTAACTAGAATGACTGATTTTTGACTTTTGAGCTAATACCTGACTTATTGGTTTAAAACATAATTTCAAGGATTCAAGTACATCATTTTTACCTAATTGCATGACTCAATTCACCTCTCAAGATCAAACAATTGATAGATGAAATTTGGTCATCTGATGAAAAGTCAACTGATACACCAAAAGTCAAACTTTGACTTTTGATCAAAATTGAGTTTCAGAAGTCAAGATTCATCAATAAATTCAAAAATGTGAAGCTTTATCATCAAGAAATCAATAAATTCAAAACTCAATTTGAAAAGTCAAACTTTTCAAGACTTAGAAATTTTTCTGTGTTTTTTTGTACATGATAATTTCACTACTTCATGCCAACTTTTCACCAAGATCCAAGATGATTCAATGCAAACTCTCAACATAAAAGTTGTAGATCTTGATAAAATCTACAACTTTGTATTATAGGGCTCATATACAAGAAATTCTTAGATTTGAAGTTATACGCCCATGAAGTCATGCACTCTTTCTTAAACACTTAGTAAAATTTTGACCTAGTTTAGGCAGATTTTTGGTCCCAACTTCTTGGCCATTTTTCACATATCTCCAATTTAATTTAGCAAAAATGTAAAATATGAAAGTTTTATAGGATTTTTCAAGATTTTCAAAATGTCCAAGAACTTGAAGAGATCATGTTTGAGCTAAGAGAATCGAAGAGAGGAAGTTGGGCATCCATTCTTGAATTACAAGGCATTTTTGTGATGAACACTTGAGCAAAACCCTAGCCTATGCTGCATAACTTCACTTTGCAGGCTTCTAACTTGTGTTTCACTCCATAATTAATTGATTACACAACTGATAGAGCCATTGTCCAAGCATTTGAGCCCTTCTCTAAGTTGCATTTTCATTAATGGCACAAAGTAACATTGCCATTCTAGTAAAGTGGCTTTAATCACAAAGTCAACTTGTCTTAAGCATTGCACTTGTTCTTTCTGCACAAGCATCCTCTACGTAGTCAGATAAACATGTTTAAAGTTTGATAGCCCCCCTACAAGCCATGTACCTTGCCTTGGAACAATGCTTGTCAAGCTTACTTCAAAAACAAGTCAAAATCCATAAACATGTGATCTTGTGATTCTGACCACCTCAAGCCTCCAAACTTTCTCATATAAATTAAGACACTATTATGTAACTTAGGATACGAAATTAGAAGCCTTGAAACTCCATCAAACTCCCTCAAACCAGAAATTTCTCTAAAAACACCATGACTTGTCATTTCTGCCCAAGAATTTCCATCTTATAAACCACTCGTGCGTTTCTTCTCCAAATCATTCCTAAAGCTTCCTTACATAAAATATAACTCACCCCCCTCCCTATTTCACAGTTGTAACACCTCCATCACCATTGTCCAAACCTCACTTTGTACCTCTGTAACTTGACTTCTCTAGAACATTCCAGGCACGCTCAGCTCAAGCTAAGCATTGCATTAGCTTCCTAGAGGTTCAAGGAAGCTAACTAGATCATTACAACACCTTGAAGTGAGCTCTAACTCAAAACACGATCTCCATCTACAAGGTGAGTTTTATGGAATTCTAACTCTTCATACAAGCATCATTTGACTTCCATTTTAAAAGATAAAATATAGACATCATAGCCCTGAAACTAACCATGACCTTAGAATTCATTTATGTTGCCTAAGCAGTGAGAATTTTGAGCCTGGACTTTCTGGAAAAAATTAGATTAAATTTGGTACCATTTAAAATTCGTGCTCATCTTTGATCCATTATTTAAGTTATTTGTATATTTGAAATCGTGGTGAAATTTCTAACATGTTTAATGTTCATACTTTTGAGAATGGTTGAGAGTTGAGAAAGTTACAAAGTTATGGCTGGCGCGAGGAAGAAGACGAAGTACAGTCATGGACTTGTTTTATATTATATTTATTGCAACGTGTTTCTATACCGGATGAAACAGCCACCCCAGTGGCAAGAAGCGCGCGCGTACGGTATTACTATGGAAGGTCCTGGGTTCGAGCCCCAATGAGACCTTTTAGATTTTTCATATTTTCATTTGTTTCTTTTTTCTTTGAACAGGCGCGCCTGGGCCTCCCTCCACTGGGCCATTCATTTTACTTTCCTTCCCCCCTGATTGCTAAATAATACGCAGCCCAACATAACATTTTTTTTATTTTTGTTATTTCTGATTATACAAAAAAATCAATTTGGGCCTAAACCAAACAAAAACTGTTTTTCTTATTGACCCCCTAATTTCTTTTTTAACCCCTGAACTTTTTTTATTTTCATTTTATTTTCTTTTCTTTCTTTTATTATTTTTATTTTTATTATTATTTTATTAAAAAAATACAAAAATATATTTTATTAAATACTTAGACTAAAATTATTATTTTGTTTCTATCTTATAAAACCCTAAAAAATATCTTCTTTCTTAAATTAATTAAAATTAATTTAGACTTACTTTTATTTTAATTTTCTCTTCTAATTAGATTAACTTAGAGTTTAGGAACTTAATTAATTAGTTTCTTTCTTTTTGATTTTACTAATTAGGTTCAAACCCTTTTTCTACCAAAACCCATAAAGAATAATTTTTCTTCTATTTTACACTATCTTTAAATTCTTGTACATTTTATTTTGCATTATTTAATATGGTTGTAATAGTAATTAGGTTTTAATTGCTTTCATCCTTATTTGTAATTTGTATCCCCATCCCCTAAAATAATGTAATAGCGTAGAACTTTAAATTTCCGCAATTTATCACTTTCCATATTATTGCTAGTAATTAGGGTTTGTATGGCAAGATATAAAACCAACAAGTAGACAACCCTAATTCAAGACAAAATGCATGAAAATAAAAACACTTCGCACACTTGCACCTCTAGGGTTAACCCCCACTTGTTGCCTTAGAAACAAAACAGTCATGTCCCTCGAATGTGGGATACTTTAGCAAAGACCCTCGATTACAAGATCGTAGTCCCTCGATGACCCTTCGACGTTACTTTTGGTAAACGATCTTAGACCCTTACGACAAATTGCTAAAGTATCTTACAATGTTT
Organism: Vicia faba; assembly: GCA_948472305.1. Taxonomy (NCBI): domain Eukaryota; kingdom Viridiplantae; phylum Streptophyta; class Magnoliopsida; order Fabales; family Fabaceae; genus Vicia; species Vicia faba. The sequence continues at coordinate 1,060,555,535 of OX451738.1, read as the reverse complement.
CCTTCTATGACTTTACGATGACCCACTCTCGTCCCTTCACATCCAATGATATAGTTTCTTACTAAGTAATGGCAAGATAACACTATCTAAAGGAGGAGGGGAAGAACAAATACTTTCTTTTGAGTAGGTAGAACGCTCGTAGTTGCTTGCTCACAAATTTTTCAAAATAAAAATATCTTTCAAACACACCAACACTTTCATGAAATATTTTCAAAAGTCAACACTTTGTATACATTCTTATAGAGACGAGAATCATTACAAAGTTCGCCTAAACAAAGGCACTTTTCAAAAATACTTTCAAACAAACACAAACACATTTCATAAAGCATTTTTAAAGTGAGCTAGCAACTAAGAGCCCGTAGATAACTAGGATGAAAAGGGTGTTAACACCTTTCCTTTTCATAACCTACCCCCGAACTCAAGAAAATTCTCAAAAGGTCTTTCTTGTTCTTTTTACCCTTTCCTTTATTGAATAAAAGAAAAGTCGGTGGTGACTCTTTCTATCTGCAACAATTGCGATAAAACTCAAAACACCCAAGTCAGTTCTCCTACCATATTACAGGGTGCCTCTATAATTTCCTGGGATAATGGACTGTGGGGGTCGTCTTCATCGCTTCTGTCCGGAGAGTAGGAAGGTGATCTATTGTAGTAGTGGTCATGGTGGAGACCCTGGTCACGGGGAAGATCCCACAGTCGAGTTCGTGGTTCTTCATTACCCCTATTTCTATTTCCAAGGGGTCGTTTTCTTGGCGTGGGGGTACGTGGTCGCGTCTCCTTGTATCAATGGGTTGATTCCTCTCCAACGCAGGGTTTCACCCGATTCGTCGGGGAGAGGGGCTTCACGAGGCATCCCATTTGCGTCTCCATGGGGGAGATTGAGGATGTTACTCTATCTAACAAGGAGGAGGAGAGTCAGGTCTCATGTGTCTTCTAGGGGCTCGACGAGACTCCTCGAGCACCCTTAATCGCTCACCTTACGATAAGATCAAGTAATTTGTTTGGTTAATGGCTGCGAACAAAGCCCTAGTCGTGGCGTCAATGCCCGTAGGGGAGGAAACCTCTTGAAACACGTTTGGTTGATAGTTCTATGGAGGATGGTGATTGTTCCCGTGTCATCGGTGTAATACGGTAGGAGAACTGACTTGGTTGTTTTGCGTTTTATCGCAATTATTGTGGATAGTAAGAGTCGCCGCTGACTTTTCTTTTATCCAATAAGGAAAGGGTGAAAAGAACAGGAAAAACCTTTGAGATATTTTCTTGAGTTTGTGGGGTAGGTTATGAAAAAGGAAGGTGTTACCACCCTTTTCATCCATTGTTATCTATGGGCTCTTAGTTGCATGCTAGATCACTTTTTAAATTGCTTGGTTTGAAATGTGTTTGTGGTGGATTGCGAAAGTATTTTTTGAAAAAAAAGCGCCTTCGTTTAGGAAAACTTTGCAATGATTCTCATCTCTATATGAATGTATACAAAGTGTTGGACTTTTTGAAAATGTTTCATGTTTTGAAAGTGTTTGGTGTTTTTGAAAAGATGTTTGTTTTTTGAAGATGGGTTGTGAGAAAGCAACTAAGAACGTTCTACCTACTCAAAAGTATTTTGTTCATTTCTTCCTTACTTTGATATTTCTATCTTACCATTGATTGGTAAGAAGCCTTGTCTTTGGATGTAAAGGGACGGGCGTGGGTCATCGTATGGTCATGAATAGCAATGTTTTAAGATATCTTAGCATTTCTATTGAGGGACTAAGATCATTTGTAAGGCAACATTCGAAGCGTCATCGAGGGACTATGATCTTGTATTTTTTGATTGGTTTTCTAAGACGTCTCACATGCATAACATGACCATTTTTCATAAGGCAACAAGTGGATTTAACCCTAGAGGTGCAAGTGTGCAAGTGTTTGTATTTCATGCTTGATTTATCTTGAATTAGGGTTTTCTAAGTATTGATTTTATCTTTCCATACAAACCCTAATTTACTAGCATTGATATGTAAGCGATAGATTGCAGAAAGTGAATTTACTATGCTATTACATCATTTGGGGAGGGGGATACAAATTTACAAATGGGGATTGCAAGAAATTAAACCTTATTATCTATTACAACCACATTGAATTTGTACAAGAAATGACATGAATATAATGTACAAGGAATATTTAAAAATGGATTTTGCTTTGGATTTTTGTTAGGAAAATTGTTTTGACCTAATTAACCTAAAGGGATGTGATTAATAAAAAATAGGAAAATTAATCCTAAGTTAAAAGGAAATCAAATTAATCAAGAAATCATTTTTTAGGGTTTTTTATGGAAGGCTTTTAGTTAATTAAAATAAATATGAAAATAAAATAATTTTTGTGATATTTTTTATATATTCATAAAATAGACATTGTAAATGAATAGTGTGCAAAAAATCAACTCAAAAGGAGTTGTTTTGATTGGTTGGAAAAAATGTTGAAGTTTGTTAAGAAAATGAAAACAAACAAGTGATACAAATTTGTTTTGGTCCTGCCAAGGTTTGAACCCAGGTTCTCCACACCTTCCATTCAAAACAGCCAACACTCGATATGTTATAAACCTGCATGTTAGTTTGGAAAAAATGATGAAATAAATACAAAAGGTCTCGCTGGGGCTCAAACCCAGAACCTTATACATAAATGCCTTATGTGTACGCGGTATGTACCATTGGGGTGGTCTGTTTCATCCGTTAGTTATCCAACTTGCACTAAATATAAAATGAACTCATTTATGAAAATTTGAACATGGCTTCATCTTCTTCCTTTGCACGCGCAGGGATGTATATCACCATTGTTAACCTTCTAAAAATTTCATTTCTCATCCAAATCAAAAATTATAAACATCAAACCTGCTCAAAATTTTAATAAGAATCTAACTATGTAATTTTCAAAAGCTATGGATCAGAGGTTAGCACGAATTTTGTTTGGTACCAAAATCAAGACCTAACTGGTCAGAGTTGAAATTCTTAAGACACAAGCAATAAAAATCAAAACTAAGAGCATGGTCAACTTCCTAGATATGATATCTACATCTTTTATTTTATTTGTATATGCTAAAAATGCTTGTATCAAGATATCACAGTTAAGAAATCTAATCTCTTGAAGTGAAAATCGAATGACCTCTATATGACTTCCAGAAATGACTTGATGATGGATTAAGCTTGCAGGGACCTTCCTTGAGCTAGTGGGATCACTACTTTGCTTTAAAAGTCACTGAATCAATCTAACCAAGTCAAGGTGCAATGGTAGAAAATGGAAATGATGGATGATGATGGGATGGTTACAGAAACGTGGTTTAAGGGCTGAGATAGTTTCTATGAGGTGTATGGGAGCTTAGTGAATCGAAAGACCAAAAAACGCACGAAGGAATTTGAGATTTTGTGTGTAAAGTTAGAATGTGCCAAGTTTTGTGCTTGTGTGCAGGTTCTGAGTTTTGAGAGTTTTGGGAGTGTTTGAGGATTTTTCAACACACAATAATCTGGCCCCCTTAGCTTGCAAATGGTCTCTCCATTTATAGAGAAAAGGTTTGGGAAGTTGAAGTAAACGGATTTGCAAGATAACAAATTATGGTTTGGTTGGAATGCAAATATCAAGTTATGTCAAGTTTTCCATGATCCCAAGATGAAGTACCAAAGTTGTTGGTATACAGGGGATACTTTCCATGATTTATGGTGGAGTATAATCAGAAGTAAACAAGGTATAGGCTCAAGACAAATTTTGTATAAAAATGCTTGCCTTTCAAGAATAGCAATGATGCCTTTATGCCATAGATGGAAAGATCTTTTGGACAATGGCTCAAACACTTGGGTAATAGTTCAAGAGTAGGTGCACGCATTAAATTATGGTGATATTTGCAAGTTATAAGGCCTGCAGCACAAGATTATGCAGTATGGCCTATGGATTTGATCAATGTTCTTCAAAATTTTGTCTTCAACTTGATTCCTTCTACAAAGATCTTTAATCTCTATAGAACTTTTGATCTTTTTCTTACTCTGGTTTTCGACAAGCATCTTGAATCTCTTAAAGATATCGAATACTTCGTCCTTTTGTTTTGATCACATAGATCCACAACCTTCGACTAAACTCATCAACAGACAAAACAATATTTGTTTCCACCAATTGTATGTTCTTCGAATGGACCACGTTCATCTGAATGTACCACTAATTTCGTCCTTTCGTTTTGATCACATAGATCCATAACCTTCAACCAAACTCATTAGCAGACAAAACAAATATTTGTTTCCACCAATTGTATGTTCTTTGAATGGACCACATTCATCTGAATGTACCATTTTCTTCGTCCTTTCATTTTGATCACATAGATCCACAACCTTCGACCAAACTCATCAACAAAAAAAACAATATTTGTTTCCACCAATTGTATGTTCTTCAAATGGACCACATTCATCTGAATGTACCACTTTCTTCGTCCTTTCATTTTGATCACATAGATCCATAACCTTCAACCAAGCTCATCAACAGACAAAACAATATTTGTTTCCACCAATTGTATGTTCTTCGAATGGACCACATTCATCTGAACATACCACTTTCTTCGTCCTTTCATTTTGATCACATAGATCCACAACCTTCGACCAAACTCATCAACAGACAAAACAATTTTTGTTTCCACCAATTGTATGCTCTTTGAATGGACCACATTCATCTGAATGTACCACTTTGAGTATGCAAGATGATCTCATTGGCATAGTCGAAACGAAATAATTTCTGGATTACTTTCCTACTAAACAAACTTCATAAAGTTTTTCTCTCAAGCATCTGAAGACTTGGAATACCAGTAATCATATCTTGAGTAATCAGTTGATTAAGTGGTCGAAAGTTCAAATGTCAAAACTTCAAATTCCACAACCAACTACCCTTGTGGTCGAACAGTTTTAAAACATTGAACTTCTGTCGAATTGATCATTGTCTTAAATGTCCTGTTTTTCGACAACGGAGATTTCAAGACCAAATTGTTCTTAGTGTCGAACAATCTCAAAACTCCATCTTTCATGACAACTGAGAAACTTCTTTCGACTAGTTGTCCAACACTTAGCAATTTGCACTTTATTCCAGGTACATAGAGCACATCTTTAATCATAACTTTTCCTCCATTACTCATTTGAAAGACTATGTTGCCAGTATCTTCTTCTTGCAATGAACTATTATCAGCAAGTTTTTTTTGTTAAATTGTAATTCATAATGTCGAAACTATGTGTGTCGAAGGTTTTAGAGGTGGATCGAAGCAGGTTGCTCGAAGGAAGCCATTGCCCAGTTGAAGCTTGTGGGTAGAAGCAAGCATGAATATATATAACATGTCAGCTATTAATCTGGCGAAGAACCCAATATTACATGGTAGAAGCAAGCACATCAAAATGAGGTTCCATTATCTCCGAGAATAGGTAGCAGATGGGAAGATCAATTTGGAACACTGCAGAACTGAGAATCAGATTGCAGACATCATGGCGAAAGGAGTGCTGGTCGAAGTATTCAGAAGACTAAGAACAATGATGAATATATATTGTTTAGATATAATGAATTAGGTGGTGTACTAAATTTTAATTCATAGTGTCGAAACTATGTGTGTCGAAGGGTTTAGAGGTGGATCGAAGTAGGTTTCTCTAAGGAAGCCATTGCCTAGTCGAAGCTTGGGGGTCAAAGAAGGTTGCAGGAAGGAAGTCATTGCCCAGTCGAAGCTTAGGGATCGAAGTAGGTTGCTCGAAGGAAGCCATTTCCCAGTCGAAGCTTATGGGTCGAAGCAAGCTTGCTCTTCTTCGACTTGTCAAAATCTGCCAACCACTCCTTTCGATCAATCGTGTGGTTCGAACAACCTGAACCAGATTTTAAATTCGACATGGTTATCTACAACTGCACACCTTTTTTATCTGCTTTTCCCTTTCAACAGTTTCCTCTTCCTCCTTTCGAGGATTCAGAAGTTCCATCTTTGACCTGATGCTTGAGAGCCCAATATGATCCATGGAAACTATATGGGGCATTAAAAGTCCAATTGTACTTATGCGAACTCAAACCCTAATTTTGAGTCATCAGTGTTTGAGGAAGTATCTTGAGCTGATCAAACCTTGTGCAGTATTGAATCAATGGAGATCTTGTGAGAGAATTCTTGAGAAATGAGAGGGCAAATTTTGGGGCACAACAACTTCCCTTGTTCAATCTTCTTGAACCTAAAGGATTAGATTGGCGAGTCCGCTATTCATGACTTGAAGGTGGAAGATGATTGAACACTAGAGTGCCCAGAAATTTGCACTCCACTATGTGTTATTTGATTATTTCCAGAATAGGCTTAAAGATTCCATTTGGAGAAGAGATAAAGATTTTGTTGGAGATGGGCTTACATATGCCATCCATAGTGACAAAAGAGGTCTTTGTTTCTCCTGTTTTAACTGGAAGAAATAAATCTAACCAGAAGAAGTCTTTGATTCGCCTGTCTTTAACTGGAAGTTATAAATCTAACTAAAAGAGGTCTTTGATTCGCCTGTCTTTAACTGGAAGAAATAAATCTAACCAGAAGAGGTCTTTGATTCGCCTGTTTTTAACTGGAAGAAATAAATCTCACAAGAAGAGGTCTTTGATTTTCCTGTCTTTAGATAGAAGAAATAAATCTAACTAGAAGAGGTATTTGATTCGCATGTCTTTAACTAGAAGAAATAAATCTATCCATAAGAGGTCTTTGATTCGCCTGTCTTTAACTGGAAGAAATAAATCTCACCATAAGAGGTCTTTGATTCACCTGTCTTTAACTGGAAGAAACAAATCTAACCAGATGAGATCCTTGATTTTCCAGTCTTTAACTGGAAGAAATAAATCTAACTAGAAGAGGTCTTTGATTCGCCTGTCTTTAACTAGAAGAAATAAATCTAACCATAAGAGGTCTTTGATTCACCTATCTTTAACTAGAAGAAATAAATATAACCAGAAGAGGTCTTTGATTCGCCTGTCTTTAACTGGAAGAAATACATCTCACTAGAAGAGGTCTTTGATTCGCTTGTCTTTAACTGGAAGAAATAAATCTCACTAGAAGAGCTCTTTGATTCGCCTGTTTTTAACTGGAAGAAGTAAATCTAACCAGAATAGGTCTTTGATTCACCTGTCTTTAACTGGAAGAAATAAATCTCACCAGAAGAGGTCTTTGATTCTCCTTTCTTTAAATGGAAGAAATAAATCCCACTAGAAGAGGTCTTTGATTCACTTGTCTTTAACTGGAAGAAATAAATCTAACCAGAAGAGGTCTTTGATTTGCCTGTCTTTAACTTGAAAAATTAAATCTCACCAGAAGAGGTCTTTGATTTTCCTGTCTTTATCTGGAAGCAATAAATCTAACCAAAAGAAGTCTTTGATTCTCCTGTCTTTAACTGGAAGAAATAAATCTAACCAGAAGAGGTCTTTGATTCGCCTGTCTTTAACTAGAAGAAATAAATCTCACCAGAAGAGGTATTTGATTCGCATGTATTTAACTGGAAGATATAAATCTCACCAGAAGAGGTCTTTGATTCACCTGTCTTTAAATGGAAGAAATAAATCTAACCAGAAGAGATCTTTGATTCGTCTGTCTTTAACTGGAAGAAATAAATCTAACCAGAAGAGGTCTTTGATTCGCATGTCTTTAACTGGAAGAAATAAATCTAACCAGAAGAGGTCTTTGATTCACCTGTCTTTAACTGGAAGAAATGAATCTAACCAGAAGAGGTCTTTGATTTGATTTACTTTTCCTGCAAGAAAGAGGGTTAGTTTCATGCAAAAGTATGTATAGCGTGATGATGTTCTCAAAATAAATGAGATTATGTTGTATGTGTATGTTATATGATGGATGAATGTGAAATGTTACTGTAATGCATCTTTGTCTGGGAAAATAAATCCCTAACCGCTGCTGGGGAGTTTTAAGAAGTTAAATCCTGGATCGCTGTTAAGGACGAAGAGTATGTGCATCTTCAAACCTTGTTTAGAGTATTTCCATTGGGGATTCCTGATTTGTTGAGAAGAAACTCCACTGGGGAATATTGACTTGTTTGAGAAGACTCTGCGGAGAGTGTTCATTTCTGCTTGGGAACCAAAATTCAGGAATTTTAGTCGTCCATTGCTCTGGTGGGAAATTATCTCTCGAAAATTAGTTGTTATCTGGTCGGATTCCAGATTTCACACCAACTTGCTGGGGATAAGGAAGTTAACTTTTATCTGGTTGGATCCTAAGCTTTACAACAACTTACTAGGGATAGTGGCAAACTCTACTTGGGAAGAGGAGCTTTTAAAATTCTATCTGGTTGGGTCCAGGATTTGTAGTAATTGGAATGGTAGTTTGGTCGGGTCCAGGTTTCAGCAACTCGAATTGTTATCTGGTTGGGTCTAGGTTTCAGCAACTCAAACTGTTATCTGGTCGAGTTCGGGTTTTGCAGTAACTGAAGAAGTTAAACTATTATCCGGTTATGTCCAGGCTTTAGTAACTTAAAATCGAGATTTATTGTTATCTGGTCGGGTCTAGGTTTCGCAATAACTGATGAAATAGATGAATTCAATTGTTATCTAGTCAGATTCCAGGCTTCGCAACCACTTGTTGAAGTTGACTATGATCTGGTCAGATTCCAGGCTTTACAATAACTTACTGGGATGGATGAAGTTGAACTGTTATCTGGTCGGGTCTAGGCTTCGCAGTAACTTCCTTTGAAAGAATGGGGTCAGCTGCTATCTGGTTGGGTTCTAGGCTTTACAGTAACTCGCTGGGAATAGTAATGACTTCGTTGGGGGTTGTAATGACTCAACCGGAGGTTAAGGGGTTTTGTCTAATGATTTGTAATAGTCTGAGAGGTTAACTCAAGCTGGGGAATTTGTAGTTTGTTGGGGAAATGAACCCTGTTGAAGAAAGTATTTTGACGACCTGCTGGGGAGGTGACTTCTTTAGGTAGAATTCCGCAAGGCTTTTTCTTTTAAGACCAAATCGACTGGGGATTGAGTTTTCCAGAGATTGAAACTCTGGCTGGGGATTGCATGAATCCAACTTTGTAGGGATAATTCTGTGGGGATGGCCTTATAGAGGTGGCTCTGCCGACTTCACTGGGGATCACCTTATGAAAGGGACTTTGTGGGGATTTGCCACTATCCATAGTAATAAGTGTTATAGAAATAACAGAAAATGTTTGCTTGGTCGTACGTGGCCCTTTGTTGGAATTCATGTTCAATGCCCCAAGTGATTTAGATGGAGACCTGTCCCTGGCTATTCAGTATTTCTTGAGAGATTCTTTGAATCTCGACTTGACTGCCCCAGATATGCTAGACAATGATCATGTCGTGCCCCTTGATCATGAGAGATTTTTCATTCGAGGCGTCATTCAATTTGAAGTGATTTTGTACATTGAGAGAATTTCCAATCATTGGATATTCTCCGTGCAAATTTCTCCGTTGTCAAACAATTGGCTATATGAAAACAACAATATTAAAACAATACAAAGCCTATGTTTGTCTTGAAGTTTTGAAAATGCATTTTTTAGCAAATAAAAGAATTTTGTAAGAATATGAATTCGACTTGGGACTTACAGTAAGCCTTACAGGAGTCAGGATACCTTTTGTAACAGTATGCTTTCGAACTAACCCATGCTTCAATTAGGACTTTTAAGGGGTTGTAACGTGGCTTAGTTCACGGTTTAAGAAACAAATGGTAAGGCCAAAATTTTATTTGTACCCAACCCGTTCTCCATAATGTTCTCCAGTCTTAAACTCAGTTAATTGCACGTTTATCTCCCAACAGAAACTGGAACGACATATGGGTGATGGTTCGGATATTGGAAGTTTATTTAAGAAGGCAGTCCTTTTTTGTAACATTTTTCATGTTGTCAAGGATTTGTGATGACCTCTTTTTGATTTATTATCCCTGATTTTTTCCTGACTGTTTTTTTGTTTTGTGACTACAGTCGGCGGGATGCCCCAGTTTTTTTTCTTAATTCTCCTTCGTAGTTTTTGACTTAGTGGGAATTTCTTTTGAGAGATAATGACTGCCTATTTTATGGGGAACCATCACCATCTTTTGATTCATAAGGATGTTTTTGATGTCATTCGTTGTGTACGAAGTGAATGCTTGCGACCGAACGCGCATTTGAATTAACTGAGAAGCTACCCTACCTCAGGTTCTGATTAAAGGTTTCAATTTGTGAGAAAAAGAAAACTCCTACTTCTTTGGCTCAAAGGGGTTGACTAGGGATTATCTTCCTTATAACTCCACTATTTAGGAATTGAAAGAACGCATGTACATCATCAGTAAGGTCTTTCCAAAAGCATATTGTATGAGACTATGGCATTCTTTTCGTCATCCTCCCTCTAAAGGCTTACATCTTGTAATCAAGAGTTTAATATCATACAAACAGGAGTAAAAGCATAGTTTTAATATAGTGAAAGCGAATGGATTAACTCAAGAAAAACATATGCAATGCATTAATTAGAATAACCAAAGTATGACATAAGGACAAATGTTTAAACAAACAAAGAAATTACAACTGAAAATTCGAATGAACAAAAATTTCTCTGCCTAAATTTGTCACTTCAGACGGGGTGTCTTAAAAAAATTTCAATATGACCATCTTGTGAAAATTCCAATCCTCCTTCATCGATCAGGTCTTGAATCTTATATTTCAACATCCAACAGCTATCAGTATCATGCCCCAGACTGTTGGAGTGATATGCACAACATTCATTGGGATGGTAACTAGGAGCGGAAGTATTAGGATTCTGAGGAGGATCCTTCAATGTGACCAAATTCAACTTCAACATGTGTTACAAGGCTTGCGACATTGGCATGTTGATTTTGGTATATTTCCTATTGGATGTATCCTGATTATGTCGATTACCAAGTCGTTGCTGGTGAGGTTGTTGTTAGGCTCGTGATGTAGCAGCAATTTGGAAAGGTCTACTCTCCACCAAGCCAACTTCTTGTCTCTTCGGGGACTGATTAATGACTTGACCCCCATCCTCGACTGTTTGTTTCATACGGTTGCATCCGTCTTGATGAAGCTTGTTGACAAGAGTTCTCAACTCTTCTTGTCCCCGAGCTAAGTTTTGGATAAGAGCTATTTGTCCCAACATCTGGATTCTCATCATTTCTATCTACGCTTGCAATTGTCTTATCTGATCCTCCTTGTCATCTTCAGGATTATTATTGGTCATGCTCTCAATGAAAAGTGTTTTCACTTCTTTTTGCCCCTTGGATAGATTCAGGAACATTTCTTGAAGCTGAGCATTTTGGGTCTGAAGATCCTTGATAGTCTGTTCTAGAGCTATTTTTACTTAAATAAACAGTAAGAGGATGAGGAAACCTGTATGGAGAAAACCTATTATGATGTGATGCATGTTATGTGGATGTGATGTTTTCAAGGATCTCGCAGGGTAAACACAGGAAGATGTTAGAGGTTGAACTTTGGTTACAACTTTGATTAGAGAACTTCGTATCATTGAATGCCCTTCTACGAGAATCAAGCATGTCGAGTGGGTCATAGCCCTTGACTCAAGTTATCGTGCTTTGGTCTTTGATAGCATTTGGTTAGAGGAGAATAAATCCTCTTTCCCCTTGATAGTCGTCTGGTTTATCATGACCCTGCATCACAGGCCCTTTGAGATCCTTGAAATGGTCAGTGGAAATGGTTTGATGTCATGATGTTATGTATAAGTAAACATACACAAACCAAGAAAATAAGTCCTTAGGTTTAGGCTTGCATGGAGTCATAGGTAAATACCCTCTTGAATCTTAGTTGGCTCAACCTGTCCTAGAAAGTAAATGGGTTCTAGGGGATCTCAATATCATTGATCTTTCTTCGCCGGGCATTGTTTCAGCGCAAGCCTCTTTATTAGCGATCGAAATATCCCGAAAGTCCGATCTCAATGAGCGTAGTATCGAGTATCAACCAACTTCAGACTGCACCAAGGTCGGCTATCTCACTACTTTATAATGGCCAAGTTGTTCAATTTAAAGGTTCTAAGGTCAGTTAGTGCTTCATGACACCACACGGAGGCCCCGTACTCTCCTTGACTAAACTCAAGGGCTACCGGTACCAACAAACGTGTCACACTAACGTAGCCATCGCTTCAACCATGTCGGTATATCCCGCACAGTTTTCACAATCTATTTCTACTTACCTAATGGTGTTCCCCGATCCGGGTGGAGGATCAACAAAAACCCAAACAAGGACCCATAAGTGTAAAGCAAACAAATCAAACAATGAAAGCATTTAAAGGTGATCTAGCTCTAAGGTAACCCCACTTTTAAGTAATAATTCCCTAGTAGAGTCGCCAGTTCTGTAATACGGTGGGAGAACTGACTTGGTTATTTTGCGTTTGATCGCAATTGTTGCGGATAGCAAGAGTCTCCAGCGACTTTTCTTTTATCCAATAAGGAAAGGGTGAAAAGAACAGGAAAGAACTTTGAGATATTTTCTTGAGTTTGGGGGGTAGGTTATAAAAAGGGAAGGTGTTAGCACCATTTTCATCCATAGTTATCTATGGGCTCTTAGTTGCTTGCTAGATCACTTTTGAAATTGCTTGGTTTGAAATGTGTTTGTGGTGGGTTTTGAAAGTATTTTTTTTGAAAAAAAAGCGTCTTCGTTTAGGCAAACTTTGTAATGATTCTCGTCTCTATAAGAATGCATACAAAGTGTTGGACTTTTTGAAAATATTTCATGTTCTGAAAGTGTTTGGTGTGTTTGAAAAGATGTTTATTTTTTGAATATGGATTGTGAGCAAGCAACTAAGAACATTCTACTTACTCAAAATTCTTTTGTTCATTTCTTCCTTCCTTTGATATTGTTATCTTACCATTTATTGGTAAGAAGCCTTATCTTTGGATGTAAAGGGACGGGCATGGGTCATCGTATGGTCATGAATAGCAATGTTGTGAGATATCTTAGCATTTCTCTTGAGGGGATAAGATCATTTGTAAGGAAACATTCGAAGCGTCATCGAGGGACTATGATCTTGTATTTTTTGATTGTTTTTGCTAAGACTTCTCACACGCATAACATGACCATTTTTCATAGAGCAGCAAGTGGAGTTAACCCTGGAGGTGTGCAAGTGTTTGTATTTCATGCTTGATTTATCTTGAATTAGGGTTTTCTAAGTATTAATTTTATCTTTCCATACAAACTCTAATTTACTAGCATTGATATGAAAGCGATAGATTGCGGAAAGTAAATTTACTACGCTATTACATCGTTTGGGGAGGGTGTGATACGGTGGCAGAACCGACTGTTATACTAGTTTTGCATTTGTATTCAAAAATGTTGTGGTAAGCAAGAGTCGCCATCGACTTTTCTTTTATCCAACAAAGGAAAGGGTGAAAAGAATAGAAAAACACATTTTCGAGATTTTTCTGAGTAAGGGGGGTAGATTATGGAAAGGGAAGGTGTTAGCACCCTTTCCGTCCATAGTTTTCTATAGGCTCTTAGATGCTTTTCTCATTTTAAAAGTACCTTGTGCTTTGTGTTTTGAAAAAGTAGTTTGAAAATGCCTTAGTGTGGCGATTCGCTTTGTGATAACTCTTGTATCAGTCCTCAAGAGTGTTGACAAAACAAATGTTTTTGAAAGGTGTTTTTGAAAGGTGTAAGTGTAAAAGTCTGTTTTACTTGAGCAAGCATCTAACAGCTATCTACTTGTACTCGAAAAGGTCATTCTTTTTCTCCTATCCTTTAGACAGTGTTATCCTACTATTAGTGAGTACGTAGCCCTATCGTTGGATGTATGAGGGACAATCGAAGGGACACTTTATAGTCACAAAGGCAAATAGGCAAGAAGATTTAGTAGCCACCCTAAGGTTCTAAGATCGTATTTTAATGAGGCAACATCGAGTGGGTCATTGAGGTACTTATGATCTTTTGAACCAGAGGGTATCCACTAAAACCTCTCACATTTCGAGAGTTGTGACTATTTTTCCAAAGGCAACCAAAGTGGGCGTACCCTAAAGATGCATATGTGCAATGTGTGTTATGTTCAGTTATTATTGTCTTTTTATTAGGTTTGATAGTGTTTGATTTTAGTCTTTTCCATACAATCCTATTAGTTATACATCTATTAGTTATACATCTAGCAGTTAATATGAACAACAGCAAAAATGCATAAAGTAAGGGTCCTACGCTATTACAACCAAATCGAAAGACAAGAAAAATGTTAAAAAAACAAAGAACAAAATAAAGAAGAGAAATGAATTCTTCAATCCACGACATGGACTCCTTCAATTCACCCTTCTTTTGCCTTCTTTCGATTGGGCTTGAGAGTTGACGTGAGCAAGCTTCGATTTGCGCCTTTTCCTGCCTCCTTCGACTGAGTTTGGGAATGGTATGGGCAACTGTTGTACCCAAAAATTTGCCCTCTCATATTTTTCCAAGATTTTTCTCTTACATAGGTGATTACAAACACTTGATTAAAGAAAAAAATAAATTTTTTTGAAGATAAACAAGGAGTCTTCAATTGGAATTTTAATAAGGTCTTCGATTGGCATCTGGACAGGCTTCAATTGAGCGCCTAACCTCCTCCAAGCTTGCCTCAAATTTCCAAGCTTCGACTGAAGCCCTGGCCTTTTGCTTGTTTGTTGTATACAAGTTTCGACTGGGCATGTGTTTCCTTTGAAACAGCCTCCTTCGATCCAAAAGGGAAGGGCCTCCTATTAATTCTCCTTCAATTGCACCATTGGCTTTTCATGTTGGCTTGATTCACAATGCAATGGATTCATGCATGCAAGTTAATTCTTGCTTTCGTTTGGGCATTTGGTTTCTTTGGAGCAAGCTTAATTCTTGCTTAAATTGGGAAAATTCTCCCTCTGTGAGTTCCTTAAGCGCACAAAGCAAGAATCCCCTACAAGTGTGTTTCGATTCATAAAACAGTGGGTTCCTGCATGCCAGCTTCGTTCAGGGAAAGAAAAGTTTCCTCGTGCTAGCTTTGGATTCACAATGGTAAAAAAATTCTTCAGAATGGCCTTTGATCCACAAGGAAAAAGGCTAATTTTAACTGGCCTTCGATTCACAAAGTTCCCAATGGGAAAAAGGCCCCTCAACTTGTCACCAGCGCACATATGCTTCTTCATGCCTGCCTTGGTTTCACAAGGCAGGGACCCATCAGCTTGCCTTGGTTTCACAAGGAAAATACCCATCAACATGTCTTTGATTCACTAGGCCAAAAGTTCATCCATGCTTGTGTTGGAAGCATAAGGCAAATACTTCTTTTGTGCTTGCTCTCAACGCCAAGACCCTTCAACGCACAAAGTTTCTGCACTATGACGTACCCGGATGCACAACTGGCACATTCGAAGGACATGCACATGGTCCATTCGAAGGACATATATTTTCCCCATTCGAAATACATGTATTGATGGATTTAAAGGAGCATACGTGGGTGTTCCATTCGAAGGACTTACTTTGTTGGCCCACTCTAAGGAATGGAAAGTAATGTATATAAATGATGCATGGGTTCCCTTCAAGAGAGCATACATATTTGGTTAAAAATGAAGGATATTTCTAGCCAAAATGAAAGAAAAATATTCAAAGAGGCCTGCTGGCCCAAAAGCCAAGATACTGCCAGTTTCAAGCCAATGTGCACAAGCACATTCATGCCAAAAGAAGCTTCGATTGGCCAGGAAAATGTTTTTGTTTGGGCTAGCTGAATATGGGTTCAAACGAAGAAGCCCCGGTGATGAGAACATGAGCCAGTCGAAAGGTACACAAATGGTCCATTCGAGGAGGAAGCTCTGGGCCAATCGAAGGGCAGGAATTAGAGGGAATTCGAAGGAGCCAAAATGTCCACATACATTCAGATTTTAAAAAAAAAAGGACAAGATTCCATGTTTTTGGCCAACGTTACAAATCTTCATTCATGGCTTTCAAAGACATTATCGAGGTTATTTAAACCATTGCCTTCTTGTCCCCTCCCTTCTACTCTATATAAGCAGCGTGCTTGCAAGCCGAATACACGCTTACACACCTACACATCCTAGAGAGAACACTACGAAATTGCAAAAAATTCTTAAAGTTGTCCAATTTGAAACCTCTGACCCAGCCAGGTTCAACTCTTTCCAAGCACTCTACCAACATCCCAGGGTTCCCAGGAGCATATACCACCCTCCATTCAAGCTTTCTCACCCCTAGAAGTACTCAATCGAACCTCACTTTTTTTTGGTAAATTTCATGACCTTCAAACTTTCAAATCATGCCATATAAATCTTTCTTAAGCTTATATTCATGTTATTATAGTTGCTTGCTAATGTTCTAACGTGTTTCATGTTGGTGAAAGTGCCAGAATCATAGATCATCATTATTAAGGCATCTCAAACAGGAATTCTCGAACCTCATGATACATGAATATTTTAGATCAAATAAAGGCCACCATTGAATTCCTTGGGAAATTTTAAGGGGGGTGGGATGCTTTAGTTGCTTTGATATTGTGTATTTTACAGGTTTTGATTTTTAGTCTCGTCGGAGAAGATGATCGTGACCACCGTGGCCGGTGGCCTGACTAATTGCAGGTAGTCGTCCAAGTTGGCGTGGCTTCATCCCTACATCCCATTGGTTGATTAAAAATATTAGTTCCCTCTCTCCACTCCTGATTGGTCCACCCAAACACCAGGGTCCCACCTGCATTCAATTGTTTTCTTTAATTTAAAATAATTTCATTTGTATATAATATATATTTATGGATGCGTTTAGGCTAATGGAAGTATCACCGTCCCCAATGGTAGAGGCAGCGCATTTAAGGCTTTGTTATATGTAAGGGCAGGGGTTCGAACCCTGACTCTTGCATATTTTATTTTTCTAATATTCTCTTATAGATCCAGCACTTCCACCTCCAGCGCGCACACCCTGTGTCCTCAAATCACCACCATCAAAGCATCATAGCATCATATCAGACGTTCCAGATCCAGGCGCTCATGATAGACCTTCAAAGGATCAACACCATTGAATCCATATAGCCTCTGGGCTCTTTCACACACGGGCTTAGCAATTCCAAAAATGCACCCCCTATTTGCTTTTAGACATCAGGCCCAATTTGCTTTTTTTTTATGTTATTTGTTTTATTGCTTATTTTCTTTTAAATCATTTTTTATTTAATTAAAAATAAAAATATAACAATAATAGACTTAGGATTTTCTAAATTAACTTTATTTTTTGTAAATTAATTAACTTAATTATTTTGACTTGTTTTAATTAATTTAAAATCAATTAGATATAGGTTTTTTAATTCAAATATTTTCTTAACAAAAATACAAAAAAACAATATTAGAATTAGGCTTTGAATTTATTTAGCAATTATCTTTTTAAATTAAAATTATATTTAAGGTCGTTTAATTTTTTTCTTAAAATAAACAAAAACCAAAAATAATTTTTTATTTAGCTAATTTCTTAGGATTTATTAGATGTCTTTATCTTCGCGCGCATTTATTTTATTCTCGCTTTTTTTATAATGATGTAATTGCTTATAAGATGTAATAGTAATTAGGTTTTATTTTCTGCTTTTAATTTCTGTACTCCCCAAATTTTTGTACATTGTAAATCCCCTCCCCGAAGCCATGTAATAGTATAAGTTTATATTTCCGCACTTTATATTCTGTACATATTTACTGCTACTAACTAGGCATGTATGGAAAGACTGAAATTAAAATGTTAGCAAACCTAATAATACAAGATAAATAACTGAATTGAACACATTGCACATATACACCTCTAGGGTACCCCTCTTTGGTTGCCTTCGAAAATAAAACAGTGATGTCCCTCAAAATGGAGACACTTTAGCAAAGACCCGTAAATAAAAAAAAGATCATAGTCCCTCGATGACCATACAGTTGCCTCTTGGTAAATGAACTAGTCCCTAAACAAAATTACTAAAGCGTCTCCACAAGTTGCCTTTGTGACTGTAACATCCCTTCGATATCCCTCATACATCCAACGATAGGGCTACCTACTCTCTAATAGTAGGATAGCACTGTCTAAAGGATAGGAGGAAAAGAACTACCTTTTCGAGTACAAAGTAGATAGTTGTTAGAAGTTTTCTCAAAATCATTTTACACTTACACAAATACTACTTTTCAAAAACAATTTTCCAAAACATTTTCTTTGTTAACACTCTTGAGGACTGATACAAGAGTTAACGTAAAGCAAATCGTTGCACTAAGGCATATTCCAAACATTTTCAAACACACAAAGCACAAATGTATTTCAAAATGAGCAAACCTCTAAGAGCTCGTAGATAACTACGGATGGAAAGGGTGCTAACACCTTCCCTTTCCATAATCTACCCCTCTTACTTAGAAAACTCTCAAAAAGGTCTTTTTCTGTTCTTTTCACCATTTCCTTTATTTGGATAAAAGAAAAGTCGGTGACGACTCTTGCTTACCGCAACATTTGCGAACAAAAATGCAAAACCAGTATTAAACAGTCGGTTCTGCCACTGTATCACAAAACTGGTGACTCTGCTGGGGAAAAGTAAAAAGTGGGGTTTACCTTAGAGTTAGTTCACTATTAAACTGCTTTTTTGTGCTTTGTATTCTTTATCCTTGGAGGGTTGTTTGGGTTATTACTATTGATCCTACACCTGGATCTGGGGGCATCTTTTTAGGTAAACAACAATAGATCGTGGAGACTGTATGACATAGACCGATATGGTTGAAGCGATAACTGTGTTGGTGTGACACTTTGGTTGGTACCGGTATCCCTTGTGTTGAATCGAGGATAATATGGGGCCTTCGCATGGTGTCGTGAAGCACTAACGGACCTTAGAACCTTAGTTGAACAGACTTGGCCATTAGAAAGTAGTGAGATAGCTGGCCTCGGTGTAAAGCTGTCGATTGGTTGATACTCGATGCTACACTCATTGAGATCAGACTTTCAAGATGTTTCGGCTGTAAGAAAAGATTGTTAAGCTGAAATAATGCTCGATAAAGAAAGATCAGTGATATTGAGAATCCTTAGAACCCAGTTACTATTTCTAGGACAGGTTGAACCAGCTAAACTTCTAGAGGGTACTTACCTATAAACTCCATGAAAGCCTAAACCTAAGGTCTTGTGTGTTTTACTTGTGTATGATTAGTTTGCTTAAACATGACATCATGCATCATAACATCCATTTTTCATTACACTGACCATTTCAAGGACCAAGGGAATTTATCTTTGTTCTGTTTTGCAGATCATGGCTTACGCTCGTACAAATACTATCCAGATCAGCTTTGTAAGAATACTTCTCCAACTCAAAGAGCTAGTATCAAGGGTTCCCGAGACTTCCTCATTTACCAAGAACTATGGTCGACTTCTCAATCTGGTTACCTCGGGTTTTGATGAGAAGATGATGAGTGTACTCTTTCAATTCTTTGATCCTAAGCACCATTGCTTCACCTTTCCAGATTATCAGTTGGTGCCCACCATGGAAGAGTTCTCTCAAATATTGGGTATACCTATTCTTGATCAGACGCCTTTCACCGGTTTAGAAGAAGCTCCCAGACCAAAGGTCATTGCAATAGCTTTGCATCTGAAACGGTCTGATATTGTATCCAACTGGGAAACAAGGAGTGGTGTTAAGGGTTTTCTAGCCAAGTTTCTGTACGAGAAGGCTCGCCAGTTTTGGGATGATTTGGATTTCCAAGCTTTTGAGGATGTTCTGGCCCTTCTAATCTATGGTTTAGTGTTTTCCCTAATCCAAACTTCCTCATAGATATGAATGCTATCAAGGGTTTCCTTTCTCGTAACCCCGTGCCTACTCTACTCGGAGATATCTTGCATACCCTCCACACTCGCACCATGAAGAGAAAAGGGATTCTTATGTGTTGCATGCCATTACTGTCAAGGTGGTTTATTTCTCACCTCCCTAAATCGGTATTGAAGAATGAAGAAGGTTTCGGTTGGTCGCGAAGAATAATGTTAGTTTCTCACTCGGATATTCTCTGGTATTCCCGATCTATGGGAGATATTTCTGTTATTGACCGCTGCGGGGAATTCCCTAATGTCCTACTACTTGGCATTAGAGGAGGCATAACTTATAATCCTTCTCTGGATTTACGACAATTTTGCTATGCTCGAAGGGATGGTCCCCACGATATGCTTGTCCAAGGAATTGTGTTTAACTACGAGGATGATTTTCAAGGGTATCGTTAGAGGTTTATACGAGCTTGGGGCATGGTAAACAAATTTGATACCATGACCTTGGGTCCTAAGACTTCCATCCCTATGGAACCTTATCTCAAATGGGTACGAGCCTGCGGTCAGAACCTTATAATTCCATATATAGCCATCTTACCAGTGGTTGTGGAGCCCATTTCCGAATGGGATATTCCTTATACAATTCTCCATCCTGACATGCCCACTGATCTTGAAGAGCTGTAGAGATCCTGGATTCAGTTGAAGAAAGAACAAGACACCTTTAGAGATCATTTCTATGTCAATAAGAAGAAAGTCTTGGAGCTTACGAAGCAACTTCATGAAGAGAAAAGTCTTAATGTCTATCTCGGCACGAAGAGGAAGCGCCCATGGGAAACTTGATGTCTTAGATTTTAGAATTTTTCAATTGTAAGCCTAAAAAGGAAATTATGTTTTAAATTCTACTAATAAAATATTTGTTTCATTTTGGTTCACAAATTTAAATTTCCCGAAATCCTTGAAAACATTGCATACATATACCATACATATCCTTGCATAAACATATTTCTTATCTTCTTCGCTGTTTATTTCAGCAATGGCTCTTGAACAAACAGTTAAGGAGCTTCAGGCACAAAATGCTCAATTCCAAGAAATGTTTCTGAATCTGGCTAAGGGACAAGAATATTTGAAAGCTTTGATTCTCAAGGACAAGAAGAAGAAAAAGAGGCTAGTGGGTGTTCTGAATTTGGGAAGAAGTTTCAAAGGACCAGTGAAGCCAGTTTCATAGCTCGCAACTCCGTCAAGAGAGAGAGACAATCAGGAAGGAGGGCCAAGAGAAGAAGACCACGGTACAAGGGAGTCTGAATAAGATGAGACTGACTATTCTGAAGAGCAATATCCTCCTGTTGATGATAAGTAAAAACAGCTGGAGGATCACCTCAATGCCATGGAGATCTAAAGGGTATCCCAGTTGGATTTTAAAGAGCTGGGACTGGTCTCAGGGGTGGTCATCCCGCAGAAGTTCAAGGTCCCTACATTTGCTAAATACGATGGTATCTCCTGTCCTAAGATACATTTAGGGTCGTATGTCAGGAAAATTCAACCTTACGCTACTGATAGGGATCTGTGGGTACACTTCTTCCAGGAAAGTTTGGCAGGAACTCAGCTAGAATGGTTCTATCAACTAGAAAGAACCAATGTGTGTAATTGGGAAGATCTGGCTGCTGCTTTCTACAAGCAGTACCAATATAATGCTGACCTCGCCCCGACTCGTACGTAGTTGCAAAGCATGTCTATGGGTTCCGGCGAGGGTTTTAAATACTATGCCCAAAAATGGAGAGACCTTGCGGGGAGAGTCCAGCCTCCGTTGTCTGATAGGGAGCTGGTGGACATGTTCTTGGGCACATTATACGGGCCATTCTTTAACCACCTAATTGGAAGTTCTTCTGTTGGGTTCACGAAATTGATCTTGACGGGTGAACGAGTAGAGGCTGGTATTAAAAGTGGTAAAATACTGAGAGATACATCCTCTAGTACTACAAAGAAACCATTCACAAGGAAGAAGGAGGTCAGTGTTGCTTATGGACAAAGAAATCTTAACAAAATTGAGCATCGTCCGACGGTAGGGGCTGTTATGATTTCCAATCCTGCATCAAACCGGCAACAGAATAATCAGTCAAGAACAGATAAGCCAAGGAGATGGTTTACCCGAATCAACATGACCTTATCCCAGGTTTTACCACACTTGCTGAAGTCCAATTTGGTGACCCTAAAGGAGGCATCCGAAAATCCCGACACTACATCTCCTCACTACAATGCAAATGCTCGGTGTGCTTACCATTCTGAAAGTCTAGGCCATGATGCTAATGACTATTGGGATTTGAGGAACAAGGTGCAGGATTTGATTGAAGCAAAGGAGATTGGATTTGACGCTCCTGAGACCCCTAATGTTATAACTGTCCCTATGCCCAAGCACGTCCGTGGTGTTAATGCTATTGATGATGATATGTTTTTTTCTTCTGTTGATGAATTAGCTACTCCACTCTTGACTATTAAAAAGAATCTCTTGCAGGCTGGTTTATTTCTGAGTTGTGGCGAAGGTTGCCACTTATGTTTTTCCTTACCTAATGGTTTCCATTTGTTGAAGGAAGACATTCGTTGCCTAATGGATGATAAAGAAATCATGTTTGAGAAGACTCCGGTTACAATTGCTCCGTGTGAAGATGTTTCTATCATTATCAATCCCGCTAATCCTCCCAAGGTCTCCTCCAAAAGACCTGTCAGGATTACATCTGTTCGGAAAGTTTCTCCATTGATAATTACTTTCCCTGGACCTATACCATATTCCTCTGATAAAGTTGTTTCCTGGAACTATGAGCTGATGTCTATTACCATGGCGTCAAGCAAGATTTGCTGGTTGTTAAGGATAAAGATGTCGAAGACTCTGATCTTGACATTAGTAATATCATCGGGACCCGTAAGATAATAAGAAGTGGAAGAGTTTTATCTCCCGATATCTTTCCTCCTAAAATTGTTGCTAGTCCTGTGATTATCCCTGTTGCTACTCCTATCAGTATTCCTATGACTACTCCTGCTGTTAGTCCTATTGTTATCCCTGCTACCGAGTCGTCTGAGACTTGGGGCAAAGAGGTATTGGTTGAGCCTGTCCGGACGAAGGCACGTCCAGAAGCCATCCTTGAGGCTTCTAAAAAGGAGATGGAAGAGATATTGAAGATTATAAAGAAGAGTGACTACAATGTGGTTGAACAACTGGGGAAGACCCCTTCCAAAATCTCAATGCTGACCATATTACTGTGCTCTGAAGCCCGTGCCAAGGCTTTAGTGAAATTCCTCAAAACTGCTCACGTGCCTCAAGAAACCTCCGCTGATCAATTTGAAGATTGTGTGGCCAGTTTGACTGCTGACAATGGGCTAGGTTTCTCTGATGTTGATCTGACTCCCAAGGGAAGGAAACATAATGATGCTTTGTATGTCTCTATTGAGTGCAGGGGCACTACTTTGGCCCATGTTCTAGTGGATACAGGTTCATCGTTGAATGTTATTCCCAAGAAAGCCCTTGATAGATTGGATTGCGAAGGATTGACTCTGAAACCCAATAATATTATAGTGAGAGCCTTCTACGGTTCTAAAAGAATGGTGCATGGGGAGGTGGACATCCCTATCAAAGTGGGTACTCAGACTTTTAATTCCACTTTCTATGTGATGGACATCCGCCCATATTACTCTTGTTTATTGGGTCGACCATGGATCCATGGGACTGGTGCTGTGACTTCCACCCTACATCAAATGCTGGAGTATCCAGTCAATGGGAAGATTATCATAGTTCATGGGGAGGAAGAGTACATGGTGATCCACTTGAACTCTTTCAGGTAAGTTGAAATGGTCGGCGAGTTCATTGAGACCCCCTGTCAGAACTTTAAGGAAGTTCCAAAAACGGTTGCTGCAACCAAAACCTCTACCGGTGTTCCAAAGACTACTAGGCCTCCGCTGAAGATGGCTTCTCTGAAAGATGCCAGGGAATTTGTTGAAGAAGGTGGGTATACAATTTGGGGCCAACTTCCAAATATTCCCTACAAATCTGACAAATTTGGTTTGGGTTTTACATCAGGAGCTCAAAGGGATGTTCGTCGAGCTCTTGCCGGAGGGCCACCCCTACGCATCAACAATCACGGGGTTAATGCTTTAGAGGACAGAGATAGTGACAGTGACATAGACCAATGGATCTTCCCAACTGTCAGCGGAGGACTCACCAACTGGAAGACTAAAGAATTTGTGCCAATTACATTTATTTAGGAGTAATAGTCCTTTTTTGTTTTTGGATATGTAATAAATGAATAATACAAACTATAAGACCTTGTGTCTTACCCAAGGGGCAATGGTTTATTTGTGAAGGTTATCACGTTTCATTTTCATATGTCATTAATAAAGCATTGGACGTTTTTACATACAGATTTTATGCTCTCTGCTTTTCTTTTATGCTTTTTACTTTATCAAAACAGCTATGCTCTTACGCACACTCACATATCAAACTGCAGATCCACATTCACTCTGGATCCCATTGATAACGGTTCTGCTATTTCTCATTATGACTTTAAAAATCTGATCAACCAAGCCTAGGATGAGGTGAGGAAGATTGTGAGGTATCGGGAGAGCTTGCCAAACTATTACAACAGGAAGAAAGGGCAATACAGCCTCATGAGGAGCCAGTTAAGACAGTGAACTTGGGTACTGAAGAGGACAGAAAAGAAGTCAAGATAGGTGCTAACTTGCAGCCCAGTGTCAAACAGCGGTTAATAAAGATGCTACATGATTATGTTGAGGTTTTTTCCTGGTCATACGAAGACATGCCAGGACTTGAAACTGATATTGTGGTTCATCTCCTACCTACAAAAGAGGATTGCCCTCCAGTGAAACAGAAGGTTTGTCGTATACGGCCGGATATGTCAGAAAAGATTAAGGCTGATGTCACGAAACAATTCAATACCAGTTTCTTAGCTGTCACGTCCTATCCATAATGGGTCTCTAATTTTGTTCTAGTACCTAAGAAGGACGGTAAGGTACGTATGCGTATGGATTACAGAGACTTGAACAGGGAAATCCCCAAGGATGACTTTCCGCTTCCCCACATTGATGTTCTAGTTGCTAACACCATACAACATAAGGTATTCTCCTTCATGTATGGCTTCTCCGGATATAATCAGATCAAAATGGCACCTGAAGACATGGAGAAGGCGACCTTTGTTACACAATGGGGCACTTTCTGCTATAAGGTCATGCCTTTTGGACTAATAAACGCTGGGGAAACCTATCAGCGCGCTATGGTAGCTTTTTTCCACGATATGATTCACCATGAGATAGAGGTCTATGTTGATGACATGATAGCCAGGTCTCAGACTGAAGAGGAACACCTTGATTACCTGCAGAAGCTATTTGACAGGATGAAGAAATACAAACTGAGGCTGAATCTGAATAAGTGCACTTTCAGAGTAAGATCCGGTAAGCTCTTAGGCTTTGTTGTCAGTGGCAAAGGTATTGAGGTAGACCCTTGCAGGTCAAAGTTATACAAAAAATGTCGACTCCTTGCACTGAGAAGGAAGTTATGGGACTCTTGGGACGTTTGAACTACATATCCAGATTCATTTCACATCTGACCGCTACTTGTGAGCCAATCTTCAAATTATTGAAGAAAGATCAAGCAGTGAAGTGGAATGACGACTGCCAGTGTGCTTTTAACAAAATCAAGGAATATCTCCAAGAGCCTCCAATTTTGATGCCACCAATTGAAGGAAGACCCCTGATCATGTACTTAACAGTATTAGAGGACTCAATGGGGTGTGTGCTGGGGCAGCATGACGGGTCTGGTCGAAAAGAGCATGCAATATACTATCTTATCAAAAAGTTTACCGACTGTGAAACAAGATACTCACTGCTCGAGATAACTTGTTGTGATTTGGCATGGGCTGCTCGCCAACTAAAACAGTATATGTTGACTCACACTACTTTTTTGATATCTAAAATGGATCCTATCAAGTACATATTTGAGAAGCCCGCTATCTTCGGAAGAATCGCAAGATGGAAAATGATCCTGACCGAATATGACATTCAGTACACAAACCAAAAAGAAATTAAGGGAAGTGTACTAGCGGATCATTTGGCTCATCAGGCTGTGGATGACTACCAATCCATGAATTTTGAGTTCCCGAATGAGAACATCATGTTAGTAACTGATTGTGAAGAACTTTGACCGAATGAAGGACCTGAAAAAGGATCCTGATGGACTATGGTTTTTTAAGGAGCTTCCAACGCTCTTGGCAATGGCATCGGCGTTGTGATCATATCTCCTGAGGGCTGTCATACCCCTTTCACTTCCAGGCTATGTTTCAATTGTACCAACAATATGGTTGAGTATGAAGCATGTAGCTTGGGTCTCAAAGCTGCAATCGATTTAAGGATCAAGTTCTTAAATGTGTTTAGATACTTGGCTTTGGTAGTCAGCCAGATCAAAGGAGAATGGGACACGAAGCATCCTAATCTCATACCATACAAAGAGCATGTGTTAACACTAATCCCATACTTTGAAGAAATTACCTTTGAGCATTTTCCACGAGAGGAAAATCAACTGGCGGACGCGCAAGCTACAATGTCATCCATGTTCAAGGTCAGGTGGGATAATGAGGCTCCCCAGATCACCATTGAGAGGATGGACGAGCCAGCATACTGTCACGAGATTGGTACTGAAGATGTAGTGGACAAACCTTGGTTCTATGAAGTCAAAAGATATCTGGAAAGCCAAGAATATCTTGAGAGAACTTCAGTCAATGATAGGA
Source organism: Vicia faba (assembly GCA_948472305.1). Lineage (NCBI taxonomy): Eukaryota > Viridiplantae > Streptophyta > Magnoliopsida > Fabales > Fabaceae > Vicia > Vicia faba. The sequence goes on along the minus strand of OX451738.1, from coordinate 1,060,529,083 downwards.
AGTTCCTAAGAAGGTTCTCTTCCAAATTCTTTCTCAGTAATGAGATCCTCTATAAGCGCAACCACTACTCTACCTTGCTTCGGTGTGTAGACAAGTGTGAGGTAGAAAAGATTATGGCTGATTTACACGAAGATACCTTTGGCACCACTCTAGTGGGAACTCAATGGCTAAAAATATCCCGCGGGCAGGATACTACTGGTCCACCATGGAGGCAAACTGTTATCAACATTCGCGGACTTATCACAAATTCCAGATCTATGTTGATAAGGTGCATGTACCCCCAGTTCCTTTAAACGTATTTACTGCTCTTTGCATATTCGCAATGTGAGGCATCGACATGATTGGAGAGATTATACCAACGACTTCTAATAGGCACCGCTTCATCCTGGTTGCCATTTATTACTTCACGAAATGGGTCAAGGCAACTTCATTTTCTTCTGTTACCAAGAACATTATGGCCCGATTTATCAGACATAACATTATATGTCGGTACGGTATCCCAGAAAGAATCATTACAAATAACTGTAGCGGTGAAAATCGGAGATCAAGCTATTAATTAACTTGACTCGCAAATAAGCAAGAGTCACCACCGCGCTTTATTATTTCCAAGGGAAAAGGGAAAAGAGCGAAATAAAACCCTAAAATATGCAATGTAAAATAATACTTTAAAAGTAATGAAAATACAAGGCGTTTTGAAAAGAGGTCTAGAGTTCGGGGGTTGGTTATACAATGGGAAGGTATTAGCACCCAATGTATCTATAGTATCCTATAGGAACCTCTTGAAATATCTGTTTATTAAAATTGTTTGTTTGATTAAAATAGTTTGTTTGGCTAAAGATGGGTGAGGATGAGATTTTGAAAATACAACGACCTAATATCGAGGTTTTGATTTAAAAGAGGGTAAGTTTAAAAAATTGATTTTTTGGAGATTTAACTTAAGTTTAACAAAAAGTAAAATGTATGAAAGGGTCTCGCACAATCGTATCAGATGCTCAATGACATGAAGTCAACAAATTTAATTCTTTCCCCTGGAGTTTAAACAAACAAACAATAAAGTAAGCCATAAAAATTAAAATGAACTAAATTGAAAATACCACAAAACTTATTAACATATAAAAGGAAAATCATAAAGGAATAAATATAAACCAAAATTGATGACAAAGCGAATAATAATAAATATGAAATGATGGAGGAATAATCAAACATAAAGAGATATAAAATTAACTCTAAGCTACAGTCGAAAATTCTAAGGTTATTAAGTTAAATCTAAACTAAAATTCTAAAATTTGCTGACTAAACTAAATGAAAATTATAAAATTACTAACTAAGCTAAATAAAATTCTAAATTTACTAACTAAGCTTAATAAAAAATTCTAAACTTACCAACTAATTCTAAAGAAAAATATTAAGTTGACTCCAAACTAAACTAAATAAAACAAAATGTCTAATTTAAGAACAAAATTATTCTAAGATATCTAATTTAAATTTAAACTAAGTTATTTACATGCTTGAAACAACTGTTATTTACATTCTTGAAACGAAAGGGTTAAGTTCAGGGTGACTTACCTTGGATCTGAAGATGGTGCTTCTGGAACTTGAGTGATTGAATTGGATGCTCTGGACGAAGTTCTTCCCGGTAGACTCCTTCTTCGATCCTTTCCTTCTCCTCTTGATTCTGGTTTCGTTGGTTTTGGTTGGCTTTGGGAGGTTTTGGGTGGCTTTGTTTATATGATTCTGATGCGTGATATATTGATGATGCAGGAACTGGATGATAACGATGAAGATTGGCGGTGGTATTGAGGAGATGATGAAGCAATATTGATGAAGTTGCAGATTTATGTACTGAAAATTATGGATGAAGATGAATGAAGGTTTGAGAGAAAGTATCAGATGTTTTGGTGAGTTCCTGCTTTGAAATCTTTTTTGAACGAAATTCTATTCTCCTCTCTTTGTACAAAACTCTTTTACCTGTAATTTATTTAGGTATTTTTTCTATTGTCTTCTCCCTTTTTTCTTTTGTTGATACCACTGTTATATAGAGGAGGAGGATGAAAAAAAGAGAGGGAAAATGAGTTGAAACTTGGATCAGAACAAACCAAAGTTATAACTCTATTATTTTGCTTTATCAAACACAGTTTGTATTTATTCCAATTTTGTGTAATCTCTGGACTGTTATGATGCAGGTTTTTCTGTTTTGTTTTGGCATCTTACAGCAGGCATTGGAGCAGCAACAACAGGTTTTTGGAGTGTTGTACTTGTCTATTTTGGACTAAAGTACCTTTTATTGAAAAAAAGAGTACATAGTTTTTTGCCAATTTAACCAAGAATGGTATTATCCAATGAATAAACCTTCGAACCCTTAGGAAATGTATCACAAACTTGTGTAAGCCTCTGATTATGTAAAGATTTGGAAGCAGCATAGCATTGAAAATGAGATTTGGTCTTGAGTCGAATGCAAGAATGAGATCGAAACACACTTGTTCGAAGGAAGCCTTTCCCTTAGTCGAAGCTTATGGTCGAAACAAGCTGCTGCCCAATCGAAGCTTGTATCGAAGGAAACATATTGTCAAATCGAAAGCTAAAGCTCGAAGGAAGCACATTGCCCAATCGAAGCATGTGGATCGAAACAAACATAAATGGAGTCATTGTCTTGTGTCTTTTTAGCATGAGGGAAGTTCCTGGCTTCTAAATTGAAGGGTGCTTTTTCAAGGGAAGCAAGAACTTAGTCAAATCTTGTATGAAGATACCTCTTGGCTCAAACAAAACTTGTATGAAGCAAAGTATGCAAGAGGCCCTTGGTGCAAGTGGATTCGAAGGATGCATAGAGATGGTTACTTTGTCCCATCGAAACTTGTCCAAACGAAGCAAGCATGCAAGCAACAAATTTGTCCAGTCGAAGCAGGCTTGCAGGCAGCAACCTTGGTGAATCAAAAAGGTTTCCTTGCAGGGGCATGTGTGGCCAACATGTCATGGCCTGTGATTGCAAGCATGTAGGCAGCACACTTATCCAATCGAAAGGCTTGCAGGCAGCACGCTTGGTGAATCGAAAAGGTTTGCAGGCAGTAAACTTGTCCAAATCGAAGTAGGCTTGTAGGCAGCACTTGTCCAAATCGAAGTAGGCTTGCAGGCAATAAACTTGTCCAAATCGAAGTAGGCTTGCAGGCAGCACTTGTCCAAATCGAAGTAGGCTCGCAGGCAGCACGCTTGGTGAATCGAAAAGGTTTCCTTGCAGGGGGCCTGTGTGGCCAACATGTCATGGCCTGTGATTGCAAGCATGTAGGCAGCACACTTGTCCAATCGAAAGGCTGAGTCAAAGGAGGTTTTAAATCCAAACGAAGGATGTACCCAAACTTGCATTCGAAGGAGGCTAAGAGTCAATCGAAGGACATGCCCAAGTTTTATTCGAAGGAGGCTAAGAGTCAATCGAAGGACATGCCCAAGTTGCATTCGAAGGAGACCAAGAATCAATCGAAGGGTGTTGAATCGAAGGAGACCTGTCAGCACATGAAATCAAAGAAACAAAAAACACACATTTCGTGCTTGATTAGAAGTTAGTGATATATAGGCTAAGAATGTTCAAAACACTTGACAATTCCTGCATAATTAATGCTCGAAGGTGAGAGGTTAAAACCGACTGTATTTAGTGACCTTGACTCTTGTATAAAAATGCAAAAATAAAAATAGGATCTTAGGTCAAAAATTGGGGTATGACAGCTGCCCCTATTTAAGTTTCTTCTATCTGGAGATATGAAGATTGGGATCTTCATTTCGACGAGATTGAAGGGACTTAAATATAGAATACACAATTTTTGGCCTTAAGATACTGCAATTATGTTTATGATATGGTATAAATGTAAGATTTTGAATTTAATGAGGAATGATGCCGCATGAGACAAACTACTACTGGAGAAACCAAGCACATTATACAGTAATCCCATAGACGAAGAGATTATAGCTCCACTGGGGAAACAGAGTCATAGACTTCAAATGAGAGACTCCTATTAGAGAATATATTTGAGGGAAGAAATGCATGATTTACATCAGTGTTGAGACTGGAAAAGAAATGATTTACATTAGTACGGAGACCAGAAAAGAAAAGATTTACATCAGCACTGAGATTGGCAAATGATTGGCATCAGTACTGTGACTGGAAAAGGAAATGATTGACATCAGTACTGAGACTGGAAAAGATCGGCATCAGTACTGAGACTGAAATAAACATTTCTGACTTCTGAATTTTACCAAGAACGGTAACACATTTCTCCTTTAACCAAGATGTCGCTTGAAAAGGATAAAATACAAACTTCCCCATGGGACTTTTCCGAAAAGATGTCGTTTGCTGAGTAAACATTATTGTTGGGGATACACAAGCTGCTCAAATAAAGAGGCCGCCACTTGCTATCTTTCGGAGGTGTCAATAACATACAAGTTGCTCATATAGAGACTGCCGCTTGTTGTTTTTTCAAAGATAACAATAACACACAAGTTGCTCATGAAGAGACCGCCGCTTGCTGTTTTTTCAAAGGTAACAATAACATACAAGTTGCTCGTGAAGAGACCGCCGCTTGCTGTTTTTCAAGAGAACAATAACACACAAGTTGCTCATGAAGAGACTGCCGCTTGCTGTTTTTCAAAGGTGTCAATAACATACAAGTTGCTCATGAAGAGACCGCCGCTTGCTGTTTTTTCAAAGGTAACAATAACATACAAGTTGCTCATGAAGAGACCGCCGCTCGCTGTTTTTTCAAAGGTAACAATAACATACAAGTTGCTCATGAAGAGACCGCTGCTTGCTGTTTTTTCAAAGGTAATAATAATACACAAGTTTCTCATGAAGAGACCGCCGCTTGCCGTTTTTTCAAAGGTAACAATAACATACAAGTTGCTCATGAAGAGACCGCCGCTTGCTATTTTTCAAAGGTATCAACAAAATATCGTGAAGATATTGCTGGAGGTGAGAATCAATAATTTTATCGAGGATGGACAAACTGCTCATGAAGAGACCGCCATTTGTCATAACATGAAAAAAATCAGAAATAATCAAACTGCTCAAATAAAGAGTCAGTCACTTGTTGTCATGTCGATATTCCAGAAGAAGGTTGTGATAACACTACTAGGGAATAAAGTTCATCTTCAATGGGGAACCATGAATAAATCCTTCATGAGGAGACCAAGTATTTAAATCGCAAAATAAATGAACTCTCCATCTAGGTTTCACAGCCTAGAGAGATCCACATGGTATCATTCACAAGAGACAAAGCTCAATCTATGAATAAACTGGAGAGAAAACAGTCAAACAAGACTCCACCCAGTGAGGAAATAACTCAAATGGGGATTTATCCTATCCAGAGATGGAAAAGGAAAGCTAAAGCAAGATTCTTCCACGAGAGTTAACTCAGTGGGGAATTAGAAAGGAGGCGCACTTTCTGCTTAAGTTGACACTCTATTTGGAAAGAGCAAATACACTATTTGAATAGACATAACCAAGGTATACAAACTCAATGACATCAACAAATACAAATGTGCGTGCATGATGCAAGTGTGAATGAATAAATGAATGTCATGTATATGCTGACAAAACAAATAGATGAGATAGACTGAAGATGATAACACATCACAACACAACCTGACACTCAGCTAATCTCAACAAGATGGTAACATTACTCGAGATAAAAACAAAAGCCATCATTGGAGCAAAGTCCTTTTACAAGGCTTAAGTATCTCTGGAAGGGAAGATATTTTCAGGTAGAAAACCCAAAGTCCAGTCTTCTATCGCAAACAATCCATTGAAAGGATAACAACACAAACAATGTTTCAGCTGGAAAAAGTCATGCTTAGCTGGAGATACTGGGAACACCACCCTATGATAATGTGTGCAAAACATATCACATATCTTAACAAATCTGGATTGCCCCTGGGACTAACTTTGGATGCCCCAAGTTTACTGCTGATAAGCTGCATGTTGCATGACAATTCTTGCGAATAACTTCACTTCTAAAATGCCCCAAGCTATATGGTTGATAAGGAGAAATCGTCTCAAGAGTATTTTACAAAAGAACTGGCATCGACCATGCTCTGGTGTCTTCAAACTCTTAGAGAGATTCATCAAATCTCGACGTGATTGCCCCAGATTGACTGTACTTGGCACAACAAAGTCTTCAAATTTTGCCCCAAAAGAGTAAACAAGTTGGGAAAGCATTAACTGGGAGAAGCAACATGTTCGTGCTTAAGGTCTTCATGTGACATGCCCTTGGATATGATTTTTTTCTTGAAATGATTCGCCAATTACTCAACATAGTTTTAGGCCTTAAAAGAATAAACTCATCGCTAGTGCTTATATGTGAGCTTCCTTAATATCAAACAAATGTTTTGCAGTTAGAAAAAGTTTATTATGAGAATGAAAATTATAATGCAACAATTATGTAAGTCTTGAAGATTTTGAAAAGATATCGCACAAACTTTGCGAGTTAGAGCAACATTTATTTTTGTATAGCAAAAGCATATGATACCAACATAACTATTTAGCAAACATTCATGGGAGTCAGGAACACTATCTCATTGAAGTATGCTTTCAAAATAACCTTGCTTCAATTAGGACTTTTGAAGGTTGTAACGTGGCCTGGTTTATGGTTTTTAGAAAAAAGATTTTTAAGGCTCAAACTTTTTAGGTGCCCACCCATCCTTTGTGATGTTCTCCAACCCTATGTTCAGTTAATTCAACATGAGTGTTCATCTTTTAAAAGGATTTTGTGATGGTTAAGGAAACGACGAGGCTTTCGGAGTAGCAACCACCCTTATGTCTTCGTGTTTGTAGTCACCAATTTGTTCTTTGCTGAGGAATTTTCTTTGTATTCCTTCGTTGCAATTTTTTATTTTCCCTAACTTTTGCCTGAACTAATTCTTTTGAATTGATAGTCCAGCGGGATGCCCTAATTTTTTGCCTAAGCCGCACGTTTTCAAGTTTTCGACTTAGCAGGCTTTTTTTCTTGATTTTTGACTTTTGAACGAAATGTGTGACATTAGCTTGTATTTACTTGTTGAGAGGATTGTGACTGCCTCGTTTCTTGAGGCATGAGGGATAACATTGTGGTTCCACATCTTCTAGCTTCATTATACATGAAGGATAGTCCTCGTAGTTTCTCTTCAGAAATATCCTTCTTATGAATTTTGAACACTCAATCAGATTAACTGAAAACTACGCTGCCCCAGGTTAAAATTTGAGGGTTTTTTGGTATAAAAAAGAAACTACTACTTCAAGGCTCAAAAGGGGTTAGCAAGGGATTATCTTCCTTATATCTCCGGTGTTTAGGGATTTGAAACAATTCCTGTACATCGTCAGCAAGATTTTATTCAAAAGCATACAACCAGAGATTTTGTGTTTTTCAGATCATCATCCTCCCTTCAATCTCTGCCTAGGCAAGAGAATGAGCAACAATTTGGTATCATAGTGCAAAAGCAATTTAAAATTTGAAAACAAATATCTGTGAAACGAATGAATTTCTTCAAGACAAACATACTCATTGTATTAAGATAATCATTCAGATGCAAACAAGTTCTTACATGCAAACAATGTTTTGATAAACAAGAAAAATTACAAAAAGCAGAAATAAGTTAATAATCTGGGAAGTCTTTCCATCTGGACTTGAATTACAGAAAACATCCTTCAAAAATCAAAGTCACCATCAATCGTGTTTACTCTTCGGCGCATGCTTGATTTGAACTTCAAAACCAACGTCCTTGAATGACAAGATACCACTTCTGACCAACTTCTGAACCTCAATCTTTAAAACAAAGCAACCCTCCAAGTCATGCCCAGGAGCACCTTGACGAAAGGTACAAGCCAAATCAGCTTTGTAGTACCAATGTATCTTCTCAGGAATCTTAGGTGGAGGTCGGGTCTGAACCAAATTCCTCTGCATCAGGATAGGGAACAACTCTGTATAGGTAATTGGAATTGGATCAAACTGTGTTTTCCTCTGATTAGGAACTTGTTGATTCTGTTGATGAATAGGAGAAACATGATGATTCTGACGATGATTATTTCTTCCTCTGGTTCTCTTCTTGGAAAAGTTATTATAAAACTTCTTCACACCATTAGCTGAGCTACCATCTTCATATGAACATCCCTTCCCGACACATTCTTCTAAACACACTCCCACATTCACCTTGTCAGGAAAGTCATTATGTGCATTAACCATCACCTTCTCATGAGAGAATGATTTTAGAGTTTCAGTGAAGGATTTTATCATCGCTTCCTCCCTCCTAGAAGGATTGACTTGGGAGGCAACCAAAATTTCAACCAAACTAGTTAAGTGCTCCACGCTAGCTTTCAAATTAGTCATCTCTCTACGGAGTTCAGAAACCTCTTGTTTGATATTCTCCATTGTTCTCTTAGCGCGAGTGTCATATTGGTCAGACCAAAGGAAAAATAAGACTTGGAAAAAGACCTTTGAAAGTGAAAAAAAAATGTAGAATGATGTATGATATGCAAAAGAGAGTTTTTATTGGACTTTCAAGGAACTCAAAATATCAAGTTGTAAACATCAAAGTATGAAGATAGAAGATGAATTTTAAATTGGATCAAAGCGTTGATCAAGTTATCGTCAAGATCAATCATCCATTTTGGTGGATTAGGGTTTTCACCCTATCAACACCCAAGATCCATTGAGCTTGACGAAACTTGTGATGTTTACAAAGAAAGACTTCCAAATTTCTTGAAAATCAAGTGAAAAAGAGTTTCATGGATGCATGAAGGCATGGCTATGCAACAACCACAAGCAAGGTCACAAACGAAGTCGAAGGGTTCAACATCACGAGCATGGAGTCAAAGGTAAAGACCAACCCCAAGGTATGTACTAAAGGTTTAATCACACCTGTAAAACAAGGTTCTGAAAGTTCCCAGAGTCAACATTTCTCTTTCGGATATTACCAACGTCCCGATTACTCGGTAATTAGCAATATTCTCAAGAGAAACTCGTCTGAGTGCAGCATCACATGACAACTACTTCCGGATTACTCCGTTATAATCTCCGCACTACACCTAAGAGGCCAAGATGGGTTAGGGTTCTACGATTCTCAGCTTCTTTGGCTCCCAGGTCGAAAATAATAATGTCTTCCCGATTACTCGGTAAACAAATACTACATTCAAAAGGGCCTTCCACTGAGTGGGGGATTTCATGCCTCCTTCTTCGGGATTACTCCCTCAAAGTTAACATGACTATACCGCTCGTCCTATTCTTAAGTGTAGCTTAGTCCGGGTATAGGACTTGTCCTTTGCAAAAACCCAAATAACCACAATATAAACATATAATCAAACAATCAAATAATGATAAAACAGATAAAACAAACTAGGCTTAACCCACTTAGGGATGGACCAGCAAGAGGTCAATCTTTCCCCAACAGAGTCGCCAATTCTGCAGCGGTAAAAATCGGAGATCAAGCTATTAATTAACTTGACTCGCAAATAAGAAAGAGTCGCCACCGCGCTTTATTATTTCCAAGGGAAAAGGGAAAAGAGCGAAATAAAACCCTAAAATATGCAATGTAAAATAATACTTTAAAAGTAATGAAAATACAAGGCGTTTTGAAAAGAGGCCTAGAGTTCGTGGGTTGGTTATACAATGGGAAGGTATTAGCACCCAATGCATCTATAGTATCCTATAGGAACCTTTTGAAATATCTGTTTATTAAAATTGTTTGTTTGATTAAAATAGTTTGTTTGGCTAAAGATGGGTGAGGATGAGATTTTGAAAATACAACGACCTAATATCGAGGTTTTGATTTAAAAGAGGGTAAGTTTAAAAAATTGATTTTTTGGAGATTTAACTTAAGTTTAACAAAAAGTAAAATGTATGAAAGGGTCTCGCACAATCGTATCAGATGCTCAATGACATGAAGTCAACAAATTTAATTCTTTCCCTTGGAGTTTAAACAAACAAACAATAAAGTAAGCCATAAAAATTAAAATGAACTAAATTGAAAATACCACAAAACTTATTAACATATAAAAGGAAAATCATAAAGGAATAAATATAAACCAAAATTGATGACAAAGCGAATAATAATAAATATGAAATGATGGAGGAATAATCAAACATAAAGAGATATAAAATTAATTCTAAGCTACAGTCGAAAATTCTAAGGTTATTAAGTTAAATCTAAACTAAAATTCTAAAATTTGCTGACTAAACTAAATGAAAATTATAAAATTACTAACTAAGCTAAATAAAATTCTAAATTTACTAACTAAGCTTAATAAAAAAATTCTAAACTTACCAACTAATTCTAAAGAAAGATATTAAGTTGACTCCAAACTAAACTAAATAAAACCAAATGTCTAATTTAAGAACAAAATTATTCTAAGATAACTAATTTAAATTTAAACTAAGTTATTTACATGCTTGAAACAACTGTTATTTACATGCTTGAAACGAAAGGGTTAAGTTCAGGGTGACTTACCTTGGATCTGAAGATGGTGCTTCTGGACCTTGAGTGATCGAATTGGATGCTCTGGACGAAGTTCTTCCCGGTAGACTCCTTCTTCAATCCTTTCCTTCTCCTCTTGATTCTGGTTTCGTTGGTTTTGGTTGGCTTTGGGAGGTTTTGGGTGGCTTTGTTTATATGATTCTGATGCGTGAGATATTGATGATGCAGGAACTGGATGATAACGATGAAGATTGGCGGTGGTATTGAGGAGATGATGAAGCAATATTGATGAAGTTGCAGATTTATGTACTGAAAATTATGGATGAAGATGAATGAAGGTTTGAGAGAAAGTATCAGATGTTTTGGTGAGTTCCTGCTTTGAAATCTTTTTTGAACGAAATTCTATTCTCCTCTCTTTGTACAAAACTCTTTTACCTGTAATTTATTTAGGTATTTTTTCTATTGTATTCTCCCTTTTTTCTTTTGTTGATACCACTGTTATATAGAGGAGGAGGAGGAGGAAAAAAAGAGAGGGAAAATGAGTTGAAACTTGGATCAGAACAAACCAAAGTTATAACTCTGTTATTTTGCTTTATCAAACACAATTTGTATTTATTCCAATTTTGTGTAATCTCTGGACTGTTATGATGCAGGTTTTTCTGTTTTGTTTTGGCATCTTACAGCAGGCATTGGAGCAGCAACAACAGGTTTTTGGAGTGTTGTACTTGTCTATTTTGGACTAAAGTACCTTTTATTGAAAAAAAGAGTACATAGTTTTTTGCCAATTTAACCAAGAATGGTATTATCCAATGAATAAACCTTCGAACCCTTAGGAAATGTATCACAAACTTGTGTAAGCCTCTGATTATGTAAAGATTTGGAAGCAGCATAGCATTGAAAATGAGATTTGGTCTTGAGTCGGGTGCAAGAATGAGATCGAAACACACTTGTTCGAAGGAAGCCTTTCCCTTAGTCGAAGCTTGTGGTCGAAACAAGATGATGCCCAGTCGAAGCTTGTATCGAAGGAAACATACTGTCAAATCGAAAGCTAAAGCTCGAAGGAAGCACATTTCCCAATCGAAGCATGTGGATCGAAACAAACATAAAGGGAGTCATTGTCTTGTGTCTTTTAGCATGAGGGAAGTTCCTGGCTTCTAAATTGAAGGGCGCTTTTTGAAGGGAAGCAAGAACTTAGTCAAATCTTGTATGAAGATACCTCTTGGCTCAAATGAAACTTGTATGAAGTAAAGTATGCAAGAGGCCCTTGGTGCAAGTGGATTCGAAGGATGCATAGAGATGGTTACTTTGTCCCATCGAAACTTGTCCAAACGAAGCAAGCATGCAGGCAGCAAATTTTTCCAGTCGAAGCAGGCTTACAGGCAGCAACCTTGGTGAATCAAAAAGGTTTCCTTGCAGGGGCATGTGTGGTCAACATGTCATGGCCTGTGATTGCAAGCATGTAGGCAGCATACTTGTCCAATCAAAAGGCTTGCAGGCAGCACGCTTGGTGAATCGCAAAAGTTTGCAGGCAGTAAACTTGTCCAAATTGAAGTAGGCTTGCAGGCAGCACTTGTCCAAATCGAAGTAGGCTTGCAGGCAGCACTTGTCCAAATCGAAGTAGGCTTGCAGGAAGTAAACTTGTCCAAATCGAAGTAGGCTTGCAGGCAGAACTTGTCCAAATCGAAGTAGGCTTGTAGGCAGCACGCTTGGTGAATCGAAAAGGTTTCCTTGCAGGGGGCCTGTGTGGCCAACATGTCATTGCCTGTGATTGCAAGCATGTAGGCAGCACACTTGTCCAATCGAAAGGCTGAGTCAAAGGAGGTTTCAAATCCAAACGAAGGATGTACCCAAACTTGCATTCAAAGGAGGCTAAGAGTCAATCGAAGTACATGCCCAAGTTGTATTCGAAGGAGGCTAAGAGTCAATCGAAGGACATGCCCAAGTTGAATTCGAAGGAGACCAAGAATCAATCGAAGGGTGTTGAATCGAAGGAGACCTGCCAGCACATGAAATCAAAGAAACAAAAGACACACATTTCGTGCTTGATTAGAAGTTAGTGATACATAGGCTAATAATGTTCAAAACACTTGACAATTTCTGCATAATCAATGCTCGAAGGTGAGAGGTTAAAGCCGACTGTATTTAGTGACCTTGACTCTTGTATAAAAATGCAAAAATAAAAATGGGATCTTAGGTCAAAAATTGGGGTATGACAATAACGGTACCAATCTCAACAACACTATGACCACCGAGCTTTGCACGCAATTCAAAATCCATCATCATAACTCTTCTCCTTACCGGCCGAAGATGAATGGCGATGTTGAAGTTGCTAACAAAAATATCAAGAAAATCATACAGAAGATGACAGTGACATACAAAGACTGACACGAGATGTTACCATTTGCTCTTCATTGTTACTGAACCACAATGCGCACATCAACCTGGGCAACTCCTTTTTCTTTGGTATATGGTATGGAAGTTGTCCTTCCCATTGAAGTCCAGATCCCTTCCTTGAGAATCATGAAGGATGCAGGGATGAGTGAAGATGAATGGGTCTAGAATCGAGTTGACCAGTTAATCCTGATTGACGAGAAGAGGCTTGCGGCTGTCCTCCACGGCCAAATGTACCAAAAACATATGATCAAAGCTTTTAAATAGAAGGTTAGAAGTCAGGAATATAGGGCCGGTAATCTGGTAATCAAGCGTATTATACTACCACAAGGTGATCCCAGGGGAAAATGGACTCCCACATACGAAGGGCCATTTGTGATCAAAAACATATTTTCTGGTGGAGCCATGATCTTAACCACTATGGACGGTGATGACCTTCCACACTCGGTAAACGCGGACATAGTTAAAAGATACTACGCATAAATAAATACTCGTTAGGTCGACTGGCGTAGGAAAAAGTTAGGGTATCCCGGCGAACCAAAAGGGTTCGGGCAAAAATTAGGGATATACATAAAAAAATATGTACACCCGGCAAGTCGAAAACCTGAAAAGGCGGCTTGGACAAAAAAGGGTATCCCGGTGGACTAAACCCGAAAGGGCGGTCCAGAAAAAAGTTAGGGATTTAAAGCATATGACTATGTCCCGTTGGATCACCTTACAACCAATCTTCAGTATCGACTATCAATCTCAAGCGATACTAATCAATTCAATCAGCTTTGGACAAGCAGCGAAAGTGATGAGATGCTCAAGGACATAAAAGCAATAGCAGAATGGGAACCCAATGGGATCATTTTACATAGCTATTTTTCTTTGTATACTCTTTTTTGTATAATTTCCATGTCTTACAATGACATTATTTTACTAGGATGTCTGTCTCCTTGTACAAAAACGCTTATTTCAAGTTTAATACAAAACTATCCCGTTGAAAGTGTAAAACTTCTATTTTTTATTTTTTCTGTTTTGTGTGCGAAAATGTCCAATGATTATTTTTGAACATATGCATTTGAATATGATTACTGCTTACAAATACACACATAAAAACTTAAAGACATTTGCTAATGACTTTAAGAAATGGGATAGTATCTAAGGGTCATCCACAAGATCCCCGCAAATTTCTTCCCGGGAAGATACCTTATCCAGCAGGTACAGAGGCAGAGATGTCCTACTACAAGGTCACAACCATGTTCTCAGCATGCAGCCTATTGATGTCAGTTGTTCTCACATCCCCGGCAGAGCGAAAATCTCAATTACTGCTCCAAAATCCCCCAATGAAGTTGCCAAGCTTCTCAAGATTCCCCTACGAGATTTCAACAAAATCCCCAAGCAGGTTATGAAGGTCACCTACCACAAAAAAGTTTTATAAATCTCAAGTAGTTTATAAAGCCGTATCCCCAGTAGAGTTTATTTCTCTAGCTATAGAAGTTCATCCCCAGCGAAAATTGAAGAATCACTTTCTTCAGTCACCAACACCAATCTGTGACTCAGCTTCCCGGTGCTCTTCAGCAGCAGTCAGGGATTTATTTTCTCAGACAAAGATACTGCACAACAGCATTACATGTTCATACATCATGGCATGTGCATACAAATACATATATCATAATCTCATTTATTTTGGGAGCATCATGCAATTCATACATCATGACATCGCATAAAACTGATTTTACGTTTTCAGGTTAAATTAGCAGATGGACAAAAAACTATCAACTTTTACAGCAGGTCAAAGATTAATGCCCGAAACCAGGCGGGGAAACTATCTGTACGACCAAGTGGTATGAACTCCCGAAACAAGATGGGCTTACCAATAAATACAGCAGGCCACAAATTAATGCCCGAAACCAGACTTGGAAACTATCTATGTGACCAGCAAAACAAGTTCCATATTAATACCTGTAACAAGCCAGGACAAGTATCCGTGGACGAACGACTATGTATTAATACCTGTAACAAGCCATGAGAACTATCTACATGAAGATATTGAAGATTAATACCTGTAACAAGCCAGGAAAACTATCTTTCTTTCTCAAGTCAGAGATTAATACCCGTAACAAGCCAGGACAACTATATGTGGACGACCGACTGTAGGATTAATACCTGTAACAAGCCAGGAAAACTATCTACATAAGGAGGTTGAATATTAACACCTGAAACCAGACGGGAAAACTATCTTTATTTCTTGGGTCAAAGATTAATACCTAAAACCAGCCAGGACAACTATCTCAACGACCGACAATTTTCAAATTCCAGATTAATACCTGAAACCAGATAGGACAACTATCTGTGAACAAGTTGATTTTAGATTAACACCTGAAACCAGACAGGAAAGCTATCTACACGACCAGATGAAGCAATCTTACATGGGTTTCTTCTCAAATAGTCTAACACAGGCTCATCTTGAAACAACCCTACACAGGTTCTTTCTAATACATTTCCAGATAACGGTTAATTCCATTATCCCCAATGTTGTACCCCAAAATTTTCCCTCTCACTTATCAAGAATATTCTCACAATATCTCCTTGGGCCCAAGACTGCACTAAGGTTTGATAAGCTCAAGACACCTCCTTAGACACTAATGACCAAAATTAGGGTTTGAGTTTGCACAAAGATTTTTGAAGTATCAATGATTCATATGACTTTAATGAACCATTATGGACCCCCAAGATAACATATTTCAAGTTTCAATCCTTGGATCACACTTTTGATCAGTCAATTGAACAGTTGACCTAAAAATCAACTGTATTGGGGAAAAAGTCAACCTTGGCCAATTTACAGTCAAACCTCATAATTTTTTACCCAAATAAACATATTAAACCCATATGTATCATTTGATCAAGTTTGTACCACAATTCCTCAAGAAGTTTGATCAAATCTCCAAAAGGGCAAAATGGTCAAAATTAGGGTTTTGACTGGGAAAGGGCAATTTCTGATTTTTGACCTAACCAATGGTAAATTAGTTTAAGGCATGATCTCAAGAGTCCAATCGCATCATTTTGACCGAATGACATGGTTTCAAACATTGCAAGTCCATTGGATTGACAAATGAATTTTGCAGTCAACTGATCAAAAGTCAACTATATACTGAAAAGTCAAACTTTGACTTTTTGGTCAAATTCAAGTGCCAAAGATCACAATTCATCAAAACATGTCAAAATATGAAACTTATTCATCAAGAAAACAAAAAGTCAAGATTTCATTTTGAAAAGTCAAATTTTCTAAACTTAGAAAATTTTCTAAGTGTTGAAAATTCATGTTTTTCATAACTTTGAGCCAAATTTTCACCATGATGCAAGATGATTCAAGAGAAAATTCCAACATGAAAGTTGTAGATCTCCATGAAATCTAAAACTTTTCTTCATACAAATTCTTCCAAAAGTTCTTGGATATCAAGTTATAATTTTATGAACATAGGGTCATGAAACTAAACACTTAGTGAAATTTTGCACTAATTTGGCCAGGATTTTGACCTAACTTCGTGGTACTTTTTCATATAGTTCCAAGGTGAATATTCAAAATCAATTCAAATATGGATTGTAGAAAACATTTCAAGCTTTCCAAAATGTCCAAGAACTCCTTGAGATCATTCTTGAGTAGGGAGAATCGAAGAGATGAAGTTGGTGTTTTGTCACTTGAATTACAAGGCATTTTGTGATGAACAAGAATTCAATTTCAAATCTATGCTGCACAATCTTGTTTTGAAGGCCTCTAAACCTCAAGATCTATCCATAATCAGAATATTACACTTGCTTTTGAGCTATTATCCAAGTGTTCCAAGTATTGTCCAAGCCAATTTGCCATTTTAGGGAGAAAGTTACCATTCCATTCTTGAAAAGTTACTTTAATCACAAAGTCAACTTGTCTTGAGCTTATAACTTATTATTTCTGCACACACAACCCCTATAAACCAAAAGCAATGTGTCTAAGGCCTGAAGAAGCTTAGGACA
Source organism: Vicia faba (assembly GCA_948472305.1). Lineage (NCBI taxonomy): Eukaryota > Viridiplantae > Streptophyta > Magnoliopsida > Fabales > Fabaceae > Vicia > Vicia faba. The sequence continues at coordinate 1,060,512,268 of OX451738.1, read as the reverse complement.
TGCTTGTACAATACTTGAGATTTGTCATTTCACTTTTCTTCAAAAGCAAGTTATAGAGCCATAACCCTATAACTCAGAAGCCTTGAGTGATTTTGTGCTCTAATCTTTTCCATACATATTAACAAGTCAATTGCAACACAACACACGTTTTCACAAGTCCTAAAACACTCCCAAGCATCTTGCTGCGTAGAATTGTCCAAACTTGACAGTTTTGAGCAAAAACTCACCATCTCCATTTCCACTCGTGCGTTTTGAAAACTAATCATCCAAACACCTTCCATACATCATATCAAAGTGATCCAGAACCTCATTTCCTAACTGTAACTCCTCCATCATCATCCACTATTTTCAAAACTGAAGCTTGCAACTTGACTTGAGTATGGAGTTCCAACCATCCTCAAAGCAAAGTAGGAGTTGGAACATATTCAAGGAGGTCCAGGCAAGCTATAGAAATCATCAGGCCATCACAAAGGTTTCTCAAACTCCATACACGACTCTAGCTGCAAGAGGTAATTTTTCAAACTTCTATCTCTTCATACAAGCATCATTTGAGTTTGATTTGTGAAGATAAAATGTAGATACCATTACCACGAAGTTGTACATATCCATAGTTTACATTCATATGGCCTGAGCTTAGAGAATTTTAGGGTTGAAGTTTTCTGAAATTTTTAGGTTTTGAATTAGGGCTAGAAAAATTCTCATTCGTCTTTGATTTTTAGCTTAAGTTGTTTATATGTTTGGATTCGTGGGAAAAAATGCCATAACTTTCATGTTTGAACTTTTCATTTTTGTTGAGAGATGAAGAAGATACAGGTCCTTTGGCTGGAGGTTGAAGATGAAGTCTTTAGAACATGTTTTTCCTTACATATTTATTGTTTTCTTTGTATTAACGGATGTATAGCCACCCCAGTGGTAAGGCAGCACGCTGATAATCAGTAGGTCATGGGTTTGAGCCTCAGCGCGCGCTGCCTTTTGCTTTTTCTCTCATTTTTACATTTTTTGCTCTTTCCAGTGCGCATGGGCCTTCCTCCTCCTGGGCCTGATTTTTTTTCTAACATTCCTCCCCCCTATTTCATATTTGCACCCTGGCCCAATTTAATTTTATTTCTTCATTTTTTTGTTTTTATTTATTTTCTCAAATATATTTTCTAAATACAAAAAATGATAAAAATGCAAAAAAAATGATATTTTATATTTTGACTTATTTCACTTTATTTTTTCATAAATAAAAATATTTTTTATTCTTCATACTTTATTTATTTATTTAAGTGAATCTTATAAACTTAATTAATATTATATTGTTTATTTATTTTTCTTCACACCATTTAAAATACATTATTTTAATATAAAAAAGGGACTAAAAATATTTTATAATACTACAAATATTTTCAAGATAAAAAATACCAAAGAATATATACTTTTCTTAAACTTATTTTCTTTTGATTAATTAATAAAATTAGGGTTTTCTTTTAAAATATTTTTCTTAATAAATTCAAACTTGATTAACTATTTTCTTTATTCAAATTAGGTTAAGACAATCTTTTTCATGAAAAACCAAACAAAATTCATTTTTTTTCACATTTTGCTTCCTTGTACATTTATTCATTTTTATATTTTGTATTTAAATTCCTTGTATATTCATGCCAATTCAATATGGTTGTAATAAACTAATTAGGTTTAAATTATTGCAATCCCCATTAACAAATTGTACACCCCCTCCCACAAATGTTGTAATAGCGTAGTAACTTTAAAATTCCGCAATTTATCGCTTTATATACAATTGCTAGTAATTAGGGTTTGTATGGAAAGACTTAAAACCAATAAATAGCAAACCCTAATTCAAGACTAAATCAAGCATGAAAATAATACATTTGCACACAAGCACCCCTAGGGTTATTCCACTTGGTTGCTTTATAAATGGCCATATTACGCATGTGAGGTATCTTAGCAAAAACAAGCAAAAATACAAGATCATAGACCCTCGATGACACTATCTAAGTTGCCTTTCAAAATGATCTTAGCCCCTAAATAAAAATGTTAAGATACCTTTCAATATTTCTAATCATGGTTATACGATGACCCACGCCCGTCCCGTTTACATCCAAGATAGGGTTGCTTGCCAAATCAATGGTAAGACAACAATGTAAAAGGAAAAGAAAATGAACAAGAAAGACATTTGAGTAGGTAGATTACTCCTAATTACTTGCTCCATTTCAAAACAAACATCCTTGCTATTTTCAAAAAAAATAACACCTACACATTTCAAAACATCTTACAAACTTGAAAACATTTCAAAAAAAAATCAACATCTTTGTATACATTCTTACGAACGAGAATCATTACAAAGATTGCCTAAATAATGGCCTCTTTACAAAATACTTTCGAAAACCACACAAAACACAATTTCAAACAAAAGCAAGTGATCTAGCAAGTAACTAAGAGCCCATGGAAAACCATGGATGAAAAGGGTGCTAATACCTTCCCTTTTCATAATCTACCCCCCGAACTCAAGAAACAATATCAAAGGTATTTCCTGTGCTTTTTCACTTTTCCTTTTGGATAAAAGAAAAGTCAGTGGCGACTCTTGCTAACCGCAACATTTGCGATCAAACGCAAAACCTTCAAGTTAGTTCTTCCACCATATCACAGAACTGGCGACTCTACTGCTGAAAATTCTAAAAGTGGGGTTACCTTAGGGATAGATCACATTTACTTGCTTGCATTGTTTGACTTGTATGCTTTACATTATGGTTCTTTGTTTGGGTTTGAATCCTCTACTCGGATTTGGGATACATTATAGGTAAGTAGCAATACGTTGTGGAAACTGTGCGGGGTATACCGACATGGTCTAAACAATAGCTACATTAGTGCGACATATTTGTGGGTACTGGTAGCCTTTGAGGTAATCAAAGAGAATACGGAGCCGTTGAGTGATGTCATGAAACACTAATGAACTTTTAGAACCTTTACTTGACCAACTTGGCCATTTAGGATGTAGTGAGATGACCGACTTTGGTGCAGTCCGAAGTTGGTAGATACTCGATACTACACTCATTGAGGTTTGGTTTCTTGGGATATTTCGGTCGCCATTAAAGAGGATTGTGCTGAAAAAATGACCAAGGAAACAAACCAGTGATATTGAGCTCCTTAAAACCCGGTTACTATTACTAGGACATGTTTGAGCCAACTAAACTTCAAGAGGGTACTTACCCATAAAACTCCATGCAAGCCTAAACCTAAGGATTTGTTTGCTTTTTTTGTATATGCATACTTGTACATAACATCATGAACATCATATACATTCACTAACCATTTCAAGGATTTTTGGGATTCATCTTTGTTCTTGTTTTGTAGGATATAGATTCACTTCGCAGGAAAACTATTCAAGTCAATCTTGTAAAGGTTCCTCCACAACTTAGGGAGCTAGCTTCGAGGATTCCTAAAAACTCTCCATTCATCGAGAGACATGGTCGCCTAATCAACTTGGTCACCTCAAACAAAGATGAGGACATGATGAAAGTTCACTTTCAGTTCTTTGATCCTTTACACCATTGCTTCACATTTCCTGACTATCAGCTTGTACCTACTTTGGAAGAATTCTCCCGACTCTTGAGGATTCCCATTCTCAATCAACTACCTTTCAATGGTACGGAAAGAGACCCAAATCCAGAAGAGATTTCTCAAGCTCTACACTTGCACTCATCTGATGTCATAACTCATTGGGAAACAAGGAGTGGTGTCAAAGGTTTCCTAGCAAAGTTCCTGTTTGAGAAAGCCCAAAGTTGTTGGAATTATTTGGATTTGCAAGCCTTTGAGGAAATTGTGGCTCTCCTCATCTATGGGATGGTTTTGTTTCCAAATCTTGACCAACTCATAGATGTGAACACCGTCAAAATATTCATATCCCACAAATCGGTGCCTACATTGCTAGCGGATTTCCTACACTCTTTTCACACTCGCATAATGAGGAAAATAGGTGTCCTTATATGTTGCACTCCTCTCTTGGAAAGATGGTTTATTTCACATCTTCCCCAATCTGTATTAAAGAATGATCAAGGTTCAAGGTGGTCACAAAGGTTGATGACGCTCAAACATTCAGACATTCATTGGTGCTCTCGATCCATAGAGAATGTTACTATTGTCGACCGTTGTGGAGAATTTCCAAATGTCCCTTTACTTGGCATTAGAGGAGGTATCACCTACAACCCCTTCTTAGCTTTAAGACAATTTGGTTACGCCCGAAGGGATGGCCCACATGAGATGCTTATTCAAGGTTTGGTATTTGACTATGACAACGACGATCAAGGTCTTCTCCAGATATTTGTCCGAGCTTGGAGGATGTTAAACAAGGTAGATAGCAAGACTTTAGGGCACAAGAATTCCATCCCTCTTGAGCCTTACCTCAAATGGGTACGAACTCGTGCTCAGAGTCTTATGATGCCTTACCCCTCCATTCTCCCAGTAATCATTGAGCCTGTCATAGAAGGAGATGTTCCATACACTATCCTACATCCTGACATGCCCACCTCTCTTGAAGACCTACAAATGGATTGGGTACAACTCAAGGGGGGGCGGGATACCTTCGAAGCCCAATTCTACGCAAGCGAGAAGAAGGTTTTGGAACTCACTAGGCTACTTCATGAGGAGCAGACTCTGAATGCCTACATTGCACCAAAGAGGATGCACACAACCTTTTTATCTTAGAGTTTCTTGTATTTGTTTTGACCAAGAAGGCATTATTGTACTCAAGCTTTAATCTATTAATATAACGTGTGTTTCCTTTTTGTCTAAAACGAATTTGAATCTAAAAATCCTTGAAATTGTTGCATACGCATTTACCATTCATCATAACATACGCAGGTTTCTTGCAACAAGTCTCCTCATCTCTCTACTATTTATTTCAGTAAGATGGAACTCGAGCAAACAGTGAAGGATCTCCAAGCTCAGAATGCACAGTTTCAACAGTTGTTCTTAACTTTGGCCAAAGGACAAGAAGAGTTAAAGACTTTGCTGGCTGAGGAAAAGAAAAAGAAGACAAAGAAGGTAACCGGAGTCCTAAACATGGGAAGAAGATTTCATGGGCAGACAAGAAGGACCTTAGACTTTGCAACGACATCCGATGAGAGAGACAATCAAGATAGGAAAGGCAAGAAAACAGTTGTCCCGTCAGAATCAGAAGAGGAAGAGGAAGAAGAAAACTATTCTAAAGAACAATACCCTCCAACTGGTGACAAGTATAAATATCTCGAGGAGCGGTTGAGCGCAATGGAAATCCAAAAAGCGCCTGGCTTGGACTTTTAGGAATTGGGTTTGGTATTGGGGATTGTCATTCCTCCAAAATTCAAAGCACATGTGTTCGCCAAATATGATGGAGTTTCATGCCCTAAAATGCATCTCCGGTCCTATGTGAGGAAAATCCAACCTCATACCGCTGACAAAGACTTATGGGTACACTTCTTCCAAGACAGACTGTCTAGAACTCAACTTGATTGGTTTTATCAGTTAGAAAGATCCAACATGCATAACTGGGAAGATCTTGTTGCAGCCTTTTATAAACAATACCAATACAATGTTGATCTTGCGCCTACCCGTACTCAACTCCAGAGTATGGTCATGGTTTCCAATGAAGGCTTCAAGGACTATGCGCAAAAATGGAGAGACTTGGCTGGAAGAGTTCAACCTCCCCTATCTGAAAGAGAATTAGTAGACGTGTTTTTGGGCATCTTGTCTGGTCCCTTCTTCAATCACCTAATTAGGAGTTTATCGGCGGGTTTTACTGAACTGATATTGACTGGAGAGAGGGTAGAAGACGAGATAAAGAGTGGAAAGATTCATAAAGATACACCCTCTGCTGTTATAAGGAAGCCATTTATCAGAAATAAGTGTTTGTTGTTTATCCTCAGAGAAATCAAGATAGGGTCGAACGTCGTCCATTGGTAGGGGCTGTTATGATTCCTAAACATGCGCCTGGTCAGCAAAGAAACAACCAACCAAGGATGGAAAGACCAGTCAGACAATTCACCAGAATTAACATGACCTTATCTCAAGTATTACCACATCTGTTAAGATCCAACTTAGTGACCTTGAAAGAAGCTCCAAAGAATCCTAACACAACATCTCCTCACTATCATCCTAATGCCCGCTGTGCATACCACTCCGAGAGTCCCGACCATGACACTAACAACTGTTGGGCTCTAAAGAAAAAAGTACAAGACCTAATTGAAGCCAAAGATATTGAATTCGATGCGCCCGAAAAGCCAAATGTCATTTCTGCCCCTATGCCCAAACATGGCCATAATACCAATGCCATTGAAGAAGAAATGTTTATTACTTCAGTTGATGAACTTATGACCCCACTCCTGACTATTAAAGTGAACTTGTTGAATGTCGGTGTGTTCCTGGGTTGTGATGAAGGCTGTCATTTCTGTTTGTCCTCACCAACCAACTGTCCTTTGTTGAAAGCAGGCGTTCAGTGCCTAATAGATGACAAAGAAATTTTGTTTGAAAAAACTTATGTTCCACCTGTTCCTTTTAAAGATGTTTCTATCATTACCATTTCTGCCAATTCTTCCAGGGTCTCCACCAAAAGACCCGTTAGAATTACATCAGTTCCGAAAGAAACTCCTTTGATAATTACAATGCCTGGACCAGTCCCATATTTGTCAGACAAAACCATACCATGGAATTATGGAGGGGATGTCTATTACCACGGTGTCAAGCAAGATTGGCCAGCTGCCAAAGACTCAAGTTCCAAGAAAGTTAACTCCGATATCAGTAATATTGCGGGGACTAGCAAGATTACCCTAAGCAGAAGGATATTCTCTCCAGAAATTGCTCCCCCAAAAGCAGTTTTTGGACCCGTAATCATTCATGTTGTTGTTGCTCCTCTGAAGGCTATTTCCGGTCCTACAATCATCTTAACCAATACTCCAACTAACAAAGCTGTCACAACCCCTGTTATTACTCCTACTGACATTCCTGCTGCCGAGTCAACCGAGACCCGAGGTAAAAGCATTCTGATTGAGCCTGTTCGAACGAAGGCACAATCATTGGCTATCCCTGAGACCTCCCGGAAAGAGATGGAGGAAATTCTAAAGATCATAAAAATAAGCGACTATGATGTATTTGAACAATTGGGGCAAACTCCATCTAAAATTTCCATGCTGGCTTTACTACTATGTTTTGAGGCACATGCAAAAGCCTTGGTAAATTTCCTAAAAACTGCCCATGTACCCCAAGAGACATCTGCCGATCAGTTACAAGACTGCGTAGCCAGCTTAACTGCAGATAATGGTCTAGGTTTTTCGGATGCTGATTTAACGCCAAGAGGAAGGAAGCATAATAAGGCATTGCATGTCTCAGTTGAATGTAGGGGCACAACCTTGGCTCATGTTTTGGTGGACACTGGCTCATCTCTGAATGTATTGCCTAAAAAAGCTCTTGATAGGCTGGCTGTGAGGGATTGACATTGAAGCCAAGTGTTGTACCCCAAAATTTTCCCTCTCATATTATCAAGATTTTCCTTACAAGACTCTTTGGATTTAAGACCAGATTAGGGTTTGCTCAGCTCAAGGCATCTCCTTGCACTGATGACCTGAAATTAGGGTTTGAGTTTGCACAAGGATTTTTGGATCATCAATGCTTAATGTGACTTTCATACACCATCTTGGACCCCTAAGATTGCTCATACCAAGTTTCAAGCCTTGAATCACTTTTTTGCCCAGTCAATTGGACAGTTGACCTAAAAATCAGTTGTATTGGGGAAAAATTCAACCATGGCCAATTTACAGTCAAACTTCATAATTTTTTATCCACATCAACATTCTAAGCTCCTATGTACCATTTGATCAAGTTTGGATCACAACTCCTCAAGAAATTTGATCAGATTATCAAAAGGGCAAAATGGTCAAAATTAGGGTTTTGACTGTAGAAGGGCAATTTCTGATTTTTGATCTAGTCAATGACAAATTGGTTTCAAGCATGATTTCAAGGACTCAATATCATCATCTTGACCTAATCACATAGTTCAAAAGATCTCAAATGCATAGGATTGGCAGATGAAATTTCCAGTCAACTGATCAAAAATCAACTGTACACTAAAAAGTCAAACTTTGACTTTTTGGTCAAAATCAAGTGCCAAGGGTCATAACTCATCAAAACATGTCAAAATTTGAAACTTGTTCACCAAGAAACCTAATTTTGAAAATTAGGGTTTTAATTTGAAATTTTTCATAACTTAGAATTTTCTAAGTTATGAAAATTTCTTATTTTTTCCCCAACTTTTTCACCATGATGCAATTGGATTTAAAGAAAATTTCCAACATGAAAGTTGTAGTCCTCCATGAAATATACAACTTTTATTCATAAAGTTTTCCCAAAAGATGCTTGGATCTCACGTTATGATTTTGTGAATAGGGGTCCATAAACTTTTTAACTTAGTGAAATTTTGCCATAGTTTAGGCAGATTTTTGACCTAACTTCATGGAAATTTTTCACCTAGTTCCAAGAGGTATCTAAAAATTAATTTCAAATATGGATTGTAGAGCATGTTACAAGATTTCCAAAATGTCCAAGAACTCTCCAAGATCATTTATGGTTATGGAGAATCGAAAAATTGAAAATGGCAATTTATCACTTTTGTGCAAGGCATTTTCATAATGTTACAAGTTGCAAATCAGTTTCAAACATGCTTGTACTTGGTATTACAGGTACTAATCCATTCTACACTCCATAATTGAATGCTAACACATTGGATATTGGCTTTATTCTGACCTATGGAGCTTTGCACAAAGAATTAATCCATTTATGGCATAAAGTTCTCAATACCATTTTCATAAAGCTTGCTTTTTCCAACTTTACATTTCTTGAGCCATGGACCTAATCTTTTGTTGCAAACAAGATCCACAGTTATCAGACAACTTGTACCAACTCTATGCAGTCCATAAGCTACAAAGTACAAGCTTTTGCATTGTCACTTCCAACTTTCTTCAAAAGCAACCAAACTTGAAAAAGTCAAGGAAGCTGGGATATCTGATAAAGAGAAGCCTTGGCATTATTCTACACAACTTCAGAACATTGTAACAAGCCTAAGCACAAATTGCTAAGATCTCAAACACTCCAAAACACAAAAAACCACATTTCTTCCCAAAACAGGGCAGCTTCTGCAAATCTCAAGCCAAATTAATATTGGCTCGTGTGTTTCTTGATTCAACCCTTGAAACACCTTCCATACATCACACCTAAACTGTTCAGGCCCTTGTCTTGCAACTGTGTGCCCTATTTCAAGCTTCACCATTTTCATTTTGAAGGTTTGCAGGTTGACTCGTGCAGCAAGATTCAAGCATCTACAAGGCAAGCTGAGCATTGGAGAAGCTTAAGGGAACTTCAAGGAAGCTCACAAGAACTTCAGGCCTCACTCAAAGTTCCCACATTGCCATATCCAAACTCAACTGAACAAGGTATTTGTCAAGTTTCTATCTCTCTATTTAGGCATCCTTAGGTCACGATTTGTGAAGCAAAAATGTAGTCCTTAACTTGCTTAAGCTGTACATATGCATAGTTTCCATTTATATTAACTGAGCTAAGAGTATTTGATTGTTGAAGTTCATGAAAAAACTAGGTCAGAAATTAGGGCCATTAAAATTCTCCTTGGTCTTTTAGAGTTAGGTCATGTTCTTTATATCATTGGAATCGTGAGTTCATGAGCTACCTTTTTTGTGTTATGAATTTTTGATTTTATGCAAGCATGAGCAAGAACAGGATTTGAAGGCAACCACGTGCAGATTTGTTGTCTGGAAGTCAGGGATAAAAGTTGTTTGGTCCTGGCGCCTTGGGCCTGTTTCTTTTCACCCCCCTTGTTTTCTATTTGCACCCCCTTGGCCCATTTTTTATATTTTGCATATTTTTTATTTCTTTTGTGATTATTGACTTTATTATTTTTTTCTGAATATTAAAAATCCCAAAAATATTTTCTTAATTTTTTGCATTTTATTTTATTATTTTTATTATTTTTTTGGCATAAAAATAGTTTATTAGGTTTATAAAACTTATTTTCTTAAATAAACTTGTAAATAATAATAAAAATACTTAAATATTTTATTTTATTATTTTATACATATTAAATATTTATTTTCCATATATATTTATTTTTTACTATTGGTATATAATATTATTATTATTTCTCTTAAACAAAAAATGAATAAAATAATTTTAGAAAACATATATTTTCTTTTAAAACAAAATTAGGGTTTCCCCTTTCAAAAATAATAATATTATTTTTTCTTCTTTTTAGGAATTAGATAATTTTATTTTCTCATACATAAAATAATTACAAAACATTCTTTTGCATATTTACATTTTATTGCATATTTAAATAATTGTTTATTTATTTATTGTACAATAAATTCAATTGGGTTGTAATAGTGAATTAGGGTTTTATTTTGTGCAAATATCCCCATTCAAAACTTGTATCCCCCTCCCATAAATATTGTTGTAATAGCTTAGATTTACTTTACGCAATTTATCGCATTATATCCATGTTTAGTAAATTAGGGTTTGTATGATAAGACAAAATCAAAACAAATAGCATGACCTAATGCAAAACAAAAATTCATGAAAAATGACAACACATTGCACACAAGCACCTCTAGGGTTTCACCCACTTTGTTGCCTAAAAATGGCCATGGTATGCATGCTAGGTATCTTGGCAAAACAAAACAAAACAAAACAAAACAAAAGATCATAGTCTCTCGATGACGCTATCAAAAAGGTTGCCTAAACAAAGATGATCTTGGTCCCTAAAACTTGCTAAGATACTTGGCACCATTGCTATCATGGTCATACGATGACCCACACCCGTCCCGTTTAATATCCAAAGATAGGGTTGTCTACCAATACAATGGTAAAACAACAATGTCAAAGGAATAAAAAATGTACAAGAAAGACTTTTGAGTAGGTAGATAAGCTTCTAGTTACTTGATCAATTTGCAAACAATCCTTGCTATTTTCAAACAAACACACACATATTTCAAAAACATTTTCAAACAAATTTCAAAACATTGAAACATTTTTCAAAAGACAAACATCTTTGTATACATTCTTACGAACAAGAATCATTACAAAGATTGCCTAAACAAAGGCCTCTTTTCAAAATACGTTCAAAACCACACAAAGCACCATTTCAAACAATTGGAAAAGCAAAGCAAGTGATCTAAACAAGTAACTAAGATCCCATGGAAAACCATGGATGAAAAGGGTGCTAGCACCTTCCCTTTTCATAATCTACCCTCCAAACCCAAGAAAACATCTCAAAGGTCTTTCCTGTGCTTTTTTACCTTTCCTTTTGGATAAAATAAAAGTCGGTGGCGACTCTTGCTAAACTGAAACATTTGCGAACACAAACACAAAACCTCAAGTCAGTTCTCCCACTATATCACACCAAGTAACATAGTAGTAAGGGCTTTTGGCGGCTTGAAAAGGATGGTACATGGGGAAGTGGATATCCCCATAAAGGTTGGAACCCAAACATTTGATTCAACTTTTTATGTAATGGATATTCGTCCCTCATATTCCTACTTGCTAGGCCGACCATGGATTCACAATGTTGGCATTGTCACTTCTACATTGCACCAAATGTTGAAGTATCTGATTTAAGGGAAGATTATCATTGTTCATGGAGAAGAAGAGTATATGATCAACCATCTCAATTCTTTCAGATATGTGGAATTTGATGGTGAATTTATTGAAACTCCATTCCAACACTTTGAAGAGGTCCCGCAAGATGTGGCAGTGACTAAGGCTGTTCCCAAGATCACAAGGCCTCCACTCAGGATGTCATTTTTGAAGGATGCAAAGGCAGTGATAGAAGAAGGAGGGTGCACTATCTGGGGACAACTCCCAGATATCCCATACAAGTCTGACAAGTTTGGCCTAGGTTTCACTTTAGGTGCTCAGAAGGCTGTACGCCACACTCATGCTGGAGGACCACCCCTGAAGATCAGCGACCGTGAAGTCAACGCAGTAGAGGATGATGAAGATGGTTGCAACCTGGAGGATTGGATCTTCCCAACTGTCAGTGGAGGACTCAGCAACTGGGAAGCTAGAGATTTTGTCCCGATCACTTTTATCCCACAGTAATTTATCTTTACATTTTGTTGGATCTGTAATATTAAAAACAATTCAAACTCTTAAAACCTTGTGTCTTACCCGAGGCACAATGGTCCATTTGTAAGGGTTATTATCTCATTTCCATATGACATCAATGAATCATGGACGTTTTGCATACAAAATTTGTGCTCATTGTTTTTGCTTTTTACATTTTCATTTCTTTCAAAGATAGTTATACCCTTACACACACTCACACTCACAATGTAGGTCTACATCCATTCAGGATCCCATGGATAACGGTTCTGCTATGGCTTTTTGTGACTCGGAAAATCTAATCTACCAAGCCGAAGACGAAGGTGAGGAAGATTGTGAATTACCATGGGAACTTGCCAAATTACTACAACAAGAAGAGAGAACCATTCAACCCCACGAAGAACCAGTGGACACAATCAACCTAGGTACAAAAGAAGAGAAAAAAGAGGTCAAGGTGGGTGCCAATCTGGAACCAAGTGTCAAGGAGCGTCTGATTTAGCTGCTACACGAGTATGTTGAGGTCTTTGCCTGGACGTATGAAGACATGCCGGGACTTGATGCAGATATTATGGTATATCGTCTGCCTACAAAAGAGGATTGTCCACCAGTAAAACAAAAGGTTCGTTGAATGTGACCAGATAGGTCAGAGAAGATTAAAGCAGAAGTCATGAAACAATTTAACGCTGGGTTCTTGGTCGTCACCTCTTATCTGTAATGGGTTGCCAATGTTGTGCCCGTACCCAAGAAAGACGGTGTTGTACCCCAAAATTGTACCTCCCATATTTCTCAATACATTTCAAGTAAGGTCTTTATTGTACCCCAAAATTTTCCCTCTCATTATTCAAGGCCTCTCTCACAAGGATTCTCAAGGTTCAAGCTTGCACAGGTACTTTGGAATTTTCCAGTACCAAAATTAAAAGGAAACTGTCAAAAAGGGAGAAAACAGATAAAAATATGATTTTGACAAAATTTGGAGAAATACAAGTGTTCTTCATTTCAGCTCTTTCGATTGGCCTTTTGGCCTCTTTCGACACAAGCTTGGCTTGTATCTTTCGATTGGCCTTTTGGCCTCTTTCGACACAAGTTTGGCTTGCATCTTTCGATTGGCCTTTTGGCCTCTTTCGACACAAGCTTGGCTTGCATCTTTCGATTGGCCTTTTGGCCTCTTTCGACACAAGCTTGGCTTGCATCCTTCGACTGGGCATGGGCCTATGACACAGTTTGGTTTGGATTCACAAGGAAAAGAGCCTCTTGTAATCTATTTCATTTCCAAGGCAAAAAGCTCCCTTTTGGGGTCCTTCGATTTGCACTTTTTTTCCTCATGTATGCTTCTTTCGAATCTGGACATTTTGCCTCATGTATGCCTCTTTCGAATCTGGACATTTTGCCTCTTGCATGCCTCTTTCGAATCTGGACATTTTGCCTCTTGCATGCCTCTTTCGAATCTGGACATTTTTCCTCCTGCATGCCTCTTTCAAATGGGCATATGGCTCCCTCCATGCAGGCTTCGACAAGACATTGACTACGTTTGTACTAGCTTCGACTGGACAACATTCCTCTTTAGTGTGCTGCATTTCCATCCTTGACAAACTTCAGCACATGGTTGATGGCCCCTTTAAAAGACATATAGTGGTGGACGTGAGGGGCATACATATGAGTCCCTGTCTAAGGGTACGCCTTACTAGTCCATTCAAAGCACACATTTGACCCCTTCAAACGATGCACCAAGATGATTCATTTGAAGGACACTTGTTGGAGGAAAGTCAAACAATGTGTTGGAAGTAGAATCTGGACGAAGGAGGGTCAAAATGAAAGGATAAAATATTCAAAGATGCTTGCTGCCAAGTTCAGACATGGTACACTGGCCAAAACTGCTGCATAGCAGTCCTGAAACACTTCCCCATTCTTGCACCGAAATAGCGTAACAGGCACTGTCCCTCGAAGACTGCAAAGAGCAGTTTACCCAAATTGTTCAAAATATTTTGTTTTCCCTCCAAAAGCTTCAGCCAACTTTGCCCATAAATAGGAGGCTCCAACAGATGTTCAGGGGAGGACCTTGGGGGCCAGACGAACGAATCTTCAAAAAATTCTCTAAAGCTCTCAAACACTTAAACATTCATCAAACACATACCCAGAATCCAAACACTTGTCCCCTTAGAATCTGAAACATCCATACACCTTGTTACCCTTCGAATCCAGTAAGAAGAACCTCACACTTGTTCTTCTCTGTTGAATCCAGTATCAAGGACATAACCCCTAGTTTCTCCCTCCGAATCCAGAAGCTTTCAAGGAGACCACTTAAAGGCCCGACACACGTTCCAGCCTGAAGCAAGGTAAGTTATTCTTACCTTTGAGATTTTCGTTTCATGGCATAACATGTAAATAATCTTTATGTTCGTTTGAAACATGTACACACCATTGTTCCTTTTGTTTCCTCCCTTTTAAAATATCTTTCAGAGCTACCTCTTTCGTTTTGCTTTCTGTTTATCTGAACTTGTTTTAACTATGAAACTGTTTACAAGACAAATAATATCATGGCCTCAGGCCATGTTGCCATTTAATGCTTGAAATGAAAGAAACAGGAAACAGGAAACAAAGCTTCTGGCTTCTACCCTTTTTCTCTAGGTCAAAACGAAAGAAACAGGAGACAGGAGTGTGAAACGAAGCCTTTACTTTCCACACTGACTTCCAGGCCCAGCCAGAGGCACACTTGCACTAAGTCCAGGCTCAGACGAAAGGCACTCCCATGCTGGTGCCAGCCTCCAATCAAAGTACATGACCTGACTGGTGCCAAAGCCCAATCGAAGGCCATGACCTCACTAGTGCGAACTCCCAGTCGAAGGATACAACTTGCTGCTGCCTTTGCCCAATCGAAGGACAGGACATCGCCTCTGCCAAGGCCCAGTCGAAAGACGTGACTTTGCTGTTGCCATCCCCAATCGAAGGAGGCCAACAGAATGCAAATCGAAGGGTGCTGCTACCTGGGTCGAAAAGCTCATTTTCCTTGTTTTTTTTATTTTTGTCTTTGCCTTTACATTTTTCTTGCCTTTCAATATGGTTGTAATAGTGTAGGATATTTATTTCTTGCATTTTTATTGCTTTGTATAAATGTTAGTAATTAGGTGTGTATGGTAAGATAAAACCAACAAATAGGCCACCCTAATCAAAGACTAAATGCATGCAATAAAATACACTCGCACATGCCACTCTTAGGGTACACCTCACTTGGTTGCCTCGAACATGGTCATTGAGTATAGGAAGTTTTAGAGGTCGTCCTTTTGTCCAAAGATCATAAGTTGCCTCGAAACGGTTGCCTCGGAAAAAATGATCTAAGACATTAGGGTTACCGCTAAGGCATCCTAACATTGCTTTAGTGACCACACGTCCCTTAAATAGAATTGACTCGAAAACTCCAACGACGATGCTACCTACTCCTCAATAGTGGGATAGCATTGTCTAAAGGACATTAGCACAGTTTAATTCCTTTTTCGAGTAGGTAGATGGTTCTTAAGTACTTGCTCCTTTTTAAGACAAAACAAAACTTTTCACACTTACACTCTCTTCAAAACAAAAACCCTTTTCAAACCCACAAACACAAAGAAAAGCAAACTTTTGAAAACACAATGAGCAAGTACCTAAGAGCCCGTGGATAACCACAGATAGAAAGGGTGCTAACACCTTCCCTTTCTATAATCTACCTCCCGAACCCGAGAAACATCTCAAAAAGGAATTTTTCTATGCTTTTGTCCTTTCCTTGTTGGATAAAATAAAAGACAGTGGCGGCTCTTGCTTACCGCGACATTTTGCAAAAACAAACGCAAACGCGAACCAGCATTCCAAAACAGTCAGTTCTCATTCCCACCAATCACAGAACTGGCGACTCTGCTGGGGAATGTAAAAAAGTGAGGTGTACCTTAGTATTAGATCACTTGTGTTTTCAATTGTATGCTTTGTATGCTTTAAATTTTGTGGGCTTGTATCGGAGTTCTATAGATCCTAACCCAGATCTGGGGATACCCTTTAGGTAAGTAGCTATAAACTGTGAGGGATCTGTCCGGCGTAGACCGACACGGATGAAGCAGTAGCTACGTTGGTGTGACACCTTGGTCTGTACCGATATCCCTTGTGTTGGAACGAGGAGAATATGGGTCTTCTGAGGATTCATTAAGCACCAACTGACCTTAGAACCTTAAATTGACCAACTTGGCCTTTGAACAGTAGCAGTATGCTACACTCATTGAGACTAAACTCTCGCAATGGTTCTGGCCGTAAGAAAAGGTTGCTAAACTGGAATTATGACCGATTGAGGGTAGTCAGTGATATTGAGATCCTCTAGAACCCAGTTACTATTTTTAGGACAGGTCTTAACCAACTAAACTGAAAGAGGGTAGTACCTAAGCTCCATGCCAGCCTTAAATCTAAGGGCTCTCTTGTGTGACTTGTGTGCCCATTACCATGTTTTCCTTTTGTGAATACTTGTGGTGTGCCTTTACCATGACATCATAACATCATAAACATTGCATACATCTTGCATAAGGACTAACCTATTTCAAAGACAAGAGGGTTTCATCTTTGCTCTGTTTTGTAGGACATCATGATGCCCATGCGTAGGAATACTATCCGGATCAACTTTGTTCAAGTACCTACTTTGCTTAAAGAGTTGGTTGTCAGGATTCCAGACATTACTTCCTTCATCAAGAGGCATGGTTCTCTTCTCAGTTTAGTCACCTCAAAGTTGGACGTACAAATGATGAGTGTCCTGGTCCAGTTTTATGATCCCCTTTATCATTGCTTCACCTTTCAAGACTTCCAGCTGGTTCCTACCCTGGAAGAATTCTCTGAGCTGCTTGGTATCTCTATTTTGGAGCAGACTCCATTTACTGGTTGGGAAAAGACTCTTAAGCCCGAAGAAATTGCTGCAGCCCTTCACTTGACCAAAGAGGAGGTAATGGCTAACTGGGAGACTAGAAGTGGAGCTAAGGGTTTTTTGGCCAAGTTTTTGGTTGACAAAGCTAATTACTTCTGGGATGGTTTAGACTTCAAAGCGTACGAGGACATTCTGGCTCTCTTAATCTATAGTCTGGTATTGTTTCCAAATCCTGACACTTTTGTTAATGTTAATTCCATAAGGATCTTCATCTCTCGGAACCCTGTACCCACTCTCTTGGGTGATATCCTTCATCAGCTCTATGCTCGTACTGCCCGAAAGCGGGGAACTTTGATGTGCTGTGCTCCTTTATTGTCGAGGTGGTTTATTTCGCACCTCCCTAAGTCCGTACTAAAGAACAAAGAAGGAATGGGCTGAGCTTTTAGGGTAATGTCTCTTACTAATAATGACATTATCTGGACTCTCAAAGGCTTGGATGAGGTGACTGTCATTGATCGCTGTGGAGAGTATCCCAATGTTCCCCTGCTAGGAACCCATGGAGGGATTTCTTATAACCCATGCTTAGCTCTCCATCAGTTTGGAAGAGCCAGAAGAGAAGGGCCTCATGAGATGTTGATGCCTCATATCATCTTTGATTTTCAGGGAGATAGCGACGAGCTGCGTCGTAGATCATCAGGGCTTGGGATAGAGTTCACCAATCTGACCCACATGAGTTGGGACCCAAGACTTCTCTGCCAATGGATCCATATCTCAGATGGGTCCGCATCCGTGCGCAGAAGTTAGGAATGCCATATGAAGCTGTCAGGCCTGTTACTCTTGAAGTGACTAATGAGGAGGGGGTTCTTCCAACCATTCTCCACCCTTATATGCCCACTGATATTGGCACACTGAAGAGGTCTTGGATGCAGTTGCAGGAAGAACGAGATTCTTATCGGGAAAGGTTCAATGAACAAGAGCAAAAGAACCAGAGGTTGACTAGGAAACTGGAGAATGAGCGGACCCTGAATGATTATATTCGTACTGAGAAGAAGGGACCATAGGAGCATTGATGGACCTTTGTTGTTTTCTTTTACAGTTTTTATTTACTTTTCAGTATTTCCATTCTTGTAACGCCTAAGGGCAATTTGTTGAACAATTTAAATTCTGAAGTTAAATCTAATCAAGTGTGTTTCCTTTCTTGTTTACAAATTTGAATCCCGATTGTCTTTGAAATCATAAATCATACGCATTTCATCTCATGCACTTCATAAACAGGTACCCTTTTACAGGTCTCTTATCTTCTTCGCTGTTTATTTCAGCAATCATCATGTCTACTGAACCTTCCACTGAGCAAGCTATCAAGGCCCTCCAGGCCCAAAATGCCCAATTTCAAGAGTTGGTCATGAGCCTAGCTAAGGGTCAGCAGGACCTGAAGACCCTGATTATGAAAGAGAGGAAGAAGAAGAAAAAGAGGACCATCCTGTTCAACACTGGATGCAGGTTTGGAAACGGGATGCAGAATGAAGTTGATCTGACCACCTCATCTGGAGGGAAAGATAGTCCACAAGAAAGAAGGGCTCCTAGCCCTATGGTCTCCGACAACGAGACGGACTATGATGAAGAATAGTATCCTTCTGCTGAGGATAAGTACAAACAGCTGGAAGACCGCTTGAGCGCTATGGAGATACAGAAGGTGCCCGGTCTGGACTTCGGAGATCTAGGTCTATCATCTGGGGTGGTAATTCCCCATAAGTTCAAGGCACCTTCCTTTGCCAAGTATGACAGAGCTTCCTGTCCAAAGCTGCACCTCCGGTCATATGTGAGGAAGATCCAACCTTACACTGTTGATAAGAACTTGTGGATCCATTTCTTTCAAGACAGTCTTTCAGGGACTCAGCATGAGTGGTTCTATCAGTTGGACGGAGCCAGTATCCGCAGCTGGGAGGATTTGGCTACTGCATTCTATAAGCAGTATCAGTATAACTCCGACCTCGCTCCTACACGTACCCATCTCCAGGGTATGTCAATAGGGACGGGTGAAGGATTTAAAGAGTATGCTCAAAGATGGAGAGACCTTGCCGGAAGGGTGCAACCACCTTTGGCTGATCGTGAACTCGTTGACATGTTTTTGGGGACCCTGTCTGGTCCGTTCTTTAATCATCTGATTGGAAGCTCTCCAACCGGGTTTACAGACCTTATCTTGACTGGTGAAAGGATTGAAGCTGGTATTAAGGCTGGGAAAATACAGAAGGGTGCCTCATCGAGCACCGAGAGGAAACCATTTAAGAAAGAGTCCAGTGATGTCTACAGTTCAAGAAGACAGAATAGACCTGAACACCGCCAAGATGTCAATGTGGTTGTTATTTCAAAACCAGCTGGTGCTCCTCAGCATCACAACCAACAAAGGGATGAGAGACCTCGAAGGCAATTCACCCATCTCAGCATGACTTTGTCTCAAATTCTGCCACAGTTGCTGAAGACCAATCTGGTGACTCTAAGGGAATCCCCAAAGAATCTGAATACTACATCACCAAAGTATAACCCCAACGCCCGCTGCGCTTATCACTCTGAGAGCCCGGGGCATAATACGTATGATTGTTGGACTTTGAAGAATAAGGTCCAAGACTTGATTGATGCAAAGGAGATTGAGTTTGAGGCGCCCGAGAGGCCCAATGTTGTAATTGCTCCCATGCCCAAGCATGGAGTGAATGCTGTAGAGGAAGACTTGTTTGTATTTTCTGTAGATGATATTGTTACCCCTCTGATGACTGTCAAGAAGAACCTATTGATAGCCGGTTTGTTTCCGGGTTGTGGTAAAGGTTGCCATATGTGTTCTGTTTTACCTACTGGTTGCCCATCTTTGAAGTCAGGTATCCAAAACCTGATGGATAGCAAAGAGATCCTGTTTGAAAAGACTATTGTTCCATCCATTCCTATTGAATAAGTTGCCATTATTACCATTTTCGACAATTCTCCCAAGGCTCCCTCGAGGAAGCCTGTTAGAATTACGCCTGTTCCGAAGATCGCACCTATAATCATCACTGTTCCGGGGCCCATCCCCTACACCTATGACAAAGCTGTCCCTTGGCACTATGGGGCAGATGTTTATGTTCTCGGAGTTAAGTAAGAGTTTGATGTTGATACCGGCGTCAGCAACATTACTGGACCTGCTAAAGTCACCCGCAGCGGTAGACTTTTCTCACCTGATATTGCTCCACCAATTGTCCGAAGACCTGTTGTCATTACACCTGAAAGTGTACCCACTGTCGTTCCTGATCAAGTTCCTATCCTTACCCCTGTCGCCGAGTCCTCTAACGCTCGGGGAAAAGGGATCACCACTGATATGCCTGCCCAGACGGAGGCGCCAAAGCCAATCACTGTTGAAACTTCCAAATATGAGATGGAAGATATTCTGAAGATTATTAAGAAGA
This sequence comes from Vicia faba, assembly GCA_948472305.1. Taxonomy (NCBI): domain Eukaryota; kingdom Viridiplantae; phylum Streptophyta; class Magnoliopsida; order Fabales; family Fabaceae; genus Vicia; species Vicia faba. Next base: position 1,060,491,832 of record OX451738.1, on the reverse strand, counting down.
GTGATTATAATGTAGTTGAGAAACTGGGGCAAAACCCATCCAAGATTTCTAGGTTATCACTGTTGTTGTGTTCAGAGGCCCATGCCAAGGCTCTGATTACCTTCCTGAAGACGGCCCACGTGCCACAAGAGACATCAGGTGATCAGTTTACCGATTGTGTGGCCAATTTAACTGCTGATAATGGTTTGGGTTTCTCCGACGCTGATCTGACTGCTAAAGGGAAGAACAATAACGATGCCCTGCATGTCTCCATTGAATGCATGGGGACTACTCTTGCACATGTGTTGCTTGACACTGGTTCCTCATTGAACGTCTTACCCAAGAAAGCTCTAGACAGGTTGGATTGTGAAGGGTTGGAGCTGAAGCCAAGTAACATTGTTGTCCGGGCCTTTGATGGGTCTAAAAGGATGGTGCATGGTGAGGTTGATATTCCAATTAAAGTTAGTTCTCAGGTCTTCAATTCTACATTCTACGTGATGGACATTCGGCCGTCCTATTCTTGTTTGCTGGGTCATCCATGGATCCACAAAGTTGGAGCTGTGACCTCAACGCTGCACCAGAAGCTGAAGTACCCAGTCAGAGGGAAGATTGTGACAGTACAGGGGGAGGAAGAGTATATGGTCAGCCACCTTAACTCGTTCAGATATGTAGAGATGGATGGGGAGTTCATTGAAACCCCATTTCAGCATTTTGAAGAGGTTCCTCGGACACTGACATCAGCTGAGACTGTGGTTGAAGATTCTCCTATGAAGATGGCTTCCTTAAAGGACGCCCGAGTTGTTATTGAGAAGGATGAGTGTGATCGGTGGAAATAGAACTGACTGTTTTTTTAGCTGGTTTCGCGAAATGTCGCGGTAAGCAAGAGTCGCCACCGTCTTTTATGTTCTCCAACATGGAAAGGACAAAAGCACAGCAAAATTCCTTCTTTGAGAATATTTCTCGGTTCGGGAGGTAGATTTATAGAAAGGGAAGGTGTTAGCACCCTTTCTATCCGTGCTTATCCACGGGCTCTTAGGTACTTGCTCTTATGTTTTCAAAATTTGTTTGCTTTTCAAATGTGTGTGGGTTTTGAAAAAAAAGTTTCGTTTGAAAAATTTCTAAGTAACTCTTGTATCTGTCCTCAAGAGTGTATGAAAAATTTGTTTGAAAACCTTTTGAAAGTGTGGGTATGAAAAGTATTTTTGTTTGTTTTAAAAAGAGCAAGTACCCATGAGAATCTACCTACTCTAAGGAATTAAGCTGTGTAAGAGTCTTTTAGATAGTGCTATCCCACCATTGAGAGGTAGGTAGCACCGTCGTTTGAGGTATTCAGGTCAATTCGATTAAGGGACAGTGTGGTCACCGAAGCAATGGTAGGACACCTTAGAAGTAACCCTAATGTCCTAGATCCTTTTTATCCGAGGCAACCGTTTCGAGGCAACTGGATCTTTAGACAAAGGGCGACCTCTAAGACACCCTATACTTGATGACCATGTTCGAGGCAACCAGTGAGGCGTGCCCTAGGAGTGGCATGTGCTTTGTGTGTTGTATTCAGTTAATGTGTGTCTTTGTACATGTTATTTGTGAGCTACGGATTAATTTTATTTTTTCATACATTCTTTCATGCATTGTTAACAGTTAGGAGTGCGGAAAATAAATTGCGGAAATGTAAATCTAACTATTACAAGGCGCGGGTCTATACATCGCCAAAAAACAAAACCCGTTTAGAAATAAAGTGCGAGAAATAATAAATAAAGCGGTAAAATTCCTATTTAACTATTACATATCTGGAGACAGTTACATAAACAAACAAAATAAATAAATGCGCGCGAGAATTAAATCGGGAACGTCCTAAGGGTTTTGACCCTTTTTGAATAAGAATTGAATTTTGTCCCTTTTTTTGTAATTAATGAAATTAAAATTAATAACTAATTAATTAATTTAATTAAAAGAAAAATATTTTTGTGTTTTTATGTTTTTAATAAAATAAAAAAAGAAATTAAAAGTTGAAAGTTCTAATTCTAAATTAATTTTACTTATTAAAAAAAATGTTGAAATTGTTCTAATTACACAACTAGTTAATTAATATTAAAATTTATTTACAAAATAAGTTAATAAATAATAAAATGTTTTTTTTTGGTTTTATTGAATTTTATGGGAAAAAATTAGTTTGTTAGGTTAATTAACAATAATGATAATAATTAAAAAAGGAAAATAAAAAGAAAAGGAAAATAGAAAAAAAAAATAGAAATCAATGGGGGTGTTGATGGCCCAATGGAGGTGTGAAGCCTGGAAATTGCTGGCCCATTAACCAACCTTGTTGACTTTTGGAGATTTCCTGGAGCACTTTGACTGGAGAATATAATGTTCATCACTTTTTGGCCCTCGGATTGATGATCATGGCCACTTGGCATGTGGAACGCTGAAGGTTCATGGTGAAACGCACTGGGCATCCTGCACACAAACACATAAGAAAAAATGATATGGAATTTTGGGGGACCTGGGAAAACTTACAGCGCGGTATGGTGGACCTTAGGACGTGGCAAGGGTTGCTTTAGCTTCAGGGAATGGCAAAGAAGAGAGTCACGTTCTCCTTTTGGCCTGAAAATGCTTGCAATACTCCTTTTGATCTCACACTTTTTTTTGACACTTTTTGGATTTTGCTCTGGCCATTTGTGTAATGTTCTAGGTTGTGAATGAGGCTTGCAAGGCTTGCATATGTAGTAATGAGTGAGAATAAGTCACATTTATGAGCCTTTAATCATTGCAATTAAGCTTTGGATTTTGTCTTAACCACCATTAAAGGCCTTTCAAAGCTTGTTCAAAATTTGAATTTTCATGCCTAAATGAGCTTAGCATGAAATTGGTAGGTGGCAAATGCTTCATGAAGGCTATTAAAACCATTAGATACCATTTAATTAATTTTTTTAGATTTACTTGAATTATTATGGATTAAAATGAATTAAATCCATAAAAATTAAATAAAAATAGAAAAATAATTATTTGGTCTTGAAATTGATCATGGGACACATGGGTGGCATGACAAGGCTGAATCAAGTGGAAACAAATGGGCCCTTTTGTCAAAAATTGAAGTTTCAAGGATAGTTGACTTTTGCCATTTCACAAAAATTTCCCAACTTCTCCAATGCATATCTTGCTCAATTTTGATCATATGAACATGTTCTTTGATATTTTGGAAAGGTCTTGAAGTCCTATAACCAATGCCTTTGGTCCCATGTCATTTTGATTTACCAATCTCAAGTTATGGTCTTTAACTTAAAATTCCTTTTTGTTGACTTTTGAAAATGACCTATAATGTTGAAATTGATAACTTTTTGTGAGAGCATTTCTTGGACTTGGAATGTGAAGATGAGTTGTAGGAAATGTCATTCCCGTAAACATGAGCATTGGATGGGATTTTTCTGATGAACCATGAAAAAGTTATGCCTTCGTCAAGTTACAGTTGACTTTTCAGCTATCCAAAAATAGAAACTTTTGCATCTTGATGATTTTTGAGCCATTCTTGTGAAATCATGGTCAAGATTTGACCAAATGATGATTGTGGCTTCAAAATAAGATGTTGACCAAAAAATTTGACTTTTGACTGTCAAATGACCATTTTGTTCCTACAGTTGATTGTGAAGCAATTAGGAGTTTTGACTGTGAAACTTGACCTTGTGAGCCTTGAAACTTGGCATGTAGATGCTTGACAATGTGTATGAGCATATGGGACTTGATTGAGCCCTTGAAAACCTCAACTTTCTTGCAAGAAACAAAACCCTAATTTTGACTGGCTTAGGAGGATGGTTTGACTGTGCAACCCTTGAGTAGACTTGAGCAAATTTAGATGATGCTTGTCAAACTTTGAAGAATATGGGAGGGCAAATTTTGGGGTACAACAGTGAGTATTCAAACTGGGGCCGACTTCCTGATTTCACTCAGAAGACTAACAAGTTTGGTTTGGGTTTCACGGCAGAAGCTCAAAGGGTTATTCATAGTGCAAGGATGGGAAGACCTTCGATGTTCATCAGCAACTCGGGAGTAAATGCCATTGAAGATGATGTGGAGGAGTCTGAATTCGGCAGCTGGATCTATCCTACAACCAACGGTGGACCAAGAAACTGGACAGCAAAGGACTTCATCCCTATTACTTTTGTTACCCAGTAATGAACTCTTTGTTTTGAATTTGTAACAGACAATGTTTTAAAACTTTATGGCCCGGTGTCTTACCCGGGGCACCGTGGCTTCATTTGTGAGGGCTTTTGTGTTCCATTTTCATATATCATTAATAAAAGCATTGGACGTTTTTTGCATTTTTTGCGCTCTTTGTTTTTCTTTATTATATATTGCAAAACAACTATTTTTACACACACTCACATACACAGGTCTCCATCCACTCTGGATCTCACTGGTAACGACTCTGCTACTGCCAGTTATGACTTTGAAAATCCGATCAACTTAGCCAAAGACGAAGGTGAAGATGATTGCGAAGTGCCTGGTGAACTTGCAAGACTGCTACTCCAGGAAGAGAGGGCCATTCAGCCACATGAAGAGCCAGTGGAAACGGTGAATCTGGCTACTGAGACAGACAAGAAGGAAGTCAAGATCGGTGCAAATCTGGAGCTTAGTGTGAAACAACGGTTGATTCAGATGCTGCATGACTATGTTGAGATCTTTGCCTGGTCTTATGAAGATATGCCTGGGTTGGATACTGATATTGTGGTTCATCGCCTGCCTACCAAGGAAGACTGCCCTCCCGTAAAACAGAAGGTTCGCCGTATGCGCCCAGAGATGTCCGAGAAAATCAAGGCCGAAGTTATGAAACAGTTTGATGCCGGTTTTCTAGCAGTGACTTCTTACCCTCAGTGGGTTGCCAATGTGGTTCCGGTACCGAAGAAAGATGGTAAGGTCCGAATGTGTGTTGACTACATGGATTTGAACAGGGCAAGCCCTAAGGATGACTTCCCTTTGCCTCACATCGACGTTCTGGTTGACAACACTGCTCAGCATAAGGTATTCTCCTTCATGGATGGTTTCTCCGGTTATAATCAAATCAAGATGGCTCCTGAAGACATGGAGAAGACCACTTTTGTTACTCAGTGGGGTACCTTTTGTTACAAGGTCATGCCTTTTGGGTTGAAAAATGTTGGGGCAACATATCAGCGTGCCATGGTTGCTTTGTTTCATGACATGATCCATCATGAAATTGAAGTATACATCGACGATATGATTGCGAGGTCCCAAACGGAGGAGGAACACCTTGACCATCTACAAAAGCTGTTTGACAGGTTGAAGCTGTACAAGTTGAGATTGAACCCAAACAAATGCACCTTCGGGGTAAGGTCTGGTAAGCTGCTGGGTTTCATTGTAAGCGACTTAGGTATTCAAGTGGATCTTGCCAAAGTGAAAGACATACAAGAGATGCCAGTTCCCCATACAGAGAAAGAGGTCAGAGGCTTTCTAGGACGACTGAATTATATTACCCGATTCATCTCGCACCTAATTGCTACTTGTGAGCCAATCTTCAAGCTGCTAAAGAAAGATCAAGTGGTATGTTGGAACGATGAATGCCAGGCCGCTTTTGAAAGAATCAAAGAGTATCTGCAGGAGCCACCCATCCTAATACCGCCAGTTGAAGGGAGACCTATGATCCTATACTTGACAGTACTTGACAATTCAATGGGGTGTGTGATGGGGCAGCATGACGAGTCTGGCCGAAAAGAGCATGGTATTTATTACCTTAGCAAAAAGTTTACCAACTGTGAGACCCGATACTCACTGCTTGAGAAAACTTACTGCGCTTTGGCATGGGCTTCTCGCTGGCTGAGACAGTATATGCTGGCTCACACTACTCTGTTGATTTCAAAGATGGATCCAATCAAGTATATCTTCAAAAAGCCTGCCTTGTCCGGAAGAATAGCAAGATGGCAGATGATCTTGACTGAGTATGACATCCATTACACAACTCAAAAAGCAATCAAGGGAAGTGTATTGGCATACCATTTGGCACATCAGGCAGTGGATGATTACCAGTCTATGAACTTTGAATTCCTGGACGAGAATATCATGGTAGTGACTGATTGTGAGACACCTGGACCGGATGAAGGACCTGAAGAGGGATCCCGATGGTCTATGTATTTTGATGGAGCTTCAAACGCTTTGGGTAATGGCATTGGCGCTATGATCATATCTCCTAAAGGTTCTCATATTCCGTTTACCGCTCGATTATGTTTCAACTGCACCAACAATATGGCGGAGTATGAAGCCTGCATCATGGGTCTTCAAATAGCAATTGACCTAAGGATTAAGTTTCTGAGTGTCTTCGGAGATTCTGCTCTCGTGATCAGTCAGATCAAAGGAGAGTGGGATACGAAACACCCAAATCTTATTCCTTACAAAGAGTATGTGTTGACGTTGCTTCCCCACTTTGAGGAGATAACCTTTGAACACTTCTCGAGAGAAGAGAATCAGTTGGCGGACGCGTTAGCTACGATGTCTTCTATGTTCAAATCAAATGGGACAACGAGGCCCCCCGGATCATTATTTGGAAATTGGATGAACCTGCACATTGTTGTGATCTCGAGACTGAAGAGGTAACAGAAAAGCCCTGGTATCATAAGGTGAAGAGATACCTTGAAGCTCAGGAGTACCCCCAGGGTGCATCTGTTAATGACAAGAAGTTTCTGAGGAGATTTGCGGCGAAGTTCTTCATCAGCAATGACATTCTTTACAAGCGTAACCATGATTCAACCTTATTGCGTTGTGTGGATAAGACTGAAGCAGAAGCGATTATGGCAGAGCTGCATGAAGGTACTTTCGGAACTCATTCCAGTGGACATACCATGGAAAAAAAAATCCTTCGGGCAGGATATTACTGGTCCACAATGGAAGCCGACTGTTATCAGCATTCTCGGACATGTCACAAGTGCCAGGTCTATGCTGGTAAGGTGCATATTCCTCCAGTTCCTCTAAATGTTTTGACAGCACCTTGGCCTTTTGCAATGTGGGGCATTGATATGATCGGTGAGATCAGACCTACGGCATCCAACGGACATCGTTTCATCCTGGTATCGATTGATTACTTTACGAAGTGGGTTGAAGCGGCTTCCTTTGCTATGGTAACCAAGAACGTCGTGGCACGGTTCATTCGGCACAACCTGATCTGTCGATACGGTGTACCGGAGAGGATCATTACGGACAATGGTACCAATCTTAATAACAAGATGATCACTGAGCTCTGCGAGCAATTCAAGATTCAACACCACAACTCTTCTCCCTACCGGCCGAAGATGAATGGGGTTGTCGAAGCGGCAAATAAGAACATTAAGAAGATTGTGCAGAAGATGACAGTGACATACAAAGACTGGAATGAGATGTTACCGTTTGCTCTTCATGGGTACTGTACCTCAGCATGAACGTCAACGGGGCAACACCCTATTCCTTGGTTTATGGCATGGAGGCAGTCTTGCCTATTGAAGTTCAGATACCCTCTCTTCGGATCATGAAAGATGCAGGTTTGAGCTAAGACGACTGGATCTAGACCCGACTTGATCAATTGAATCTAATTGATGAAAAGAGACTTACTGCTATTTGTCATGGTCAGATGTACCAAAAACGAATGATCAAGGCATTTAATAAGAAAGTCAGACGAAAAGAGTATCAATTTGGGGACCTGGTAATCAAACGCATTATTCTACCTCAAGGTGATCCCAGGGGAAAATGGACCCCTACGTACGAAGGGCCATTTGTGGTTAAGAACATTTTCTCAGGAGGAGCGATGATTCTAACCACCATGGATGGTGACGACCTTCCTCACCCCGTCAATGCAGACATAGTAAAAAGATACTATGCATAATCAAAGACCCACTAGGTTGACTGGCCTAGGCAAAAATAAGGGCTTCCCGGCGAACCAAAAGGGTTCGGGCAAAAATAAGGGCTGAAAATAAAAAAAATATGTACACCCGGTAAGTCGAAAACCTGAAAAGGCGGCTCGGGCAAAAATGGGTATCCCGATGGACTGAAAACCCGAAAGGGCGATCCAGGCAAAAGTTAGGGATTAAAGCGCAACACTATGTCTCATTGGATCACCTCGCATCCGGACTTCGGTATCAACTATCAGGCTCGGACGACACCAGTCGATCAGACTCATCTTCAACTAAGCAACAAAGTGATGAGATGCTTGAAGATATAAAGGCAATAGCAGAGTTGGAACCCAGTGGGATTATTCACATAGCTGTTTTGTTTTCCTTTCACAAGTTGTATAAATTCTATTTGTTCGGCGGCGTTCTCTCACTAGGACGTCAGCCTCTTGTACAAAAACGCCTATTTACGGGCAAAACTTCAAAATCAATACAAATTCATTTTCAGAAAAATTTCAAATTGTTCTTCCTTTATCTGTTTTGTTTTGCAAAGAACGTCCAATGTTCATTTTTGATATATGCATCTAACATTAATGGTTGTTCATAAATATTTACATGCGAAACAAAGGACTAATTACGGGTGATATCAGAAGTAGGGGCAATAAGAATTTTCTGAGCGGTCTAGTTGCTCTGTCCACCAAGGTACCAAGGTAGATTCAGCTGAAGAATATGACCAAGATACCGTCACTCCCCACAGAGTAAAACAGTAAGGGTAGCTCTCCCCATTGAGACTTGCAACCATGAATGAATCAGCAATACTCCCCCCCAAGCAGAGTTAGTCTACCGTCAGCCCTGAAAAGGCTTGGTATCCCCAGAAGATCTTAATATTCCCCAGCGGAGTATAAAGATATTCTCCAGCAAGCGTAAGAGCATCCCCAACAGTCTTAATATTCCTCAACAAAATATAAGAATGTTCCCCGGCGGAATACAAGGTACCATAGTGGAGTCATTTCCCCACCGCAGTCTAAAAAAGGCTTCCCCAAGGGAGTTGAATCACCTTCCCCAGTAGACTCTGGAAGCTTATCCCCTACGATGCACAAATAAGTCTCCTCAGCCAAATTCAGAGGTTATCCCCACAAGAGTCTAACAGGGTTATCCTCAGCGAGTCGCAACTGAAAGATCATCCCCAGCGAAGTTCTTTCTATCCCCAGCGGAGTTCATCATCAAAATCCCCAGCAGAGCTTATCAACAGATTCCCCAGCGGAGTTATCATTAAAATCTCAGCAAAGTATCTCTTCCCCACATAGTAATTCCCCGCAGAGTAATCTCTTCACCAGTTTATTCCCCAACGGAGTCATCCTCTCATGCAGGTTTATTCTTGCAATCATCTTCGTTCATCATCCCCAGTGGAAACGAAGAATTCAACCCTTCTCTCCAGCATCCGTTCGGGATTTATTTTCCCCAACTAAAACATCACATTTCCATACATCATGATACCTGCATATACGCATCATACCATACAATCTCATTTATGTTGAGAACATCATTGCTTGATCCATATCATGCATTGCATATGACTGACCTTTACCTTTCAAGAAAGATGCAGTTAAATTCTCAATTATGTCAATGGAGACAAAATCAGTTATATCGATTCCTAAAGATTTTTCTGAGGCGAAGCCAGTCAATGGAGACAAAATCAGTTAAATCGATTCCTAAAGATTTTTCTGAGGCGAAGCCAGTCAATGGAGACAAAATCAGTTAAATCGATTCCTAAAGATTTTTCTGAGGCGAAGCCAGTCAATGGAGACAAAGTCAGTTAAATCGATTCCTAAAGATTTTTCTAAGGTGAAGCCAGTCAATGGAGACAAAATCAGTTAAATCGATTCCTAAAGATTTTTCTGAGGCGAAGCCAGTCAATGGAGACAAAATCAGTTAAAATCGATTCCTAAAGATTTTTCTGAGGCGAAACCTGTCAATAGAGACAACCCGTCAATAGAGACAACCTGTCAATAGAGACAACCTGTCAATTGAGACAACCAGTTAATGGAGACAATCTGTCAATAGAGACAACCTGTCAATAGAGACAACCTGTCAATGGAGACAACTCGTCAAAGAAGACACCCCATCAGAAGAGACAACTCGTCAACGAAGACAAAACCACTTACCAACAATCTCCGAATGGCATCTTTAAGCCCATCCCCAAAAAGTTTCTGTCACAATCTCCAAATGGCATCTGTAAGCCCAATCCCGACATCACAATGCTGATATTGCACCATGCGAGTGCAAATTTTTGGGCACTCTAGTGTTCAATTATCTTCCACATTCGGATCACGAAAGGCTCGAAAGCCAATCTATATCCTCAGGTTTAAGAAAATTAAACAGGGGCAACTGTTGTACCCCAAAATTTTCCCTCTCATTCTTCAAGGCCTCTCTCACAAGGATTCTCAAGGTTCAAGCTTGCACAGGTACTTTGGAATTTTCCAGTACCAAAATTAAAAGGAAACTGTCAAAAAGGGAGAAAACAGATAAAAATATGATTTGGACAAAATTTGGAGAAATACAAGTGTTCTTCGTTTCAGCTCTTTCGATTGGCCTTTGGCCTCTTTCGACACAGGCTTGGCTTGTATCTTTCGATTGTCCTTTTGGCCTCTTTCGACACAAGTTTGGCTTGCATCTTTCGATTGGCCTTTTGGCCTCTTTCGACACAAGCTTGGCTTGCATCTTTCGATTGCCCTTTTGGCCTCTTTCGACACAAGCTTGGCTTGCATCCTTCGACTGGGCATGGGCCTATGACACAGTTTGGTTTGGATTCACAAGGAAAAGAGCCTCTTGTAATCTATTTCATTTCCAAGGCAAAAAGCTCCCTTTTGGGGTCCTTCAATTTGCACTTTTTTGCCTCATGTATGCCTCTTTCGAATCTGGACATTTTGCCTCCTGTATGCCTCTTTCGAATCTGGACATTTTGCCTCTTGCATGCCTCTTTCGAATCTGGACATTTTGTGTCTTGCATTCCTCTTTCGAATCTGGACATTTTACCTCCTGCATGCCTCTTTCGAATGGGCATATGTCTCCCTCCATGCATGCTTCGACAAGACATTGACTACGTTTGTACTAGCTTCGACTGGACAACATTCCTCTTTAGTGTGCTGCATTTCCATACTTGACAAACTTCAGCACATGGTTGATGGACCCTTCAAAAGACATATAGTGGTGGACTTGAGGGGCATACATATGAGTCCCTATCGAAGGGTACGCCTTACTAGTCCATTTGAAGCACACATTTGACCCCTTCAAACGATGCACCAAGATGATTCGTTCGAAGGACACTTGTTGGAGGAAAGTCAAACAATGTGTTGGAAGAAGAATATGGACGAAGGAGGGTCAAAATGAAAGGATAAAATATTCAAAGATGCTTGCTGCCAAGTTCAGACATGGTACACTGGCCAAAACTGCTGCATAGCAGTCCTGAAACACTGCCCCATTCTTGCACCGAAATAGCGTAACAGGCACTGTCCCTCGAAGACTGCAAAGAGCAGTTTACCCAAATTGTTCAAAATATTTTGTTTTCCCTCCAAAAGCTTCAGCCATCTTTGCCCATAAATAGGAGGCTCCAACACATGTTCAGGGGAGGACCTTGGGGGCCAGACGAACGAATCTTCAAAAAATTCTCTAAAGCTCTCAAACACTTAAACATTAATCAAACACATACCCAGAATCCAAACACTTGTCCCCTTAGAATCTGAAACATCCATACACCTTGTTACCCTTTGAATCCAGTAAGAAGAACCTCACACTTGTTCTTCTCTGTTGAATCCAGTATCAAGGACATAACCCCTGGTTTCTCCCTCCGAATCCAGAAGCATTCAAGGAGACCACTTAAAGGCCCAGCACACGTTCCAGCCTGAAGCAAGGTAAGTTATTCTTACCTTTGAGCTTTTCGTTTCATGGCATAACATATAAATAATATTTACGTTCGTTTGAAACATGTACATACCATTGTTCCTTTTGTTTCCTCCCTTTTAAAATATCTTTCAGAGCTACCTCTTTCGTTTTTCTTTCTGTTTATCTGAACTTGTTTTAACTATGAAACTGTTTACAAGACAAATAATAGCATGGCCTTAGGCCATGTTGCCATTTAATGCTTGAAATGAAAGAAACAGGAAACAGGAAATAGGAAAAGAAGCTTATGGCTTCTACCCTTTTTCTCCAGGTCAAAACGAAAGAAATAGGAGATAGGAGTGTGAAACGAAGCCTTTGGTTTCCACACTGACTTCTAGGCCCAGCCAAAGGCACACTTGCACTAAGTCCAGGCTCAGACAAAAGGCACTCCCATGCTGGTGCCAGCCTCCAATCGAAGTACATGACCTGACTGGTGCCAAAGCCCAATCGAAGGCCATGACCTCACTGGTGCGAACTCCCAGTCGAAGGATACAACTTGTTGCTGCCTTTGCCCAATCGAAGGACAGGACCTCGCCTCTGCCAAGGCCCAGTCGAAAGACGTGACTTTGCTGTTTCCAGCCCCAATCGAAGGAGGCCAACAAAATGCAAATCGAAGGGTGCTGCTGCCTGGGTCGAAAAGCTCATTTTCCTTGTTTTTTTTTATTTTTGTCTTTGCCTTTACATTTTTCTTGCCTTTCAATATGGTTGTAATAGTGTAGGATATTTATTTCTTGCATTTTTATTGCTTTGTATAAATGTTAGTAATTAGGTGTGTATGGTAAGATAAAACCAACAAATAGGCCACCATAATCAAATACTAAATGCATGCAATAAAATACACTCGCACATGCCACTCTTAGGGTACACCTCACTTGGTTACCTCGAACGTGGTCATTGAGTATAGGAAGTTTTAGAGGTCGTCCTTTTGTCCAAAGATCATAAGTTGCCTCGAAACGGTTGCCTCGGAAAAAATGATCTAAGACATTAGGGTTACCGCTAAGGCATCCTAACATTGCTTTAGTGACCACACGTCCCTTAAATCGAATTGACCCGAAAACTCCAACGACGATGCTACCTACTCCTCAATAGTGGGATAGCATTGTCTAAAGGACATTAGCACAATTTAATTCCTTTTTCGAGTAGGTAGATGGTTCTTAAGTACTTGCTCCTTTTTAAAACAAAACAAAACTTTTCACACTTACACTCTCTTCAAAACAAAAACCCTTTTCAAACCCACAAACACAAAGAAAAGCAAACTTTTGAAAACACAATGAGCAAGTACCTAAGAGCCCGTGGATAACCACAGATAGAAAGGGTTCTAACACCTTCCCTTTCTATAATCTACCTCCCGAACCCGAGAAACATCTCAAAAAGGAATTTTTCTGTGCTTTTGTCCTTTCCTTGTTGGATAAAATAAAAGACGGTGGCGACTTTTGCTTACCGCGACATTTTGCGAAAACAAATGCAAACGCGAACCAGCATTCCAAAACAGTCAGTTCTCATTCCCACCGATCACAGTCTTCAAATTGCCCAAAGAAGTCCAAGAGTTGACCAGACAAACTCTCTCCTAAAGGCAGTCTACCTCAAATTAGGGTTTCATTTTGCATCAAGATGTTTGAGTCCAAAGGGTCCCAAATGCTCACTGTTGTCCTAATATGTTCCCAAGATCATCCATGCCAAGTTTCAAGCCTGCAGAGGAAGTTTGCTTAGTCAATTGCTCAAAGGCCTGAAAATCGACTGTGCTAGGGCAAAAGTCAATTGTGGCCCACATACAGTCAAACTTCAAGATTTTTGGTCAACATTCTCATTTTGAAGTATTATTCATCATTTGATAAAGGGTTGATCATGATTCCTCAAGGATTGCTCACAATTCATCAAAACCCAAAAGTTGCTAAATTAGGGTTTTGTAGGAAAAGTCAACTCAACTTTGACCAAGCATAAATTTCTCATAATCTATCAATAATAAACCTACCAAAGATAATTTGGAATAGGATGCAATCCCCTACAATTCGTCTTCATCTCTCAAGTTCAAAATATGCACTCACAAGAAGATATAAATTTGGACATTATAGGTCATTTTGAAAAGTCAACAAAAACACTTTTTTTGTCAAAGCTTCATACATGAACATGGAAGACACAATTGAGATGAGACAAAAAGTTTTGCTTAGATGACATCTTAATCTTTCTAAAAAGTCCAAGAACACATCTCTAGGGTCAAAATTGAAGGAGTTGTGCATTGGTGAAGTTGACCCTTTTTGCAAAATTGCCAAAAGTCAAAAGTGGCCAAAATTACAATTTTTGTCAAATGGGCCCAACTTTTTGTGCTTGCATTGAGTTTGTAACATGACCCACGACCGATGATCCTTACCACTTGTCTTTATCTTATTTTTATCATTTGTTTTGATTTTTATTTCAATTAAATTAAATAAAATCAAAATAAAATCATGAAAATATCAAAACTAATCAAAGCTTGAGATTTTGTGCATGTTTAGGCCTCTTATACAACTGTAAAGGAAATCAAATCGTGCAAGCTTCATTAGGACACAAAAATATTGGATTTGGCTTGATTTGGAAAGATATACATAAGAATCAAATCATGATTCAATCATCTTAATTGAGAAAGATTTAAAGCAAGTTTGTAACCTAATTCATTCTAGGGTACATATAGGACAAGTGCATATCAAAAACCAAGGGATTGGAGGCGTGAAAAGAGAAGAACAAATCTCAAAATTTCATAGAAAAGTGGTAATCTGATTTCCTAGTTCCAGGCTTCCTCAAGCTATTCCAGGCACACCACTCGTTTGCTGGACATCCAAGGACCCTATTCCAATCATTAGCAAGCGTTTTCGTGCCCAGATACACGTTGTAAGTATCCCATGACCTCTATGCTTTTTTGAAATCGTATATCATAATCCTGGCACTCTTAGCATGATTTGTTTATATATTTTGCATCCTTGAAATATTTGCAAGTTAATGATAATAATTAATTGCATTTTTGTTAACCATACAGAATGTTGCCATGATTAGGGTTTAGGTTTCGTTTTTAGGGATTTTGCATGCAGGAACAATTAGCCATGGATAGTGGTACCATGATGCTTGTAAGGTTGCAACGAGTTGATTGGTACCACTGGAATTGATTTACCATGCTTGTAGAAAATTTTGGAGGATCACAGGGCTGTACCTACGCCCAGATAACCGTAGGTAAAAGTTGTTGAACTTTTAGCAACAGAGGGAGGAAGAAGAAGGGTTGTGTGGCAGGCAGTGATTCGCCCATTCAAAAATTCGCGCGTTTGTCATATGATAACACGAAATTGTATCGTTTATTTTCCATGAAATTTACCCGTTCTGTATTATTTTGACCCGATTAATTCCCGAATATTTCGAGTTTGTCATTACTTTTTGCAGGTATTCATAACTCAGCTCAAAACAGAAGAAAACATGAAACAATGCAAGAAAGCATCAAAAGAACAGAAGAAAAAGATAAATCTGTCAAAGAATTGCATTTTTGTAGCTGTGATGGTCGTAATAGAGCTGCCACGACCATAAGTCATCTTGAAGCGTGTTACGACCGTAACACAGTGGCTACGACCGTAACACGGGAAAGACCAAAGCTGCTCGTAACGCTCATGTAACGAACGTAATGCGTATATCAGTTTACTTGGAAAATGCAGAACGTGGCAAAGCATAACAGAAGGAGTTTCCATACTCCTTATTTCTCTCCAGTCAAACTCCACGTTCACCACTTCTTCCTCAACTACTCACGTTCCTACATTTTTGGAGATTTTCAAGGAAAGCTTAGTTACAAGTTTTCAAGCCAACTGCCAGATTTATTCTTCTATAAATACATCAACATTCAACGTTAAAAGTACAGAGTTTATTACAGCTTACTTGTGTCGAAGCTCTGCCAAAATCAAAACCAGTATTATTTCAGTTATTATTTTCTGCATTTGTTTATTTCAGTTCTTTTAATTCCACTGTCCAAATAATAATTTCCAACATCAGGGAATTATTATTATAGTTTAGGATTTATCATTCAAGCCTCAGAATTTGCCATATTCCCGATACCAAGTCCGAGTTTCCGATTTGTGGAAGAAGGATTGAAGTATTGGCTTTATTTTCAGGTTTCTATTTTGCAATTGTATTACATACCCTTTAATTAATTAATTAATGCATGTTTAATTTATTATTTATAATGTCCAATTTATATTTGTTTGTTTTTATTTCCAGTATGTTCATTATAATTTATATGGCTAGCTAAACCTTTAGTGTTGGTATGGGATAGTAAGAGACATCAGGTATCTGATCAAACTTAGGCTAAAACTTTAATCAACTAAACTATGGTTATAACTTTTTATGCTTAATAATAAAACCTTTGTTACGAAAGTAAGAAGAGTAAATAGGTTAGATCGAGACCACGAAAGTGTGAGGTTTTTAACCGGATAGCTAAAGTTAGGCATTTGATTTAAATACAGTGAAAGCGCTTTAAACCAAATTAGAATTAATTAAGTTTCCAAAAAATACTTCTAAACACTTATAGGCTAGCGAAAGCAGGTATAGGGCTTTAGACGTATAATCCGAGATAAGACCATGAAAGTGTGAGTTGAGGGTTTTTAAACTGATTAATTCTACAGATAAACCAAGTTGACCATCCTTATATGCCTAGGTCCGATTAGATCCTTTAGGTCGACTCTATTGCATACCGACCATTTTGTTTTATAATTACTTTAAAATCAATTAATTTACCTTCCTTAATCTTCCCAAAACCAACGTGACAATTTCCGCCTTAGCTAAACCAACCTATTTTACAACACTAGAGTGATTACAAAGTCCCTGTGGATTCGACAATCTTTTATTACTACCGCGATAGGCTGTGCGCTTGCAGTTAAGATACCGTCAGACATTAAGTCGATCGCAGACCACATCAAGTTTTTGGCGCCGTTGTCGGGGACTTTAGTTTAGTCACTAGTGTAATCTGAAAACAATGTTGTCTAGACTAAGGAAACTTTTTATATTTCCCTCTGTTGTATGCCAAACACTCGTTCTCAAAACGAGTCTTTACATCTACGAATCTTGTCCCAATTACTATGTATCACCCAAACTATTTCTACAACCCCCACTCTGAGTATTTCGAGGAATCACAAGTATCCCATAAATCCGACCTCGAAATACTATTGGAGAATTTCAATGCATCACAGACTCATTCTCACCCGAATTACCTTTCCAACCACCAATCCCAATATTTTGAGGAATCGCAAGAATATTATAATTCCAACCAAACTTATCCTCAACCAAATTTCCCCTACAATCACTACACCCAATATTTCGAGGAGACGCAAGTATCCTATAAATCCGACCTCAAAATATTAATGGAAAATTTTAATGAAATATCAATGATGACAAAGCGCTTTACGGAAACAGAAAATGCGACTCTAACTCAATTTGAAGAATCAGAAGAATCGCATGATTTCAACTTTGAAACATCAATGGAGGATTCTGATTCGACGCAAACTCACTCTAGGTTAGAATCTCTGATGGAGCACTTTGTAGAGACACAAACTGTCCAGAACAAAGAGTTTAGAAAACAAAGTCTTCAAAACAGTGAAACCCTTCGGCAACTGACCACTGCGGTTGACTCGCTCGCGACCCACAACATAGCCTTAGAGACCCAAATCTCCCAGCTTGAGCAAAACCCTCTAGGACCCTTCCCTGAGGAAAAATTGGATGTTGTAACAACCATTAGTGAAAAACAAGTTAAAAATCCTAAGGAGAACGATAATGAGGTTGAGGAGAGAGATAATGAAGTTGAGGAAGGTGATGATGTGGATGAGGAGAGTTCAGACGAGAAAAGAGTAAAGATTGAGAAAAATCCTCCAACACCATCTAAAAGGGAGGTCGTAGAAGAGGTAGAGAAGGAAGAACCTATTGTTGTTCCTCATCCATATACCCCACTGATTCCTTTCTCAAAAAGTTTTATGGAAGCTCAGATATACTCCCAATCTAAGACATATGTGGAGGTATTGGAAAATATCCACACTAATGCACCCTTGTTGGAAGTCTCGCGTAGAAAGAGAAAATTAGAGGACCGTGAAACTAGGGATATAATTACTGTTAAGAAGGTAAGGTTAACCTTTGAGGGGATGGATGAAATCACTAAGCCCAAACTTGAAAAGTTGATACTTAGGATAGATCCAGAACCACCACCACAAGTTCAGAAGAATGAACCACCCCACAGGAGAAAGAAAAGAAAAGGTGAGGGATATGTGAGATGGCTTGATAAGTGGCCATGGAAAATGACAACTACTAAAAGTTCAACCGAGGAGTCATCCTCAAAAGAACCACCATGAGTGCTTTCACTCCTGTTTGTCAGGCTTTTGACATTAAAAACATCGCTGAGTGGGAGGCAACCCACCTATTTGTTAATTGCTAGTTATTACTCTTTTCATTTTTGCATTTATTTCTATTTAAAGTTTCATTTTCATTTCCTTTCTTATGTTATAATTTTCATGAAAACTGCTGCTAATTTCAAAAATAATTTTACTTGCCACAGGATTTCTGAAAAGTTTTTGTTTCTTTTGCACCTTCTCATATGACTAGTTTCCCTAACAATACCCATGGAACCAAAGCAACATAATTTCTTAGAAACCACCTTTAGGGGTATAAACCAGAAAAGAAAATTTGAGGAATTGTATAAAAGAAACATTGGCATAACACTTTATCATGATAAACCAACTATGAATGCCCTAGGTATATTAGATAGTGTTATGTACTTGTTTAACCAGTTGGGGTGGGAAAAAGCCCTTATTAAGACTAGATTTGCTACCTACCGTAAGCTCACTTTCGAATTCCTAAGCTCCCTAGTCCATTTACCAGAACACGGGAAAGGAACCCGTAAAGGATTCATAAGTTTCCATCTCTTCGGCATTAATTTTGTTTACAATCATAAGGACTTAGCTGACTTGTTAGGATTTCCTAGCGGCCCTTTTGCCTTTTCCACTACCCAGGTTGAGCTAATGGACATTGAGCTAGACTACTTTTGGGGCACCTTGACTGGTAATTATCACCCCGACCCGGATAATATGGATAACGATGAAATTCATAACCCTGCTATCCGCTATTTCCATAAGATGCTAGCCCATACTGTATTTGGGAAAGAGGAGAACCAGACTGCCGTGTCCAAAGACGAGATACTTTTTACTGTATTGTATGCACCAAGGCCACCCTGTTAATGTTGTACCCTTCCTGATGCAAACTTTTTGCCGCATTATAGATAACCCTGATGAACCAATCATCATAGGTGGCCTGGTCACAATGATTGCACATGCCCTCAGCCTAAGACACCAGCTGAATAGGTGCCCGCATTTCGGTACGATCCGTCCCATGAATCTTGCTTTTTGCTTTAACCGCCGAATGATAGCAAACCATGCTTACCCACCTTATAATTATCTGATAAGAGATGAAGTTGTAAACTTATTTACCCTTCCGAACCATGACAAAGTGAGCGTCCACAACCGTGACAACTGGCTCTATGAGCTAAACCCTCCCGACCAACCTCCTACACCTGAGACACCGCAAGATTACCAAATCTTTGATGATATTATGTCCGATATGGGTGACCCGGAGACTCCTCTTGGTTATTACGAAAATGTCAACATGGCGGAAGCCCATGCAGCCCCTGAAACAACAACTAAGGATTATACTGATAACCTTAACAAAATTGCCACCACGCTTAATACTTACCAGACTAATATTAATGGCTTAAAAGATGAGATAAAAAGCATGCGTCTGGAAATAATGGGATTAACCGACATAACAGTGGAGCAGTTTTATCATATCCATAATTCACTCGAAGAAATTAAAGCGAAGCTTGGATGAAGTCACGAATGGCAGCTGCAGTTTTTATATTTCATTTTGTTTTGTTTTTAGGTAGTTTCAATTTTTTGTTAAATTACTGCATTTCAATTTACAAGTCATTTATTTTCTGTCAAAAAGAACAAGTTACTCAATTTGAATTAATGCAATTGTTTGTTTTCAATTTTAAACTTACAATCATTATGCTGCTTACAATGTTTTATGGTTTTCTACTCTATTGCGAATTATATATATATTGGATTATATGTTGAATAAATTAATGTTGTGTTTATGTTGGAATGCCTGAGATGTTCTTCCTGCTATAAAAATATATACTCTGTGTAATTGTGTTATGTTCTGTAAAAATTTGCAAAATTCGTAGCTGCCACGATCGTAATCCATCCCCCACGACCGTCACGCGCCTTTCAGAGCGTTACGCTCGTCAGCTTGGTGTTACGACCGTAACACGGGCTACATCAGTAACCCTGTTAGCAGAACGTTCCCTTTTCTTCTTCCCTGAACCTTTCTTCTTCTTCTTCCATAACTCCCCATTAACCCCATTCAACCCACCATTAATCCCTATCAATTTTCAAACTTACACTATCTCCTTCCACCATATATACATCCATTACCCGTATCATCTTCTCATTCTCTCATTCACCAACCAACAACCATTCTCACTCAAACACTCTTGCATGCAAATGGCGAACAATCTCCAACCCATTCCTGGCATTACTCTACGCGATGGCGAAGCAGGTGAAACTCAGCGCACACGGTTCCTGAAGTTCCAACGCCGAGGCATCCATCCTACGAGGTTCGTCGACATTGACTGCCTCCGAAACCTTGGGTTACTTGAAAGTGTCCAACACCTACTACAGAATGTCAACCTTTGGACGCTATGTAGCCAGCCACAACCAACATACGAGAATCTCACCCTTGAGTTTCTCAGTTCATTTTGCTACATCACTCCAAATGGCCCAAGAAATCAACTTACCGGTGTGGTAAGGTTCCGCATTTTCAGCACCGAATACGAATTCCCTCAGAATGCATTCGGTCGCCTACTTGATTTCTGTACTGATGAAGGCGCTCACCTACGTGTGCCTGACACTTTTCATGAGGAATCCTTCAACCTGTGGCATAGCTTGACCAATAATCGGGCTGATTCATACGACCACCTCAATGCCACCCAAATCCACAACCCCGCCATTCGTTACTTCCACCGCATCTTATCCAACACAATCTTTGCAAGGGATAGTAACCACAAGCTCAACTCAAAGGAGCTATTTTTCATGCATTGTGCATTCTCGGGTCAGAAAATTAATACCGCACCTTTCCTCCTGGCTCATATTCACTCCATCTGCACCAGAGGCGACAAACCTTTCTATTTCGGAGGGCTTGTCACTTCTCTTGCTTTAGCACTAAACCATGGTGACACCCTTGTTCATCTGCCATCCCGACCATCGGTTATGCTTACTTTGGATCATTGCAAATCGGCCCACCTCATCCACGAGCGGGACGACGGAAGATTTCATCCAGTGATACAAAACCGAGTTTACACTAACATTGTTTTGCTTTGCAGGGACCGAATCGACCCTCAGAACCGAGCCAACTGGCTATTTAACCCTGAAGGCCCTGCTGCTGCTCAAGAAGAACCCCATGTCGGCCCCGCTGATGAGATGCAGGAAGAACTGGATCGAGCCGTTCCCGCGCCTGACATTCCTGAGTCGTCCTCTTCTGCACCACCTCCTTTTACTATGGAGGACGTCCTTAGAGCCCTCCATCAGCAAAATCAGATGGCTGTAGCTCTTGAAAGGAAGAATCAGGAGCGTTTCGACGCCTTACATCAGCAAAATGTCCAAATCCTGAGTGGTCAACGCTCGACGAATGAAAGGCTTGATGAAGTGCTATGCGAGCTTAATGCTTTGAGGATGGATGTTACATCTCTTAGACCCCAGGACACTGACCCTGAAGCTACTCCTTCCAGACGGTCACGAACCCGAAGCCGCCGTGGTCGCCAGTAGTTTTTCCTTTTCTTGTTGTTTTTCTTGTTTTTCCGATGTATTTTTCATTTAACCTCGCAATTATATCATAACATTGAGACAATGTTTGATATAGTGTGGGAGGAGTACTGCATTCTTAATCCAGAATGAGTAATTTCATTTCTATTTCAGTTATATTTCTTTATTTCATTTTCTCCCCGTTTTATTTAGCCATACTAAAAATTTTCGCCTTTTATATTCGCATAACCGTTAGTTACCTACTTTAACTGAAATCTTAGTTAGAAGGCCGAGAGCGATCCAACGAGAACTATACGATTATGACACCTTCGACTCTCTACTTACGCGAATCATCTCCATTTTCGTTATACCGATACTTTGAGTTTTGAGTCTTAAATTAGCCCCCAGTAGTTTATATTAGCAGTCAGCACCAGTCTTAACACAATCCACGTGGAAAGTCGATGAACATAAGTGGATGATCTTGCAAATTGGTTTAAAAAGAATGTTACATGCTTTAAGGAAATAGGTATTGCACCAATTAAATTGGGCGATCCTCACCCGATCGTTTAATCCAACGGATGCAAAAGCTTCTACTAAGTAACATAAGAATCCATTGTCTAGGTGGTTCAGAAGCATCTGGTACTGAACTCGGTAGGGCAGACTACGGTTTGATCCCCCGCATCTCGCAATTGGATAAAAGAGGTTGCCACATAATTGTGCCAGAAACCGTCGTGTTTTGATCAGAACCACTAACCGGCTATTCCACTACGTGCGTGCAAGGATAATGGGCTTAATGTGATTGCGCAAGAACGAAATCGGGTGAAATATAAACGAGAAACCTTGAGTTGAATTATAACGGTATAATTGGACGTTTCTTTTAAAACGGATAGTCGTCGACTAGCTTGTTGCTTGTGTCATTTACGTATCGTTGTGGTTTCATTCGATTTTCTCGGCCGAACTAACTTAGGATTTCTTGAAACTATTTGAAAACGAAAGGTATACTAGTTATGTGCGTTTATAAAAACTTGTCCGATATTTTTAATTGATTATTTTGCTTGAGGACAAGCAAAGGTTTAAGTATGGGGGAATTTTATAACACGAAATTGTATCGTTTATTTTCCATGAAATTTACCCGTTCTGTATTATTTTGACCCGATTAATTCCCGAATATTTCGAGTTTGTCATTACTTTTTGCAGGTATTCATAACTCAGCTCAAAATAGAAGAAAACATGAAACAATGCAAGAAAGCATCAAAAGAACAGAAGAAAAAGATAAATCTGTCAAAGAATTGCATTTTTATAGCTGTGACGGTCGTAATAGAGCTGCCACGACCGTAAGTCATCTTGAAGCGTGTTACGACCGTAACACAGTGGCCACGACCGTAACACGGGAAAGACCAAAGCTGCTCGTAACGCTCATGTAACGAACGTAATGCGTATATCAGTTTACTTGGAAAATGCAGAACGTGGCAAAGCATAACAGAAGGAGTTTCCATACTCCTTATTTCTCTCCAGTCAAACTCCACGTTCACCACTTCTTCCTCAACTACTCACGTTCCTACATTTTTGGAGATTTTCAAGGAAAGCTTAGTTACAAGTTTTCAAGCCAACTGCCATATTTATTCTTCTATAAATACATCAACATTCAACGTTAAAAGTACAGAGTTTATTACAAATTACTTGTTTCGAAGCTCTGCCAAAATCAAAACCAGTATTATTTCAGTTATTATTTTCTGCATTTTTTTATTTCAGTTCTTTTAATTCCACTGTCCAAATAATAATTTCCAACATCAGGAAATTATTATTATAGTTTAGGATTTATCATTCAAGCCTCAGAATTTGCCATATTCCCAATACCAAGTCCGAGTTTCCGATTTGTGGAAGAAGGATTGAAGTATTGGCTTTATTTTCAGGTTTCTATTTTGCAATTGTATTACATACCCTTTAATTAATTAATTAATGCATGTTTAATTTATTATTTATAATGTCTAATTTATATTTGTTTGTTTTTATTTCCAGTATGTTCATTATAATTTCTATGGCTAGCTAAACCTTTAGTGTTTGTATGGGATAGTAAGAGACATTAGGTATCTGATCAAACTTAGGCTAAAACTTTAATCAACTTAACTCTGGTTATAACTTTTTATGCTTAATAATAAAACCTTTGTTACGAAAGTAAGAAGAGTAAATAGGTTAGATCGAGACCACGAAAGTGTGAGGTTTTTAACCGGATAGCTAAAGTTAGGCATTTGATTTAAATACAGTGAAAGCGCTTTAAACCAAATTAGAATTAATTAAGTTTCCAAAAAATACTTCTAAACACTTATAGGCTAGCGAAAGCAGGTATAGGGCTTTAGACGTATAATCCGAGATAAGACCATGAAAGTGTGAGTTGAGGGTTTTTAAACTGATTAATTCTACAGATAAACCAAGTTGACCATCCTTATATGCCTAGGTCCGATTAGATCCTTTAGGTCGACTCTATTGCATACCGACCATTTCGTTTTATAATTACTTTAAAATCAATTAATTTACCTTCCTTAATCTTCCCAAAACCAACGTGACAATTTCTGCCTTAGCTAAACCAACCTGTTTTACAACACTAGAGTGATTACAAAGTCCCTGTGGATTCGACAATCTTTTATTACTACCGCGATAGGCTGTGCGCTTGCAGTTAAGATACCGTCAGACATTAAGTCGATCGCAGACCACATCATCATATATCACTTTGTTTTTCCAATATAATAATTGTTTGTTGTTCCATATACAACAAAGTGCGCTAGCTCAGATGGTCAGTGGACAAGGGAAATTGCCAAAGGGCCTGGGTTCGATCCCCAGGTCCCCATATTTGTCAATATTATTTTCTTTTACATCATCAGGTACACGTGCATACAAGGAGACCACTATACGCCCTCAGTGTCCAGCCAACCATATCTCCAGCATGCCAAATCCAACGCCTATCACATGGAGGTCTACCATAGGCCTAGTCAAGCTTGCAACATGGGATCTAGAAAGTCAACATGGGCCAAGGAGTTTTGGGCTCAGAAAATGCAATTGACACCCCCTCTTTTACTCAAAGCACCAGGCCCATCTCTTTTCTTTTTATATGTTTCCCTTTATTTAAATTCTTTTGTTTATTTTCTAACACAAAATTAAATTATTATTTTTTTAAAAATTCATAAAATCAATTTCAAAAATTTAGATTTAGGTTTTATTTTTATCAAATTTAATTTAATAATTAGTCAAATTTAATTTTAGGGTAATTCTAACTTTTGTAAATAATTTAAAATCAATTAGAAAATTAGGTTTGTTCTTGATTTAATTTTTTAGTTCTTTTCATAAAATAACAAAAATGCAAAAATAGGTCAAATTAATTGTTTTTCTTAATTTAAATTAATTAGTAATTATGTTTGTATTTATTCAATTAAAACCTCATTTTCTCAACAAAAAAAATCAAAAACAACAAAAATATGATTTTTCTTCCAACTAGGTTTAGACGGGGTCAAAACCCTAATTTTCTCGTTCTCGTTTCATCGTGCGCATTTATTATTTTTTTGCAAATATTAATGTAACTGCTCATGGGATGTAATAGTTTAATTATGATTTTTCTTTTATTTATCGTTTTACGGGTTTTTGGCTATGTCATTAACCTCCCTCCCGAAGCCTTGTAATAACGTAGTTTTATTTCTCGCATTTTAATTTTCACAAATATTAACTGTTAGAGGTATGATAATAGGATTGCATGACAAGACTGTATGTAAATTTTAAAACGGTTAGCAAACCCTAAATATGCAAAGATAATAACTGAAATCAAATCACTCGCACATGCGCACTCCTAGGGTATACTCTCACTTAGGTTGCCTTCGGTAAACGATCATTAAGTATAGGGTGTCTTAGTGGTTGCCCTCTTGTCTAAACAAAAATCAAATGTCCCATTCAAAAATGTTGCCTCGGAAATGTTGCCTCGGAAAGGTTGCCTCGGAAATGTTGCCTCGAATATGATCTTAAGACACTAGGGTTATTACTAAGACGTCCTAACATTGCTTTAGTGATCGTACGTCCCTTTCGAATTGACCCTTACAACTCAAACGACGGTGCTACCTACTCACTAATAGTGGGATAGCGCTGTCTAAAGGAAACAAGAACAGAAACATTCTCTTTTCGAGTAGGTAGATGCTAGTAGGTACTTGCTCAAAATCAAACATTTTTTACACTTACACTTTTTCAAACAAAGTTTTCAAAAAAACACTTCATAACACTCTTGAGGACTGATACAAGGGTTAAAACAAAGTAAAACAAAAACTTTTCAAAACACACAAACACGGAAGCAATTTTTAAATGATGAGCAAGTACCTAAGAGCCCGTAGAAAACTACAGATAGAAAGGGTGCTAATACCTTCCCTTTCTATAATCCACCCACCGTACTCAAAATCTCGAAAAAAGGAATTTTTCTGTGCTTTTGTCCTTTCCAGTTGGATAAAATAAAAGTCGGTGGCGACTCTTGCTTACTGCGACATTTTTGCAAATATAAAATGCAAAATTCAAACCAACATTTCTATAAACAGTCGGTTCTGCCACCGTATCACAGAATTGGCGACTCTGCTGGGGATAAGATAAGTGGGGTATACCTTAGGATTAGTTCATCATATTTGCTTCTCTTGTTTGTTTTGGTTGCTTTACTTTTAAGGGTTTTGTATTGGGAGTTACTATAGATCCTAACCCAGATCTGGGGGACACCTTTTAGGTAAATAGCAATAAACTGTGAGGGAACTGTACGGCGTATATCGATACGGTTGAAGCAGTAGCTATGTTGATGTGGCACATTGGTTGGTACCGGTATCCCTTATGGAGAAACGAGGAGAATACGAGGCTGCTATGTGTGTCATTAAGCATCAACTGACCTTAGAACCCATAATTGACCAACTTGGCCATTAGGAATTAGTGAGATAGCCGGCCTCGGTGTAAAGTTGAGAACTGGTTGATACTCGATGCTACACTCATTGAGACCATACTCTCGAGATAGTTCCGGCCGCAAGAAAAGATTGTGTGAGCTGAAACCATGACCGATGGAGGATGGTCAGTGATATTAAGAACCTCTAGAACCCGGTTACTATTATTAGGACAAGTTAAAACCAACTTAACTTCAAGAGGGTAATACCTAGACCCCATGCAAGCCTTAAACTTAAGGGCTTTTGTGTGACTTGTTTGCCTTTACCATGTCTGTTATCTACTATACCTGTTGTTTGTTTTACCATAACATCATGCATCATAACATGGCATGCATACTTCATTATACTAACCATTTCAAAGACCGATGGGGATTTATTTTGTTCTGTTTTGCAGATTATGGCTTCCATGCGCAGAAACACCATCTGAGTTAACTTTGTGCAAATACCTGCTCAACTCAAAGATTTAGCCTCGAGAGTTTCTGATACTTCTTCATTCATTAGGAGACATGGTCAGCTTCTTAGCTTGGTTACCTCAATGTTTGATGAGCAGATGATGAGTGTGTTTTTCTAGTTCTTCGATCTGGTGCATCATTGCTTCACTTTCACAAATTATTAGCTAGTTCCCACTTTGGAAGAGTTTTCTCACTTATTGGGCATATCCATCCTTGAGCATATTCCCTTCATAGGTTTGGAAGAGACTCCTAGACTAGTAGACATTGCCTCAGCTCTGCATCTGAAACGGGCTGACGTAGTATCCAACTGGGAAACACGAAGTAGGGTCGAAGGTTTCTTATCCAAGTTTCTGATAGATCAAGCTCAACTATTCTGGGATAATTTGGACTTTCAAGCTTTCAAAGATATCTTGGCTCTCCTTATCTACGGTTTGGTTCTCTTTCCGAATCCATATTCTTTTAGAGATGTGAATGCGGTTAAGATCTTCTTGTCCTGCAATCTTGTACCTATTCTTCTGGGTGATATCTTACATGCCCTCTATACTCGTACTGTGCAAAGAAGAGGGACTCTCATGTGTTGCATGTCGCTGCTGGCGAGCTGGTTTATTTCGCACCTCCCCAAATCCGTGTTGAAGAATGAGGAAGGTTTGGGATGGTCTTACAGAATCATGTCCCTTGCCCATACAGACATTCTTTGGAGTTATAAGGCTATGGAGAGCATTGTTGTCATTGATCGATGTGGGGGATACCCTAATGTCCCGTTGCTTGGAATCAGAGGGGGGATAACCTACAGTCCTTGTTTGGCTGTGCGACAGTTTGGTCATGCTCGGAGAGACAGTCCTCATGAGCTAATTCTTATGGATATTGCATTTGATTACCAAGAAGACATTGACGAGCATCACCAAAGGTTTATACGAGCGTGAGGCATGGTGAATAGATCTAACCCTTAAGAGCTAGGACCAAGGACTGCTCTCCTTATGCAGCCTTATCTCTAGTGGGTCCGAGCTCGTGCTCAGAAGCTTGGGATGCCTTATGAAGCTGTGTTGTCAGTGATTGTGGAGCCCATCAATGAAGAAGGAATTCCTTATACAGTCCTTTACTCCTACATGCCCACTAATCTTGAGGCATTGAAGAGATCCTGGATTCAGCTGAAGGAGGAGAGGGATACCTACCGGGAAAAGTACCATGAGCAAGAAAGGAAGATCTTGAAGCTCACGAGGTAACTCGAGAATGAAAGAACGATCAATGACTACGCCAACACCAAGGGGAAGCGTCCATAGGATTTCTGATTTTGCTTTTTCTAGTTTAGATTTGTTTTTCATTTACTTCATTGTAAACGCCTTAAAGGAATTTGTTGAACCCTTTTACAAGTTTAATCCAATAAAGTTTGTTTATTTCTTGGTTTGCAAATTTAAATCTCCCAAAGTCTTTGAAATTATTACATACACATCCCATTATCATGCACATCATTACAGGTACCCTTACAGGTTTCTCATCTTCTTCACTGTTTACTTCAGCAGAGATGCCTTCCGATCAAGCTATCAAAGATCTTCAGACACAAAATGCCCAATTCCAAGAGATGTTCTTGAGTTTGGCTAAAGGGCAAGAGGATTTGAAAGCTCTCATTCTGAAAGAGAAAGAGAAGAATAAGAAGAAGAAGGTTGTACTGCTGAGTATGGGCAAAAGGTTTGGGGATAGGTTGAAACAGCAAGTTGATCTGTCCTTTTCATCCAAAGGGGGAAAGGACCAAGAATAAGAAAAGGGCCCCAGTCCTGCAGTTTCTGATAATGATACAGATTATGATGAGGAACAGTATCCTCCTACTGAGGATAGGTACAAGAAACTTGAGGACCGTCTGAGTGCTATGGAGTGTCAGAAAATCTGTGGTTTGGATTTTGAAGAACTGGGACTGGTATCTGGAGTGGTGATCCCTCATAAGTTTAAAGCTTCGGTTTTTGCCAAGTACGATGGAGTATCCTGTCCAAAACTCCATCTCTGCTCATACGTCAGAAAAATCCAACCTTACACTGCTGATAGAAATTTGTGGGTGCACTTCTTTCAGGATAGTCTGTCAGGGACTCAACTTGAATGGTTTTATCAATTGGAAGGAGATCATGTCCGAAACTGGGAGGACCTTGCTTCTTCTTTCTACAGGCAGTATCAGTATAACCCCGACCTTGCTCCCACTTGTACTCAGCTTCAGGGTATGTCTATGGGTGCAAGTGAAGGTTTTAAGGACTATGCTCAGAAGTGGAGAGATTTGGCTGGAAGAGTCCAACCCCCTTTGTCTGACAGGGAGTTGGTTGACATGTTTCTAGGGACGTTGTCTAGTCCATTTTTCAATCATCTGATCGGCAGTTCGTCATCTGGGTTTACTGAATTGATCCTGATTGGGGAGAGAGTAGAAGTTGGTATCCGAAGTGGTAAGATACAAAAGGATACATCGTCAAGTGCAGTAAAGAAGCCATTCACCGGTAAGAAAGAAGCCAATGCAGTTTACGGCCCGAGGGGCCAAAGAAGACCTGAACACCGTCAAGCAGTGAATGCGGTAGTGATATCAAGACCCACAGTTGCTCCACAATGCAACAATCAACAAAGGGTGGAGAGACCATAAAGATAATTCACTCGGCTCAATATGACCTTGTCTCAAATTCTACCACAATTATTAAAGACCAACCTGGTAACTCTAAGGGAAGCCCCAAAGAATCCCAACACCACATCTCCGCTGTATAACCTGAATGCCCACTGTGCTTATCACTCCGATGGCCCAGGTCATGATACAAACAATTGTTGGGCCTTGAAGAATAAGGTGCAAGACTTGATCGAAGCTAAGGAAATTGAGTTTGATGCTCCAGAGAAGCCCAACGTCATAACTGCTCCCATGCCCAAGCATGACTTGGGAATGAATGCAATTGAGGATGATGAAGAAGATTCAGATATCGACAGCTGGATCTACCCTACAACCAATGGTGGCTTGAACAACTGGACGACGAAGGACTTCATACCCGTTTCTTTTATTACACAGTAATTGACTTTTGTTTGAGAATTGTAACAGACAGTTTGAAACTTTACAGCTCGGTGCCTTGCCCGAGGCACCTTGGATTTGTTTGTGAGGGCTTATTATTTGTCATTTTCATATATCATTGTGATACCGTGTAAAAGAACTTACTGTTTTTGGAATGTTGGTTCACGTTTTGTGTTTGTTTTCGCAAAATGTCGCGGTAAGCAAGAGTCTCCACCGTCTTTTATTTTATCCAACAAGGAAAGGAAAAAAGCACAGAAAAATTCCTTTTTTCGAGATGTTTCTCAGGTCCGGGGGGTAGATTATAGAAAGGGAAGGTGTTACCACCCTTTCTATCCGTGGTTATCCACGGGCTCTTAGGTACTTGCTCAAAGTGTTTTCAAAATTTGCTTTTCTTTGTGTTTGTGGGTTTGAAAGAAGTCTTTTTGTTTGAAAGGAGTGTAAGTGCGAAAAGTTTTGTTTTGTTTTGATTGGAGCAAGTACTTAAGAACCATCTACCTATTCGAAAAAGGAATCAATTTGTACTAATTTCCTTTAGACAATGCTCTCCCACTATTGATGAGTAGGTAGCATCGTCGTTGGAGTTTTAAGGGTCAATTTGATTAAGGGACGTGTGGTCACTAAAGCAATGTTAGGACGCCTTAGCGGTAACCTAATGTCTTAGATCATTTTATCTGAGGCAACCGTTTCGAGGCAACTTATGATCTTTGGACAAGAGGGCAACCTCTAAAACTTCATATACTCAATGACCACGTACGAAGGCAACCAAGTGAGGTGTACCCTAAGAGTGCGCATATGCGAGTGTATTGTTTCGGTTAATTTATCTTTGTACATGTCATGGGTGAGCTATGTTGATTTTAAGTTCATACATTTGATCTTGTCATGCATTCCCTATTATCAAACATCTAACAGTTAATAGTTGCGGAATTTAAATTGCGGAAATTAAATCTAAACTATTACAAGGCGTCGGGTATTTACATCGCCAAAAACAACCCTTGAAATTAAAATGCGAAAAATAAAATAAAGCGATAAAATAATTCAAAGTCCTATTTAAAGATATTACATTCCGGAAGCAATTACAATATTGGTAAAATGGATGGCGTGCGAGAAATTAAAACGGCGCGCTTTTTAGGGTTTTGACCCCTTTTTTGAAAGAAAGCATGTTTTTGTTATTTTTTGAATTAGAAAGACATTAAATTAGGTCAAAATTAATTAATTAATTAATAAAATATTTTTGGATTTTTGAGTATTTAAGGAAATAAAATAAAATTGGTCAAAGTTAATAAAACCTAATATTCTACATTAATTTTAATTATTGCGAAAAAATATTAAAAGTTAAACCTATTTAAAACTAAATTAATTAAGTTAGTATTTATTTACAAAAATAAAGTTGAATTTAATTTTAGTAAATAAAATAATTTTTTTTGTATTTTTGATTTTATGAGAAAAAATTATTAATTGGTTAATTAACAATAAAAATAATAAAACAATTCAAATAAAAGAAATATAAAAGAGAAAAGAAATAACCCAATGGGGGGTGTTGGGCCCAGATTGAAGGTGAGAGTAGCATTTTCAAGGCCCAACAAGTGCTGGCCTGGGCTGACTTTTGCAATTCTCCATGGCACGTTTACTAGGGTGTGGGATGGACTTCTCATTTGGGCCACCAGATCTGGCCTGGAGGCCATCTGGCGTTGATTGCATGAGGGAGCATGGTGTGCTACGCTATTGGCTTGTACTGGATCACCTGTAAATAAAATGCAACAAATATATGGGGGACCTGGGATTCGAACCCAGGTCCGATGAGACTTTGAACTAACACGCTTGCCACTGGACCACTGTACCCTTTTTGTTAGTGGAATAGGTAAGACTTAATATATGGAAAACAAACAATTATGCCTGAAATAAAAAAAATAAGCGCGAATATTCAAAATCAGCCAATCAGGGGAAGGCAGGTATTCGTCTTCTTCAACAAAACCTGGTTTCCTTACCTGCGGATTTTTATCCACAGCAAAATCCCTAGGTTCATCCTAAAATTAATTCTAGGCTGTAGAAATGCAATCCAAGGCCATGGTTCGCTTCATCTCTCCTTCCTGAGCATGTCTATACCCATTATTTATCCCAATTTTTCCTGTAAAGCAAACGCCTAAAAACAAGAAACGAAAACCCTAGGTTCGGGTGTTACATTACAGGCCATAAAAATGAAATCGAATATTGCAGAAAGCTTAGAAATCACACAAGGATCATAACCATGCCAATAATTTGTCAAAAAAATGCAAGAATGTGAGGTTGCAATTTCGTGTACAGGGGTATGTTCAAGGAGACTTACAGCGTGATTCGGGGAGGGAGAAGGCTTGATTTTGATTCCAATAGCTTCAGTGGACGTCAAGCAAGAAGTCTACGTTGAGTTTTTGTGTTGAAAACGTCTCTAACCAAGATTTCAGTTCCAAGCTTTTTTGAGTTTTTTCCAAGTTTTGTATTGCAGTTTGTGCAGCCTCTTGGTTATGTATTTCGTGTCTTTTTTTGTACAAGTATCAAGCAATGTATTAGGTTAAGAATTGGGCTTTGAATCCATGAGCATTGATGATTTAAGATTTGCTTTGATCCTCCATGAACAAGCTTCCAAATTTGTCAAAAAATCCAATATTTGTTCATGATATGCCTTGATTCGAATTTGATCGTGTCCATAATGATATTTGAAAGCTGTATCAATCAAAAAGATCCTATTTCATCAATATTTGGATTTTATTTTGATTTAAATTGATTTAAAATGAATTAAATTAATAAAAATCAAATAAAATATAAAAATTAATGAATGGACATAAAACTGAAGATAGGACACGTGTGTGGTGTGACAAGATCAAATCAAGTGGGAAAATGTGGTCCCTTTTGACAAAATTTGAAGTTTTGGGGATAGTTGACTCTTGGCAATTTTGGAAAAATTCCCAAATTCAACAATGCATAAATTCTTCAATTTTACACTTTTGGAGGTGTTCTTGTACTTTTTAGAAACCTTGTGATGTCCTCTAACCAATCCTTATGCTCTCATCTCATTTTTATATTCCATGCTCAAGTTATAAGCTTTGGAAAAAAAGGTGTTTTTGTTGACTTTCAAAAATGACCTATAATGTCCAAATTTGTAACTTCTTGTGAGTGCATTTCTTGATCTTGGGGTGTGAATATGGATTGTAGGAAATTTCATCCTATTAAAACTTAGCTTTGGATGGGTCATTTCTCATAAAGTATGAGAAAGTTATGCTTAGTCAAAGTTGAGTTGACTTTTCCTGCAAAACCCTAATTTAGTAACTTTTGAATCTTGATGAATTTTGAGCAATCCTTGATGAATCATGATCAACCCTTGATCAAATGATGAAATATCCTTCAAAATGATAATGTTGACAAAAAATCTTGAGGTTTGACTATTTGTAGGTCACAGTTGACTTTTGCCATAGCATAGTCGATTTTTGGACCTCTTGAGCAATTGACTGACCAAACTTCTTCTGCAAGGATTGAAATTTGACATGGATGAACTTGAGAACATATTAGGACATTGGGGAGAACTTAAGGTCATTTGGATGTAAGGACCTTGATGCAACACAAAACCCTAATTTTGAATTGACTGCCTTAGGAGATGATTTAACTGTCCAACTCTTGAGCAATCTTGAGCAACTTGGAGATTATTTTTGCAAGGTCTTGAGAAATATGGGAGGGGAAATTTTGGGGTACAACAGTTTCCCCTGTTCAATTTTCTTAAACCTAAGGATATAGATTAGCTTTCGGGCCTTTCGTGATCCGAAGGTGGAAGATGATTGAACACTAGAGTGCTCAGAAATTTGCACTCGCATGAAGTGGTATCAGCCTGGTGATGACGGGAATGGGCTTACGAATGCCATTTGGAGATTGTTGGTAGGTGGTATTGTCTTATTTGACTGGATTTGCATCAGAAAAATATTTAGGAATCGATTTAACTGGACCAGATGGGGTTTTGTCTTCTTTGACTGGATTGTCTTTTTTGACTGGATTGTCTCTTTTGACTGGATTGTCTCTTTTGACTGGATTGTCTTCTTTGATTGGATTGTCTTCTTTGACCGGATTGTCTCCTTTGATTGGATTGTCTTCTTTGACTGGGTTGTCTCCTTTGACTGGATTGGCGTTAAAAAAATCTTTAGGAATCGATTTAACTGGTCTTGTCTCCTTTGACTGGACTGCCATCAGAAAAATCTTTAGGAATCAATTTAACTGGTTTTGTCTCTATTGACTGGCTGGCCTCAGAAAAATCTATAGGAATCGATTTAACTGATTTTGTCTCCTTTGACGGGTTGTCTCCTTTGACGGGTTGTCTCTTTTGACGGGATCGGCATCAGAAAAATCTTTAGGAATCGATTTAACCAGTTTTGTCTCCTTTGACGGGTCGGCCTCAGAAAAATCTTTAGGAATCGATTTAACTGGTTTTGTCTCCTTTGACGGGTTGGCCTCAGAAAAATCTTTAGGAATCGATTTAACTGGTCTTGTCTCCTTTGACATAGCTGAGAACTTAACTGCATCTTTCCTGAAAAGCAAAGGTCAATCATATGCAATGCATGATATGGATCAAGCAATGATGTTCTCAACATAAATGAAATTGTATGGTATGATGTGTATATGCATGTATCATGATGTATGGGAATGTGATGTTTTAGCTGGGGAAAATAAATCCCGGAGCTACTGGAGAATAGAATTGAATTCTTCGTTTCCGCTGGGGATGGTGAACGAAGGTGATAAACTTGCAGGAGAAGATAACTCCGTTGGGGAATAAACTGATGAGGAGATCACTCTGAGGGGAATTACTCTGTGGGTAAGAGATGTTCTGCTGAGGATTTTAACGATAAACTCCGCTGGGGATTCTGCTGATAAACTCCGCTGGGGATGGGTTACCGTTGCTGGTGATACTGAATCTGCTGAGGATTGAACTCCTGCTTGGGGAAAGGAAAGAACTTCGCTGGGGATGATCTTTCAGCTGCAACTTGCTGGGGATAACCCTGTTAGACTTTTGTGGGGATAATCCTTTGAATTTGGCTGGGGAGATTTATTTTTGTACTCCGTTGGGGATAAACTTCCAGAGTCCATTGGGGAAGATGATTCAACTCCGTTGGGGAAGCTTTTTCAGACCGTGCTGGGAAATGTTGACTCTGTAAGTCTCAGAGTGCCTAAGAGGGGGGGGGGGTGAATTAGGTCTTATAAAAATTTATTCGGTTTTATGAGAATGCTTGGTAGTAATTTTTTGTTAAGTGTTTGAAGGTTTTGATTATATCTTTATCTTTTCCTGATTATGGTGATGAAAGCGATAAATGCGGAAAAGTAAAGAACACGGTGATATATCCTGGTTCCCCTCACAATCCGAGAGTACTTCAGTCCCCTTTCCAACACGAAAGAGATTTCACTATAGTTAGAATGATTGTACAACCTATGCTTACTATCTAACCTATAGGGTGATCAAAGGTTCTTAACACCTTTAAGACCAAACAAACACTAATGTGAATGAAGAACAATCCTCTTCAAATCACAACACTTACTTCCAACAGTCCTGGATAGTAAGGGAATAATTTCTTTAAGTAATACAATGATTTATTTGAAGTAGATGGATAGCACTATCAATCTTCAATTGATCTTCTTCTTCAAGATAAAAACAATTCTCAAACAATGTATATAAATGTTCACAATGTATGTATGAAACTTGTAATGATTTAATGAAAGTGTATATGGCAAGTTTCACAAAATTATGAACACATGAAAGTATGAGTTCAAATTTGAATGAATGAGAAAATTGTTTATTGAAGAAGGTTTTTTTGTTAATTTGAAAATTGAAGCATTTTTTTTTTTTGAAATAAGAAAATCTGCAGCATTTTATAAAGTCATAAGAACCTCTTCATTCATGCCAATTCATATGAAAAGTTGCAATGCATACATGAAAAGATACCACTTGAAAAATGTTTAAAAACCAAAAGAAAAGCTGCACTGGTTCGCTAGGAACCGGTTCCGACACTGACAGAACCCGGTTCTTAGTGAACGTTATAAGTCAGATTTCAAAAATATCACACAAGAACCGGTTCCCCTATTGGTACAACCCGGTTCCTGGTACAAATTCTAGGGACATGTTTTTGAACAAGTTTTGGAACCCGGTTCCCTGTTAGGGAGGAACCGGTTCCTGAAAGTTTATTTTCAAAAATTCTTTTTGAAAAAGATTTGAAACAAAGTTTTTCTTAAGTGAAAACATGTTGGATATGTATATGATTATGAATGCATATTTTTTTTGTGAACATCTATATTCAAGATTAAGAATTATTTATACCATTTGATATTTGATGATTCTTCAATAATTCTTCAATAATCTTCAAGACTTTTATATGATGTTGATAAGCTTTTTGCACATCCTTTGAATGTTGATGTCCATGTTGTCTTCATCAAAACACATGCTTTAAATATGACTTGAGAAGCTTGCAATTACATTCTCCCCCTTTTTGATGATGACAACCAAGTCTTGAAAACAATTCTTGAAATGTTTTATGTTGTTTTGTGTAGTAAACATGTTGAGCAAATGCAAGGCTCCCCCTAAATTGTATGCTCCCCCTAAGTCCATGATTCTTTGAATTTTGGAGTGAGTTTGATATTTATTTGGGCCTGCAATTTCTTTGAAACAAAATAACACATATGCATATTCTTCTCCCCCTTTGTTAACATCAAAAAGGATGGGAAAAAGAGTGAAACAATTTTATTTAAAAAAAAAATTAAGACGTGCATCTTATGAGAAACATTTAGATATCACCTTCATCCAAAATACCAAGTTCTCTTCGGATTTTGAAGAATGGTTCTCGAGCAAGCGGTTTTGTGAAGATATCTGCGAGTTGGTTATGAGTATCCACAAAAGTGAATTCGACATCTCCTTTAAGTACATGATCACGGAGAAAATGATGTCGAATATCTATATGTTTGGTTCTTGAATGCATGACCGGATTCTTTGTAATATTGATAGCACTTGTATTGTCGCATCGAAGAGGAATGCATCCGAGATCAAGTCCGTAATCACGGAGTTGTTGCTTGAGCCAAAGAATTTGTGCACAACAACTACCTGCTGGTATGTATTCTGCTTCGGCCGTGCTAAGAGCAACACATGCTTGCTTTTTACAAGCCCATGATACTAATGCATTTCCAATAATGTGACAAGTACCACTTGTGCTTTTACGATCAGTTTTACAACCTACATAATCCGCGTCAGAATAACCAATTAAAGTGAAAATACTACCTTTAGGATACCATAAGCCGACATTCGTTGATCCTTTTAGATACTTCATGATCCTTTTAACTGCCATGAGGTGTGATTCCTTTGGATTTGCTTGAAAGCGAGCACAAAGACAAACACTAAACATGATGTCAGGACGGCTTGCCGTCAAATACAATAAGGAACCAATCATACCTCGGTATTTTGTAATATCAATTGGAGTACCGGATTCATCTTGATCAACATATGTACCGGAGCCCATTGGAGTATTCATTGCTTTACAATTGTCCATATCAAACTTTTTCAATAATTCTTTGCAATACTTAGATTGGTTGATGAAGATTCCATCTTCTAGTTGCTTGATTTGTAGTCCAAGAAAGTAGTTCATCTTTCCCATCATAGACATCTCGAATTCTCCTTGCATCATCAATGAGAATTCCTCACACATTTCTTTGTTAGTCGATCCAAAAATGATATCATCAACATAGACTTGAACCAATAAAGTGTTACTTTGGATTTTCTTAATGAACAAGGTTTTATCAACCTTACCCTTTTCGAAACCTTTTTCACAAAAAAAATTGCTAAGTCTATCATACCATGCTCTTGGTGCTTGCTTTAAGCCATAAAGAGCCTTTCTCAACTTAAAGACATGTGTAGGATGTTTGAAGTCTTCAAATCCCGGAGGTTGTTTGACATAGACTTCTTCATTGATGTATCCATTCAAGAATGCGCTTTTGACATCCATTTGAAAAAGCTGAAAATTTATTGAACAAGCATAAGCAAGTAAAAGACGTATAGCTTCTAACCTTGCAACCGGAGCAAATGTTTCTTCAAAGTCGATTCCTTCCTCTTGATTGTAGCCTTGGGCAACTAACCTTGCTTTGTTTCGAACAATTAGACCATTCTCATCAAGTTTGTTCTTAAACACCCATCGGGTACCTATGATGTGTTTACCACTTGGTCTAGGAACAAGTTCCCAAACTTGATTTCTCTCGAATTGATTTAATTCTTCTTGCATAGCAATAATCCATTGATCATCTTCTAAGGCTTCATCAACTTTGATAGGTTCAATTTGAGAAACAAACGTCATGTTTAAGCAAGCATCTTTTAGATTCAACCTTGTTGATACTCCTTCGCTAATGTCACCAATAATTTTGTAAATAGGATGGTCTCTATGAGTTCTCCATTCTTTTGGTAGATCATTGATGTTTGAATCTTGTTGTACAATTTTTTCTTGATTTTCCGGTGATTTCACAACTTGATCATTTGAAAGTTCTTCCGGGGGTAAATCTATAGGATCATCGTCATCACATACTACTACTTCCTCCTTAGAGGGGTTAGTTTCATCAAAAGATACATGCATAGATTCTTCAATAGTTAAAGTTCTTTTATTATAAATTCTATATGCTTTACTAGAAAGAGAATAACCAAGAAATATACCTTCGTCGGATTTCTCGTCAAACTTACCGAGATTGTCTTTGTCATTGTTAAGAACAAAACATTTGCATCCAAAGATATGAAAGTGAGCAATATTTGGCTTTCTTCCTTTGAAGAGTTCATATGGAGTCTTCTTTATTATAGGTCTAATGATAACTCGATTTCCAACATAGCATGCCGTACTAACCGCATCCGCCCAAAAATATTTAGGAAGATTTGCATCACTAAGCATTATTCTTGCAAGTTCCACTAGAAACCTATTCTTTCTTTCAACTACTCCATTTTGTTGTGGAGTTCTAGGTGCTGAAAAATTATGAGAGATACCATGTTCTTCACAGAATTCTTCAAATTGTGCATTTTGGAATTCTCCACCATGATCACTTCTTATGGATACAATCTTTAGGGATTTTTCATTTTGGATTTGCTTAGCATACTTCTTAAAAGCTTTAAAAGCATCACTTTTATGCACAAGAAACAAAGTCCAAGAATATCTAGAAAAATAATCAATAATAACCAAAGCGTATACATTACCTCCGAAGCTTTTTGTTCTTGATTGACCAAAGAGATCCATGTGTAACAATTGTAGTGGCCTTGTAGTAGACACCACATTCTTAGATTTGAAAGTTGTTTTGGTCTGTTTGCCCTTTTGGCAAGCGCTACATAATTTGTCTTTGATGAACTTCATCTTTGGTAGACCAATAACTAAGTCATGCTTAACCAATTTGTTCAAGTGCTCCATGTGAATGTGAGCAATCCTCTTGTGCCATAACCAAGCGTCATTGTTGTTTACCATAAGACATTGTACCTTTAGAGACAAATCATCTAAAGTAATCATAAAAATATTGTTAGTTCTTATACCTTTGAGTTTTACCTCATTGGTTGCCTCATCCATAATAAGACATTCTTCTTTGTTGAATTTTATCTTGAACCCTCTATCACAAAGTTGACTTATGCTAAGAAGGTTGTGCTTTAATCCTTCAACATAGAGAACATCCTTAATTTGAATGGATGGAGGTGTGCCAACTATTACAACGCCAAGAATCTTTCCTTTGGTGTTGTCTCCATAGGTGACATACCCTTTGGCTTTATGTACTAGATATGAAAATTGGTGTACATCTCCTGTCATATGCTTTGAACATCCACTATTAAGATACCAAACATTTGATGTGGATTTCAAGCATACCTACACAAACAAATTATTCTTTGTTAGGTACCCAAGTTGCCTTGGGTCCTTCATAGTTAGTTCCCTTTTTCACCCACACATAATGCCCACTTGCTATACTAAAGTTTCTAACATAGCAAGCATTAGGTGTATGGCCTTTAATACCACAATAAAAACAAGTAGGTTCAAAGTTGCTTCTATATCTAGAAGGATAAGATTTCTTCTTAGGAAATGTTTTCTTTTTTGATACATTAGCCTTTTTCTTTTGATGATTATGAACAACTTGCTTCTTTTCTACTTTCTTGGGATTGGAACTATTACTAGCCTTTACAAAAACAGTGGGATTGTTACTTGGTTTCTTAGAATTCACATAACCAAGACCCCTTTTATCATTTGGATGACGTTGTTGGCTTAGTAATCCTTCCAATCCTATTTGTCCTTTTTCATATCGTTCAATGACTCTTTTCAATTGAACAATTTGAAAGACATTTGATTCACACTTGGAGCATGCAAAGTTTTCTTTTTCTTTAACAAAATTCTGTTTTCGAAGATCAAAATCTTTAGTCATGGTGTCAATTTTTTCTAAACAAATTAGAAGTTCTTTTTCTTGATTTGACACCTTTTTGTATAAACTTTTGCATTCTTTCAAGAGTTCATCAATAGCAACTTGAACATCATCATCAAAAAGATTAAATTCATTACTAACCTCTTCTTCATCGTCGGAGTGATGCGAAGCCATTAATGCTAGATTTGCACATTCGTCGCTTTCCGAATCGGATGAAGAACTTATCTCATTATCTTCCCATGCAACATAAGCCTTTTTGTTCTTGAACTCCTTTTTTCCTTTGAATCCATTTTTCTTGGAGAGTTTTGGACAATCCAGCTTTTTGTGACCTTGCTTTCCACATTCATAACATGTGACATCTTGTGTTGATGTGAAGGCTTCTTTATCTTTATGATTATAAAATTTCTTCCTTTTGACAAAGTTAGCATTATGAAGATTATTTTTATGACCAAAATATTTTCCTAACCTTTTTACAAGAAGCAAGAAGTTTTCATCTTCCTCCAATGCATCTTTATCTTGACTTTCTTTTGAATCAACTTTCAAAGCAATGCCTTTGGATTTCTTCTCTAAATTTTCATGTTTTTCAAGTCTACCGAGTTCCGTTTCGTATTCTTGAAGTTTGCCAAATAATGTAGCGGAAGTCATTGCGGAGAGACTCTTCTTTTCCGAGATTGCCGTTACCTTTGGTTGCCATTCCCTAGTCAATGATCTAAGGATTTTCAAGTTGAGTTCATCATTTGTCAAGGTTTTACCAAGAGCATTTAAGTGATTTGTCAAATGCACAAATCTCTTTTGTAAGTCAAGAATGGATTCTCCGGGCTGCATTCGAAATAGTTCATATTCTTGACTCAAGGTATTTAGCCTTGATCTTTTTACTTCATCCGTTCCTTCATGAGTTTGAACCAGGGTATCCCATATTTCTTTTGCTGTTTTGCAGTTCGAGACACGGAAAAATTTGTCCATACTGAGTGCACCTTGAAGAAGGTTTATTGCCTTTTTGTCATAGAGAACTTTCTTTTTATCATCGTCGTCCCATGCAGTTTTGGGCTTTACAGAACCAATGCCATTGATTACTGATATCGGGATAAATGGACCATTTTCAACAGCATCCCATACTTCCTCTCCTTGCGCTTCTAAATGTGCCTTCATGCGTATGTTCCAGAAGTCAAAATATTCACCACAGAATAGAGGAGGCTTGTTGTTACTACCACCATCTCTGAAAACTGGTTGATGATTTGCGGAAGCCATTCTGGATCTTTAGGAACAAGTTACCTATAACTTGCTCTGATGCCAATTATAAGTCTCAGAGTGCCTAAGAGGGGGGGGTGAATTAGGTCTTATAAAAATTTATTCAGTTTTATGAGAATGCTTGGTAGTAATTTTTGGTTAAGTGTTTGAAGGTTTTGATTATATCTTTATCTTTTCCTGATTATGGTGATGAAAGCGATAAATGCGGAAAAGTAAAGAACACGGTGATATATCCTGGTTCCCCTCACAATCCGAGAGTACTCCAGTCCCCTTTCCAACACGAAAGAGATTTCACTATAGTTAGAATGATTGTACAGCCTATGCTTACTATCTAACCTATAGGGTGATCAAAGGTTCTTAACACCTTTAAGACCAAACAAACACTAATGTGAATGAAGAACAATCCTCTTCAAATCACAACACTTACTTCCAATAGTCCTGGATAGTAAGGGAATAATTTCTTTAAGTAATACAATGATTTATTTGAAGTAGATGGATAGCACTATCAATCTTCAATTGATCTTCTTCTTCAAGATAAAAACAATTCTCAAACAATGTATATAAAT
Organism: Vicia faba; assembly: GCA_948472305.1. Lineage (NCBI taxonomy): Eukaryota > Viridiplantae > Streptophyta > Magnoliopsida > Fabales > Fabaceae > Vicia > Vicia faba. The sequence goes on along the minus strand of OX451738.1, from coordinate 1,060,449,557 downwards.
GTTCATAATGTATGTATGAAACTTGTAATGATTTAATGAAAGTGTATATGGCAAGTTTCACAAAATTATGAACACATGAAAGTATGAGTTCAAATTTGAGTGAATGAGAAAATTGTTTATTGAAGAAGGTTTTTTTGTTAATTTGAAAATTGAAGCATTTTTTTTTTGAAATAAGAAAATCTGCAGCATTTTATAAAGTCATAAGAACCTCTTCATTCATGCCGATTCATATGAAAAGTTGCAATGCATACATGAAAAGATACCACTTGAAAAATGTTTAAAAACCAAAAGAAAAGTTGCACTGGTTCGCTAGGAACCGGTTCCGACACTGACAGAACCCGGTTCTTAGTGAACGTTATAAGTCAGATTTCAAAAATATCACGCAGGAACCGGTTCCCCTATTGGTACAACCCGGTTCCTGGTACAAATTCCAGGGACATGTTTTTGAACAAGTTTTGGAACCCGGTTCCCTGTTAGGGAGGAACCGGTTCCTGAAAGTTTATTTTCAAAAATTCTTTTTGAAAAAGATTTTAAACAAAGTTTTTCTTAAGTGAAAACATGTTGGATATGTATATGATTATGAATGCATATTTTTTTTGTGAACATCTATATTCAAGATTAAGAATTATTTATACCATTTGATATTTGATGATTCTTCAATAATTCTTCAATAATCTTCAAGACTTTTATATGATGTTGATAAGCTTTTTGCACATCCTTTGAATGTTGATGTCCATGTTGTCTTCATCAAAACACATGCTTTAAATATGACTTGAGAAGCTTGCAATTACAGACTCCACTGGGGTATCTTGTATTCTGCCGGGGAATATTCTTATACTCCGTTGAGGAATATCAAGACTGCCGGGGATACTCCTCTACTTGCTGGGGAATATCTTTCTACTCCGCTGGGGAATATTAAGACCTTCCGGGGATACCAAACCCTTTTTAGCGTTGATGATGGATGAACATTGCTTGGAGAGAGTATTGTTGATTCTTTCACGGTTGCAAGTCTTAGCTGGGAGGGTTACCATTACTGTTTTACTCTGCGGGGAGTGAAGGTATCTTAGCCACATTCTTCAACTAAATCTACTTTTATACCTGGTGGACAAAGAAACTACACAACTTGGACACTTCTTATTGCCCTTGTTTCTGATATTACCAGTAATTCATCTTTTGTTTCACATGTAAATATTTATGAGCAGCAATTAATGTCAAATGCATATATCAAAAGTGAACATTGGACGTTCTTTGCAAAAAAAAACAGATAAAGGAAAAACAGTTTGAAATTTCTTTGAAAATGAATTGTATTAACTTTGCAGTTTGGCCTGTAAATAGGCGTTTTTGTACAAGAGGCTGGCGTCCTAGTAAGAAACGCCGCCGAACAAATAGAATTTACAATTTGTGAAAAGAAAACAAAACAGCTATGTGAATAATCCCACTGGGTTCCAACTCTGCTATTGCCTTTATATCCTCGAGCATCTCATCACTTTGCTACTGGTTGAAGATGAATCAGATTGATTAGTGTCGTCTGAGCTTGATAGTCGATACCAAAGTCTGGTTGCAAGGTGATCCAATGAGACATAATGTTACGCTTTGATCCCTAATTTTTGCCTAGACTGCCCTTTCAGGTTTTCAGTCCACCGGGATACCCTTTTTTGCCCAAGTCGCCTTTTCAGGTTTTCGACTTGCCGGGTGTACAGATTTTTTTTCATTTTCATCCCTTATTTTTGCCCGAACCCTTTTGGTTCTCCGGGAAGCCCTTATTTTTGCCTAGGCCAGTCAACCTAGCGAGTCTTTGATTATGCGCAGTATCTTTTCACTATGTCTGCATTGACGGGGTGAGGAAGGTCGTCACCATCCATGGTGATTAGAGTCATTGCTCCTCCTGAGAAAATGTTCTTAACCACGAATGGCCCTTCGTAGGTAGGGGTCCATTTGCCCCTGGGATCACCTTGAGGTAGAATAATGCACTTGATTACCAGATCCCCAACTCGATACTCTTGTCGTCTGACCTTCTTGTTAAATGCCTTGATCATCTGTTTTTGGTACGTCTGACCATGACAAATAGCAGTAAGTCTCTTTTCGTCGATTAGGTTTAACTGATCAAGCCGGGTCTGAATCCAGTCATCTTTGTTTAAACTTGCATCCTTCATAATCCGAAGAGAGGGTATCTGAACTTCGATGGGCAAGACTGCCTCCATGCTATATACCAAGGAATAAGGTGTTGCCCCTGTTGACAGCCGTGCTGATGTACGGTACCCATGAAGAGCAAATGGTAACATCTCGTGCCAGTCTTTGTATGTCATTGTCATCTTCTGCACGATCTTCTTAATGTTCTTATTAGCCACTTCTACAGCCCCATTCATCTTCGTCCGGTAGGGAGAAGAGTTGTGATGCTGTATCTTGAATTGCTCGCAGAGCTCAGTGATTATGTTGTTGTTGAGATTGGTACCATTGTCCGTAATGATCCTTTCTGATACACCATATCGACAGATCAGATTGTGCCGAATGAACCGTGCCACGACGTTCTTGGTTACGGTAGCAAAAGAAGCTGCTTCAACCCACTTCATAAAGTAATCAATAGCTACCAGGATGAAACGATGATCGTTGGATGCCGTAGGTCTGATCTCGCCGATCATATCAATACCCCACATTGCAAAAGGACAATGTGCCGTCAAGACGTTTAGATCTTTTGGTATCAGAAGAGTAGTATGAGTCAACATGTACTGTCTCAGCCGGCGAGCAGCCCATGCCAAAGCGTAGCAAGTTCTCTCAAGCAGTGAGTATTGGGTCTCACAGTCGGTAAACTTTTTGCTAAAGTAGTAAATAGCATGCTCTTTTCGGCCAGACTCGTCATGTTGACCCAGCACACCTTTTTGTATTATCCAGCATTTTTAAGTATGAGATCAACGGCCTTCCTGCAATTGGAGGTATCAGAATTGATGGCTTGGAGGTGATATGGCCCTCTCTTCTTGAAGCAGCAGTATAACAAACTCACCCGACACTTCGCAATCATCTTCACCTTCGTCTTTGGCTAAGTTGATCAGATTTTCAAAGTCATAACTGGCAGTAGCAGAGTCGTTTCCAGTGAGATCCAGAGTGGATGTAGATCATGATACGTGAGTGTGTGTAAAACAGTTGTTTTGCAATATATAATAAAAGAAAAACAAGGAGCGCAAAATTTGAAATGCAAGAAACGTCCAAATGCTTTTATTAATGATATATGAAAATGACACACATAAAGCCCTCACAAATGAAACCACAGTGCCCCGGGTAAGACATCGGTCCATAAAGTTTAAAACATTGTTTATTACATATTCAAAACAAAAGTTTCATTACTGGGTAACAAAAGTAATAGGGATGAAGTCCTTTGATGTCCAGTTGCTTGGTCCACCGTCGATCGTAGGATAGATCCAACTGTCGAATTCAGACTCTTCCACATCGTCTTCAATAGAATTCACTCCCGAGTTGCTAATGAACACAGGAGGTCTTCCGATTCGTGCATTCCGAACAGCCCTTTGAGCTTCTACAGTGAAACTCAAACCAAACTTGTTAGTCTTCTGTGTAAAATCAGGGAGTCGACCCCAATTTGCACACCCACCTTTCTCGACAACAGCCCGGGCATCCTTTAGGGAAGCCATCTTCATAGGAGAATCTTCAATCACAGTCTCAGCTGACGCCAGTGTCTGCGGAACCTCTTCAAAATGCTGAAATGGGGTCTCAATGAACTCCCCGTCCATCTCTACATATCGAAAAGAGTTGAGGTGGATCACCATGTACTCTTCCTCTCCCTGCACTATCATAATCTTTCCTTTGACCGGGTACTTCAGCTTCTGATGGAGTGTTGAGGTTACGGCCCCAGCTTTGTGGATCCATGGATGACCCAGCAAACAAGAATAAGATGGTCGAATGTCCATCACATAGAATGTAGAATTGAAAACCTGAGAACCAACCTTGATCGGAATATCAACTTCTCCATGCACCATTCTCCTAGACCCATCAAAGGCCCTGACAACAATGTTGCTTGGTTTCAGCTCCAACCCTTCACAGTCCAACCAGTCCAGAGCTTTCTTCGGTAAAACGTTCAATGAGGAATAAGTATCCACCAATACATGTGCAAGAGTAGTTCCCCTGCATTCAATGGAGACATGCAGGGCATCGTTGTGATTCTTCCCCTTAGCAGTCAAATCGGCGTCAGAGAAACCCAACCCATTATCAGCAGTTAAATTGGCCACGCAATCTGTAAACTGATCAGCTGATGTCTCTTGTGGTACGTGGGCAGTCTTCAAGAAGGTAATCAGATCCTTGGCATGGGCCTCTGAACATAACAATAGTGACAACATAGAAATCTTGGATGGGGTTTACCCCAACTGCTCAACTACATTGTAGTCACTCTTTTTAATGATCTTCAGGATCTCTTCCATCTATTGCTTAGAAGCTTCAACAGTAATTGTCTTCGGTGCCTCCGTCTGGGCAGGCACATCAGTGGTGATCCCTTTGCCCCGAGCGTCAGATGACCCGGCGACAGGGGTAAGAATAGGAACTAGAACAAGAATGGTAGCAGGTACACTGGCAGGTGTAATAACAACAGGTCTTCGACAGTTGGTGGAGAGATATGGGGCGAGAAAAGTCTTCCGCTGCGGGTGACTTTAGCAGGTCCAACAATATTGCTGACGTCAGTATCAGCATCCAACTCTTGCTTAACTCCATGAAAATAAACATCTGCCGCATAGTGCCAAGCGACAGCTTTATCAGAAGTATAGGGGATGGGCCCCAGAACAGTGATGATCACAGGTGCGATTCTTGGAACAGATGTAATTCTAACAGGCTTCCTCGAGGGAGCCTTGGAAGAATTGTCAAAAATGGTAATGATGGCAACTTCTTCAGAATGAATTATGCGAACAACAACCTTCTCAAATAGAATTTCTCTACTATCCATCAGGCGTTGGATACCTGATTTCAAAAGCGGACAACCGGTAGGTAGAACAGAACAGATACGGCAACCTTCGTCACAACCCGAAAATAAACCGGCTAGCAAAAGGTTCTTCTTGATAGTCATCAGAGGGGTAACAATGTCATCCATCGAAATCACAAACAAGTCATCTTCTATAGCATTCACTCCATGCTTGGGCATAAGAGCAGTCACCACATTAGGCCTCTCGGGCGCCTCAAACTCAATCTCCTTCGCATCAATTAAGTCCTGTATCTTATTCTTCAAAGTCCAGCAATCATTGATATTATGCCCCGGGCTATCAGAGTGATAAGCACAGCGGGCATTAGGGTTATACCTCGGTGATTTTGTATTTTGATTCTTTGGGGCTTCCTTTAGAATCACTAGATTGGTCTTCAGCAACTGTGGCAGAATCTGAGATAAGGTCATGCTGAGACGGGTGAATTACCTTTGAGGTCTCTCGTCCTTCTGTTGATTGTTGTGCTGAGGAGCACCAGCAGGCTTTGAAATAACAACCGCATTAACAGCTTGGCAGTGTTCAGGTTTATTCTGTCTTCTCGCACTGTAGACGGCACTGGACTCTTTCTTAAAAGGCTTCTTCTCGGTGCTTGATGAGGCACCCTTCTGTATCTTACCAGCCTTAATACCAGCCTCAATCCTTTCACCAGTCAAAATTAGCTCTGTAAACCCAGATGAAGAGCTTCCAATCAGATGGTTGAAAAATGGACCAGACAAGGTCCCCAAAAACATATCCACAAGCTCCCGATCAGCCAAGGGTGGTTGTACTCTTTCGGCGAGGTCTCTCCACTTCTGAGCATAATCTTTGAATCCTTCGCCCGTTCCCATTGACATACCCTGGAGTTGGGTACGCGTAGGAGCGAGGTCGGAGTTGTACTGATACTGCCTATAGAAAGCAGTAGCCAAATCTTCCCAACTGCGAATACTGGCTCCGTCCAACTGATAAAACCACTCAAGCTGAGTCCCTGAGAGATTGTCTTGAAAGAAATGGATCCATAGGTTTTTATCAGCGGTGTAAGGCTGAATCTTCCTTACATATGACCGGAGGTGCAGCTTCGGACAAGAAACTCCGTCATACTTAGCAAAGGCTGGTGCCTTGAATTTGTGGGGAATCACTACCCCAGATGATAGACCCAGATATCTGAAGTCCAGACCAGGCACCTTCTGAACTTCCATAGCACTCAACCGGTCTTCCAGTTGTTTGTATCTATCCTCAATAGGAGGATACTGTTCTTCGTCGAAGTCTGTCTCGTTGTCGGAGACCATAGGGCTAGGAGCCCTCCTTTCCTCTTGACTATCTTTCCCTCCAGATGAGGTGGTTAGATCAACTTCGTTCTGTAGCCTGTTCCCAAACCTGTGACCAGTGTTGAACAGGATGGTCCTCTTCTTCTTCTTCTTCTTCTTCTCTTTCAGAATCAGGGTCTTCAGGTCTTGCTGACCCTTTGCTAGATTCATGAACAACTCTTGAAATTGGGCATTCTGGGCCTGTATGGCCTTGATGGCTTGCTCAGTTGAAGGTTCAGCAGACATGATGAGTGCTGAAATAAACAGTGAAGAAGATAAGAGACCTGTAATGGGTACCTGTTATGGAGTGCATGGGATGAAATGCGTATGATTTATGATTTCAAAGACAATCAGGAGATTCAAATTTGTAAACCAGAAAGGAAACACACTTTATTAGATTAAACTTTGAAATTAAAATTGTTCAACTGATGCCATTAAGGCGTTACAAGAATTGGAAATACTGAAAAGTAAATAAAAACTCGAAAGGAAATCATCAAAGGCCCATAAATGCTCCCATGGTCTTTTCTTCTCAATGCGGACATAGTCATTCAGGATCCGCTCGTTCTCCAACTGCCTAGTCAACTTCTGGATCTTCTGCTCTTGCTCGTTGAACTTCTCTCGGTAAGAATCCCGTTCCTCTCTCAGCTGCATCCAAGACCTTTTCAGTGCCCCAATGTCAGTGGGCATATAAGGATGGAGGATGGTTGGAAGAACCCCTTCTTCATTAGCAACTTCAAGAGTGACAGGCCGGACGGTTTCATAAGGCATACCCAGCTTTTGGGCACGGGTACGGACCCATCTGAGATATGGCTCCATTGGCAGGGAAGTCTTTGGACCCAACTCGTGTGGATCAGAATGGTGAACTCTATCCCAAGCCCTTATGAATCTGCGACATTGCTCATCGCTATCCCCTTGAAAATCAAAGATGATGCTAGGAATTAACAACTCATGAGGTCCTTCTCTTATGGCTCTTCCAAACTGACGGAGAGCTAAGCACGGATTGTAAGAAATTCCTCCATAGGTTCCTATCAATGGAACATTAGGATACTCTCCACAGCGATCAATGATAGTCACCTCATCCATACCCTTGAGAGTCCAGATGATGTCATTATGCGAGAGAGACATAACCCTATAAGCCCAACCCATTCCTTCTTTGTTCTTCAGCACTAACTTGGGGAGGTGCAAAATAAACCACCTCGACAATAATAGAGCACAACACATCAAGGTTCCCCGCTTTCGGGAAGTACGAGCATAGAGCTGATGAAGGATGTCACTCAAGAGAGTGGGTACAGGGTTCTGAGAGATGAAGATCTTTACCGCATTAACATCAACAAAAGTGTCAGGATTCGGAAACAATACCAAGCCATATATTAGAAGAGCCAGAATATCCTCGAATGCCTTGAAGTCTAGACTATCCCAGAAATAATTAGCCTTACCAACCAAAAACTTAGTCAGAAAGCCCTTTGCTCCACTTCTAGTCTCCTAATTAGCCATTACCTCCTCTTTGGTCAAATGAAGGGCTGCAGCAATCTCTTCGGGCCTAAGAGTCTTCTCCCAACCAATAAACGGGGTCTCCTCCAGAACAGATATACCGAGCAGCTCAGAGAACTCTTCTAGGGTGGGAACCAGCTGATAGTCTTGAAAAGTAAAACAATGGTCTAGCGGGTCATAGAACTGGACTAGGACACTCATTATCTGCTCGTCCAATTTGGAGGTGACCAAACTGAGAAGAGAACCATGCCTCCTGATGAAGGAAGTAGTGTCAGGCATCTTGGCAACCAACTCTTTAAGCAAGGTGGGAACCTGAACAAAGTTGATCCGGATGGTATTCTTACGCATGGGCATCATGATGACCTACAAAACAGAACAAAGATGAATCCCTCCTGTCTTTGAAATAGGTTAGTCCAATGCAAGATGTATGCAATGTTATGATGTCATGATAATAAGCACACCACAAGTATCCACAAACAGCAAACATGGTAAAGGCACACAAGTCACACAGAGAGCCCTTGCATTTTAGGCTGGCAAGGAGCTTAGGTACTACCCTCTTTCAGTTTAGTTGGTTTAAACATGTCCTAAAATAGTAACCGGATTCTAGAGGATCTCAATATCACTGACTACCCTCAATCGGTCATAATTCTAGTTTAGCAACCTTTTCTTGCGACTGTAATCATCGCGAGAGTTTAGTCTCAATGAGTGTAGCATATTGCTACTGTTATATGGCCAAGTTGGTCAATTTAAAGGTTCTAAGGTCAGTTGGTGCTTAATGACCCCTTAGAAGACCCATATTCTCCTCGTTCCAACACAAGGGATATCGGTACAGACTAAAGTGCCACACCAACATAGCTACTGCTTCAACCGTGTCGGTCTACGCCGAACAATTCCCTCACAGTTTATTGCTACTTACCTAAAGGGTATCCCCAGATCTGGGTTAGGAACTATAGAACTCCGATACAAGCCCACAAATATAAAGCATACAAAGCATACAATTGAAAACAACAATGATCTAATCCTAAGGTACACCCCTCTTATTAATATCCCCAGCAGAGTCGCCAGTTCTGTGATACGGTGGGAAAGAACTAACTGTTTTTAGAATGCTGGTTCGTGTTTTGCGTTTGTTTTTGAAAAATGTCGCGGTAAGCAAGAGTCGCCATCGTCTTTTATTTTATCCAACAAGGAAAGGAAAAAAGCACAGAAAAATTCCTTTTTTCGAGATGTTTCTCGGGTCCGGGGGGTAGATTATAGAAAGGGAATGTGTTAGAACCCTTTCTATCTTTGGTTATCCACGGGCTCTTAGGTACTTTCTCAAAGTGTTTTCAAAATTTGCTTTTCTTTGTGTTTGTGGGTTTGAAAGAAGTCTTTTTGTTTGAAAGGAGTGTAAGTGCGAAAAGTTTTGTTTTGTTTTGATTGGAGCAAGTACTTAAGAACCATCTGCCTATTCGAAAAAGGAATCAATCTGTACTAATTTCCTTTAGACAATGCTATCCCACTATTGATGAGTAGGTAGCATCGTCGTTGGAGTTTTAAGGGTCAATTCGATTAAGGACGTGTGGTCACTAAAGCAATGTTAGGACGCCTTAGCGGTAACCCTAATGTCTTAGATCATTTTATCCGAGGCAACCGTTTCGAGGAAACTTATGATCTTTGGACAAGAGGGCGACCTCTAAAACTTCATATACTCAATGACCACGTTCGAAGGCAACCAAGTGAGGTGTACCCTAAGAGTGCGCATGTGCGAGTGTATTGTTTCGGTTAATTTATCTTTGTACATGTCATGGGTGAGCTATGTTGATTTTAAGTTCATACATTTGATCTTGTCATGCATTCCCTATTATCAAACATCTAACAGTTAATAGTTGTGGAATTTAAATTGCGGAAATTAAATCTAAATTATTACAAGGCGTCGGGTATTTACATCGCCAAAAACAACCCTTGAAATTAAAATGCGAAAAATAAAATAAAGTGATAAAATAATTCAATGTCCTATTTAAAGCTATTACATTCCGGAAGCAATTACAATATTTGGTAAAATGGATCGCGTGCGAGAAATTAAAACGGCGCGCTTTTTAGGGTTTTGACCCCTTTTTTGAAAGAAAGCATGTTTTTGTTATTTTTTGAATTAGAAAGACATTAAATTAGGTCAAAATTAATTAATTAATTAATTAAATATTTTTGGATTTTTGAGTATTTAAGGAAATAAAATAAAATTGGTCAAAGTTAATAAAACCTAATATTCTATATTAATTTTAATTATTGCGAAAAAATATTAAAAGGTAAACCTATTTAAAACTAAATTAATTAAGTTAGTATTTATTTACAAAAATAAAGTTGAATTTAATTTTAGTAAATAAAATAATATTTTTTTGTATTTTTGATTTTATGAGAAAAAATTATTAATTGGTTAATTAACAATAAAAATAATAAAACAATTCAAATAAAAGAAATATAAAAGAGAAAAGAAATAACCCAATGGGGGGTGTTGGGCCCAGATTGAAGGTGAGAGTAGCATTTTCAAGGCCCAACAGGCGCTGGCTTGGGCTGACTTTTGCAATTCTCCATGGCACGTTGACTAGGGTGTAGGATGGACTTCTCATTTCGGCCACCAGATCTGGCTTGGAGGCCATCTGGCGTTGATTGCATGAGGGAGCATGGTGTGCTACGCTATTGGCTTTGCACTGGATCACCTGTAAATAAAATGCAACAAATATATGGGGGACCTGGGATTCAAACCCAGGTCCCATGAGACTTTGAACTAACACGCTTGCCACTGGACCACTGTACCCTTTTTGTTAGTGGAATAGGTAAGAATTAATATATGGAAAACAAACAATTATGCCTGAAATAAAAAAATAAGCGCGAATATTCAAAATCATCCAATCAGGGGAAGGCACGTATTCGTCTTCTTCAACAAAACCTGGTTTCCTTACCTGCGGATTTTTATCCGCAGCAAAATCCCTAGGTTCGTCCTAAAATTAATTCTAGGTTGTAGAAATGCAATCCAAGGCCATGGTTCGCTTCGTCTCTCCTTCCTGAGCATGTTTATACCCATTATTTGTCCCAATTTTTCCTGTAAAGCAAACGCCTAAAAACAAGAAACAAAAACCCTAGGTTCGGGTGTTACATTACAGGCCATAAAAACGAAATCGAATATTGCAGAAAGCTTAGAAATCACACAAGGATCATAACCATGCCAATAATTTGTCAAAAAAATGCAAGAATGAGAGGTTGAAATTTCGTGTACAGGGGTATGTACAAGGAGACTTACAGCGCGATTCAGGGAGGGAGAAGGCTTGATTTTGATTCCAATAGCTTCAGTGGACGTCAAGCAAGAAGTCTACGTTGAGTCTTTGTGTTGAAAATGTCTCTAACCAAGATTTCAGTTCCAAGCTTTTTTGAGTTTTTTCCAAGTTTTGTATTGCAGTATGTGCAGCCTCTTGGTTATGTATTTCGTGTCTTTTTTTGTACAAGTATCAAGCAATGCATTAGGTTAAGAATTGGGCTTTGAATCCATGAGCATTGATGATTTAAGATTTGCTTTGATCCTCCATGAACAAGCTTCCAAATTTGTCAAAAAAATCCAATATTTGTTCATGATATGCCTTGATTCGAATTTGATCATGTCCATAATGATATTTGAAAGTTGTATCAATCAAAAAGATCCTATTTCATCAATATTTGGATTTTATTTTGATTTAAATTGATTTAAAATGAATTAAATTAATAAAAATCAAATAAAATAGAAAAATTAATGAATGGACATAAAACTGAAGATAGGACACGTGTGTGGTGTGACAAGATCAAATCAAGTGGAAAAAAGTGGGGCCTTTTGACAAAATTTGAAGTTTTGGGGATAGTTGACTTTTGGCAATTTTGGAAAAATGCCCAACTTCAACAATGCATAACTTCTTAAACTTTGCACTTTTCGAGGTGTTCTTGGACTTTTTAGAAACCTTGAGATGTCCTATAACCAACCCTTTTGGTCTCATATCATTTTGATATTCCATTCTCAAGTTATAAGCTTTGGAAAAAAAAGGTGTTTTTGTTGACTTTCAAAAATGACCTATAATGTCCAAATTTGTAACTTCTTGTGAGTGCATTTCTTGATCTTGGGGTGTGAAGATGGATTGTAGGAAATTGCATCCTCTTAAAAATGAGCTTTGGATGGGTCATTTCTAAAAAAGTATGAGAAATTTATTCTTGGTCAAAGTTGAGTTGACTTTTCCTGCAAAACCCTAATTTAGTAACTTTTAAATCTTGATGAATTTTGAGCAATCTTTGATGAATCATGATCAAACCTTGATCAAATGATGAAATATCCTTCAAAATGAGAATGTTGACAAAAAATCTTGAGGTTTGACTATTTGTAGGTCACAGTTGACTTTTGCCCTAGCACAGTCGATTTTTGGACCTCTTGAGCAATTGACTGACCAAACTTCCTCTGCAAGGATTGAAATTTGACATGGATGAACTTGAGAACATATTAGGACATTGGGGAGAACTTGAGGTAATTTGGATGTAAGGACCTTGATGCAACACAAAACGCTAATTTTGAATTGATTGCCTTAGGAGATGATTTGACTGTCCAACTCTTGAGCAATCTTGAGCAACTTGGAGATTATTTTTGCAAGGTCTTGAGAAATATGGGAGGGAAAATTTTTGGGTACAACAATCATCAATAAAGCATTAGACATTTTCTTGCATTACAAATTTTTACGCTCTTTGTTTTTCTTTTCTATCTCGCACTTTATCAGAGCAGCTATTGTCTTACACACACACTCACATATCATAATGCAGATCCACATCCACTTTGGATCCCGTTGATAACGACTCTTCTATTTCTAGTTATGACTTTGAAAATATGATCAACCAAGCCGAGGACGAAGGAGAGGATGATTGTGAAGTGCCCGGGGAACTTGCTAGACTGTTACTACAGGAAGAGAGGGCCATACAGCCTCATGAAGAGCCAGTGGAATAAGTAAATTTGGGTACAGAGGAAGACAAGAAAGAGGTCAAGATAGGTGCAAATCTGGAGCCTATTGTCAAGCAGTGGTTGATACAGATGTTATGCGACTATGTTGAGATCTTTGTTTGGTCTTATGAAGATATGCCTGGTTTAGACACTGATATTGTGGTACACCGCCTGCCAACTAAAGAAGACTGTCCTCCGGTAAAGAAGAAGGTTCGCCGTATACGCCCAGAGATGTCTGAGAAAATCAAAGCTGAGGTCATGAAACAGTTTGACGCCGGATTTCTAGTTGTTACTTCTTACCCACAGTGGGTTGCCAACGTGGTTCTGGTGCCTAAGAAGGATGGTAAGGTACGGATGTGTGTGGACTTTAGAGATCTGAACAGGGCGAGCCCCAAAGACGATTTCCCACTGCCTCACATCGATTTTCTGGTCGACAACACCGCGCAGCATAAGGTCTTCTCCTTTATAGATGTTTTTTCTGGTTACAATCAGATTAAGATGGCTCCCGAGGACATGGAGAAGACAACTTTCGTTACAGAGTGGGGCACCTTCTGTTACAAGGTAATGCCTTTCGGGTTGAAGAATGCTGGGGCAACTTATCAGCGTGCCATGGTCGCTTTGTTCCACGACATGATTCACCATGAGATCGAGGTTTATGTTGATGACATGATAGCAAGGTCCCAGAATGAGGAAGATCACCTTTACCATCTCCAGAAACTGTTCGACAGGCTGAAGATGTACAAGCTGAGATTAAACCCGAACAAGTGCACCTTCGGGGTAAGGTCTGGTAAGCTGTTGGGTTTCGTCGTTAGTGATAAAGGTATTCAAGTAGATCCTGCAAAGGTAAAGGCTATACAGGAGATGCCGGCTCCCAGCATAGAAAAGGAAATTAGAGGCTTTTTGGGACGTCTGAACTACACCGCCTGATTCATTTCACATCTGACTGCTACTTGTGAGCCAATCTTCAAGTTGCTGAAGAAAGATCAAGTGGTAAAATGGAATGATGAATGTCAGACCGCTTTCTAAAGGATCAAAGAATATCTTCAAGAACCGCCAATTCTGATGCCTCCAGTTGAAGGAAGACCTTTGATCTTCTACTTAATTGTGCTGGATAATTCAATGGGGTGCGTGATGGGGCAGCATGACGAGTCTGGCCGAAAAGAGCATGCTATTTACTACCTTAGCAAAAAATTTACCAACTGTGAGACCCGATACTCACTGCTCGAGAAAACTTGCTGCGCTTTGGCATGGGCTGCTCTCCGGCTGAGATAGTATATGCTGACTCACACTACCCTATTGATATCAAAGATGGACCCAATTAAGTATATCCTCGAAAAGCCTGCCTTGTTCGGAAGAATAGCAAGATGGAAGATGATCTTAACTGAGTATGACATCCAATACACAACCCAAAAAGCAATCAAAGGGAGTGTATTGGAAGATCATTTGGAGCATCAGGCCGTGGATGATTACCAATCCATGAATTTCGAGTTCCCTGATGAGAACATCATGTTGGTGACCGACTGTGAAGAACCTGGACCGGATGAAGGACCTGAGGAAGGATCCCAATGGTCTATGTATTTTGATGGAGCCTCAAACGCGTTGGGTAATAGAACTGGCGCCATGATCATATCTCCTGAGGGCTGTCATACTCCGTTCACGGGCCGATTATGTTTTAACTGCACTAACAATATGGCGGAGTATGAAGCGTGCATCCTGGGCCTTCAAGCAGCTATTGACTTGAGGATTAAGTTCTTGAGTGTATTCGGAGATTATGTTCTAGTGATCAGTTAGATCAAAGGCGAGTGGGATATGAAGCACCCAAATCTTATTCCTTACAAAGAATATGTACTGACATTGCTTCCGCACTTTGAGGAGATAACCTTTGAACACTTCCCGAGAGAAGAGAATCAGTTAGTGGACGCGCTAGCTACCATGTCTTCTATGTTCAAGGTCAGGTGGGACAATGAAGCTCCCCAGATTACCATCGGGAGGTTGGACGGACCTGCACATTATTGTGACATCGAGACTGAAGAGGTAGTAGATAAACCCTGGTTTCATGAGGTAAAGAGGTATCTTGAGGCTCAGGAATACCCCGAGGGTGCATCTGTTAATGATAAGAAGTTCTTGAGAAGGTTCGCTGCGAAGTTCTTCATTAGCAACGGGATTCTTTATAAGCGTAACCATGATTCAACCTTACTGCGGTGTGTAGACAAAAGCGAGGCGAAAAGGATCATGGCAAAATCACATGAAGGTACCTTCGGGACTCATTCCAGTGGACATACCATGGCAAAGAAGATCCTACGGGCTGGATATTATTGGTCTACTATGGAAGCCGATTGTTATCAGCACTCTCGGACCTGTCATAAATGCCAAGTCTATGCTGATAAGGTGCATGTACCTCCAGTTCCACTGAATGTCTTGACAGCTCCATGGCCCTTTGCAATGTGGGGCATCGATATAATCGGCGAGATCAGACCTACTGCGTCTAACAGGCATCGTTTCATTCTGGTAGCTATTGATTATTTCACGAAGTGGGTTGAGGCAGCTTCTTTTGCTACAGTAACCAAGAACGTCATGGTGCGGTTCATCCGACACAATCTGATATGTCGATACGGTGTACCAGAGAGGATTATTACGGACAATGGTAAAAATCTCAACAATACGATGATCACCGAGCTCTGCAAATAGTTCAAGATACAACATCATAACTCTTCTCCCTACCGGACGAAGATGAATGGGGCTGTTGAAGCGGCTAATAAGAACATCAAGAAGATTGTGCAGAAGATGACAGTGACCTACAAAGACTGGCATGAGAAGTTACCATTCGCTCTTCATGGGTATCGCACCTCAGCATGGACATCAACAGGGGCAACACCCTATTCTCTGGTGTATGGCATGGAGGCATTCTTACCCATCGAAGTCCAGATACCCTCTCTCCGGATTATGAAGGATACAGGTTTGAACGAAGATGACTGGATCCAAACCCGACTTGATCAACTGAATTTAATCGACAAGAAGAGACTTACTACTATTTGTCATGGTCAGACGTATCAAAAGCGAATGATCAAGGCTTTTAACAAGAAAGTCAAACGACAGGAATATCAAGTCGGGGATCTGGTGATCAAGCGCATCATACTGATGCAAGGTGATCCCAGGGGAAAATGGTCCCCTACGTACGAAGGGCCATTTGTGGTTAAGAACATTTTCTCGGGAGGAGCTATGATTCTAACCACCATGGACGGTGACGACCTTCCTCACCCCGTCAATGCAGACATAGTGAAAAGATACTACGCCTAATCAAAGACCCGCTAGGTTGACTGGCCTAGGAAAAAATAAGGGCTTCCCGGCGAACCAAAAGGGTTCGGGAAAAAGTAAGGGATGAAAATAAAAAAAATGTACACCCGGCAAGTCGAAAACCTGAAAAGGCGGCTTGGGCAAAAAAGGGTATCCCGGTGGACTGAAAACCCAAAAGGGCGGTCCAGGCAAAAATTAGGGATTGAAGCGTAACACTATGTCTCATTGGACCATCTTGCAACCAGACTTCGGTATCGACTATCAAGCTCGGACGGTGCTGATCAATCTGATTTACCTTCAACCAAGTAGCAAAGTGATGAGACGCTCGAAGATATAAAGGCAATAGCAGAGTTGGAACCCAGTGGGATTATTTCACATAACTGTTTTTCTTTCTTTTACACAAATTGTATAAATTCTGTTCTTTCGGCGGCGTTCTCTTACTAGGACGTCAGCCTCTTGTACAAAACGCCTATTACAGGCTAACTTCAAGAATCAATACAATTCATTTTACAATAAATTTCAAATTTGTTTTTCTTTTTCTGTTTTGTTTTGCAAGAACGTCCAATGATGCATTTTTTATATATGCATTTGAAAATAATTATTGCTCATAAATATTTGCATACAAAACAAAAGACAATTACTCGTAATTCCAGGAACAGAGGCAAACAAGAAATGTCCAAACCTTACGGTTGCTCTGTCCACCAGGTACAGGGATAGAGCCAGCTTGAGAAAATGACTAAAGGCACATACACTCCCCGACAGAGTAGGAAGTATCTGAAGACAATGGTGTTAGCTCTCCCCAACCGAAGTTCATAATCGTGAATAAGTCGGCAAAGTTCTCCCCAAGCAGAGTTTATCTATCACCAATAATAGAAGATTATCCTCAGTGGAGTTTATTTCTTCCACAGACAGAAATTCAATCCCCGACAAAATTCATCATCACCAGCAACGATAATTCATCCCCAGCTGAGGTTATTTCTCCAAATCGACAGATCTTCTGACAGAGTACCTCTTCCCCGTAGAGTCATTTTCTTGCTAATTTATTCTCAAATAATCTTCGGTCGTTACCCCCAGCGAGCGTGAAGAACTCAACTCTTTGTACTCTCCAACAGCAGTTCGTGATTTATTTCCCCCAGCTAGAGAACATCACGAAAAAACATCACATATCCATACATCATGGCATGCGCATACACATCATACAACACAATCTCATTTATTCTGAGAGCATAATTACTTGATACATGTCATACATCATAATATTACATACGACTAACTCTTTACCTTTCAGGGAAAGATACAATCAAATTCTCACAAGTTTTCTCTAGTTCAGTCAAATTGATGCTAAGATTTCTATTCCATTTCAAGCTATGAAGCCCGGATCCGACCGGATGATATCTTGATTTCTCCATCATACTGTGAAGCCCGGAGAACGATCGGATAACAGTACCAAAATACTACGAAGCCTGGAATCGACCAGATAGTGGTATATCTTAAATGCAAGTTATGAAGCCCGGATTCGACCGGAAAATAGTTGAATCCCCAGAAAAATACTATGAAGCCTGGGAATCGACCAGATAGCAGTACAAAACACCATGAAGCCTGGAGTCGACCAGATAGTGGTATATCATAAACACAAGCGGTGAAGCCCGGAAATCCACCGGAAAACAGCTTAACAAGGTATTGTGAAGCCTGAAAATTGACCAGATAGCAGTACAGGACACCATGAAGCCTGGATTCGACCAGATAATGGTATAAGACACCATGAAGCCTGGAGCACGACCAGATAGCCGCAAAAGACACAGAAGCCTGGAAATTGACCAGATAGCAGTACAGGACACCATGAAGCCTGGATTCAACCAGATAATGGTATAAGACACCGTGAAGCCTGGAGCACGACCAGATAGCGGAAAAAGACACTGAAGCCTGGGACTACGACCAGATAACAGTAAGGGACACTATGAAGCTTAGATTTCGACCAAATAGCAGTATACCCGACCAATTGCTATGAAGCCCGAAAGTCGACCGGATATTAGTAGGCCTTAAAATCAAATGGAAGCCCGGATGCAACCGGATAACCACTTGATTTCTTCTGAAGCCTGGAACACGACCATATAAGAAGTAAGAAGTTGCGAAGCCTGGATTACGACCAGATAGCGGAAAAGGATTGAAGCCTGGAATCGACCAGATAACAGTAAGGGACACTGTGAAGCTTGGATTTCGACCAAATAGCAGTCTACCCGGCCAATTGCTATAAAGCCCAGAAATCGACCGGATATTAGTATGCCTTAAATTCAAGTTGAAGCCCGGATGCGACCGGATAACAATGTAATTCCTTCTGAATCCTGGAGTACGACTAGATAAGAATTGAGAAACTGTAAATCCTGGAGCACGACCAGATGGCAGTCGGTCTTATTTTCCTCAGCAAATCACTGTAAAGCCTAGAACACGACCAGATAGCAGTTCATTTTCACCTCCCCGACTAAGAGATGATTCCCCAATAGAATAACGGACGACTGAAGCTCCTAAAATTCTATTTCTCTCAAGACATAGACCAGCATTCCCCAGTGAAATCCTCCTCAACAACAGGTATACGGGCTCTCGCAAAGGAATCTCTTATGCGATCGACACTTCTTATGATGGCATCTTTAAGCCCATCCTCCATCATCAATCTCCAAATGGCATCTATAAGCCCATTCCCTAAATTGCAAGGCCAGTACCACTTCATGCGAGTGCAAATTTCTGGGCACTCTAGTGTTCAATCATCTTCCACCTTCGGATCACGAAAGGCAAGCAAGCCAATCTACATCCTCAGGTTTAAGAAGATTGAACAGGGGAAGCTGTTGTACCCCAAAATTTTCCCTCCCATATTTCTAAATACATTTCAAGTAAGGTCTTAAAATTTCCCAAAGAAGTCCAAGAGTTGACCAGACAAACTCTCTCCTAAAGGCAGTCTACCTCAAATTAGGGTTTTATTTTGCATCAAGATGTTTGAGTCCAAAGGGTCCCAAATCCTCACTATTGTCCTAATATGTTCTCAAGATCATCCATGCCAAGTTTAAAGCCTTGCAGAGGAAGTTTACTCAGTCAATTGCTCAAAGGCCTGAAAATCGACTATGTTAGGGCAAAAGTCAACTATGGCCCACATACAATCAAAGTTCAATATTTTTGGTCAACATTCTCATTTTGAAGTATTATTCATCATTTGATCAAGGGTTGATCATTATTCCTCAAGGATTGCTCACAATTCATCAAATCCCAAAAGTTGCTAAATTAGGGTTTTGTAGGAAAAGTCAACTCAACTTTGACCAAGCATAACTTTCTCATACTCTTTAAAGAATGACCCATCCAAAGCTCATTTTGAAGAGGATGCAATACCCTACAATTCATCTTCATCTTCCAAGTTAAAAATATGCACTCACAAGAAGATATAAATTTGGACATTATAGGTCATTTTGAAAAGTCAACAAAAACACCTTTTTTGTCAAAGCTTCATACATGAACATGGAAGACACAATTGAGATGAGACCAAAAGGGTTGCTTACAGGACATCTTAAACTTTCTAAAAAGTCCAAGAACACATCTCTAGGGTCAAAATTGAAGGCGTTATGCATTGGTGAAGTTGACCCTTTTTGCAAAATTGGCAAAAGTCAAAAGTGGCCAAAATTGTAATTTTTGTCAAATGGGCCCAACTTTTTGTGCTTGCATTGAGTTTGTAACATGACCCACGACCCATGATCCTTCCCACTTGTTGTTTATCTTATTTTTATCATTTGTTTTGATTTTTATTTCAATTAAATTAAATAAAATCAAAATAAAATCATGAAAATATCAAAACTAATCAAAGCTTGAGATTTTGTGCATGTTTAAGCCTCTTATACAACTGGAAAGGAAATCAAATCATGCAAGATTCATTAGGACATAAAAAGATTGGATTTGGCTTGATTTGGAAAGATTTACATAAGAATCAAATCACGATTCAATCATCTTATGATACGGTGGGAGAACTGACTATGGTTTTGCGTTTGTTTTCGCAAATGTTTCGGTTGAGCAAGAGTCGCCACCGACTTTTTATTTTATCCTAAGGAAAGGTTTAAAAAGCACAGCAAAAACCTTTGAGATATTTTCTTGGGTTCGGGGAGTAGATTATAGAAAGGGAAGGTATTAGCACCCTTTCTATCCATGGTTATCCATGGGCTCTTAGGTACTTGCTTAGATCAACTTGCCTTGGTTTTCAATTGTTTAAAATGGTGCTTTGTGTGTTTTTGAAAATGTTTTGAAAAAGATGCCTTGTCTAGGCTACCCTTGTAACAATTCTTTACTCGAATGTTTTACAAAAGGTGTTTGTCTTTTTGAAAAGATGTTTCAAAGTTTTTTGAAAGTTTGTTTTGAAAGTGTTTGTGAAGTGTGGTTTGAAAAATAGGCAAGTGTTTTTGTTTTGCAAGTTGACAAGTACTTAAGAGCCATCTACCCTAAAGTTCTCAAAGATTTTTGCTATGTTTTAACCCTTTTAACAATTTTGTTCCACCATTGAATTTGGTGGACAATCTTGTGTTAGGATGTGAAAGGGACGGGCGCGGGTCATCGTTTAGACCATAATTGCAATGGTGCCAAGTATCTTTGGGCAATTTTCCTTTAAGGGACTTGATCATTTTTTAGGCAACTTTTCGAAAGCGTCATCGAGGGACTTATGATCATTTGAATTTGTATTTGTTTTGCCCAAAGAGACCTAACATGCAATATGGCCCATTTATTAAAGGCAACAAGTGGAATACCCTAGGGGTGCAAGTGTGATATGTGTTATCCATTTTCATGCTTTGATTATCTTGAAATTAGGTCAAACTATTTGTTGTTTTTATTTGCATACAAACCCTAATTCTAACATGGCATAATTAGAAAGCATTTAAAATGAGAAAAATAAAGTTCTTAACTATTACAACACAATATATGGGAAGGGGGGTACAAATGTTCAAATGGGGGGATTTGACAAGGAATTTAAACCTAGCTATTACATCAATTTGGAATTATTTACAAGATATTTAATTGCACAAATTAAATGGAAATAAAATAAATATGCAAGATGCAAAAATGTTTTTTATGTGTATGAAAAAGAGTATTTTTATATGTCAAAATAAAAAAAATAAAAAATATTATTTTTTGGAGTTTTTTATGTTTAGGGTAAAACCCTAATTTTATTAAGTAAAAGGTATTATTTATTTAATGTGTACAATGTTCATTTATTATATACGAAATAAAATAAAAATGAAGTATATTTATAAAAAGGTATTTTTAATGTCAAATATTAACAAAATAAAAATGTATATATTGTTGTATTATTTACTAAATATTCTAATAAATATATATATATATATATATATATATATATATATATATATATATATATATATATATATATATATATATATATATATATATATATATATATATATATATATATATATATATATATATATATATATATATATATATATATATATATATATATATATATATATATATATATATATATATATATATATATATATATATATATATATATATATATTTGTATTAATTTCTAAATATGTATTATATATACAAAAATAATAATATTTAATATTTATAAAAAAAGTATATTTTATATAAAATATTTTCAGACGATAAAATAAAATAAAAATTAGAAAACAAATGTGTTTGCATTATTTTTGGTATTTTTATTTAAAAGTATGTTTATATATTTATTTATGCACAAATACTAAAAGAAACCAAATAAATGCCTAATAAATTCAAAAATGGTGAGAAAAATATTTTTTATATTTTTAATATTATTAGCAAAAATAAATAAGTCAGAATAAAAAAGGAAAAGTCAAAAAATCGTTAAAATAAGCAAAATGGGCTCAGGGGGTGTAAAAGCAAAAATGGTGTGTAAACAGAAATGGAAAATCAAGCCCAGCCCACTAAGTCTTTCTTCAACCTCTGGCCAGAAACAATGTCAAAACGCGCGCTTTGTTCACTGATTCAAACATCCTGATTCCTGGCTTTTTAATGAAAACTCACAACATCAAAAATGTTCAGCATCAAACAACGAATCCATACATACCAAAAACTTGATCTAACTCTCAAAAATGAGAGAGAATTTCTCCATTCCCAAATCTTAACCTAACTTTTTATCAATATTCAGACCTTAAATTCTCACAGCATATGCAAAATAAATGAAAAGTAAAGGTATGTACAGTTTCAAGGGCATGAGTAGAACACTTCTTATTCACAAACTTAGAGCTAATGATGTCTACATTGAGAGATAGGAGTTCAAGAATATACCTGTTCAGTTGAAGTTGTATCTGATGATGGAGGTATTTTCAAAGCAAGGTGATGATTGGTACAGCTTCCTTGATGTCCAGGGATGCTATTCCAAGCTTTACTTTGTCTTGAAACCTTTTGAATCGTGCTATGGAACTTCAGCTGCAAAACAAGAAAATGAAAATGGTGATGTTGCCTGGGAGTGTTACAGGTCGTGTTTGAGGTTTGGATTAGCTTCAAGGGATGTTATGGGATGTGTTTGACAAGTTTTTAGCAAGAATGCATGGAAGGTTTGAGCTATGGAACTCAAACTGCAGCAGATGCTCTGTTTGGGCAGTTTGAGGGTGATTCTGGGAATGAGAGGGTATTAGGGATGCTAGGCTCGTGTTTCAGCTTAGGATGGATGTTTAGAAAGTGTACAAAGTTTTTGCTTAAGCTTCTTTGTGCTGAGATGAAAGTTATGTTATGTTATGCTAGCTTTCTTCAACTTTAAGCAACAAATGTCCAAGTTGGTTTTTAGACAGGTAGAGGCCCCCCTAATGTGCTGCAAACCTTGGCATTGATCAGTGTAATTAGTTCCTAAACTTGTGCCAAGGGGATTTGAACTGTACTTCTTGGATTTGCATATTGACATAAAGTTCACTTTTGCAAAAGTGGATATAATGCTTTTTCTAATTTGGGATTAAACCTCTATGCAATGCTTGAACACATAAAATATGGTCTTGGCACAATGAGTTTGCATTAAATTTATGAGTGTAAAAGAGATTTAGGGCCTGTAATCAAGGAATGCATGCTGATTTGAAAATTGCCTAAGTGTATGAACATGGAAATTGGCCATAACAAAAGTGAGTTTTTCCCATATTGCAAAATTTGATTCTCTCAAACCATGAAGTTGTTTGATGAGTTCTTGGACATTTTGGAAAGATTGTAATGTGTACTACAATCCATCTTTGAAATGCAAATTTAAATTCCAAGTGGAAGTATGTGAAAAATGGTCTTGAAGTTAGGCAAAAATCCTGCCTAAAATAGGTCAAATTTTCTCTAAGTTAAGAATGGTTTGGTACCCTTGTTCCAAATATTGTAACTTGAGATACAAGCCTCTTTTTGGAAAACTTTGTGAATAAAAGTTGTAGAATATGCAATAGGCTACAACTTTCATGTTTTGACTTTTGCTTGAATCCAAATGAATCTTGATGAGAAAGTGGGGCAAAGTTAGGAAAAAATTAGGGTTTTTCATAACTTAGAAAAATTCTAAGTTATGAAAAATCTTCATTTCAAACCCTAATTTGCAATTCTTGATTTCTTGATAAACAAGTTTCATGATTTGGCATGTTTTGATGAAAAATGAATCTTGACACTTGATTTTGACCAAAAAGTCAAAGTTTGACTTTTCAGTATATAGTCAAAATTGATCAATTGACTGGGAAATTCAACTGTCAATCTTGTGCACTTGGGATCTTTTGAACTTGTTGAGCATGTAAAGACAATTCCATGGGGTCCTTGAGTCCATATGTGAGCTTGGTTTGCCATTGGCTAGGTCAAACAGTCAAAAATTGCCTTTGTGCAATCAAAACCTTAAAAATGACCATTTTGCCCTTTTGGTGATCTGATCAAATTTCTTGTGGAATTGTGATCCAAACTTGATCAAATGGTCCATGTGAGTTCATAATGTTGATGTGGGTCAATTTTTATGAGATTTGACTGTCAATTGGCCACAGTTGACATTTTTCCCAATACAGTTGATTTCTAGGTCAACTGTCCAATTGACTGGGCAAAATTTGGAATCAAGACTTGAAACTTGGTATGGATAAACTTGGGAGTCCAATATGAAGCATGAAAGTCATCTTAGGCATTTTAGGTCAAAACATCTTTGTGCAAACACAAACCCTAATTTGGGTCAATAGTGCAAGGAGAAGTCTTGAGCAGAGGAAACCCTAACTGGATCTTGAGCTCCAAGGGCTTTGTGATGAGAAATTGTTGAGAAATGGGAGGGCAAATTTTGGGGTACAACAGTTGCCCCTGTTCAATCTTCTTGAACCTGAAGAGTTAGATTGGCAAGTTTGCCTTTCGCGACTCGAGGGTAAAAGGAGATTGGACACTAGAGTGCCCTTAAATTTGCACTCGTCAAAGCAATGGATGCGGGAATGGGCTTAGAGATGCCATTTGGAGATGGGCTTAACGATGTCATCTGGAGATGGGCTTAAAGATGCCATCTGGAAGGGTGACAGAATCTTGTCGGGGATGGGCTTAAAGATGCCATCTGGAATGAGTATCAGAAAGGTGTCCATGCTGTGGACCACATCTGAATTGGGGGTCTGAATAAGCAATAGATTGACATATGTGTCTGGAGAATCCGTAAACTGTTTTCAGAGGTTGAGAAGAGTCTGAACAAGCGATAGATTAACATCCGTTGTTGGGAAGAATCCATAAGCTGTTTTCAGAAGTTGCATCTGAACAAGTTGATAGATTAACATCCGTTGTTGGGAAGAATCCATAAACTGTTTTCAGAAGTCTGGAGAAGAATCTGAACAAGCGATAGGTTAACATCCGTTACTTGGAGAACCTGTGAACTGTTTTCAGAAATCTTGAAGTTGAATAAGCAATAGAGCAGCATCCGTTGTTGGGAAGCGTCCGTAAACTGTTTTCAGAAGTTGCATCTGAACAAGTTGATAGATTAACATCCGTTGTTGGGAAGAATCCATAAACTATTTTCAGAAGTCTGGAGAAGAATCTGAACAAGCGATAGGTTAACATCCGTTACTTGGAGAACCCGTGAACTGTCTTCAGAAATCTTAAAGTTGAATAAGCAATAGAGCAGCATCCGTTGTTGGGAAGCGTCCATTAACTATTTTCAAAAGTGTCTCGGAAGATAAAGATTTTTTGTCTGTCGACTTATCTTACCTGAAAAGGTAAAGAGTTAGTTATATGCAATGTCATGATGCATGATATAATGTATGTTATATGATATGAATGTAAATGAATGTGCATGTAAGCTGGAGAGTTGTCTTGCAAAGGATAGATGAATCCGAGATGGCTGAAGATAAAAGCATCTTGACTGCTGCCGGGAAGAATAATTCCTGGCTGTTGCTGGGGAATAAGGAGCTTGGGTTGTATACCAATCTTCCGGGGGAATCCCTGTCTTGAGGAGATCTTCATTGGAGAATCTTGAATATACAATGAGGAACTGAAAATTGAAAGTCTGCAGATTTGCTTGGGGAATATCAGACCTTCAACCAATGAGGGGCCTTAGAACCACTTGCGGGGACTTGGAATTTCCTTGGTGACTTGCAGGGTAAGAGAAATTCTGATGATGTCTACTGGGGATTTTAGAACCTGGTAGACTTAAGCTGGGGAGATAAGACTGAGAATCTCTAGTCTAATGAGAAGCATTTTTGTGGGGAAAAGGTTCACTAGTCTGGCTCCGCTGGGGATTGATAGTTTGAAGTTTCAGCTCTGCTGGGGATACTGAAACTTAAACTCTGAGGGGAATTGAGTTCTGGAGGATTCTCTGGCTGGGGATAACAAAGATAAACTCCTCTGGGGATTGTATTGCTAAGTCATGTTGGGGAACTCTGATGAACTCCGCTGGGGATAGGAAGAATTTTGCCGAGTGCGATCTTCCGTGGCAATAAGCTGAGGAGAACCCAGTTATAAGCCCTTATGAGGAATAATTTTGAATAAAGCTCGGGAGAGACATTCGTACTCTGCAGGGGATAAGCTTCCAGAATCTACTGGGGATAAGCTTCAAGACTTGCTGGGTATATGGATTCCAAATCTCCTGGGGGTTTCCTTTGAAAGGGTATTAAGATATCCAACTGCACCTTCAACCCATCAGTAATCCTCTTTCTTGATTCATAAGGAAATGATTATATTCAAATGCATATGCCTATTTAACAAAACATTGGACGTTTCTCAAAATAAAACAAATAGTGCAAGAGAGAGAAAAAAAAGAAAAAAAGAAAAAGGAAATGACACAAATTTCTGGGGAAGAGTATTTGTATTAACTTTCCCTGAGTATATTTGTACAAAGGAGACAATCATCCTAGTAAGAGGATTTTGTCGTAAATATTGAAAGATTTATACAAAATAAAGATAGCTATGTGAAATAATTCCATGGGATTCCATTCCGCTATAGCTTTCACAACTCTGAATATTTGTCCATCCAATGCTTCGTCTGTCGATGACTGGATTGATCAGAAGCCTGGAACTGGTTGATGAAGAGATTGTCTTTGAAGTGATCCGACGAGACATAGTCATACGCTTTAATTCCCTAACTTTTTCCTGAATCGCCCTTTCGGGTTTTCGATTCACCGGGAAACCCCTTTTTACCCAAGCCGCCCTTTCGGGTTTTCAACTTGCCGGGTGTACAGATTTTTTTTGTTTTTATCCCTAATTTTTTCCTGAACCGCCCTTTCGGGTTTTCGGTTCACCGGGATGCCCATTTTTGCCCAAGCCGCCCTTTCGGGTTTTCGACTTGTCGGGTTATTTTATGCGTAGTATCTTTTGACTATGTCTGCGTTCGCAGGGTGCGGCAAATCGTCGCCGTCCATGGTGGTCAGAATCATTGCACCACCAGAAAATATGCTCTTGATCACAAATGGTCCTTCGTATGTAGGAGTCATTTTGCCCCTGGGATCACTTTGCGGTAAGATAATCCGCTTGATTACGAGATCTCTGACTTGATACACTTGACGTCTGACTTTCTTATTGAAGGCCTTGATCATCCGTTTTTGATACGTCTGACCATGGCATATAGCAGCGAGTCGCTTCTCGTCGATCAAATTGAGTTGATCAAGTCGGGTCTGAATCCAATCATCTTCATTCAAACCTGTGTCCTTCATAATCCTTAGAGAAGGAATCTGAACTTCCATAGGCAGGACAGCTTCCATGCCATATACCAACGAAAATGGGGTTGCCCCGGTTGAAGTACGTGCCATCATACGGTATCCACGTAGAGCAAACGGTAACATCTCATGCCAGTCTTTGTAAGTGACTGTCATTTTCGGAATGATCTTCTTGATGTTTTTGTTCGCAGCTTCAACAGCACCGTTCATCTTCGGCCGATAGGGAGATGAATTGTGATGATAAATCTTGAACTGTTCGCACAAAGCGGTGATCATTGTGTTATTCAGATTTGTACCGTTGTCCGTGATGATCCTGTCTGGAACACCATACCGGCATATGAGATTTTGCTTGATGAATCGGGCAACCACATTTTTAGTAACAGAGGCGAAGGAAGCTGCTTCGGTCCATTTGGTGAAATAGTCAATGGCAACTAGGATGAAGCGATGTCCGTTGGAAGCCGTGGGCTTGATCTCTCCAATCATGTCAATGCCCCACATTGCAAATGGCCAAGGAGCAGTCAGAACGTTAAGCGGAACCGGAGGGATATGAACTTTGTCAGCATAGACTTGACATTTGTGGCAAGTACGGGAATGTTGATGGCAGTCTGCTTCCATGGTAGACCAGTAATAGCCTGCCCTTAGGATCTTCTTAGCCATTGTGTGCCCACTCAAGTGAGTGCCAAATGTGCCGTTGTGTATCTCAGTCATGATCAACTCTGCTTCAGCTTTGTCTACACATCGGAGTAATACACAATCATGGCTTCGTTTGTAAAGGATGTCGTTGCTCAGGAAGAATTTGGCAGCAAATTTCCTTAAGAACTTCTTGTCATTCACGGAAGCTCCTTCGGGATAATCTCTAGTCTCGAGATACCTTTTGATTTCATGGAACCAGGGTTGTTCCACTACTTCTTCGGTATTAATCTCGTGACAATGTGCAGGTTCATCCATTCGCTCGATGGTAATTTGGGGAGCCTCGTTATCCCAGTTGAGTTTAAACATGGAGGACATTGTAGCTAGAGCATCTGCTAGCTGATTCTCTTCTCGCGGGAAATGCTCGAAGGTAATTTGCTCGAAATGAGGCAACAATGTCAAGACATGTTCTTTGTATGGGATAAGATTAGGATGCTTGGTATCCCACTCTCCTTTGATTTGACTGATAACCAAAGCTGAGTCCCCAAATACGATCAAAGATTTGATCCCCAAGTCTATAGCAGCCTTGAGACCAAAGATGCAAGCTTCATACTCAGCCATGTTGTTTGTGCAGCTGAAGCAAAGTCGGGCCGTGAAAGGTGTGTGACAACCTTCCGGGGAAATGAGTACCGCACCGATACCGTTTCCAAGTGCATTTGAAGCACCATCAAAGTACAGGGTCCATCGGGATCCCTTTTCGGGTCCGTCATACGGTCCGTTACTTTCAATGTTGTCCAAATTCATGATGTCCTCGTCTGGGAAGTCGAATCTCATGGGTTGATAATCTTCGATAGCTTGATGAGCCAGATGGTCAGCTAGTACACTCCCTTTTATAGCTTTTTGGGTGGTGTACTGGATGTCATACTCAGTCAGGATCATCTGCCATCTGGCTATTCTTCCAGATAAAGCGGGCTTTTCGAAGATATACTTGATAGGATCCATTTTGGAAATCAACAAGGTAGTATGAGTCAACATATACTGTCTTAGTCGGCGAGCAGCCCATACCAAAGCGCAGCAAGTTTTCTCGAGCAGTGAGTAGCGAGTCTCACAGTCGGTAAACTTTTTGCTAAGGTAATAAATAGCATGCTCTTTTCGACCAGACTCGTCATGCTGGCCCAAAACACACCCCATTGAGTTATCCAAGACGGTTAGATACATGATCAGTGGTCTTCCTTCAACGGGTGGCATCAGAATAGGAGGTTCTAGCAAATACTCCTTGATCTTATCAAAAGCAGCTTGGCAATCGTCGTTCCATTCGACTACCTGATCTTTCTTTAAGAGTTTGAAAATTGGCTCACAGGTAGAAGTCAGATGAGAGATGAATCTGGCAATATAGTTCAAGCGCCCCAAGAACCCTCTAACCTCCTTTTCAGTATGGGGAGCAGGCATCTCTTGTATTGCTTTCACTTTTGCTGGATCGACTTCAATGCCTTTGTTTCTTACAATGAATCCTAGAAGTTTACTAGACCTAACTCCAAAAGTGCACTTACTTGGATTCAGCCTGAGTTTGTATTCTTTCAACCTAGCAAACAGCTTTTCTAGATGTTCAAGGTGCTCCTCCTCTGTTTGTGACCGAGCTATCATATCGTCTACGTAAACTTCAATCTCATGATGTATCATATCATGAAACAAAGCTACCATGGCACGTTGATAAGTTGCCCCAGTGTTCTTCAGTCCGAACGGCATCACCTTGTAACAGAAAGTGCCCCATTGTGTGACAAAAGTTGTTTTCTCCATATCCTCGGGTGCCATTTTGATTTGATTGTAGCCCGAGAATCCATCCATGAAGGAAAACACTTTGTGCTGAGCTGTATTGTCGATCAAAATGTCAATGTGTGGAAGTGGAAAATCATCTTTGGGGCTGGCTCTATTCAAATCCCGGTAGTCCACACACATCCTGACTTTGCCATCTTTCTTAGGTACTGGCACGATGTTAGCGACCCATTGAGGATAGGACGTAACAGCTAGAAAGCCAGCGTCGAATTGCTTCATCACTTCTGCTTTAATCTTCTCAGACATGTCAGGCCTCATTCGGCGGACTTTTTGCTTGATCGGTGGACAATCCTCTCTTGTGGGGAGACGGTGAACCACAATGTCTGTGTCTAAACCCGGCATGTCTTCATAAGACCAAGCGAAGATTTCAACATACTCATTCAACAACTGTATCAGGCGTTCCTTGACACTTGGTTCCAGATTGGCACCCACTTGCACCTCTTTCCGGTCTTCCTCGGTCCCTAAGTTGACAGTTTCCAATGACTCTTCGTGCGGTAAGATGGCCCTTTCCTCTTGCTGTAGAAGTCTGGCTAGTTCCCCTGGTACTTCACAACCTTCGTCATCTTCATACTCGGCTTGATTGACCAGATCTTCAGAGTTATTGAAGGATATAGCAGAATAGTCACCCATGGAATCCGGAGTGGATGGGTACCTGCATTTGTGAGTGTGGGTGTGTGTAAGGGATAGCCATCCTTAAACAAAAAATGCAAAAGGAAAGAAAATGAACACAGCAGTTTATCAAATGAAAAACGTCCAATGAATCATTAAACATGGCATATGGATATGAAAAATAATCAAAACCCTTACAAACGGACCTACATGCCCCGGGCAAGGCATGAGGTGAAAAGATAGTGTACGGATTGTTCGAAAATAAATATTACAGACCAAATAGGAAATGTTTGACAGATAAATTACTGATGAATAAAAGTGATGGGGACAAAGTCTTTTGCCTCCCAGTTGCACAATCCTCCTTTGACAGTCGGGTAAATCCACTCTTCGATGCTGCTCTCTTTGTCTTCGTCCTCCAAAGCGTTGATTCCGTAGGGAGAAATTTTGACTGGCGCTCTTTCAATCTTCGAACGGCGCATAGCTTTCTGGCCCGCGGTAGTGAACCCTAATCCAAATTTGTCTGTTTTATGTGGAATATCAGGCAACTGCCCCCATGCTGAATTCTTCCCCTCCTTTATTGCGGCCTTTGCGTCCTCCAGAGATGCCATCCTGGCCATCTGCCTCGGTACTTCAGCTGCCAACTTTGCTACTGTTATTTCAGGAAGGACTTCTTCGAAATGCTGGAAAGGTGTCTCAATGAACTCACCTTCTACCTCCATGTACCGGAAGGAGTTCAAGTGGCTGATCATGTACTCCTCTTCACCATGGACGGTAATAATCTTTCCCTTGACAGGATACTTCAACATCTGATGTAAGGAGGAGGTGACTACCCCAGCATGGTGTATCCAAGGCCTACCCAACAAGCAAGAGTATGACGGACGGGTGTCCATCACATAGAAAGTAGATTTAAACACCTCGGTGCCTACCTTGATGGGAATATCAACCTCCCCATGGACCATCCTCTTCGAGCCATTGAAAGCTCTGACAATAATATCACTCGGTTTCAATTCCAACCCTTCACAATCTAGTCGGTCCAAGGCCTTCTTAGGCAGTACATTCAGCGACGAACCAGTGTCGACCAAGACGTGTGCGAGAGTAGTTCCTCGGCACTCGACTGAAATGTGCAAAGCATCATTGTGGTTTCTACCTTTAGGAGTTAGGTCGGCATCAGAGAAACCTAATCCATTATCCGCAGTAAGGCTGGCCACGCAATTTTGAAATTGATCTGCAGAGGTTTCCTGGGGCACATGGGCTGCCTTCAGGAATTTTATCAGAGCTTTAGCGTGCGCTTCCGAGCAAAGTAGTAGTGCCAACATGGAGATCTTTGAGGGGGTTTGCCCCAGTTGTTCTACCACATCGTAATCACTCCTTTTGATTATCTTCAAGATCTCATCCATTTCCTTCTTGGAGGTTTCTGGGATGACCAAGGGTTGAGCCCTCGTCCTGACGAGCTCATCTTGGATTCCCTTACCTTTATCAGCAGCGGTAGGAGGGACAATACTAGGAACAATAACATCTTCAATCAAAGGGGTTCTAGCGGAGAGTTTTATTGGTGCAGGGATAACCTTGTCAGCAGATGAGGGTCCAAAGATTGCTCTTGGAGGGGCAATCTCTGGAGAAAATATTCTCCCGCTCCGGGTGATTTTACTCGTGCCTGCAATGTTTCCAATGCTGGCTTCTTCATCATCTGAACTTTCTTTAGTTATTTCGATTTGTTTAATACCATGGTAGTAGACGTCACCGCCATAGTTCCATGGTATCGACTTCTCAGAAATGTAGGGGACAGGCCCTGGCATTGTTATCTTCAAAGGAACAGATTTCGTAGCTGGTGTAATCTTAACAGGCTTTCTGACGGCCTTGGAAAGATTGGCGTGAATGGTTATGATTGAGACATCTTCAGTATGGGTTGGAACAGTAGAAACTTTTTCAAACAAAATTTGTCGACTATCCATTAGGCCTTGGATGCCTTTCTTCAGTAACGGACAATCAAACGGCAGAGAGTAACAACAATAGCAGTCTTCTTTACATCTCGGGAAGATCCCGGCCCTTAACAGATTCAACTTGATGGTTAACAATGGAGTTATCAGATCATTGACATCAGCAACATACAAATCTTCTTCAATGGCATTGACATTTCGGCCGTGCTTCGGCATGGGAGCAGATATCACATTAGGCTTCTCCGGAGCGTCGAACTCCACTTCCTTCGCCTCTATCAGGTCTTGGATTTTATGCTTGAGTGCCCAACAATCATTGGTGTCGTGCCCGACACTGTCAGAGTGGTAGGCGCATTTAGCATTAGGATGATAATGCGGAGAGGACGTTTTCACATTTTTTGGTGCCTCTTTGATAGTGGCGAGATTCAACTTTAACAGATGGGGAAGTACTTGCGCTGGCGTCATATTAATACGGGTGAACTGTCGTTGTGGCCGTTCCACCCGTTGCTGATTTGGTCTGGATTGGTTGTAGCGAGGCTGCTCATTTGAAGGGTTTTGAATCATTACGGCCCCCACAGTTGGCCGGTGCTCAGTCTTCCCTGCTCTTCTCTGGGAGTATACCACAGCCATTTCCTTCTTAAAAGGTTTCTTCTCAACACTTGCAGCAACACTCTTCTGAATCTTTCCTGACTTGATGCCAGCTTCTATTCTTTCGCCTGTTAAGATCAAATCGGTAAACCCCGCGAAAGAGTTACCAATCAGATGATTGAAAAATGGCCCAGATAGGGTCCCTAGAAACATATCAACAAGTTCACGGTCGGTTAAAGGAGGCTGCACCCTGCCAGCCAAATCCCTCCATTTTTGTGCATATTCTTTGAATCCTTCGCCTGTTCCTAATGACATACCCTGAAGTTGGGTACGCGTAGGAGCAAGGTCAGAATTGTACTGATATTGTTTGTAAAAAGCGGTGGCCAGGTCTTCCCAGTTTCGGACGCTGGTTCCCTCTAGCTGATAAAACCACTCCAGTTGAGCCCCAGAAAGGTTGTCTTGAAAGAAATGGATCCAAAGGTTTTTATCTGCCGTGTAGGGTTGGATCTTTCTCACGTAGGACCTGAGATGCATTTTTGGACAGGACAGCCCATCATACCTCACAAAAACTGGCACTTTGAACTTTGGGGGAATCACAATCCCGGCAACTAAACCCAAGTCTTCAAAATCCAAACCCGGTACTCTCTGTAGCTCCATGGCGGCCAACCTGTCTTCTAAACCTTTATATTTATCATCAGCCGGAGGGTATTGTTGATCAGAGTAGTCTTCATCCTCTTCAACCTCCTCTTCTTCCATATCGGACTCGGAAGGTACCGCAGCCCCACCTCCTTTACTGGTTCCTTCATCAGAAGTAGGAGGAAATTCAAGCACTCTCCTGGCCTCTCCTTCAAATCTCCTCCCTGAAGTAGCCACCCCGAGTCTCTTTTTCTTCTTTTTCACTGGGTCTTTATTCCCCAGCAAGGTCTTGAGATCCTCCTGACCTTTAGCCAAGGTCGTCAGGAGTTGCTGGAACTGTGCATTCTGAGCTTGTAGGTCTTTGACTGTTTGCTCGAGATCCATCCTACTGAAATAAACAGCAGACAGATAAGGAAACCTGGCGTGAGACCTGCTTATGCATATGATGAATGGTATGCTTATGTATGCGATGCATTCAAGGATTTAGAACATTCAAAATTGTTGTAGACAAAAAGGAACGCACGTCATATTAATAAGAAGAAATTTGTTAGTACATAAATGCCCCATGGGCCAAATATTACAAAAACAACTTCTTAAGGTAAAAAGACATTGTGCATCCTCTTTGGCGCAATGTAGGTGTTGAGGGCCTCTTGCTCATGGAGTCGGCGGGTAAGCTCTAGAACCTTATTCTCACTAGCGTAGAAGCTGGCTTCAAAAGTGTTATGTTCCTCCTTGAGCTGAATCCAACTTTTCTGCATTTCCTCCCACGATGTAGGCATGTCAGGCTGTAGGATGGTGTAGGGAACCTCTCCTTCCTTGACGGGCTCTTTAATCACAGGGAGAACATGAGGATAAGGCATCATTAGACTCTGGGCTCGGGCTCGTACCCACTTGAGATAAGGTTCAAGAGGGATGGAGTTCTTGTGTCCCAGAGTCTTGCTATCAACCTTGTTGGGCCTTCCCCAAGCTCTGATGAATCTTTGGCGAAGTTCTTGCGCATCATCGTCGAAGTCAAAAACTAGGTCAGGAATCAACATGTCGTGAGGGCCATCCCTCCGTGCATATCCAAATTGCCTCAAAGCTAGGCAAGGGTTGTAGCTAATGCCTCCTCTAATTCCAAGTAATGGGACATTAGGGAACTCTCCACAACGATCAATGATGATGACATTTTCTCTGGACCGAGAACACCAATGTACATCAGAGTGAGTAAGAGTCATCAATCGTTGGGACCACCTTGAGCCTTGGTCATTTTTCAAGACATATTGTGGAAGGTGCGAAATAAACCACCTTGCAAGGAGAGGAGTACAGCACATGAGAACACCCCTCTTTCTCATTGTTCGTGTGTAAAATGAGTGAAGGATGTCCCCAAGCAATGTTGGTATTGGATTTCTGGACAAGAAGATTTTGACGGCATTGACATCTACCAGCTGATCAGGATTTGGGAACAAGACCAACCCATAGATAAGGAGTGCCACAATTTCTTCAAAGGCTTGTAGGTCCAATGAATTCCAACATTCTTGTGCCTTCTCAAACAAGAATTTTGCTAAGAATCCTTTGACGCCGCTTCTGGTTTCCCAATGCCCCTTGATGTCGGATGGTTGTAGATGTAATGCTTGAGCAACATCTTCCGGCTTTGGTTCCTTTTCCGTACCGTTGAAGGGTAGTTGATTAAGGATAGGGATTCTCAGGAGTTGAGAAAACTCCTCCAAAGTGGGCACCAACTGGTAATCAGGGAAAGTGAAACAGTGGTGAAGAGGGTCAAATAACTGGAATAGCACTTTCATCATGTCTTCTTCAATGTTGGTGTTGACTAAGCTGAGCAGTCTACCATGTCTTTCACTGAAGGATGAGCTTTCCGGGATTCTTGAGGTGAGCTCCTTGAGTTGAGGAGTGATTCTCACAAGGTTGACTTGGATGGTTTTTCTGCGAGGAATTTCCATGACCTACAAAACAAGAACAAAGATGAAGATCTAAACCCTTGAAATGGTTAGTGAATGCATATGATGCTTTATGATGTTTATGATGTATGCACAAAACATATGTACAAGCAATTCACACCAAACCCTAGTTTCAGGCTTGCATGAGGTTTCATAGGTAAGTACCCTCTTGAGTGTAGTTGGCTTAAAAACCTGTCCTATAAATAGTAATCGGGTTCTAAGGAGCTCAATATCATTGGATTGCTTTCATCGTTCATGGTTTTGGTTTAGCCACTTAACTAGCGACTAAAATATCCCAAGAAAACAACCCTCAATGAGTGTAGTATCGAGTATCTACCAACTTCGGACTGCACCAAAGCCGGTCATCTCACTACCCCTAATAAAAGGCCAAGATGGTCAAGTAAGGTTCTAGGTCATTAGTGCTTAGTGACATCACTCAGCGGCCCCGTACTCTCCTTGATTGAACTCAAGGGTTACCGGTACTCACAAATATGTCGCACTAATATAGCTATTGCTTCGACCGTGTCGGTATACCCCGCATAGTTTCCATAATGTATTGCTATCTATGAATGTTTCCCAAAATCCGGGTGTAGGATTGCAAACCCAAACAAAAGAGCCAAGATATAAAGCAATCAATTCAAACAATTAGTCATGCAAGAGGGTGATCTAAGCCCTAAGGTTACTCCACTTTTAAATTAATCCCCAGCAGAGTCGCCAGTTCTGTGATACGGTGGGAGAACTGACTATGGTTTTGCGTTTATTTTCGCAAATGTTTCGGTTGAGCAAGAGTCGCCACCGACTTTTTATTTTATCCTAAGGAAAGGTTTAAAAAGCACAGCAAAAACCTTTGAGATATTTTCTTGGGTTTGGGGAGTAGATTATAGAAAGGGAAGGTATTAGCACCCTTTCTATCCATGGTTATCCATGGGCTCTTAGGTACTTGCTTAGATCAACTTGCCTTGGTTTTCAATTGTTTAAAATGGTGCTTTGTGTGTTTTTGAAAATGTTTTGAAAAAGATGCCTTGTCTAGGCTACCCTTGTAACAATTCTTTACTCGAATGTTTTACAAAAGGTGTTTGTCTTTTTGAAAAGATGTTTCAAAGTTTTTTGAAAGTTTGTTTTGAAAGTGTTTGTGAAGTGTGGTTTGAAAAATAGGCAAGTGTTTTTGTTTTGCAAGTTGACAAGTACTTAAGAGCCATCTACCCTAAAGTTCTCAAAGATTTTTGCTATGTTTTAACCCTTTTAACAATTTTGTTCCACCATTGCATTTGGTGGACAATCTTGTGTTAGGATGTGAAAGGGACGGGCGCGGGTCATCGTTTAGACCATAATTGCAATGGTGCCAAGTATCTTTGGGCAATTTTCCTTTAAGGGACTTGATCATTTTTTAGGCAACTTTTCGAAAGCGTCATCGAGGGACTTATGATCATTTGAAATTGTATTTGTTTTGCCCAAAGAGACCTAACATGCAATATAGCCCATTTATTAAAGGCAACATGTGGAATACCCTAGGGGTGCAAGTGTGATATGTGTTGTCCATTTTCATGCTTTGATTATCTTGAAATTAGGTCAAACTATTTGTTGTTTTTATTTGCATACAAACCCTAATTCTAACATGGCATAATTAGAAAGCATTTAAAATGCGAAAAATAAAGTTCTAAATTATTACAACACAATATATGGGAAGGGGGGTACAAATGTTCAAATGGGGGGATTTGACAAGGAATTTAAACCTAGCTATTACATCAATTTGGAATTATTTACAAGATATTTAATTGCACAAATTAAATGGAAATAAAATAAATATGCAAGATGCAAAAATGTTTTTTATGTGTATGAAAAAGAGTATTTTTATATGTCAAAATAAACAAAAATAAAAAATATTATTTTTTGGAGTTTTTTATGTTTAGGGTAAAACCCTAATTTTATTAAGTAAAAGGTATTATTTATTTAATGTGTACAATGTTCATTTATTATATACGAAATAAAATAAAAATGAAGTATATTTATAAAAAGGTATTTTTAATGTCAAATATTAACAAAATAAAAATGTATATATTGTTGTATTATTTACTAAATATTCTAATAAATAAATATATATATATATATATATATATATATATATATATATATATATATATATATATATATATATATATATATATATATATATATATATATATATATATATATATATATATATATATATATATATATATATATATATATATATATATATATATATATATATATATATATATATATATATATATATATATATATATATATATATATATATATATTTGTATTAATTTCTAAATATGTATTATATATACAAAAATAATAATATTTAATATTTATAAAAAAAAAGTATATTTTATATAAAATATTTTCAGAAGATAAAATAAAATAAAAATTAGAAAACAAATGTGTTTGCATTATTTTTGGTATTTTTATTTAAAAGTATGTTTATATATTTATTTATGCACAAATACTAAAAGAAACCAAATAAATGCCTAATAAATTCAAAAATGGTGAGAAAAATATTTTTTATATTTTTAATATTATTAGCAAAAATAAATAAGTCAGAATAAAAAAGGAAAAGTCAAAAAATCGTTAAAATAAGCAAAATGGGCTCAGGGGGTGTAAAAGCAAAAATGGTGTGTAAACAGAAATGGCAAATCAAGCCCAGCCCACTAAGTCTTTCTTCAACCTCTGGCCAGAAACAATGTCAAAACGCGCGCTTTGTTCACTGATTCAAATATCCTGATTCCTGGCTTTTTAATGAAAACTCACAACATCAAAAATGTTCAGCATCAAACAACGAATCCATACATACCAAAAACTTGATCTAACTCTCAAAAATGAGAGAGAATTTCTCCATTCCCAAATCTTAACCTAACTTTTTATCAATATTCAGACCTTAAATTCTCACAGCATATGCAAAATAAATGAAAAGTAAAGGTATGTACAGTTTCAAGGGCATGAGTAGAACACTTCTTATTCACAAACTTAGAGCTAATTATGTCTACATTGAGAGATAGGAGTTCAAGAATATACCTGTTCAGTTGAAGTTGTATCTGATGATGGAGGTATTTTCAAAGCAAGGTGATGATTGGTACAGCTTCCTTGATGTCCAGGGATGCTATTCCAAGCTTTACTTTGTCTTGAAACTTTTTTAATCGTGCTATGGAACTTCAGCTGCAAAATAAGAAAATGAAAATGGTGATGTTGCCTGGGAGTGTTACAGGTCGTGTTTGAGGTTTGGATTAGCTTCAAGAGATGTTATGGGATGTGTTTGACAAGTTTTTAGCAAGAATGCATGGAAGGTTTGAGCTATGGAACTCAAACTGCAGCAGATGCTCTGTTTGGGCGGTTTGAGGGTGATTCTGGGAATGAGAGGGTATTAGGGATGCTAGGCTCGTGTTTCAGCTTAGGATGGATGTTTAGAAAGTGTACAAAGTTTTTGCTTAAGCTTCTTTGTGCTGAGATGAAAGTTCTGTTATGTTATGCTAGCTTTCTTCAACTTTAAGCAACAAATGTCCAAGTTGGTTTTTAGACAGGTAGAGGCCCCCCTAATGTGCTGCAAACCTTGGCATTGATCAGTGTAATTAGTTCCTAAACTTGTGCCAAGGGGATTTGAACTGTACTTCTTGGATTTGCATATTGACATAAAGTTCACTTTTGCAAAAGTGGATATAATGCTTTTTCTAATTTGGGATTAAACCTCTATGCAATGCTTGAACACATAAAATATGGTCTTGGCACAATGAGTTTGAATTAAATTTATGAGTGTAAAATAGATTTAGGGCCTGTAATCAAGGAATGCATGCTGATTTGAAAATTGCCTAAGTGTATGAACATGGAAATTTGCCATAACAAAAGTGAGTTTTTCCCATATTGCAAAATTCGATTCTCTCAAAACATGAAGTTGTTTGATGAGTTCTTGGACATTTTGGAAAGCTTGGAATGTGTACTACAATCCATCTTTGAAATGAAAATTGAAAT
This sequence comes from Vicia faba, assembly GCA_948472305.1. NCBI lineage: Eukaryota > Viridiplantae > Streptophyta > Magnoliopsida > Fabales > Fabaceae > Vicia > Vicia faba. The sequence goes on along the minus strand of OX451738.1, from coordinate 1,060,410,225 downwards.
TCCAAGTGGAAGTATGTGAAAAATGGTCTTGAAGTTAGGCAAAAATCCTGCCTAAAATAGGTCAAATTTTCTCTAAGTTAAGAATGGTTTGGTACCCTTGTTCCAAAAATTGTAACTTGAGATACAAGCCTCTTTTGGGAAAATTTTGTGAATCAAAGTTGTATATTATGCAATAGGCTACAACTTTCATGTTTTGACTTTTGCTTGAATCCAAATGAATCTTGATGAGAAAGTGGGGCAAAGTTAGGAAAAAATTAGGGTTTTTCATAACTTAGAAAAATTCTAAGTTATGAAAAATCTTCATTTCAAACCCTAATTTGCAATTCTTGATTTCTTGATGAACAAGTTTCATGATTTGGCATGTTTTGATGAAAAATGAATCTTGACACTTGATTTTGACCAAAAAGTCAAAGTTTTACTTTTCAGTATATAGTCAAAATTGATCAATTGACTGGGAAATTCAATTGTCTATCTTGTGCACTTGGGATCTTTTGAACTTGTTGAGCATGTCAAGACAATTTCATGGGGTCCTTGAGTCCATATGTGAGCTTGGTTTGCCATTGGCTAGGTCAAACAGTCAAAAATTGCCTTTGTGCAGTCAAAACCTTAAAAATGACCATTTTGCCCTTTTGGTGATCTGATCAAATTTCTTGTGGAATTGTGATCCAAACTTGATCAAATGGTCCATGTGAGTTCATAATGTTGATGTGGGTCAATTTTCATGAGATTTGACTGTCAATTGGCCACAGTTGACTTTTTTCCCAATACAGTTGATTTCTAGGTCAACTGTCCAATTGACTGGGCAAATTTTGGAATCAAGACTTGAAACTTGGTATGGATAAACTTGGGAGTCCAATATGAAGCATGAAAGTCATCTTAGGCATTTTAGGTTAAAACATCTTTGTGCAAACACAAACCCTAATTTGGGTCAATAGTGCAAGGAGAAGTCTTGAGCAGAGGAAACCCTAACTGGATCTTGAGCTCCAAGGGCTTTGTGATGAGAAATTGTTGAGAAATGGGAGGGAAAATTTTGGGGTACAACACATCTTAATTGAGAAAGATTTGAAGAAAGTTTGTAACCTAATTCATTCTAGGGTACATATAGGACAAGTGCAGATCAAAAACCAAGGGATTGGAAGCGTGAAAAGAGAAGAACAAATCTCAAAATTTCATAGAAAAGTGGTAATCTGATTTCCTAGTTCCAGGCTTCCTCAATCTATTCCAGACACACCACTCGTTTGCTGGACATCCAAGGACCCTATTCCAATCATTAGCAAGCGTTTTCGTGCCCAGATACGCGCTGTAAGTATCCCACGACCTCCATGCTTTTTTGAAATCGTATATCATAATCCTAGCACTCTTAGCATGATTTGTTTATATATTCTGCATCCTTGAAACATTTTCAAGCTAATGATAATAATTAATTTCATTTTTGTTAACCATACAGAAAGTTACCATGATTAGGGTTTAGGTTTCATTTTTAGGGATTTTGCTTGCAGGAACAATTAGCCATGGATAGTGGTACCATGATGCTCGTGAGGTTACAACGAGTTGATTGGTACCACTGGAATTGATTTATCATGCTTGCATAGAATTTTGGAGGATCACAGGGTTGTACCTACGCCCAGATAACCGTAGGTAAAAGTTGTTGAACTTTTAGCAACGGAGGGAGGAAGAAGAAGGGTTGTGTGGCAGGCAGTGATTCGCCCATTCAAAAATTTGTGTGTTTGTCATATATCACTTTGTTTTTCCAATATAATAATTGTTTGGTGTTCCATATTCAACAAAGCGCGCTAGCTCAGATGGTCAGTGGACAAGGGAAATTGCCAAAGGGCCTGGGTTCGATCCCCAGGTCCCCATATTTGTCAATATTATTTTCTTTTACATCATCAGGTACACGTGCATACAAGGAGACCATTATACGCCCTCAGTGTCCAGCCAACCAGATCTCCAGCATGCTAAATCCAACGCCTATCACATGGAGGTCTACCATAGGCCTAGTCAAGCTTGCAACATGGGATCTGGAAAGTCAACATGGGCCAAGGAGTTTTGGGCTCAGAAAATGCAATTGACACCCCTTTTTTTGCTCAAAGCACCAGGCCCATCTCTTTTATTTTTATATTTTTCCCTTTATTTAAATTCTTTTGTTTATTTTCTAACACAAAATTAAATTCTTTTTTTATACAAAGTCATAAAATCAATTTCACAAATTTAGATTTAGGTTTTATTTTTATCAAATTTAATTTAATAATTAGTCAAATTTAATTTTAGGGTAATTCTAACTTTTGTAAATAATTTAAAATCAATTAGAAAATTAGGTTTGTTCTTGATTTATTTTTTTAGTTCTTTTCATAAAATAATAAAAATGCAAAAATAGGTCAAATTAATTGTTTTTCTTAATTTAAATTAATTAGTAATTAGGTTTGTATTTATTCAATTAAAACCTCATTTTCTAAAAAAAAATAATCAAAAACAACAAAAATATGATTTTTCTTCCAACTAAGTTTAGACGGGGTCAAAACCCTAATTTTCTCGTTCTCGTTTCATCGTGCAAATTTATTATTTTTTTGCAAATATTAATGTAACTGCTCATGGGATGTAATAGTTTAATTAGGATTTTTCTTTTATTTATCGTTTTACGGGTTTTTGGCTATGTGATTAACCTCCCTCCCGAAGCCTTGTAATAGCGTAGTTTTATTTCTCGCATTTTAATTTTCGCAAATATTAACTGTTAGAGGTATGATAATAGGATTGCATGACAAGATTGTATGTAAATTTTAAAATGGTTAGCAAACCCTAAACGTGCAAAGATAATAATTGAAATCAAATCACTCGCACATGCGCACTCCTAGGGTATACTCTCACTTAGGTTGCCTTCGGTAAAGGATCATTAAGTATAGGGTGTCTTAGTGGTTACCCTCTTGTCTAAACAAAGATCAAATGTCCCGTTCGGAAATGTTGCCTCGGAAATGTTGCCTCGGAAAGGTTGCCTCGGAAATGTTGCCTCGAATATGATCTTAAGACACTAGGGTTATTACTAAGACGTCCTAACGTTGCTTTAGTGATCGTACGTCCCTTTCGAATTGACCCTTACAACTCCAATGACGGTGCTACCTACTCACTAATAGTGGGATAGCGCTGTCTAAAGGAAACAAGAACAGAAACATTCTCTTTTCGAGTAGGTAAATTCTAGTAGGTACTTGCTCAAAATCAAACCTTTTTTACACTTACACTTTTTCAAACAAATTTTTCAAAAAAACACTTCGTAACACTCTTGAGGACTGATACAAGGGTTAAAACAAAGTAAAACAAAAAATTTTCAAAACATACAAACACAGAAGCAATTTTTAAATGATGAGCAAGTACCTAAGAGCCTGTAGAAAACTATGGATAGAAAGGGTGCTAATACCTTCCCTTTCTATAATCTACCCCATGTACTCAAAATCTCGAAAAAAAGAATTTTTCTGTGCTTTTGTCTTTTCCAATTGGATAAAATAAAAGTCGGTGGCGACTCTTGCTTACCGCAACATTTTTGCGAATACAAAATGTAAACCAGCATTTCTCTAAACACTCGGTTCTGTCACCGTATCACATACGGCAAAATACGAATGTGCATGGACTATCGGGATTTGAATAGGGCAAGCCCTAAGGATGATTTCCCACTTCCCCACATTGACATCCTAGTTGACAATACGGAACAACACAAAGTGTTTTCCTTCATGGACAGTTTCTCAGGCTACAACCAAATTAAAATGGCACCTGAGGACATGGAGAAAACAACATTTGTCACACAGTGGGGCACATTCTGCTACAAGGTGATGCCGTTCGGGCTGAAGAATGATGGGGCAGCCTATCAGCGTGCCATGGTAGCTCTATTTCACGACATGATACATCATGAAATAGAGGTCTATGTGGACGACATGATAGCCTAATCTCAAACAGAAGAAGAGCATCTTGATCATTTACATAAACTATTTGAGAGGCTAAAGAAGTACAAGCTAAGGTTGAACCCAAATAAATGCACGTTTGGAGTAAGGTCTGGTAAACTCTTAGGATTTTTCGTTAGCAACAAGGGTATTGAAGTAGATCCTACCAAGGTAAAAGCGATACAAGAGATGCCTGCTCCTCGTACTAAGAAGGGAGTCAGAGGACTCTTGGGACGTTTAAACTACATTTCCAGATTCATTTCTCACCTAACAGCTACTTGTGAGCCAATCTTCAAACTATTGAAGAAAGATCAAGTAGTCAAATGGAATGATGAATGCCAAACTGCTTTCGACAAAATCAAAGAATACCTGCAAGATCCTCTTGTTTTAATGCCACCAGTCGAGGGAAGACCATTGATCATATATCTAACTGTTTTAGAAAATTCAATGGGGTGTGTGCTGGGGCAGCATGACGAGTTTGGCTGAAAAGAGCACGTTATTTATTACCTGAGCAAAAATTTTACCGACTGTGAAACAAGATATTCACTGCTCGAGAAAACTTGCTACGCTCTAGCATGGGTTGCTCGCCGGCTAAGACAGTACATGCTGACTCATACTACCTTGTTGATATCTAAAATGGATCTGATAAAATACATCTTCGAGAAGCCTGCTCTCTCAGGGAGAATAGCGAGATGGCAGATGATCCTGATAGAATATGACATACAGTATACTACCCAGAAAGCTATAAAGGGCATTGTACTAGCTGATCACCTTGCTCACCAAGTTGTGGAAGACTACCAGTCCATGAAGTTCGAATTCCAAAGATGAAGACATCATGATGGTAAACAACTGTGAAAATTTTAGGCCATATGACGGACCTGAACAAGGATCCCGATGGACCCTGTTCTTTGATGGGGCATCCAACACACTTGGAAATGGTATTGGTGTTGTACTCATATCTCCTGAAGGATGACAAACTTCTTTTACGGAAAGACTCTGCTTCAATTGTACAAACAACATGGCGGAATACGAAGCGTGCATCTTTGGTCTCAAAGTTGCCATAGACTTGGAGATCAAATCCTTTAATGTATTCGGAGATTCAGCTTTGGTTATCAGCCAGATCAAAGGGGAATGGGACACCAAACACCCTAACCTTATCCCTTATAAAGAACATGTTTTGACATTGCTCCCACATTTTGAGAAGATTACCTTCGAGCACTTCCCGCGAGAAGAAAATCAGCTAGCAGACGCACTAGCCACAATGTCATATATGTTTAAACTTAAATGGGATAACGAGACTCCCCATATCACCATTGAACAAATGGATGAACCAGCACACTGTCACGAGATTAATACTGAAGAAGTAGTGGACCAGCCTTGGTTTCACGAAGTCAAGAAGTATCTCGAGGCTCAAGAGTATCCAAAAGGAGCTTCAATCAATGATAAGAAGTTCTTAAGGAGATTCTCTGCTAAATTCTTCCTTAGTAATGGCATTCTTTACAAATGCAACCATGACTCTGTGTTACTTCGATGCGTAGATAAGGTTGAAGCTGAAAGGATCATGGTTGAGTTACATGAAGGCACCTTTGGCACCCATTCCAGTGGGCATACGATGGCAAAGAAAATCCTACGGGCAGGCTATTACTTGTCTACCATGGAAGCAGATTGCTATCAACACTCCTGAACCTGCCACAAGTGTCAAATTTATGCTGATAAAGTGCACGTACCTCCGGTTCCTCTGAATGTCTTGACGGCTCCTTGGCCCTTTTCTATGTGGGGAATAGATATGATTGGGGAAATCAAGCTGACATCCTCCAATGGACACCGCTTCATCCTAGTGGCCATTGACTATTTTACAAAGTGGGTTGAGGCAGCCTCCTTCGCTTCCGTTACCAAGAATGTTGTAGCCCGGTTTATTAAACAGAATCTCATCTGCCGGTATGGTATCTCGGAGAGGATCATCACCGACAATGGTACGAACCTGAACAATACTATGATCACCACCTTGTGCGAGCAATTAAAGATCCAACATCACAATTCTTCCCCTTACCGGCCAAAGATGAATGGTGTTGTCGAAGATGCAAATAAGAACATTAAAAAGATCATACAGAAAATGACAGTCACATACAAAGACTGGCATGAGATGTTACCATTTGCTCACCACGGGTATCGTACTACAACTCGCACATCGACCAGGGCAACACCCTATTCTTTGGTATACGACATGGAAGTTGTCTTGCCTATTGAGGTTCAGATCCCCTCTCTAAGAATTATAAAGGATGCAGGTCTAAATTAAGACGATTGGATCCAGACTCGACTTGATCAACTGAACTTAATTGATGAGAAAAGACTTATTGTTGTCTACCATGGTCAAATGTATAAAAAACGGATGATCAAGACTTTCAACAAAAAGGTCAGACGCCAAGTGTATCAAGTTAGGGATCTGGTGATCAAACGTATCATACTACCTCAAGGTGATCCCAGGGGAAAATGGACTCCTACATACGAAGGACCATTTGTAATCAAAAACATTTTCTCTGGTGGACCATTTGTAATCAAAAAAAAATTCTCTGGTGGAGCAATGATCTTGACCACCATGGATGGTGACGACCTGCCGCACCCTGCAAACACAGACATAGTCAAAAGATACTATGCATAAGAGACCCGCTAGGTTGACACACCTAGGCAAAACAAGGGCATCCCAGTGAACCAAAAAGGTTCGGGAAAAAATTAGGGATAAAACAAAAAAAATATGTACACCCGGCAAGTTGAAAACCCGAAAGGGAGACTTGGGCAAAAAAGCGTATCCCGGTGGAATGAAAACCCGAAAGGGCGGTCCAGGCAAAATTTAGGGAATTAAAGCGTATGACTATATCCCGTTGGATCACCTTACGGAAAACTTGCAAACTTGACATTCCTGACCAATTAAATCATCTTCGGACAAGGCAACAAATAGACAAGATGCTCAGAGATACAAAGGCTATAGCAGAATGGGAACCCCATGGGATTATTACACATAGCTATCTTTTCTTTGTATTAAAATTTTCATTTTTTACGACGGAATTCTCTTACTAGAATGTTTGTCTCACTGTACAAAATACTTACTCAAAGTCAATATAAAGATATTCCTTTGAAAGTGCAAAACTATCTGTTTTTCTTTACTCTTGTGTTTTGTTTACAAAAACGTCCAATGATTCATTGTTGAACATATGCATTTGAACATAATTACTGTTTACAAATAAAAAAAATAAAAGACAATTATTGATGGCTTTAAGAGATAGGGAAATCTCTCTAAGTTATTTTCCATAAAAATCCCCCGTAGTGTACAGTTTAATCCCCAGTGGAACAAAGCTCCCAATTATCAGTCCCCGGTAGAAATCATCCAATTTCCCCAGATTCCCCAAACAGATTTTTTAAGCAGTACACGACATTTCCCTTACAACAGAGTTTATTTCTCTAAACGGAAATTCATCAACACTTCGACTTTAAGACATGAAAACTTACATACCCTCAGCAACATTCAGGGATTTATTTTCCCCAAATCCAACAAACAGCGCAATAGACTAGCTCACATACGCATACATAGCATCCGCATATCATAAACATTGATAAAACAAATGCATTATATCATACATTTCATACAACATGACTTTGCATTTTAGCTAACATTTTACCCTTTTCAGGATAAGATTAACAACTACCATTAACAATGTTCAAAGTTTGCAGATATCGTACAGATACGCTCCATAAACGGACGCCATTCTGATACTCATTCAAATTCAACTCTCAGATACAGTTTAGATACGCCAGACGCGGATGCCATTCTGATACTCATTCAGATTCAACTCTCAGATACAGTTCAGATACGCTCCAAACATGTATGCCATTCTGATACTCGTTCAAATTCAACTCTCAGATACAGTTCAGATATGCTCCAGACGCGGATTCCATTCTGATACTCATTCAAATTCAACTCTCAGATACCATTCAGATACACTCCAGACATGGATGCCATTCTAATACTCATTCAGATTCAACTTTCATATACAGTTCAGATACGCTCCAAACACGGATGCCATTCTGATACTCATTCAGATTCAACTTTCATATACATTTCAGATACGCTGCAGACATAGACGCCATTCTGATATTCATTCAAAATCATCTCCCAGATGCAGTTCAGATACGCTACAGACACGAATGTCATTCTGATACTCATTCTTTCTGGTTACAAATTACAATACAAACAATCACTTTTGGATGGCATCTTTAAGCCCATCTCCTACAGATTTCTATCACCTATCCAAATGGCATCTTTAAGCCCATTCCCTCAACCATCACATCACTGAGTGCAAATTTCTGGGCACTCTAGTGTCCAATCATCTTCCACCATCGAGTCACAAATGGTGAAACTCGTCAATCTAACTCTTCAGGCTTAAGAAGATTGAACAGGGGCATATTTTGTACCCCAAAATTTTCCCTCTCACTTATCAAGAATTTTCTCACAAGATCTCCTTGGGCTCAAGACTGCACTAGGGTTTGATCAGCTCAAGACACCTCCTTAGGCACTGATCACCAAAATTAGGGATTGAGTTTGCACAAGGATTTTTGAACTATCAATGCTACATATGACTTTCATGAACCATTATGGACCCCCAAGATTACTCATGTCGAGTTTCAAGCCTTGGATCACACTTTTGATCAGTCAATTGAACAGTTGACCTAAAAATCAACTATATTGGGGAAAATCCTTCCTAATTTGGCCAGGATTTTGACCTAACTTCATGGCACTTTTTCATATTGTTCCAAGGTGAATATTTAAAATCAATTCAAAGATGGGTTGTAGAGCATATTGAAAGCTTTCCAAAATGTCCAAGAACTCCTTGAGATCATTCTTGAGTAGGGAGAATCAAAGAGATGAAGTTGGTGTTTTGTCACTTGAATTACAAGGCATTTTGTGATGAACAAGAATTCAATTTCAAATCTATGCTGCACAATCTTGTTTTGCAGGCCTCTAAACCTCAAGATCTCTCCATAATCATAAGATTACACTTGCTTTTAAGCTATTATCCAAGTGTTCCAAGCATTGTCCAAGCCAATTTGCCATTTTAGGAAGAAAGTTACCATTCCATTCTTGAAAAGTTGCTTTAATCACAAAGTCAACTTGTCTTGAGCTTCTAACTTATTCTTTCTGCACACACAACCCCTATAAACCAAAAGCAAGGTGTCTAAGGCCTAAAGAAGCTCAGGACATGCTTGTACAATACTTGAGATTTGTCATTTCACTTTTCTTTAAAAGCAAGTTATAGAGCCATAACCCTATAACTCAGAAACCTTGAGTGATTTTGTGATCTAATATTTTCCATACATATTAACAAGTCAATTGCAACACAACACATGTTTTCACAAGTCCTAAAACACTCCCAAGCATCTTGCTGCACAGAACTGCCCAAACTTGACAATTTTGAGCAAAAACTCACCATCTCCATTTCCACTCGTGCGTTTTGAAAATTAATCATCCAAACACCTTCCATACATTATATCAAAGTGATCCAAACCCTCATTTCCTAACTGTAACTCCTCCATCATCATCCACTATTTTCAAAATTGAAGCTTGCAACTTGACTTGAGTAGGGAGTTCCAGCCATCCTCAAAGCAAAGTAGGAGTTGGAACACATTCAAGGAGGTCCAGGCAAGCTATAAAAATCATCAGGCCATCACAAAGGTTGCTCAAACTCCATAAACGACTCCAGCTGCAAGAGGTAAGTTTTAAAACTTCTATCTCTTCATACAGGCATCATTTGAGTTTGATTTGTGAAGATAAAATGTAGATACCATTACCACGAAGTTATACATATCCATAGTTTACATTTATATGGCCTGAGCTTAGAGAATTTTAGGGTTGAATTTTTCTTAAATTTTTAGGTTTTGAATTAGGGCTAGAAAAATTCTCATCCGTCTTTGATTGTTAGCTTAAGTTGTTTATATGTTTGGATTCGTGGGAAAAAATGCCACAACTTTCATGTTTGAACTTTTCATTTTTGTTGATAGATGAAGAAGATACAGGTCCTTTGGCTGGAGGTTGAAGATGAAGTCTTCAGAACACGTTTTACTTTACATATTTATTGTTTCGTTTGTATTAACGGATGTATAGCCACTCAGTGGTAAGGCAGCGCGATGGTAATCAGTAGGTCATGGGTTCGAGCCTCAGCGCGCGCTGCCTTTTGCTTTTTTCTCTCATTTTTACATTTTTTGCTCTTTCTAGTGCGCATGAGCCTTCCTCCTCCTGGGCCTGATTTTTTTTTCTAACATTCCTCCACCTATTTCATATTTGCACCCTGGCCCAATTTAATTTTATTTCTTCATTTTTTTGTTTTTATTTATTTTCTCAAATATATTTTCTAAATGCAAAAAAATGATAAAAATGCAAAAAAAATGATATTTTATATTTTGACTTATTTCACTTTATTTTTCCATAAATAAAAATATTTTTTATTCTTCATACTTTATTTATTTATTTAAGTGAAACTTATAAACTTAATTAATATTATATTGTTTATTTATTTTTCTTCACACCATTTAAAATACATTATTTTAATATAAAAAAGGGACTAAAAATATTTTATAATACTACAAATATTTTCAAGATAAAAAATACTAAAGAATATATACTTTTCTTAAACTTATCTTCTTTTGATTAATTAATAGAATTAGGGTTTTCTTTTAAAATCTTTTTCTTAATAAATTCAAACTTAATTAACTATTTTCTTTATTTAAATTAGGTTAAGACAAAATCTTTTTCATGAAAAACCAAACAAAATTCATTTTTTTCACATTTTGCATCCTTGTATATTTATTCATTTTTATACTTTGTATTTAAATTCCTTGTATATTCATGCCAATTCAATATGGTTGTAATAGACTAATTATGTTTAAATTCTTGCAATCCCCATTTACAAATTGTACACCCCCTCCCACAAATGTTGTAATAGCGTAGTAACTTTAAAATTCCGCAATTTATCGCTTTATATACAATTGCTAGTAATTAGGGTTTGTATGGAAAGACTTAAACCAATAAATAACAAATCCTAATTCAAGACTAAATCAAGTATGAAAATAATACATTTGCACACAAGCACCCCTAGGGTTATTCCACTTGGTTACCTTATAAATGGCCATATTACGCATGTGAGGTATCTTAGCAAAAACAAGCAAAAATACAAGATCATAGACCCTCGATGACGCTATCTAAGTTTCCTTTCAAAATGATCTTATCCCCTAAAGAAAAATGCTAAGATACCTTGCAATATTGATAATCATGGTTATACGATGACTCACGCCCGTCCTGTTTACATCCAAGATAGGTTTGCTTGCCAAATCAATGGTAAGACAACAATGTCAAAGGAAAAGAAAATGAACAAGAAAGACATTTGAGTAGGTAGATTGCTCCTAATTACTTGCTCTATTTCAAAACAAACATCCTTGCTATTTTAAAAAAAACCAACACCTACACATTTCAAAACATCTTACAAACTTGAAAACATTTCAAAAAAAAATCAACATCTTTTTATACATTCTTACGAACGAGAATCATTACAAAGATTTGCTAAATAATGGCCTCTTTACAAAATACTTTAAAAAACCACACAAAGCACAATTTCAAACAAAATCAAGTGATCTAGAAAGTAACTAAGAGCCCATGGAAAACCATGGATGAAAAGGGTGCTAATACCTTCCCTTTTCATAATTTACCCCCCGAACTCAAGAAACAATCTCAAAGGTCTTTCCTATGCTTTTTCACCTTTCCTTTTGGATAAAATAAAAGTCGGTGGCGACTCTTGCTAACCGCAATATATGCAATCAAACGCAAAACCTTCAAGTCAATTCTCCCACCGTATCACACCCAGCAAATCACTGGAAACCTGGACTTCAACCAGAATACAACTAACTGTCATCTATCCATAGATAACTCTCAACAGAGCCTTGGACAACTGAAGTTCCCAGATTCTATTCCTCAGGGTTTTCCTCAAACGGGAGAACAGCAGAAACCCACATTCCCCAACGGACTCCTCCTGAGATAGCAGGAACAGGAACCCAAAAAGGGACCATGTGTGAAATAAGCATCTACTTTGGATGGCATCTTTAAGCCCATCTACGACGACTCTCTGTCATCTCCTCCAAATGGCATATGTAAGCCCATTCCCGACATCATCAACCATCAGTGGTATTTCACGCGAGTGCAAATTTCTGGGCACTCTAGTGTTCAATCATCTTCCACCTTCAGATCACGAAAGGCAGATAAGCCAATCTAAATCCTCAGGTTTAAGAAGATTGAACAGGGGAAGATGTTGTACCCCAAAATTTTCCCTCTCATATTTTTCCAAGATTTTTCTCTTACATAAGTGATTACAAAGACTTGATTAAAGAAAAAAATTGAAGATAAACAAGGAGTCTTCGATTGGCATTTTAATAAGGTCTTCGACTGGAATCTGGACAATGGTCTTTCGATTGGCATCTAGACAGGCTTCAAATGAGCGCCTAACCTCCTCCAAGCTTACCTCAAACTTCCAAGCTTCGACTAAAGCCCTGGCCTTTTGCTTGTTTGTTGTATACAAGATTTGACTGGGCATGTGTTTCCTTTGAAACAACCTCCTTTGATCCAAAAGGGAAGGGCCTCCTATTAATGCTCCTTCGATTGCACCATTGGCTTTGCATGCTGGCTTGATTCACAATGCAATGGCTTCATGCATGCAAGCTTAATTCTTGCTTTAGTTTGGGCATTTTGTTTCTTTGGAGCAAGCTTAATTCTTGCTTCGATTGGGCAAATTCTCCCTCTGTGAGTGCCTTCAGTGCATAAAGAAAGAATCCCCTACAAGTGTGTTTCAATTCACAAAACAGTGGCTTCCTGCATTCCAGCTTCATTCAAGGAAAAAAAGTTTCCTAATGCTAGCTTTGGATTCACAATGGTAAAAAACTTCTTCAGACTGGCCTTCGATCCATAAGGAAAAATGCTACTTTTAACTAGCCTTAGATTCACAAAGTTCCCACTGGGCAAAAGGCCCCTCAGCTTGTCACCAGCGCACGTATGCCTCTTCATGCCTGCCTTGGTTTCACAAGGCAAGAACCCATCAGCTTGCCTTGGTTTCACAAGGCAAAGACCCTTCAGCATGCCTTTGATTCACTAGGCCAAAAGCCTCTCCATGCTTATGTTGGAAGCATAAGGCAAAGACTTCTTTTGTGCTTTCTCTCAATGCCAAGACCCTTCAACACACAAAGTTTCTGCACTATGACGTACTCGGATGCCCTTTCAGGAGGTACACAACTGGAACATTTGAAGGACAGGCACATGGTCCATTCGAAGGACATATATTTTCCCCATTCGAAATACATGTATTGATGGATTTAAAGGGGCATATGTGGGTGTTCCATTCGAAGGACTTACTTTGTTGGCCCATTCGAAGGAATGGCAAGTGATGTATACAAATGATGCATGAGTTCCCTTCAAGAGAGCACACACATTTGGTTCAAAACAAAGGATATTGCTAGCCAAAATGAAAGAAAAATATTCAAAGAGGCCTGCTGGCCCAATAGCCAACATACTTCCATTTTCAAGCCAATGTGCACAAGCACATTCATGCCAAAAGAAGCTTCGATTGGCCAGGAAAAGGTTTTCGTTTGGGCTAGCTGAATAGGGGTTCAAACGAAGAATCCCTAGTGATGAGAACATGATCCAGTCGAAAGGTGCACAAATGGTCCATTCGAGGAGGCAACTCTGGGCCAATCGAAGGGCAGGGAATTAGAGGGCATTTGAAGGAGCCAAAATGTCCACATACATTCAAATTAAAAAAAAGGACAAGATTCCATGTTTTTGTTCAACGTTACAAATCTTCATTCATGGATTTCAAACACATGACCAAGGTTGGTTAAACCATTGCCTTCTTGTCCCCTCCCTTCTACTCTATATAAGCAGCGTGTTTGTAAGTCAAATACACGCTTACACGCCTACACAACCTAGAGAGAACACTACGAAATTGCAAAAAATTCTTAAAGTTGTCCAATTTTAAACCTCTAATCCAGCCAGGTTCAACTCTTTCCAAGCACTCTACCAACATCCCAGGGTTCCCAGAAGCATATACCACCCATCATTCAAGTTGTCTCACCCCTAGAAGTACTCAATCGAACCTCACTTTTTGGTAAATTTTATGACCTTAAAACTTTCAAATCATGCCATATAAATCTTTCTTAAGCTTATATTCATGTTATTATAGTTGCTTGCTAATGTTCTAACGTGTTTCATGTGGGTGAAAGTGCCAGAATCATAGATCATCATTGTTAAGGCATCTCAAACAAGAATTCTCGAACCTCATGATACATGAATCTTTTAGATCAAATAAAGGCCACCATTGAATTCCTTGGGAAATTTTAAGGGGGGGATGCTTTAGTTTCTTTGATATTGTGTATTTTGCAGGTTTTGATTTTTAGTCTCGTCAGAGAAGATGATCGTGACCACCGTGGCTGGTGGTCTGACTAAGTGCAGGTGGTCATCCAAGCTGGCATGGCTTCATCCCTGCATCCCATTGGTTGATTCAAAATATTAGTTCCCTCTCTCCACTCCTGATTGGTCCACCCAAACACCAGGATCCCACCTGCGTCCAATTAGTTTCTTTAATTTAAAATAATTGCATTTGTATATAATATATATTTATGGATGCGTTTAGGCTAATGGAAGTATCACCGTCCCAACGGTAGAGGCAGCGCGTTTAAGGCTTTGTTATATGTAAGGGCAAGGGTTCGAACCTTGCCTCTTGCATATTTTATTTTTCTAATATTCTCTTGTAGATCCAGCACTTCCACCTCCAGCGCGCACACCCTGTGTCCTTAAATCACCACCATCAAAGCATCATAGCATCATATCAGACGTTCCAGATCTAGATGTTCATGATAGACCTTCAAAGGATCAACACCATTGAATCCATACAGCCTCTAGGCTCTTTCACACATGGGCTTAGCAATTCCAAAAATGCACCCCCCCTATTTTCTTTTAGACATCAGGCCCAATTTGCTTCTTTTTTTATGTTATTTGTTTTATTGCTTATTTTCTTTTACATCATTTTTTTATTTAATTAAAAATAAAAAAATTACAATAATAGACTTAGGATTTTCTAAATTAATTTATTTTTTGTAAATTAATTAACTTAATTATTTTGACTTGTTTTAATTAATTTAAAATCAATTAGACATAGGTTTTTTAATTCAAATATTTTCTTAACAAAAATACAAAAAAAAAATTAGAATTAGGCTTTGAATTTATTTAGCAATTATCTTTTTAAATTAAAATTAGATTTAAGGCAGTTTAATTATTTTCTTAAAATAAACAAAAACTAAAAAGATTTTTTTATTTAGCTAAATTCTTAGGATTTATTAGACGTCTTTATCTTCGGGCGCATTTATTTTATTCTCGCTTTTTTTAATAATGATGTAACTGCTTATAAGATGTAATAGTAATTAGGTTTTATTTTCTGCTTTTAATTTCTGCACTCCCCAAATTTTTGTATATTGTAAATCCCCTCCCTGAAGCCATGTAATAGTATAGGTTTATATTTCCACACTTTATATTCTGTACATATTTACTGCTAGTAACTAGGCATGTATGGCAAGACTGAAATTAAAATGTTAGCAAACCTAATAACGCAAGATAAATAAATGAATTGAACACATTGCACATATATACCTCTAGGGTACCCCTCTTTGGTTACCTTCGAAAATAAAACAGTCATGTCCCTCGAAACTAGGACGCTTTAGCAAAGACCCGTAAATCAAAAAAAAAAGATCATAGTCCCTCGATGACCCTACAGTTGCCCTAAAAAATTTCTAAAATGTCTCCACAAGTTGCCTTTGTGACGGTAATGTCCCTTCGATGTCCCTCATACATCCAACGATAGGGCTGCCTACTCTCTAATAGTAGGATAGCACTATCTAAAGGATGGGAGGAAAAGAATTACCTTTTCGAGTACAAAGTAGATAGTTGTTAGAAGTTTGCTCAAAAACATTTTTCACTTACACAAATACTACTTTTCAAAAACAATTTTCCAAAACATTTGCTTTGTTAACACTCTTGAGGACTGATACAAGAGTTAATGCAAAGCAAATATCCGCACTAAGGCATTTTCCAAACATTTTCAAAAATACAAAGCACAAAGGTGTTTCAAAATGAGCAAACCTCTAAGAGCCCGTAGATAACTATGGATGGAAATGGTGCTAACACTTTCCTTTTCCATAATCTACCCCCCTTACTCAGAAAACTCTCGAAAAGGTCTTTTTTTTATTCTTTTCACCCTTTTCTTTAATTTGGATAAAAGAAAAGTCGGTGGCGAGTCTTGCTTACCGCAACATTTGCGAACACAAATGCAAAACCAGTATTAAACAGTCAGTTCTTCCACTGTATCACAGCAACCTTCGATTGCAACCTTATCTACTTCTTTCGATTGAGCCAGGGAGTGGGCATGAGCAACCTTCAACTGCAAACTCCTCTTATTCTTTTTATTTGGACTATGAAGTAACATGGACCTGTAGAACAACATGAGTGTATATCCTTCGTTCACACTCTTTTTGTCTTTCGTTTGAATCTGTACAGGTTAGTTCCAACATATATACGGACAAAAAATGCAAACAAACCAAGAGGGAAAAAACGAAGAACATAACTAAGAGGTTATCTACATATTATACTGAAACGAAAAGTAAGTAAAAGGCTATTTACATGTCATGTTGACACGAAACCTGCAAGGTTAATGGGATTTACCTTGCTTAAAACTGGAACTTATGTGGGGGATTAGAGTTGTTGGATGCTCTTGGATTCGAAAGGAGAGAGAGCAAGTGTGGTGTAATCTTGTTGAGTTTTGAGAGTTTTTGGTGTGCTTCTCTTAGGTTGTGTATGCGTGTAAAATAATATGTGTGTATAGTTCCTGGGCTTATGTCTCCAGTGTGTGTGTGTGTGTGTGTGTGTGTGTGTGTGTGTTTGTGTGTGTGTGTGTGTGTGTGTGTGTGTGTGTGTGTGTGTGTATGTGTGTGTGTGTGTATGTATGTGGTATCCTCTTTTTTTTGTCCTCCCTTCTAAGCTTACTAGTGTTCTCCTTATATATAGGGGATGGAAGGGACAAGAGGACAAGGGAATAAACAGCCATTAAGTTGGTGTTTTAAAGGCCATGAATGTCACTTTGAAACTTTGTCAAAGATATGGTTTGTTATCCCTTTTTGAATTTGATATGAACCTGGATACCTTTAACTTTTGAATACCTTCATTCCCTGCCCTTCGATTGGGCCTCTTGTATATCCTTAGAATGGGCCTTTTGAATGTTTCTTTGAATGGATATTTTATGTACCATTCGAATGGGCCTTTTGAATGTTTCTTCGAATGGACCTTTTGTGTACCCTTTGAATGGGCCTTTTGTTGACTCCTTCGAATGGACTTTTGAGTGTCTTTTGAATAGTCCATATGTATGCCTTGTGCCCTCTTTGAATGGGCCACCAATGTGTTTCCTTCGAATGGGCCTTTGGAGTACTCTTTCAGAGGGGTCATATCGTGTGTCATAGTGTAGAAACTGTGTTAAGGAATCTTGGCCCTGTGCGTTAAAAGTATGCATAGAGGAAGTCTTTGCCTTGTGCATTGAAGGCAATTATAGAAGAAGCCTTTTCCCTTGTGAATCCAAGACAAGTCTGAGGAAGCCTTTGCCTTGTGGATCAAAGGCCGGTTGGGGTAAGCCTTTGACTTAGCGAATCCAAGGCAAGCATGAAGAGGCCTTTGCCTAGTGAGTCAAAGGTTGCACATAGAGGCCACTGCTGGTGAATCGAAAGGGACGTGTAGGGGGTTCTTACCTTGTGAATCGAAACCAAGCCTGAAGTAGCTAATGTGCAGTCGAATACTTGTGAACCAAGCTTGGTCGAAGGAGGCCCAGCGCTCCATCGAAGACATTGTGAAATCAACTTGATCGAAGGGGGGTCCAGCACTTAATCGTAGTTGGTGAGTCAAGCTTGTATCGAAGGATTTAGATGCCTAATCGAAGACTGGTGAGTCGAGCTTGTATCGAAGGATGCGAAACAACTAATTGAAGCTTACTAATCAAGGCATGATCGAAGAGTGGAAAATGCCTAATTGAAGTACCTTGTCCCAATGCCAATTGAAGACATCTTGTTTATCCTAAAAAAAATTACATTTTCTTTAAGAAATTGTTTGTAACCAAACATGTAGGATACAATCTTGGAAAACATGAGAGGGAAAATTTTGGGGTACAACAGCTGCCCCTGTTCAATCTTCTTAAACCTGAAGATGTAGATTGGCTTGTCTTCCTTTCGTGATCTAAAGGTGGAATATGATTGAACACTAGAATGCCCAGAAATTTGCACTCGCATGAAGTAACACTGATGGTTGATGATGGAGAGAATGTGCTTACAGATTCCATTTGGAGAAGATGACAGAGAGTCGTCGGAGATGGGCTTAAAGATGCCATCCAAAGTAGATGATGACTTCCTAAGAGGTCTCTTTGTGGGGAATTCCTGTTCCTGCTGTCTGAGGAGGACTTCACTGAGGAATATGGGTTTCTGTTATTCTCCTGCTTGAGGAAACTCTGTGGGAAATAGAGTCTAGGTACTTCAATTGTCCAAGGCTCTGCTAAAGAGTTATCTCTAGAGAGATGAAAGTTTGTTGTTTTTCTGGTTGAAATCCAGGCTTCACGGTAACTTGTTGGGGATAAGGGAATTAACCGTTACCTGAAAATGCATTAGAAAGAGCCTGTGTATGGATGTTTCAGGATGAATATGTGTTAGACTGCCTCTGGAGGGTTATACGGAGTAATCTTTGATGGTTTCTACCTCAATGGATAACAAAGGAATCTTTGACGATTGCTACCTCAATAGATAATGAAGGAATCTTTGACAATTGCTACCTTGACAGATAATGAAGGAATCTTTAACGATGGCTACCTCAACAGATAATGAAGGAATCTTGGACGATTTCTACCTCAACAAATAACGAAGGAATCTTTGACGATTTCTACCTCAATAGATAATGAAGGAATCTTTGACGATTTCTACCTCGACAGATAATGAAGGAATCTTTGACGATTGCTACCTCAATGGATAATGAAGGAATCTTTAACGATTTCTACCTCGACAGATAATGAAGGAATCTTGGATGATTTCTACCTCGACAGATAATGAAGGAATCTTTGACGATTGATGCCTCAATGGATAATGAAGGAATCTTTAACGATTGGTACCTCAACAGATAATGAAGGAATCTTTAACGATTGCTGCCTCAACAGATAATGAAGGGATCTTTGACGATTGCTACCTCAACAGATAATGAAGGAATCTTTGACGATTGCTACCTCAATAGATAATGAAGGAATCTTTGACGATTGCTACCTTGACAGATAATGAAGGAATCTTTGACGATTGTTACCTCAATGGATAATGAAGGAATCTTGGACGATTGCTACCTCAACAGATAATGAATAAATCTCGGATGATTTCTACCTTAATAGATAATGAAGGAATCTTGGACGATTGCTACCTCGATAGATAATCAAAGAATCTTTGACGATTTCTACCTCGACAGAGTACCAAAAATTTGTCTGGTCATATGAAAATTCATTTGTGTACAGATTTTACCTGAAAAGGTAAAGGTTTAGTTTCATGCAATGACATGATGCATGAAGTGCAAATGATGTTCTAAAAAAACGAGATTGTGATATATGCATTTGTACTGTGTATGTTATGATGTTTTTAAATGATATATGAATGCAATGTATGAACGTGTCAGTCATTCTATTGCGGCATTGTTGAACTAGGGAAAATAAATCCCTAATTGTTGTTGGGGATGAAAAAATGTAGGTCTTCAAATTCTATTGAAGTTGAGATGCTGAGAGACAGATTTCCGTTGTTAGGGAAATAAACTCTGTTGGGGAAGGAAACTCCATAATCCACTTGGGGATCTTTATGGAATCATGTTGGGGGAAACCAAAAAGTTTGAAGACTTCATTGGGGGATCTTTTCTTAGATGTCGGAGCAGTAGTTGGAGATTTTTGTCCACCGAGGGTATGAGAACACCTGACATCATTAGGCTGCATGCTGAGAATATGGCGGTGACCTTGTAGTAGGACTCCCCTGCCTCTGTACTTGCTAGAGAAAACATCTGTTGGGATTCTGTGGATGGTTTAACTGTTATCCCAACTCTTGGAGTCCTTGGTGAATGTTGATTAGGGTAATAAACCTTCTACTGATAGACAAGTGACGAGATGACGGGATGTAGTCGTACGCTTTAATCCCTAACTTTTCTTGGACTGTCCTTTCAGATTTTCAATCCATCGGGATACCCTTTTTTGCCTAAGCCGCCTTTTCAGGTTTTCGACTTGCCGTGTGTACAGTTTTTCATATGTATATCCCTAATTTTTTCCCGAACCCTTTTGGTTCCCCGAGATGCCCTTATTTTTGCCTAGGCCAGTCAACCTAGCGGGTATTTGTTCATGCGTAGTATTTTCTGACTATGTCAATGTTCACCAGGTACGGAGAATTGTCACTGTCCTTAGTAGTAAGTGTTGTCACACTGCCAAAAGGTGTTTGTTTGATCGCATATGATTTGCTACTGAAATTCATGTCCAATTCCCCAAGTGATTCAGATGGAGATCTATGTCTGGCTATTCAGCATTTTTGAGAGGTTCCCTGAATCTTGACTTGACTGCCCCAGATCAGCTGGACACCGTGCTATGCCCCTTAATTATGAAAGGCATGTCACTGGAATGTCTTTCCATCTGAGGTGATTTTGTCTATTGAGAGGATTTCTGTTCATCGAATATCCGTCGTGCGAATTTCTCTATTGTTGAACAAATAGTCATATGCAAACAATGGTATTTTAAGAATGCAAAGCTTATGTCTGTCTTGAAGTTTGAAAATTCATTTTTTTTAGTAAAACAAACAATTTTGTAAGAGTGTGTTATCAGTTCAGGATTTATAGCGTACCCTACAGGAGTCAGGATACCTTTTGTAACAGTATGCTTTCGAACTAACCCATGCTTCAGCTAGGACTTTTAAGGGTTATAACGTGGCCTGTTTCAAATGATAAAGGCTCAAATTTTAGTTGTACCCAACCCGTTCTTTGTGATGTTCTTCAATCCTATGCTCAGCTAATTGTGTGTTTAGATCCCAATTGAGTCTGGGATCTTTGCTCTGATACTTGGCGATGGTTCAGGAATTGATCATTCGTTTGAGAAGGCAGTCATTTTGGTAACCTCTTCTTTTTTGTTATCCCTACTTTTTCCTGAACTGGTTCTTTTGTGATTAAAGTCAGCGGGATGCCCCAGTTTTTCTTAAGTCTCCTTCATAGGTTTTGATTTAGCGGGATTTTATTTTGAGAGATAATGACTGTCGGCTTTAATCACTATGCAGTACCATCACCATCTTCTAATTTGGAAGGACGTCTTTTGATGCCATTATGTATGAAATGGAAGATTGCGACTGAATGCGCATTTGAATTAACTGATAAAACTACCCTACCCTCTGTTATGATTAAGGGTTTAATTTGTGTGAAAAGAAAAACTCCTACTTCTTAGGCTCAAAGGGGTTGACTAGGGATTATCTTCCTTATAACTCCATTCTTTAGGATTTGAAAACAACGTCTGCACATCGTCAGCAAGGTCTGTTCAAAAGCATATTCTACGAGATTGAGATATCGTTTTCGTCATCCTCCCTCTAAAGGCTTAGAGCTTTTAATCGAGAGTTGAATATCATAAAAAGGAAGTAAAAACATAGTTTGAATATAGTGAATACGAATGAAATAATTCAAGACAAACATATGCAATGTATTAATATGAATAACCAAAGTTTGACATAAAGATAAATGTTTTTAAACAACAACGAAATTACAACTGATAATTCAAATGAAATAAATGCTCTCAATTTTGACCATGATTTGGCATGGGAGCAGTGATCACATTGGGGTCTTAGGAGAGTCAAATTCGATCTCCTTGTTGTCGATCAAATCCTGAATCTTGTTCTTCAAAGTCCAACAGTTGTCGGTGTCGTTCCCAGGACTATCAGAATAGTAAGCACATTTTACATTAGGATTGTACTTAGGAGAAGAGGTATCATGTTTTTGAGGAGGATCCTTTAGTGTAATTAGCTCTGCTTTTAGAAATTGTTTTAACGCTTGAGACAAAGGCATATTAATATTAGTGTACTGCCTCTCTTGATACTTTATCCTACGCTTATTACCCTGTTGATGTTGAACACGTGTAGGATTAGACATTAACACCGCTCCCACGGACTGATGGTGGTTATTTTTACTATGGCTCTTTTAGCCATAGACAACATTAATTTCTTTTTTGCCACCGAATGGCTTCTTCTCAACAATAGAAGATGCAGCCATCAGAATCTTCCCACTCTTGATACCGCTTTCAATCCTTTCCCCAATTAGAACCATCTCCGTAAAACCGGATGAAGGACTCCTAATTAGTAAATTAAATAGTGGGCCTGTCAGAGTTCCCATGAACATGTCTACCATTTCCCAATCAATCAGAGGAGGTTGCACCCTGCCAGCCAAATCCCTCCATTTTTGCGCATATTCCTTGAACCCTTCTCTTGGGCCCATGGACATATTCTGCAATTGCACTCGAGTTGGTGCCAGGTCAGCATTGTATTGGTACTGCTTGTAGAAAGCAGCAGCCAAGTCTTCCCAGGTATGGATGTCAGTTCCTTCTAGCTGATAGAACCACTCTAGTTGAGTTCCAACCAAACTTTCTTGGAAGAAATGGACCCATAACTTTCAGTCAGCAGTGTAAGGCTGAATCTTTCTGACGTATGATCTCAAGTGAAGTTTAGGACAAGAGATTTTGTCATATTTAGCGAATGTGGTAACCTTGAATTTTGGTGGGATGACCACCCCAAAAACCAGCCCTAATTCTTCAAAGTCCAAGCTAGGTATCTACTGAATCTCCATAGCATTGAGACGATCCTCCAATTGTTTGTATTTATCATCAGTAGGAGGATATTGTTCCTCAGAGTAATCAGCTTCATCTTCATCAGTCCCTAGGTTTTTAGCATCTTCATGATTATCCCCCTCATTTGATGGAGTTGTGAAATCTAGAGCTCGCTTGACTGGTCCTCTAAGTCTTCTTCCCATATTTAAGATGCCATCCTGTTTCTTTGGCTTCTTGGTCTTCTCTTTGATGATCAGGGTTTTCAGATCCTCCTGCCCCTTAGCCAGAGCCAGGAACATTTACTAAAACTGGGCGTTTTAAGCTTGGAGATCCTTCACTGTTTGTTCAAGATCCATTTATTTTGCTGAAATAAACAGCGAAGGGATAAGAAGCATGTCCGGAGAATACCTGTTATGCAATGACATGTATGATATGTAAATGTTTTCAATGATCTCGCGGGTTAAATAAGAAAATGTCAGAAGTTGAATTTTGCAGCTTTGATTGAATAACTTCATATCGTTAAAGGTCCTTCTACAAGAGTCAAGCTCACCATGTCGAGTGGGTCATAGCCCCTGACTCAAGTTGTCGTGTTTTGATCTTTTGACGGTATTGTCTAGAGGAAAATAAATCCCCTTGCCCCTTGCTAGACGTCTGGTTCATCATAACCTGCACCACAGGCCCTTGAGATCCTTGAAATGGTTAAGGAAATGCTATGGTATGATGCTATGATGTGTGTGTTATACATCAAGCAAAAATACAAGGTGATGAAGACAAGTATGTCTTGCAAGAAAACCAGGTTATTGGATAATGTATACAAACAAGGTCCTGCAAGGAATACAAACAAAAGCCCTGCAATGAGTTCAAGTTGTTAGATAATAAAGGCAAATAAGTCACACAAGCAGCCTTAAGTTCAGGGTTGCATGGGGTTTGTAGGTAAGTACCCTCTTGAAGTTTAGTTGGTTCAACCTGTCTTAGAAAAGTAATCAGGTTCTAAGGAGTCTCCACATCACTGATCTTTCTTTATCGAGCATTATTTCAACATAGAAATCTTTTCTTGCGGCTTAAACATCTCGAAAGTCCGATCTCAATGAGTGTAGCATCGGGTATCAACCAATCCCCAGCTTTACACTGAGGCTGGCTAACTCACTACTTTCTAATGGCCATGTTTGTTCAACTAAGGTTCTAAGGTCCGTTAGTGCTTCACGACACCACACAGCGGCCTCGTATTCTCCTCGATTCAACACAAGGGATACCAGTATCAACCAAAGTGTCACACCAACACAGTTATCACTTCAACCATATCGGTCTATACCGTACAGTCTCCACGATCTATTGTTGTTTACCTAAAAAGATATCCTCATATTTGGGTGTAGGATCTATAGTAACAACCCAAGCAACCCTCCAAGGATAAAGCATACAAAGCAAGCAATTAAAACGGTTTTAAAATGAACTAACCCTTAAGGTAACCCCACTTTTTTAAGTATTTTCCCCAGCAGAGTTGTCACTTCTGTGATATGGTGGCAGAACCAACTGTTATACTGGCTTTACGTTTGTATTCGCAATTGTTGCACTAAGAAAGAGTTGCCACCGACTTTTCTTTTATCCAACAAAGGAAAGGGTGAAAAGAACAGAAAAAGACCTTTTCAAGATTTTTCTGAGTAAGGGGGTAGATTATGGAAAGGGAATGTGTTAGCACCTTTTCCATCCATAGTTTTCTACGGGCTCTTAGATGCTTAGCTTATTTTAAAAGTACCTTGTGCTTTGTGTTTTGAGAAAGTAGTTTGAAAATGCCTTAGTGCAGCGATTCACTTTGTGATAACTCTTGTATCAGTCCTCAAGAGTGTTGACAAAACAAATGTTTTTGAAAATTGTTTTTGAAAGTTGTTTTTGAAAGGTGTAAGTTTAAAAGTCTATTTTACTTCAGCAAGCATCTAACAGCTATCTACTTGTACTCGAAAAGGTCGTTCTTTTCCTCCTATCCTTTAGACAGTTCTATCCTACTATTAGTGAGTAGGTAACCCTATCGTTAGATGTATGAGGGACAATCGAAGGGACACTTTATAGTCATAAAGGTAACTGGGCAAGAAGCTTTAGTAACCACCCTAAGGTTCTAAGATCATATTTTTACCGAGGCAACGTCGAGTGGGTCATTGAGGGACTTATGATCTTTTGAACCAGAGGGTAGCCACTAAAATCTCTCACGTTTCGAGAGTTGTGACTATTTTTCCGAAGGCAACCAAAGTGGGTGTACCCTAAAGGTGTATATGTGCAATGTGTGTTATGTTCAGTTATTTTTGTCTTTTTATTAGGTTTGCTAGCGTTTGATTTTAGTCTTTTCCATACAATCCTATTAGTCATACATCTAGCAGTTAATATGAAAAGCAGTAAAAATGCAGAAAGTAAGGGTCCTACGCTATTACAACCAAATCAAAAGACAAGAAAAATGTTTTAAAAAAACAAAGAACAAAATAAAGAAGATAAATGAATTCTTCGATCCACACCATGGACTCCTTCAATTCACCCTTCTTTTACCTTCTTTCATTTGGGCTTGAGAGTTGACGTGAGCAAGCTTCGATTTGCACCTTTTCCTATCTCCTTCGACTGAGTTTTGGAATGGTATGGGCAACCTTAAATTTCAGCCTTCTCTACTTCTTTCGAGTGGGCATGAGCAACCTTCAACTGCAAACTCCTCTACTTCTTTTGATTTGGACTATGAAGTAACATGGACCTGTAGAGCAGCATGAGTATATATCCTTCGATCACACTCTTTTTATCTTTCATTTGAATCTGTACAGGTTATTTCCAACATATATACGAACAAGAAAAGCAAACAAACCAAGAGGGAAGAAACGAAAAACATAACTAAGAGGCTATCTACATATTATGCTGAAACGAAAAGTAAGTAAAAGGTTATTTACATGTCATGCTGACACGAAAGATGCAAGGTCAAGGGGACTTACCTTGATTAAAACTAGAACTTGTGTAGGGGACTAGAGTTGCTGGATGCTCTTGGATTCGAAAGGGGAGAGACAAGTCTGGTGTGATCTTGTTGATTTTTGAGAGTTTTGGTGTGCTTCTCTTAGGCTGTGTATGCGTGTAAAACAATATGTGTGTATGGTTCCTAGGGTTATGTCTCCAATGTGTTTGCGTATGTATGTGGTATCCTATTTTTTTTGTCCTACCTTCTAAGCTTTCTAGTGTGCTTCTTATATAGAGGGGGTGGAGGGGACAAGAGGACAAATAAATAAACAACCATTAAGTAGGTGTTTTAAAGGCCATGAATGTCACTTTGAAACTTTGCCAAAGACATGGTTTCTTGTCCTTTTTTGAATTTGCTACGAACCTGGACACCTTTGACTTTTGAATACCTTTAATCTATGCCCTTTGATTGTACCTCTTGTATATCCTTCGAATGGGCCTTTTGAATGTTTCTTTGAATGGACATTTTGTGTACCCTTCGAATGGGCCTTTTGAATGTTTCTTCGAATGGACCTTTTGTCTACCCTTCGAATGGGCCTTTTGTTGCCTCCTTTGAATGGACTTTTGAGTGTCTTTCAAATAGTCCATATGTATGCCTTGTTCCCTCTTAGAATGGGCCACCAATGTGTGTCCTTTGAATGGGCCTTTGGAGTACTCTTTCAAAGGGGTTATATCGTGTGTCATAGTGCAGAAAATGTGTTAAGGGATCTTGGCCTTGTGCATTGAAAGCAAGCACAGAGGAAGTCTTTGCCTTGTGCATTGAAGGCAATTATAGAAGAAGCCTTTGCCCTTGTGAATCCAAGACAAGTCTGAGGAAGCCTCTGCCTTGTGGATCGAAGGCCAGTTGGGGGAAGCCTTTGACTTAGCGAATCCAAGGCAAGCATGAAGAGGCCTTTGCCTAGTGAGTCGAAGGTTACACGTAGAGGCCACTGTTGGTGAATCGAAAGGGACTTGTAGGGGGTTCTTACCTTGGGAATCGAAGGTAAGCCTGAAGTAGCTAATGCACAGTCGAAGCCTTGTGAACCAAGCTTGGTCTAAGGAGGTCCAACGCTCCATCAAAGACATTGTGAAATCAACTTGATTGAAGGGGGTTTCAGCGCTCAATTGAAGTTGGTGTGTCAAGCTTGTATCGAAGGATTTAGATGCCCAATCGAAGACTGGTGAGTCAAGCTTGTATCGAAGGATGCCAAACACCTAATCGAAGCTTACTAATCAAGGCATGATCGAAGAGTGTCAAATGCCTAATCTAAGTATCTTGTCCCAATGCCAATCGAAGACATCTTGTTATCCTCAAAAAATTTACTTTTTCTTTAAGCAATTGTTTGTAACCAACCATGTAGGATACAATCTTGGAAAACAGGAGAGGGGAAACTTTGGGATACAACAGAGGGAGATGCAAATTAACAAATGGATATTGAAAGAAATTAAACTCTAATTATCTATTACAACCATATTGAATTTGTACAAGAAATGACATGAATATAATGTACAAGGAATATAAAAAGAAATGGATTTTGTTTTGGATTTTTGTTAGGAAAATTGTTTTGACCTAATTAACCTAAAGGGATGTGATTAATAAAAAATAGGAAAATTAATCCTAAGGTAAAAGGAAATAAAATTAATCAAGAAATCATTTTTTAGGATTTTTATGGAAGGCTTTTGGTTAATTAAAATAAATATGAAAATAAAATATTTTTTTGTGATATTTTTTATATATTCATAAAATAGACATTGTAAATAAATAGCATGCAAAAAATAAACTCAAAAGGAGTTATTTTGATTGGTTGGAAAAAATGTTGAAGTTTGTTAAAAAAAATGAAAACAAACAAGTGATAAAAATTTGTTTTGGTCCTTCCAAGGTTTGAACCCAGGTTCTCCACACCTTCCATTCAAAACAACCAACACTCAATATATTATAAACATGCATGTTAGTTTGGAAAAAATGACAAAATAAATACAAAAGGTCTCGCTGGGGCTCGAACCCAGGACCTTATACATAAATGCCTTACGCGCGCGCTGTTTGTACCACTAGGGTGGTCTATTTCATCTGTTAGTTATCCAACTTGCACTAAATATAAAATGAACTCATTTCTGAAAACTTGAACATGGCTTCATCTTCTTCCTTCGTGCGCGCAAGGATGTATACCACCATTGTTAACCTTCTAAAACTTTCATTTCTCATCCAGATCAAAAATTATAATCATCAAACCTACTTAAAATTTTAATACGAATCTAATATGGAATTTTCAAAAGCTATGGATCAGAGGTTAGCACGAATTTTGTTTGGTACCAAAATCAAGACCTAACTGGTCAGAGTTGAAATTCTTAAGACACAAGTAATAAAAATCAAAACTAAGAGCATGGTCAACTTCCTAGATATGATATCTACATCTTTTCTTTTATTTGTATATGCTGAAAATGCTTGTATCAAGATATCACATTTAAGAAATCTTACCTCTTGAACTGAAAATTGAATGACCTCTATATGACTTCCTAAAATGACTTGATGATGGATTAAGCTTGCAGGGACCTTCCTTGATCTAGTGGGATCACTACTCTGCTTTAAAAGTCACTGAATCAATCTAACCAAGTCAAGGTGCAATGGTAGAAAATGGAAATGGTGTATAATGATGGGATGGTTACATAAATGTGGTTTAAGGGTTGGGATAGTTTCTATGTGGTGTATGGAATCTTAGTGAATCGAAAGGCCAAAAAACGCACGAAGGGATTTGAGATTTTGTGTGTAAAGTTAGAATATGCCAAGTTTTGTGCTTGTGTGTAGGTTCTGAGTTTTAAGAGTTTTGGGAGTGTTTGAGGATTTCTCAACACACAAGAATCTGGCCCCCTTAGCTTGCAAATGGTCTCTCCATTTATAAAGAAAAGGCTTGGAAAGTTGAAGTAATCAAATTTGCAAGATAAAAAATTATGGTTTGGTTGGAATGCAAATATCAAGTTATGTCAAGTTTTCCATGATCCCAAGATGAAGTATCAAATTTGTTGGTATACAGGGGCTACTTTCCATAATTTATGGTGGAGTATAATCAGAAGTAAGCAAGGTATGGGCTCAAGACAAAAATTTGTCTCAAAAAGCTTTCTCTTAAAGAATAGCAGTGATACCTTTATACCATAGATGGAAAGATATTTTGGACAATGGCTCAAACACTTGGGTAATAGCTCAATAGAAGGTGTAAGTATTAAATTATGGTGAGATTTGCAAGTTAGAAGGCCTGCAACACTAGATTATGCAGCATGGCATATGGATTTGATCAATGTTCTTCAAAATTTTGTCTTCAACTTGATTCCTTCTACAAAGATCTTGAATCTCTGTAGAACTTTTGATCTTTTTCTTACTCTGGTTTTTGAAAAGCATCTTGAATCTCTTAAAGATGTCGAATACTTCGTCCTTTCATTTTGATCACATAGATCCACAACCTTCGACCAAACTCATCAACATAAAAAACAATATTTGTTTCCACCAATTGTATGTTCTTCTAATGGACCACATTCATCTGAATGTACCACTTATTTCGTCCTTTCATTTTGATCACATAGAATCACATCCTTTGACCAAACTCATCAACAGACAAAACAAATATTTGTTTCCACCAATTGTATGTTCTTCTAATGGACCACATTCATCTGAATGTACCACTTTCTTCGTCCTTTCATTTTGATCACATAGATCCACAACCTTCGACCAAACTCATCAACAGACAAAACAATATTTGTTTCCACCAATTGTATGTTCTTCGAATGGACCACATTCATCTGAATGTACCACTTTCTTCGTCCTTTCATTTTGATCACATATATCCACAACCTTCGACTAAACTCATCAACAGACAAAACAATATTTGTTTCCACTAATTGTATGTTCTTTGAATGGACCACATTCATCTAAATGTACCACTTTCTTCATCCTTTCGTTTTGATCACATAGATCCACAACCTTCGACCAAACTCATCAACAGACAAAACAAAATTTGTTTCCACCAATTGTATGTTCTTCGAATGGATCATATCCATCTGAATGTACCACTTTGAGTATGCAAGATGATCTTATTGGCATAGTCGAAACGAAAGAATTTCTGGATTTCTTTCCTACTAAACAAACATCACAAAGTTTTTTTTAAGTATCTCAAGACTTGGAATACCAGTAACCATATCTTGAGTAATCAGTTGATTAAGTGGTCGAAAGTTCAAATGTCTAAACTTAAAATTCCACAACCAACTATCCTTGTGGTCGAACAGTTTTCAAACATTGAACTTCTGTCGAATTGATCATTGTCTTAAATGTCCTATTTTTTGACAACGAAGATTTCAAGACCAAATTGTTCTTGGTGTTGAACAATCTCAAAACTCCATCTTTCATGACAACTGAGAAACTTCTTTTGACTAGTTGTCCAACACTTAGCAAGTTTCACTTTATTATAGGTACATAGAGCACATCTTTAATCATAACTTTTTCTCCATTACTCATTTGAAAGACTATGTTTCCAGTACCTTCTTCTTGCAATGAACCATTATCAGCAAGTTTTTTTGTTAAATTAAAATTCATAGTGTTGAAACTATGTGTGTCGAAGGTTTTAGAGGTGGATTGAAGCAGGTCCAGTCGAAGCTTGTGGATCGAAGTAAGCATGAAGATAGACAACATGTCAGCTATTAATTTTGCGAAGAACCTAATATTACATGGTCGAAGCAAGCACAACGAAATGATGTTCTATTATCTCCGAGAGCAGGTAGCAGACGGGAAGTTGAATTTGGAACACCGCAGAACTGAAAATCAGATTGCAGACATCATGACGAAAGAAGTGCATGTCGAAGTATTCAGAAGACTAGGAACCATGACAAATATAGATTGTTTAAACACAATGAATTAGGTGGTGTACTAAATTGTAATTTATAGTGTCGAAACTATGTGTGTCGAAGGGTTTAGAGGTGGATCGAAGCAGGTTGCTCGAAGGAAGCCATTTCCCAGTCGAAGCTTGGGGATCGAAGCAGGTTGCTCGAAGGAATCCATTGCCCAGACGAAGCTTGGGGATCGAAGCAGGTTGCTCGAAGGAAGCCATTTCCCAGTCGAAGCTTGGGGATCGAAGCAAGCTTGCTCTTCTTCGACTTGTCAAAATCCGCCAACCACTCCTTTCGATCAGCCATGTGGTTCGAACAGCCTAAACCAGATTTTGAATTCGACATGGTTATCTGCAACTGAACACCTTTTTTATCTGCTTTGCCCTTTCGACAATTTCCTCTTCCTCCTTTCGAGGATTCAAAAGTTCCATCTTTGACCTGATGCTTGAGAGCCCAATATGATCCATGGAAACTATATGGGGCATTAAAAGTCCAATTATACTTGTGCAAACTCAAACCCTAGTTTTGAGTCATCAGTGTTTGAGGAGGTATCTTGAGCTGATCAAACCTTGTGCAGTCTTGAATTAATGGAGATCTTGTGAGAGAATTCTTGAGAAATAAGAGGGAAAATTTTGGGGTGCAACAGTCGGGATACGGATGACGACAAGGCGGTCACTCCGTCCCTGTAGATTAAGGGGTCGGGCATGTCGGTGGCATGGCCAACGCTGTTGTTGTCAGTGTTGTCAGCGTTGTTGTTGCCAATATTATTATCGCCAACACTGTTATTGAGGTCAGAGAGATGGGCATTTAGGTTATTTTCTGCGGCTAGGTCGACCATGACAATCAAGAGAATTCAGAGTTACTTTTGCCTTAGGTGAATGAAAAACGGGGAAGCTTGTTTCCCACAGACGGCGCCGCTGATCGTACCTTACCAGAAGGATCTTCAAGGCCCACGAGCTTTACGTCGAGTAGAGGTTAGAAATGAGATGGGGGGTACCTGCAAGATATTTTGATGCCAAAGTGAGATTCGGAATAATACAAGCAAGTAAGAGTGAGTAAGAATGTTTCAATAATACCTGACCCTCTCAAGTGAGAGGGTATTTATAGCCCCCAGCGTTGGGCCAAGGTCTCCAATGTTGGGCCATGATGAGGCCCAATAAAGAAGTCTGTCAAGGCTTACGTGTGTATGGAGGTCAGCACATGGCCTCCCCCCTGGTTAGTTGCCCTGAGAAAGCGGGAGTTGAACCTGTTATTCTCGGAGGGCATGAAGGTGATGACGATGAGGGCACGTGGACCGTGTTCTCTAACGGACATATAGGAAGTTTCTCAATGGTGCCTAACTTGGGTTGTTGGCTTTTGAGCCTTGTGCAAAGGTGTTGGATTGAGCCTCTCTAACGGTGGGACAAGCGTCGGCTCAATCCAGATCAATAACGAACCAAAATAAAAATATTATATTTATTATTTTTATTCTAAACTCTTTGTGTGTTGTATTAAATAGAGAAAACGTTTTTTTTTATTAAAACTTAATTCAAACCCTTGTTTTCTTGTGTTTCCTTTACCTTCGTCTTAATAATTATTAACTCACTTGTTTTGTTTTCTGAGCATGGTATTTATGACTCGACTGTTCTTTTCTCAATATTTAAAGGCATTTAAATTACAAGATATTAAAGTAATACTACAATTTAGTACTATATGCTCTCTCTATTTAAATTAAATATGTGTATTTGTTTAATCTTGGAGTACACAATTTTTCCGATATTAAACCAATTATATAAGTCAATATGTATCAAACTAAACCAGGATACTAATTAGGGATGGCAAAAACGGATTGACCGCCCCGCTCATCCTTCTCCACCTCATTTTAATTCCTTCAAAAAATAGTAGAATGTACAAACCCATCAAGTAAAATAGGCATAAAATCCGAGTTCGCTCCGCAAAGGTGGTGGATTGGTGGACGGAAGACTTGCTCGCTTACTTTTTTATTTTATTTTTTATTTTTTAATAGATTAATAGACTTTCTTTTTACATTTCAATTAGATTTTTCGTTTATTTTTTAGAATAATATTTTATAAAATATCTTTATAACAAATTTTACTAAAAAAAATATTGAATATATTCACAAATGAATGTATAAAATGAAACCATCAAAAAATAGAATTACTATAATCAACTAAAAAAAAACAAGTTTAAGATGAAACAAACATAACGAATAGACGCAGTGGACTTTGACGAGCGACAATCTTTAGCAGGACGGGCTTTGATAGACGGCGGAGTCAAAATCCAAACTCAACCTGCCATTTTTTAGCGGGTGCGCAGGTCAATCTGACAGACCACGACCCGTTTTTCCAGATAAGAATAAATTTTATATGTCAACAGAATGTCAATTTTGAGATTTTTCTTATTTCTTTATAATCCGACCTCTAAAAAGGTAGTAAGGTTGGAATATATTCATTTTTAAATTATATAGTATTTGACTTTAGAAAAAACACTGAAAATTTCCTTCAACTCTTTGGCATGCCCATCATTATTCGTATCTTATAGGAGACAAATTGTTATGCCTTCTTAGCCTGTTATTTGAGAATCATGATACTCTTCTTAAGGCTATTAGTTATAACAGTGTTGTAACAACTGCATAAATCATTCATTGTTACCCAAATTAACATATTGTTCATACATGTTACTATATTCTATGAGGTTTGTTAATAACAACCACGGGTAGTAAATATGATCTGTCTAAGTAATAACATGCAAATAATATTTGAAATCGTCTAGACAAATCGACCTCGGAGGTTTATAAGATTCCGGATTTACAACATGATCCAAATAAGTGAACAACATATAAATCTGAATCTGCAATTACATTTCAAATAGACACCAAAACTGAGTGCAAAGAGCAAATATGAACTAACATGTATCGATATTCAAATAACAAGTTACTATCAGCTACTTCTATGTTTTTCAAATACAGCTACTCTATTCGAAATAAAGCCAAACAGATAAGCAAGTAGCTGCAGCACCAGTAACAAGCAATATAAAAAAAACGGGCCGCTTAATACCTCATGACTATTAGAGCACTCCATACACAGTTTACTCATCATTAATATTATTATTATTATTATTATTAAGAAGCTCATCCCCAGGACCTCGTTGTACAAGTCTGTAATACAATATACCCATAGTTGCCATGCACGCCCTGCGAATGGATAATAACAACTTCATCAATTAAAAACTAGCAGTATACAACATAACTGTAACTAAGTTTATATACAGGGAGAGAAAAGAGCTCTACATGATGGCAATCAGTAGAAGAATTTTTCTGGGGTCCATTCTTGATGACTTTGGATGCCGTGTACGAACTTCTGAGGCATCGGTTGCATTTGATCCTTCTTTCCTTGCAGGCGCAGTCACTGGAAGAGTGGGCAATGCGCTGGACCAGAAAGGAAGCAATGCTCGAAGAAACTTGTGGTAGAATGGACCTACAATTTCAAAGGAAAATTCAAATTAATAAATTTATCTAGACAAGTTCTGCACAGAAGACCAGAGCAAGGTAAAAAGCAGATGACATGTCAAATATTAAACAAAATTAAATATTCAAAATTCAAAATTCAATCAAATACACTTTATTACCTCTTTTTGTATACTTTTTGCGTTTCGCATCTTCATCATCAGCATAGTATGAGATTTCAGAGTTTTGTCGGTCAACATGGAGTGATCCCTTCCTTGTGGTAGCACCAGGCTAAATTATTTGCAACAAGAATAAAATTGTATAGAATAAAATATCAAATGCATAACAGAGTTTAAGACGAGAAAAAATTCAGGCCTACTCATTAAAATGGAAGATATATACGAATACATAATAAGTGCACTTAAAGATATCCTCTTACACCAACTGGACTCGAGCTTTTCATGAAATTTCCTCCTGAATTAGGATCATCTATCTCCACAATATCTGTAACTGAAAGTTTAGAAAGTTCTGATCCATCTACTGACTCTGAGTTTCCATGATTTTCCCTACCAATCAATGGATCAGAAGAAAAAGCAGGTGGAGGACTACGTGATTCTGTCACTGACAACGAAATTGGATGATTTCCAAAGACATTCTTTTCTATACCAGTCTGCACAAAAGTAGGTAAAAACTAATGAAAATTTCATTTATAAAACGAGAAGAATAATAATAAAATAAAATAAAAAGAAATTCTGATTCAAAGATAAGTATTACAAAAGAAAATAGATGCATATTATTGTATTAAAAAGGCAACTCGTTGGTAAAAATAATCAATTTCCACTATAATAGATCAGTGGTATATCACAAATATTGGTCACTAGCCATTTAATAAAAAATCGGGAGTGATGCAATGAATGAGTTTTCCAGATGGATATACTCATAAACACTTAGTATCATCTTTACCACAATAATCATTAAGTTGCTGAATTGAAATGAGATGGGTGTGAAAGAGGACTAGTGTTGAAGATACTAATCGACCATGCATTTGCAAGTAACATAAACTCATCTAATTGGTTCAGTAAGCCCCAAAACTGGAGAATGCTGATATTCCATGTAATACTATTTCGCTTAGAAGCAATAAAACTGACGAAGACCAGAGACAAGGGGTTCTACAACTCTAAACATTCCCTATTCATTTTTAATCTTATTCCATAATATTGTGAATGACATGTTTTTTCCTAAAACCCAAAACGACAATGTGAGACATCGACATATAATAAGTTTTGTTCTGGTTTTTGTATACCAGCAAATATACACACTAGCATAATCTGATATAATAGTTAAAAAGTTAAAAAATGGAGACCCCTCAAATAGTACCAATCTCATAAGTTACCTGCAAGATAGCTTCCTTCAATTTGGAATGCAGACGAGAACCCGAATCTTTCACACTTTTGGGAGGCCATATCTGCACGAGTTTTTATTTCACCAAAATGAGACATCAAAAAAGAATTGTTTTGATACCAATGCACGAAGAAATTTATAGAATTCTTAGAATGTGGATTGGGCCTACTCAACCTTACAAAAATAGTTTGTAAAGTAAGGATTGCCCTTACGTATAAACATATGTTCTAAGTCATATATTGTCCAATGGGAGACTCTTAACACACCCTCTTGCGCTCAATACTATTGGGCTTGATGCGTAGATATAAATAGTAGGTGGCTTGATAGCGGAAACCTGATATCAGGTGGTGCCAACGAATCTTGAATGTGGCTCTGATACCATCTTAGAATGTGGATTAGGCCTAACTCTACCTTACAAAACCAGTTTGGAAGGTGAGGATTGCATCCACTTATAAACATGTTCACACCATATACTGTTTAATGTGGAACTCTTAAAAAGAAGGTTCAAGCATAATCAGAATATTAGTTCACGGGTCACGAGTCTAATGTGTGTCACTACACTATCATGTTATGGTCCTTAATCTGAGATCGTGTTGACACAGTCCTAGACGCAGTAGAATCTTTCCTTCAACCTATGGTGAAGGCAAAAGTGGACTCTTCCTTGACAGAGTCTCTTCTTGAATTCCCAAGTTTTTCTGATAATAATTTTATTCTCAATCATAATGCCATTAAATAGGCTTACAATAGAAGAGTCCTAATTACACTAGGTTAAATTTAAAATGATAATATTCTATTTAATAAGAAAATTTTGTTCTAATCCTAAATATTATCCTAAAAATACTAAACTTCAAAATTTAAAAATTCTGTTATGTTAACTTATTAAAAGTAAATAAAATAATAAATCGTGATCAGCACAATTAATCATAATCAACACAATTAGAGGTCTATATCATATAAGTTCAACAAGTCATATGTGTAATGTGTAAATACAATATTAGTTCATCAGGTCATGTGTCTAATGTGTGTAACTACAATATTAGTTCAATAGGTCATGTGTCTAATTTGTGTAACTACAATATTAGAGGTCATGCGTCTAACTTGTGTAACTACAATATTAGAGGTCGTGTGTCTAATACCCTGTACCACCGACACCTCTAAATAAAAGTGTGTTTGTGTCAGTATCGGTGTCCGAAACTGACACAGACTCTTATGATTACGATTGACTTATTCCATTTTTCAAATTATTATCGGTGTCGACGTGTCGGTGTCGTTCGTGTTCGGTGTCCGTGCTTCATAGGTCTAATGTGTGTAACTACAATATTTGTTCTACAGGTCATGAGTGTAACTAATTGAGTTCCAATTTTCAAATACATAATGTACTTCTATTTCACTGAACAACTACTTTTCATGTAAGTTCCCTAATACACCATTAAATAATATAGTATCACTGTAAAAAAGGGTTACAAGAAAAAAGGGATGAATCCCCTCCCAAGCCAGAGATAACTCTAGGCTCCAACAAACAAAATTACAATCTGCATGCCCCTCTCCATTATCTCCGAATGAGTTTTTCTTTTTCCATTACTAACTCACACTCTCGCCCTCCACTCTCACCATGAACCAGACTAACTTTCAGTTAAGACTCAAGAGTAATTTCAACTTATTTTCTTTCCCTTTATAGACATTGCTCAAAGAATCTAGAACACTAAGAATGAATGTTTCAATTTTGAAGATAACTGAATTAAAACCACATAATGGCTATAAGCTAAAAGCAGGTAAGCAAATACACTACTTTCAACCAAAAATCTACTCGCTAAAAACAATCGCATCTTACCGAAGTGGGGCATGAAGGACACACGTATCCTGCTGGAGCGGTATGTGGAGGAAAGCTCTTGATATGTGAGATCAAGCAATTTGTGTGGATAACATCTATACAAAAATTAAATTCATAACGTCAGCACCAGGTTGACATTTTGAACATGTAATACAAAGTCAAATATCACGTACGCAAGCAACCAAGTCGAGTAGTTTGAGATTCACTCCCCTCTTCTAAAACAGCTTGGCATTGGCAGCATTTAGGCGGCCAATCATACTCCCCGTCTATAACCCATTCTGAATACGTCCGAATCTATGAATAATATCAAATCAACAATCATAACTAATTTTCTTCCCCTCAATTTATATTCCCAAAACAAATACGCCGACAAAATGTAATATATTAAAATGAAATTACCACGCAGATTTGGTGCTCGGGGAAACAGATACATTCTCCACATACAGGAACTTTGTGCACGAAGCAATATAGCTTAGTAGCCTAAAAAACACCACAAATCATTACTTCTCTAATTCAAGGCAACAGCAAAAAATCACACGTTTCTATGGATCTTTTAAATTTGAAAAATAAAAATCGAATAATAAAAAATGCAAACAGAATCACCAACTATTGATCTGAATTGACGAAACTAGATTGCGATTGCGAATTATCGGATCTATATATAAAAGCTGATGAATCAAGCATGATAATTGACCTAACGGAATTCAGTGTTTTGAAAAGGGAAACAGAAAGTTGAGAGAAAGGAAGAAATACCTTGCGACATTTGCAAACCACCATTGCATTTGAGGGTTATGATCGAATTGAACCTGAATCTGAAATGAATTTGAGGTCAATTTCAAATCGGACAAGAGTGTGATGAAATTATTGTAATCACAGAGAGATAGATTTACTGAAATCGTTGAAATTTGGCTCAGCTCAGTGCGATATCTTACCGAGATCCGGTTCAGTCTATTTTCTTTTTTTATTTTTCTACCAAAATCATTATTAATTAACTAATTAAACGAGCATTTAAAGTAAAACAACAAAAAATATGGATGATTAGACTATCTCACTAAAAATCTATTATCTATCTATTATAAATCTATAAAAATGATAGTCTCTGGAAATTACCACAACACCACAGCTGAAAAAATCCATTGTTGGTCTATTGTATTGGGGTAAAATTGGAAACTCCAAAATATCTTGCACCTCATTGATTTGAATCTGATGTGGCACTCCCACAATTTTTCACCACATTTTCAATTTTTTTTTCTTCAAATAAATCCCACATATTATACTGTTTTTTAAAATAAAGAACCAATTCAATTTATTGTGCAGGCAGCGTGAGAAACCCAACCATGGGGAATACCAATTCATTATTCCTTGCCATTCATTGTGCCTCTCTTCCTCTTCCCCATGCCAAACCATTATGCCTCTCTTAATCAGAATTCAAATTCAAATGGAACACCAAAAGTTTTTCACTCTTCCTTCAATCCTTCCCCAATGTGTACTTATGTATAACCTCCATTGCTTAACACCTTCCAGTCGTTTTCATTCACGCAAGCCATTGCTACAGACGTCCCTTTCGTTTTCATTCACGCAAGGCTCTCTGCGCTGTTACGAATCGCTGCGTGACGATGGCGCGCCCAATCGAGTATATCAGTAGCATTGACGATTCGAAGAATTTGTGGAAGGTTGCTGTTAGATGTAAGCATCTGTGGTATGTTACCAGTTCTCAGAATAGAGAGCACTTAGAGCTTATTCTGTTTGATTCAAAGGTATAATACAATCTAAACGTTTCTGCTTTGCCATTCTGATTTTGTTGTAATAGTACTGGTATATGATACTGATTTCAAGATGTTTGTATTTTCACAGTTGGATTTGATTCAAGCCATTGTGCCATCTTATTTGGTATCAAAATTCAAAACACAGCTTGAACTTGGTTGTTCCTACATAATGCAGAATTTCAAAGTTTCCAGCAATGATTTCTCCTTCAAATCCACTGATCATAAGTTCAAATTGATTTTCTGTGGTTCAACTTCCGTCAAAAAGGTCCAACTTGCTGACATACCTCTGAACCACCTCAAGTTAATTGGAATAAATGCTATTATTGAGGGTAAATACAGAACGAATTTGTTATATGGTGAGTTACATTTTTACTGTTATAATAGAACGCATTGTATTGTGACTTCTCCGTTATACATAACTGTCTGTGGTGAACTTTTGTGCAGATATAATTGGTGGGGTTACTGAAATATCCCAAGCCCAGATAATTCCTGATAACAACAAAAGCAAGGTTGTGTTTTCATTAACTGATCTGAGGTAGGTGTTTCATTTTGTTTGTTAACATTGATGCTGATAAATATAAAAGTCTAACATGTTCATGTTGTTTGTTTTGTAATTCCTGTCAATCAGCAAACATCATGTGCAATGTACTCTTTGGGGTAAATTAGCTGTGCAACTGAATGAGTATTATACGACTCATAAGGCTGATGGTAGTATTGTTCTCCTACTTATGAATGCAAGGATCAAGGAACCTCAAGGTATGCTATGTGACTATTTCTTATTATATCCAATTATTATATCCAACTTTAAGTGTTGTCATTTATAAATATCTCAATTTTCAGGAAATTATCCTTTAAATGTATTAAATGCTTGGAACGGCACAAAACTGCTCATCAATGATTTGTCTATTGAGGAGGTTAAAAACCTTAAAGAGAAGTAAGTGATTTTATTATGAAGTTATGAATTAGCAACCTATGATTACTAACAGCCTGTTTTCATTCTGATCTATGTACATCAGACTTAAAGATGATCTGCCGACGCTCTCATCCTCGAGCATGCAAATGGAAACCACAAATACCTCTGTTTTTTCTGATTTGGACAAATTTGTATGGAAAGCTGAAGTGTTGAGTCTGTCTGATATTGCATATCTGCAGACTGTAAGTTGCTCTTTAATACATGACTGTCTTAGATTGAGGAATTACACAGACTGGGTTCTAATCCATTTTTTGAGACATCATCCCATCTTTCTGTTTCAGGAAACTACATGTGTGACTGTTGCGACTCTGGAGAAGTTTGAATGTGGGCAGTCAGGATGGTATTATGATGGATGTAGTGAATGTACCAAAAGTGTGACTTTGAAGGATGGAAAATTCATGTGTTATTCCAAACACATCAGTTCTGAGCCAGTCCCAAGGTAACTTCTAAGTATTGCATATCAATGATTATCATCATATAACCAAACGCTTCATTACTGACAATTTCTTATTTTGATCACGCATGGTACAGATTTAAGCTTGAAGTGCTTGCCTCCGATGGAAAGTTAAAATACAAGTTCGTATTTTGGGATGTAGATTGTGTAAAGTTGATTGGGAAGTCCGCCCTTCAGATGAAGTTGGATTTGATGGAGGTATTTTCCATTTGGCTAATATGTAAGTTAGATATAACTTTGATATAACTTTAATGTTGTATTTAGTGGCGCTTTAAATTACACTGTCATCTAATCTGCTGAGTTGTTAACTTAGTGTCTTTGAAAGGAAAAAATGTTTCTCTTTATGTCTTGATGCTGGACAATCCATATTGTTTTGCATACTTTATGCATAATACACGGTAGTATATCAGCATACTGTACATTAATCTAAAAAACTAATACATGAATAACAGATTATGCATAGCAGAAATCCATGACACTTGATTAATATAAATTGTTACCGGATAATACCGGAAACGATATGCAATTATCTCATCAACGCAAGATATGGAACTAATTTCGTATCATCCCATTTAACAAATCATAAGCAGATTGTACATTGAGCCGTAGCCCAACAATATCAAATAACAAAACTAATAACAAAGACAAATGGGCATCAAATAGATTTTCAAAACAAATAGTTATGCATTTCCGCCCATACAAAAATAATCCCTCCTTTTTGCCATGATGCTTCCCATGTAATCCAATCAACAACTCCTTTCAATGCTGCCCTCTCTCAACTTTGACCAATATACGTTCCACAGGAGGATGCTCTACACTGAATAAGAGAACGTCACCTTTCGTCAGCTCTTTGTCCTTTGCAAATTTAAACCAGCCCCTTGACAGAAACTTCTCGGTCATGTTCTCCCTGGATTTGAAAACACATTGGTACGTAATACCCGAGTCTGTGTCATGAAGATCAATATATGATCTTGGTTCCATGAAGATTTCCTTGATGACTGCTGCTGGAAAGTGCTGCAACATTAAAACTTTATTAGCTATGTCTATTCATTCAATGTTATGCATCCTTACGAACTGTAACAGCAAACAGATCAAGAGCTTACAAGAACTTGATTTTTTTATCTGGCTGTTGCTCTTAACAACTTTCTGCCATCTGCAAACAAGTTTCTCTTGCATGGCAGGAGGTTGTACAACATCAGCAGCATCAGTAGTGTTGTTCTCCTTGCTGCATTAACAAACACGGTTATTTAAACTACTAATTTGCAAAGTCAAATATTCAAATGTATATATGTAACCTAAAAGCTTGCCTGTCCAACACATCGCCCGCTGATTCCATTGCTTCATCAGTGGAATTCTGTTCAGGCTCATCGTCTGATATGTCAACAAGGCATCCCTCCTCTCTGGCTATTTCAAAGTACTTTTCCACTGATAGACAGCTTCTCACCTTTCCTGTTCTCAGTTCGTACGATTCCTCTCTTTCGACATACTCATAGTATTTGTCCATAAGTTCAGCACGTGTAAAATTTATGCAACTCCTGCTGCTTAATCAAAAAAACAACAAACATCATGCATTCAGTTTTTTGTTTTTTTCACTATCAATATGAAAATACACTCATTCCAGAATACTGTTTTACCTTGAAGAACTTTCAGCTTCCTCTTTCCTCCTCTTAGCCTCTACATGCAACTTTCTCCATTCTTCTACTTTGTCCCGCTTATCCTCTGATTGCTTCCAAACCTTTTGGATAGCCAGATTTTTCCATTTAGGATTAGGAGTCGTGGTTGTGTGACTTCTACCAACGAATCCCCTGCATATAAATTCATTCATGCCCATCATGCACACAGACATCTTTGTATAAACCCTAAATGATCTCATTGCAAGTTTAGAAACATGTGTGTCAAAACGGAAGAACTTACCCGCGGGAACACCAACGTAGATACTCTTTCTTCATCGTATTGGTTGGCCGGTGCTGTCTGGAGCAAAACGCTGTTTCAAAGGTGTATCGTCTTCTTGGAATGTTGTTTCTGATGGAAAACCGAAGAGACAGGGAGATGGAGTAAAATTGACGTTAGACAATAACTTTTGTTGGCCCAACAAGCAAGCATTAGTTACATAAGACACTATACATGACATGTAGAATACAAACAGTTTCTGATCATTTCATTTTATATCCCTCGGAAAATGTATATTTTTGGAAGTACTTTTAATTTTACACATTTACATCAAACCATGGTTACATGTTACAAACAAAAATAAAATGATGATAGTATAGAATACAATAGGAATAACCTTTGGTTTCCAATGGCAATTTTGTGTTTCCAACATAACAGTATTTAATGTCATATTATAATATTTGGTGTTCTAATAATTGTTTAAAGTTTGGCCAACATATGGTATTGATGTGACATTAACTTTTTTAACCTCTACCCATAATTGTTAAGCTTTGGTAGCATATAATGTAATGATGAAACACAATTAATGTTATATAGCAACTTCACTGATGCAATGCACTGTACCCTATCTCATATCCAATGTACAAATAGAGTATCTGAGTACACTTAAAAATTAGAATACAAATGTTATGAACTGCAAAACCAAACAATTCCATATAGGTTTGTTACTCTTACATTCATTATGTTATACTTATGAAGAGTTGTAAGTTATCAACCATATTCTCTTTCAACTATGAACAACCATTTTGTAGATAGGAAATACTCTGCATCACTTGCAAGACAAAAGAGGAAGCATGTTCTTGATGAAAGAAGATTTAAGAAGAATAGAGTTAATGAAAATTCAACTGAGCACAACCATGACCTAAATAATTCAAGTTATGTAAGCAGACATCATACAGGACAGCCACTGTCTGATATCAGTTCTGTTTTTGTCAATGGCCATGGAGATGTTTCTGCACGAACAGAGTGCGTAATGCTTAATTCCCAACAAAGGAGAAGGAGTGTTGGTTTTAACCAGTGCACAACCCCAACACCTACATCTTCCCCCAGCTTCTCATGCATTTCTACTGATACAATTTCTCCCAAACAAATTTCTGCTTCAGCACGTCAAAGAAGGAGGTCAATAATGAAGCGTAAGAGTCCCCAAAACAACAGCTATCATGGTCATCTGCAGATCAAACTCGCTGATAGAATGCCCTTTTGTTCCCCTTTACCGTTTGATGCTAACACATCTCTGAGTGGCGTTACCTCCTCATCAAGTATTAAATGCAAAAATAATTCATATGGACTACCGACTTCCTATGCATCTTCATCCAACAAACATCTTGATCCAAATCTAATTCGTTCAACGACTGCGAATCTATTAAAAACCTTTTCAAGTGTTACAGAAACGATGTCAACTTCCCTTAATACCAATCTGTTCAGAAGTGCTGACTCAGTGAACCCAGTTCAACAATCAGTTGCAGACTATTCATCCGATGAATCTTTAACCGATAGTTCGTGTGAATTCATAAATGAAGATCCGGATTATGATACAAGTTCAAGTCTGGACAACGACGAAGATCATTCTGCAAATGTCCCAACAATTGATTGCACAAATGCTGGTATGTATTGCTGGAATTATTATTAATAGCAAACCATAACTTAAATTCACTGTCATGCAGTTTGGTGTCT
Organism: Vicia faba; assembly: GCA_948472305.1. Taxonomy (NCBI): domain Eukaryota; kingdom Viridiplantae; phylum Streptophyta; class Magnoliopsida; order Fabales; family Fabaceae; genus Vicia; species Vicia faba. The sequence goes on along the minus strand of OX451738.1, from coordinate 1,060,366,010 downwards.
ATGAATATACTGATGTGTATAAGATATATGATGTTTCGTTCTATCTGATAAATACAGGATATTCAGATATTGGTGATCCTTCCATTGAATGCACTCAGTGTGGAGCACAAATGTGGTATCAGGAGAAGGTTGTCAAGAGAAAACATAGTCCAGTGCCTAAGTTCCAATTATGTTGTGGAAAGGGTAAAGTTGTGTTGCCACTTCTGAGAACACCACCACCGTTTCTTAAACATCTTCTGTCGAATGAAAACGATGTACTATGTAGAAATTATCAGCAGAATTGCAGACTGTACAACATAATGTTTGCATTTACGTCTCCTGGAATGAAAATTGACAATAGATTCAATAATGGAAATGGACCACCTAACATGAGAATTCAAGGGCAGGCTTGCCATAGAATTGGTAGCATGATGCTTGTGCATGGCGAAAAACCGAAATTCGCTCAGCTTTATATATACGACACTGACAATGAGATTCATCATAGGATGCAAGGAATAGGGTTATGTTTCTTAAGCCAACTGAGATGCCTACTTTATATTACCTTTGTTATTATCGTGCATGACATGTGTCTAATTTTTTAATGCAGCAACAACCAGAATATTATTGAAGAAACTGTTAGCCGAATACAGAACATGCTTGACGAATTCAACACACATGCTAAATCTTTTAGAATGGCATCAACTAGACTAAAGGATTGTCCTGTACCTGACCTCAAGTTGAAGTTAATATCTGATAGATTAAAGGATGGACGAATTTACAACCAACCCACCGTGTCTGAGGTTGCAGCCCTCATTGTTGGTGATGTTGATACAGGCTCAAAAAGGGATATTATCCTTGAAAGACAAAGCGGTAGACTAAAACGAATAAGTGAGTTTCATCCGAGCTATCTTGCATTACAATATCCACTTCTGTTTCCGTACGGGGAAGATGGATTTAGACTTGGTGTTCTACACAGAGAGACAGTTCCCAAAAAAAAAGGAAAGATGAACAAACTTAATATTAGAGAATGGCTGGCCTTTCGCATTCAGACCAGACAACGTGAAGCTCACACACTGCTCAGGTCAAGGAGATTGTTTCAGCAATTTTTGGTTGATGGAATCACTATGATGGAGTCACAGCGACTCAATTACATACGTAAGCATAAAAAAAAATTACGAGTATCCAAATACTCCAATTTGTCAGGAGTACACCAACAATCTTCAAATGAAGGAGCCCACAAAGGCAAAAGAGTGGTGTTGCCGTCAACATACGTTGGAAGTCGCAGATACATGGAACAATTATACTTTGATGGAATGGCAATTTGTAGTCAAATTGGATTTCCCGATCTATTCATTACCTTTACTTGCAATCCATGTTGGCCAGAGATTCAGAGGTTACTTAACAACATGAATTTACAACCTCAAGATCGTCCTGATATAATCTCAAGGGTTTTTAAAATGAAGTTTGACAAATTACTGTATGATATAACAAAGAAGCATGTCTTGGGCAGAGATGTTGCATGTGAGCCACATGAAATTAAATATGTAATACTTAATTCTTCCCTATTCTATACCAATGATTTTAAATTAATGTTTTACTGTATTTTAATTTCTTCCAGATATATACACCATTGAGTTCCAAAAGAGAGGTTTGCCCCATGCACACATTTTACTTTTCATGCATCACCAGAACAAGTTTCCCACTCCGGATGACATCAACAACATTATTTCAGCAGAAATACCGGCAGAAACGGATGATAAACAATTAAATCATTTGGTAAAGACACATATGATTCATGGTCCATGTGGGTTGGCTAACAGATCTTCCCCTTGCATGAAAAATGGTAAATGCTCTAAATTATTTCCCAAAAATTGGCAGCCTCAAACCATTGTCGATCAAGATGGCTATCCCGTCTATAGGAGAAGGGATACTGGCATTACTGTTCTGAAAAAAAGTATTGTTCTTGATAATAGGTATGTAGTTCCTTATAATGCATATCTTCTAAAGAAATATCAGGCGCACATTAATATGGAATGGTGTAACCAAGGTACTTCTGTCAAGTACTTATTCAAGTATATTAACAAAGGTTACGATAGAATAACTGGAGCGGTTGTTCGGACCGAATCAGACGGAAGTTCATTTGGTACAGATGTTGATGAAATCAAACAGTACCTTGATTGCAGGTACGTTTCCCCGAGTGAGGCGTGTTGGAGGATTTTTTCATATCATATCCATGGTAGATCTCCTTCTGTCGAAAGGTTGTATTTTCATCTGGAAGGCGAAAATCCGGTTTACTACACTGACTATGATTTCATAGACAATGTTCTTGAAAAACCAACTGTAAAGGAATCAATGTTTACAGCTTGGATGGAGTCAAACAAAAAATATGAAGATGCAAAGACTTTAACATACACTGTGTTTCTTTCCAAGTTCGTTTACGATAAAAGGTACCGTTTATGGAGACCTCGAAAAAGAGGTCGTACGATTGGCCGGTTAATTTGGGTTCCTCCAAGCACTGGTGAGCTCTATTACCTTAGAATGATGTTGACGGTTGTCAAGGGACCGACTTGCTATGACGATATAAAAAAGGTTGGTGGAGTAGTCCGCGACAGTTTTAGAGATGCATGCTTTGAGATGGGATTTCTTAACGACGACAAAGAATATGTTGAAGCCATAAATGAGGCCAAAGATTGGGGTTCCGGTAATTTTTTGAGCAAGCTATTTGTCACGATGCTGTTGTCTGGTACTGTTAATCGACCGCGACATGTTTGGCAACAGACTTGGAAGTTGCTATCTGACGGTATTCTTCATCAACAGAGAATTGTCACTGGAATAAGAGGTACACTTAACAAATACCTAAATACTTCTGTTAAATTTCATACAATTACAAACCGTACGAAACTATTATAATGAGTTTTTCTTCTTATAATACCTTTTAAACTACTTTGGATGCAATAATTTCAATTCTTTTATACTTCCATATATCTGTTACATATCATACAGTTCAAACCATACTTAAGTCTTTTGACAGGTTCTCATTGTCGTAATGTAATTTCAACTCATGTAGATAGGGTCTTAACTTAAGAATTTCAATTGTTACCAAACTGGTTCAGCCATAAAAATTTTCGACAGTTCTGCCCATACACAGACTTTCCTGTTCTTATGCCATAATGCTTCACATCATTTCCATTCAACAGCACCTTTCAATGCTGCCCTTTCAAAGAATCATAAGTTCCAGTAAGCAAGTCCTTTCAATGCTGCTATTTCATCAGTAATAAAAATATCTAATGCAATCTAATATTACTCACCACCAACACAGAACAGAATAATTCTGTGATTTATCTTTTACCTTCAACCACCTTTTGTCACAACTACTGATCAAAAACATAACATTTTTAATGAACCCGAATGTCTGATGCTCTTGCATTATACTGAACTTTTCCATGATACTTCCATTTTAAGGTTAACGATCCTTTTGCATGTCTATCTTCATCAACACTGTGATTTCTATTGTACATAATAGTTATATTTTATTTTGGTTTGTATTTGTGTTGGAAGACATGCAATTGTCAACTGCAGAACTGACAAACCTCACATTAATTGAGATTGAGAATATGATGCAATCAAATAGAAGAAGCTTGCGTGAATTCAAAGATATGCTGTTTCCAGATTTGTATATAACGCGACATGTCGGCAATAGACTGATTTTTGATGAACGTGATTACGATGCTGATTTAGAGCGACAAAACTTCCAGAATCTATTTACATCTCTAACAGGTATTTCCTCATTATTCAAATCATCGATGTTTTCATTAAACTATTGTTGTATTGATTCTTTTCATTTGAACGTCAAGATGAGCAACGTGCAATCTTTGAAACCATAATGGACGCCGTCAAGAAACAAAACGGAGGGGTGTTTTTTTACATGGATACGGCGGAACCGGTAAAACATTTATGTGGAGGACATTATCAAGTGCACTTCGTTCAGATAAAAAAATTGTTCTGGCTGTTGCTTCAAGTGGCATAGCTTCCTTATTATTGCCAGGTGGTAGAACAGCCCATTCGAAGTTCAAAATTCCCATTCCAACGCTTGACAACTCTACTTGCAATGTTGACAAAGACTCTGAGCATTCACAGTTATTCGAAGCTACTGATGTCATAATATGGGACGAAGCACCCATGGCTCATAAGAATTGTTTTGAGGCCTTGGATAAGACCCTTAAGGATGTCATGAGCGATAAGGGTTTTGCAAATACAATTTTTGGTGGCAAGGTAGTTATATTTGGAGGAGATTTTCGACAGATACTTCCAGTTGTTCCAAGAGGAGGCCGTTCTGATATTGTTCATGCTTCCATTTGTTCTTCTTATGTGTGGGACTATTGCCAAGTCTTAACACTAACCAAAAACATGAGACTAAAGAATGGGAGGGACGGTACAACTTCTGATGAACTTGCAGAATTCTCTAAATGGATATTAAATGTTGGCGACGGTAAAATATGTGAACCTAACGATGGATTAGCTGATATAGAAATTCCTCCGGATTTGTTAATTTCCAATTTTGAGGATCCAATAAGAGCTATAGTTGAAAGCACATACCCAAATTTGCTTGCCGACTTTCAAAATGTAGAATTCCTACAAGGAAAAGCAATACTTGCTTCAACCATTGAAGTTGTTGATAAAATTAATCATTACGTGTTAGACATGATACCGGGTAAACTATTTTTTCTTTTGATGTTTATTTTCGTGTAGATCTTTCGTTATTAAATTATTCTTGAAAAAACATTATGGATTGATTCGCGTTTTCCCATTTCTTAGGTGAGGACAAAGAGTATTTGAGTTTTGATTCGATTGATAGAACTGATTCAAGTTACACCGAAGCCTATGAATGTCTTACTCCAGAATTTCTTAGCAAGCTTAGGACTTCAGGTGTCCCAAATCACAAACTCAGATTAAAGGTTGGTACACCAATAATGCTTATGAGGAATTTGGACCAAAACGATGGTTTGTGTAACGGAACTAGACTAATTGTTACAAGGTTGGAAAATCACGTTATTGAGGCAAAGATCATGTCTGGTAAGAATGTTGGTAACATCTTTTACATCCCTCGAATGTCTATGTCACCTTCCGAGTCACCGTGGCCATTTAAGTTGATTAGGAGACAGTTCCCAATTATTGTGTCGTACGCAATGACAATTAATAAGTCTCAAGGCCAATCACTTGATACAGTTGGATTGTATTTGCCTACTCTTGTATTCAGTCATGGCCAGTTGTATGTAGCCATTTCAAGAGTTACAAGTAAAAGTGGTCTAAAGATCTTAATACATGATAGTATGAATGTATCAACATCTATCACTACAAATGTTGTATACAAAGAAGTTTTCCAATCTCTTTGTTGATCGGTAAGTACATAATAGCAAATATTTTCTTTAATATAAATTGTTTCCGTAAATGCTGTCTAATTTTTGCATAATTTATTGTGCAAGTCAAAAAGTTGAAAACATCGTTTCCAAGCTGGTTGTGTTGTATCTGAAGACTCGTGATAGTTTCTTATTTTGAAGAGTCATCACAGTTTCTTACTTTGTTACACAATCATGATTTCAGTTTACATTTTTTAATGTTGTCAAATAAGTTTGATACACTAAATTTGGCCGAATTAGATGAACTTTTATTGAATTACATAAAAACGAATTTACTGTTACATGACAACATTAGTTCCACGTTTTATGAATTCTCGACCGGCCCCGTGCGACAGCAGGGGTTATCGACTAGTATTTATTAAAATAAAATTTGAATAAAATGCTTAATTCTTCGCATCATCTCAAGGAAAGATTTTGGATCGTTGTTTGCAATCTCGTATTTTTGGTGGATTCTTAAAGAATAATACTTTGACTTTTAATATTATTTGATTGGTTGTGGTTTGGGTTATTTAGAAAGAATGAAATAAGTGTATTTTTTAAATTAAATTGGAACAATTGCAAGCGTTATCTTAAAAGATAAAGCTTCATTCATTTTGATGATTAAAGTCGGAATATATTTCTTTTGATTATAATTATCAGTTTTGAAGGTTAAATCTTGTATCGTAATTATCAATTATTATGTAATTCGCTATTTGTCTTTATTTCAAATTGTTGAATTATATTCTTGAACTCCTTCTTATCATTTTTGGCATATGTTATTTTAGTTATTAAAAGAAAAAGACTGACATGTATCTCATTAACAGTCACTTCTTTTAATCCTTAATATATATATATATATATATATATATATATATATATATATATATATATATATATATATATATATATATATATATATATATATATATATATATATATATATATATATATATATATATATATATATATATATATATATATATATATATATATATATATATATATATATATATATATATATATATATATATATATATATATATATATATCATTTAATATATAATAAATATTTAAAATGCATACACATAATTATATAATATCATTTAATTATTTTAAAGTTATTTAACTTTTCTATTTTTTTTTCTTTTTTACTTTGATAAGATTTCTACTTTGATAAGTGTGAGTCTATATCTTGTGCTCAAATCTTATATATAATATAATATAATATAATATAAAATTTTGTGTCATATTGTATTTAATTATAGAAGTGATAAGTTATAAATAGATACCATTATCAATTATAACAGACTATGGTGTTCTATATGTGTTAGGATATTCCTTTTGAAGAATTTATAGATATTTGTGAGTGTGATATTTGCTAAAGCCTCATCTTTGACCCAATTAGTGAAATAATTCACTACTAATATGGGGAATTTTAACTTCCCTTAAGCCAATGGAAAAGAACCAAAGATATACGCCCTACTGAGAGAATGTCAATGGTGCAGTTAAAGTCACAAATTTTTCTATTCCCGAATCAGATATTTCAAACGAATATGCTATATGAACGATTATTCTCTTCTAAAGTTGCTAGCATTTCATCACATATTCTTTGTCATCCTTGACCATTGAAGTCTAGTAATGTACCACTCTAAGGAATTTTTTAGCCAAGGACATTCCTCTGAGGTGACGCGCAAGTATCTCTTGTGGACTTTGGTGAGGGTGCATACGACTTCATCATGCTCTAAAAAATTCAAAAGTGAAATGGGAATATCTCTCAAGTACATTTCTCTCCTATAATCGAGTATGAGCTTGCTTTAATTTTGGACAATATTACTCGCAACAAGGTTTGTAGAAAGACCTATGTTCTATATGTACATCATGATCAAGGTGATTAATGACGATTTTGTCATTACTAGTGTCACATCATTCACATTGTCTGTTGTGGAGATACTGGATCTCACAATTATTTCTTGGATTAAATAATGGCTGATGCTTGCCTCTCGTATTATTTTCATCTTTAATAAGACATATTCCCTCGTGTTTTGTTATATTGACACATGTGTAATCTCATATTCCTTGAATGAGATCAATTTGTCTTTAAATATGACCATATATTGTTGTAACCATGAATATATGGCTTGTGTGCCCCCTTTGGAATAGGAGATAACCAACTAGGATATTTTGGGTATCTTGACTTCTTTGGCCTTCATCTCTGATGCCAAAGTGAGCCAAAGTGAGCCTGGTGATGAAGGCTACGTATTCAACTTTGTTATTGGTGGTGGAGAAGTCCAAATGGATAAATATCTATACTATGAGCCCTTTGTCGCTATCGAGAATAAGGTTGGTTCCACTTTCTCAACTATTTGATGATATGTCTATGAGGATAATCATCTTAGTACATGAGTCGATAGTGGTCAATTCCCCAATGAAATATGTAAATACTTGGGCTTCGAGGGATTTTATGGGTTCTAAAGAGATATCAAACTCTAAAACTATATATACCCCATTTTCATTCTCCCTCCCAAGTTTGGCCAAAATAGTACTTGCTTCAAATGTTGCTGAATGCAAACCAATATTAGATATGCTAGAAAATAGTGTCATAGTTTCCGAGAAGCTATTATGAAAGCAAAAGCAATCTTCTTAATCTTTTGGTAGTGTGTCACAGTACCTGCTAACGCCTTGGAAATGAAATAGATTGGATTATTATTGGTTCATACATCTCTCACAAGAACGAAACTTACTATTTTTGTTGATACTGCTAGAAAGATGAATAATGTCTCCCTGGCCATGGGCCTTGATAGGACCAATATTTGGAGATGCTGAGCATCAGTTGTATGAATACTTATTCACACTTCAATGTCCATTTGAAATGTACCTTGTGTTGTATTGGCGATCACGGTTGAACATGGATGTGATGTGTGTTTCATGAATATTGATTCTTGCTTCGGGAAACATAGTATCTTTTGACTTGCTCAAATGATAATGATCAATGAGATGCCTCATGCCTAGTGAATCTGATGTATTGTTGACTAATAAAATTCCTCGACATTTCAAAATTCAAATTAATTTAAATTTTTTCAAAATATTTTGTTATTTCATTGTTTTAATGTTTTTATTTTGCCGAAAATAAAAGTGACATTATGTAAAAAAGAAGAAAAACAAAACAATTGATAAAGAAGTTGATCGTACCTGACCAGAATGGATCGTCACAGCCTTACGTTGAGCAGAGGTTGGAAGTGAAATGGGGGGAGTACCTGCAAGATACTCTGATGCCAAAGTGAGATTCAAAATAATGCAAGTAAGTGAAAGGTGAGAATGTTCAATACGTGACCCTCTCAAGGGAGAGGGTATTTATAGTCCCTAGCACTGGGCCAAGGTCTCCTCATTAGGATGGGCAAGCAGGCCCAAAGAGGAGACTTCCAGGTTCTACGTGAGTAGTGGGGACCAGCACGTTGTCCCCTTCTATGATGGATTCCTCCGTACGATCATGAGGATATGTATGCCGTCTTTTTGAGACCAAGTGGACTCCGTGATGTTCAGAGGTGTTAAGAGTCAGCCCTACAAGGAGAATTCCCGTGGAGTACTCCCGTCTGTTGCGATGACCCCCCTCCAGCTATGAGGTCGTCTGGGAGTATTGGTCATGGTCGAGGAGAAGACTGGAGGGTCTTCTCGAGGTCCCCTTGACTGACGATGATCCTCCTCATATCTTCCTGGGTTTGTCCCCGTGTGGTGAGATAACATCCCCTTGAAGGGTGAAGGTTACTGCCTGACACCTTCGAGGGAAGATTCGGTCAGCAGGCCTTAAACAACGTAGTTGGGTTGGGCCTCATATAGAGTTGGGCCAAGAGCAGACCCAGTCCAGAACAGGATCCCTCCAAGTCGTTGCTCCTGGTGAAAGAGTTATGACTTAAGTTCAACCTTTCTTCACGAGCAACATAACTCAACCGGGGATCTCTATTGAGTTGGTGGAAATTGTCAACGGTACGCGTGATTACTCAAGCAGAAATCATAATAGGCTCGATGGGGAACATTTCAGTTGTTCCTTGACTCGTAGGGAGATAAAACCTGGAAGGGTGTGGCCACGTGGCGTGACCTTTGGGGATGTAATAATGGTCTAAGGAGTAGGGATCATCATTACCTGAGCGCGTAGATGTCGAGGAGAGGGACGGTTGGAGGGTTGCTCGACGTGACACTTCGTATTCCACGTCAGCTCTATAAAGAGCGCCTTAGGGCCCATTTCTCACATTTCATTTTTTCACGCCCTCCACTCTCTCTCTGTAGCTAATACCGTCTTCTGTTGCCAACATCGTCTTCTGCCTTTCTCAACCTTCAATGTTGCCGCAAAGTCCGTCGCGTACTCTCCACCTACTTTGTTCAAGTAAGTGTTTTCCGTAGTAATCGTTGTTTATATTTGGTTTATTGATGATTCTTTATAGAATTTCGCAACCAGGGGGTTTTGTTCGAGATATTCATATACTCATGCGTAATATTTGCGAGTGGGCCCGTGATATTAATCTCTTGCCCGACAAATTCATGAATTTTCCTGCGGCCTCCATCTGTCCCCTGCAAAATTCGTAAATTTTCCTAATAAATTTATGTACTCCCCGGAAAATTCACGAGTTTGTCCGAAAAATTCATGCTTTTCCCGTGGCATTTATAGATATGCTCGTGATATATATCATGCACCCGTGGTGCTCACGGGATATGCGTTTGTCATTGTAACCGCCGTGTGGTCTCACGAGATTTTCCTAAGTTCCACATATTGATCGTGGGTCATGCATGTTCCTCGTTGCATGAGCGACTGTCGACTTGGTCTGGGTGCAACCATCCCCTTTCGCCTGTGTCGCGGTGGAAGCATGGATTTGATTTTGCTGTCGAATTCACTGGTTTCCTCTGCTTTACAGGTGAAATGGACGATACTCCTGAATCGTCCGAACATATAGATGTCGAAGAGACAAGCTTGGCCGATAAAGGTGTCCATCTGGTCGACACGATCGATGATCCTGCATTGTCCTAGGTCAGGCCGGAGCCTTGAGGGATAACTTCAGTCTATAGTTATAGAGGAAGGGAAGCATATATCATCGTCGAGTACGGCGATGACATAGAAGGTTTTTGTTTGAATTTTACGATCATGCGACCGACTCTCATAGCCAGGATAATGCTTGGAGTTCGAGGAGGACCGCTTCCCGATGTATGAGATCATCTTCAAAGATTTGGGGATCCTTCTTCCCTTTAACGATTTTCAAATGGGTGTGCTCAATCACATGAACCTGGTACCTTCTCAGCTACACCCCAATGTCATTGCCTTCATCCGAGCATTTGAAATCACTTGTCGGTTCTTGAGGGTTGAGGTGACCATTCCCCTAATCTTCAGGGTTTTCCACTTCCAATGGCAGTCTAGGGGTGGGAAGCATAGTTGGGTCTCTCTCAAACAGTCGAAGAGGTTGTTCCAGATGTATATGGATTTTGTTTGTGATTTCAAAGATAAGTGGTACATCATGCAACTTTTGTCTCAGGCTGCCATGGACGTTGTGTTCGACGCGGTTTCCGTCGTGGATGAAGACGGGGAAATGCACTATGATGAGGAGGACAATCCACAGATTGGGCAACTTTCGAAATTTCCCATCCACTGGTGTTCGGGCCACTACAAGCATGGTCCCAATCATTACCATACTTTCGTCGGTGACATGAGTGCCAAGGATGAAGAGGCCTTCAGTGTTCTTGATCGATTCGTTGATGGGTTCTTTCCCTCTAGGTGGGTCATGAGGGAAGGACACGATATCCTTGATGAAGACGGTGAACCAACGTCTAAGGCTCGCTGGATTAACACCAAAGCGCTCGTCGAGTTCCGCACCTATGGGCAAGCCGTGAACGTACTAGGTTTCTACCCGCGTGACTTTGTTATATTATTACTTGACTTATTTTGTATGTCTTCCTGACGAAGCTAACCCGAGGATACTATTTTTTTTGTTTTCGCAGGTAACATGGCAGAACATCGGGAATGACCTTTGAAGTTGACCCAGAAAAAGAGGAATCACAAATGGTTGGTGAAGCCGCACCAGCCCACGCGCCTTGGCCCGGTCCAAGAGCCAGCCAGGGATGGGTCAAGCGAGTCGTTAGGTGTCCGTGATGCCGCGTAGCTTGAGGCTGTGTTGAGCAAGAAAAGGAGTCGTCCATAAAGTAGACTTGCAAATGTGACCGAGGAGGGGTGGACTGCCTGGGCCTTCAACCTTCCTCCTTGTTTTATGGAGAAGGATTTCTTCCAGGGTTTCCCTTTGGTCGTGTCTGATGCTAAATCTGACATTATCAGGTGCCTCAACGAGGAAGGTTGAAGGAAGCACCTGGCTTCTAGGATGGTCGGCCTAATGAAGGTCGTGGAGATGGCCTTGGTCCTTGCAGGTGAAGGAGCAAGCCCTTCTGACCTGGTGAAGGAACTGAAGTCGGAGAAGGTGACTCTTCAGGCGAAGACGCAATAGTTAAGAACTGCCCTTGAGCGTAGCAAGGAGAAGTTTTGGGGGCAAGCCGAGGAGTTGGCCAGGGAGAAAGAAAAAGTTGCCAAGGCCTATGAGGAAAAGGATAACATGTTGCTCAAGAGAGAACGGTTGGAGAAGGATAGAGAGCAGTTGAGAGGGAGGTAGCCGATTTAAAGGCTATCATGATGCCCGTGGAGGGAGAGCCCGAGGGTGTAGCTGGTCTGCATACTCGTGCACAGTTAATTGCTCGAATCCAAATCCTTGAGTCAAACTGCATCGACGCTTTAGCCAACAGCTTCGAGACTGTGGTGACTCAACTGTCCATGCTAAACCCGGGATTCAACACCGACGGTACCAGGGTTTTGTCTCAAGTGATTGATGGTCGGGTGGTTCCTCCTCTTAATTCCCCCAAGGTTGATATGGAAGTGGGTACTTTGTGGAGTGATTAGGATTTATCAGATAACTTGGCTTTTTGTATTTGGGTCATGCGCGCCCGTAATTCTTGTAACTTTCAAACATCATCGGCTTTAGTGGCCGACCTTTATAAATGTTTTTTCTTTGATTTAATTCCTTTATGTTTTCGTTGATGCTTGCTTAATTTTTTGCTCGTAGTTGTTTTTGACTTGTTTGTTTCATGAAAAATTATATTTTCCCTGAGTGGAGATGTATGCTCGACCTTGGTTGTGGTCGACACATGTTGGGATGTGTCGAGGGAGTGGAGTAGGGATCCGTAGAACGAACTCAAGACCGCGGTCAGGGTCTTAAGCTCGTGGCGTGAACTACCCGTCATGAGTTGAGTGTTCTACATGTTGGGTACTTCGACAGTGGGCTAAGGTCCTGCTCAAGAAATGAACATACCCTGCCTTTCGTTAATGTTGGAAGGTCGTGTCTGTACCTTGACACGCCTACATGGTCTAGCTTGTCCCATTGTTGGTTGGAAAGGACTGGTTGTCTGCTAACGCCCGTAATAGGATAAGGACTTAGTTGTAATACTGTTTTAGTTTTGTAGTGTTCCATGGTCGAGGTAGTGGTTCTCCATTCAAGTGTTCGAGGTAGTATGCATCGGTGCCCGTAGTTCCGTGGACGCGGTACGACCTTTCCCAGTTCGCAGCCAGCTTCCCTTCGTGGGAATCTTTCTGGTTTCTTCACAAGACTAAGCTACCGATTTGGAACTCGCACTTTATGACTTTGTTTTCATGGCGAAGGGCTACCTGTTGTTTAAGTGTGGCCTCGCGGAGAGCTGCTCCTAATTGGATTTCTTCAACTAAATCGAGCTCCTATCTTAAGGCCTCGTTGTTTAGCTCCTCGTCTAGAGGGGCTTCAGTTCTCCTGTACGACTCCATGATTTCTACAGGGATGACGGCCTCGGTGTCGTAGGTTAGCCGGAATGGGGTCTCACCAGTTGTTGAGTGGGGCATTGTCTGGTATGCCCAGAGGATGCTATGCAGTTCTTCGACCCACCCCATATTGGCTTCGCCCAACCTGCGTTTAAGCCCTTGTAAGATAACTCTATTCGCGGCCTCGTCTTGTCCGTTAGTTTGGGGGTGTTCGACCGAGGTGAAATGTTGTTTGGTGCCGAGTTTGGAAATAAAGTTTTGGAAACTTTGATCAGTGAATTGTGTCCCATTTTCGGTGACAAGCACTCGCGGTATTATGAACCGGGCAAGTACATTTCGCTTATAGAAACGAAGGACGTTGTGTGACATGATTTTAGCCAGAGCCTCGGCTTCTATCTATTTCGTGAAATAGTCAACGACCATGATGAGGAATTTGTTTTGATAAGAACCTTACACGAACGGTCCGAGGATGTCCATTCCCCACCAAGCTAACAACCATGGAGAGGATAATGTCTTGAGCTCGTGTGGGGGTGCGAGGTGCATGTTTGTGTGCCTTTGGAACTTGTCGCATCTCCTGACATGTTCCTTTGTATCTTGCTGCATGGTTGGCCAATAATAGCCTGCTCACAATGCCTTTCGTTCCAGGGACCTTCCGTCCATGTGTTGGGCGTTGATTCCTTCCTGGATTTCCCGCAGTATCTCAGGGATTGTTGAATCCTCGATGCACTTCAGGAGCGGGATGGAGAATCCCCGTCCGTAAAGTTTATGCTCGAGGGCCACATACGAGCATGCCCGTCGTTTTGTCGTTTTTGCCTCCTTTTGGTCGACGGGCAGTTCCCCCTTTTTCAGAAAGTTGAACACTGGGGACATCCAACATGAGTTGTCTCCGATGGCATTTACCTTGGGTGGTGCAGTGGATTTTTCGATGCTCGGAAGAGAAAGGTATTCTTGGATGACGGATTTGTTCCTGCCTTTCTTCTTTGTGCTCGCGAGCTTTGAAAGTATATCTGCCAGTGTATTCTGTTCACGGGGTACGTGCTTGATCTCTGCCCAGTCAAACTTCCCCATTTATTCTCTGACTAGGGTTATATATTCAATGAGGTTGTTATTCTTAGCCTGGTACCCCCCTTGTACTTGAGATGCGATGAGTTGGGAGTCTGAAAATTTGTATTTCTAGGGCTTTCAGATCCTCGGCCAGCCTTAATCCTGCGAGTAAGGCCTCATACTTAGCCTGATTGTTTGAAGTCAGAAAAGTGAGGGTGAGGGAGTTCTCGATCACTACACCTTCCTCATTTTCAAGGAGGATTCCTTCTCCGCTCCCTATCGAGCTAGAAGCTCCATCCACGAAGATGGTCCACTTATGCTTCTTGGCTATGGGGGGATTGTGAGCGGTCATCTCTACGACGAAGTCAGCCAGTTCTTGGGTGTTGAGGGTTTTCCTACTCTCGTATTGGACATCGAAATCAGAGAGCTCCAAGGACCATTTTAGCATTCGACCGACCATGTCTAGTCGATATAAGAGTTGTCTTATGGGTTGGTCTATCCGCGCAATGATCGTGTGGGCCAGGAAGTAATGCCTAAGTCTCCTCGCCGCGTTGATGAGGGATAAGGCTAATTTTTCAATCTGCTGATATCTAACCTCGGGCACTTGCAGTGCTTTGCTCATAAAATAGACCGGTTTTTATCCGCCAGGAGTCTCACGAATGAGGGCCGCACTTACGGCCTCGGCGGAGACGGCCAAGTAAAGGAACAAGGTCTCCCCGTTCTCAGGCCGTGACAACATGGGAGGTTGTGAAAGGATTTGCTTGAGGTGGAGGAGGGCGTGCTCTCATTCCTCGGTCCACTCGAAAGCTGCCTCTTTGGAAAGAGTTTGAAAAATGGTAAGGCGTGTTGCACGGATTTTGCCATGAAACGGGAGAGCGAGGTGAGCATACCGTTTAAGACTTGTATGGATTTTTTCGAGTTAGGCATAGGAAGTTCGGAGAATGCTCGACACTTGTCGGGGTTGGCTTCAATTCCTCGTTCGGTCAGATAGAAACTGGGGAATTTTCCCGCCTTAACGCTGATGGTGCACTTCTCGGGGTTGAACCTCATTCTGCATTATCTTTCCTGGGCGAAAACTCTTTTGAGATGGGAAGCATGGTTGGTATCTGTTCGAGATTTGACGATCATGTCGTCCATGTATACCTCAAGCATATCACTGATTTTGTTGCGGAAGACTTTGTTCATCCTCCGCTGGTATGTTACCCCCGCGTTCTTTAGGCCGAAGGGAATTACATTGTAGTAATAGTTGCCTGAGCTGGTCATGAAAGCGGTATAATGCTTGCCTATCATTGCCATTGGTATTTGATTATATCCCGAGTAGGCATCCATAAATAATAAAAATTTATAGTCGGCCGAGTTGTCGACCAACATGTCAATATTAGGAAGAGGAAAAGCATCTTTGGGACATGCCCGATTAAGATCGATATAGTCAACACACATTCTCCATTTTCCATTATTATTTTTAACAAGTACAATATTTGAGAGCCAGGTGGAATACATGGATTCGGAAATAAAATTAACTTCTAGGAGGTCTTTTACAGCATTTTCAGCAGCCTTCACTTTCTCGGGAGACTGCCTATGTCGATGTTGTATTATTGACCTAGCGGCTGGATCAATGGCCAATTGATGACAGGCGACCTCGGGGTCGAGTTCGGGCATCTCCGTAGCGCTCCACGCGAACAGATCCACATTCTCCCATAAGCAAGCTTTGATCTGCTTCCTCGCCAGGTCAGGGAGCCCGGTTCCGATCTTCACGCCTTTATGAGGGTCTTCACCGAGCGGGACTGTTGTACCCCAAAATTTTCCCTACCTTTTCACTTTTATATGGCTTAGGATTTTCATTTCATTTGCATCATTCTCATTAGGTTATTCACACATCATTCTTACATTTCAATAAGACAGTGGGTTGAAGCATCAGTGGTTGTGCTAACTAGGGTTCAATTTTGGTTTGAGGCTTCTACATTCTTCAGTTGGTTTCCTTTGCTCCTCCTTGGGAATTGGACGGTGGAATCAGTTTTTTGAAGTATGGTTATCATGAGTTTCTTATTCATCCATGTACATGGTCGTTTCTCATTCAAATTCATCAAGATCTTGGATTAGGGTTTATTTCCCTATTTGTGACTAAAAATTAGGGTTTTCTCCTCTGTTACCATCTCCTAGGTTGCTAAGTCATGCCAATCAGGGTTTTCATTTGGGATTTGAGTTTTCTACATCAATAGAGCATGATTCATCTGTTTCTTCTTTGAGCATTGAAATATACATTAAGGTTTTGAGGAATGGCTATCAAGGACTTCCTCTACATCAAGTTGCAAATTTTTCTTCTTCAAGGATTAAGAATTAGGTCTTTATCTATTGTGCTTCAATTGAGGATCAATGAACTAGGGTTGCTTTGTGATTTATGATTCAAGCTTGTTGTTTCTATGTTGGGCCTTCCAATTGGTCAAGAATTGGTCAACATAGAGTGTGCATTGAGATCTCGCTTGAGGAGTTATTTTTCATTAATTAAAAGGGTTGGTTCAATCAATGGTGGTTTCAAATGCAAGTTAGGATATGGAATTCGAGTTTTAAATAAGAATTTCTTCAACATGTAAGCATGATCTATAATTTGATTTTTGGTTTCATTTTCTTGTGGGATCATGAATTGTACAAGTTTTATTCAAGGCTTTCAAATTCAAGATATGGAGGAAATTTTGTTGTTGTCATTAGTTTGGAAATTACAAGTCAATATTTGATTTCAAGTCCTATTCTAAATTCAAAATTTCAAGGCATCCATCAATTATTTCAAGCCTTTTCAAGGATTCAAGATAAAAAATTTATTCATAAATTCAAGTTCCTAATGGCACGAGTTCATCAAAAGGAATTCATCTAAAATTTCAAGCATTTTTTAAGACAATGCTCAATGTTAAATTTTGCAAAGTTCATTTCAAGTTCATCATTCCAAGGAGAACTTTCTTGATTTTCAAAGTTAGCTTCATGATCAAATAAATTCAATTCCATACAAGACAATTCAAACTTCTTTTGGCCTAGGGTTTCAAGGTACATTCATACACGAATTCAAAAAAAGATTCAAGCGATTTCATCATTCAAGTTTCAAGAATTATAAGAAAGTTATAAGTTCCTAAAGTTTCAAGATACAAATCAAAACAACCATGCTACTCCTACCCGCATACCAGTCCAAAAATCCAGCCATGCCATGCTACAATTTGTCTCTCCACAACCTGCACAAAACAATGACCTTGTGGTCCATAAAACCAGTCCAAATATGAACCATAAAACCTGTTGCAATATGAAGAAAAAAAACGATCCAAATGCCTGTTAGGTAAAGCCATTGTTGCTGCCCTGCAAAACCAGCCTTGCTGCACCTGCACAATGAGTCCAAAAATCTGCATCAAGCTGCTGCAATATCAGACCAAATATTGCACAATTTTGGCAAAACAGAAACTGCATTAGAAAAACATTGAAACAACATGTCAAAATAGTTCAAATGTTATCAATTTCCCCCCCTAAAATCTCATCTTACTCACTTATAAATACAACAAAGAAGGAAGCAAAAATGGGCTAAAATATACAGCTCAACATTTTTCATCTCATCATTCCATTCAATCTGTAACAGAATTCGTAAATCAAAGGGCTCAGATTTGTTTACCTGTAACCAACTCTAGAAGCTTTGCATTGATCCATATATCTGAACCTCTTTCTATATCTTTCTCCATAAACCTTTGCTCAGACCTTTAACAATAATAAGTTGAGACACACACAAAAGATTATTCACAAACCTATCCAAAAATTCTGCAGAAACCATACTCAAAACCACATACAAAAAACTGATTCATATCATCATCACTCACAGAACCGATGCCTACCTAGACTTCACCTCCAATTTTCATTCAACCTTCAAACCATTCAACTCATACTGACTCAAACACTTCAGCATTAAACTGCACCAACCTTCATACAGTCAACAACACACACACACACACACTGTGAAACACAAACAAACCACATAGACGCAATGGAGTGGGACATGAAGAAGAAGAGTAGAAGCTGATAACCAGAAGGGGAAAGAAAAGGAAATCCTGAACTTACTTGAGAATCGCTTGCATTGCCGGGATCGAACTCCACCAGACTAGTTGCAGCCATGTAAGTCCCTTACGATTCTTTTCTTCACTTTTTGTGGTACTATTTTTTCCTCACAGTTCACGGATCATTACCCTCATGCCATTTTTCGCATTTGAAGTTTGTATGTTTGAATTCCTAGCTCTTAGGTTTTTAAAAGATTTTGAGTTTTGGTTGAGTGGATCACGATAGGCTTAAGAGTGAGCTTAAAAGGATGAGAATCATGAGAAGAGGAGCGAGATTTTGAGAAAGATTGTTTGAGAGAGTTTGAACATGATTTTCTGTTTGAGAGAAGAGAGGAATTCATGCGTTTCTTTACTCCCTCCATGGCCGATTGTTCTGTTTTATTTTTTAGGGTTTTGATAACCCGTTTGGGTTCAAGAACAGGATTGGGTCCGGAACCGACCCGGTCCAGCCCATCAGTTTCTTTTTTTTTATTTACTTATTTTTTTAGTTAAATTGGCACAACATTAGGCCTCTGCCCCACTATCCTCAAGCCCAGTGCCCCATCTACTAGCACACTTCCATTTTACCTTTTTTAAACCCAGTCCTTTTGTGTTTAACATTTTATTTTTAATTGTTTTAGTTTTATTTTTGTTAATTTGTATTGTTAATTAATTTTGTTAATTGATTTTATTTACAAATACATTCGTTTTAAATAAATAATTAGATTGAGAAATTAAATTTAATATTATTAATTAATTTATTAATTTTATTAAATAAAATTATTTAGTTTAATTAGCTATTTAAATTAATTCGATTGGGTTGTATTGATTGTTTATTTAGACTTTTAATTGAACTTTCGATCCGACTCATCCCCATTCATAAATTTGTACCCCCCACTCCCGAAGCCTTTGTAATAGTGTAAAATTTTATTTTCCGCACTTTACTGTATTTACTTATTATTGTTTAGTAATTAGACGTGTATGGCAAGATTTAAAATCAATTGTTAACCCTAATCAAGACAAATTAATTGAAATCAAACACTATGCACACACACCTCCAGGGTAACCTCGCTTGTTGCCTTCGATAAAAACAATCATGTCCCTCGAATATGGGACACTTTAGCAAAGACCCTCGATTAAAAAAAGATCGTAGTCCCTCGTTGACCCTTCGATGTTGCCTTCGGTAAAACAATCTCAGTCCCTACGAAAATTTCTAAAGCGTCCCACAAGTTTCCTTCTATGACTGTACGATGACCTGCGTCTATACCTTACATCCAATGACATGGCTCCTTACCAACCAATGGTAAAATAGCACTATCTAAAGGAGAAGGAAAAGAATAAAGACTTTTTGAGTAGGTAGATTGCTCGTAATTGCTTGCTCACAAACCAAACAATCTTCACACCTCACACTTTCAAAAACAAACATCCTTTCAAACACTCTTTTCTCAAACAAATATTTTCAAAACAAACACTTTATATGCATTCTCAACGATACGAGAATCATTATAAAGTTTGTCGTACTAAGGCGTTTTCAAAAAATTTCCAAACAAACATTTTGTATACATTCTCAATGATACAAGAATCATTACAAAATCACCACTTTCAAAACATCTTCAAAACATCTTTCAACTTACACAAAACACAAAGCATTCCAAAGTGAGCTAGTAATTAAGATCTCGTAGATAACTACAGATGAAAAGGATGCTAACACCTTGCCTTTTCATAACCTACCCCCCTAACTCAAGAAAATTCTCAAAAAGGTCTTTCCTATTATTTTTACCCTTTCCTTTATTGGATAAAAGAAAAGTTGGTGGCGACTCTTGCTATTCGCAACATTTGTGATAAAATGCAAAACACTCATGTCAGTTCTCCCACCGTATTACAGAACTGACGACTCTGCTGGGGAAATTGAATTTTAAAAGTGGGGTTACCTTAAGAGCTAGATCACCTTTATTGTTTTACTTGCTTGATTTGTATGCTTTACATTTGTGGGTTATTGCTTGGGTTTATTGCTTATATAGATCCTATACCCGGATCTGGGACATTTAGGTAAGTAGCAATAGATCGTGGAAACTGTACGACATAGACCGATATGGTTAAAGTGATATCTACGTTAGTGTGACACATTTGTGAGTACTGGTGTCCCTTGAGTTAAATCAAGGAGAATACGAGGTCGTCGAGTGGTGTCATGAAGCACTAACTAACCATAGAACCTTAGTTGAACAACTTGGCCATTAGAAAGTAGTGAGATAGTTGGCTTTAGTGCAGACTGAAGTTGGTTGATACTCGATACTACACTCATTGAGATCCGACTTTTGGGATATTTCGGTCGCCAAAACAGAGGCTTGTGCTGAAACAATGCCTGACAAAGAAAGATTAGTGATATTGAGATTCCTTAGAACCCGATTACTTATTTTTTTATGACAGGTTAAACCAACTAAACTTCAAGAGGGTACTCACCTATAAACCCCATTCAAGCCTAAACCTAAAGTCTTTGTGTGTTTGTTTGTGGTTAATTATTCATGACATCAAAAAAATCATGACATCATGCCATAGCATTTTCACTAACCTATTTCAAGGATCTAGGGATTTATCTTTGTTCTGTTTTATAGGACATGGCTTCCACTCGCAGAAATACCATCCGAATCAGCTTCGTGAGGGTGCCTCTTCAACTCAAAAAGTAAGCATCAAGGGTTCTTGAAGATTCTGCCTTCACCAAAAGATATGGTTTACTTCTCAATCTGGTTACCTCAAGCTTTGAAGAAGACATGATGTGTGTGCTCTTTCAGTTCTTTGACCCGGTACATCATTGTTTCACCTTTCCTGATTATCAATTGGTGCCCATAATTACAGAATTCTCTCAACTGTTGGGAGTACCTATCCTTGATCAAATGCCATTCACCAGTTTAGAGGAATCTCCAAAGCCTGAAGTTATTGCCAAGGCCTTGCATTTGAAGAGTTCCAACATTATAGCTAATTGGGAAATAAGGAGTGGAGTTGAGGGTTCTCTAGATAATTTTCTATTGGAGAAGGCTCGACTATTTTGGGAGGCTATGGATTTGCAAGATTTTGAAGAGGTCTTGGCTCTTCTCATCTATGGGTTAGTACTGTTTCCTAATCCATACCAACTCATAGACGTGAATGTTGTCAAGATTTTCCTTTCTCGCAACCCTGTGCCAACTTTGCTTGGAGACATTCTACATTGTCTTCACACTCGCACTATGAGGAGGAGAGGAGATCTTATGTGTTGCATACCGTTTCTTTTAAGGTGTTTTATTTCTCACATTCCTCGATCAGTATTGAAGAATGAACAAGGCTTAAGGTAGTGTCAAAGGATGATGTCTCTCACTCATTCAGATATCTATTGGTGTTCCTGATCTTTGGAAGATGTCACCATCATTAACCATTATGGGGAATTCCCTAATGTACCACTCCTTGACATTAGGGGAAGTATAACGTATAACCATTCTTTGGCTCTACAGAAATTTGGCTATGCTCGAAGAAATGGTCCCCATGACACGCTTATCCAGGTTATTATGTTCGACTACATGAGCGATGTTCAAGGTTATCGTCAAAGGTTTGTAAGGGCTTAGAGCATGGTAAAAAAGGTTGATAGCAAGACTTTGGGATACAAGAACTCCATCCCTTTGGAGCCTTATCTTAAATGGGTGCGAGATCGCACTCAAAATCTCATGATGCCATATCCAGCTATCCTACCAATAGTTATGGAGCCCGTTGTAGAGGGGGATATTCCTTATAGCACTCTTCATCTTGACATGCCTACCGACCTCGAGGAATTGCAGAAATATTAGATTTAACTAAAAGGATAATAAGACACCTTTGAAGCTCGATTTTATGTAAGCAAGAAGAAAGTGTTGGAGCTCACCAAGCAACTTCACGAGGAGCAAAGCCCGAATGCCTACATTGACACGAAGAGGAAGTGGCCGTGGAAAACTTGAGTGTTTTGTTTTAGAAGTTCATTTTATTGTCATTTGACACCATTTTTCTTTTTCATCATAAGCCCAAGGGGAAATTGTAATTTTTGAACTTATTAATACAATTGTTGTGTTTGTTTCCCTTTTGGCTAGAAAATTTAAATTCCTTAAGGTCCTTAAAAACATTGCATCCACATAGCATGCATCATGTCATAAACAGGTTTTCTAATATAGGTTTCCTCATCTATTTAATTTTTATTTTAGTACAAGATGGATCTCGAGCAAACCGTCAAAGATCTGCAAACTCAACACACAAGTTTCAAGAGACCCTCTTGAACTTAGCCAAAGGACAACAAGAGTTGATGGCGCTTCTCGTCACAAAGAAAAATACCAAGAAACGGGATGTTATCATCATGGGAAGGAGGTTCAGAGGTCCTTCCTAACAGGCTCAAGCAAATGTTATCTCCTCCGAAGAAAATGACAATCAAGATGAGGATGTTAAAAGCACCGGGGCTGGGGATGGAAATAACCAGATTTCTGATGATGAAGACTACACTGACGAGCAGTACCCATCGGCGGATGAGAAATACAAACAACTAGAAGACTGACTTAAGGATGTAGAGATCCAAACAGTGCATGGTTTGGACTTTTGAGACTTAGGTGTGGTCTTTGGGGTGGTCATTCCCCAAAAATTCAAGGTTTTTGTCTTCGCCAAGTATGATGAGGTCTCCTGTCCCAAGATGCATCTGAGGTCTTATGCCCACAAGATTCAACCACACACCGCCGATAGGAAGTTATGGATGCAATTATTCCAAGAAAGCTTATCTAGGACACAATTGGAATGGTTCTATCAACTTTAGGGGACTAATATCTACACATGGGAGGATCTGTTTGTTGCCTTCTAGAGACAATACCAATACAATGCTAACCTTGCACCAACTCGCGTGCAACTACAAAGTATGACTATGGGCTCGAACAAAGGCTTTAAAGAGTATGCCCAGAAATGGAGGGACCTAGCTGGAAGGGTTCAACATCCTTTAACTGACAGAGAATTAGTGGGTATGTTCATGGGCACCTTGACTAGTCCATTCTTTAACTTGCTGATTGGGAGTTCTTCGTCAGGGTTTACTGAGCTGATTTTGATCGGCGAATGGGTTGAAAGTGGAATCAAAAGTTGGAAGATCCCAATGGCCTCAACCTATAATGTTGTAAAGAAACCTTTTGTTGGTAAGAATTAAACTAATGTTGTTTATGGACAAGGAAGTCGTATCAAGAATGATCACCATCAGTCGATAGGAGCATTATTGATTTCTAGCCCGACCCCAGTTCAACGACCACAACCACAAAACAATCAGCAAAGGAAAAATGTCCCGAGGAGGTAATTCACTAAGATCAACATGCCATTATATCAAGCTTTATAACATCTATTAAAAGCAATTTTGGTAACTCTTCCAGATCCTCTTCCAAATCCAAATACCTCCTCTCCCAAATATAATACAAATGTGAAATGCGTCTACCATTCAAATAGTCCTGGCCATGACACAAACAATTGTTGGGCATTGAAGAACAAGATCCAAGATTTTATTGATAGCAAGGTGATTGAGTTTGACCATTCAAAAACCACCAATGTGATCACTGCTCCCATGCCTAGTCATGGTAAAGGTGTAAATGCCATTGACGATGTCTCCTTTATCTCCACCATCACTGATTTGACTACTCCCTTAATGACCATTAAGAAGAATTTTTTAAGAGTTGGTTTATTTCCGGGCTTCCTTGAAAGTTATTACCATCGTGCTTCCAAAACCAATGGTTGTATATGGATGAAGAAAGGTGTTGTACCCAAAATTTTTCCCTCTCATTTTACTCAATACATGTTCATTGAGATCCTCAATTTGCTCAAGGTTTCCCAAGAGTTGACCAGACAAACTCTCTCCTAAGGCAGTGTACCTCAAATTAGGGTTTCCATTTTCATCAAGATGGGTGAAGCACAAAGGCCTCATATGATCTCCATGGTCTTAATATATTCTCAAGACCCTACATGTCAAGTTTCAAGCCTTGCACAAGAAGTTTGCTCAGTCAACTGCTCAAATGCTTGAGAATCGACTGTATTAGGTCAAAAGTCAAATGTGACCCACATACAGTCAAACTTCAAGATTTTTGGTCAACACTAACATTTTGAAGTTACTTTCATCATTTTATAAAGGGTTGATCATTATTCCTCAAGGAATGCTCAAAATTCATCAAAACCCAAAGGTTGCTAAATTAGGGTTTCTCAATAAAAGTCAACCCAACTTTGACTAAGCATAACTTCCACATGCTTTATCAGAAATTTTCCATCCAAAGCTCATTTTTAAGAGGATGCAATTACCTACAATTCATCTTCAGCTCACAAGTTCAAAATATGCACTCATAAAAAGATATGAATTTCTACATTATGGGTCCTTTTGAAAAGTCAACAAAACACCTTTTGGGTCAAAGTTTCTTACATGAACATGGAAGACTCAATTGAGATGAGACCAAAAGGGTTACTTAGGCGACATCCTAAGATTTCTAAAAAGTCCAAGAACATCTCTCTAGGGTTAAAATTGGAAGAGACATGCCTTGTCAAAGTTGACCTTTTTGCAAAATTGCCAAAAGTCAAATGTGCTCAAAAATGCATTTTTTGCTAAATGGGCCCAACTTTTTATGCTTGCAACTCACTTATAATGTGGTCCATGACTCAAATATTGACCCACACATTATTTGCTTCATTTTTCAATTTATTTTGACTTTTTATTAATTAAAAATTGAATTAAATCAAATAATTGATGAATAATAGCAAATATATGATTTGATTTGGTTTTTGGACAGGTTAGCAATCAAAATATGCTGAATTATCAAGGCCAAAATGAATCAAGCGTAATTGGTACAAGAAAGGGAAGATTTGGCTCAAAATAGCAAGTTTGCATATGGCTAAAGAATCAAATCAAATCTCATAAAACTTCAAGATTCAATTCAAGTTTGTAACCCTATTCATCCCTGGGTATATATTGGACAAGAACAAAGCAAAAAAACAAGGTTTACGGTCGTGAGAGGAATAGAGCAAACTCAAAAAAGTCGGCAAAAAGTGTGATTCGGTTTTCAGGTTAGGGGACGATTCAAAGAAATTTAAGTCCATCAATCTCTTCCTGGGCGTGCACTGAAGCTATCCCAATCACTCCCAAGTCATCAAACCATCATGTTCGTGAGCTCCAAATTGGGGAACCCTAGCTATAGGCAAAATTGGGCCAAATTAAGAGCCTCCTCATGTTCAGGGGATGAAGTAGGCTTGACTCATGCCTTTGAATGGAATTCATGTTGCTGGTATGTCGTTTTGAGCTTTTTGTAGGTTTTAGCTACGCGTAAAAAACTGTCACTATAGCCTATAATGACGAGTTTGTCCGTTGGTAAAGGGCCAATGCCAAAAGTGATGGTGCCCTGGAGAAGATGATGGCGTGTCCAATCATCATTGGACCATTTAAAAATTCGCGCGCGTGGGAATCAGGGACTTGATTTCTTTATATTATATTTTGTTTTCCTTATACTAATAACAAAAGCGCGTAGCACAGATGGCAAGCAAGCATAGTGGAAAGGGTAGAGTACCTGGGTTCGATCCTAGGTCCCAACAACGCCTATTTTCCTATTTTCTGAATGCAGATTGCATGCACTTCTTATCAAAGGGTCTACCATACTCCATCAACATCCAACCACTTGATTCGACGTGCCATCAGATCTAACGCTCCATCCATGAGGGACCATGGTACACGTTTAAGTCAATGCTACACATGATCTAATATTGACCAGGCTTGGAGCATTTTGGGCCTTAGAGAATTCAGAATGACACCCCCAAAATTGCTATTCAACACAGACCCATTCTCTTTTTCTTTATTTATTTCTTTTCTTTTATTATTTTGTTTAATTATTTTTCACCAAATTTGTTGTTGTTTAGGTATTGGCTTGCATTTTTGGTAAAACCCAAGTGTATGTGTGAATGTCATGACTGATGTCATAACATTCTAGTTTAGTTTGTACTGATTCATTAGGTACCTTTGCAGAAAAATATTGTCATTCAGGTACTGATGTTTATAAGTGTGTATCTGAGCATTTTGCAAAATGATCACATTTTCCTAAAATCAGTAGACAGGTTTTTCAGATGTCATAACAGATGTTAAGACATCCTGTTCTGAACTAACAGATATGCAGGTTGGTTAATTCTGAGTTTTTTCAGGAAAATAACTCAGTCTTTCCAGAACAGATTCCCGCGTTTTCTGAGGGTTAACCTAGCTCAACCCTAACCTGGTTAATTAATTCTTGTGACCTGGTCTTAAGGTCAAACGGAATTAACCCTAGGTTTTTGTGGAAACCCTAACTGAAGTTGCAGCTGCTATATATTCAACAGAGCTGCTGTTTTGCAAAGCATCCCTTCTTGGTCAGAAGATCATTTGTAAACTGTATAGGTTTAATTATTGTACTCCAAGCAATTATCATTGTGATAAGTGACTTGGAATAGGTTTTTAATTGTAAGGGTTGTGTAGCACTCAAAGCTTTGAAGCAAGAGTGTTTGAATGTTTCTTGACTAAAGCTGTGAAGCAGAGTCAAGTTAAGTTGTGTACCACTCAAAGCTGTGAAGCAAGAGTGGTTGTGTTGCTTGATTAAAAAGCTGTGAAGCTTAATCAAGTGTATGGTTTTTGAAGAGTGTCTTCATCAATTCATTAGTCAAATTGTTTTAATGTATCACTGCTGTGATTGAGGGGGAGTGAGTGGGAACTCAGGTTTAAGTTGTACTTAGATTGAAATTGCATTGGGTAGGTCTTAAGTGAAGGAGATAAACTGGTTGGTTTATTCCTGAATTAACATCTCTTATAGTGGATTTCCTCCCTGGCTTGGTAGCCCCCAGAGTAGGTGTTGTTGCACACTGAACTGGGTAAACAATTGACTGTGTTCTTTATTGTTTTTGTATTTACTGTCATATAGTAAGTCAGATACGGTGTCATAACATTGAACGTGACATTGAGTATCTGTAGCCAGAATTTCAATTGGCATCAGAGCAGGCACCCTACCTGTATTACTGGGTGAGATCTAGGGATATCACTTTCTGGCACTATGGACAAAGAAGGAGTTTTTGGAAATAGACCACCCATTCTGGATGGAACTAATTATGACTACTGGAAACCTCGTATGATTGCCTTCCTAAAATCTCTGGACAAAAAGGCTTGGAGAGCTGCTGACAAAGGATGGATCCATCCCACCATAACTGAGAAAGATGGGACAATCAGTCTGAAGCCTGAGGAAGATTGGAGTAAAGAAGAAGATGAGTTAGCTCTGGGAAATTCCAAAGCTTTAAATGCCTTGTTCAATGGAATTGATAGAAACATTTTCAGACTAGTACATCAATATGAACTGGCCAAGGAAGTTTGGGACACTCTCAAAACTACTCATGAGGGCACTTCCAAAGTAAAAATGTCAAGGCTTCAGATGTTGACTACCAAGTTTGAGAATCTAAAAATGATGGAAGATGAAACCATTCATGAGTTTCACATGAATATCTTGGAGATTGCCAACACCTCAGGAGCACTGGGAGAAAAGATGTCAGAAGAAAAACTGGTGAGGAATATTCTCAGATCCTTGCCTAAAAGATTTGCAATGAAGGTAACTGCCATAGAGGAAGCCCAGGACATCAGCAAGTTGAAAGTGGATGAACTTATTGGGTCTCTTCAGACTTTTGAGATGGGGATCACTGATAATGGTGACAAGAAGAACAAAAGCATAGCACTTGTATCCAACACTGATGTTGAAAACAAGGAGGATGAAGAAGAGAATATTTCAGAAGCTATTGCCATGCTTGGAAGACAGTTCAACAAGCTCATCAAAAGAATGGATCCAAAGTCAAGGTCTAATGTTCATAACATTCCCTCTGACATTGACAGTTCCAGCAGAAGACCAAGGTCAGAAGAAAAGGGAAACCAAGGCAGAGGTATTCAATGCCATGGATGTGAAGGATATGGACATATTCGAGCTGAATGTCCTACCTTTCTTAAGAAACAAAAGAAAGGAATGACTGTTACTTGGTTTGACTATGATTCAGAAAGTAATTCTGAAGAAGAATCTGCCAAACTAGTTACTGCTCTAACTAGTGTTTGTACTTCTGAAAGTGACACTAGTGATGAAGAAGTGACATTTGAAGAACTGGATGATACCTACAAGAAATTGTGTATCAGAAGTGCTGAAGTCTGTGTACAGAATGAGAAACAATCAAAACTCATTATAAAGCTGGAGGCTGAAAAAAGGGCAGATCTTGAAACTATAAGTCACCTAGAAGGGGAAGTTCAATTGCTGAACTCACAACTGAATCAAATGACTAAATCTGTCAAGATGCTGACAAATGGAACAGACAAATTGGAAGAGATCCTTCAAGTTGGACAAAATGTGGGAAACAAATCTGGTCTAGGATTTGTGGAAGCTAAGAAATCTGGTGCAGACAAGAAGATCAGGCATGTTAAACAATTGTCAAAGCAGATGTCTCAACACAACTCTCAACATCAGGAACAGAGACATATGAAGAAAAGGTACCAAAGATGGAGATGTCATCATTGTGGGAGATATGGCCACATAAAGCCCTTCTGCTTCAGATTGTATGGATACCCTAATCAGAACTCAGGTGTCAAACCTAAGTCTAAAAAGGTACCACATGCTCCTAAATGGAAGAAAAAGGCTACTGCCCTGATAGCCCACACTTCCCTGAGGGTCTCTGCAAAGGAAGACTGGTACTTTGACAGTGGATGTTCCAGACACATGACTGGAATCAAAAATCTCCTCAATAATGTTAAGTCTCACACCACCAGTTTTGTGACCTTTGGAGATGGTGCTAAAGGTGAAGTCAAAGGAGTTGGTAATTTGGACTGCCCTGGAGTTCCAAGTCTGAATAAAGTACTGCTGGTAAAAGGGTTGACTGCTAATCTCATTAGTATCAGTCAATTATGTGATCTAGGATTCAAGGTCAACTTCTCAAAATCTGAATGTCTAGTAATTAATGAAAAACTAGAAGTTGTAATGAGAGGAATCAGATCCAAAGATAACTGCTACTTGTGGCAGCCTGAGAACACTGATAACTCCACTATGTGCCCAATTACCAAAGAAGAAAAAGAGATGAAACTGTGGCAACATAAGCTTGGTCATCTTCATCTAAGAAGAATGAAAAGAGCTACCTCTATGGAAGCAGTCAGAAGGACTCCAAAACCACAGGTTGATGATGGCTGTGATGTGGCAAATAAACTTGAAGAAGGTTGTGTTGTCAGAACCATTGACAAGGATGTTGGAAATAACAAGTCTAATAAATTCTGTTTCCCTGAAGAAATGAGGCTTGAAGTCTCCTCTCCTATACCTCTCCATCAAAATGGACTGGACAAAGAGAAAATCATTCAAGAATCAACCAGAACTATGACTCATATCAAAAGAATGCCTTCCCAACTCTGTGCGGAAATAGTTGCTGCAAGGAATAACTATTCTCAAAATATCTGGTCAAAACAGATGCTCACTGAGTATAATGTCTCACAAGATGTTGTGACATTGTGTTGTGACAATCTGAATACAATCAAAAACCCTATTCAGCATAACAGGAACAAGCACATTGACTTTGTAGAGAAGAAGTCATTTAAACTGGAACATGGTACCTTTAAGCTTCAGCTGCTGATTCTTCTATCAAGGCTCTTGTTGGAAATAAATTTGAAAACTTGAGGGGCAGGTTGGGTATTTACCAACATGAGAAATTATAGCAATTAATTTTGCTTAAAACAAGGGTTGAAGGAGTTAATTTTATTAAGTCTATTTTTAGTGGGTTAATCATATGCTTTCCCAATTCTTTCAAAATCCTTAAGAAGTTGAAAAGACTCTCTTTTGCCTCCTACCTCTCTCGTCTTTGCAACCTGTTCCCTCCTCTCAATCAAAGATTTTTCTCAAATTGCCACTGGTACTCAAAGTCAAGCAAAATGTCTCAGACATCATCTTCAACCAAGGCGACTTCATCATCCTCATCATCCTCATCATCTGACCAAGACTCTAGAGCAATCACCACATGCATAGAATCTGAAGTCCTTGAGGTCACTCCTCTCAGGGAGATGGCAACTGACCCAGCCAAAGTCAAAAAGCTAAGAACCAGACATGCAGGAAGAGCTCAAGCTGCAACCTCTGGTAATCCTTCTCATCCTTCTTCTTCTGTTCCAAATAGAGAAGGATCAGTTCAAGTTCATCAAGCTATTGCTAGGCTTGTTACTAGTATACTGAGCGGAAACCAACCTGTACCGGGGATTTCTGTCCCTTTAAATCAATCAGAAAGCCCAAATGTGGACGTCTCTGAGAATGTAGATGTCACTGAGAATGTTGTGACACAAAAAGACAACATTCAGAACCCTTCAGAAAAGACTGCTGATCCACCTATCATTGATGTGGATGAGGATTACTCAGATAATGATCTGATTGCTAATGTAAACCCTAGCATAGCTAGGAGATTGATGAAAAGAAAGAGTAATCAGAATGATGCAAAATGTGTGTCCAAAGATAAACCTGCTGCTAAGAAATCCAAGGCTGAAGGCATGGCTGAGAAAAGTATTCAGACAAAAGGGAAGAAGGCCCAGGTGCATACTGCTAGACAACCAATTTCTAAGAAGAGAAAAGAACCTGAATCTTCTGATTCTGATGAGGAATCAGAATTTGAGATTGATGCTGAAGAAACTCCTATCAGAAGGAAGCTCCCCTCCAGCAAAATTGCTAGAGTGCCTGAAGTCCCAACAGACAACATCTCCTTTCATCATCCTGACAATGTAAACAGATGGAAGTATGTTTGTTTAAAAAGAATAGCTTTAGAAAGAGAACTCAACAATGATGCCTTGGAGTGCAAAGACATCATGGACCTGATCAAGAATGCTGGACTGATGAAGACAGTGACAAAATTTAACAAGTGTTATGAAAATCTGGTCAAGGAGTTTGTAGTGAACTTGTCTAATGATTATGCTGATGGAAGGTCAGCTGACTTTGAAAGTGTTTTTGTTAGAGGAAGAAGGGTCAAGTTCTCTCCATCAGAAATTAACAAGTTTCTTGGAAGAACCAATGAGGATTGTCCTGATCTGGAGGCCACTGACAATGAAGTTTGTCAAACCATCACAGCCAGGCAAGTGAAGTGCTGGCCCTTGAAAGGCAAGCTGAATGCCAGCAAACTCAGCATGAAATTTGCCATCCTGCACAAGATAGGTGCAGCCAACTGGGTGCCTACAAATCATAAATCAACTATCTCCACAGGATTGGGGAGATTTATTTATGCTGTGGGAACCAAGACTGCTTTTGACTATGGCAGGTACATCTTTGAACAAACTTTAAAGCATGCTGGTAGTTATGCTGTCAAAGGACCAATCGCCTTTCCCTCCCTCCTTTGTGGAATTATCCTTGCACAATACCCTGATATTCTTGTGGCAAGAGATACAGCATGCAAAAGAGCTCCTGCCCTTGGCTTGCACTACAAACTGTTTCAGGGATCTCATGCTCCAGATATTGTCATAACATCAGCTGAGACATCGTCTGTGAAGACCCAGTCCAAGACATCTGATGTCATAGCTGTGTTAAAAGAGACTTGCAAAGAGCTGGATGCTAGGAAAAAGACCCTAGAAATCCTAATTGCCAGACTAGAAAAGGAGGAAGCTGAAGAAAACATAAGGGAAGAAGGTGTAGAAGCTGAAGGTCATCTCAACATTGAAGAAACTAGCTCCTCTGAGTCTGATGACAGTGCTTGAAGGTTGGTTGCTGTTTGGTGGTGTTTCTGGTTGGTGCTGATATCTGGTGGAGTTTGGAAGTGTGTTCAGAATTTGTTGCTCTTATTATCTTTTTGGATAACTGTATAATCTTTATAAACATGTATCTTTGGCCCATTTGTGGCTAAAGAGGGGGAGAATATTTTGGTACTTACTTAATTAGTACTTGCTCAATTAGACATTCTATTTTTCTGCAGTCATTTATTTCTGCTGCTATCTATCTCTGATTGC
The DNA here is from genome assembly GCA_948472305.1 of Vicia faba. Taxonomy (NCBI): domain Eukaryota; kingdom Viridiplantae; phylum Streptophyta; class Magnoliopsida; order Fabales; family Fabaceae; genus Vicia; species Vicia faba. The sequence continues at coordinate 1,060,333,739 of OX451738.1, read as the reverse complement.
TTAGGGTCTTTAGCCAAAAATCTGCCAAAGGGGGAGTTTGTAGTTGTTTAGGTATTGGCTTGCATTTTTGGTAAAACCCAAGTGTATGTGTGAATGTCATGACTGATGTCATAACATTCTAGTTTAGTTTGTACTGATTCATTAGGTACCTTTGCAGAAAAATATTGTCATTCAGGTACTGATGTTTATAAGTGTGTATCTGAGCATTTTGCAAAATGATCACATTTTCCTAAAATCAGTAGACAGGGTTTTCAGATGTCATAACAGATGTTAAGACATCATGTTCTGAACTAACAGATATGCAGGTTGGTTAATTCTGAGTTTTTTCAGGAAAATAACTCAGTCTTTCCAGAACAGATTCCTGCGTTTTCTGAGGGTTAACCTAGCTCAACCCTAACCTGGTTAATTAATTCCTGTGACCTGGTCTTAAGGTCAAACGGAATTAACCCTAGGTTTTTGTGGAAACCCTAACTGAAGTTGCAGCTGCTATATATTCAACAGAGCTGCTGTTTTGCAAAGCATCCCTTCTTGGTCAGAAGATCATTTGTAAACTGTATAGGTTTAATTATTGTACTCCAAGCAATTATCATTGTGATAAGTGACTTGGAATAGGTTTTTAATTGTAAGGGTTGTGTAGCACTCAAAGCTTTGAAGCAAGAGTGTTTGAATGTTTCTTGACTAAAGCTGTGAAGCAGAGTCAAGTTAAGTTGTGTACCACTCAAAGCTGTGAAGCAAGAGTGGTTGTGTTGCTTGATTAAAAAGCTGTGAAGCTTAATCAAGTGTATGGTTTTTGAAGAGTGTCTTCATCAATTCATTAGTCAAATTGTTTTAATGTATCACTGCTGTGATTGAGGGGGAGTGAGTGGGAACTCAGGTTTAAGTTGTACTTAGATTGAAATTGCATTGGGTAGGTCTTAAGTGAAGGAGATAAACTGGTTGGTTTATTCCTGAATTAACATCTCTTATAGTGGATTTCCTCCCTGGCTTGGTAGCCCCCAGAGTAGGTGTTGTTGCACACTGAACTGGGTAAACAATTGACTGTGTTCTTTATTGTTTTTGTATTTACTGTCATATAGTAAGTCAGATACGGTGTCATAACATTGAACGTGACATTGAGTATCTGTAGCCAGAATTTCAATTGGCATCAGAGCAGGCACCCTACCTGTATTACTGGGTGAGATCTAGGGATATCACTTTCTGGCACTATGGACAAAGAAGGAGTTTTTGGAAATAGACCACCCATTCTGGATGGAACTAATTATGACTACTGGAAACCTCGTATGATTGCCTTCCTAAAATCTCTGGACAAAAAGGCTTGGAGAGCTGCTGACAAAGGATGGATCCATCCCACCATAACTGAGAAAGATGGGACAATCAGTCTGAAGCCTGAGGAAGATTGGAGTAAAGAAGAAGATGAGTTAGCTCTGGGAAATTCCAAAGCTTTAAATGCCTTGTTCAATGGAATTGATAGAAACATTTTCAGACTAGTACATCAATATGAACTGGCCAAGGAAGTTTGGGACACTCTCAAAACTACTCATGAGGGCACTTCCAAAGTAAAAATGTCAAGGCTTCAGATGTTGACTACCAAGTTTGAGAATCTAAAAATGATGGAAGATGAAACCATTCATGAGTTTCACATGAATATCTTGGAGATTGCCAACACCTCAGGAGCACTGGGAGAAAAGATGTCAGAAGAAAAACTGGTGAGGAATATTCTCAGATCCTTGCCTAAAAGATTTGCAATGAAGGTAACTGCCATAGAGGAAGCCCAGGACATCAGCAAGTTGAAAGTGGATGAACTTATTGGGTCTCTTCAGACTTTTGAGATGGGGATCACTGATAATGGTGACAAGAAGAACAAAAGCATAGCACTTGTATCCAACACTGATGTTGAAAACAAGGAGGATGAAGAAGAGAATATTTCAGAAGCTATTGCCATGCTTGGAAGACAGTTCAACAAGCTCATCAAAAGAATGGATCCAAAGTCAAGGTCTAATGTTCATAACATTCCCTCTGACATTGACAGTTCCAGCAGAAGACCAAGGTCAGAAGAAAAGGGAAACCAAGGCAGAGGTATTCAATGCCATGGATGTGAAGGATATGGACATATTCGAGCTGAATGTCCTACCTTTCTTAAGAAACAAAAGAAAGGAATGACTGTTACTTGGTTTGACTATGATTCAGAAAGTAATTCTGAAGAAGAATCTGCCAAACTAGTTACTGCTCTAACTAGTGTTTGTACTTCTGAAAGTGACACTAGTGATGAAGAAGTGACATTTGAAGAACTGGATGATACCTACAAGAAATTGTGTATCAGAAGTGCTGAAGTCTGTGTACAGAATGAGAAACAATCAAAACTCATTATAAAGCTGGAGGCTGAAAAAAGGGCAGATCTTGAAACTATAAGTCACCTAGAAGGGGAAGTTCAATTGCTGAACTCACAACTGAATCAAATGACTAAATCTGTCAAGATGCTGACAAATGGAACAGACAAATTGGAAGAGATCCTTCAAGTTGGACAAAATGTGGGAAACAAATCTGGTCTAGGATTTGTGGAAGCTAAGAAATCTGGTGCAGACAAGAAGATCAGGCATGTTAAACAATTGTCAAAGCAGATGTCTCAACACAACTCTCAACATCAGGAACAGAGACATATGAAGAAAAGGTACCAAAGATGGAGATGTCATCATTGTGGGAGATATGGCCACATAAAGCCCTTCTGCTTCAGATTGTATGGATACCCTAATCAGAACTCAGGTGTCAAACCTAAGTCTAAAAAGGTACCACATGCTCCTAAATGGAAGAAAAAGGCTACTGCCCTGATAGCCCACACTTCCCTGAGGGTCTCTGCAAAGGAAGACTGGTACTTTGACAGTGGATGTTCCAGACACATGACTGGAATCAAAAATCTCCTCAATAATGTTAAGTCTCACACCACCAGTTTTGTGACCTTTGGAGATGGTGCTAAAGGTGAAGTCAAAGGAGTTGGTAATTTGGACTGCCCTGGAGTTCCAAGTCTGAATAAAGTACTGCTGGTAAAAGGGTTGACTGCTAATCTCATTAGTATCAGTCAATTATGTGATCTAGGATTCAAGGTCAACTTCTCAAAATCTGAATGTCTAGTAATTAATGAAAAACTAGAAGTTGTAATGAGAGGAATCAGATCCAAAGATAACTGCTACTTGTGGCAGCCTGAGAACACTGATAACTCCACTATGTGCCCAATTACCAAAGAAGAAAAAGAGATGAAACTGTGGCAACATAAGCTTGGTCATCTTCATCTAAGAAGAATGAAAAGAGCTACCTCTATGGAAGCAGTCAGAAGGACTCCAAAACCACAGGTTGATGATGGCTGTGATGTGGCAAATAAACTTGAAGAAGGTTGTGTTGTCAGAACCATTGACAAGGATGTTGGAAATAACAAGTCTAATAAATTCTGTTTCCCTGAAGAAATGAGGCTTGAAGTCTCCTCTCCTATACCTCTCCATCAAAATGGACTGGACAAAGAGAAAATCATTCAAGAATCAACCAGAACTATGACTCATATCAAAAGAATGCCTTCCCAACTCTGTGCGGAAATAGTTGCTGCAAGGAATAACTATTCTCAAAATATCTGGTCAAAACAGATGCTCACTGAGTATAATGTCTCACAAGATGTTGTGACATTGTGTTGTGACAATCTGAATACAATCAAAAACCCTATTCAGCATAACAGGAACAAGCACATTGACTTTGTAGAGAAGAAGTCATTTAAACTGGAACATGGTACCTTTAAGCTTCAGCTGCTGATTCTTCTATCAAGGCTCTTGTTGGAAATAAATTTGAAAACTTGAGGGGCAGGTTGGGTATTTACCAACATGAGAAATTATAGCAATTAATTTTGCTTAAAACAAGGGTTGAAGGAGTTAATTTTATTAAGTCTATTTTTAGTGGGTTAATCATATGCTTTCCCAATTCTTTCAAAATCCTTAAGAAGTTGAAAAGACTCTCTTTTGCCTCCTACCTCTCTCGTCTTTGCAACCTGTTCCCTCCTCTCAATCAAAGATTTTTCTCAAATTGCCACTGGTACTCAAAGTCAAGCAAAATGTCTCAGACATCATCTTCAACCAAGGCGACTTCATCATCCTCATCATCCTCATCATCTGACCAAGACTCTAGAGCAATCACCACATGCATAGAATCTGAAGTCCTTGAGGTCACTCCTCTCAGGGAGATGGCAACTGACCCAGCCAAAGTCAAAAAGCTAAGAACCAGACATGCAGGAAGAGCTCAAGCTGCAACCTCTGGTAATCCTTCTCATCCTTCTTCTTCTGTTCCAAATAGAGAAGGATCAGTTCAAGTTCATCAAGCTATTGCTAGGCTTGTTACTAGTATACTGAGCGGAAACCAACCTGTACCGGGGATTTCTGTCCCTTTAAATCAATCAGAAAGCCCAAATGTGGACGTCTCTGAGAATGTAGATGTCACTGAGAATGTTGTGACACAAAAAGACAACATTCAGAACCCTTCAGAAAAGACTGCTGATCCACCTATCATTGATGTGGATGAGGATTACTCAGATAATGATCTGATTGCTAATGTAAACCCTAGCATAGCTAGGAGATTGATGAAAAGAAAGAGTAATCAGAATGATGCAAAATGTGTGTCCAAAGATAAACCTGCTGCTAAGAAATCCAAGGCTGAAGGCATGGCTGAGAAAAGTATTCAGACAAAAGGGAAGAAGGCCCAGGTGCATACTGCTAGACAACCAATTTCTAAGAAGAGAAAAGAACCTGAATCTTCTGATTCTGATGAGGAATCAGAATTTGAGATTGATGCTGAAGAAACTCCTATCAGAAGGAAGCTCCCCTCTAGCAAAATTGCTAGAGTGCCTGAAGTCCCAACAGACAACATCTCCTTTCATCATCCTGACAATGTAAACAGATGGAAGTATGTTTGTTTAAAAAGAATAGCTTTAGAAAGAGAACTCAACAATGATGCCTTGGAGTGCAAAGACATCATGGACCTGATCAAGAATGCTGGACTGATGAAGACAGTGACAAAATTTAACAAGTGTTATGAAAATCTGGTCAAGGAGTTTGTAGTGAACTTGTCTAATGATTATGCTGATGGAAGGTCAGCTGACTTTGAAAGTGTTTTTGTTAGAGGAAGAAGGGTCAAGTTCTCTCCATCAGAAATTAACAAGTTTCTTGGAAGAACCAATGAGGATTGTCCTGATCTGGAGGCCACTGACAATGAAGTTTGTCAAACCATCACAGCCAGGCAAGTGAAGTGCTGGCCCTTGAAAGGCAAGCTGAATGCCAGCAAACTCAGCATGAAATTTGCCATCCTGCACAAGATAGGTGCAGCCAACTGGGTGCCTACAAATCATAAATCAACTATCTCCACAGGATTGGGGAGATTTATTTATGCTGTGGGAACCAAGACTGCTTTTGACTATGGCAGGTACATCTTTGAACAAACTTTAAAGCATGCTGGTAGTTATGCTGTCAAAGGACCAATCGCCTTTCCCTCCCTCCTTTGTGGAATTATCCTTGCACAATACCCTGATATTCTTGTGGCAAGAGATACAGCATGCAAAAGAGCTCCTGCCCTTGGCTTGCACTACAAACTGTTTCAGGGATCTCATGCTCCAGATATTGTCATAACATCAGCTGAGACATCGTCTGTGAAGACCCAGTCCAAGACATCTGATGTCATAGCTGTGTTAAAAGAGACTTGCAAAGAGCTGGATGCTAGGAAAAAGACCCTAGAAATCCTAATTGCCAGACTAGAAAAGGAGGAAGCTGAAGAAAACAGAAGGGAAGAAGGTGTAGAAGCTGAAGGTCATCTCAACATTGAAGAAACTAGCTCCTCTGAGTCTGATGACAGTGCTTGAAGGTTGGTTGCTGTTTGGTGGTGTTTCTGGTTGGTGCTGATATCTGGTGGAGTTTGGAAGTGTGTTCAGAATTTGTTGCTCTTATTATCTTTTTGGATAACTGTATAATCTTTATAAACATGTATCTTTGGCCCATTTGTGGCTAAAGAGGGGGAGAATATTTTGGTACTTACTTAATTAGTACTTGCTCAATTAGACATTCTATTTTTCTGCAGTCATTTATTTCTGCTGCTATCTATCTCTGATTGCTTAGGGTCTTTAGCCAAAAATCTGCCAAAGGGGGAGTTTGTAGTTGTTTAGGTATTGGCTTGCATTTTTGGTAAAACCCAAGTGTATGTGTGAATGTCATGACTGATGTCATAACATTCTAGTTTAGTTTGTACTGATTCATTAGGTACCTTTGCAGAAAAATATTGTCATTCAGGTACTGATGTTTATAAGTGTGTATCTGAGCATTTTGCAAAATGATCACATTTTCCTAAAATCAGTAGACAGGGTTTTCAGATGTCATAACAGATGTTAAGACATCATGTTCTGAACTAACAGATATGCAGGTTGGTTAATTCTGAGTTTTTTCAGGAAAATAACTCAGTCTTTCCAGAACAGATTCCTGCGTTTTCTGAGGGTTAACCTAGCTCAACCCTAACCTGGTTAATTAATTCATGTGACCTGGTCTTAAGGTCAAACGGAATTAACCCTAGGTTTTTGTGGAAACCCTAACTGAAGTTGCAGCTGCTATATATTCAACAGAGCTGCTGTTTTGCAAAGCATCCCTTCTTGGTCAGAAGATCATTTGTAAACTGTATAGGTTTAATTATTGTACTCCAAGCAATTATCATTGTGATAAGTGACTTGGAATAGGTTTTTAATTGTAAGGGTTGTGTAGCACTCAAAGCTTTGAAGCAAGAGTGTTTGAATGTTTCTTGACTAAAGCTGTGAAGCAGAGTCAAGTTAAGTTGTGTACCACTCAAAGCTGTGAAGCAAGAGTGGTTGTGTTGCTTGATTAAAAAGCTGTGAAGCTTAATCAAGTGTATGGTTTTTGAAGAGTGTCTTCATCAATTCATTAGTCAAATTGTTTTAATGTATCACTGCTGTGATTGAGGGGGAGTGAGTGGGAACTCAGGTTTAAGTTGTACTTAGATTGAAATTGCATTGGGTAGGTCTTAAGTGAAGGAGATAAACTGGTTGGTTTATTCCTGAATTAACATCTCTTATAGTGGATTTCCTCCCTGGCTTGGTAGCCCCCAGAGTAGGTGTTGTTGCACACTGAACTGGGTAAACAATTGACTGTGTTCTTTATTGTTTTTGTATTTACTGTCATATAGTAAGTCAGATACGGTGTCATAACATTGAACGTGACATTGAGTATCTGTAGCCAGAATTTCAAAATTAATTACCTATTTTTTAATCATAAAATCAATAAATCACAAAAATACCAAAAAAAAAGCATTTTTTAATAAAATATTTATTTTAATTTAATTAGAAATACAGGTTAAGTTAATTTCTTTTATAATTAAAATCAAATAAAACCTAGGTTTTAATTTTACAATTATATTTCTTTTCTCAAATAAAAAAAAAACCAAAAAAACCCAAAATTTTGTTTTTTGTAAAGCATTTTATTTTCTTGAAATTATTTAATTTAGCTAGATTAGGTTAATTCCAATTTCTTTTTTCATAATTAAAGTAATTAGAATTAGGGTTTTAGTCGTACATAACTCAATTAATTATTTTCTCAAAAATAACTTAATTATTTTCTTCAATTAGATTTTAGGGTTTTCAATTTCTCCTCGTATTTAATTCGCCGCGCATTTGATTATTTCTTTTCCATTATTTTTGTAACTGCCAATGGTTTGTAATAGTTAAACTATGGTTTTATTTACCGCGTTAATCCCCGATTTTTTTGGTTATGTAATTAATCCCCATCCCCGAAGCTTTGTAATAGCTAGGTTTATTTTCTCGCATTTTTAATTCTTGCAAATATTTAACTGTCTAGATGTATGCTAATAGGATTGTATGGCAAGAATGTCTGGAAAATTAAAACGGTAGATCACCTAATGTGCATAGATTAAATAACTGAAACAAGTCATATGCACATATTTCACTCCTAGGGTTTACCTCACTTCAGTTGCCTTCGATAAACAATCATTAAGCATAGGAGATTTTAGTGGATGCGCTCCAGTCTAAAAAGATCAAATTGTCCCATTCGAATGTTGCCTCAGAAATGTTGTCTCGGAAAGATCTTAAGACTCTAGGCTTACTACAAAAGTTTTCTAACTATTGCTTTAGTGATTGCACTTGTCACTTTAGAATGTCCCTTAAAACTCCAACGATGGGCGCTACCTACTCCTTAATAGTAGGATAGTGTTGTCTAAAGGAAATGAGAACGAACAATCTTTTTCGAGTAGGTAGAATCTTAAGTACTTGCTCAATAAAAACTTTTCACACAAACACCTTTCAAAAACAAATTTTCAAAAATAAACTTCGTCACATCTTTGAGGATTGATACAAGGGTTATCACGAAGTAAAACATTTTCAAGACAAACATACACAAGCAATTTGAAAAATGAGAAAGTACCTAAGAGCCCGTAGATAACTACATATAGAAAGGGTGCTAACACCTTCCCTTTCTATAATCTACCCCGTACCCAGAATATCTCGAAAAAATGTTTTTTCTGTTCTTTTTCCTTTTCCTTGTTGGATAAAATAAAAGTCAGTGGTGACTCTTGCTTACCGCGACATTTTGCAAACAAAAAACGCAAAACGCAAACCAGTAAAAAACAGTCGGTTCTGCCACCGTATCGCAGAACTGGCGACTCTGCTGGGAGTAAAATAAAGTGGGGTTTACCTATGGATCTAGGTCATTTTTTAAATTTCTTTCTTGTTTGTTTTTCCTGCTTTATCTTTAAGGGTTTTTGCTTGGGTATTGTTGAAGATCCTACACCGGATCTGGGGATACTCTTTAGGTAAACAACAATAGATCATGGAGAATGTATGGCATAGACCGATATGGTTTAAGCGATGGATGTGTTGGTGTGACACTTTGGTTGGTACCGGTATCCTTTGTGGGGAAACGAGGAGAATACGGGGCTGCCTTGTGGTGTCATGAAGCACCAACGAACCTTAGAACCTTAGTTGAACAAACTTGGCCATTAGAAAGTAGTGAGATACCGTCCTCGGTGCTGAGCTGAGGATTGGTTGATACTCGATGCTACACTCATTGAGATTAGACTTTCAAGATATTTTGGCCACAAGAAAAGATTGCTTGAGCTGAGATAATTCCCGATAAAGGATGGTCAGTGATATTGAGATCCCTTAGAACCTGATTACTTTTTAAGACAGGTTTGAAACCAACTAAACTTCAAGAAGGTACTATCTTTGACCTCATGCAAGCCTTAAACCTAAGGACTTTGTGTGATTTGACTGTGTTTGTTATACATGTGTTTGCTATACCTGGTTTTCTCATGACATCATGCATCATAACATAGCATTCATTCTTATTGCACTAACCATTTCAAAGACTAAGGGATTTTATCTTTGTTCTGTTTTGCAGATCATGGCTTCAGTTCGTAGAAACACTATTCGAATCAGCTTTGTGAAGATACCTTCCCAACTCAAAGAGATAGCATCAAGGGTTTCTAAAACTTCTGCGTTCACTAAGAGACATGGTCGACTTCTCAACCTGGTTACTTCAAACTTTGATGAAAAGATGATGAGTGTACTCTTCCAGTTCTTTGATCCCAAACACCACTGCTTCACCTTTCCAGACTATCAGTTGGTACCTACCTTGGAAGAATTCTCTCAGCTATTGGATATACCCATTCTGGAACAGTTACCCTTCACAGGTATAGAAGAAGTTCCTAAGCCAGAAGTCATTGCCTCAACTTTGCATCTGAAACGGGTCGACATGGTATCCAATTGGGAAATAAGAAGCGGAGTCAAAGGTTTTCTAGCTAAGTTTCTGATAGACAAGGCCCAACTGTTTTGGGATGATATGGATTTTCAGGCTTTTGAGGAGGTTTTGGATCTTCTAATCTATGGGTTAGTCCTATTCCCTAATCCGGATTCATTCATAGATATGAGTGCTATCAAGATCTTCCTCTCCCGCAACCCCGTGCCAACATTGCTCGGAGATATTTTCCACACTCTCCATACTCGTAGCATGAAGAGAAGGGGGATTCTTATGTGCTGCATGCCATTGCTATCGAGGTGGTTTATTTATCACTTCCCTAAGTCCATACTGAAGAATGAAGAAGGTTTGGGTTGGTCGCAAAGGATAATGTCACTCTCTCATACATATATTCTTTGGTGTTCTCGAGCTATGCAAAACACTACTATTATTGACCGCTGCGGGGAGTACCCTAATGTCCAATTACTTGGTATTAGAGGGGGTATAACCTACAATCCTTGTTTAGCTTTGCGACAATTTGGTTACGCCCGAAGGAATGGTCCCCATGAGTTGCTTATCGAGGGCATTGTATTCAACTATAGGACGATGTTAAAGAGTATCGCCGGAGGTTCATACGAGCTTGGGGCATGGTAAACAGGTCTGACACCAAGGCTTTAGGGCCAAAAACTTCCATTCCTATGGAACCTTACCTCCAATGGGTACGAGCTCGTGCCTAGAAGCTTATGATGCCCTATGTGGCCGTTTTACCAGTGATTGTGGAACCCACTACAGAAGAAGGAATTCCTTACACGGTTCTCTATCCTTATATGCCCACTGATCTTGGGGAATTACAGTGGTCTTGGATTCAGTTGATGAAGGAGCAGGATACTTACAGGGATCAGTTCCATGACCAGGAGAGGAAGGTTTTAGAGATCACAAAGAAGCTCCATGAGGAAAGAGGACTCAATGCTTATCTCGGCACAAAGAGGAAGCATCCATGGGAATTTTGATTTATTTTCTAGTTTTAGATTTGTTTTTAATTGTAACGCCTAAAAGGCATTTGAACTTCAAATTCAGCTAATAAAGTTTGTTTATTTTGGTTTGAAAATTTAAATTTCCTGAAGTCTTTGAAATCATTGCATGCGCATCCCATTGATAACATTGCATGTACAGGTACCATTACAGGTTTCTCATCTTCTTCGCTGTTTATTTCAGCACGAAATGTCTTCCGAGCAAACCATCAAGGACCTTCAGGCACAGAAGGCCCAGTTCCAACAAATGTTCATAAGTCTGGAAAAAGGGCAGGAGGATCTGAAAGCCCTCATCTTGAAAGAAAATAAGAAAAAGAAGAAGGTTGTTGGTATTCTGAATATGGGCAGAAGGTTTGGAGAGTAGTTGAAGCGATAAGTTGATCTGACCTCTTCATCTAAGGAAGGGGAGAATCAGGAAGAAGAGAAGGACCCCGGTCCAGCAGTTTCTGACAATTATACCGATTACAATGATGAGCAATATCCTCTTGTTGAGGATAGATACAAACAATTGGAAGACCGTCTGAGTGCCATGGAAGTTCAGAGGATACCTGGACTGGATTTCGAAGAATTGGGATTGGTGTCGGGAGTAGTCATCCCACAGAAGTTCAAAGCTTCAGTTTTTGCTAAGTATGATGGGGTGTCCTGCCCAAAGCTCCATCTTCGTTCCTACGTCAGGAAAATTCATCCCCACACCGCTGATAGAAATATGTGGGTTCCTTTCTTTTAAGATAGTCTGTCAGGGACTCAGCTTGAATGGTTCTACCAGCTGGAGGGAGCAAATATCCAAAACTGGGAAGATCTGGCTACTGCTTTCTACAAGCAGTATCAATATAACGTCGACCTAGCTCCTACTCATACTCAACTCCAGAGTATGTCCATGGGTGTAAGTGAAGGCTTTAAGGACTATGCACAGAAATGGAAAGACTTGAAGGGTGAGAAAACACTTAGACGGGGGGGGGGGGGGGGGGTTGAATAAGTTTCTCCTTTTCTTTTTCTTAAAGGCTCAACAATAATGGAAAGATAAGTTTATTTTTATCCTGGTTCGTTTGAACTCAAACTACTCTAGTCCACCCGCCAAGGTGATTTCGCCTTTCTTAACAAGGACTTAATTCACTATAATCAACTGATTACAATCACACAACAACTGTTGTGACTAACAATGCACAAGTAATCTTACAAGTGACTCACACCACTAAGACTTAAACTAGTCCTAGTCTACTTGAGAAATCTGATCAAATTTGGTCTCTCAAGGAACAATTACAAGAGTTAAATCTTTACAGATAGTGAAACAAAGTTTGCTTCTAAGAAAGCTATCTCACAACTGTGATTTTTCACTAAGAATAGTATTGCACAAAGTGTATGAAAAAAAATGATTTGTGAGCCAAGAATATTTTCACGTAGTTCTTGCTTCTTTTGAAATTGATTAGTTGTTGGCTTGCAATTAATTTTCTTCTATATATAGTAAGAAAAAAAGACCGTTGCTGCCTTCAAATGTGGAGAGCATTAAATGTTTGCGTGTTTCCTTGCACTATTCCATTTTCTAATGAACTAGTGTAGACACTTGAGTGCATGTAGCCGTCTTTGCATTAAATGAGCAAACGACACTTGTAAGAGCATGTTTCCTGATCCTTGACAAGACTTTTTAGCTTCTATATTCTTTCATAACTTAGCTTCACGTCTTGATTCAGAACATGCTTGCATATCTTCTAAACAACACTTGCTTTGCTTAAGTACTTCTGATTAGCGCTTGCTTTCAAAGAACTTCTGAAACATAGCTTACACAGAAACTTGCTAAGCGTTAGAAGATGTATTTAAATAATTATCTTACCAGAGTCAGCATCAGCACTTGTGCTAAAACAAATAGTTCTTTCATCAAAGAACTTCTTCATTTATTTTCAGCTCAGCACATCAAAATTCTTCTGTCAGAACATTATCTGAAACAACTAAATACGTTAATCAGATTATCAATTATCTAAAATATAATTTATTGTCATCATCAAAACTCTGAGATATGATCAGAACCAATCTTGTTATAACAATCTCGCCTTTTTGATGATGACAAAAAAATATTCAGATAAGAAATTTAATAAGAGATAAGAATCTCCCCCTGAAATAAATATTTCTATAAGAAAAACTTCCTGAGAATTTTCATCAGAGCATTGAGATTTTCTTCTGGGATTTCTTCATCAGGTCTTTTAAAGATAATGTTCATTTGAATTAAACTTCCAGAGTTTAAATGATACCTGCAAAAATTCTTTTACACATAGAAAGAAATCTTGTATTTTGTTAGAATGTTTGAGACTTAGTCCCATAACTGTTAATCTAAGATTAGATCAAAATACTCATTTTCTCCCCCTTTTTGGCATAATCAAAAAGTATATAAAAAATAGTTGAAAAGTGTAAAAGTTTTTTAATAAAAAAATTATCCAGATGTACAACAAAACAACAAACAAAAACAAGAAATAGAATGACACTAAGATTTCTTAGAAACAAGGGCCATAAGAAGATTCTTGATCTCAGATGCAAATTCCTCTTGTTTCATCATCCAGTTTCTGATTTCCTGGTTTGTCTGATCTTGCTTATCCAAGCGCTCATGAATAGCTTCGTTATCCCTCTGAAGCTCATTCAAAGTATCCATTACAAGTGAAGTAGGATCAGAGGATGAAGAAGCTTCAGCAGACACAACCTTTGGAGTAGCAACCGTTGAGTCAGAACGAACAAAAGTTGAAAGCAGAGTGCCCAAATCCATCACAAGAGTTGGCACGGGTTCAGGTGCTGCTTTAGCAGAAGGTTGATTAAACAGAACTATTTCCAGAGGATTTGAATCTTCAGAGGCATCTTCAGATTCATCTTCTAAAATGTCCATTTGATTAGCTGGAGCATCAACAATCATCAGAGAAGACTTCTTGTTCCAAATATCAGCAGCTTCTAACTGGAAGGCATGGATATGTTTGGAGAAGTTCTCAAGCACCTGAGAGTGACATAAGTCTTGCAACTTCAGTGACTCAGCATCTAAGGTTCTTCTGAATGTTTCCCACAGAAGATCTGTTGTTGCTGGGTTCACATTTCTGATGCAATCTGCCTTCAGCAGGTCCAACCAAGCTTGAACTTATGTTAAAAAATTCTGAAAACATATATTTACATCTGGCTGAATAGGTTTTGGAACAGCCTTTTGAAGGTTTTATTTTTCAGAAATTGTAGAGATTCAAAATCAACTACAGTTTTCAGAAAGTCAGCTGGTTTAGGATTTTCTGATTATTCATGTGTTGCTGATTGGTCAGGTTGTTCAAAAGGGTCAGGTGTTGCTGATTGATCATGAGGTTCAGATGGTGCATGAGTTTCAGAGGGTTCATGTGTTTCTGATGGTTCATGAGTTTGGTATTCTGGAATGTGATAAGGTGAAATCACTGGTGAGTTAGGAGTTGGAAGTTGTGGAGATGTGGGTGGTGTAACGCCAGGTGAAATAATGATTGTGTTATCAGTAGTGGGGGTAGGATTTTGTGTTTGTGGTCTGTTCATGGAAAAGATGTTTTCAGAAGGTAGGGTGAATGTTGGCTTTAGAGTGGCCAGAGGTTCATTGATTCCTAGTATTCTCAAAGAGCCAGCATCATACCATCTAGTAGGTCTGGGTGATAAAGGTCTAGGAGGAGGTCTAGAAAGATTTTCAGCAGGTGTTTGAGATGGTCCTGATTGGGATGGTTCTGTTTAGGTTTCAGAGAAATCATCAGAGTCAAAATCACTCAAGTCTGATAAAACTTGATCTCTTTGAGGATTTTCAGTAAGAGGTTCAGAGGGTATGGTCAGGTCTATATCAACATCTATGTCTCCTAAGATTTGGGGTTCAGCAGATGTAGATATATTTCCAGAATCATAAACAGAAATAGTTTTAGCAGGTGTACCTGATTTCTTCTTCTTCTTCTTCTGAGGTCTGGCAGATGGTCCTTCAACTGCTTTCCTCTTCAATGGTTACTGAAAGACAACATCAGGAGCAGCTTCATGTCTTCCTTAAAGCCAAGGAGGATCAATGGGTGTTCCACTTTCTTTACAAATTTGAATGTAATGCAGGATAACGCGAGGATGATCTCCTGAGTTGAACAGTGGAAAGTCAGCAATTGGTATCCTCATTCTCTTAACAGTTGCTGAAACCAAAGGAGTTGGTTCTATCATCAGTTTGTCAATAATCTTCCTCTTCACCAAGTTCTTTCCAGTCAGAGCCTTTCCACAAGTAGGCTCTAACTCCCTCAGCAGATTTGCTTCATCCAGGTGAGCAATCAGACCATTCTCAGTCAGAATGTCTGAAATCAATCTCCCCATTGGAATCCAATTCCTTTTGGATTTAGGGTTCTTCATTCTTTCTGCTTCTCTCGTTTCTTTGACATGAGTCCAGAGATGATCAAACAAGAGATAGGGTAAATCAATCTTAATATTTGTTCCAAGACAGAACAACAAGTATTGCTGGTCAGCATTTATATAGTCTGGAGAACTTGTTTCCTTCCTATGATGAATGCAACCATGGATTATTCTTGCCCATATCTTGTACTTATTTTTCAAATCTCTGACCTTTGAAGACCCTTGCCCATTTGTAAAAATTTCTGCATAAACCTTTGACATTTCCATTCTACCACTAGAGATTCTAGTTACTCCAGTTCCTTCAAAACCTAGAAGTTTCCTGATGAGATTTTCAGTAATGGAAATTTCCTTACCCAACACGAAAGAGAGGATGACTTTTGGAGAAGCAATTATGTGTATCCAAAATTATTTAACAAGGTGTGGAAAAACAGGACCAACTAGACGGTCAAAGAAGTTTCCCCAACCTTGAAACTCCACAGAAGGAAGAAGATCAAAGCCATTTGCTTTAAGATTCTCAAAAAATCCACCATTAATTCACTTATAACCTCTAAGCTATCCACTGGAATGAGAGTGGTTCTCTCAGGAACGATGTACTACTCAGAATGGGTGTTCTTAGAATGAGTAGAGGGGGAAGCCATTGGAGCACTTAGTTTGAGAGAAGAAAAAAAGTGTTGCAGAGAAAAATACACAGAGACGGTTGAATTTTGAAAGAGAAGGTAAAAAGTGAGAAGGGTTTTTACAAAGGTATTTATATGAAGACTTTTCAGAAATAGGTTAAAAAATAAAACTGTAAAAAAAGTATTTAATACAAATTTAAATAAAAAGAATCTAATCATGACTTAACATTTAATGATATTGAAAAGTGAGGGGAAAGTGTGATATTTTAATCAAATCATAACAGTTACCTAGAACGGCGTCAATATCTTAACACACGTGACCTTTCAGAAATACACCAAGTGTTCATCTCCTGAAGGTTGCATGGGACAGCTGTTTGATCTAATGAACTGCTGAGCTATATTTGAAATGAAACGTTAGAACATTTCAGAACTTTACATATAGCTTCTGATATAACTTCTCTTCTAACTTCTTAAGAGTTGTTAATCAGAACATTCATTTCAGAACATTCTGAAGTCAAACACAGAAGATAAATACAATTTTATTTAGGACATAATTCCATACAAATATTTTTCAAAATGAATTTAAATCTATCTTCTAAAAGGGGTTTGGTAAAAATATCAGCCCATTAATGGTCTGTTTTTACAAAGTTTAAATTTAAAATTCTCTTCTAAATATAGTTCCTTATAAAATGATATTTAATTTCAATGTGTTTAGCTTTATAATGTAAAATAGGATTTTTAGAAAGACAAATTGCAGAACTATTGTCACAGAAGATAGGAATCTTACTTTCATAAAGATTAAAATCTTCTAGCTGACTTTTCATCGAAATCATCTGAGAACTACATCCAGCAGCAGATATATACTCAGCTTCTGTTGTTGAAAGTGCAATTGTTGCTTGCTTCTTGCTGTACCACGAGATAAGATTGTCACCCAGAAACTGGCAGCTTCCAGAGGTGCTCTTTCTTTCAATTCTATCTCCAGCAAAGTTAGCATCACAATAACCTACTAGTCTGAAATCTATTGATCTTCTGTAACACAGACCCAGATTAGTAGTACCTTTCAGATACCTCAAAATTCTCTTAACAACAGTTAAGTGAGATTCTCTAGGATCTGATTGGAATCTAGCACATAAACATACGCCGAATAATATATGAGGTCTAGATGCAGTCAAATAGAGAAGGGATCCAATCATACCTCTGTAGAGCTTCTGATCTACCTTCATACTTACCTCATCTTTTCCCAGAATGCATGTTGGATGCATTGGTGTCTTAGCATCTTTGCTTTCTGACATCTGAAATTTCTTCAGAAGTTCTTTGACATACTTCGTCTGATGTATGTAAGTACCTTCTGGAGTCTGGTTGATTTGAATTCCCAGAAAGAACTTCAATTCTCCCATCACGCTCATCTCAAATTATGCCTGCATGGTCTCAGCAAATTCTTTTCCAAGAGAGATATTAGAGGTTCCAAAAATAATATCATCAACATAAATTTGACAAATTAAGATATCATTTTTAAATGTCTTTTTGAATAGAGTTGTGTCCACTTTCGCTCTGGTAAAATATTTTTCTAAAAGAAAATTACTCAGACGATCATACCAAGCTCTGGGAGTTTGTTTTAAACCGTACAAAGACTTTTTTAATTTAAAAACATGTTCTGGATGTTTTGAGTCATTAAAGCCAGGAGGTTGATGGACATAAACTTCTTCTTCTATATAGCCATTTAAAAATGCACTTTTAACATCCATTTGATATAATGAAATGTTATTTTGAACAACAAAAGAAATTAATAATCTAATAGACTCTAACCTGGAGACTGGGGCAAAGGTTTCATTATAATCAATTCCTTCTTGTTGACTATAACCCTGTGCAACCAGTCGTGCTTTGTTTCTGACCACCTCTCCTTGCTTATTTAGTTTGTTTCTAAAAACCCATTTGGTTCCTATAATGTTGAATCCTTTGGGTCTTGGAACTAGATCCCATACATGATTTCTGGAAAATTGATTGAGTTCCTCTTGCATTGCTAAGATCCAATCATTGTCTTCCAAAGCTTCATCAATAGAAGTTGGCTCAATCAGAGATACCAATCCAAACAATGATTCTTCATTGATTCTGAGAGAGGATCTTGTTCTGATGGGATATTATTTTCTTCCAATAATCACGTCTTCTTTATGAGCTAAAGAGATTCTAGGAAATATTTTCTGAGTGGGTTGTTTAGAGATTCTGATATTATCCAGAGCATTGTCAATAGGATGATCTTCTGAGTCTTCCTTTGCTTCTGAGTATTTCTTTGCATCTGAGTCTTCCTTTGCTTCTGAAGTTTCAGAGTTTGAGGGATGATTTTCCGTACCTACAAAAATATCAATTTACTTTGGCTGTTGTTGGCCAAGCTTATCATCAAACCCGACTTTGATTGATTCTTCAACAATCAGAGTTTCTGTGTTGTATACTCTATAGCCTTTTGAGCATTCAGAATATCCAAGAAGAAAACACTTTTGTGCTTTATAATCAAACTTGTTCAGATTTTCTTTAGTGTTCAGAATAAAACAAGTACATCCAAAAGGATGGAAATAAGAAATGTTGGGTTTTGTGTTTTTCCACAATTCATAGGGAGTCTTTTCAAGAATAGGTCTTATAGAGATTCTATTCTGAATATAACATGATGTGTTCACAGCTTCTGCCCAAAAGTGCTTAGCCATATTTGTTTCATCGATCATGGTTCTGGCCATTTCTTGTAATGTTCTATTCTTTCGTTCTACAACTCCATTTTGTTGGGGAGTTCTAGGACAACATAAATCATGAACAATACCACTCTCTTTAAAATATTTTTCAAAATGATGGTTTTCAAATTCTCCACCATGATCACTTCTGACTTTTAAAATTCTAAAATCTTTTTCGTTTTGCACTTGGTTACAAAAGTCAACAAACACAGAATGTGACTCATCCTTGTGTTTTAAAAACTTAACCCATGTCCATCTGCTGAAGTCATCAACAATGACCAATCCATACTTCTTGCCTCTGATGGATGTAATTTTAACTGGCCCAAACAAATCAATATGAAGTAGTTCTAATGGCCTAGAGGAAAAAACAACATTTTTGGATTTAAAGGAAGGTTTTGAAAATTTTCCTTTTTGACATGCTTCACACAGAGCTTCTGAGTTGTACTTCAGATTGGGAAGTCCTCTGACTAAATTTAATTTATTTAGTTGAGATATTTTTCTTAAGCTGACATGTCCCAATCTTCTGTGCCATACCCATTGCTCATCGCTAACAGACAAAAGGCATTTAACATTTTGAGATTTAAGATTTGATAAATCAATTTTGTATATGTTGTTCTTTCTCTTGCCAGAAAAGAGGATTGTTCCATCTTTTTTACTAACAACTCTACAAGAATTTTGATTAAAGATAATGTCATAACCGTTGTCACTTAATTGAATTATAGACAACATGTTATGCGCTAATCCTTCTACTAATAAAACATTAGAGATAGAAGGAAGGTTACCGTTTCCAATGGTTCCAGAACCAATAATCTTCCCTTTGTGATTACCTCTAAACTTGACGTCCCCTCCAGCTTTAAATTCCAGGTTTTGGAACATAGACTTTTTTCCCGTTATGTGTCGTGAGCACCCAGAGTCCAGGTACCATGACTGGTGTCTCAATTGAGCTGTTAAGGACATCTGCAACAAATATTATTTTATCCTTAGGTACCCATATCTTTTTGGGTCCTCTTATGTTAGAGTATTTCAAGTTCTGTTTGAACTTTGGGTTAGCATAAGAGTTTCCAGAATGTGATGTATATTTAATATCATGTGTGTGTCCAAACTTGAATTGTTTGTTCAGAGGTTTGTAAGTGAAAGTCATCTCAGCAACAAGTTTTAGTATATATGTCTCCTTCCCTTTGGGAGGTTCATATCCAATTCCTCTTCTGTTTTTCCCACTAACTCCATAGATCATTGAAGCCATTTTGCTTCTATCTATGCTTTTGGCAAGAAAAGTTTGAAAGCTACAGTCATATTCTTTCAGAATATCTTTTGAACTTGACACAGAATCTAAACTATATTTTTTTTGAAAATTTTGAATTTCTTCTTTAAGTTTAAAATTATTTTCTTTGAGTTCAGATTTTTCTGTTTCATGTTTCTCAAGATCAGATGCAAGACTCTTCTTGAGTTTCTTGTATTTGATTTTGAGCTTACTATAGTTTTCCCGAAGTTATGATAAACTTTCAGCAAGTTCTTCTCTAGTAAATTCAGAGAATACCTCTTTTGGGTCTGACTCACAGTCTGAGTCATCTGCTGTGGTAGCCATCAGAGCTAGGTTGGTGTTCTCATCTTCAGAATCAGATTCATCTTCAGAGGATTCTGAATCGTCCCAAGTTGCCATCATCCCTTTCTTTCTACCAAACTTTTTCTTTGGTTTTTCTCTTTGAAGTTTTGGACAATCACTCTTATAGTGTCCAAGTTCTTTGCATTCATAACAAATTATCTCTCTTCTGTTTGTCTTTTGGGTCCAGAAGATTCTGGTTTATCTTCTGACTTCTTGAAGTTCCTGAACTTCTTCTGTCTGTGCTTCCGCAACTGATTGATCCTTCTGGAGAGCAAGGATAGTTCGTCTTCTTCTGACGCAGATTCTTCAGAGTTTTCCTCTTCAGCCTGAAAAGAGTTAGTATCATATTTCTTAATTGATTTAAGGGCAAGATACTTACCTTTCTTCTGAGGCTCGTGCTCATCAAGTTCTATCTCATGACTTCTGAGAGCGCTGATGAGTTCTTCAAGAGACACGTTGTTAAGATCTTTTGATGCTTTGAAAGCAGTGACCATAGGTGCCCATCTTCTGGGTAAGCTTCTGATGATCTTTTTAACGTGGTCTGCTTTAGTGTATCCCTTGTTCAAAACTCTCAAACCAGCGATCAGAGTTTGAAACCATGAGAACATTGCTTCTATAGATTCACTTTCTTCTACTTTGAAGGCTTCATGCTTCTGGACGAGAGCTAGAGCTTTAGACTCCTTCACTTGAGCGTTTCCTTCATGAGTCATTTTAAGATACTCAAACATATCATATGCTGTATCTCTATTTTTGATTTTTTCATATTCCATTCTAGAGATAGCATTTAGAAAAATATTTCTAGCTCTATGATGATTTTTGAAATCAGCTTTTTGTTGTCTATCCATATTTTTTATATCAATCTTGTTTCCTTCTGAGTCTGTAGGATGTGTGTAACCATCCAAGACTATATCCCATAAATCACTATCATGACCTAGAAAGAAACTTTCTAGTCTATCTTTCCAATAATCAAAATCTTCTCCATCAAATACAGGAGGTTTGTTGTAACTATTGTTGTTTTGTTCAGTAGCCATTTGTATTTTCTTCTGGATCTTTTCCTGACACAATTAAGTGTTGTGCCCAGAGTCAAGCTCTGATACCAATTAAAGGGTGAGAAAACACTTAGAAGGGGGGGGGGGTTGAATAAGTTTCTCTTTTTCTTTTTCTTAAAGGCTCAACAATAATGGAAAGACAAGGTTATTTTTATCCTGGTTCATTTGAACTCAAACTACTCCAGTCCACCCGCCAAGGTGATTTCGCCTTTCTCAACAAGGACTTAATTCACTATAATCAACTGATTACAATCACACAACAACTGTTGTGGCTAACAATGCACAAGTAATCTTACAAGTGACTCACACCACTAAGACTTAAACTAGTCCTAGTCTACTTGAGAAATCTGACCAAACTTGGTCTCTCAAGGAAAAATTACAAGAGTTAAATCTTTACAGATAGTGAAACAAAGTTTGCTTCTAAGAAAGCTATATCACAACTGTGATTTTTCTCTAAGAATAGTATTGCACAATGTGTATGAAAAAAAATGATTTGTGAGCCCAGAATATTTTCACGTAGTTATTGCTTCTTTTGAAATTGATTAGTTGTTGGCTTGCAATTAATGTTCTTCTATATATAGTAAGAACAAAAAGACCGTTGCTGCCTTCAAATGTGGAGAGCATTAAATGTTTACGTGTTTCCTTGCACTATTCCATTTTCCAATGAACTAGCGTAGACATTTGAGTGCATGTAGCCGTCTTTGCATTAAATGAGCAAACGAAACTTGTAAGAGCATGTTTCCTGATCCTTGACAAGACTTGTTAGCTTCTATATTCTTTCAGAACTTAGCTTCACGTCTTGATTCAGAACATGCTTGCATATCTTCTAAACAACGCTTGCTTTGCTTAAGTACTTGATCAACGCTTGCTTTCAAAGAACTTCTGAAACATAGCTTACACAGAAACTTGCTAAGCGTTAGAAGATGTATTTAAATAATTATCTTACCAGAGTCAGCATCAACACTTGCGCTAAAACAAATAGTTCTTTCATCAAAGAACTTCTTCATTTATTTTCAGCTCAACACATTAAAATGCTTATGTCAGAACATTATTTGAAACAATTAAATACGTTAATCAGAGTATCAATTATATAAAATATAATTTATTGTTATCATCAAAACTCTGAGATATGATCAGAACCAATATTGTTCTATCAAGACTTGGCTGGGAGAGTTCAACCCCCGTTGTCTGATAAGGAGTTGGTTGATATGTTTATGGGAACGCTATCTGGTCCATTTTTCAATCATTTGATCGGCAGCTCGTCAGTTGGTTTCACCGAGCTGATTCTGTCTGGAGAGAGAGTAGAAGCTGGGATTCGAAGCCACAAAATACAGAAGGATGCCTCTTCTAATTCAGTAAATAAGCCTTTCGCTGGTAAGAAGGAAACCAGTGCCGTCTACAGGGCTAAACATCGTCAGACAGTAAGTGCCGTGATGATATCTAGACTTGCGGTTGCTCTACAACGCAACAATCAACAAAGGGTGGAAAGGCCACAATGGCAGTTTACCTGAATCGACATGACATTGGCTGAAGTTCTACCTCATCTGCTGAGATCCAACTTGGCAACCTTAAAAGAGGCTCCCAAGAATCCAAATACTACGTCTCCCCGATATAATCCAAATGCCCGGTGTGCATATCATTCTGAGAGTCCTGGCCATGATACAAATGACTGCTGGGCTATGAGGAACAAAATACTAGACTTGATTGAAGCCAAGCAAATAGATTTTGATGCTCCGGAGAAGCCCAACGTCATAACTGCTCCCATGCCCAAGCACGGTCGTGGAGTTAATTCCGTTGACACTAATTTGTTTGTTACCTCTGTTGATGAAGTTTCTACTCCTCTCATGACTGTCAAGAAGAATTTGCTGTTGGCCGGTTTATTTCCGGGTTGTGGCGAAGGTTGCCACATGTGTTCGTTTCTACCTTCTGGTTGCCGTTTACTGAAATTAGGTGTTCAACACTTGATAGATAGCAAAGAAATTTTGTTTGAGAAAACTTTGGTTCCCGCTATTCCATCTGAAGACGTTGCTATTATTACCATTTCTGCCAATTCTTCCAAGGTCTCCTCGAGAAGACCCGTTAGGATTACATCTGCTCCAAGAATTGCTGCACTGATAATTACTGTTCCTGGTCCTGTCCTGTATGTCTCGGAAAAAGCTGTCCCATGGCATTATGGTGCCGATGTGCACTATCACGACATCAAACAAGATTCGAAAGATGAAGAAGTTGATCCTGATATTGATGACATTGTCGGAACCAGCAAAATCACCCGAAGTAGAAGGGTCTTCTCTCCCGAAATTTCCCCTAAGACTGTTAACAAGCCTATTGTGATTCCGTCTGCTGTTCCTGCTAGTACATCAACTACTGTTCCTGTTCTTACTCCAGTCATTACCCTTGTCGGCAAATTGTATGATACCTGTGGCAAGGAAATTATAGGTGAGCCTGCCCAGACGGAGGCGCCTAAGAAAATTGTTGTGGAAGCCTCTAAGCAAGAATTGGAGGAAATACTGAAAATCATTAAGAAGAGCGACTATAATATGGTAGAGTAGTTGGGGCAGACCCCGTCAAAGATATCCATGTTGTCTCTGCTGTTATGGTCTGAAGCCCATGCGAAGGCTTTGATTTCATTTCTCAAAACTGCGCATGTGCCGCATGAAACTTCAGCTG
Source organism: Vicia faba (assembly GCA_948472305.1). NCBI lineage: Eukaryota > Viridiplantae > Streptophyta > Magnoliopsida > Fabales > Fabaceae > Vicia > Vicia faba. The sequence goes on along the minus strand of OX451738.1, from coordinate 1,060,309,938 downwards.
ATCAGTTTAAAGATTGTGTGGCCAGCCTAACTGCTGATGATGGGCTGGGTTTTTCAGATGTAGACTTGACACCAAAGGGAAGGAAGCATAATGATGCTCTGCATGTCTCGATTGAATACATGGGCACCACTATGGCTCATGTACTGGTAGATACTGGGTCTTCACTGAATGTTCTGCCAAAGAAGGCGTTGGACCGATTGGATTGCGAGGGTTTAACTCTAAATCCTAGTAACATTGTGGTAAGGGCTTTTGACGGATCGAAGAGAATGGTGCACGGAGAGGTGGACATCCCTATCAAAGTGGGTTCTCAGACTTTTGGGTCCACATTCTATGTGATGGATATCAGGCCTTCGTATTCTTGTTTGCTGGGTCGTCCTTGGATCCACGAGGCTGGGGAAGTTACTTCCACACTCCACCAAATGATGAAGTATCCGATGAAAGGGAAGATTGTCATTATGCGGGGTGAAGATGAGTATAAGGTGAGTCACCTCAATTCCTTCTGCTACATAGAGATGAACGGGGAATTCATAGAAACTCCTTGTCAGAACTTTGAAGAGGTCCCTCAGATCTTGGCATCGACTGAAACTACTACCAATAAACCTCCTTTGAAGATGGCTTCTCTCAAGGACGCCAGGGCCGTGGTTGAAGAAGGTGGGTGTTCCAATTGGGGTCAGTTCCCTGATTTCACTCAGAAAACTGACAAATTTGGTTTGGGCTTTACTACAAGGGCTCAAAGGGCTGTTAGACGCGCTCGGGCTGGAGGACCTCCCCTACGCATCAGTAATCGTGGAATTAACGCCATCGAAAATAGCGAGGATGACTCAGACATCGACAACTAGATCTACCCAACTACCAACGGTGGATCGAGTAAATGGACGGCTAGGGACTTTATACCTGTTTCTTTTATTCCACAGTAATTGACTTATTTGTTTTAATATTTGTAATAAAGAATTTGAAACTTTACGGCCTTGTGCCTTGCCTGAGGCACATGGGTTTTGTTTGTGAGGGCTATTATTTGTCATTTCATATATCATTAATAAAGCATTGGACGTTTCTTGCATACAAATTTTGCGCTCTCTGTTTTTCTTTTATGCTTTTCACTTTATTAAAACAATTATTCTCTTACACACACTCACATATCATAATGAAGATCCATGTCCACTCTGGATCCCATTGATAACAGCTCTGCTATTGCCAGTTATGACTTCAAAAATCCGATCAACCAAGACGAGGACGAAGGTGAGGATGATTGTGAGGTGCCTGGAGAACTTGCTAGACTACTATAGCAGGAAGAGAGGGTCATACAACCTCATGAAGAGCCGGTTGAGATAGTGAATTTGGGTACTGAGGAAGACAGAAAAGAGGTTAAAATAGGTGCAAATCTGGAGTTTAACGTCAAACAGAGGTTGATACAGATGCTGCACGACTACGTTGAGATCTTCTCCTGGTCCTATGAAGACATGCCTGGATTGGACAATGATATTGTGGTACACCGCCTGCCGACTAAAGAAGACCATCCTCTGGTTAAACAGAAGGTCCGTCGTATGCGCCCTGAAATGTCAGAGAAAATCAAGGCAGAGGTCATGAAACAGTTCGACACAGGATTCTTAGCTGTCACTTCTTATCCATACTGGGTTGCTAACGTCGTTCTGGTACCTAAGAAGGACGGTAAGGTACAGATGTGTGTTGATTACAGAGATCTGAACCGGGAAAGCCCCAAGGATGACTTCCCACTTCCTCACATTGATGTTCTGGTCGACAACACTGCGTAGCACAAAATCTCTCCTTCATGGATGGTTTCTCTGGCTACAACCAGATCAAGATGGCTCCTGAAGACATGGAGAAGACAACCTTTGTTACGCAGTGGGGCACTTTATGCTACAAGGTGATGCCTTTCGGGTTGAAGAATGATGGGTCAACCTATCAGCGTGCCATGGTTGCTTTGTTCCACGATATGATTCACCATGAAATCGAAGTTTATGTTGATGATATGATAGCCAGGTCTCAGACTGAGGAAGAGCACCTTGATCATCTCCAGAAATTGTTTGACAGGTTGAAGACATACAAGCTGAGGTTGAATCCGAACAAGTGTACCTTCGGGGTAAGGTCTGGTAAGCTTCTGGGTTTCATCGTCAGTGACAAGGGTATTCAGGTAGACCCTACAAAGGTAAAGGCCATACAAGAGATGCCGGTTCCCCGCACAGAGAAAGAGGTTAGGGGTTTCTTGGGACGTCTGAATTATATCGCCAGGTTCATTTCACATCTGACTGCTACTTGTGAGCCAATCTTCAAGCTTCTGAAGAAAGATCAAGTGGTAAAGTGGAATGATGAATGCCAGACCGCTTTCGAAAGAATCAAAGAATACCTTCAAGAACTGCCAATTCTGATTCTTCCAGTTGAAGGAAGAACTTTGATATTATACTTGACAGTGCTAGACAATTCAATGGGGTATGTGCTGGGGCAGCATGACGAGTCTGGTCGAAAAGAGCATGCAATTTACTACCTTATCAAAAAGTTTACTGACTGTGAGACACGATACTCATTGCTCGAGAAAACTTGCTGCGCTTTAGCATGGGTTGCTCACTGACTGAGATAGTAAATGCTGACTTACACTACCTTGTTGATATCGAAGATGGATTCGATCAAGTATATTTTCGAGAAGCCCGCTCTCTCCGGAAGGATAACGAGGTGGCAGGTGATCTTAACTGAGTACGACATACAATACACAACCCAAAGAGCAATAAAGGCGAGTGTATTGGCTGATCATTTGGCTCATCAGGCCGTGAATGACTACCAGTCCATGAATTTGAGTTCCCGGATGAGAATATTATATTGGTGACTGACTATGAAGAACCTGGACCGGATGAAGGAGCTGAGGAAGGATCCTGATGGTCTATGTATTTTGATGGAGCCTCAAATGCACTGGGTAACGGCATTGGTGCTGTAATCATATCTCCCGAGGGCTGTCATACTCTGTTCACCGCCCGACTATGTTTCAACTGCACCAACAACATGGCGGAGTATGAAGCATGTATCATGGGTCTTCGAGCTGCTATTGACCTAAGGATTAAGTTCTTAAGTGTATTCGAGGATTCTGCTCTGGTGATAAGTCAGATCAAAGGCGAGTGGAATACGAAGCACCCGAATCTCATTCCTTACAAAGAGTATGTACTGACGTTGCTCCCACACTTTGAGGAGGTAACCTTCGAACATTTCCCACGAGAGGAGAACCAGTTAGTGGACGCGCTAGCTACCATGTCCTCTATGTTCAAAGTTAGGTGGGACAATGAAGCTCCCCAAATCACCATTAAGAGGTTGGATGAACCAGCTTACTGCTGTGAGATCAATATTGAAGAAGTGGCAGACAAACCCTGGTTTCACGAAGTCAAAAGATATCTCGAAGTTCAGGATCCCGAAGGGGCATCTGTCAACAATAAGAAGTTTATGAGAAGGTTCGCTGCAAAGTTCTTCCTCAGTAATGGAATCCTCTATAAACGCAACCATGCCTCCACACTACTACGGTGTGTAGACAAGAGCGAAGCAGAGAGGATCATGACATATCTACATGAAGGCACCTTCGAAACCCATTCTAGTGGACATACCATGGCTAAGAAGATCCTACGGGCAGGATATTACTGGTCCACCATGGAAGCCGATTGTTATCAGCACTCTCGAACTTGTCATAAATTCCAAATCTACACTGATAAGGTGCATGTGCCTCCGGTCCCCTTAAATGTTTTGACAGCTCCGTGGCCCTTTGCAATGTGGGGCATCGACATGATTGGAGAAATCAGGACCACCGCTTCTAATGGACATCCTTTCATCTTAGTAGCCATTGATTACTTCACGAAGTGGGTTGAGGTAGCTTCCTTTGCTACAATAACCAAGAACGTCGTGGCACGGTTTATCCGACACAACTTGATCTGTCGATATGGTGTACCAGAGAGGATTATCACTGACAATGGTACGAATCTCAACAACACAATGATCACCGAGCTCTGTAAACAGTTCAATATACAGCACCATAATTCTTCTCCCTATCGACCGAAGATGAATAGCACTGTTGAAGGAGCTAACAAGAACATCAAGAAGATTGTGCAGAAGATGAAGGTGACATATAAAGACTGGCATGAGATGATACCATTCGCTCTTCATGGGTACCGTACCTCAGCACAGACATCGACAAGGGCAACCCCCTACTCTCTGGTATGTGGAATGGAGGCAGTCCTACCCATCGAAGTACATATACCCTCTCTCAGGATTATGAAGGATGCGGGTTTGAACGAAGACAATTGGATTCAAACCCGACTTGATCAGTTGAATCTAATCGATGAAAAGAGACTTACCGCTATCTGCCATGGTCATACATATCAAAAGTGAATGATCAAGGCTTTTAACAAGATAGTCAGATGCCAAGAATATCAAGTCAGGGATCTAATAATCAAACGCATCATACTGCCACAAGGTGATCCCAGGGGAAAATGGACCCCCACGTACGAAGGGCCATTTGTGGTTAAGAACATTTTCTCGGGAGGAGCTATGATTTTAACCACCATGGATGGTGACGAACTTCCTCACCCTGTCAATACAGACATAGTGAAAAGATACTACGCATAATCAAAGACCCGCTAGGTTGACTGGCCTAGGCAAAAGTAAGGGCTTCCCGGCGAACCAAAAGGGTTCAGGCAAAAGTAAGGGATGAAAATGAAAAAATATGTACACCCGGGAAGTCGAAAACCCGAAAGGGAGGCTTGGGCAAAAAAGGGTATCCCAGTGGATTGAAAACTCGAAAGGGAAATCCAGGAAAAAGTCAGGGATTGAAGCATATCACTATGTCTCATTGGATCATCTTGCGACCAGACTTCGGTATCGACTATCAAGCTCAGACGGCGCCAACAAACCTGATCAACCTTCGGCCAAGTAGCAAAGTGATGAGACGCTTGAAGATATAAAGGCGATAGTAGAGTTGGAACCCAATGGGGTTGTTTCACATAGCTGTTTTTCTTTCTTTTACACAAATTGTATAATTTCTATCTTTTGGAAGCGTTCTCTTACTAGGAAGTCAGCCTCTTTGTACAAAACGCCTATTACAGTCCGACTACAAAATCAATACAAATTGTTTTCACAAGAAACTTCAGTCTGTTTTTCTTTTACTGTTTTGTTTTGCGAGAACGTCCAATAATTTATTTTTGATATATGCATTTGAAAATGATTGCCACTCATAAATATTTACATAAGAAACAAAGGCAATTACTCGTAATTCCAAAAACAAGGGCAAAAACAAGAAGTGTCGAACCCGACGGTTACTCTGCCCAGTAGGTATCAGGATAAAACCAGCTTGGGAACATAATTATTGGTATATACACTCCCCACAGAGTAAAAGTATCCAAAGGCATTGATGCCAGCTTTCCCGAAACAGGACATAAATATCCCCAGCTGAGGTTCATAATCGCAGGCGAGTCATTAAAATTCATCCCCCAAGCGGAGTTTATTTCTACAGATACATAAGCTCAATCTCTAACAGAGCTCATCATCTCCAGCAACGGAATTTCATCCCAACTAAGTTTATTCCTCCAGATCAGCGGGTCTACCAACAGAGTATCTCTTCCCCCTAAGTTTGGTCCCCGCAAAGTTATTCTCCAGCATCTCGTCCCGGCAGAATATTGCAAATCTCCAGCAGCCGTCAGGGATTTATTTTCCCAGACGCGAGCATACCCCGATAGCATTTCATAAACATACATTATAACATACACATGCATATCATATACAACATTATCTCATTTATTTTGAGAACATCATCTCAACCTATATTTCATGCATCACATATAACTAACCCTGATATCTTTTCAGGAAAAAACGATTAGCTTCGACAAATCCAACAGTTATACAAGTCACATTTACAGACGACTAATGGAAACTCAGTTCCCGAAATCTCACAGCCCTACTATCTAGGCTTTCATATCGAAGTAACCCTACTATCCAGGTTCCTTCTCATAGCCCTACTATCCAGGCTTTCATATCGAAGTAGCCCTACTATCCAGGTTCCTTCTTACAACCCTACTATCCAGGCTTTCATATCGAGATAACCCTACTACCCAGGTTCCTTCTCACAAGCCCTACTATCCAGGCTTTCATATCGAAGTAACCCTACTATCCAGGTTCCTTCTCACAACCCTACTATCCAGGCTTTCATATCGAAGTAACCCTACTATTCAGGTTCCTTCTCACAACCCTACTATCCAGGCTTTCATATCGAAGTAACCCTACTATCCAGGTTCCTTCTCACAACCCTACTATCCAGGATTTCTTATCGAAGTAAACCTACTATCCAAGTTCCTTCTCACATCCCTACTATCCAGGCTTTCATATCGAAGTAACCCTACTATCCCGGTTCCTTCTCATAGCCCTACTATCCAGCCTTTCATATCGAAGTAACCCTACTATCCAGGTTCCTTTTCACAGCCCTACTATCCAGGCTTTCATATCGAAGTAACCCTACTATCCAGGTTCCTTCTCACAACCCTATTATCCAGGCTTTCATATCGAAGTAACCCTACTATCCAGGTTCCTTCTCACAACCCTACTATCCAGGATTTCATATCGAAGTAACCCTACTATCCAGGTTGCTTCTCACAACCCTACTATCCAGGCTTTCATATCAAAGTAACCCTACTATCCAGGTTCCTTCTCACAACCCTATTATCCAGGCTTTAGTATCGAAGTAACCCTACTATCCAGGTTCCTTCTCACAACCCTACTATCCAAGCTTTCATATCGAAGTAACCCTACTATCCAGGTTCCTTCTCACAGCCCTACTATCCAGGCTTTCACATCAAAGTAACCCTACTATCCAGGTTCCTTCTCATATCCCTACTATCCGGGCTTTCATATCGAAGTAACCATACTACCCAGGTTCCTTCTCACAAGCCCTACTATCCAGGCTTTCATATCGAGGTAACCCTACTACCCAGGTTCCTTCTCACAAGCCCTACTATCCAGGCTTTCGTATCGAGGTAACCCTACGACCCAGGTTCCTTCTCACAGCCCTACTATCTAGGCTTTCATATTGAAGTAACCCTACTATCCAGGTTCCTTCTCAGAACCCTACTATCCAGGATTTCATATCGAAGTAACCCTACTATCCAGGTTCCTTCTCACAGCGCTACTATCCAGGCTTTCATATCGAAGTGATCCTACTATCCTGGTTCCTTCTCACAGTCCTACTATCCAGGCTTTCATATCGAAGTAACCCTACTATCCAAGTTCCTTCTCACAGCCTACTATCCAGGCTTTCATATCGAAGTAACCCTACTATCCAAGTTCCTTCTCACAAGCCCTACTATCCAGGATTTCATATCGAAGTAACCCTACTATCCAGGTTCCTTATCACAACCCTACTATCCAGGCTTTCATATCGAAGTAACCTTACTATCCAGGTTCCTTCTCACAGCCCTACTATCCAGGCTTTCATATCGAAGTAACCATACTATCCTGGTTCCTTCTCACATCCCTACTATCCAGGCTTTCATATCGAAGTAACCCTACTATCCAGGTTCCTTCTCACATCCCTACTATCCAGGCTTTCATATCGAAGTAACCCTACTATCCCGGTTCCTTCTCACAGCCCTACTATCCAGGATTTCATATCGAAGTAACCCTACTATCCAGGTTCCTTCTCACAACCCTATTATCTAGGCTTTCATCTCGAAGTAAACCTACTATCCAGGTTCCTTCTCACAGCCCTACTATCCAGGATTTCATATCGAAGTAACCCTACTATCCAGGTTCCTTCTCATAGCCCTACTATCCAGGCTTTCATATCTAAGTAACCTACTATCCAGGTTCCTTCTCACAGCCCTACTATCCAGGCTTTCATATCAAAGTAACCCTACTATCCAGGTTCCTTATCACAACCCTATTATCCAGGCTTTCACATCGAAGTAACCCTACTATCCAGGTTCCTTCTCACAGCCCTACTATCCAGGCTTTCATATCGAAGTAACCCCACTATCCAGGTTCCTTCTCACAACCCTACTATCCAGGCTTTCATATCGAAGTAACCTTACTATCCAGGTTCCTTCTCACAGCCCTACTATCTAGGCTTTTATATCGAAGTAACCCTACTATCCAGGTTCCTTCTCTCTTATCTCCTGACAGCAGTCCACAACACTGTAGAACCTGGACCTGATTAAACACGATTAGTTTCACATTTCTCCAGTAAGTCGTGGTGTAACATATACCCTAACCAAATATGCAGTTCACTTCCGTTTCCTCAAGCTGGAGTTAATTCCCCAGTAGAGTAACGGACAACTAAAGCTCCTAAAATTATATCTCACGCAAGATAGATACCAATGTTCCTCAGCAGATTCCTCATCAACGACAGAAATAGGAACTCTCATCGAAGGAATATCTCAGGAAATCAACATCCTCTAGATGGCATCTTTAAGCCCATCTCCGACGGTTCTCCTTCACATCTTGGATGGCATCTTTAAGCCCATCTCCGACAATTCTCCAGCAATTTCCAAATGGCATCTATAAGCCCATTCCCGATATCATAAATCATATGTCACTTCACGTGAGTGCAAATTTCTGGGCACTCTAGTATTCAATCATCTTCCACCTTCAGATCACGAAAGGAAGACGAGCCAATCTATATCCTCAGGTTTAAGAAGATTGAACAGGGGAAGCTGTTGTACCCCAAAATTTTCCCTCTCATTTTACTCAATACGTGTTCATTGAGATCCTCAATTTGCTCAAGGTTGCCCAAGAGTTGACCAGACAAACTCTCTCCTAAGGCAGTGTACCTCAAATTAGGGATTCCATTTTCATCAAGATGGGTGAACCAAAAAGGCCTCATATGCTCTCCATGGTCTTAATATGTTCTCAAGACCCTACATATCAAGTTTCAAGCCTTGCACAAGAAGTTTGCTCACTCAACTGCTCAAATGCTTGAGAATCGACTGTATTAGGTCAAAAGTCAACAGTGACCCACATACAGTCAAACTTAAAGATTTTTGGTCAACACTAACATTTTGAAGTTAATTTCATCATTTGATAAAGGGTTGATCATGATTCCTCAAGGAATGCTCAAAATTCATCAAAACCCAAAGGTTGCTAAATTAGGGTTTCTTAGTAAAAGTCAACCCAACTTTGACCAAGTATAACTTCCACATGCTTTATCATAAATTTTCCATCCAAAGCTCATTTTTAAGAGGATGAAATTACCTACAATTCATCTTCAGCTCACAAGTTCAAAATATGCGTTCATAAAAAGATATGAATTTCTACATTATGGGTCCTTTTGAAAAGTAAAAAAAACACCTTTTGGGTCAAAGCTTTTTACATGAACATGGAAGACTCAATTGAGATAATACCAAAAGGGTTGCTTAGGGGACATCCTAATCTTTCTAAAAATTCCAAGAACACATCTCTAGGGTTAAAATTGGAAGAGATATGCCTTGTCAAAGTTGACCTTTTTGCAAATTTGCCAAAAGTCAAATGTGCTCAAAAATGCATTTTTTTACTAAATGACCCCAACTTTTTTTGCTTGCACCTCACTTATAATGTGATCCATGACTCAAATATTCACCCACACATTATTTGCTTCATTTTTCAATTTATTTTGATTTTTTATTAATTAAAAATTGAATTAAATCAAATAATTGATGAATAATAGCAAAGATATGATTTGATTTGGTTTTTGGACAGGTTGGCAATCAAAATATGTTGAATTATCAAGGCCAAAACGAATCAAGCATAATTGGTATAAGAAATGGAAGATTTGGCTAAAAATAGTTTGCATATGGCTAAAGAATCAAATCAAATCTCATAAAACTTCAAGATTCAATTCAAGTTTGTAACCCTAATTCATCCCTAGGTATATATTGGACAAGAACAAAGCAAAAAAAAGGTTTACGGTCGTGAGAGGCATAGAACAAACTCAAAAAAGTTGGCAAAAAGTGTGATTCGGTTTTCAAGTTAGGGGACGATTCAAAGCAATTTAAGGCCAACAATCTCTTCCTGGGCGTGCACTAAAGCTATCCCAATCACTCCCAAGTCATCAAACCATCAGAAACGCAAGCTACACATCACGGAATAACTATTCGCCATAGTTAGGGTTCGCGAGCTCCAAATTGGGAAACCCTAGCTAGAGGCAAAATTGGGCCAAATTAAGAGCCTCCTCATGTCCAGGGGATGAAGTAGGCTTTATTCATGCCTTTGAATGGAATTCATGTTGGTTGTATGTTATTTTGAGCTTTTTGCAGGTTTTAGCTACGCGTAAAAAACTACCACTATAGCCTATAGTGACGAGTTTGTCCATAGGTAAAGGGCCAATGCCAAAAGCGATGGTGCCTTGGAGAAGATGATGACGTGTCCAATCATCACTGGACCATTTAAAAATTCACGCGCGTGGGAATCAGGGACTTGATTTCTTTATATTATATTTTGTTTTCCTTATACTAACAACAAAAGCGCGTAGCACAGATAGCAAGCAAGCATAGTGGAAAGGGTAGAGGACCTGGGTTCGATCCCAGGTCCCAGCAACGCCTATTTTCCTATTTTCTGAACGCAGATTGTATGCATTTATTATCAAAGGGTCTACCATACTCCATCAACATCCAGCCACTTGATCCAGCGTGTCATCAGATCTAACGCTCCATCCATGAGGGACCATGGTACACGTTCAAGTCAACGCTACACAGGATCCAATATTGACCAGGCTTGCAGCATTTTGGGCCTTAGAGAATTCAGAATGACACCCCCAAAATTGCTATTCAACACAGGGCCCATTCTCTTTTTCTTTATTTATTTCTTTTATTTTATTATTTTGTTTAATTATTTTTCACCAAATTAATTACCTTTTTTTTAATCCTAAAATCAATAAATCACAAAAATACAAAAAAAAAAAGCATTTTTTTAATAAAATATTTATTTTAATTTAATTAGAAATCCAAGTTAAATTAATTTCTTTTATAATTAAAATTAAATAGAACCTAGGTTTTAATTTTACAATTATATTTATTTTCTCAAATAAAAAGAAACCAAAAATACACAAAATCTTGTTTTTTGTATAGCATCTTATTTTCTTGAAATTATTTAATTTAGCTAGATTAGGTTAATTCCAATTTATTTTTTCATAATTAAAGTAATTAGAATTAGGGTTTTAGTCGTACATAACTCAATTAATTCTTTTCTCAAAAATAACTTAATTATTTTCTTCAATTAGATTTTAGGGTTTTCAATTTCTCCTTGTATTTAATTCGCCGCGCATTTGATTATTTCTTGTCCATTATTTTTGTAACTGCCAATGGTTTGTAATAGTTAAACTAGGGTTTTATTTACCGTGTTAATCCCCAATTTTTTTGGTTATGTAATTAATCCCCATCCCCTAAGCCTTGTAATAGCTAGGTTTATTTTCTCGCATTTTTAATTCCTGCAAATATTTAACTGTCTAGATGTATGCTAATAGGATTGTATGGCAAGAATGTCTGGAAAATTAAAATGGTAGATCACCTAATGTGTAAAGATTAAACAACTGAAACAAGTAATATGGACATATTTCACTCCTAGGGTTTACCTCACTTCGGTTGCCTTCAGTAAACAATCATTAAGCATAGGAGATTTTAGTGGTTGCTCTCCAGTCTAAAAAGATCAAATTGTCCCATTCGAATGTTGCCTCGGAAAGATCTTAAGACTCTAGGATTACTACTAAAGTTTTCTAACTATTGCTTTAGTGATTGCACTTGTCCCTTTCAAATGTCCCTTAAAACTCCAACGATGGGGGCTACCTACTCCTTAATAGTAGGATAGCGCTGTCTAAAGGAAACAAGAACGAACAATCTTTTTTCGAGTAGGTAGAATCTTAAGTACTTGCTAAAAAAAAACTTTTCACACAAACACCTTTCAAAAACAAAATTTCAAAATAAACTTAGTCACATCTTTGAGGACTGATACAAGGGTTATCACGAAGTAAAAATTTTTCAAGACAAACACACACAAGCAATTTGAAAAATGAGCAAGTACCTAAGAGCCCGTAGATAACTACGGATAGAACGGGTGCTAACACCTTCCCTTTCTATAATCTACCCCCCGTACTCAGAATATCTCGAAAAAAGGTTTTTTCTGTTCTTTTTCCTTTTCCTTGTTGGATAAAATAAAAGTCGGCGGCGACTCTTGCTTACCGCGACATTTTGCGAACAAAAAACGCAAAACGCAAACAAGTAAAAAACAGTCGGTTCTGCCACCGTATCACAAAAGGTATTCAACGCCTGATTGATAGCCATGAAATTCTGTTTGAGAAAACTCCGTCCATGAAGAGTTTTCCTGAAAGTATACCTCAAGATGTTTCCATAATAACCATTTCAAATACTCCTATTAGTATCACCTCTAAAGGCCCTATAAGGATTCCTGCCGAGCCAGGAGTGGCTCCCTTGATCATTACTACACCGGGGCCAGTCCCCTATTCTTCTAACAAAGATGTGCCTTAGAACTATAGGGAGTAAGTTTATTATCATGGTGTCAAGAAAGAGCCATGGATTACTGAAAATGAAGATCCTGAAATTACAAATATTACTAGAACTAGTAAGGTCACGAGGACAAGAAAGGTCTTCTCTCCGGAGATCTCTCCTCCAATAACTACAACAACACCTGTTCGAATTCCTACTGCTGGACCAACTGCCAGTGCCTGAGGTAAAGAGAAAGTTATTGAGCCTGCCCTAACGGAGGCACCCTCAAAAGATGTGACAACTGAAGACCCGTCTAGACAAGAGATTGAAGAAATTCTGAAGATCATCCAAAAAAGTGACTACAAAATAATCGAGAAACTGGGGTAGACACCCTTAAAAATATCCATGTTGTCTTTGTTATTATGCTCCGAAGCACATGCACAAGCTTTGTTGAAATTCCTGAAGAATTCCCATGTTCCACAAGAAACCACTGTTGATCACTTTGAGAATTGTGTTGCAAGCCTAGCTGCTGACAATGACTTGGGGTTTTCTGATGCAGATTTAACTCCGGTGGGGAAGAATCATAACAAAGCTCTGCACATCTCTATTGAATGCAAAGGCACCACCCTGGCGCATGTGTTAGTAGATATTGGATCCTCCCTCAATGTTTTACCCAAAGGTGCTTTGGATAAGGTGGATTGTGATGGGATGGTGCTGAAGCCCAGTGATATTGTGGTAAGAGCCTTCGATGGTTCGAAAAGAATGGTCTACGGGGAAGTTGATCTGCCGATCAAGGTGGGATATCAAGTTTTCAACTCCAATTTTATGTAATAGATATCCGTCCGGCCTATTCTTGCTTGCTAGGACACCTACGAATTCACGGGGCAGGTGCGGTCACCTCTACATTACATAAAAAGCTAAAATACTCAGTGAAAGGAAAGATTGTCATAGTCTGTGGAGAGGAAGAATATATGGTCATCCATTTAAATTCTTTCAAATATATGGAAATGGATGGCGAATTCATTGAAACCCCCTGCCAAGCATTTGAAGTAATCCTTCCAACGATTGTTGTTGCTAAAGCTACTATTCTTGAGATCTCTAAGGGCACACCAAAAATGGCCTCTCTGAAGGATGCTAGGGCTATTATAGAATATGGAGGCTGCACTATCTGGGGACAACTCCCTGACATCCCTTACAAATCTGATAGATTTGGGTTGGGTTTCATTTCAAAGGCTCAGAAAGAGGTTCGACGTACTCGTGCTGGAAGACTACCCCTCCGTATTAGCATCAATAAAGTCAATGCACTGAGAGACTCTGATAGTAAGGGTGACTTGGACAACTGGATATTCCCAACTGCTGACGGTGGACTTAACAACTGGAAGGCTAAAGACTTTATCTCAATCTCCTTTAGCCAAGAGTAATTGCTATTTCCTATTTTTATTCTCTTTAAGAACTTTGTCTGTATAATTTCCTTCAAAATAATGACTTTAAACCATGTGCCTTACCCGGGGCACAATGGTCCATTTGTTAAGGGTTTTCATTCCATATATTATATGCTTATTTAATTAAAACATTGGACGATTTTGCATTCAAATTTTGTGCTCCTTGTCTTTCTTTTAATTCACTGCATTTTCAAATAGCCATGTTACCTTACATGCATACACACACATTTGTAGATCCATATCCACTCCAGATCTCATTGACAACAATTCTGCTATTTTTGTTTATGACTTTGAAAATCCAATCTATCAAGCCAAAGACGAAGGTGAAGAAGATTGTGAGATACCTGGAGAACTCGCCAGATGCTTGATACAAGAGAAAAAGGCTATCCAACCGCACAAAGAACTGGTCAAAGTAATAAACTTGGGTATTGAGGCAGACAAGAAAGAAGTTAAGATTGACGCCAACCTGGAAGACAATGTCAAGAGCATATTGGTTCAGATGTTACACGACTATGTTAAGGTATTCACTTGGTCATACGAATACATTCCAGGGCTTAATACTGATATTGTGGTTCATCGTCTACCAATGAAAGATGGTTGTTCTCCGATCAAACAAAAGGTTCGTCGCATGCTTCCTGATATGTCATAGAAAATCAAGGCTGAGGTAATGAAACAGTTCAATGCAGGTTTCTTGGCAGTGACATCGTATCCCTAGTTGGTTGCAAATGTTGTTCCAGTGCCGAAGAAAGACAGTAAGGTTCGTATGTGCGTAGATTATAGGGATTTAAATAGGGAAAGCCCCAAAGATGACTTCCCACTATCACATATTGATGTCTTGGTTGACAATATCGCTCAACACAAGGTATTTTCTTTCATGGATGGTTTCTCGGGTTACAACCAAATCAAAATGGCGCATGAGAACATGGAGAAAACTACTTTTGTCACACAGTAGGGCACCTTCTGTTATAAGGTCATGCCTTTTGGGCTAAAGAATGCATGCACAACTTATCAATGAGCTATGGTAGATTTATTTCATGACATGATTCATCATGAGATAGAAGTCTATGTTGATGACATGATAGCAAGGTCCCAAACTAAGGAAGAGCACCTTGATCATCTTCATAAGTTGTTTGAAAGGTTAAAGAAATACAAGCTGTGTTTGAATCCAAACAAATGCATCTTTGGGGTAAGATCTGGAAAGCTCCTAGGCTTCGTCGTTAGTGGCAAAGGTATTGAGGTCGATCCTGCCAAATTCCAAGCTATCCAAGAAATGCCATCTCCTCATACTGAAAAGGAGGTTAAAGGTTTTCTGACGACTAAACTACATTGCTCAATTCATCTCTCATTTAACTGCTACTTGTGAGCCAATCCTCAAGTTGCTGAAGAAAGATCAAGTAGTCAGATGGAATGATGATTGCCAAATAGCTTTTGATAAAATTAGGGAGTACCTCCAAGAACCTTCAATTCTGATGCCACCAATTGAAGGAAGACCTCTGATCATGTACTTGACTGTGTTAGAGAATTCAATGGGATGTGTGTTGGGGAAGCATGACGAGTCTGGTCGAAAAGAGCATGCAATATACTACCTTAGCAAAAAGTTTACCAACTATGAAATAAGATATTCACTCCTCGAGAAAACTTGTTGCACTTTGGTATGGGCTGCTCACCGACTAAGACAATATATGCTGACCCATACTACTCTATTGATCTCTAAGATGGATCCCATCAAGTACATCTTCGAGAAGCCAACTCTCTCCAGAAGAATAGCCTGATGGAAAATGACCTTAACCGAATATGACATCTAATACACTACACAAAAAGTAATCAAAGGAAGTGTACTGGAAGATCATTTGGCGCATCAAGCTGTAGATGACTACCAATCTATGAAATTTGAATTCCTGGACGAGAATATCATGCTAATAACAGATTATGAAGAACCTAAACAGTATGAAGGACCTGAGCAAGGATCCCGATGGACTATGGTTTTTGATGGGGCCTCCAATGCACTTGGTAATGGAATTGGTGTTGTGATCATCTCCCCCAAAGGTTGCCATACACCATTTACTTCCAGACTCTACTTTGACCGCACCAACAATATGGCCGAATATGAAGCGTGCATCTTGGGTATTAAGGCTACTATCAACCCGAGAATAAAATTCCTGAGCATATATGAGGATTCAGCCTTGGTGGTCAGTCAAGTTAAAGGAGAGTGAGATACAAAACATCCAAATCTTATCCCATACAAAGAACTTGTGCTAACCTTGATCCCGTACTTTGAAGAAATTATCTATGAACATATCCCAAGGGAAGAAAATCAGTTGGAAGATGCCCTAGCTACCATGTCATCTATGTTCAAGGTTAGATGGGACAACGAAGCACCCAAAATTACTGTCAAAAGATTTGACGAACCAGAACACTGCTATGAGATTGATACTGATGGAGTAGAAGAGAAGCCCTGGATTCATGAAGTGAAAAGGTATCTTGAAGCCCAAGAATACCCTGAAGGGGAATCAATTAACGAACAGAAATTCCAGCGGAGGTTCTCAGCCAAGTTCTTCTTGAGCAATAGGATTTTGTACAAGCGCAACCATGATTCAACTCTGCTCCATTGTGTGGACAAGAAGGAAGCAGAGAAAATT
This sequence comes from Vicia faba, assembly GCA_948472305.1. Taxonomy (NCBI): domain Eukaryota; kingdom Viridiplantae; phylum Streptophyta; class Magnoliopsida; order Fabales; family Fabaceae; genus Vicia; species Vicia faba. Next base: position 1,060,293,411 of record OX451738.1, on the reverse strand, counting down.
ATGGAGGATATGCACGAAGGCATATTTGGTACTCACTCCAGTGGACACACTATGGCCAAGAATATTATGAGAGCTGGTTACTATTGCTCGACCATGGGAACTGATTGTCATCACCACTCGAGAACTTTCCATAAGTGCTAGATCTATGCTGATAAAGTTCACGTGCCTCCCATACCTTTGAATGTCATGACTGCTCCTTGGCCATTTGCAACGTCGGTGTAATAGGGTGGGAGAACTGACTTGGGTGTTTTTCGTTTTATCACAATTGTTGCGGATAGCAAAAGTCACCGCCGACTTTTCTTTTATCCAATAAAGGAAAGGGTGAAAAGAACATGAAAGAACTTTTAAGAATTTTCTTGAGTTCAGGGGGTAGGTTATGAAAAGGGAAGGTGTTATCACCCTTTTCATCTGTAGTTATCTACGGGCTCTTAGTTGCTAGCTCACTTTGAAATGCTTTGTAAATGTGCTTGTGATTTATTTTTGAAATTATTTTTGAAAAGTGCCCTTGTTTAGGCGAACTTTGTAATGATTCTCGTCTCTTTAAGAATGTATACAAAGTGTTGACTTTTGAAAATATTTCATGAAAATGTTGGTGTGTTTGAAAGATGTTTTGTTTGAAATGTTTGTGAGCAAGCAACTACGAACATTCTACCTACTCAAAAAGTCTTTGTTCTTTTCCTCCTCCTTTAGATATTGTTATCTTACCATTAGTTAGTAAGAAACCATATCATTTGATGTGAAGGGACGGGCATGAGTCATCGTATAGTCATAGAAGGCAACATTGTAGGATACCTTAGCAATTCGTCTTAAGGGTCTAAGATCGTTTACCGAAGGCAACATCGAAGGGTCATCGAGGGATTATGATCTTGTATTCGAGGGTCTTTGCTAAAGTACCCCACGTTCGAGGGACATGACTGTTTATTTGAAGGCAGCAAGTGGGGTATACCCTAGAGGTGCAAGTGTGAAAAGTGTTTTGATTGCATGCATTTTGTATTTGAGATTAGGGTTTTCTAAGATTGATTTTATCTTTCCATACAAACCCTAATTACTAGCAATAATGGAAAGCGGTAAATTGCGGAATTTAAATGTTCTACGCTATTACAACACTTTAGGGGATGGGGGTACAAGTTTATAAATGGGGGATGAAAGCAGTAAACCCTAAATTACTATTACAGATTTTTGAATAATTGTATAAATGTAAAGTAATGGAAAAGGGTGAATAAATGTGCAAAGATGAAAAATGGGTTAAGTATAAATCCTAAAAAAAGGTATTTTAAGTATTTGTTTTTGTCTTGAGAAAAGAAGTTTGAATTTTGAAATGAATTAGAAGTTAGAAATTAAACTCCAATTCTATTTCTATTTACAAAATAAAAATATGAAAAGAAAGATGTTATAATTTAATTTATCTATGAAAATAAATTAAAAGTTCTAAATGTTTTTTTAGAAAATATTATTTTTGGATTTTTGTTTAGGAAAAATAGTTTTAATGTGTGAAAAAGAAAATAAATCAAACCCTAGTTCTAGTCAATGTATAAATTAATTAATGAAAATAAAATAAAGGGTGGTTAAAATAAATAATTTTTTATGTCAAGAATTAATTTTATTAAATAAAATCCTAAGTCTATATTTTTGTGATTTTATGATTTTATTTTGATAAAATAAAAAAAGTTTAAACAAAAACAATTAAATAAAAATAGTAAAAGAAAAGTGAGATGGGCCAGGATGAGAAAGTGAAAAAGGGGGTGCAATGTTAGCAAAATGCTAGGCCCATTTACAATGAGCCCAACGCCTGTTTTAGTATCCAATAGGGGAGGCCCTTTGAGGTTCCCCATGAGGAAGCATTGTGGCATGTTGGATCTAGCTAGATAGAGATCAGATGGTTGGACGGAGAGGGTGCATCATGCGCGTTCATGCATTGCCTGCACATGATCCTGAAACAAGAGAAAATATGGAGAAAAAAAACAAAAGGGGGGTTCACATTGGTTCGAACCCTCACCCTTTAGGTCAGGAAAGCTTTAGTACGCACACGATTGTCACTGGGGTGACTTTTTCATCTGGTCATAATACAACAACCAATAAAGATAAAATAAACTTATTCTTGAATGGCTTCATCTTCTTCTTCCTCGCGCCAACCATGGACACATTGATTTTGAAAACTGTATCTCCTTCATTTCTCAATGAAATGCAATGATATAAAAATGAAACTTGCTTGAAATTTCAGGATGAATCCAACCATATAATTTATTTAAGCTAAAAATCATAGGTTAAGATTAATTTCTCTTAGTACCAAAAGTTTTCCCTCACTATTTAGAGATGAAATTCTTCATGTACAAGTAATTAAAATGCAAACTAAGAACATGGTTAGCTTTAAGGTAATGATGTCTACATTTTTTCTTCAGAATGTATGTACAAAGGATGCTTGTATCAAGATATTGAAGTTTGAAAACTTACCGCTTACAGTTGGATTCGTGTATGGAGTTTGAGCAAGTTTTGAGGTGTAATGATGATCAGGTTAGCTTGCCTGGACCTCCCTGAGTGTGTTGCAAGTCTTACTTTGCTTTGAGGATGGCTGGAAATCTCTACTCAAGTCAAGTTGCAAGCTTGAGTTTTGAAAATGGTGGATAGTGGAAATGGAGTTACACTCCACAAACAGATACTTGTATCACTTTGATATGATGTATGAAATGTGTGTGGATGGTTAGAATTGAAAACGCACGAGTGGTTTTTGATTTTGGTGTTTGAAGCTCAAAAATTCAAGTTTATGGCCAGTTCTGTGCAACTGGGTGCTTAGGGGTGTTTGAGAGGGCTTGAGCTCGTGTATTTCCTTAGCAATAACTTGTCTATCTATAATCAAAAGGTTAGAGATGTTTTTCACAAGGGGTTTCTGACTTGTAGACTTATGGCTAGGTTACTTGATTTTGAAGAAAAATAAGAAAAATCAACTTTTAATGTTTTGTACCAGCAATGTAGAGTGGTTGAATCACTTTAAACATGTTGCTTCTGGTATTTGCAAAGTGTGTGTGCAGAGACAACAAGTTAGGAGCTCAAGGAGAGTTGACCTTTGCAAAAGCAATGCTTTATCAAAATGGAAATGGTACCTTTGTGCCATAAATGGAAATGCAACTTGGATAATGGCTCAAATTCTTGGACAATGGCTCTATAAGTTGTGCAATTAATTAATTATGGAGTGAAACACAAGTTACAAGCTTGCAAAGCAAGATTATGCAGCATGGCTATGAGATTAGATCAAATGTTCATCAAGAAAATGACCTATAATTCAAGTTTCTGAGGCCATCTTCATCTTTTCGAAACTCTTAGCTCAAGCATGATCTTTTTAAGTTCTTGGACATTTTGGAAATCTTGAAACATCCTCTACAACCTTCATGTTGACCATTTTGACAAAATCATCTTGGAGCTTGGTGAAAATTGGCCAAGAAGTTAGGTCAAAAATCTGCTTAAACTAGGTCAAATTTTCACTGTGTTTTTAGAAAAAGTGCATGACTTCATGAATTTATAACTCAAAATCTAAGCACTTATAGGACTTGATCAGTAAATAAAAGTTGTAGATCTCATCAAGATACACAACTTTCACTTTGAAAGTTTTCTTTGAATCATCTTTCATCTTGGTGAAAAATTGACATGAAGTAATGAAATTATCATGTATAAAACACTTAGAAAAATTTCTAAGTCTTGAAAAGTTTGACTTTTCAAATTGACTTTTGACTTTCTTGATTTTTTGATGATCAAGCTTCATATTTTTGAATGTCTTGATGAATTTTGATCTTTGAAATCAAATCTTGATCAAAAAGTTAAAGTTTGACTTTTTGTGCATCAGTTGACTTTTCATAAGTTGATCAAATTTCAACTACCAGTCCATTGATCTTGAGGAATGTTTTGAACCATGAAATTAGGTCAACATTTTGTATTTGAATCCTTGAGATTATTATTCAAGCCATTAGATCATGTATTAGGTCAAAAGTCACTGATCAGTCAATTACAATCAAAACCCTAATTTTAACCATTTTGCCCTTTTGGTAAATTGAGTGCTTTTCTTGAGGGATTATGATCAATACACTATGCCAAATAAGGGCATAGACAGCGCTTTTTTAGGGCTTTAGCAGCGCTTAAAAGCGCTGCTAAAGGTATAGACAACGCTTTTGTAATTTCAAAAGCGCTGCTATAGGTATCCCCTTTAGCAGCGCTTTTCATTAAAAAGCGCTGCTAAAGGTACCCCCTTTAGCATCGCTTACCCTTTAGACAGCGCTTTTAATGTTGAACTTTAGACAACGCTTTTCATTAAAAAGCGCTGCTAAAGGTACCCCCTTTAGCAGCGCTTACCCTTTAGACAGCGCTTTTAATGTTGAACTTTAGACAGCGCTTTTAGAAAGCGCTGTCTATTCCCCCCCTTTAGCAGCGCTTTTCCTAATTTTTTAATTTAATATATATTTTTTTAATCACTTTAGACAACGCTTTTATAAAGTGCTGCCTATTCCCCCCCTTTAGCAGCGCTTTTCCTTTTTTTTTTAATATATATATTTTTTCAATCACTTTAGGCAGCGCTTATCATTAAAAGCGCTGTCTATTCCCCCCCCCCCCCCCCCTTTAGCAGCGCTTTTCCTTATATTTTTTTAACAGATTTTTTTTTTCATTTAATATAATATCTCACCATTTTTTGCAACTTAATTTATAGCTTCAACATAACATTTTAAACTACAATATATATGCATCAATATACAACAATGAAACAATATTATAACAACATCGATCAATATACGTCAATATATATACATCTCAATCCTTTTTGCACAATATACACAACAACAACATTAATTTATACAACAAAGAAACAAAATCAAAATTTCTTTACAAAATAACTCTATACATCGATCTGCACCTATATTACCTGAAACAAAATCAAAAAATCGAAATTCATACAAGTTACCAAATAACAACAAAAACAACACAACTATAACGACATATATTATACTCAAAACTCAAAGTTATACCTGCTTATAATAAAACTCTCAACTCCATAACAAATTGGCACCAATCCTCCATAAGTTCATCCAATTGATCTTTTGAGTAAGAAGCACACTTGAATTCATCAAAGTACTACATAATAATATAAAATAGTATGATTTAATTAAAATACTAAGTCATTTTATGAGAAATATTAAAATAATTCCTAAGTTAGAAATTCATACCGTGGATGGAATCTCTAATCGGTCCAAAAGAATAGTTTCTTTCATAAACCTCAACATAAAATAACCGCAATCTACACAATTGCGTTGACGAGGACACTACACATAGAAAGAAAATACGGATATACATCAGTATATACAACTTAACTTGTTTTATCAAGTATCATCACTATATTATCAAAATTGGGAAAATCTATACCTCCACTTTGATCCAAGAAATATTGTTGACTTTACTCCTTGGTACTTGAATACCTCTTTGTGCTCGAAAACTTTGTAGAATGCTATAATAAAATAATAACGAATATTTAGAACTATCACACATAAATAATTAAATATACACAGGTATATTTTAGAACAATCTCACTTACATGTTAATCGTCTTCTTCATATCTGGGTATGTTGTCCAATCATTGGCCAATGAATCCAGATAATATACAATTTCTCTCAAAGGATTAATTGCAACCAATAACCAGTGTCCACTGGAATATTAAACAAAGGTTAGATGGAAATTTTCTACACAATATTAAAAAACAAAATATTATAATAGAGGAAATTTAGAATGAAAATCTTACTTGTTGCCAGTATTATATGGTAAAAAGAACATTTTTTCTGTATCTTTTATGGCCATAAATAAACTGAGTACATATGCTATTACTTCATCTGGTTTTGAGATGATTGACCCTGCGTGGACAACGTTGGGATTTATGAAAGCGAATCTGGACTCCAATCCACGCGGGCGAATCAACTTGTCACACAGAAACCTTAAATAAAAACATCATTAACATTAATTATTCATTGAAATGAGTAAATAAATTCTGCAATTAATTAAACAAAGTTGGTTGGAGTATACCTGATGTATGTATCGATAATAGCCATGCCTAATGTCAAGTGTCCAAAAACTTGGTCCAAATCCTCCATACCAATTGCTGTCATGCCATGAGAACCATAAATCCCTTCATCCAGGGGTACAAGAAAAGTACCACCTTGCGGAATAGTTGTGAAGCTTATAAATGTACGAAGGCACGACCTATACTGTGAAGTAGTTTTCTTTCTAGCACCGTTCCTCTTAGCAACACTCTTTATTTTTGTGGGAATGTTGCTAATTACAGACTCTTTACCCCTACTTACAGCTTCAATCTCTTTGGCAGGAATAATCTAAATTGCATAAAATTAGAGTGGTCACAATGGAAGTCTATCTCTCGAGTGGGGCGGATATTTTCACAATGATAAAAATTAAACAATCAAATAAAATCAGACAATATTTTCAAATTAATACAGGTACCATAGAAATACATTGATAGTCTTCGCGTTTCATATCATTTAAGCACACTGCCTAAGTTATTACCTACTGTTTAGAACAAACAAAATCATGGAGACCAGCCTAAGTTATTACCTACTGTTTAGAACAAACAAAATCATCAATTTTATCATCTAATAGAGCAAACAACAATGTTATTACCTACTGAAGCAAAACTGACAGAATCCTAAAAAATCATATTTGAGAGTTAATTTGCTACTCATCAACAATCAAAGCGGTTAAATTTGAATAAGGAGCTTATTTTAAAAAAAAATACATTCATCAACCAAGAAAATAATTAATTAAAGCTCTACTGCAAGGTATGATTATTCAAGAAAAATGAAAAAAACTACTATTCACACACACACATACAAACAAAGAATAAAGATACTGTTGTGATAAAGACTCATAATAAACATTCAAATTCTAATTTAAACATATAGAAAAGAAAATAGAAAAAAAAATTGAATATACCATCTTATTCTTAACAGAAACATTCAAACATAACTAAGCTGAAGTTTGAACACTTAGTGTGATAAATGAGAGATTTTCAATTTCTTAATTAGATGCTCAATTTCATAATATGTCTCTAAGCAACAAGTGTTTGGTGAACTGATAATTTGAGACATGTAAAGTGTTTAACTTTAACCTTTGCAGTATAGTTCTAAACAGTTCAGTTTTGTTATTCATGGTTCAGTTTTAGTTCAAGAACTGTGATTCAATTAGTGATTCAGTTCTTGAACTATTATAATTGATTCAGTTACTTTCATTTCGGTTGAGTTTAGTTCAACAATTCGGTCCCGTAAACAGTTTTTTTGAACACCCTGCATGTCTCATCCATAGAAGTTAACAATAAGCTCATTCCCTAGCAAACAATCTACCATTTTCGTTCCATATAAATACATAAATTATAATCTTATTAACCATGAAAAAAGGGCTGTATGTAAGAAAGAAACAGTGTTTCACCAATCAAAACGGCAAGAAACAGTGAAAATTAATCAAAAAATATTCCGAAACCTAGAACCAGTGAAACGAAATTTCAGAGTAACAGCAATGTCAGGACAAAATTAAAACCAAATGAAAAAACATAAATTTCAAAACGAATCCAGAAGCATAGGATTTAATGATAGGAACACTTACTTGGATTGAAAAAATGAATTAGCCGTGGGCCGAAGATTCGAAGGTGATGCAACGGAGGAGGCTGCTGGTGTTGGTGATTGTGCCGTTGATGCGAGGCGGAGGGTAATGGTTAGAGGAAGACGAAGGGATGAAGGATGGAGACGGTTGACAATTGATGGTGGTTGGTAACGATGAAGATGAAGCGGTTGAGAGGAGGGTTTGAGAGATGACAGAATAAAGGGAGTAATGGAGTGAGACAGGGGGAGTTTGGGAGGAGACGAGTGTTGAGAGGATGAAGAGAGAATGGGAGGAGACGAATGGAGAAGAAGATGAACAGCGATATGGGTTTAATTTTGTGTTTCTGGAAATCTGATTTAGGGGTTAGGGGTTTAGAAATAAATTAACAAACCAAAGGCAGCGCTTTCAAGAAGCGCTGCTAAAGGTACCCCCCTTTAGCAGCGCTTTAGGCTTACCCCCCCTTTAGCAGCGCTTTTAGATTTACACAAAGGCAACGCTTTCAAGAAGCGCTGCTAAAGGTACCCCCCTTTAGCAGCGCTTTAGGTTTACCCCCCCTTTAGCAGCGCTTTTAGACTTACACCTTTAGCAGCGCTTTTTGAAAGCGCTGTCTAAAGCATACCCTTTAGCAGCGCTTTTATTAATTTTTTAATTTTTATTTTTTTTAAAACCCTATAGCAGCGCTTAGGGAGAAAAAGCGCTGCCTTTGATAAGGCCTATAGCAGCGCTTTTAATAAGCGTTGTCTAAAGTATTTTTTTTTTGGATACCTACAGCAGCGCTTTTGCATAAGCGCTGTCTATGTAGTGGTGCCAAAACTCGTTTTTGGCGTAGTGATACTTGATCAATTGATGAATAGGACTTTAAATTGTTGATGTTGGCCAAAAAATCCTGAAGTTTGATGGTAGGTTGACTATAGTTGACTTTTTATCCAATAAAGTTGATTTTCAGTCATCTGGTCAATTAATTGAGCAAATTTGTGATTCAAGACTTGAAACTTGACATGTGTATTCTTGTAGGTCTATAATGATCCATGAGTTTAGGAGATGGTTTTGAAGTAGTCAACACTTGTGAAAGCTTGAGTTATTGGAGATCTTGTGTGAAATGTCTTGAGAAAAGAGAGGGCAAATTTTGGGGTACAATAGTGGGGCATTGATATGATCGAAGAAATCAATCCTACTGACTCTAATGGACATCATTTCATTCTCGTCACAATTGACTAATTTACAAAATGGGTTGAAGCAACCTCATTTTCCTCAATTACTAAGAACGTTGTAGCTCGGTTCATCAAGCATAACCTTATCTGTCAATATGGCATCCCTGAGAGAATCATAATTGATAATGGTACCAACCTCAACAACACCATGATCACTAAACTCTACACGCAGTTCAAGATCAAGCATCACAACTCTTCTCCATGCAAACCTAAGATGAATGGCACAATGGAAGCTGCCAACAAGAATATAAAGAAGATTGTGCAAAATATGGTTGTGGCCTATAAAGAATGGTATGAGATGTTACCATTTTCTCTTCATGGCTATCGTACGTCGGCACGAACATCAACTGGGGAAACCTCATTCTCTTTAGTCTATGGCATGGAAGCTGTCCTTCCTGTCGAAGTTCAGATTACTTCTCTAAGGATTATGAAAGATGCAGACTTAGACGAAGACGAAATGATTCAGACTAGGTTGGATCAGTTGAATTTGATTGACAAAAAGAGGTTGGCGGTTGTCTGTCATGGTCAGGTGTATCAAAAACGTATGATCAAGGCATTCAACAAAAAGATCAAGCATCGGGTATACCAGGCTGGTGACTTAGTAATAAAGCGCATCATTCTACCACATGGCGATCCCAGAGGAAAGTGGCTCCCACCTACGAAGGGACACTTGTTGTCAAGAAAGTATTCTCGGGCGGTGTTATGATGCCATCCACTATGGACGGCGAAGATTCCTTGCACCCTGTGAACACGGACATAGTAAAAACTACTACGCATAAGAATGACTCGCTAGGTTGACACACCTAGGAAACAATAGGGGCATCCCGGCGAACCAAAAGGGGTTTGGGAAAAAAATTAGGGATATATTCAAAATATTATACACCTGCCAAGTCGAAAACCTGAGAGGGCGGCTTGGGTAAAAAAGGGTATCCTGGTGGACTGAAAACCCGAAAGAGAGGTCCAGGCAAAAGTTAGGGATTGAAAGCGTACGACTATGTCCCACTGGTTCACTTACAACCAGCTTTTTACCAAGTTCAAAAGTTCAAATGGTATGAGATCAGCTCAACCAACTTCTTCCGACAGCAAGGGATGATATGTTCAAAGACATAGGGGCAATAGAGGAGTTGGAACCCAACGAGATCACTTCCACATGGATATATATTTGTTTTCACTTTGTACTCTTTCATTTCACGATGATTTCTATTGGATTAAAATATCCAGCGTCAACCTTAGGGATTCGGAGGACTTAACATCCCACCCATGAGCGTTTAGTAAACTAGGTGCAACCCCTGAAAATGCGCGTACTATATGGAAATAAAGTTTCACCTTGCCTATAAGCAATTGCTTTTAGCACAATGGTAAGCAATCTGTTAGAACAAAGTTTGAATCTACTACCCTAAGTTTAAGTTTTGATGATAACAAAATGAAAAGATATATTAATTATGTGATTCATGTAAGAACTATTTGCTACCTAAAAATTACTTTCTGTTTTACAGAAACTCTGATGGGTATCAGCAAGAGTACATCTTAATCAGCATCAGAATATTGGATATCAACATCAGCATCAGAAGATGCTATATCAGATACCAGAATCAGAAGAACAACTCACGCTTATGCTGAAGCTTGATGAACAGAACTGCGCTCAACACTCTGAACTCTGATAAAGACAACAACAGTTCATCAGCACTTAAGCAGCGTCCGAATGAGCCAAAGCCAGAACACGCTTAAGTGGCAACGGTACTGTGCATTCAAGATGAGTTATTACCAACGACATCATTCCAGACAAGATCTGCTTAATAAGGAAAGATTGTTATTGGCATTGAATCAGAATTATTGCTCCAACGTTCACTAATTCCAATGCTATATAAACAAGTCAATGAAGATTGAATTGGCTAATGCTCTACATCAATCTACACGCCTAAAAGCTAATCATCATCTTCCTTACTCTCAGTTTGCTAAAAGCTCCAAAATTCCTTACTCAATTATTTTAGCAATCTAGTTTCAATAAGCTTAAGTTGTGTAGTATCACAGTTGTGATAAACAGTTTTGTAGAAAACATTCACACACCTAGATTTCAATTCTTTGTAAGAAAGTGATTCCTTGACAAACCGGTTTGTGGTTTGCTTCAAGAAGGATTTAGCAGTTGTTAAAGCAGATTGTAATATTCAGTTGAATATAGTGGATTAAGACCTCGTTGGAGAGAGGCGAAATCACCTTGACGGGTGGACTGGAGTAGTTTGAGATCAAACGAACCAGGATAAAAATATCGTGTTCATTGCATTGATTTTCAGTTTTACAATTCAACCCCCCTTCTTGTGTTTTTCACTTCTTCAATTGGCATCAGAGTGCCTGGTTCTGAGCTAAAACACTTAACCGTGTCAGTACAAGATCCAGCGTCAGAAAAACACAATGGCAGGAACTTATCATCACACCAGCAATGACAATAATGAAGACAGAGACAGATTCAGCGGCAAACCTCCAGTCTTTAGTGGAGAAAATTTTGATTACTGGAAAGACAGAATTGAAAGCTTCTTTCTGGCATATGATGCTGATCTGTGGGACATGGTGACAGATGGATACACGCACCCTGTGAATGCAAGCGGTGAGAAGATTGATAGGAAAGCAATGTCTGACCAACAAAAGCGTGACTTCAAAAATCACCACAAGGCCAGAACCATCCTTCTCAGCACCATCTCTTATGCTGAATATGAAAAGATCTCTAACAGAGACACAGCAAAGAACATGTTTGACTCACTCAGAATGACGCATGAGGGCAACGTTCAGGTCAAAGAAACTAAAGCTCTTGCGCTCATTCAGAAGTATGAGGCATTCAAAATGGAAGAAAGTGAATCCATTGAAACAATGTTCTCAAGATTCCAGATTCTGGTAGCTGGTCTCAAGGTTCTAGACAAAGGATACTCTACTGCTGATCACGTCAAGAAGATCCTCAGAAGCTTACCAAAGCAGTGGAGGCCAATGGTTACAGCTCTGAAGCTAGCAAAAGATCTCAACAAAACTTCTCTGGAGGAACTTATCAGCTCCCTCAGAAGTTCATGAGATAGAGCTAGAAGCTGATGAACCTCAGAAGCAAGGTAAGCCTTTAGCATTAAAATCTAACAAAAAATCTGAGTCTAAAGTTTTGCAGGCAGTAGAAGAAACATCTGATGGATCCTCATCAGAAGAAGACGAACTTTCTCTCCTCTCCAGAAGAGTGAATCAACTGTGGAAGTAGAGGCAAAGGAAGTTCAGGAATCCCAGAAGATCTGATCAGAACGAGTCTTCTTCCAGATACAGAAGGACAGATTCTTCCTCTGGATACAGAAGATCTGAAGGTTCCTCAGGAAGCAGAAAGCCAAACACCAAGGACATCATCTGCTATGAGTGCAATGAGCAAGGACACTACAAGAGTGACTGCCCAAAGCTTCAGAGGGAAAAGCCCAAAAAGAAGTTTGGAAGAGAAATGAAGAAAAGTCTCATGGCTACATGGGATGACTCTGACTCGTCTGAAGCTGACTCAGAATCAGATGATGAGAGAGCAAACATAGCTCTCATGGCCAACATTTCAGAAGATAGTGAAGCTTCTGAATCAGACTCAGAATCAGATACTGAAGAGGTATTTCCTGACTTTGCAGTTAATTTTACCAAGGCTGAACTTGCTGAAAGCCTTAACGAAATTCTGGAAAGGTACCAGCAGATTAGAGTTAAATTCAGAAACCTGAAAAGGAATCTTGAATCTGACTCTGATAAGACTGAGAGTCTTAAGTTGGAAAATTCTGAGCTGAGAAATAAAATTTCAAAATTAGAAAATGTTTTACAAAACTCTCAGAAGGAACCAATTTCTGAAACTCCCAGCAGTGCTGATGAGATCATCAAGGAGTATGATCACAGTTTCCATAAGTTCCTTGCTAAAAGCATAGATAGAAGCAAAATGGCTTCAATGATCTATGGAGTTAGCAGAAACGGCAGGAAGGGAATAGGATACCAAGGTAAGGTTCCTACACCTAAGAATGTCATGGATTTAACCATTAAACGCACTCCTCTGAACTCACATTTTGTGTATGGTCACACACATGATATTAAATACACTAGCAGTAAGTATTCTGTGAAACCAAAATTCAACCAGAGTTTTGGTAAATCTAACAAATCAGGACCCAAGAAAATCTGGGTACCTAAGGATAAAATAATACATGTTGCAGATATCTTTAGCAGCAAATCAGAAACACCAGTCATGGTACTTGGACTCTGGCTGCTCGCGACACATGACGGGAAGAAGGCATATGTTCCAAAGCCTGGAACTTAAGCCTGGAGGCCACGTTGGCTTTGGAGGCAATCAGAGGGGAAAGATCATTGGCTCTAGAACTGTAGGTAATGGAAATCTTCCCTCTATAAATAATGTTATACTAGTAGATGGATTAATGCATAATCTGTTATCCATAAGTCAATTAAGTGATAACGGTTATGATATAATCTTTAATCAAAAATCATGTAAAGCTGTTAGTCAGAAAGATGGGACTATCCTGTTTAATGGAAAGAGGAAAAACAACATCTATAAAATCAAACTTTCTGAACTGAAAAGTCAGAATGTAAAGTGTCTTCTGTCTGTTAACAACGAGCAGTGGATCTGGCACAGAAGATTGGGGCATGTTAGTATGAGAAGAATATCTTAGATTAACAAACTCAATCTGGTCAGAGGACTTCCTAATTTGAAGTTCAATTCAGATGCTCTGTGTGAAGCATGTCAGAAAGGCAAGTTTGCAAAACCTTCTTTCAAATCTAAAAATGTTGTTTCTACCTCTAAGCCATTAGAACTTCTGCACATTGACTTATTTGGACCAGTTAAAACTGCTTCAGTCAGTGGCAAGAAGTATGGGTTAGTAATCGTAGATGACTATAGCAGATGGACATGGGTAAAGTTCTTAAGACACAAGGACGAGTCACACTCTGTGTTTGTTACCTTCTGTAACCAAGTTCAGAATGAAAAGGATCTTAGAATCGTTAAAGTCAGAAGTGATCATGGTGGAGAGTTTGAAAACAAATATTTTGAGTCATTCTTTAATGACAGAGGCATTCTGCATGATTTCTCTTGTCCTAGAACTCCCCAACAAAATGGAGTTGTAGAATGAAAGAACAGAACATTGCAAGAAATGGCCAGAACCATGATCAATGAGACAAACGTTGCTAAGATCTTCTGGGCAGAGGCAATAAACACAGCGTGCTATATTCAGAATAGAATCTCAATAAGACCTATTCTGGAAAAGACTCTATATGAATTGTGGAAGAACAGAAAGCCCAACATTTCATATTTTCATCCATTTGGATGTACTTGTTTTATGTTAAATACAAAGAATTATTTGAACAAGTTTGACTCTAAAGCACAGAAGTGTATTATGTTAGGATACTCTGAACGCTCAAGAGGGTACAGAGTATACAATACAGAAACACAGATTGTGGAAGAATCAATCAGTGTTTGTTTTGATGATAAGCTTGACTCTGAAAAGTCAAAGCAGAATGAAGTTTTTGCAGGTATGGAAATTGAATTTGCAGGTTCTGAAGACAAGTCATCAGAAGCTCTCAACATAGACACTACTTCAACATCTGAAAGGAGCACTGCTAGCAATCCAACAACAGCTGCTGATCAACCTCAGAAGAGATTACCCAGAAGCAGTTTGGATCATCCAGAAGAAACTATCTTAGGAAGAAAGGAAGATCCAATCAGAACAAGAGCAAGCTTCAGAAACTCTGAAGAAACCCTCATGGGACTTGTGTCTCTGATTGAACCTTCTTCTATTGATGAAGCACTTCTGGACAACGACTGGATTCTAGAAATGCAAGAAGAGCTGAATCAATTCACCAGAAATGACGTATGTGATCTGGTTCCCAGACCAAAAGGATTCAACGTCATTGGAACAAGATGGGTGTTCAGAAACAAGCTAAATGAACAAGGTGAAGTCATCAGAAACAAAGAACAACTGGTAGCACAAGGTTATAGTCAGCAAGAGGGGATAGACTATACAGAAACCTTTGCTCCAGTCGCCAGGTTAGAATCTATCAGACTTTTAATTTCATTTGTTGTTAATAGAGGCATCACTCTGTATCAGATGGATGTCAAGAGTGCATTCTTAAATGGTTATATAGAAGAAGAGGTTTATGTGCACCAACCCCCTGGTTTTGAAAATACAAAACATCCAGAACATGTTTTCAAACTAAAGAAGTCACTATATGGTCTAAAACAAGCTCCCAGAGCTTGGTATGAAAGACTAAGTAACTTTATGTTAGAAAATGAATTCACTAGAGGGAAGGTGGACACTACCTTATTCTGTAAGTCAGTTAAGAATGACATCTTAGTCTGTCAAATTTATGTTGATGATATTATTTTTGGATCTACTAATCCTTCTCTTGGAAGAAAATTTGCTAAGTGTATGCAGGCAGAATTTGAGATGAGCCTCATGGGGGAACTGGAATTATTTCTAGGAATTCAGATCAATCAAACTCCAGAGGGAACTTACATTCATCAGAGCAAATATGTCAGAGATCTTCTGAAGAAATTTGACCTCTCAGAATGTAAGCCATCAAAGATTCCAATGCATCCCACGTGCATTCTGGAAAGAGAAGAGGTAAGCAAAAAGGTAGAACAGAAGGTCTACAGAGGTATGATTGGTTCTCTCCTTTATCTGACTGCTTCAAGGCCTGATATCTTATTCAGCGTATGTATTTGTGCTAGATTCTAATCAGATCCTAGAGAATCTCACTTAGCAGCTGTTAAGCGAATTTTCAAGTATCTGAAAGGTACTACTAATCTGGGTTTATTTTATAGAAAATCTAGTGATTACAGCTTAGTAGGCTATTGCGATGCTGACTTTGCTGGAGACATAGTAGAGCGTAAAAGTACTTCTGGAAGCTGCCAGTTTCTGGGAGAAAACCTGATCTCTTGGTCCAGCAAAAGGCAATCCACAATTGCGCTATCAACAGCAGAAGCTGAGTACATAGCAGCAGCAGGATGTAGCAAACAAATGCTCTGGATGAAAAGTCAGCTTGAAGACTTCCAGATTTTTGAGAGTAACATCCCTATACTCTGTGACAATACTTCTGCTATTTGCTTAAGTAAGAATCCCATTTTACATTCTAGGGCTAAGCATATAGAAATAAAACATCACTTCATTAGGGACTACATTCAGAAAGGAATTTTGAACTTAAAATTTATTGATACAGACCATCAATGGGCTGATATCTTCACTAAACCCCTTTCTGAAGATAGGTTCAATTTCATTCTGAAACATCTCAGCATGAAAATCTGCCCAGAGTGAAAATGCTTTAATTCTATATATTTATCTTCAGAATGTATTTGTTTTACTGTGAACTTCTGATAAATCTCTGTTTCAGAAAGATAGAACATGTAGATTTTATCAGATGCTATTCTTAAAGTTCTGAGCGTTTCAGCTAAAGGATAGACGCGCTGCTCACTAAATCAAACAAGTGTCATCCAATCATCAGCAAATCTCTGAAGCAGAACGCGTGCACGCTTCTGAGAAGGCAAAACGCTGATTGGGTGCATTGAGACACATGTCTGGTAACCGTTTCAAGTATCTTTCTCAAATCCCCCAAAATCAGCAAGCATTAAATGAAAGTAATCATGTTTTAAAACGTAATCATGATTTTATTTCTCTTTCTTGAAACCGTTTACACTTTCAAAAAGTATTTTGAAATCTATTTAAGCACTTTAACTTCTCACATTAATCCTTTAACGTTTTCCTCCCAAACCTTAGTTTTTCATTCATGATAATTTTCAATGTTTTCTTTGCATAATCATCTGTACTGTTTTGTCTGGCTCTGAATTTTTAATATAACAAGTTTTTCTGCTCTGATCGTTTTAGCACATCACTTACACTTTTTGATTGCTGACAAAAAGGGGGAGAACAAGAATGATATTTTTCAATAACGGATTACTGAGACAAAAAGTCTCAAACATTCTAACTCTGATATACTTGAATATGTTTTCTATTTTTGCATAAGGTCTACAGGTACAAGAAGGTAATCACCTCTGATACACTGAAGCTTTGAAGCTCTGATATTCTGATCTAAAGTTCTGATAGTCAAAGCTCTGATATTCTGATGTTCAAAGAAAGTCAATATAGATCTGATCCTGAAGAACTCTTGGAATTAAAAAGGGAAGTAATAAATTCAGGGGGAGTATCTCCGATCCCAACTCTGATATCTCGTTATCCCTTATCTTTGATAACTTCTTATTTAATTCTGATGCAACTTATCATTTAGTTATCTCTGATACTTTTCACGCTAATTTCAATTAACAAATATATAGTTTTTGTCATCATCAAAAAGGGGGAGATTGTTAGAACAAAGTTTGAATCTACTACCCTAAGTTTAAGTTTTGATGATAACAAAATGAAAAGATATATTAATTATGTGATTCATGTAAGAACTATTTGCTACCTAAAAATTACTTTCTGTTTTACAGAAACTCTGATGGGTATCAGCAAGAGTACATCTTAATCAGCATCAGAATATTGGATATCAACATCAGCATCAGAAGATGCTATATCAGATACCAGAATCAGAAGAACAACTCACGCTTATGCTGAAGCTTGATGAACAGAACTGCGCTCAACACTCTGAACTCTGATAAAGACAACAACAGTTCATCAGCACTTAAGCAGCGTCCGAATAAGCCAAAGCCAGAACACGCTTAAGTGGCAACGATACTGTGCATTCAAGATGAGTTATTACCAACGACATCATTCCAGACAAGATCTGCTTAATAAGGAAAGATTGTTATTGGCATTGAATCAGAATTATTGCTCCAACGTTCACTAATTCCAATGCTATATAAACAAGTCAATGAAGATTGAATTGGCTAATGCTCTACATCAATCTACACGCCTAAAAGCTAATCATCATCTTCCTTACTCTCAGTTTGCTAAAAGCTCCAAAATTCCTTACTCAATTATTTTAGCAATCTAGTTTCAATAAGCTTAAGTTGTGTAGTATCACAGTTGTGATAAACAGTTTTGTAGAAAACATTCACACACCTAGATTTCAATTCTTTGTAAGAAAGTGATTCCTTGACAAACCGGTTTGTGGTTTGCTTCAAGAAGGCTTTAGCAGTTGTTAAAGCAGATTGTAATATTCAGTTGAATATAGTGGATTAAGACCTCGTTGGAGAGAGGCGAAATCACCTTGACGGGTGGACTGGAGTAGTTTGAGATCAAACAAACCAGGATAAAAATATCGTGTTCATTGCATTGATTTTCAGTTTTACAATTCAACCCCCCTTCTTGTGTTTTTCACTTCTTCACAATCTTGATCCTACAAAATGGTATCAGAGCATGGTCATGGGTTCGAATCCCCCCGGCTGACACTGGGGGGGAAATTGTTGGATTAAAATATCCAGCGTCAACCTTAGGGATTTGAAGGGCTTAACATCCCACTCATGAGCGCTTAGTAAACTAGGTGCAGCCCCTAAAAATGCTCGTACTATATGGAAATAAAGTTGCACCTTGGCTATAAGCAATTGCTTTTAGCACAGTGGTAAGCGCTTGATCCTACAATTTCCTCTTACAAGGATTTCCGTCTCTTTGTACAAACTCGCATGTTTATAGGAAAATTATTAATACAAATATACCTTGAAGTTCAAACTTTTTGTTTTTCTGTTTTGTTTGCAAAAACGTCTAATGACTAAATTGAATGAACATATGCATATGAACATGATTAACAGTTAACAAATATATGCATAAAAAGAAATAAGCATTTACTCAAAACTCTAGGAGCTGGGATGACGCTCAATTTGTCCATAAATCCTCGCAGAGTCACTTTCATAAGATTATCCCCACAGAGATACTCCTATGAGATTACCCCCACAAAGTAGTCTTCACAAATAAGGGTACATTCCTTGTAATCTCCCTGGCAAATCATTCCAGCAAATAAGGGAGTATAATCTCTTCCCCATAATTTCCCTACGAAGTTCCAATCAATACACTTCATGGAAATTCTCTTCCCCAGCTGAGTTTGGCCCTCCAAAATTGAAAAAGAAACCTTGTAGAGTTCTTCTCTTTAGCAAATTCAATTTCCCGAAGAGAGTTGGTTTCCTCAGCAGAATATTTCTCCATCAACAAGGATTTATTTCCCCAATAACCTACAAATTCCCCAGCTCGAGTCTATTCCTTAGACTTCTACAAATCACTGACAAATTCTTCTCCCTAGTAAAGTTTCCATTATCCCCAGAAAGTTGCTGCAAAACCTGGAATCCGACCAGATACCGGTTAAATTTATTCTCCCCATACAAGTCGGAAGATTATCCATCTCTTTTATCCCCAATCAGGGTATATAAGAATAAATTCCCCAGTAGAGCAACGAACGACCAAGGTTCCTAAACTCTAATCTCCAAACAGAAATCAACATCCCCTGCAGAGTTTTCTCAAACAAGTAAGCAGGAATCCCCAGCGGAAGCATTCTAGACAAGATTTAAGATACACATACTCTTCATCCCCCATCAATAGTCAGGGATTTATTTTCCCAGACGAGGATACTGCACAGGGTTTACAATTACACACTTCAACAACATTTCACATTCATACGTCATAACATATGCACACGAAACGCATATAACACAGTCTCATTTATTTTGAGAACATAATTATGCAATACATTTCATACATCATGACATCATATACAACTAAGTCTTTACCTTTTCAGAAAGATCAGTCAATAGACGAATATCATCAACAATTTTCAAACACGTCCAAGATTAATTTCCAAAACAAGACAGGGCAACTATCTATGAGACCAGGTCAGAGGTTAATTCCCGAAATAGGACGAGTTTACCAACAAACTGATGAAGATCAATTTCGAAAACAAGAAGGGGAAACTATCTCTACGACCAACAAAAAGCAAGTTCCAGATTAATTCCTGAAACAAGACAAGGCAACTATCTGGATAACCAGCCATAAATTAATTCCTGAAACAAGACATGGTAACTATCCGTGAAGAATAAAACTGATGAAGATCAATTCCCGAAACAGGATAGGGCAACTATCTTTCTCACCAATGGTATGAACTCCCGAAACAGGCTGGGTTTACTAACAAACCGATTGTAGATCAATTCCTGAAACAGGACAGGGCGAGTATCTACATGATGAACTTTTCTTTCAAGCTTTTTCTAGATCATACTAAATTGACCAAAGATTTATTCTGATACTTCTCCCAGTTGAAGACGAGCATAATCATCTTCTGGATCAATTTAAATCAACCAAGAATTTATTCTTATACTTCTTCTAGTTGATACTTTTTTGGCTCAGATTAAATTGACCAAAGATTTATTCTGATACTTTTCCCAGTTAAAGACAGATACAAACATCTTCTGGATCAGTTTAAATCGACCAAAGGTTTATTCTGATACTTCTTCCAATAGATACTTGTTCTGGCTCATATTAAATCAAGCATAGATTTGTTCTGATACTTCTTCCAGTTGAAGTCAAACTTAGACTTAGTCTAATTTCTATCAATAGTTATCCTGGACGACATCTATAAGCTCATCTCCGACGACTCTCCATCACCTTTGGGTGGCATCTATAAGCCCATCCCCGATAATATTCCGTCACTCTCCAAATGGTATCTTTAAGCCTATTCTCGGTATGATCAAACAACAATGTTACTTCTTGCACAAGCGAGTGCAAATTTATGGGCACTTAAGTGTTCAATCATCTTTTACATTCAAGTAACGAATGGTGGACATGCCAATCTAACTCTTCAGGTTTAAAGAAGATTGAACAGGGGAAGCTGTTGTACCCCAAAATTTTCCCTACCTTTTCACTTTTATATGGCTTAGGCTTTACATTTCATTTGCATCATTCTCATTAGGTCATTCACACATCATTCCTACATTTCAATAAGGCAGTGGTTCGAAGCATCAGTGGTTGTGCTAACTAGGGTTCAATTTTGGTTTGAGGCTTCTACATTCTATAGTTGGTTTCCTTGGCTCCTCCTTTGGCAATGGATAGTGGAATCGGTTTTTTTTAAGTATGGTTATCATGAGTTTATTATTCATCCATGTACAAGGTCGTTTCTCATTCAAATTCATCAAGATCTTGGATTAGGGTTTATTTCCCTATGTGTGACTAAAAATTAGGGTTTGCTCCTCAATTACCATCTCCTAGGTTGCTCAGTCGTTCCAGTCAGGGTTTTCATTTAGGGTTTGAGTTTTCTACATCAATAGAGCATGGTTCATCTGGTTCTTCTTTGAGCATTGAAATATACCATTAAGGTTTTGAGGAATGGTTATCAAGGACTTCCTCTACATCAAGTTGAAAAGTTTTCTTCTTCAAGGATTAAGAATTAGGTCTTTATCTGTTGTGCTTCAAATTTATGATCAATGAATTAGGGGTTGCTTTGTGGTTTATGATTCAAGCTTGTTGTTCCTATGTTGGACCTTCCAATTGGTCAAGATAGAGTGTGCATTTAGATCTCGTTTGAGGAGTTATTTTTCATCAATCATAAGGGTTGGTTCAATCAATGGTGGTTTCAAATGCAAGTTAAGATATGGAATTCGAGTTTTAAATAAGAATTTCTTCAGGATGTAAGCATGATCTACAATTTGATTTGGTTTCATTTTCTTGTGGGATCATGAATTGTACAAGTTTTATTCAAGGCTTTCAAATTGAAGAGATGGAGAAAATTTCTTTGTTGTCACGAGTTTGGAAATTACAAGTCAATATTTGATTTCAAGTCCTATTCCAAATTCAAAATTTCAAGGCATCCATCAATTATTTCAAGCCTTTTCAAGGATTCAAGATACAATTTTTATTCATAAATTCAAGTTCCTAATGGCACAAGTTCATCAAAAGGAATTCATCGAAAATTTCAAGCATCTTTCAAGACAATGCTCAATGATAAATTTTGCAAAGTTCATTTCAAGTTCATTATTCCAAGGAGAACTTTCTTGATTTTCAAAGTTGGCTTCATGATCAAATAAATTCAATGTCATACAAGACAATCCAAGCTTCTTTTGGCCTAAGGTTTCAAGGTACATTCATACATGAATTTAGAAAAAGCTTCAAGTGATTTCATCATTCAAGTTTCAAGAATTACAAGAAAGTTTTAAGTTCCTAAAGTTTCAAGCTACAAATCAAAACAACCATGCTGCTCCTACCCGCATACCAATCCAAAAATCCAGCCATGCCATGCTACAATTTGTTTGTCCACAACCTGAACAAAACAATGACCTTGTGGTCCATAAAACCAGTCCAAATGTGCACCATAAAACCTGCTGCAATATGAAAAAAAACATTCCAAAGGCTTGCTAGGTAAAGCCATTGCTGCTGCCCTGCAAAACCAGCCTTGCTGCCCGTTCACAATGAGTCCAAAAATCTGCATCGACCTGCTGCAATATCGGACCAAATATTGCACAATTTTGGCAAAACAGAAACTGCATTAGAAAAACATTGATACAACATGTCAAAACAGTTCAAATGTCATCAATTTCCCCCCCTAAAATCTCATCTTACTCACTTATAAATACAACAAAGAAGGAAGCAAAAACGGGGAAAAATATATAGCTCACCATTCCAATCAATCTGTAACAGAATTCGTAAATCAAAGGGCTCAGATTGGTTTACCTGTAACAAACTCTAGAAGCTTTGCATCGATCCATATATTTGAACCTCTTTCTATCTCTTTCTTCATAAACCTCTGCTCATACCTTCAACAATAATAAGCTGAGAAATACACAGAAGATCATTCACAAACCTATCCAAATATTCTACAGAAACCATACTCAAAACCACATACACAAAATCGATTCATATCATCATCACTCAATGAACTGATGCCTACCTAGACTTCACCTCCAATTTTCATTCAACCTTCAAACCATTCAACTCATACTGACTCAAACACTTCCGCATCAAACTGCACCAACCTTCATACAGTCAACAACATGCACACTATGAAACACAAACAAACCATATAGATGCAACAGAGCGGGACATGAAGAAGAAGAGTAGAAGCTGATAACTAGAAGGGGAAAGAAAAGAAAATCCCGAACTTACTTGAGAATCGTTTGTGTTGCTGGAATTGGACTCCGTCACACTAGCTGCGGCCATGTAAGTCCCTTACGAGTCTTTTCTTCAATTTTTAAGGTACTGTTTGTTCCTCACAGTTCATGGATCATTACCCCCATGCCATTTTTTGCATTTGAAGTTGTATGTTTGAATTCCTAACTCTTAGGTTTTTGTAAGATTTTGAGTTTTGGTTGAATGAATCACGATAGGTTTAAGAGTGAGCTTAGAAGGATGAGAATCGTGAGCAGAGGACCGAGATTTTGAGAGAGATTGGTTGAGAGAGTTTGAACATGATTTTCTGTTTGAGAGAAGAGAGGAATTCATGTGTTTCTTTACTCCCTCCATGGCCGATTGTTCTTTTTTTTAGGGTTTTGATAACCCGTTTGGGTTCAAGAACAGGGTTGGGTCTGGACCCGACCCGGTCCAGCCCATCCATTTTTTTTTATTTACTTATTTTTTTTAGTTCAATTGGCACAACAATGGGCCTCCGCCCCACTATCCTCAAGCCCACCGCCCCATCTTCTAGCACACCTCCATTTTACCTTTTTTAAACCCAATCCTTTTGTGTTTAGCATTTTATTTTTGTTAATTTGTATTGTTAATTAATTTTATTAATTGATTTTATTTACAAATTACATTTGTTTTAAATAAATAATTAGATTGAGAAATTATATTTAATATTATTAATTAATTTTATTAAATAAAATTATTTAATTTAATTAGTTATTTAAATTAATTGATTAGGTTGTATTGATTGTTTATTTAGACTTTTAATCGAACTTTCGATCCGACTCATCCCCATTCACAAATTTGTACCCCCACTCCCGAAGCCTTTATAATAGCGTAGAATTTTATTTTCCACATTTTACCACATTTACTTATTATTGTTTAGTAATTAAGCGTGTATGGAAAGATTTAAAATCAATCGCTAGATAACCCTAATCAAGTCAAATTAATTGAAATCAAACACTATGCACACACGTACATCTAGGGTAACCTTGCTTGTTGCCTTCGATAAAAACACACGTGTCCCTCGAATATGGGATGCTTTAGCAAAGACCCTTGATTAAAAAAAGATCGTAGTCCCTCGGTGACCCTTCGATGTTGCCTTCGGTAAAATGATCTTAGTCCCTACGAAAATTGCTAAAGCATCCCACAAGTTGCCTTCTATGACTGTACGATGACCCGCGCTTGTCCCTCACATCCAATGATATGGCTCCTTACCAACCAATGGTAAAATAGCACTATCTAAAGGAGGAGGAAAAGAACAAAGACTTTTTGAGTAGGTAGATTTCTTGTAATTGCTTGCTCATAAACAAACAATCTTCACACCTCACACTTTCAAAAACAAACATCCTTTCAAACACTCTCTTTTCAAACATATATTTTCAAAGCAAACACTTTATATGTGTCCTCAACGATATGAGAATCATTACAATGTTTGTCGTACTAAGGCGTTTTCAAAATATTTCCAAACAAACATTTTATATACATTATCAACGATACGATAATCATTACAAAACCACCAATTTCAAAACATCTTTCAACTTCAACAAAACACAATGTATTTCAAAGTGAGCTAGCAACTAAGAGCCCATAAATAACTACAGATGAAAAGGGTGCTAACACCTTCCCTTTTCATAACCTACCCCCCGAACTTAAGAAATTCTTAAAAAGGTATTTCCTGTTATTTTCACCCTTTCCTTTATTGGATAAAAGAAAAGTCGGTGGTGACTCTTGTTATCCGCAACATTTGCTATAAAAATCAAAACATACAAGTCAATTATCCCACCGTATTACAGGGACGAACTCAAAGTCCCCGTTTGAAATGGGTCGGAGGAGTTCATACTTGCCGTTCGGGACTTTGTCCTTGTCAAAGAGGGTGTCGAGAGAAATTGAGTCGATCTTTGGTGGAGCCTTTTTCTCTTCCGCCTAAGCAGGCTGTGATTCTGATCGAGCTGTGGTAGCTCTCTCGACAGTTCGTTCCCTAGTGTCAACCATACTCTGCCCCTTAGAAGCCGCGTGAAAACATCTTCTAGCACCTGAGGTGTCCCCGTGGATGGTGGCGACATGTCCCCTCCTCGTGTAGAATTTCATCTCAAATGGACCGTCGAGGGCACGACGGCCAGTTTGGCCAGCGTTGGTCTCCCTAGGATGCAGTTGTAGAGAAACAGGATGTTGATGACCAGGAATCGTACCTTGATCTTCTGGGAGGCGGTCTCTTCCCCTAAAGTGATGAAGAGCTCAACATATCCCCATGGTTTGCAAGTCGAGCCATTGAAGCCTTGCAGGTTAGACCCCATGTATGGTGAAAGGTGGGTGTCGTCGGGTTGTAAGGTTCAGAATAAATGGTTGTACATAACATCGATGGAAATTCCCTCTTGACCAGGATGTGGTGTACGTCGAAATTAGCCATTCTTGCTCTTACCAGCAGAGGGATGCTTGAGTTAGGGGCCCCTCCAGGTAGCTCCTCGAGGTAGAAGGTGATTGGCTCTGACTTGCCCTTGACCCTTTCGAGTGTCACTGATTGATTTGGGGCAGTGTCGACCAATTCTTCGAGCTTTCTTTTTGCGGAGTTGATTGAAAGGTCGTTTAATCCCCTGCTGGATATGACCATGGTGGAGGGGAATTTCTCCCACCTACTGTGCGTGGATAGTTATTGTTTTTCTTCTTCGTATCTGTTGGGGACGTAGAAGTCCTCCAGTCTTATAATGGAGAAGGCTATCTGGATGGGGGCTGGCTCATCTGACGACCAGGTTTCTTCCTCTGCTTCCCTTTCCTCACGAGTCTCCCGATGAGAGGAGTTATTGCATCGGTAATTCCCTAGTCTGCCACCCTTGATGAGGGTTTTGATGATGTCCTTGAGGTGGACGTAGTCTTCAGTCAGATGCCCGTGGCTTCGGTGGTACTGACAATATTTGCTCCTCTCAGCTTCGGGCTTCGCAGGAGCAGGTCGAGGATATTTAATTCTGTCATCCTTGAAGTTGGTGTTGGAGCACTCTGCCAGGACGCGCTTGTGGGAAGCGGTTAGCAGAGTGTATTTGGTGAATCTCCCTTCGGGCCCTCTGTGCTCGCGGGGATCACGGGGCTTGTCGTCCCTTCTCTTTTCAGTCGGTCGTCAAGGAGGGCCTGCGTCCTAGTGTCACTGATTGTTGGTCTATCAGCGAGTCCTCGAGTCATGGGCTTTATTGGCCACTTGCCTCTCTTTATAGTCCATATATGCCCTAACTTTTTTGAGGAGAACATTGAATGTCCGGGGTGGTTCGATGCTGATGGCCTTCTTGAATTTTGTGCCCGGGAGGAGTCCTCTCTCGAGTAGGTACCGTTTCATGTGATCAATACAGGGGACCTAAATGGCCTCGCGGTTGAACCGATTTATGAACTCCCTGAGGGTCTCATCGCTTCTTTGGACGATAGCCTCGAGAGCGGCCTCAGTCTTCGGATGTCGATGGGAGGCTGTGAAGGAGCTAATGAACTAGTTTTTTAAGTTTCTCCAGGAGGTGATCGACCCTGGGGCGAGGTTCTTATACCAGTCCATCATAGTCTTTCTCAATGTCATGGAGAACAACCGATATTTGATCGGTCCCCCGATGTTGTGGTAGTTCAGTATTGCCTCAAACCCGTCGATGTGGTCGACAGGGTCCGTAATGCCGTCATATTGCTTCAGTTGGGGAGGTTTCTCCATCCCTGGGGGGATGGGTGCCTCCATGATTGCCTGGGATAGCAGACCGCGGGGGTCATCTTCATCCCTTATGTCTGACGAGCAGGAAGGTGACCGATTATAGTGGCAGTTATTATGGCGACCCTGGTTGCGGGGTGGATCCCGTGGTCGGGTTCGTGGTTCTTCGTTACCCCTATTTCTGTGTCCAGGGGGTCGTCATTCTTGACATGGGGGGAAGGGTCGCATCTCCCTGTGTCATCAGGCTGATTCCTCTCCAATGCGGGGCGTCGCCCAGTTTGCTGGGGAGAGGGGCTTCGCGACGCATCTCGTCAGCGTCTCCGCAGGGGAGATCGAGGATGTTCTTCTATTTGGCGGGAGGAGGAGATTCAGGTCTCCTATGTCTTCTGGGGGCTCGACGAGACTCCTCGAGCACCCTTAATCTCTCACCTTGTGAGAAGATCAAGTAATTTGTCTGATTAATGGTCGCGAATAGAGCCCTGGTCATGGCGTCCGCGCCAGCAGGGATGGGGACCTCCTGGAACATGTTGGGTTGATAGTTCTGGGGAGGACAAAGATCATCCTTGTGTAATCGGGGTAGGGATGACGATGAGTCGGTCAGTCCGTCCTTGTATTCTAAGGGTCCGGACATGTCGACGGCTTTGCTGGTGTTGTTGCTAGTGTTGTTATTATTACCAGCATTATTTCCAGTGTTACTGGCATTGTCGGTCCCGGCGTTGTCATCACTGATGTTGGTGAGATTGGTATTTAGGTTGTTTTCTGCTGCTGGATCAGCCATGACAATCAAGAGAATTCAGAGTTGCTTTTGTCTTAGGTGAATGAAAGACGAGGAAGCTTGTTTCCCATAGACGGCGCCACTGATCGTACCTGACCAGAATGGATCATCATAGCCTTACGTTGAGAAGAGGTTGGAAGTGAGATGGGGGGGGGGGGGTACATGCAAGATACTCCGATGCCAAAGTGAGATTTGGAATAATGTAAGCAAGTGAAAGGTGAAAATGTTCAAGAACTAAGGCGCTATTTATAAAACTGACGTGGAATATGAAGCGTCGCGTCGAGTAAACCTTCAACCGCCCTTCTCCTCGACATCTACGCGCTCAGGTAATAATGATCCCTTCTCCTTAGACCATCATTACATCCCCAAAGGTCATGCCACGTGGCTGCACCCTGCTAAGTTTTATCTCCCCGCGAGTCGAGGAACAACTGAAATGTTCCCCATCGAGCCTATTCTGATTTCTGCTCGAATAATCACGCGTACCGTCAACAATTTCCACCAAATCAATAGAGATCCCTGATTGAGTTATGTTGCTCGTGAAGAAAGGTTAAACTTAAGTCATAGCTCCTTCACCAGGAGCAACGACTTGGGGGGCTCCTGTTCTGGACTAGGCCTGCTCTTGGCGCAACTCTATATAAGGCCCAACCCAACTATATTGTTTAAGGCCTGCTGACCGAATCTACCCTCGAAGGTGTCGGGCAGTAACCTTCACCCTTCGAGGGGATGCTACCTTGCCGCATAAGGATAAACCCAAAAAGATACAAGGAGGATCATCGCCGGTCAAGGGGACCTCGAGAAGACCCTCCAGACTTCTCCTCGACCATGACCAATCCTCTCAGACGACCTCATAGCTGGCGGGGAGTCATCGCGGCAGACAGTAGTACTCCATGGACATTCTCCTCGTAGGGATGACTCTTAACACCTCCGAACATCACGGAGTCCACTTGGTCCCGAAAAGACTGCATCCATATCCTCCTGATTGTACGAAGGAATCCATCCAGGAAGGGGACCACGTGCTGGTCCTCACTACTCACATAGAACCTGGCAGTCTCCTCTTTGGGCCTGCTCGCCCAGCCTAATGAGGAGACCTTGGCCCAGTGTTGGGGGCTATAAATATCCTCTCTCTTGAGAGGGTCAGGTATTGTACATTCTCACCTTTCACTTGCTTGTATTATTTAGAATCTCACTTTGTCATCGGAGTATCTTGCAGGTACCCCCCATCTCACTTCTAACCTCTGCTCAACGTAAGGCTGTGACGATCCATTCTGGTCAGGTACGATCAGAAGTGTTCAACTGAACAATTCTATTTGATGAGAAGAATAACTCACACATAGGAGATATGTACATGAAGATGTAAGCTCCTTTAAGAGGAAATTACAGAAAATAAAGCGGGAAAATGGAAACACAAATTAACTTAATTTCCATTGAACTACAACATTTTCTATTTTCCCTTATGACCTCTAATCTTCGTCACTTTACTTCTCGAGATGGTGATTGGTCTAAATCCCAAGCACCTTTCTTCATCCAAAAACATTATTATAAAAAGTGTGAGACGAACCAAGATTCATTTACTTTATTGTGTTTTTTTCTTCAGAAATACGAATGCTCAAACAATGAGCCCTACAACAATGTTTGAATATTCAGAAAGGGAATGGATCTAAATCCAAAGGACCTTCTACTTCATTACTATTTTATTTGTGAAATGGTTTGGAAAAAGAGACTTGGTGTTGGATCAAGTTAAAGGTTGAGAAAAACACAAGAAAGGGGGGTTTGAATTGGGTTTTTAAAAACTTTTTCTTTGCAAATGCTTCTCACAAATGAATAATCATAAACAAACTAGAAGAGAAAAGTAACACAATTAGTTTATACAAGTTCACCTTAGAAAAGGCTACTGTTATCCACCTGCCAAGGTGATTTTGCCTTAAAAAAGGACTTAATCCAATAATCTAGAAAGATTATAACAACGTCTAAGAGTTTAGAAAAACACCTTATCCCTCTCAATTAATTATGACTACAACTTAGTCACTTGAGGAAATCAAATCTTGACAGATTTACAATCAAACAGTGTTTACAATAGTGCTTCTAAAAAGAAGATTTAACACTACAGTAAGAACAAATGTTTACACACAAATATGAGCAATAATTCTTGTGTATACAACAATTATAATAACACAATAATGATCAAAAACTCTTATGTTATAGAGAGTACATGTTAACACAAATTTGAGCAACAACTCTTTGTGTTTTTGAATATCTCTCGAATATTTTCTCTCTTGCTTTCTTTGCACAGTAACTTTTGAATTTGATGATTCAACTTTTTTTTCCGTTAATTGTTATCATCAAATGAAGTAGTCGTCCCTTTACATAGGCTGAGAAAGAAGACCGTTGGATGGATAAAACGTCGCTTTCTTTTACCAGCTGTTATAATGGTAGCATCGAAATGTGTGAGATAAATCCTTTTCATCCATACAGTGTAGTCTTTGCCATAGTGGAATAGGTCTTGTACTAGTTGTACTGTATTCTTCTTGTGCAAGTTTCTGATCTTCTCTTATGATGAAATACTTCTGATCTGAATTAGGATGAGAGCGCATAAGAGATCATGTCTTTGTTCTTAATCTTCTGATGGAATGTTTTCTGATTTGATTTGATAAATATTCCAAAAGACGATTCATTGTAATGTTCCCAAATGTACCAGAGTCTTTAAAATCAAAACCTTGTCTTTAGACTTATAGCAATAACTTATTTGACAAACAATTTCTTGATATATGAGCTGGAAGCAAAAGCTTATCCTGAGAAGCATTTTATCTTGATTTATGATCTTTGAAGCAAAAGCTTGATATCTGTTCTTCACACGTGGAGATCCTTTTTCTGGATACACTTGTGACTTATGAAGCAACAAATTATTTGGAGAAGTACGCGCGGATCCTTTTCTGGAGAATATTCAATATTCATTAGAACTACTGATGTTTCTTCCAAAACTGGTGGAATAGTCTTTCTGAGACGTGCCAAGTATAATTATGATGATTCTTCAAACAACGATCCTGAATCAATTAGAATATTTTATCTGCACACTCAAGAAACTATTAAATAACAAAATTGTTTTCATATAAAATATATGTATTGTTATCATCAAAACTTAGAGATTATATGCAAAACCAAATCTTGTTCTAACAATCTCCATTTTTTGATGATGACAAAACCATGTAATTTGATGAAACAATTTTACAAGGTTATATCAATCAGAGTATCAAAGTAAGTTTAGAAAAACTCCCCCTGAGATAAATGTTCTCCCCCTGAGATAAACAATCTCCCCCTGAGTTAAAGACTTAACAATATTTATAAGTGTAAGGGATATCCGAGCATTGTTATCTTTATCAGAGCCTAGCTTTATCAGAAAATCTTTTTATCAGAGATTGATCTCTCAGAATCTTATAATTCTTAGAAGTTCTATATCTGAGCCTGATTTATCGAATCCAATGAAACATTAGAAGTTCTTTGTCATAACCTTCTAAATAGTCTGAATTTGATTCATTTGCTTATTAACAAGTACCTAAAACAACATTCTTAAAAAAAAATCCTACATGTATGTTGTTAGAATGTGAGCAAAGGGATTTAGAGAATTAGATATATCAAAATCTTCACTATCTTTCTCCCCCTTGTTGTCATAATAAAAAAAGTTTTAAGAAATAGAAAATTAGTTAAAGACAACAGTTGCAAGAAAAATAAAATGACACGCTTTCTCTATATTCAGAAATAGAAAAACCTTCATTGATGATAAAGGAAAGGTAAAAACAGGACTAAAAAACAACAACAAACAAGAAACATAGAACGCCTATTAATTAAATCACTGATCTCCAAAGATCTCACATCAATCTTCCATCAGAGTCGTGTCAGGATCAACTTTAATCCTACGAACAATGCTCACAATATACGCTTTGAAGAGTAATTCTAATAAGACACTCCCATAGGGTATGAAAGACTTGTTAATATCTCTGGAAATAGTCACAGACTCTTTCAGGTAGTTGAAGATGTCCTGAGGCAGATTGATCGGAGCACGATTAAGCAAACAGAGAATCAACAATTTGTCGTCATGATACATAAATTTTTTGCTCACACCTCGAGGATGAAGATTGGTCAAAACAAAATGAAACCAATCCTTGGTGCGAGGCAGAAGTTTGTTTGGATCTGTTGGTTTGAAACCAGAAGAAAGATAAAAAATGGTGAGCATTTTTGCATCAGGGATGCATCTGAAAGAGGTTTGGTCAGTAGTGATACATGTAATACGGTGGGAGAACTGACTTTTGTGTTTTGCGTTTTATCGTAAATGTTGTGGATAGCAAGAGTCGCCACCAACTGTTCTTTTATCCAATAAAGGAAAGGTAAAAACATGACTAAAAAACAACAACAAACAAGAAACACATAATGCCTATTAATTAAATCACTGACCTCCAAAATCTCACATCAATCTTCCATCAGAGTCGTGTCAGGATCAACTTTAATCCTACGAAAAATGCTCATAATATACGCTTTGAAGAGTAATTCTAATAAGACTCTCCTATAGGGTATGAAAGACTTGTTAATATCTCTGGAAATAGTCACAAACTCTTTCAGGTAGTTGAAGATGGCCTGAGGCAGATTGATTGGAACACGATTAAGAAAACAGAGAATCAATAATTTGTCATCATGATACATAAATTTTTTTCTCACACCTCGAGGATGAATATTGGTCAAAACAAAATGAAACCAACCCTTGGTGCGAGGCAGAAGTTTGTTTGGATTTGTTGGTTTAAAACCAGAAGAAAGATAAAAAATGGTGAGCATTTTTGCATCAGGGATGCATCTGAAAGAGGGTTGGTCAGTAGTTATACATGTAATACGGTGGGAGAACTGACTTTTGGGTTTTTTGTTTTATCGTAAATGTTGTGGATAGCAAGAGTCGCCACCGACTATTCTTTTATCCAATAAAGGAAAGGGTGAAAAGAACAGGAAAGACCTCTTGAGAAATTTCTGAGTAAGGCGGGTAGGTTATGAAAAGGGAAGGTGTTAGCACCCTTTTCATCCGTAGTTATCTACGGGATCTTAATTGCTAGCTCACTTTTGAAATGATTTATTTTTGTGTATGTTTGAAAATATTTTGAAAATGCCTAAGTGCGACAATTTTGTAATGATTCTCATATCGTTGAGAATGTATACAAAATGTTTGTTTTGAAAATATTTGGAAAGAAAGTGTGGTTTTGTGAAAGTGTCTTGAAGATGCCAATGTAAGGCAATTTTCTTTATAATGACCCTTGTATCAGTCTTCAAGAGTGTTTATAAAGTGTTTTTAAAGTGTGAGATATGAAAAAACAATTGTGAGCAAGCGATTACGAGCGATCTACCTACTCAAAAAGTCTTCGTTCTTTTCCTCCTCCTTTAGATAGTGTTATCCTACCATTAGTTAATAGGAAACCCTATCATTGGATATTGAGGGACATGCGTGGGTCATTGTACAGTCATAGAAGGCAACTTGTATGATGCTTTAGCAATTGTCGTAAGGGACTAAGATCGTTTACCGAAGGTAATGTCGAAGGGTCATCGAGGGACTACGATCTTTTAATCGAGGGTCTTTTCTAAAGCCTCTCATGCTCGAGGGACATGATTGTTTTTTCCCGAAGGAAACAAGTGGGATTCACCCTAGAGGTGCATGTGTGAAAAGTGTGTTGATTTCATTTAATTTGTCTTGAATTTATAATTGTCTGTTTGATTTTAATCTTGCCATACAAACCCTAATTACTAACAGTAATAAGGAAAGAGATAAATTGCGGAATTTAAATATCCTAACATATTACAACGCTTTGGGAATGGGGGGGGGGGGGGGGGGTATAAATTTACAAATGGGGATGGAAATCAATAAAACCCTATTTATCTATTACAAACCAATTACATCAATAATAATGTGAAATAATAAAATATGCAAGAATATGTAAAGTAAAGAGAAAAGAGAGGAAATTGTTTAATCTAATTGGCTAATTTTGTATTTAAAAGAAATTAGTAAACCTAAATAAATTAAATAAAAATTAATTTCATTTAGAAAAATAATTCAAATATAGAAACCTAGGTCTAAATTAATTTTTTTTTAAAAAGAGAAATTAATTATTGTAAAATATTTTGGAGGTTTTATTTGTTTGAAAAAATAAATGAAATAAAATAAAATCAAAATGATTGAAATATTTTTTATCTAATTA
This sequence comes from Vicia faba, assembly GCA_948472305.1. Classification (NCBI taxonomy): domain Eukaryota; kingdom Viridiplantae; phylum Streptophyta; class Magnoliopsida; order Fabales; family Fabaceae; genus Vicia; species Vicia faba. The sequence goes on along the minus strand of OX451738.1, from coordinate 1,060,259,818 downwards.
TTTAATAAAATATATTTTTGTATTTTTATTAAATAGAATAAAAAATTAAAAAAAATGTTGGGCCATGAGTCATAAGTAAAAGAGAGGGTGAGAAAATCATTTTTGATAGGCCCATCATATGTTTTTGTTTAAATCAGAAACAAAAAAAATAAAAAAAATGAAATAGACCTACGTTATAAAAGCAGCTAGGGGGTGATGAAAAGAAGAAAAAAAACGATGGGCCCAAGGCCAGAAAGCCTATATTAAGGCGTGAGGATCACAAAATAATGTGAAAAATAACAAAAGGGGACGCTGGGGCTCGAACCCAGGTCATAAGGGTGATAGGCGCACGCTTTAACCACTGGAGTGGTGATACATCTATTGGTTTATGCATAAACTAATCCATGTATTATAAACTCAAACCTGAATGAAACATCTTCTTCTTCCTTGCACTAGAAGCCATGGACACATTTTTTAATTTTGTAAAATGCTCATCTCTCAACCAAATCAGAAAATGTAAACATCAAACTTGTTGGAAATTTTATCACAATTCCAACCATGTAAATTTCAAAAGCTATAAATCAAAGATGAGTGAGAATTTTACCTGGTACCAAACTGAACCCTAAAATCTCGGAATTTTCAGTTTCAAAATTGTCATCACAGAGGCAATATAAATGAAAACTAAGGACATGGTTAGCTTCAGGGCAATGATATCTACATTTTATCTTTTGAAATCGAAGGCAAATGATGTTTGAATAAAGATTTCAAAGTTCAAAAAAATTACCTTTGAAGTGAGAATCGATTTTAGAGTTAGAGCACTCTTGGAGGTGTTGTGATGATTTGGATAGCTTCACTGGACTCCTAGAAAGCTATTGCAAATCTTACTTTGGATTGAGAGTGGCTGGATTCTCCTAGAAAAGTCAATGTGCAAAACTCCATTTTTGAAAATGGAGGATGATGAAGATGATGTTACAGTGGTGAAATAGGTGTTTGGATAGCCTCTATATGAGTTATAGAAGCTTTGTGAATGATTTGGAGTGAAAACGCACAAGTGGATTAAGTGTTTGAAGTTAAAAGTGAAGTTACAACAAATGGAGGCTTAGATGCAAGTTCTGATTTCAGGAAGTATGAGGGTGCTTTAGGTCTTATATCCTTGTGCTATGGCTTGTACATGATCTCTCTATTTATAGGCAAGAGGTTTCAGAGGATGAGAGAGCTTGGTTTTTAAATTACAAAGTTATGGCTAGGTTACTTATTTTTTAAGCAACATTGAAGAACATTGTTCTAATGATTGTACCATGTCTTATATAGTGGCTGAACACTTTAAACATGTTTCTTCTAATCTTGTAGGTTAAGTGTGTGCATAAGAAACAAGTTAGAGGCTCAAGAAGTTGACTTTGTGATTAAAGTGACCTTTACAAGAATGTCAATGTTAACTTTGTGCCAAAAATGGATGGATCACTTGGACAATGGCTCGGATGCTTGGACAATAGCTCAACAGCTTGTGTAATCTTCTGATTATGGATATATTCACAAGTTTAGAGGCATGCAAAGCAAGATTATGCAGCATGCTTGAAGATTGGATCATGTGTTCTTCATGAAAATGACCTATAATTCAAGAATGGATACCCAACTTCATCTCTTCGATTCTCTTAGCTCAAGTATGATAAATTCATGCTCTTGGATGTTTTGTAAAGCTTGAAAAATTGTCTACAACTTTAATGTTGACCACTTTGGCTAAATCAACAAGGAAGTTGGTGAAAATTGGCCAAGAAGTTATGATGAAAATCTGACCAAAACTAGTTAAAAATTTCTCTAAGTGTTGGATAAAAATGTCACAACTTCATGGGCCTATATCTCCTAATCCAAGAATATTTTGGGCATCAACCCTATTATACAAAGTTGTAGATTTCATCATGCTCTACAACTTTCATGTTGCAAGTTTTCCTTGAAACATCTTGCATCTTGGTGAAAATTGATCATGAAGTAGTGACTTTATTAAGAAAAAGCCTTAACACTTAGAAAATTTTCTAAGTGTTAGAAAAATTTCCATCTTTGACTTTTGTTTACTTTGTTGATTCTTTATGATCAAGCTTGATAATTTTTAATGGTTTGATGATTCTTGATTTTGAAGTTCAAAGTTGACCAAAAAGTCAAAGTTTGACTTTTGTGTGACAGTTGACTTTTCATAAGTTGATATCAATTTTTCAACTATCAATCACTTGCATCCTTGGAAATGTTTGAGCTATGTAATTATGTCAAGATGGTGTATTTGATCCCTTGAGATCATGCTTTGAGCCATTAAGTCATGTACTAGGTCCAAAGTCAATGATCAATCATTTTCAGTCAAAACCCTAATTTGGTAAGTTTTACTCCTTTGATGATTTGAATGCTTTCCTTGAGGAATTATGATCGACCCTTGAACAAATGATGAATATCACTTAAAAATGTTGATATTGACAAAAATTTTTGAAGTTTGACTGTATATTGACCACAATTGACTTTTGTCCAATACAATTAATTTTTAGTCATCTGAGCAATTGACTAAGCAAATTTGTGATGCAAGGCTTGAAATTTGACATGGAAATTATTGAAGACCTATGAGAAACCATGAAGTCCACTTGAGGCATTATAAGTTCAATTTTCTTTGAGAAAAGTGAAACCCTAATTTGCAGGCCATCTGCTTAGAAGGAGTTTTGATCAGTCAACACTTGAGCCAACTTGAGCCATTTGAAAATCTTAGAAGCATGAGGAGATATCTTGAATAAAAATGGGAGGGAAAATTTTGGGGTACAACAATACCAATTTGAGTACATCCAATGACCTCAGCAATGGAAGAGGAAGTGACGAGAACAGGAAAACCAAAGATACTATATTTGATTGCATTACCATCACTAGTGACAAAGGCATATTTCCAAATAGCTTTCACCAGATTTGGATAGAAAGGTCCCTTTAACATGGAAATATAATCATTCAACTCCTGAAAGTGTATGCCAAGATGAAATTTTTGGCGAAATCCAAGAGGGTTTGGACGATTTTAATTAATGACCTCCAAGAGACCATTATCACCACAAAAAGTTATTGAAGACATGATGAAAATAGACTTTGAAAAGGTTTTGAAAGAAGATATATAAAGGGATGAAGGGAGACAGCGAGGGAAAATGTAACTGATAAGAGAATTGATTATAATCAGAAGGAAATCAGACTTGGGAGACTCACAACAATAAATGCCCGAGGAAAAACTTGGGAAGAGAAAAAGACAATTGTTATTTCTAAGACAGGGTGTCAGGAAAATTAACAAAGAGACAAAATAGTCATGAGAATAGATAGGTCGTGCTAGCCACATTTCTTTTCAACTTTAAAGAAGTCTTAACATTTTCTTGAAAAAGAACATATGGGGTAAGACATAACGATTTTGGCTAATCTAATTTTTTTTTGCCACTGCTCGAGGTTGATGTTCACAGAGTCAAGACATGACTTGAGATGTATCTGATCAAGACATCTTCTAACTTGTAGAAGTATCAAGAGCAAATAATATAATATTCAGAATAATATTTTTCACATGAGAAGTAAAACACATAAGAGTAGTTTCATTCTGGACAAAGCTCCATGTTTAAATTCTTCATAATGAACATAAATCTATCTTCAGCTAAGGGTTTTGTGAATATATCATCCCATTTATGGTATGTATCTATAAATTTTAAAACCAAAGCCCCTTTCTGAACATAGTCTCTAATAAAATGATGTTTGATTTCTATGTGTTTTGCTATAGAGTGCAAAATAGGATTCTTACTTAAGCATATAGCTGCAGTGTTATCACAAAATATAGGAATGTTACCTTCGTATATCTAGAAATCTTCAAGTTGACTTTTCATCTAGAGCATCTGAGTACTGCAAAGTGATGCTGACAAATATTCAGCTTCAACAGTAGATAATGCAATAGTTAACTGCCTTTTGCTAGACCAAGATACGAGATTGTCACCCAGAAACTGACAATTTCCTGAAGTGATTTTACGTTCTATTCCATCCCCAGCATAATCTGCATCACAGAAAACTGAGAGCTTGTATTATGATGTTTTCTTATACATCAAGCCAAGGTTATATGTTCCCTTTAGATACCTTAGGATTATCTTAACAGTGGTTAAGTGAGTTTCCCTTAGGTTTTATTGAAAACGAGCACATAAACATATGCCAAACAAGATATCTTGACGAGAAACAGCCAAATATAGAAGAGAGCCTATCATACCACAATAGAGTTTCTGACAAACCTTTGTGCTTATCCTATCTTTCTCAAGAATGCATGTAGGATGCATAGGATTTTTTGCTGGTTTTCTATCTGACATATCAAATTTCATCAGAAGTTCTTTTGTATATTTACTTTGATGAATATATGTAGCTTCTGGAGTTTTATTTATTTATATTCCTAGGAAGTATCTCAGTTCTTGCATCAGACTCATCTCAAATTCTGCCTTCTTTAACTTAGAAAACTCTTGCGAAAACAAAAGGATTAGCAGAACCAAAAATTATATCATCCATATATATCTGGAAAATCATAAGACCGTTTCCAATGTTTTTATAAAAAAGGGTAGTGTTCACCCTGCCTCTTGAAAAACCATTTTCTAAGAGAAAAGCACTTAGTCTATCATACCAAGCTCTGGGAGCCTGTTTCAGACCATATAGTGATTTTTTGAGTTTAAAAACATGTTGTGGAAATTTTGTGCATTCAAAGCTAGAGGGTTTGAGCAAATATACCTCTTCAGAAATGTAACCATTTAGAAATGCGCTTTTGACATCCATTTGATATAAAGTTATATGATTATTAACATCAAAGAAAATTAGAAAGCGAATAGATTCTAACCTAGCGACTGGGACAAAGGTTTCATTGTAGTCAATACCTTTTTGTTAACTATAACCTTGTGCAACCAGTCATGCTTTCTTTCTAACAACTTCACCTTTCTCATTTAATTTGTTTCTAAAGACCCACTTGGTTTCGGTAACGTGAGTTCCTTTAGGCTTAGGTACAAGATCCCAAACATCATTTCTAGAGAATTGATTCAGCTCTTCTTGCATTTCCAGAATACATTCATTATCTTATAGTGCTTCTTGACATGAGGTTGGTTCTATCAGAGACACCAATCCTAGAAGTGTTTCCTCAGATTGCTTGAATGTGGATCTTATTCTGAAAGGTTCAGTTTTATCTCCCAAAATCAAATCTTCATATAAGACTTGTCTTTTCCTTTGCCTTTTCTGAACTGATGGACATTCAGTAGCTTCTGAAGTGTCATCCTTTTTATTTGAATCTTTTTCCTCAGAACCTTTGTCCTTATCTCCAAAACCTGCAAGATCAATTTCTAGATCTACAAAGTTCTCAAATAGCTTTGACCTTTCTGGATCAAGCTTATCGTCGAATCTAACATGAATTTATTCCTCCACAATACGTGTTTATGTATTTTATACTTTGTAGCCTTTAGAGCGTTTTGAGTATCCTAACATAATTCAATTTTGTGCTTTAGAATCAAACTTGTTAAGATTCTCTTTAGTGTTAAGAATAAAACATGAGCATTCAAAAGGATGAAAATATGAAATGTTGGGTTTTCTTCCTTTACATAGTTCATAAGGAGTCTTTTCAAGAATAGGTCTTATAGATAGTTATTCTGAATGTGACACGCTATATTCACAACTTTTTCCCAGAAGTGCTTAGCCATATTTGTTTCATTGATCATGGTTCTGGCCATTTCTTGCAAGGTCCTATTCTCCTTCTCTACAACTCCATTTTACTGTGGAGTTCTAGGGTAGGAGAAATCATGGGATATGCTGTAACACCATAATTCTACCCCAATCTATAAATATAAAAGTCAGAGTTACATAATTCACAACCAAACTAGGATGCTACAATTACAACTTAAAACCATTGCATTCATCATGGATACATAACACTTTAAAACTTCGGATGAACCGACAATAAGTTAATCTTTTAAACCAACAAATTGACCAACTACGTAGCAGAATCATAATAACATCTTTGTCCAAGATTACAACAAATTCAAAATAGCAAGTTATGATACAATGGCAGAAACAACTGTTAATACTGGTTTGCATTTTGTATTCGCAAATGTCGTGGTAAGCAAGAGTCGCCAACGACTTTTATTTCATCCAAATAAGGAAAAGGAAAAATAACAGAAGAAACCCTTTTCGAGAACGTTTATGAGTACGGGGGGTAAGTTATAGAAAGGGAAGGTGTTAGAACTCTTTTTATCCGTGGTTTTCCACGGGCTCTTAGGTACTTTGCTCATTTTTAAAATTTCTTGTGTGTGCTTGTTTTGAAAAAGTTTTACTTCGTGATAACCCTCGTCTCAGTCCTCAAGAGTATAACGAAGTTGTTTTGAAAATTGTTTTGAAAAGTGTTTGTGTGAGAAGTTTTATTTGAGCAAGTACCTAGGAGCTAATTTACCTACTCGAAAAAGTCTGTTCGTTTTCCTTTAGACAGTGTTATCCTATTATTAAGGAATAAGCAGCACCGTCATTGGAGTTTTAAGGGACGTTTGAAGGGACAAATACGATCATAGAAGCAATGTTAGAAAATTCTAGTAATCATCCTAAAGCCTTAAAGATCTTTTTCCGAGGAAACATCTGAATGGGTCTTTTTAGATCTTTTGGGACTAGAGGACGACCACTGACATTCCCTATACTTCATGACCGTTTACCAAAGGCAATCGGAGTGGGGTAGACCCTAGGAGTGAGCATGTGCAAGTGTGTTTTTTTTCCAGTTTATTTATCTTTACACAATTAGGGTTTTCTACTGTTTTAATTTCAATTTGTCTTTCCATACAATCCTATACATACATCTAAGCAGTTTATAGTTTGCAGAAATTAAAATGCGAGCAGTTAGAGTCCTAATTATTACATGGCTTTGGGCAGATACATAATTATTTTGACTGGAAATAAAATACGGAATTAAAATCCTATTTAAATCTATTACAAACTCAGAGCAGTTACAAATAATAATAAAAAAAGGGAAAATTAAAAGAGCGCGGTAAATAAAATGCGAGAAATAATTAGACGACCTAAAAATCTAATTTGAGAAAATATTTATGTCGTTTTTTGAGGAAAAAATTAGGCTGAGTACAAAGTTAACCCTGATTCTAATTATTTTGAATTATAATAAAAAGACATTAAATTACCTTAATTTAATTAAACTAATCAATTAATAAAATATTTTTTATAAAAAAAAAGATTTTTGATGTTTTTTTAATGATTTTTGATTAAATAAAAAATATGATTTTTTGGTGTTACTAAAAAAAGGATATAATTAACAAATAATAAGAAAAAGAATTGAAAATAAAAAATAAAAAAAGTAGGACTTGGGCCTGTATGATGAGCAAATTGGGGGGTGGCTTTCTGAATTTTGTCCAGGCCCATTATGACCAGGCCCACTCATGCGCTTTATTCTGGGTTGGCACGCTTGGAAGGTGCACCATGGTCTCTCCTTGGATTAAACATTGGATATGCGTTGGCAACAATCCAATGGCTGGATCAGTAGGGCGCATGATAGATGTTAGGCAAGGAAGTACGCTGGATCTGCAATGAACAAATGAGAAAATGAAAAAACTCCAGACCTGGGTATCGAACCCAGGTTTTCCCCTTTGCAAACGCTTCCCTTTACCACCTGGCCATATTGTCTTTTGTTTATATGAATAGACAAAATATATTATATTGGAATAATGGTCAGTGCTGATGAAAAACGCGCGTGAATTCAAATTAGCCACTGGGATGGTGACAAATCATCATCTTCTTCCCTGTCTGTCGTCTTAGGTATCAGATCTATACCTACGGACAAAGCTCCATAGCCATAAACTTGCAAACTTCAAAAATCCATACAACGCATGATAAATTAATTCTAAATACACCAATCAACTAGTCTTGATCTCACGAGTATCATGGCATCATTTTCTTGGCCTAATTTTACCTGTATAGAGAAGCCCCAAAACAACTTCTGAAACCCTAATCATGGTAATCATTAGTATATGCATCAAAACGTAAATTGAACCATTCAAACATGTTCGAAGCATCCATACAAACAAGAATGCATGATCAAAAAGCATTTATAACGCATGTATGATTGTAATTGTTTTTGAAAAGAAAATGCAAACTGTGATTGGATTGGTCGTGATTCTGAGAGTTTTGACACTTGAAAACAATACAATTAGTCTCAGTGTGTCTCCAGGAATGCGTTGCAACCTTTAGAACCTCTTGAATCTGCCTCAAAATCCAAATTCAATGATCACTTTTCCTTGAATTTCAAGCTTGTGTACAGGGTATCTTTTGAGCAGTTTCGCCTCTTTTTTTTCTAGGGTTCCAACAAACCTCAGTATATGTATTGAGTCTAATTAGGTTAACAATTTTGGATCCAATCTTGGGAGTTAATGGATAAAATCTTTAATCTTTAAGACATATTCTTTCATTCCAAACTTGGCCAAATCATGCCTTTTTTTCCTCAAATTACTTTGATTCGATTTTATCTGATTAGGCCATCTTAATTAGATTTGATCTTCATCAAAATCAGATCATCAAAACAATCTTTGATATTTTTTTGTTATTTATTTGATTTAATGTGATTTTTAGTAAATAAAAATCAAAATAAAATAAATAAATAGGGCAAATAAGACACGACTGCTGATTTGGGTCGTGGACCATGTCCTTAACAAGATACAATCCTGAAATGCTAGGCCCATTTGACAAAAAATGCACTTTTGAGCATATTTGACTTTTGGCCATTTTCCAAAAATGGTATATTTTGACAATTCATATTTCTTCCAATTTTAACCCTAGAGAGGTGTTCTTGGAATTTTTAGAAAGCTTATGATGTACCCTAAACAACCCTTTTGGTCTCATTTCAATTGGGTCCTCCATGTTCATGTAAGAAGCTTTGTCCCAAAAGGTGTTTTTGTTGACTTTTCAAAAGGACCTATAATGTAGAAATCCATATCTTTTTATGAGTGCATTTATTGAACTTGAGGGCCGAAGATGAGTTGTAGGAAATTGGATTCCCTTTAAAATGAGCCTTGGGTGAGAAATTTATGATAAAGTATGAGAAAGTTATGCTTGGTCAAAGTTTGGTTAACTTTTCCTAAGAAACCCTAATTTAGCAACTTTTGAGTTTTGATGAATTAGGAGCATTCCTTGAGGAATCATGATCCAAACTTGATCAAATGATGAATATCACTTAAAAATGTTGATGTTGACCAAAAATCTTGAAGTTTGACTGTATGTGGGCCACAGTTGACTTTTGACCTAATACAGTCGATTCTAAAGCATCTGAGCAGTTGAATGAGGAAACTTCTTGTGCAAGGCTTGAAATTTGACTGGAGGGTCTTGAGGGCATATTAGGACTATGGAGAGAATATGAGAACTTTGTAGCTCACCCTTCTTGATGAAAAGGGAAACCCTAGTTGGAGGTTCATTGCTTTAGGAGAGAGTTTGTCTGGTAAACTCTTTAGCATCCTTGAGCAAGTTAAGGGTCTTAATGAGCATATGTTGAGTAAAATGGGAGGGAAAATTTTGGGGTACAACACAAGTACTTAACAACAATCAACTTAAAGTTCAACAACTGAAATAACAATAACTAAAAGCAACGAGCGTTCATCCCCCCGAGTGTTACGTATGAGAGCAATGACACCGACTCGAATTACTGAAGGTATACTGCCTTTACTCTGGGTTACCTGCATGTTACCAACATCGGGGTAACATTCAAACATAATGGGTGAGATATCGAACAATATAATAGGATGTATGATAAATATTACATTAGAATCAGTTCATACATATTCACCACTTCTCAAGTTTTAACATCATAAACATAACCAAATCAACCGCACAACGACTCAGAATGTAAGATCGAATGCAATTCATATTTATGCAGATGCATGTGGTACCAATGGAGTAGAACTCCCATCTTAAAAATCTGCCAATAAATAGAGGCATCAACAAGGCATAAGCCTTCTTCGAATTTTGTCAATCAAGGCCATCACAGAGTATGAAAATGTATATAACTCAATGAATGCACTATCACATACACACAACCATCATCATCCATCGCAAGGCATAAGCCCACATCACCATTATTACCAGTAAATAGAGGTAATTCATCATCATTTAAAATTCCCTGCAACTTCGCATTACCAACAAGAATTCATAGTGGCAATCACAACAACACAACAACTCAATATAAATCATCATTGGCCATAAGCCTAATGATTCAATACCACTTGAAATTCATATTTGTCAGCCAATTATTCAACGCCACATCGACTAAAATATATAACAAATATTTCGTATAATTATTCGGACAATTCAACTATACCAGCTTAATAATTATCTAAGTGGTTATTTCTAATTACTAACTTCTAGAAATTATTATACTATAATACCACATCATTATTATTATTATTAATATTATTATGGACGAAGCATTATCATAAGATCGTCATGTCATTATCATGCTTCATCACCACAAAATATCATAGCCATTCAACGCGGGAAATAACTCTATCCAAACTTTGGAACTATAATTATCCTTCTTATCCCCGATTTTACTCCTTATAAACATATTTCATCATGTTAGCTAACTAACATTTCAAACGGCACATCAAACAGAGTTACGGTTCAAAAGTTATGGCCGTTACAAAATCTTCCAGAAAACTTGCTATATGAGTCGACGCAAAACCCTGTATGGGTCGATGCAAAGAATGAGTCGATGCAAAAATTACTATGAGTCGATGCAAAACTGCGTGACAACACTTCTTTGCCTGACGAGTTATATCGCGCCGACCTCCCTTTAGTTTGAGTCGACTCAAACTCCAAAAACATGGTTTTTTCTGCATTTTACTGCGGTTTTCTGCGATTTCACTATATTAAGGGTCTTATAACATCACCAAATCATGGGTAATCATCATCTATTATTATCCTATGTTTCTACATCAATTGTACATTATTTGGGCATCATTATTCATCTCTAATTCATTGATTCCTCATCAAACAACAATATATAAAATTTCCAACACAAACAAAACAATTCTACAACTCAATCCCACATACCACTCATCAAATATCCTATTATAGAGTCAGGACCCCACCCTTACCTTGGATTTAAGGTTGCTTTATGATCAAAATTTCGACCTTTCCTCTATGTTGCATCTTGTACATATCTCTCTCTTCTCCAAGACTCTTTTCTTTTCTTACTGATAACACCCAAAACCTAATTTTCTATATTTCCTATTTTCTTATAATAACATTATTATTATTATTCTATTTAGTCTTATTGAGTCTACTAGTCAACACTCCCATTTTTTACTATAACCAACACAACATCTAAGCCCACTAAATAAATAGTCTTATATAATTATAATATTATTAATAATATTATTTCTACAACTTAAATAAACCAATTCATCAAATAACCACATAACAACTTAAATCGACATTTCACAACATCACCCAATTTCATAAATAAATTCGAAAATAGTTAATTAAATAATTAATTAAATATTAAGCATTACAACTCTCCCCCACTTAGAATATTTTTGTCCTCGAAAATTTACCTGATTCGAACAACTCAGGATAGGAGTCTCGCATCTTGCTCTCCAATTCCCACGTCACACTTTCTCCGGCAGCTCCTAACCAAACCACTTTCACCAAAGCAATCTATTTGCCTCTCAGAATCTTCATTTCACGATCCGTGATCCGTACATGCATCGTCTCCACAATAAGATTATCCCGTACTTGCACATCATCCTAGTTGGAGGTTCATTGCTTTAGGAGAGAGTTTGTCTGGTCAACTCTTGAGAATCCTTGAGCAAGTTGAGGGTCTTAATGAGCATATGTTGAGTAAAATGGGAGGGCAAATTTTGGGGTACAACAACTGCCCCTTTTCAATCTTCTTAGACCTGAGGATATAGATTGGTTTGTCTGCCTTTCATGATCTGAAGGTGGGAGATGATTGAACACTAGAGTGCCCAGAAATTTACACTCGCATGTAGTGGCTGGTGATTGGTGATATCGGGAATAAGCTTATAGATGCCATTTGGAAGTCGACAGAGAATCGTCGGAGATGGGCTTAAAAATGCCATCCAAAAAAGATATCGGTTGTATAAGAGATTCCTTTGCGAGAATTCTTGTACCTGCCGCTGAGGAGGACTTTGTCGGGGAATGTTGATTTATATCCTGGGAAATAGAGTATAGGAGCTTCAGCTGTCCATTAATCTACTGGGAAATTAACTCCTGATTGAGGAAGTGGAGATAAACTGCATATCTGGTCAGGGTCCAGATTGCACAATGACTTACTAGGGAATTGTGAAATTGACTGTATCTGGTCGGGTCCAGGTCTTAAGGTGTTGTAAACTGTTGTTTGGAGATAAGGGAGAAGGAACATGGATAGTAGGGTTACTTCGAGATGAAAGCCTGGATGGTAGGGCTATGAGAAGGAACTTGGATAGTAGGGTTACTTCGAGATGAAAGCCTGGATAATAGGGCTATGAGAAGGAACCTGGGTAGTAGGGTTATAAGAAGGAACCTGGATAGTAGGGTTACTTCGGGATGAAAGCCTAGATAGTAGGGCTATGAGAAGGAACCTGGATAGTAGGGTTACTTCGAGATGAAAGCCTGGATAGTAGGGATTATAGGAAGGAACCTGGGTCGTAGGGTTACTTCGATATGAGAGCCTGGATAGAAGGGCTATGAGAAGGAACCTGGGTCGTAGGGTTACTTCAAGGTGAAGGCATGGATAGTAGGGTTGCGAGAAGGAACCTGGATTGTAGGGTTACCTCGGGGTGAAAGCCTGGATAGTAGGGCTATGAGAAGGAACCTGGGTCGTAGGGTTACTTCAAGGTGAAGGCCTGGATAGTAGAGCTACGAGAAGGAACCTGGATCGTAGGGTTACTTCGAGGTGAAAGCCTGGATAGTAGGGCTATGAGAAGGAACCTGGATAGTAGGGTTATAAGAAGGAACTTGGATAGTAGGGTTACTTCGGGATGAAAGCCTGGATAGTAGGTCTATAAGAAGGAACCTGGATAGTAGGGTTACTTCGAGATGAAAGCCTAGATAATAGGGCTTATGGGAAGAAACCTGGGTCGTAGGGTTACTTCGAGATGAGAGCCTGGAGAGTAGGGCTATGAGAAGGAACTTGGGTCGTAGGGTTACTTCGAGGTGAAGGCCTGGATAGTAGGGCTGCAAGAAGGAACCTGGATCGTAGGGTTACTTCGAGGTGAAAGCCTTGATAGTAGGGCTATGAGAAGGAACCTGGATAGTAGGGTTACTTCAGGATGAAAGCCTGGATAGTAGGGCTATGAGAAGGAACCTGGATAGTAGGGTTACTTCATTTGGTTACATAGATTAATTGACCCGTTTGATCTTCGGGAACTGATTTCCACTGACTGCCTGTAGATATAACAGCGTACAACTGCTAGAATTGTTGAAGATAATCGTCTTTCCTAAAAAGATAGCAAGGTTAATTACATGCGATGCTTGAAATGCATGGTGGGATGATGTTCTCAAAATAAAAGAGATTGTGCGGTATATGATATGTGTGCGCATGTCATGATTTATGTACATGAAATGCTATCGGGGTATGTCTGAGTCTGGGAAAATAAATTCCTGACTGCTGCTAGAGATTTACTCTTTGTTATTCATGAATATTCTGTCAGGAAGAGATTCTGTTTGAGAATAACTCTGCGGGGAACAACTTGGAAAGTGAATTTATGTAGCTGAACTAATGAGCTCTGTCGGGGATTGAGCTTCTGTGTCTAGAGAAATAAACTCTGCCTAGGAGATGAAATTTACTGACCTGCTCGCGATTATGAAATTCGGATGGGGGATATAGCTGTCAAGTTTCTGAATGACCCTGGATGGGGAGGTCACTTCCTGTTTCAGGAAAGCCAACATCAATGCTTTTGAACATTTTTACTCTATGAGGAGTGTATGTACTGATGATTGTGCTGCAAAGCTGTTTCTGTCTCGGCACCTGTTGGGCAGAGTAACTGTCGGGTTTGACAATCCTTGTTTTTTCCCCTGTTTCTGGAATTACGAGTAATTGTCTTTTGTTTCTTTATGTAAATATTTATGAGCAGTGATCATATTTAAATGCATATGTCAAAAATAAATCATTGCACGTTCTTGCAAAACAAAACAGAAAAAGAAAAACTCAAAGTTTCTTATGAAAATGATTTTGTATTGATTTTTTGAAGTTGACCTGTAATAGGCATTTTCGTACAAGGAGGCTAACGTTCTAGTAAGAGAACGCCACCGTAAAAATAGAAACTATACAAATTTGTGTAACAGAAAACAGATATGTGAAACAATCCCATTGAGTTCCAACTCTGATATTGCCCTTATGTCTTCGAGCGTCTAATCACTTTGCTGTTTGTCCGAAGTTGATTAGGTTGATTGGTGCCGTCCGAGCTTGATAATCAATACCGAAGTCTGGTCGCAAGATGATCCAATGGGACATAGTGATACGCTTTACATCCCTAACTTTTCCTGGACTGCCCTTTTGGGTTTTCCGTCCACAGGGATACCCCTTTTTGCCTAAGCCGCCTGTTAAGGTTTTCGGCTTGCCGGGTGTACAGTTTTTTTCATTTTCATCTGTTATTTTTGCCCGAACCCTTTTGGTTCACCGGGAAGCCCTTATTTTTTGCCTAGGCCAGTCAACCTAGCGGGTCTTTTAATTAGGCGTGGTATCTTTTCACTATGTCTGCATTGACAGGGTGATGAAGGTCGTCACCATCCATGGTGGTTAGAATCATAGCTCCACCCTAGAAAATGTTCTTAACCATAAATGGCCCTTCGTATGTGGGGGTCCATTTTCCCCTGGGATCACCTTGCGGTAGTATGATACGCTTGATCACTAGATCCCCGACTTGATATTCTTGACACTTGACTTTCTTGTTAAAAGCCTTGATCATTCGCTTTTGATACGTCTGACCATGACAGATAGCATTAAGTCTCTTCTCATCGATTAGATTTAGCTGATCAAGCCGAGTTTGGATCCAGTCATCTTCGTTCAAACCCGCGTCCTTCATAACCCTAAGGGAAGGTATCTTGACTTAGATGGATAGGATTGCCTCCATGCCATATACCATAGAGTAGGGTGTTTCCCCTGTCGACGTCCGTGCTGAGGTACGGTATCCATGAAGAGCAAATGGTAACATCTCATGCCAGTCTTTGTACATCACCTTCATCTTCTGTTCAATTTTCTTGATGTTTTTGTTAGCCGCTTCAACAGCGCCATTCATCTTCGGCCGGTAGGGAGAAGAGTTATGATGCTGTATCTTGAACTGTTTACAGAGCTCGATGATCATTGTGTTGTTAAGATTTGTACCATTGTCAGTAATAATTCTCTCTAGCATACCATACCGACATATCAGATTATGTCGGATAAACCGCGCCACCACGTTCTTAGTCACAGTAGCAAAAAAGGCCGCCTCAACCCACTTTGTGAAGTAATCAATGGCCACTAGAATGAAATGATGTCCATTGGAAGCAGTGGGCCTAATTTCTCTGATCATGTCAATGCCCCACATTGCAAAGGGCCACAGAGATGGCAAGACATTTAAGGGGACCAGAGGCACATGCACCTTATCAGCATAGATTTGGCACTTATGACAAGTTCGAGAATGCTGATAACAATCCGCTTCCATAGTGGACCAGTAATATCTTGCCCGTAGGATCTTCTTAGCCATGGTATGTCCACTGGAATGGATTCCGAAGGTACCTTCATGTAGATCTGTCATGATCCTCTCTGCTTCGCTCTTGTATACACACCATAGTAATGTAGAGTCATGATTGCGCTTGTAGAGGATACCATTACTGAGGAAGAACTTCGCAGCGAACCTCCTCAGAAACTTCTTATCGTTGACAGATGCCCCTTTGGGATACTCTTGAGCCTCGAGATACCTTTTGACTTCGTGAAACCAGGGTTTGTCTGCCACCTATTCGTTATCAATTTCACCGCAGTGTGCTGGTTCATCCAACCTCTCAATGGTGATTTTTGGGGAGCTTCGTTGTCCCACCTGACTTTGAACATAGAAGACATGGTAGCTAGCACGTCTGCTAACTGATCCTCCTCTCGCGGGAAATGTTCAAAAGTTACCTCCTCAAAGTGTGGGAGCAATGTCAACATGTACTCTTTGTATGGGATTAGATTCGGATCTTTCGTATCCCATTCGCCTTTGATCTGACTTATTACCAAGGCTGAATCCCCGAAAATGTCCAAGAACTTGATCCTGAGGTCAATAGCGGCCTTGAGACCCATGATACAAGCTTCATACTCCGCCATGTTATTAGTGCAGTTGAAACATAGTCGAGAAGTGAAAGGAGTATGACAGACCTCAGGAGATATGATTACTGCGCCAATGCCGTTACTGTTGGCTCCTAAATTCGACACCTTTGTTTTGATTGATATCAGCCATTAAAGCTGAAAGATGCTTTCGACTGGCTAAGCCTGTCGAAGTGCCCGTCGAAAGATGGCAAAATACTTAGAAGATTTCTTCCAAGGAAGAAGGCTGATTACCTTCGACGTCGAAGGAGTTTCTCGTCGAAGATGTCTCTTGACGAAAGTGTTCGATGATTCAGAGTGGAGCAGTTTGAAATTCAAGTGTTTGGAGGGAAAACGGTTTCCAGCAGTTACCACGTGCAAACGTGCAAAGATCTGGAGCGTCGAGCATGGAGAACGTGCCAGGTGGATTGATCTCGAAGCAGCATAACTGCCTGACGGTTACTTGGATGTTTTAGTATAAATAGGAGTAGACATGTAGTTTCTCGCGTGTGTTCACTATCCCATACAAAGTCACTCATTTAGATTCAAGTACCCAGCGTGTGAGAAAGAATTGTTGAGAAATGTATGTGTGAAACACCAATTTTATCAATTAAAGTCATTTACTTTCCCAGAATTTTACTTGCTTTTCTCTTTACATTTCCTGTCGAACCTTTACCTTAAAGCCTTGTTTATTTTACCAAGTCTTTCCTTTATGCAATTTACTTGAAACCTTTTATTTAAAGCCTTATCCAACTTAATCAAATTTCAAAATCAACCTATGTCCATAGGATCAATCTGATCGATCCTGCGAGTAACCAAATAAGTAACCATTTGGAGGATCAGCGGTTGTTTACCAAAACCCAAGGTAAACAAATTGGCACACCCGGTGGGACTGTGTGTTGATTGTTGAAAATAATCTCATCTTTTCGAGTTGTATGTTATTGAGGAGTGGTAGAATATACACTAACGATAACAATACTGCCAGAAGAAGGGAAGAGATGGCGAATCTGCCAAACAACAACGAAATCCCACAAACGAGTGTGGGAGGAACGGTTAGTATGACCGTAAGTGAAGCGACAAACGTTGGTTCGACGCCAGCAGTGTCGGTCACAACCACGGGGCCAATAACTTCGTTAGCAGGCCCCAGAATATCTTTGGGAACTCCCCCACCAAGGGGAAATATAGGCACAAGGCCTGTGGTTCCCCCAGGATTTATTCCATTCTATGGTATGCCAACTTCTGAATTGGCAAGCCTAACGAATGCTGCGTCCACTTTTTCAGATCCTTTCGTCAGTGCTTCTTCGCCACTCCAAGGCTCTGGAGTAGGCATGGCGAATAGAAATAGGACCCAACTCTTAGGAGGAACGTCCCAAATAGCCCATGGCCTTACAAATGCCTCGACAGCAGTCTTGAGGCAACAGATGGACGAAAGCAACCATGATATGGTGCAAATGTTGGCACAAACTTTGAGTACAGTGCTAAACCCTCTAATACAAAACACTACTCAATCGAATCAGCAAGTTACAGCGCAAATGACGCGTTTGGCTGATTTCTTTGGAGTACCCCCACCTGTTCGACAGCCCCAAAGGACGCAAATAAGGGGAAATCAGGGGATATTTGTAGAGGAAGAAACCACCATTAACCAGGCTCAACAGCCTGTCGAACAACCTGTCGAAGAACCTAGGGTAGTAGCCCCGGAGGTAAGGTTAGTTAACAGAAATCAAAATGCTGACGAAGTGGTTCAGCATATCCAATACCAAAACATGGGTTTGGAAAACAATCTGGCAACCATGATCGAAAGGATCATGACTCAGAATGGGATGAACATGGGCTTTCGAAGGCCCAATTTTACATCTCCATTGTCAGAATACGTGTTACAAACGGATTTACCTCCTAGATGCAAAGTCCCCAAATTTACTAAGTTCTCTGGGGACACGACAGAATCTACTGTCGAGCATGTGGCGAGATACTTGATCGAAGCAGGAGACATTTCGAATAACGAAAACCTAAGGATCAAGTACTTCCCAAGTTCTTTAACCAAGAACGCTTTTACTTGGTTTACAACTCTTCCCCCCAATTCGATCCATCATTGGACCCAGTTGGAAAGATTGTTCCATGAACAATTCTACATGGGGCAAACCAAGATAAGCCTGAAAGAACTGGCCAGTGTGAAGAGACGTTTCACTGAACCTATAGACGAATATCTGAATAGGTTTAGGTTGCTCAAGGCGAGATGTTTTACACAAGTGCCAGAACATGAGTTGGTCGAAATAGCCGCAGGCGGTTTAGATTATTCCATTAGGAAGAAGCTAGACACCCAGTACCTAAGAGACATGGCCCAACTGGCCGATAGAGTTCGACAGGTCGAACGCCTCAAAGCTGAAAAAGCTAAGGCAACGAAAACCCACAAGAGAGAGAGAATAGCGTACGTTGAGATGGATGACGAAGATCTAGAATCCTTCGACGATACTTTAGCTGTCGAAGAAGGAGAAGTCGATTTAGCAGAACTAAAACAAGGGCCACCATACTCTTGTAAACAGTTAGTCCCCTCAAATGGGAAAAATCCCATTGGTCCAGACAGGACCAACGATAGGTTCCCAAAAAAGACCTATAGTTTTGACATCACAAAATGTGATGAAATATTCGACTTGCTAGTTAAAGATGGCCAAATGATAGTACCCCCTGGGGTAAAAGTGCCTCCTCTTGATCAAAGAAAGAAGAGAGGTTTTTGCAAATATCATAATTTTTTGGGCCATAAAACTTCTCAATGTTTTCTTTTCAGGAATCTTGTGCAAGACGCTATTGAGGAAGGGAGATTAAAGTTTGCTGACAAATCCCCCATGGCTGTCGACTCCAATCCACTGAAGGCTGAAGCCCACTATGCAGAACCCTCTGAGGTGAACATGATAGAGGCAACCAGGATCCAGTCGAAGAAGCCAGGAATTACCATGGTCGAAGTCTCAAAGGACCACATCAACATGCCAATCTTTGGCAGTTTTTCTGGAAATTTATCCAGGAAGACAATTGAAGCTGTCCAGGAAGCGGTCGAAGGCCCGAAGTCGAAGACTGCTGAATCACAAAAAACTGGACCAAAGCCCAGTTCCCACTTGGCCACTGTTCAAGGCCAGACGGAGAATCTGGAAACACAAATGAAGCAGTTAACTCTTGCTACTAAAGATACAATGAATATCAACATGGTCGAGCTTTTTGACCCTAAAGCATCAGAAGAGGCCATAAGGCAAGAGCAGGCTAATAAGACGGCTTTCCCTCGGGAAAACGAAAACTTGGCAGATTTTTTACAAAGATGCCAGAAGAAGAAATCAGAGGTGATGCTGTGTCCAAGATGCAGTTCGATCTTTGATAAAAAAGCTGCTGAACACATTCAAGGCGTGAGAGCAGCGAATAAGAGAAGGGAGAATGCTGACCTTCGACATGATCCCAGAAGGGGTTCTAACCAAGACAAGAGGCCATTGACTTTTAGGCCTCCAACAAATGTACCAGTAGACACTTGGTACAAAACTTCTGGCCGAAAAAGGCCAAATGAAGAGAAATGGCATTCTTTCGATGTGCCAAGAGGTTCCTCTCTGACTCAAAAGAAAGAGCCTCAAGTTGCTGCACCTAAGGTTGCTCAAGTGTCCAGCAACTACAAGGGTAAAAATCCTATGTCTCGATCCCAATGGAGGAGATATCAAAGGAGACGAAAAGCAGAAAGGGAGGCTGCCAACGAACCTAAGGAAGAAACTAGTTCGAATGTTCCTCAAAGGAAACAAAGGAAGCCTCTAGAGAGAGAACCAGTTACCAACAGGCTAGTTTGGCCTAACCAAAGCGAAGTCGAAGACGAAGACGATGCTGAGTCCGACGATACTTTGGATATAATGGTGAATATTGTTTCCGTGCTGCCCAGGGAATTCAATCGACAGGTAGAAGTCGAAGCAAGTGACTGGGAGGTGGAACAAGAAATGGCCAAACATAGGCCAGTGTGCTATTTTGTCATGGACAATGGCACTACAGAGGAACAAAATGGCTTCTTCGAGCCACCCACAGAGGCGATGAAGAATCACCTCAAGCCTTTGTTCATAAGGGCTAAGCTCGAAGAAACTACTGTGAATAAAATATTGGTCGATTGTGGGGCAACTATCAATATTATCCCTCACTCTATGCTAAGGAAGATTGGCAAAAGAGATGAGGAAATTAAACCTCACAATATGGTCCTGTCGAACTATGAGGGCGGCATTGGGACCACCATGGGAGTGCTCCAGCTAGATATCAAAGTTGGGTCCATCCTTCGACCAACGATGTTCATGGTCATATCGGCCAAACCTAACTACAACCTTTTGTTAGGCCGTGAGTGGATTCATGGTGTAGGCGCTGTGCCTTCATCGATGCACCAAAGACTGCTGCTATGGCGTCCAGATGGGATGGTCGAAAACATAGAGGCAGATCAAAGCTACTACCTTGGCGAAGTGAATCACTTGGGTGTGGCAGATTTCGACAAAAACTTGGCCCACATAGGGCCATGTCCAACACCTGACTTCAACATGGCGCCAGCGCCAAACACCTTTTGTTCCCTATACCTGCATCCTGAGCATGGTTTCCAATGGGACAGAGAAGACTTGTCCCACATAGACTTCAGTGGGTTAACTGATATCCAACCAACTGGTTGGGGAAGTGAATTCAGTGATAATGACTGAGTCACAATCTCTGAAGCGAATTTCGGCTTATGTAGCCGAAACCAAGATGATAACGGCTCTCGAAGCCGAAGTAAAGTACATGGCCACACAAGCCACTGATCAACAATTATCTGCTGTTGGCCCAGGAAAGGATTTCGATCCAAAACCTCCTGATATCATGCCAGAAGAAATGCAGGAACAGAGGCTCGACGCTATCTATGACGATGAGCCTTTGGGCTTCGAAAAGGATCCCTTGGCAAACAACATTAAGATGTTAGCACAAGACCCTTTAGAAGAAATCAACTTAGGCGAAGGATCAGAGAAGAGGCCAACTTACATCAGCGCCAAAATTGATCCAGAACTTAGGTTGGAAGTAATCCAATTGCTGAAAGAGTTTAAAGACTGTTTTGTGTGGGATTATGACGAAATGCCTGGTCTCGACAGAGGATTGGTAGAACTTCAGTTGCCAATCAAACCTGGAAAGAAGCCAATCAAGCAAAATCCAAGGCGCTTCGCTCCGGAAATATTGTCGAAGATCAAAACGGAGGTCGAAAGACTTCTGAAATGCAAATTCATCCGTGTTACAAGGTATGTCGAATGGATTGCAAATATTGTGCCAGTAATTAAGAAAAATGGCACATTAAGGGTGTGCATAGATTTCAGAGATTTGAATGCTGCCACCCCCAAAGATGAATATCCTATGCCTGTGGCGGAAATGCTAGTCGATTCTGCCGCTGGCTATGAATACCTGAGTATGCTCGATGGTTATTCAGGATATAATCAAATATTCATTGCTGAAGAAGATGTGTCGAAAACAGCTTTTCGATGCCCTGGGGCCTTAGGCACTTACGAATGGGTAGTGATGCCTTTTGGCCTAAAGAATGCTGGGGCAACGTACCAGCGAGCAATGAATACTATCTTCCATGATTTTATTAACACGTTTATGCAAGTTTATATTGATGATATTGTTATAAAATCTGTTTCCAGGAAGAATCACATTGACCACCTTCGACAATCATTCGAAAGAATGAGAGAACATGGTCTGAAGATGAATCCTTTGAAGTGTGCGTTCTGTGTGAAAGCTGGAGATTTCTTGGGCTTCGTTGTCCACAAGAAAGGAATCGAAATCAACCAGAACAAGACGAAGGCAATTCTGGAAGCGAAAGCGCCATCGAATAAGAAGGAATTGCAATCTCTCTTAGGCAAGATAAATTTCTTAAGGAGGTTTATATCTAATCTAAGTGGGAAAGCTCAGGCCTTTTCACCCTTACTTCGACTGAATAAAGAGGGGTTCGAATGGGGGCAGGAGCAACAAGAAGCCTTCGATAAAATCAAAGGGTACCTTACTAAGCCACCTATTTTGGTGCCTCCTTGTAGCAATAGGAGTATGAGATTGTACATAGCTGCATCTGACAAAACTCTGGGAAGTATGTTAGCCCAAGAGGATGAGAATGGAGTCGAAAGACCCATTTATTATCTCAGTCGAGTTTTGAATGATGCAGAAACTAGATATAGCGAAGTTGAAAAATTGTGTCTATGTCTGTATTTTTCTTGTACAAAACTCAAGCAATATATAAAACCAGTTGATGTTTATGTTTCGTCTCATTTTGATGTTTTCAAATATATGTTGTCGAAACCTATCTTGCATAGTCGAATTGGCAAGTGGGCATTAGCATTAACTGAATACTCCTTGACCTTTATGCCTCTTAAGGCAGTAAAAGGACAAGTGGTTGCAGATTTCATAGTCGACCACTCAATTCAAGTCGAGGATGTTAATTATGTGGAGATAGAACCTTGGAAATTCTACTTCGATGGTTCCAGCCATAAAGATGGAACAGGGGTAGGAGTCTTGATTATTTCTCCAGATAAAATTCCAACAACATTCAAGTACAAAATAGCAGGTTCTTGTTCGAACAATGAGGCTGAGTATGAAGCTCTAATTACTGGCCTTGAGATATTGTTGGAATTGGGGGCAACTCGAGTCGAAATAATGGGAGACTCAGAGTTAGTCATCAAGCAAGTCACAAAGGAATATAAATGCATAAGGGAGAATCTCATTATGTACTTTGTGATAGCAAATCGTTTATTGAAACAATTTGAAACGATCAATATTCGACACATACCCAGAGTCGAAAATCAAATAGCCAATGACTTGGCACAAATTGCATCTGGGTATAAGATTTCAAAAACGAAACTACAAAGAGCAATCGAAGTTCGAGAAAAGATAAAAGCAACTTGTCTATCACCATCAGACTTGGAATCAACGAGTCTAGGATATGCTGATCACTCAAACTTCGAGATTTCGTTCATTGATAATTTGTCAGAGCAAGATTGGAGGAAACCCATTGTGGACTATCTTCAAAATCCAGGAGCTTCGACAGAACGAAAAACAAAATACAGGGCGTTGAGTTTTGTACTCATGAGTAATGAGTTATTCAAGAAGACGCCTGAAGGGGTGTTGTTGAAATGTTTAAGTGAAACTGAAGCATACATAGCCCTTTCGACTACGCATGCTGGGGCATGTGGGGCTCACCAAGCAGGCCATAAGATGAAATGGTTGTTGTTTCGACAAGGACTATATTGGCCCACTATGCTGAAAGATTGTGTTGAGTTCGCCAAAGGTTGCCAAGAGTGTCAAGTTCATACAGGCATCCAACATGTACCAGCAAGCGAACTTCACTCGATAGTGAAGCCTTGGCCCTTTAGAGGATGGGCGTTGGATCTCATTGGAGAGATTCGACCAGCATCATCAAAGAGTCAGAAATACATATTGGTAGGCATTGATTATTTTACTAAGTGGATCGAAGCTATCCCTTTAGTCAATGTGGACCAAGAAAATGTCATTGAATTTATTCAAAAGAACATTATCTTTAGATATGGAATTCCTGAGACAATAACAACTAATCAAGGGTCAGTTTTCACTGGTCGAAAGATGCAGGAATTTGCTCAGGAAACGGGTTTCAAACTCCTAACATCCACGCCTTATTATGCCCAGGCGAACGGTCAGGTCGAAGCAGCTAACAAAGTGGTGATTGGCTTGATAAAGAAACATGTTGGGAAGAAGCCAAAGAATTGGCATAAGACGTTAGACCAGATTTTATGGGCTTGTCGAACGTCCCCAAAAGAAGCCACTGGGACAACACCATATAGGCTAACTTTTGGCCATGATGCGGTGTTGCCAGCAGAAATTTGTCTTCAATCTGCAAGGGTTCAGAGGCATTATGATATTCCTTCTGAGGTTTATTGGAACATGATGTTAGATGAATTGGTGGATTTAGACGAAGAGAGATTACACGCTCTCGACCTACTCAGGCTTCAGAAGAAAAGAGTAGAAGACTCTTATAATAGAAAGGTAAAACCTAAGGTATTTTTGCCTGAAGATTTAGTTTGGAAGGTAATTCTTCCCATGGATCGAAGGGATCGAAGCATGGGGAAATGGTCACCCAAATGGGAAGGACCCTTCAAAGTTATCCAAACTTTTTCTGGTGGAGCCTATGAAGTCGAAGAGTTAGGTGGAGATAAAAGACTCTTGAGAGTAAATGGTAAATATTTGAAAAAATACAAACCTATACTTCAAGAGATAAAAATAAAATAATAAAAGAACAAGTCTAAATTAACCATAAAAGTGCCAAAATGGAAATTTTTATTAATTTCAGCCAAAATGGCAATTGTTGTCGAATAACGATTACAGAAGATGGTTACAAAAGAGAATCAATCAAAAGGTAAGAGAATTCTTGAGTCGAAGATACTTGGCGTATTGCAGCTCCAACCTCTTCTTGCACCAGGAGTTTTCTTGCACTAGTTTGGCAATTTGAGCGTCGAGGCTTTGGGCCCTCTCAGCGAATTCCAAGCCTTGTTTGATCTCAGTCTGGCTCTCAGTGTCTGAGATGGTCGAAAGAATTTCCTCCTTGAGTACAGTGTTGGCGTTTATTTTCGCCTCTATCTCTGCGATTTGTGCCCGGAAGGAGACATTCTCTCGATCAATGGCATCAACTCTTTCCTGTGCAGACGCTTTTTGTTTCGACAACTCAGCAATTCGAGAAGTCGAATCTGAGACAGCAGTCCACGCAGATGAGCTTTTTCCATGCAGCACTTCAAGCTGACTGTTAAACCCTCTTTGGCGCCGGTAATCCGCTGAAACTTGATCAATCATAGAGTGTAACTCCATGATCAAGTCTGAGATTTCTGGGGCTACAGCGTCGAAGTCGACAGCATTCAAGACCTCTTTTAAGCATGATGGAGCAGTGGGGTCCCCCTCTAAAGCCTTCATCAAGTCCCTCTTGAAGAACTGGGCCTTAACCTTCGCCAATGCATCATCAAGAGGAGAAGTTTCAGTAGACTTCCCCGACAGGGTAGGAATTTCCTGACTAGTGTCTGACGAACTCTTACTCTCGATGATTGCATTGAGGTAGCTAACAGGGTCAGCTTGTTTCAAGCGTTCCAAGTCCTCTTTTGACCTATGCTTCGAGGAGGTAACCTTTGCAATGGTATTATCTTGGGTTTGAGGTTCTTGAGTGCTAAGTGCCTCGATTGGTTGCTCTTCGACTCTGACTGAGGCAGTACCAGCATCGACTTGTGGTTCTTCGTTAGCATCACCCTGGGGTCCTTCGCCAGCGTCATTTTGTGGTTCTTCGCTAGCGTCACCCTGGTGTCCTTCGCTAGTACCACCTTGGTTCTCTTCGTTGGCAATGTTTTGATCTTCTTCGACATCATTGCGTTGGTCCCTTTCTTCTTGATTCTCTTCTGACAAATCCACCACCTCAACCGTTTCTGACTGTTGTTCCTCCACTGGCTGTGGTTCCTCCACCATAGGTTCCTCTGTTGTTTTCTCCACTGTTTCAGCATTGGCCTCATTCTCAGTATGGGCTTCGTCATTGCCCAAGTCTTTTTCCTGAGGCCTGCTAAGATCAGCAGATTCCAGCGTTTCTGAGGTCCTTGGTGGAGAACTTTCAGTAGTGTCCTGAAAAAGGAAAGAAGACAAACTTTCAGATGTCGAAAGAGACACAATCGAATATGGTTATCTATGCCTAAGTTATAAAAAATGTCTAAGGGATTACCTGTGGATTAGCCCCAGCCCCAGGGCTGGAATTGTCACTTTCGACAGGCTTGGTAAGAAGAGCGTTCAGTTCCTCCTCAGTGGGCTCCTCGATGATCACTGCAGGTGGCCTAGGCTTTCTCACAGCAACCTTTATTCTGACGGTTCGACCTTCAGGAGCAGGAGCAGGAACAGAAGCATCCTTCGTCAACTTTCGCCTTTTCAAGGGGGCAGGAGGGGAATCACTCTCTTCGTCACTCCCAGATTCGACCACCAGTCCTGGCCGTTTCTTGGGCGAGGGTGCCTAGAAAACCAATAGGAATTCGATTGAATAATTGCATCGAAAATAAAAAATCGAAAACCAGAAGAAATTTGAAGAAAGTCTGGTTACCGATATAGGAGGCCTCTTCGAAGAGCCTTCCCCCTGTTGGTTGCCTGTGGTCTTCGCCGGTGCTACAGTCTTCGCCGGCGGTGGAGGTTTTGTTGAAGGGACTCCTCCCTGTTGACCTTCTGTAGCCTTCGTGGCTACAGGCTTTCGAACAACTGAAAGCAAGTGAAAAAGTTAACAGGCTAGCAGTCGAAGAGAAAGACAAAAAGTAATGTGAGAGAATAAACTTACATTTCTTGACTTTGTCCAACACAAGGACAAAAGACTTCTGCAACTCAGCCATGAAGTCCTTCTCGTCGAAGAAGTACTCAGCATAATAGCTTCTCCACCACTCCTCGAAGGATGGTGAGCAAAGGAAATTAAGCTGGTATTTAAACAGCGAGAGGATTGTTCGACCAGCATATCTTCCAATATGCTTGATGGCAGCTTCTTCTGTATAATCGTTGCAGAAGTACAACATTGACTTCTCCCTTTGGAAAATCGGAGAAGGCAGGGTTTGGATAATACCAAACTGGCGAGATACCAGATTTGGTTGGTAGGCAAGCAGACTCAAATGAGTCTTAGAACTCTTGAATCGAAGAGGCATGATCCTTGGTGTAAGGAACGCCTCCCAAAGTACTGAATGCTCATCGACATTGGGACCACTCGACTCCTTTGGATGTGGCCTTGTGAACCATGCTGGCCCCACCTTCCGTTGAGCGAATGGAGCCATAGTTGAAACAAATTCCTTCCTTCGAGCAAACATTAGAACAAAGTTAGTGAAGGTTTGTTGAAACTCCAAGCCATCTTCCACAGGTGTCAGCAGAGCCAGCCTGATTCCTTCGATGCGTCTATTCGCTATCGCTGGAGCTTGTTCATTTATCTGAATCCTCTTGGGTAAGAAAGATTCGAAAGTGGCATTGAGCCACAGTTGAAGTAGCCAGAAAGGCCCAGCGAGTAGCAAACTGGCCCTGTCCTCGATGTGTTTCAGAAGAGTGGCCCCATTGCTGATCGAGTCATAAAGACTGGCCAGAATCAGTTCTGCCAAACAGATGTTTTGGCGGTGATGCAGTTGGGTAGCAAGAGTGACCATCTTTTTGGTCACCTGCAGAGACTTCGAGCAAAACACAAAGCGAGTTAGCCATAAGGCTAGAAACGCTATGTGTTCGACATCCGACACTGTATCCGTCGACCTGTCATGAAAATGGTTGATAAAAGTGGTGTATGTGGGCTTGGTCTCAGAGAAGCCAATTTGGTCCTCCGACATCTCCTCCGGGTCGAAGTAATCTCCGGTTGGTCGAAGGCCAGTAATAGCTGCTACATCGAAGAGTGTGGGGGTTAGCATCCCACATGGAAGATGAAAAGTAAAATGGGAGTAGTCCCAGAACAACAGCGAAGCTATAAGCATCTCTGGGGAGTAGTTTAAGCCTGTCTTCGACAGCATCACCAGGTCGAAGATTCCCATTTCCTTCCAGATTGGAGTTTGATGCTTCTCCAACTTCGTTAGCCAAGCAACGTAATCGGAGGTCAGATTAGGGCAAGACCTGAAGACCCTAACCCCTCTGTTGAAGAAGCGGAGGTCGATTTTTTCACGAGTAGGGTCTTCGTTGTCTTCTGCGTCTTTCTTGGCGCATGCTACTGGCTTAAGTTTCTCGACGATTGGGAAATAGCTCTTGATCTTCAGAGCTTCAGAGATGCTTGGATTCATAGGGCCAGACATTGCGAAGATCTGGTTGGAGTATCCAACCGGGATCATCAAGTGGCGCGAGTAAGCATCGCGAACGGAGATGTCAGAAGGTTCAGGAACCCTTCGTTTGCCTGTAGAGTTTACTACCGGAGCAGTGACGAAGACCTTGGGTTTAACATGTTCAGTTGGTGCGTTAGCACTAGGAGCAGTAGAAGCAGAGGCCATTGTTGAGTTTGGAGATGAAGTGAAAGAGGAAGAGTTTTCTGCAAAGAGAGCAAGCTTGTACGAAAACAAGGAAGTTTGAAGGCTAGTTGGTGTAAAAAGTCCCACAATGGGATATTCACTGCTATTTATAGTAGTGGGAAAAATCCCCAATAACGAGGAAATTAAATGTCATTTAATGCTGCAGGAGTTAGTGGGACGCGTGGCAGCCCCCTGTTGTTTTGGCAGTTTCTGCAGAAACAGAGGGACGCATCGTGCGTCCTCGTTTTTGGGATTTGTCATAATGACAAATTCTGAAGTGACGTTTGGTACTGCACGCCGTACTGAAAGTGACGTCCTAGGATCAAATCAATGATGGTTTCTTGGGATTGCCAATAGTTGGTAAAAAGCAACAAAAAGTGCACAAGTTAACTTGTGACTAAGCGTGGAAAGACAGGTGTCGAATGGCGTTTCAAAGAATGCCTTTTTCTTTCAGAGTCGAAATAAGGCATTCTTGGGGGGCAATTTGTTGGCTCCTAAATTCGACACCTTTGTTTTGATTGATATCAGCCATTAAAGCTGAAAGATGCTTTCGACTGGCTAAGCCTGTCGAAGTGCCCGTCGAAAGATGGAAAAATACTTAGAAGATTTCTTCCAAGGAAGAAGGCTGATTACCTTCGACGTCGAAGGAGTTTCTCGTCGAAGATGTCTCTTGACGAAAGTGTTCGATGGTTCAGAGTGGAGCAGTTTGAAATTCAAGTGTTTGGAGGGAAAACGGTTTCCAACAGTTACCACGTGCAAACGTGCAAAGATCTGGAGCGTCGAGCATGGAGAACGTGCCAGGTGGATTGATCTCGAAGCAGCATAACTGCCCGACGGTTACTTGGATGTTTGAGTATAAATAGGAGTAGACATGTAGTTTCTCGCGTGTGTTCACTATCCCATACAAAGTCACTCATTTAGATTCAAGTACCCAGCGTGTGAGAAAGAATTGTTGAGAAATGTATGTGTGAAACACCAATTTTATCAATTAAAGTCATTTACTTTCCCAGAATTTTACTTGCTTTTCTCTTTACATTTCCTGTCGAACCTTTACCTTAAAGCCTTGTTTATTTTACCAAGTCTTTCCTTTATGCAATTTACTTGAAACCTTTTATTTAAAGCCTTATCCAACTTAATCAAATTTCAAAATCAACCTATGTCCATAGGATCAATCTGATCGATCCTGCGAGTAACCAAATAAGTAACCATTTGGAGGATCAGCGGTTGTTTACCAAAACCCAAGGTAAACAGTTACCGAGTGCTTTTGAAGCTCCATTAAAAACCACAGTCCATCGGGATCCCTCCTCGGGTCCTTCATCCGGTCCAAGTTCTTCATAGTCAGTCACTAGCATAATATTCTCGTCCGGGAACTCAAAATTCATGGACTGGTAGTCATCCATGGCCTGATGAGCCAAATGATCAGCCAATACACTTCCCTTGATTGCTTTATGGGTTGTATATTGGATGTCGTATTCGGTTAAGATCATCTGCCATCTTGCTATTCTTCCGGAGAGACTGGGCTTCTCGAAGATGTACTTGATTGGATCCATCTTAGATATCAACAAAGTAGTGTGGCTCAGCA
Organism: Vicia faba; assembly: GCA_948472305.1. Lineage (NCBI taxonomy): Eukaryota > Viridiplantae > Streptophyta > Magnoliopsida > Fabales > Fabaceae > Vicia > Vicia faba. The sequence goes on along the minus strand of OX451738.1, from coordinate 1,060,229,949 downwards.
TATACTGTCTTAGTCGGTGAGCAGCCCATGCCAAAGTGCAGCAAGTTCTCTTGAGCAGTGAGTATCTTGTCTGACAGTCGGTAAATTTTTTGCTAAGGTAGTATATCGCGTGCTCTTTTCGACCAGACTCGTCATGCTACCCCAGCACGCACCCCATTGAATTGTCTAGCATTGTTAAGTACAATATCAAAGGTCTTCCTTCAACCGGAGGCATCAGAATGGGCAGTTCTTGAAGGTATTTCTTGATACTTTCGAAAGTTATTTGGAATTCGTCATTCCACTTTACCACTTGATCTTTCTTTAGAAGCTTGAAGATGGGCTCACAAGTAGCAGTCATATCTGAAATGAACCTGGCGATATAATTCAAGCGTCCCAAGAAACCTCTAACTTCCTTCTCTGTACGGGGAGCCGACATATCTTGTATGGCCTTTACCTTTGCATGGTCTACTTGGATGCCTTTGTCGCTGACAATGAAACCCAGAATTTTACCAGACCTTACCCCGAAGGTGCACTTGTTCGGATTCAACCTTAGCTTGTATATCCTCAACCTGTTGAACAACTTTTGTAGATGATCAAGGCGCTCTTCCTCAGTTTTAGACCTGGCTATCATGTCATCAACATAAACTTCGATCTCGTGATGAATCATATCGTGGAACAAAGCGACCATGGCGCGCTGATAAGTTGCCCCAACATTCTTCAACCTGAAAGGCATCACCTTGTAACAGAAGGTGCGCCACTGTGTGATGAAGGTTGTCTTCTCAATGTCTTAAGGATCCATCTTGATCTGGTTGTAGCCAGAGAAACCATCCATGAAGGAGAAGATTTTTTGCTGCATGGTGTTGTCAACTATAACGTCAATGTGAGGAAGTGGGAAGTCATCATTGGGGCTTGCCTTGTTCAGATCTCTGTAATCCACGCACATCCGTACCTTACCGTCCTTCTTAGGTACCAGAATGACGTTAACAACCCACTGTGGATAGGAGGTGACAACTAAGAACCCTGCGTCAAACTTCTTCATGACCTCTGCCTTAATCTTCTCTGACATTTCAGGGCGCATACGACGGACCTTCTATTTAACCGGAGGACAATATTATTTAGTCGGAAGAAGATGAACCACAATATCGGTGTCTAAACCTGGCATGTCTTCATATGACCAGGCAAAGATCTCAACATAGTTGTGCAACATTTGTATCAACCACTGCTTGTTCTTAACTTCCAGATTTGCACTGATCTTAACTTCTTTTCTATCTATCTCCGTGCCCAGGTTTATTGTCTCAACTGGCTCTTCATGAGGCTGTATAGCCCTTTCTTCCTGCTATAATAGTCTAGCAAGTTCTCCAGGCACCTCACAATCATCCTCACCTTCGTCTTCGGCTTAGTTGATCGGATTTTCGAAGTTATAACGGACAGTAGCATAGCTGTTATCAATGGGATCCAGAGTGGATATGGATCTGCAGTATGATACATGAGTGTGTGTAAGAGCATAGCTATTTTGATAAAGTGAAAATAGAAAAGAAAAACAGAGAGCGCAAAATTTGTATTCAAGGAACGTCTAATGTTTTATTGATGATATATGAAATGACAAATCATAGCCCTCACAAACAAAGCCAATGTGCCTCGGGCAAGACACAAGGCTGTAGAGTTTAAATTGTTTATTACATATCTCAAAACAAGTAAGACAATTACTGTGGAATAAAAGAAACTGGAATAAAGTCCCTAGCCGTCCAGTTACTCGGTCCACCGTTGGTAGTTGGGTAAATCCAGCTGTCAATGTCTGAATATTTCTCGCTGTCTTCAATGGCATTAATTCCCCGATTACTGATGTGTAGGGGAGGTCCTCCAGCCCGAGCGCGTCGAACAACCCTTTGAGCTCCTGAAGTAAAGCCCAAACCAAACTTGTCAGTTTTATGAGTAAAATCAGGGAGTTGTCCCCAATTGGTATACCCACCTTCTTCAACCACTACTCTGGCGTCTTTGAGGGAAGCCATCTTCAGAGGAGGTTTGTTGGTAGTAGTTTCAGTCGATGCCAAGATCTGGGGAACCTCTTCAAAGTTCTGGAAAGGAGTCTCTATGAATTCCCCGTCCATCTCTACGTACCTGAAGGAATTGAGGTGGCTCACCATATACTCCTACTCACCATGCACAGTGACAATCTTCCCTTTCACTGGATACTTCAGCATTTGGTGCAGTGTAGAAGTAACTGCCACAGCTTCATGGATCCAAGGACGACCCAACAAACAAGAGTATGACGGTCGGATGTCCATTACATAGAAAGTGGACTCAAAAGTCTGGGAACCTACTTTGAAGGGGATGTCCACTTCCCCATGCACCATTCTCTTTGACCCATCAAAAGCCCTCACCACAATGTTACTAGGCTTTAAGGTCAATCCCTCACAATCCAGCCGATCCAACACTTTCTTAGGTAGAACATTCAGCGAAGACCCAATATCTACCAGCACATGAGCCATAATGGTTCCCCTGCATTAAATCGAGACATACAGAGCATCATTATGCTTCCTCCCTTTCCATGTCAAGTCTGCATCTAAAAAACCCAGCCCATTGTCAACAGGCAGGCTGGCCACACAATCTTTGAATTAATCAGCTGAGGTCTCTTGCGGCACATGCGCAATCATGAGGAATGCAATCAAAGCCTTTGCATGGGTCTCGGAGCACAACAGCAGGGACAACATGGATATCTTTGAGGGGGTCTGTCCCAGCTGCTCGACCATATTGTAGTCACTCTTTTTGATTATTTTTAGTATTTCCTCTATCTCTTGCTTAGAGGCTTCCACGAAAATTTTCCTAGGTGCCTCCGTCCGGGAAGGCTCACCTATAACTTCTTTGTCTCGGGTCCCAGATGACTCGACAACGGGAGTGATAATTGGAGTAAGCACATGAGTGGTAGTTGATGTACCAACAGGAGTAGCAAACAGAATAACAATAGGCTTATTGACAGTCTTCAAGGAAATCTCGGGAGAGAAAACCCTTCCACTTCGGGTAACCTTTCTGGTCCCGACAATGTTACTGACATTAGGACCAGCCTCTTCATTTTTCAGATCTTGTTTGATGCCATGATAGTACACATCGAAACCATAATGCTAGGGGACAACTTTGTCCGAGGCATACAGGACAGGACCAGGAACGGTGATTATTAGCGGAGCGACTCTTGGAACAGATGTAATCCTAACATGTCTTCTCAAGGCGACCTTGGAAGGATTGGCGGAAATGGTTATAATAGCAACATCTTCAAATGGAACAATGAGAATCAAAGTTTTCTCGAACAAAATTTCTTTGCTGTCTATCAGGCGCTGAACACCTGACTTCAGCAAATGGCAACTAGAAGGCAGAAATGAACACATGTGGCAACCTTCACCATAACCCAGAAATAAACCGACCGATAATAAATTCTTCTTAACCGTCATAAGAGGAGTAGAAACTTCATCTACTAAGGTCACAAACAGATCGGTATTAACAACATTAACTCCACGATCGTGCTTAGGCATGGGAGTAGTTATGACATTGGGCTTTTCCAGAGCATCGAACTCATCCTCCTTGGCTTTGATCAGATCCTATACCTTATTTCTTAGAGCCCAACAGTCGTTGGTGTCGTGGCCAGGACTCTCAGAATGGTAGGCACACCGAGCATTTGGGTTATATTGGGGAGATGTGGTGTTCGGATTCTTGGGAGCCTCTTTCAAGGTTGTCAAGTTGGATCTCAGTAGATGGGGTAGAACTTCAGCCAACGTCATGTTGTTGCGAGTAAACTGACGTTGTGGTATTTCCGCCCTTTGTTGATTGTTGCATTATGGAGCAACTACATGCCTAGGTATCATTACAACGCTTACTGTCTGACGGTGTTCAGCTTTTCTTTGGCCTCTCGGACTATAGATGGCACTGGCTTCCTTCTTACCAGAAAAAGGCTTATTTACCGAACTCGAAGAGGCATCCTTCTATATTTTACCGCTCCAAATCCCAGCTTCTACTATCTCTCTCTAGTTAGGATCAACTCGGTGAAACCAGCTGACGAGCTGTCGATCAAATGATTAAAGAATGGACCAGATAGCGTCCCCCGAAACATATCGACCAACTCCCTATCCAACAATGGGGGTTGAACTCTTCCAGCCAAGTATCTCCACTTCTATGCATAGTCCTTAAAGCCTTCACTTGCACCCATGGACATACTCTGGAGTTGAGTACGAGTATGAGCAAGGTCGGCATTGTATTGATACTGCTTATAAAAAGTAGCAGCCAGATCTTCCCAATTTCGGACATTGGCTCTCTCTAGTTGGTAGAACCATTCAAGCCGAGTCCCTGACAGACTGTCTTGAAAGAAGTGAACCCACAGATTTCTATCAGCGGCGTGGGGCTAGATCTTTCTGACGTAGGAACGGAGATGGAGCTTTGGGAAAGACACCCCATCGTACTTAGCAAAAATTGGAGCCTTGAACTTCTGCGGGATGACCACTCCCGACACCAATCCCAATTCTTCGAAATCGAACCAGGTATCCTCTGGACCTCCATAGCACTCAGACGGTCTTCCAACTGCTTGTATCTATCCTCAGTAGGAGGGTACTTCTCATCCTTATAATCTGTATCATTGTCAGAAACATCAGGACTGGGGTCCTTTTCCCTTGTCTCTTCTTCTTAATTTTCCCCTTATTTAGACGAAGAGGTCAGATCGACTTGTTGCTTTAACGGCCCTGAACCTTCTGCCCCTATTCAGAATACCGGCGACCTTCTTCTTTTTCTTTTTCTCCTTCAGTATGAGGGCCTTCAGATCCTCCTGCCCTTTTGCCAGATTTATGAACATCTGTTGGAACTGGGCATTTTGTGCCTGAAGATCCTTGATGCTTTATTCGGAAGACATTTCTGCTGAAATAAACAGTGAAGAAGATGAGAAACCTGTAATGGTACCTGTTTATGCGATGCTATGAATGGGATGTGTATGCAATGATTTCAAGGATTTTTAAAGGCTCAGATTTGTTTAACCAAAATAAACACACATTAATTGCATTAATAAGTTCGAATTGTTACAAAGAATGCCTTTTAGGCTTACAATTAAACAACACCAAACTTAAAGCAAAAAGAAACTAGGTCTCCCAGGAGCATATCTTTTTTGGTGCAATGTAGGCGTTTATGTTCCTTTCTTCATGAAGTAGCCTAGTGAGCTCCAGGACCTTCTTCTCGCTAGCATAAAACTGCGCTTCAAATGTGTCCCGCTCCTCTTTGAGTTGAACTCAGGATTTCTGTAATTCTTCATGATCAGTTGGCATGTCAGGATGATGACCAAGGGAAGTAGTATCTCCTTTAATAGTTGGCTCCACAGTTATTGGTAGGACAGCTGGGTAAGGCATCATAAGACTTTGGGCGCGAGCTCGTACCCACCATAGATAAGGCTCAAGAGGAATGGAATTGTTGTGCCCTAACATCTTGCTATCAATTTTATGCATCATGCCCCAAGCTTTTATGAACCTCCTGCGGTACCCTTGAGCATCATTCTCATAGTTGAAGGCGATTCCTTGGATAAGCGTGTCGTGAGGACCATCTCTTCTCGCATAACCAAACTGGCGCAATGCCAAATAAGGGTTGTAAGTGATTCCTCCCCTAATACCTAAGAGAGGGACATTAGGGAATTCACCACAACGGTCGAGGATGGTAATATCTTCCGAGAACCATGAACACCAATGAATGTCTGAATGCTTAAGGGACATCAGCCTACGAGACCATTTCAAACCCTGCTCGTTCTTCAAAACAGATCTGGGTAGGTGCAAAATAAACCACCTAGCCAATAGAGGAGTGCAATACAGGATGGCCCCCCTTCTCTTTAGAGTGCGAGCATGTAGAGAGTGTAAAATATCCCTGAGTAATGTAGGCATTGGATTATGAGACTAAAAAACCTTAATAGTGCTCACATCTACGAGTTGATCCGTATTAGGGAAAAGTACCGTCCCATAAATGAGAAGTGTCAGCACCTCTTCGAAAGCTTGTAAATCTAAAGTATCTCAAAAATGGTAAGCCTTCTCGAATAGAAACTTAACCGGAATTCCTTGGACACTCCCTCTAGTCTCCCAATTTGTCACTATGTCAGACCGTTGTAAAGACAGAGCTCTAGCAATCTCTTCAAGCTTTGGATGTTCTTTCGTACTGTTTAAAGGTGTGATACGGTGGGAGAACTGACTTGGGATTTTGCGTTTGTGTTTGCAAATGTTTCAGTTTAGCAAGAGTCGCCACCGACTTTTTATTTTATCCTAAGGAAAGGTCAAAAAGCACAGGAAAGACCTTTGAGATGTTTTCTTGGGTTCGGGGAGTAGATTATAGAAAGGGAAGGTATTAGCACCCTTTCTATCCATGGTTATCCATGGGCTCTTAGTTACTTGCTTAGATCACTTGCTTTGCATTTCTATTGTTTGAAATGGTGCTTTGTGTGTGATTTAGAAAGATGTTTTTGGAAAGAGACCATTGTTGTGGCAACCTTTGTAATGATTCTTGTTTGAATGTATACAAAGGTGTTTTCGTCTTTTGAAAAGTTTTCAATGTTTGAAAGCGGGGTTTTGAAATTGTGTTGTGAAATGTGTTTGAAAATAGCAAGGGTGCTTTTGCAAGATTTTGATCAAGTAACTAAGGGCTATCTACCCTATTTTACTCAAAGATCTTTCTTATGTTTTTAACCCTTTTAATAGTGTTGTTTCACCATTGTATTTGGTGAACAACCTTGTGTTAGGATGTTAAACGGGACAGGCGCGGGTCATCGTATAGACCATGATAGCAATGGTGTCAAGTATCTTTGGCAATTTTCTTGAGGGACTTGATCATTTTGTTTAGGCAACTCAGATAGCGTCATCGAGGGACTATGATCTTTTTATTTTTTTTTGTTTTGCCAAAGTACTTGACATGCAACCATGGCCCATTTTTGAAGGCAACAAGTGGATAGAAACCCTAGGGGGTGCAAGTGTGCATTGTGTTTGTTTTTTTCCATGCATATTTGTCTTTGATTAGGTCAAGCTAGTTGTTGATTTTATTTTACATACAAACCCTAAGTCTAAGCATGGCATAATTTGGAAGCTTTTAAATGTGCGAGAATTTAAGTGCTACACTATTACAACATGATATAGGGAGGGGGGTACAAATTTGAATTGGGAATATTTGACAAGAAAATAAATTCTAAGTTATTACAACCATATTGAATGTATATGCACTATTTAATATTTAAATAAATACAATTAACAAATATCAAATAAAATATATTATGCAAAAAAGATTTTTATGTATGTAAAAAGTATTTCTTTTCAATGTGAACTGTAAAAAAGGGGTCAATTTTAATTATTTTCCTTTTTAGGGCAAAAACCCTAATTCTAAATAAATAATATTATTTATTAATTATATACAATAAAATACTAATTTATACAAAAAAATAAAAGTATATTATGAAAATGATATTTTTAGTACAAAATATTAATAAAAATGAAAATGTAGTATTTTTGTATTTCTTGACCTAATTATTTAATAAAACAAGTATATATATATATATATATATATATATATATATATATATATATATATATATATATATATATATATATATATATATATATATATATATATATATATATATATATATATATATATATATATATATATATATATATATATATATATATATATATATATATATATATATATATATATATATATATATATATATATATATATATATATATATATATATATATATATATATATATATATATATATATATATATATATATATATATATATATATATATATATATATATATATATATATATATATATATATATATATATATATATATATATATATTAAACATATTAAATATATAAAGATAAAAATTAATTATTTACAAAAAAATGGGTATTTTCAAGAAAATGTTCTCAAGTATAAATAGAAATTATAAATGAAAATAGAAATTATAAATGAAAATAAGTATATTTTTTGTATTATTTTTGAGTTTTATTAAAAAAAGAAAATAGTTTATTTACATATTTATACTTAGTAAAATAAAAATAAATATCAAATAAATATGAAAAATATAGAAAATAATTTTTTGGCATTTTTTATACTTAGACAAAAAATAATAAAGTTAGAATGAAAAATAAAAATGTCAAAATGATAAATATTTAAATAAATGGGCCAGGGGGGTGTAAACAGAAAAAAGAGGGTGTCAAAAGCAAAGAACAACCAGGTCCAGCCCAGTCAGACTTCATCTTCTTCCTCTTGTTCACAAAACGCGTGCCTCTGTACATCAATGGCTATCTCCTGATTCTTTGACAAAACTCAAAACATGAACATTGTAGAGAATTAAACAACGAATCCAACCATATAAAAACTTGGATTAACTCTCAAAGACCAGAGATAATTTCTCTGGCCCTAATTTCTAACCTAGTTTTTTCAGAAAGTTCATGAATGAAATTCTCTTAGCAAGATTAATGTAAATGAAAACTAAGCATATGTATGGCTTCAGGGCTAAGAGTACGACATATTTCATTCACAAACCTAAGCCTAACCATTCCTAAATAGAGAGATAGAAGTCCATGAAATACCTGTTTCAGTTGACTTCGAGCTGGACAATGCAACAACCTTCAATGGTGTTTGAGCTTCTCTTGAGCTTGCCTGAGGTCCAAGGAAGTTTTTCCAATGCTTGGCTTGTTTTGAAACAGCTTGAATCATGCTGTAGAACTCAACCTGCAGAGCTTTGAAACAAAAATGGCAAAGTGTGTTAGAGGTGTTACAGCTTGTAATGGGGGCCTGAGATAGTTCAGGTGAGTTGATTGGAAGGTGTTTGAACTATCTTTGGACAAAACGCACGATGGAATTTGGTTATGGCTTGCAAAATGCAAAACTTGCCCTGTTTTGCAGAAAAACAGTGATTCTGTGTACAAGGGAGTTTGAGAGGCAAAGGGGTCGTGTTTCAGGCTTGTTGGGAGGTATGGAACTTGTCTACAATGTTTGTGTAAGCTTGTCTTAACAGATATTAGAGATGGTCTATGATTTGCAACTTTTCTTCTTCTTGAAGCAAGAGAATGGAAGTCATGTTATAGCCTTGTACAAGCCCTCCTATCACCCTGCACACAACACTTTTGGCCCCTCCAATTCATGGATTTAGTTTGCATTCTCAGATTTTTTTCAAGGCTCAATGCTTAGTGTTTTGACATAAAGTAACCTTTTGCAAAAATGGCAATATACCTTTTACCATTTAGGCCTTAATCTTGTGTACAATGCCCTAATGAACAAGACAAAAACTTAACTCAATGGATATACATTAAATTATGGAGTACAAGTTAGTTTTGAGGCCTGCAAGCTAGCACCAAACATGCTGATTTGAAAATGCAAGTTTGTATGAACATGTATTGGCCATGGACAAAAGTGAGTTTTTGCCAACTTCAAGCATTAGATTATCTCTAACCACAAGGGTGTTTTAGGAGTACTTGGACAATTTGGAAAGCTTGGAACATGTACTATAATCCATCTTTTCAATTCAACTTGAAACTCCAAGTGGAACTATGTGAAAAGTGACCAAGAAGATGGGTCAAAATCCTGCCTAGATTAGGGCAAATTTTCTAAGTTAAAAGTTTTAGGTACCCTTGTTCCAAAAATCATAACTTGAGATACAAGCTTATTTTGAGAAAACTTTGTAAATAAAAGTTGTAGACTTTGTGATGGACTACAACTTTCATGTTGTAAGTTTTGTTTGAATCCATTTGCATCTTGGTGAAAAAATGGGACAAAGTTTGGAAAAAATAAGAAAATTTCATAACTTAGAAAATGTCTAAGTTATGAAATTTTTCCATTTTAAACCCTAATTTGCATTTTTGGGTTTCTTGATGAACAAGTTTCATAATTTGACATGTCTTGATGAAAAATAACTCTTGGCACTTGATTTTGACCAAAAAGTCAAAGTTTGACTTTTCAGTGTACAGTCAAATTTTGATCAGTTGACTGAAAAATTCATCTGTCAATCCTATGCATTTGAGATCTTTTGAACTTGTTGAATGGGTCAAAACAATGTCATTGAGAACTTGAGTCCATGTGTGAGCTTGATTTTCCATTGGCTAGGTCAAACAGTCAAAAATTGCCTTTGTGCAGTCAAAACCCTAAAAATGACCATTTTGCCTTTTTGGTGATCTGATCAAATTTCTTGTGGAATTATGATCCAAACTTGGTCAAATGGTTCATATGAGTTTATAATGTCGATGTGGATCAAATTTCACGAGGTTTGACTGTCAATTGGCCACAGTTGACTTTTTCCCCAATACAACTAATTTCTAGGTCAACTGTCCAATTGACTGGGCAAAAATTTGAATCAAGGCTTGAAACTTGGTATGGGCAAATTTGTGAGTCCAACATGAAGTATGAAAGTCACCTTGGGAATTGTAGGTCAAAACATCCCTGTGTAAACTCAAACCCTAATTTGGGTCAACAGTGCAAAGAGGTGTCTTGAGCAAGGCAAACCCTAGTTTGATCTTGAATTCCAAGGGTCTTGTGATTGAGAAAATGTTGATGAAATGAGAAGGAAAAAATTTGGGGTACAACAGTTGCCCCTGTTCAATCTTCTTGAACCTGAAGAGTTAGATTGGCAAGTTTGCCTTTCAAGACTCGAAGGTAAAAGAGGATTGGACACTAGAGTGCCCGTAAATTTTCACTTGTCAAAATAACGTTGAGGGAATGGGCTTAAAGATGCCATTTGGTGTTGGTAGAATCTTGCTGGAGATGGGCTTAAAGATGCCATCCAAGAATGTTTGTTGAAATGCAATGTTGTAGGTCAGAAGAGTGAGTATCAAAGTGGTATCCGTGTCTGGAATGCACTTGAACTGTATCTGGAGACTGAGTCTGTATGAGCAAAGGAATGGCGTCCGTGTTTGGAGCGTATCTGAGCTGCAACTGTATTTGAGACTTTGAATGAATATCAGAATGACTGCCGTGTCTAGAATGTATCTGTATTCTTAATGGGTAACAGAGAAACATATGTATGCAGAGCAACTGTATGCTGGGGATAAATTCTGAATGAGTGATAGAATGGCAACCGTGTCTGGTGCGTATCTGGACTGTATCTGAAGTTGAGATCTGTATGAGTAGCAGAATGACTTCTGTGTCTGGAGTGTATCTGAGACGGTAACTGGGATATGAATAAGTGGCAGAATGACTTCCGTGGCGACTGCACTAGGGAGAATCAAACTGCTGGTGTAAGGGCCAGAATGGCATCCGTGTTTGGAGCGTATCTGAACTTTGAGTTGAGAATCTGACCGAGAGATAGAATGGTTGCCGTGTCTGGAGCGTATCTAGTCTGTATCTGATTGTTGAAGTCTGAATGAGTAGTAGAATGACCGCCGTGTCTGGGGTGTATCTGTACTGTATCTGAATAATTGTTAACAATAGCCTTTTAATCTTATCCTGAAAAGGGTAAAATGTTAGCTAAAAACATAAATTTATGTTGCATGATATGTATGATGCAATGAACTTTATTTCATCAATGTTTATGATATATGAATGTAATGGCTGTGCATTTAATCTGATTAGCTGTCTTGCTGAGGAAAATAAATCCTTGGTAACTGGAGGTAATGAAATCTTTGATTGCTGTCGGGGGAAGTAAATCCTTGGCCGATGCTGGGGATTAACAAGGCCTCTGACAACTTCTGCGGGGAATGAGAATCCTTCATGACTTTCCTGGGATATAGGGGAAACTCTGAAAATCTCTTCTGGGGAATTGAAGCCTTGGAGAAATGGGACCGAGAATCTTCGATCTTGTTGGGAGATAAATCTGTGGGGGGAAATGCTCACCATTCTGGCTCCACCGGGGAATAAGGTTTAGACTAAATCTGGCTCCGCTGGGGATCTTGAAGTTTAACTCCGTTGGGGAAAAACTCCAAGGTTCCAGCTTTGTTGAGGATATGAATGATGTATCGTAGGGGATTTCTTCTGGAATAGTATAAAGATTTCTTCCTAATCCTATCAGTAATTATCCTTTTTCAATTTCGTTTTGTCTGTAAGCAGTGATTATATTCCAATGCATATGCCTATTTAACAAAACATTGGACGTTTTCAAATAAAACATAAGTGTAAAAAGAAAAGAGAGGCAAGCAAATTTCCGCACTTTGAAGTATATTTGTATTAACTTTTGTGAGTATTTTTTGTACAAAGGAGACAGACATCCTAGTAAGAGAATGTTGTCGTAAAAATTGAAAAATTCTATACAAACGAAAGATGGCTATGTGTAACAATTCAATGGGATTCCCATTCTGCTATAGCCTTCACAACTCTGAATATCTTGTCCATTCACTGCTTCATCCGCCGATAGCTAGATTGATCAGAAGCTTGGAGCTTGTTGGTGAAGAGATTGTTCTTAAAGTGATCCGACGAGACATAGTCATACGCTTTAAAATCCCTAACTTTTGCCTGGACCGCCCTTTCGGGTTTTCGATCCACCGGGAAACCCTTTTTTGCCCAAGTCTCCCTTTCGGGTTTTCAACTTGCCGGGTGTACAATTTTTTTGTTTTATCCCTAATTTTTTCCTGAACTGCCCTTTCGGGTTTTCGATTCATCGGGATGCCCATTTTTGCCCAAGTCGCCCTTTCGGGTTTTCAACTTGTCGGGTTGTTTTATGCGTAGTATCTTTTGACTATGTATGCGTTTGCAGGGTGTGGAAAATCGTCTCCATCCATGGTGGTCAAAATCATTGCCCCACCAGAAAAGATGCTCTTGATCACAAATGGTCCTTCGTAAGTAGGAGTCCACTTGCCCCTGGGATCACTTTGCGGTAAGATGATCCGCTTGATTACAAGATCTCCGACTTGATATACTTGACGCCTGACTTTCTTGTTGAAAGCCTTGATCATGCGTTTTTGATACGCCTGACCATGACAAACAGCCGTAAGCCGCTTCTCGTTGATCAAATTGAGTTGATCAAGCTGGGTCTGAATCCAATCGTCGTCACTCAAACCAGTGTCCTTCATAATCCTTAAGGAAGCAATCTGAACTTCCATGGGCAGAATAGCTTCCATGCCATATACCAAAGAAAATGAGGTTGCCCCTGTTGAAGTACGTGTCGTGGTACGATATCCATGCAGAGCAAACGGTAACATCTCATGCCAGTCTTTATAGGTGACTGTCATCTTTTGAATGATCTTCTTGATATTTTTGTTCGCGGCTTCAACAACACCGTTCATCTTCGGCCGATAGGGAGATGAATTGTGATGGTAAATCTTGAACTGTTCGCATAGAGCGGTGATCATAATGTTGTTCAAATTTGTACCGTTGTCCGTGATAATCCTGTCGGGGATACCGTACCGGCATATGAGGTTCTGCTTGATGAAGAGGGCAACCACATTCTTTGTAACTGAGGCATATGAAGTTGCCTCGACCCATTTGGTGAAGTAATCAATAGCCACCAAGATGAAGAGATGTCCATTGGATGCCGTGGGCTTGATCTCTCCAATCATGTCAATGCCCCACATTGCAAATGGCCAAGGAGCTGTCAGAATGTTGAGGGGAACAGGAGGAATATGTACCTTGTCGGTGTAGACTTGGCATTTGTGGCAGGTACGGGAATATTGATGACAATCAGCTTCCATGGTAGACCAGTAGTAGCCTGCCCTTAGAATCTTTTTAGCCATCGTATGTCCGCTCAAGTGGGTGCCAAATGTGCCATTGTGTATCTCGGTCATGATCAACTCTGCTTCACCTTTGTCCAAACAACGAAGTAAAACACAATCATGGCTGCGCTTATAAAGGATGCCATTTCTTAGGAAGAACTTGGTAGCAAATCTCCTTAAGAACTTTTTGTCATTGACGGAAGCTCCTTCGGGGTATTCTCTAGTCTGGAGATACCTTCTGATTTCATGAAACCAGGGTTGTGCCACTACTTCTTCGGTATTAATCTCATGAAAGTGCGCAGGTTCGTCCATTCGCTCGATGGTGATTTGAAGAGCCTCGTTATCCCAGTTGAGTTTAAACATGGAAGACATTGTAGGCAGAGCATCTGCTAGCTGATTCTCTTCTCGCGGGAAATGCTCGAAAGTAATCTGCTCGAAATGAGGCAACAACATCAGGACATGTTCTTTGTATGGGATAAGATTAGGATGTTTGGTGTCCCACTCTCCTTTGACTTGACTGATAACCAAAGCCGAGTCCTCAAATACGACCAAAGATTTGATCCCCAAGTCTATAGCAGCCTTGAGACCAAAGATGCAAGCTTCATATTCGGCCATGTTGTTGGTACAGCTGAAACAAAGTCTGGCAGTGAAGGGTGTATGGCAACCTTTAGGAGAAATGAGTACCGCACCGATACCGTTGCCAAGTGCATTTGAAGCACCATCAAAGTACAGGGTCCATCGAGATCCTTGTTCAGGTCCGTCATACGGTCCGTTACCTTCAATGTTGTCCAATGTCATGATGTCCTCGTCAGGGAATTCGAATCTCATAGACTGGTAATCTTCGACGGCTTGATGAGCTAGATGGTCAGCTAGTACACTCCCTTTTATAGCTTTTTGGGTAGTATATTGGATTTCATACTCAGTCAGGATCATTTGCCATCTAGCGATTCTTCCAGATAAAGTTGGCTTCTCGAAGATATACTTAATCGGATCCATTTTGGAAATCAGCAAAGTGGTGTGAGTCAACATATACTGTCTTAGCCGGCGAGCAGCCCATACCAAAGCGCATCAAGTTTTCTCAAGCAGTGAGTAGCGAGTCTCACAGTCGGTAAACTTTTTGCTAAGGTAATAAATGGCATGCTCTTTTCGGCCAGACTCGTTATGTTGGCCCAGTACACACCCCATTGAGTTATCCAAAACAGTCAAATACATGATCAATGGCCTTCCTTCGACGGGTGGCATCAGAATAGGAGGTTCTAGTAAGTACTCCTTGATCTTATCAAAAGCAACTTGACAATCATCGTTCCATTCAACTACCTGATCTTTCTTCAGCAGTTTGAAAATCGGCTCGCAGGTAAATGTCAGGTGAGAGATGAACCTCGCAATATAGTTCAAGCGTCCCAAGAATCCTCTAACCTCCTTTTCAGTACGGGGGGAAGGCATTTCTTGTATAGCCTTTACTTTAGCTGGATCAACCTCAATGCCTTTGTTGCTGACAATAAATCCCAGAAGTTTACCAGACCTAACTCCAAAAGTGCACTTGCTTGGATTCAGCCTGAGTTTATACTCCTTCAACCTGGCAAACAGCTTTTTCAAATGTTCAAGGTGTTCTTCCTCTGTCTGTGATCGAGCTATCATGTCATCTACGTAAACTTCGATCTCATGATGTATCATATCATGAAACAAAGCTACCATGGCGCGTTGATAGGTTTCCCCTGCGTTCTTCAGTCCAAACGACATCACCTTGTAGCAGAAGGTACCCCATTGCGTGAAAAAGGTAGTTTTCTCCATGTCCTCGGGGGCCATTTTAATCTGGTTGTATCCCGAGAATCCATCCATGAAGGAAAATACCTTGTGCTGAGCTGTGTTGTCAACCAAGATGTCGATATGTGGCAGTGGAAAATTGTCTTTTGGGCTAACCCTATTCAAATCCCGATAGTCCACACACATTCTGACTTTGACATCCTTCTTAGGTACGAGCACGATATTAGCAACCCATTATGGATATGAGGTAACAGCCAGAAAGCCAGCATTGAATTGCTTCATTACTTCAGCCTTAATCTTTTCAGACATGTCAGGCCTCATTCGTCGGACCTTTTTCTTGATTGGTGGACAGTCTTCTCTCATAGGGAGACGGTGAACCACGATATTCGTGTCTGACCCTGGCATGTCTTCATAAGACCAAGCGAAGATTTCAACATATTCGTTCAACAACTGCACTAAGCGCTCCTTGACACTCGGTTCCAGGTTGGCACCCACTTTTACTTCTTTCCTGTCCTCTTCTGTCCCCAAGTTGATGGTTTCTAACAACTCCTCATGAGGCAGAATAGCCCTCTCTTCTTGTTGCAAAAGTCTGGCTAACTCTCCCGGCACTTCACAATCTTCGTCAACTTCGTACTCAGCATGATTGACCAAATCTTCAGAGTTATCAAAGGCTAAAGAAGAATAGTCACCCATGGAATCCGGAATGGATGGGTACCTACATTTGTGAGTGTGGGTGTGTGTAAGGGATAGCCATCTTTAAGCAAACAAAAATGCAAAAGGAAAGAAAATGAACACAACAGTTTATAAATGAAAAACGTCCAATGATTCATTAAAACATGGCATATGATTATGAAGAAAATCAAACCCTTACAAATGGACCTACATGCCCCGGGCAAGGCATGAGGTGAAAATAGTGTGCGAATTGTTTTAGTTATTACAGACCATAAAAATGGGAAATTGTTCAAAGATAAAAATTACTCGTTGATAAAGGTGATAGGAACAAAATCCTTTGCTTCCCAATTGCTCAAACCCCCTTCGATGGTCGGGAAGATCCAATCTTTAAAGTGGCTCTCTTCATCTTCATCTTCTACAACATTGATTCCATGGTGAGAGATCTTGACGGGTGGCCCTCCAGCCTTGGAGCAACGCATAGCCCTCTGTCCTGAAGTAGTAAACCCTAAACCAAACTTATCCGTCTTATGGGGAAAGTCAGGAAATTGTCCCCATACTGTACTCTTCCCTTCTTTGATCACCGCCTCCGCGTCCTTGAGAGATGCCATCCTGGATACATGCTTGGGAACGATAGGCACCTCAACCATTGTCTTCGCAACTGCTACCTCGGGAGAAAATTCCTCAAAATGCTGGAAAGGCGTTTTGATGAACTCGCCATCCAGCTCCACATAACGGAAGGAATTGAGATGGCTTATCATGTACTCTTCCTCGCCGTGCACCGTTATAATTTTACCCTTAACAGGATATTTCAGCATCTGGTGCAGAGAGGAGGTAACTGCCCCGGCATAATGGATCCACGGTCTTCCTAGCAAACATGAATATGACGGTCGGATATCCATCACGTAAAAGTTTGAGTTGAAGACTTCTGTTCCTACTTTGATAGGAATATCAACCTCTCCATGAACCATTCTCTTGGAACCATCAAAAGCCCTAACAATGATGTTACTAGGCTTGAGAGTCAGTCCTTCACAGTCCAAGCGGTCTAAGGCTTTCTTTGGAAGCACATTAAAGGAAGAACCAGTATCAACTAAGACATGGGTGAGAGTGGTTCCCCGACATTCAACTGAAACATGTAACGCATCGTTGTGTTTCCTTCCTTTGGGAGTTAAGTCAGCATTGGAAAAGCCAAGGCCATTATCAGCAGTAAGACTGGCCACACATTCTTGGAACTGGTCAGTCGAAGTCTCTTGGGGTACATGTGCAACCTTCAAGAATTTGATTAGGGCCTTAGCATGGGCCTCAGAATAGAGCAGAAGAGCCAACATTGAAATTTTAGAAGGGGTCTGCCCTAGCTGTTCCACAACGTCGTAATCACTTTTTCTGATTATTTTCAAGATTTCATCCATTTCCTTCTGAGTGGTTTCGGGGATAACCACAGCATGAGCCTTCGTCCTGACAGGCATTTCCAGTATCCCCTTACCTTTGTCGGTATTATTAGCAAATGGTCTTACTTCAGGAGTATCTAATTCTTCAATCACTGGGCCTTGCACAGAGGGTCCAACAGGTGCAGAAGCTTTCAAGGGTCCAAAAACCGCTCGAGGGGGAGAAATCTCCGAAGAAAAGATCCGGCCACTGCGGGTTATCTTGCTTGTACCCGCGATGTTCCCTATATCAGGGTCTTCTTCAGAAATCTCTTGGACTGTTTCGATTTGTTTGATGCCGTGGTAGAAGATTTCTCCCCCATAGTTCCACGGTATCGTTTTGCTGGATTTGTACGAGACAGGTCCCGGCATGGTGATCTTTAAAGGTACACATTCAGAGTTGGGTGTAATCCTGACAGGCCTTTTGCAAGCCTTGGGAGGATTGTCGGAAATGGTTATGATAGCAATATCGTTGGTTGAAGTATCACAAGTATCAGGAGTAATAGGATTGAAAGTGTCAACAGGGGTTTTCTGGAAAAGTATCTCTTGAGTATCCATCAGGCGTTGGACACCTGACTTCAACATTGGACAATCACTTTGAACGTTCAAACAAAAATAACAGTCTTTACCACAACCAGGAAAGATCCTGGCTCGCAACAAATTTTCTTTAACCATTAATAATGGAGTCAACAGATCGACAACATCAGTAACATGGAGGTTTTCCAAAATAGCATGCACATTGTGGCCGTGCTTGGGCATCAGAGCAGATATAACATTGGGCTTCTCAGGAGTGTCAAATTCAACCTCTTTGGCGTCAATTAAGTCCTGAATTTTGTTCTTAAGTGCCCAACAATTATTGGTATCGTGTCCAACACTGTCAGAATGGTAAGCACACTTGGCATTGGAGTGGTAGTATGGAGAGGAAGTGTTAGGGTTTTTTGGCGCCTCCTTCAAACTGGTCAGATCCAGCTTCAACAAATGGGGAAGTACTTGAGCGGGCGTCATGTTGATGCGGGTGAACTGCCGTTGTGGCCTTTCCACCTGTTGTTGATTAGGTCTCGACTGACTGTTACAAGGTTGATCATTTGACGAGTTTTGAATCATCACAGCCCCTACAGTCGGCCGGCGCTCAGTTCTTCCCACTCCCTTATAAGAATACACAGCAGATGCTTCCTTCTTGGCCGAGAAGGGTTTCTTAACAGCCGTGGATGCGGAAGCATCCTTTTGAATCTTTCCACTCTTAATACCGGCCTCAACCCTTTCGCCAGTCAAAATCAGTTCAGTAAATCCCGCGGAAGAACTTCCGATCAAATGATTGAAGAAGGGGCCAGACAGGGTCCCCAGAAACATGTCAACTAACTCCCTATCTGATAGCGGTGGCTGCACCCTTCCCGCCAGATCACGCCACTTCTGCGCGTACTCTTTAAACCCTTCATTGGAAGCCATCCCCATACTTTGTAACTGAGTACGAGTGGGCGCCAAATCGGCATTATATTGATACTGACGATAAAAAGCAGCCGCCAAGTCTTCCCAATTGTGAACCTCTGATCTTTCGAGTTGATAAAACCAGTCTAACTGCGTGCCAGACAAGCTGTCTTGGAAAAAGTGTACCCAAAGATCTTTATCGGATGAATGAGGTTGAATTTTTCTGACATACGACCTCAGGTGCATCTTAGGGCAAGACAGGTCGTCATACTTGGAAAATGTTGGCACCTTGAACTTGGGAGGGATAACAATCCCAGCCACCAGCCCTAGTTCCTCAAAATCCAATCCGGGCACCCTCTGCAACTCCATAGCTGCCAGTCTGTCTTCGAGGTTCTTATACTTGTCATCCACTGGTGGATATTGTTGTTCAGAGTAGTCTTCGTCTTCTTCCTCTTCCTCCTCTTCAGCCTCGGATTCAGAAGGTACGACAGTCCCTTTCCCTTTACCGGCCCCTTCGTCAGACGTTGAGGGGAACTCGAGAACTCTTCTGGCCTGATGCTCAAATCTTCTTCCCAAAGTGGCTACTCCAGGTCTCTTTTTCTTTTTCTCTTTATTTTTCTCCAACAAAACTTTGAGGTCCTCCTGACCCTTTGCCAAGGTCATGAGGAGTTGCTGGAACTGTGAATTTTGTGCCTGTAGATCCTTTACTGTTTGCTCCAAATCCATCTTGCTGAAATAAACAGCAGAAAGACAAGGAAACCTGGCTTGAAGACCTGTTTATGCATATGATGAATGGTATGTTTTTTCATGTAATGCATTCAAGGGTTCAAAAATTCAAATTTGTTGCAAACAAAAAAGAACGCACATCATATTAAGAAGAAATTTGTTCGTACATAAATGTCCCATGGGCGAAATATTACAAAATTCCTAATGTAAAAATACATTGCGCATCCTCTTTGGTGCGATGTAAGTGTTGAGAGTTTCCTCCTCGTGAAGTCGGCGGGTGAGCTCCAAAACCTTCTTCTCACTGGCATAGAAGCTGACTTCAAAAGTATCCCGTTCTTCTTTGAGTTGGATCCAACTCTTTTTCATTTCTTCCCATGATGTTGGCATGTCAGGATGTAGGAAGGTGTATGGAACCTCTCCTTCCATAACAGGCTCTTTGATCAAGGGGAGAATGTGAGGATATGGCATCATAAGATTCTGGGAGTGGGTTCGTACCCACTTGAGGTAAGGCTCAAGGGGGATGGAATTATTGTGCCCCAGTGTCTTACTATCCACCTTGTTAGGCATCCTCCAAGCTCTGATGAACCTTTGTCGAAGTCCTTGCGCATCGTTGTCGAAGTCAAAAACTAGGTCAGGAATCAGCATGTCATGAGGGCCATCCCTCCGAGCATATCCAAATTGTCTCAAAGCTAGACAGGGGTTGTAGGTAATGCCTCCCCTAATGCCAAGTAATGGGACATTAGGGAATTCCCCACAACGATCAATGATGATGACATTTTCTCTGGACCGAGAACACCAATGTACATCAGAATATGTGAGGGTCATCAATCGTTGTGACCACCTTAAACCCTGCTCATTCTTCAGAATTGATTGTGGAAGGTGAGAAATAAACCACCTTTCTAGGAGAGGAGTACAGCACATGAGAACACCTCTTTTCCTCATTGTTCGTGTGTAAAATGAGTGTAGGATGTCCCCAAGCAATGTAGGTATAGGATTCCTGGATATGAAAATCTTGACAGCATTCACATCTAAAAGTTAGTCAGGGTTTGGGAACAAGACCAACCCATAGGTAAGGAGTTCCACAATCTCTTCAAAGGCTTGTAGATCAAGAGAATTCCAGCATTCTTGTGCCTTCTCAAACAAAAACTTTGCCAAGAAACCCTTGACACCACTTCTGGTTTCCCAATGTCCCTTGATGTCAGATGGTTGCAAGTGTAATGCTTGAGCAACATCTTCAGGCTTTGGTTCTTTTTCCGTACCGTTGTAGGGTAGTTGATTAAGAATAGGAATTCTCAAGAGTTTAGAAAATTTCTCCAAAGTGGGTACTAACTGATAATCAGGGAATGTGAAACAGTGGTGTAGTGGATCAAAGAACTGGAAAAGTACTTTCACCATGTCTTCTTCAATGCTGGTGTTGACTAAGTTGAGGAGTCTACCATGTCTTTCACTGAAGAGAGAATTCTCTGGAATCCTGAAAGTAAGCTCCTTGAGTTGAGGAGGGATCCTCACAAGGTTAATTTGAATTGTTTTCCTGCGAAGAGATTCCATGATCTGTAAAACAAGAACAAAGATGAAGATCCAAACCCTTGAAATGGTTAGTGGATGCATATTATGCTTTATGATGTTCATGATGTATGTACAAGCACATGTACAAGCAAATCACACAAAACCCTAGTTTCAGGCTTGCATGAGGTTTCATAGGTAAGTACCCTCTTGATTTTAGTTGGCTCAAAACCTATCCTATAAATAGTAACCGGGTTCTAAGGAGCTCAATATCATTGGATTGTTTTCTATGTTCATTGTTTTGGTTTAGCCACTTAACTAGCGACCAAAATATTCCAATAAAACAACCCTCAATGAGTGTAGTATCGAGTATCTACCAACTTCTGACTGCACCAAAGTCGGTCATCTCACTACCCCTAATAAAAGGCCAAGATGGTCAAGTAAGGTTCTAGTTCATTAGTGCTTCATGACATCACTCAGCGGCCCCGTATTCTCTTTGATTGACTCAAAGGCTACCGGTACTCACAAATATGTCGCACTAATATAGCTATTGCTTCAACCGTGTCGGTATACCCTGCACAGTTTCCACAACATATTTCTATTTACCTATGAATGTTTCCCAAACCCGGGTGGAGGATTTCAAGCCCAAACAAGAGAACAAAAATGTAAAGAAATCAAAGCAAACAATAATCATGCAAAGGGTGATCTAAGCCCTAAGGTTACTCCCCTTTTAAAACATGTCCTCAGCAGAGTCTCCAGTTCTGTGATACGGTGGGAGAACTGAATTGGGATTTTGCGTTTGTGTTCGCAAATGTTTCAGTTTAGCAAGAGTAGCCACCAACTTTTTATTTTATCCTAAAGAAAGGTCAAAAAGCACATGAAAGACCTATGAGATGTTTTCTTCGGTTCAGGGAGTAGATTATAGAAAGGGAAGGTATTAGCACCCTTTCTATCCATGGTTATCCATGGGATCTTAGTCACTTGCTTAGATCACTTGCTTTGCATTTCTATTGTTTTAAATGGTGCTTTTCAATTGTTTGAAATGGTGCTTTGTGTTTGATTTAGAAAGATGTTTTTGGAAAGAGGCCATTGTTGTGGCAACCTTTGTAATGATTCTTGTTTGAATGTATACAAAGGTGTTTTCGTCTTTTGAAAATTTTTCAATGTTTGAAAGTGGGGTTTTGAAATTGTGTTGTGAAATGTGTTTGAAAATAGCAAGGATGTTTTTGCAAGCTTTTGATCAAGTAACTAAGGGCTATCTACCCTATTTTACTCAAAGATCTTTCTTATGTTTTTAACCCTTTTAACAGTGTTGTTTCACCATTGTATTTGGTGAACAACCTTGTGTTAGGATGTTAAACGGGACAGGCGCGGGTCATTGTATAGACCATGATAGCAATGGTGTCAAGTATCTTTGGCAATTTTCATGAGGGACTTGATCATTTTGTTTAGGTAACTCAGATAGCGTCATCGAGGGACTATGATCTTTTTATTTGTTTTTGTTTTGCCAAAGTACTTGACATGTAACCATGGCCCATGTTTTCTTATAATAACATTATTATTATTATTCTATTTAGTCTTACTGGGCCTACTAGTCAACACTCCCACTTTTTACTATAACCAACACAACAACTAAGTCCACTAAATAAATAGTCTTATATAATTATAATATTATTAATAATATTATTTCTACAACTTAAATCAACCAATTCATCAAATAACCATATAACAACTTAAATCGACATTTCACAACATCACCCAATTTCATAAATAAATTCGAAAATATTTAATTAAATAATTAATTAAATATTGAGCATTACAACTCTCCCCCACTTAGAATATTTTCGTCCTCGAAAATTTACCTGATTCGAACAACTCAGGATAGGAGTCCCGCATCTTGCTCTCCAATTCCCACGTCATACTTTATCCGGCAGCTCCTAACCAAACCACTTTCACGAAAGCAATCTATTTGCCTCTCATAATCTTCATTTCACGATCCGTGATCCGTACATGCATCGTCTCCACAGTAAGATTATCCCATACTTGCACATCATCCATATGAATCACATGAGATAGATCTGAAATATACTTCCGGAGTTGTGACACATAAAACACATCATGCCAATTTGAAAGATTAGGCGATAAAGCCACTCTATAAGCAACATTTCCCACACTTTCTAAAATCTGATACAGACCAATAAAACGAGAAGTGAGCTTCTTAGACTTCAATGCTCGCCCAACACCAGTTACAGGTGTAACTCTCAAAAACACATGGTCACCCGCTTGAAATTATAAGTCCATCCTTAACTTGTCATGATAACTCTTTTGTCTACTTTGGGAAGCTTTCATCTTTTATAGAATCAATTTCGCCTTCTCAGTAGTATCACGAACAAGTTCAGGCCTAAGCACTACACTTTTCTCTAGATTCATGCCAACATAAAGGAGTTCCACATCTTCGACCGTATAACGCTTTAAAAGGTGCCATTCCAATACTAGCATGCTGACTGTTATTATAAGTGAACTCTATCAACGGAAGATAAGTATCCCACGAACCTCCCTTCTCAAGAACACATGCTCTCACTAAATCTTCTAACGACTGAATAGTCTGTTCAGTCTGACCATCCGTCTGAGGATGATACGTCGAACTCAACCTCAACTAAGAATCCAACGCTTCTTACAAACTCTTCCAAAAATAGGAAGTAAACCTCGAATCTCTATACGATACAATACACAAAGGAACACCGTGCAGCTTCACAATTACACTAGTGTAGATCTCAGCCAACTTCGACACTAGAAAAATGATGTTAATAGGAATAAAATGAGCTGACTTTGTAAGCCTATCAATAATCACCCAAATCGAATCATGTCCTCTGGAAGTATTAGGTAATCCCGTCACAAAGTCCACTGAAATGCTATCACATTTCTATTCTGGAACTTTTAATGGTTGCATCAACCCTGCAGGCTTCTGATGTTCAACTTTTGACTTATGACAAGTCAAACACGCATACACAAACAGAGCCACATCATTCTTCACCCCAGGCCACCAAAACAAATTCTTCAAATCTTGATACATTTTTGTAGCTCCTGGATGAATACTTAACTTGCTTCTATGACTTTCCTCAAGAATCACTTTCTTCATTTCCGCATCATTAGGAATACAAATTTGATTACGAAATCTCAAGACATCTTGTGCATCTAACTTAAAATCACTATTCCCAGGCTGATCGATTCCAACCATCGAATCTACCAATTTCAAATCTAACTTCTGAGCTTCTCTGATACTATCTAGAAATTCATTGTTAATCTTCAACATCCCCAACATAACACTCTACGGTGTAACCTCGCAAACTAAGCTCATATCTCTGAACTGTTCAATTAATTCCAACTCTTTAACCATCATTGCCAAGATATGTAAAGTCTTTCAACTTAACGTATCAGCCACCACATTCCCTGTTCCTGGATGATAATTCAAACCAAAATCATAATCTTTTAACAACTCCAACCATCTTCGTTGTCTCATATTCAATTCTTTCTGATCAAATAAATACTTTAAACTCTTATGGTCGCTAAATACTTCAAATCTAGAACCATAAAGATAATGCCTCCAAATCTTTAGCACAAAGACAACTGCAGCAAGCTCTAAATCATGTGTAAGATAGTTCTTCTCATGAGTCCTCAACTGCATTGATGCATAAGCAACTACCTTTTCATTCTGCATAAGCACACCTCCTAAACCCATCTTAGAAGCATCACAATATACCACAAAAGGTTCTCCTGGATTAGGTAACGTCAAAATAGGAGCCGACGTCGACCTCTTCTTCAATTATGTAAAACTTTATTCACATTGAATGTCCCATATAAAAGCTCTACCTTTACAAGTCAACTTAGTCAATGGAAGTGCCAACTTATAGAAACCTTCGATAAACCTTCTATAATAACCAGCTAATCCCAAAAAGCTTCTAATCTTGGTAGCCGACTTTGGAGTTTCCCATTGCAACACAACATCTACTTTAGATGGATCTACAATAATGCCGCTACCTGAGATAACATGACCAAGAAACTAACCTCATTCAACCAAAATTCACACTTAGACAGCTTTGCATACAACCTCCTCTCTTTCAAAATCTGCAATATTATTCTTAAGTGTTTTGCATGCTCTTCCTTAGATTTAGAATAAATCAAAATGTCATCAATGAACACCACTACAAACCGATCCAAATAAGTCTAAAAGATACGGTTCATGTACTCCATGAATACTCTCGGCGCATTAGTAACACCGAAAGGCATCAAAAAATACTCATAGTGTCCATAACGTGTTCTGAAAGCCGTCTTCTGGATATATCCATCATTCACTTTAATCTGATGATAACCCGACCTCAAATCAATCTTACTAAACACACGAGCACTCACCAATTTATCCATCAAGTCATTTATTCTTAGAAGTGGATACTTGTTCTTAATTGTCACTTTATTCAACTGTCTATAATCAACACAAAGCCTCATACTCTCATCTTTCTTCTTTACTAGAAACACTGGATCTCCCCATGGCGATACACCTGGTCTCACAAACTTCTTTTCAAGTAACTCTTCCAATTGCTCCTTTAATTCCGACAATTCAGATGCAGACATCCTGTATGGTGCCATAGACACAGGTATGGTACCAGGTACAAGATCAATGATAAATTCAACTTCTTTCTCTGGCGGTACATCAGAAATTTCATCAGAGAAAACTTCAGAAAATTCACGCACCACCTGCACTTCCTCAATTATAGCTTGATTCTAAATAGATAGCGACACCATCAACGAGAAAATCTGAGCCTCTTCTTGCATCAACTTCCTCAACTATCTAGCAGACAACAGACCATCCTCCTCTTCTTCAGGAGTAGAAAACCTCACTGACTTGTTATAACAGTTAATATGAACATAGTTATGCTCTAACTAGTTCATACCTAAGATTACATCCAACCCACTTAAAGGAAAACCAACCAAATCAACAACAAAGTCTCTGTCGAATATCGATAAAGAAAACTTTAAACACACAAAAGAAGTAGTCACCGATCCCTTAGCTGGAATATCGACGACCATCTCTCCATTCATAGAAGACAACATAAGACCCAATCTTTCAACATAATCAGTAGCAATAAAGCAATGAGTAGCACCGGTGTCAATAATAGTAATTAAATGAGTACTATTAATGAAACATGTACCTCTGATGAGTCTGTCCTCAGTAGTTGCCCGATCCTCAACCAAAGGAAACACTCTACCACTGGTTTACGCCTTCTTTAGTTTCTAACACTGACCACCAATGTGTCCTTCTTCACCATAATTGAAACAAATCACCTCCTTATGCTTTCACTTAGATATAACATGTCCATTCTTACCACAACGGAAACACCTCTTTACCTCAGCAGTACACACATTACTCTTATGCCCATGTTTTCCATATTTGAAACAAATCAAACCAGCATGAGCATATCCCTCACTATTCCTCAGACCCTGAGCAACCTTCTATTTTCCTTTACCAGCTGGGGCATCATAAGGCTTACCACGATTCTGTTGGTGCTTACCTCTCTTCTCACTGATAATCTTGTAATGAGCATTATTATCCTCTTTGTAAATCCTGCAACTATCAATCAAATCAGAAAAGACACGAATCTTCCAGTATTCAACTGCTTTCTTGATCTCTGGGCGCAACCCGCTCTCAAACTTGATGCACTTTGAAAACTCAGCATTTGCCTCGCTGTAGTGCGGATAAAACTTAACCAACTCAGCAAACTTTGCAGCATACTCAACAACCGACATGCTTCCTTGCTTGAGCTCAAGAAACTCAATTTCCTTCTTACCACGAACATCTTCAGGGAAATACTTCCTCAAAAATTCCCTATGAAACACAACCCAAGTGACATTTTCACCTGCAACTTCCAATCTCTGACAAGTCTCTAGCCACCAGTCATCAACCTCGACTGCTAGCATATGAGTACCATACCAAACCTTCTATGCTAGAGTGCAGTCCATCACATGGAAGATTCTCTCAATCTCTTTCAACCAATCCAATGCTCCGTCAGGATCATATTTGCCCTTGAACGTTGGCGGATTCTTCCTTTTGAAAGTTGCCAAACTACGAGATCCAACATTCTCGTCAATGTTCGGATGATTCTCCATAGCATGCACCATCGCTTCTAAAGCAGCATCAAGTGCATCATCATTCCTTCCAGCCATCTCAACTTATCACTACAACATAAACAACA
Source organism: Vicia faba (assembly GCA_948472305.1). Taxonomy (NCBI): domain Eukaryota; kingdom Viridiplantae; phylum Streptophyta; class Magnoliopsida; order Fabales; family Fabaceae; genus Vicia; species Vicia faba. Next base: position 1,060,202,564 of record OX451738.1, on the reverse strand, counting down.
GTCAGAACTCAAATTAACAATACTCGATTGTTAGACAACTACGACTCGACAACTTGGTCGGACAAACCGACTTGCTCTGATACCAACTTGTAACACCCCAATTCTACCCCAATCGATAAATATAAAAGTCAGAGTTACATAATTCACAACCAAACCAGGATGCTACAATTACAATTTTAAACCATTACGTTCATCATGGATACATAACACTTTAAAACTTCGGATGAACCAACAATAAGTTAATCTTTTAAACTAACAAATTGAACAACTACGTAGCAGAATCATAATAACATCTTTGTCTAACATTACACCAATTTCAAAATATCAAGTACTTAACAATAATTAACTTAAAGTTCAACAACTGAAATAACAATAACTAAAAGCAACGAGCATTCATCCCCCCGAGTGTTATGTATCAGAGCAATGACACACTCGAACTACTGAAGGTATACCGCCTTCACTCTGGGTTACCTGCACATTACCAACATTGGGGTAACATTCAAATAGAAGGGATGAGATATCAAACAATATAATAGGATGTATGATAAATATTACATTAGAATCAGTTCATATATATTCACCACTTCTCAAGTTTTAACATCATAAACATAACCAAATCAACCGCACAACGACTCAGAATGCAAGACCGAATACAACTCGTATTTATGCATATTCATGTGGTACCAATGGAGCAAAACTCCCATCTTAAAAATCTGCCAATAAATAGAGGCATCAACAAGGCATAAGCCTTCTTTGCAGTTTGCCAATCTAGGCCATCACAAAGTATGCAAATGTATATGACTTAATGAATGCACTATCACATACGCACAACCATCATCATCCATTGCAAGGCATAAGCCCACATCACAATTATTACCAGTAAATAGAGGTAATTCATCATCATTTAAAATTCCCTGTAACTTCGCATTACCACCAAGAATTCATAGTGGCAATCACAACAACACAACTACTCAACATAAATCAACATTGGCCATAAGCCTAACGAATCAATACCACTTGCAATTCATATTTGTCAGTGTGATACGGTGGCAAAACCGACTGTTTTTAAAAATGCTGGTTTGCGTTTTACGTTTGCAAAATGTCACGGTAAGCAAGAGTCGCCACTGACTTTTATTTCATCCAACCGAAAAGGAAAAAAGTACAGAAAAATCCTTTTTCGAGATATTCTGAGTAAGGGGGTAGATTATAGAAAGGGAAGGTGTTAGCACCCTTTCTATCCATGGTTTTCCATGGGCTCTTAGGTACTTGCTCATCTTTCAAAATTGCTTGTGTGGGTGCTTTGTTTTGAGAAATTTTGACTTCGTGATAACCTTTGTATCAGTCCTCAAAGGTGTGACGAAGTTGTTTTGAAAATTTATTTAAAAAGTGTAAGTGTGAAAAGCTTTGATTTGAGCAAGTACCTATTAGCATCTACCTACTCGAAAAAAGATCGTTTCTATTCTCGTTTCCTTTAGACAGCACTATCCTACTATTGAGAAATAGGTAGCACCGTCGTTGGAGTTGTAAGGGTCAATTCGAAAGGTACGTACGATCACTAAAGCAATGTTAGGACGTCTTAGTAATAACCCTAAAGTCTTAAGATCATATTCGAGGCAGCATTTCCGAGGCGACGTTTCCGAGGCAACATTTCCGAACGGGAAATTTGATCTTTGTTACACAGAAGGGCAACCACTAAGATACCCTCTACTTAATGATCATTTACTGAAGGCAACCGAAGTGAGAGTATATCCTAAGAGTGCACATGTGCGAGTGATTTGATTTCAGTTATTATCTTTGCACATTAGGGTTTTCTAGCCGTTTTAAATTATCATGCAATCTTGTCATACAATCCTATCAACATACATCTAAACAGTTAATATTTGCGAGAATAAAAATGCGAGAAAATAAACCTACGCTATTACAAGGCTTCGGGGTAGGGATTAATTACATAGACAAAAACCCGCAAAAGACGATAAATAAAAGAAAATCCTACATTAAACTATTACATACCTTGGACAGTTACATCAATATTGCAAAGAATAATAAACACGCGCGATGCATCGAATACAAGATGATTAGGGTTTTGACCCCAACTATACCTAATTGTAATTTAAAGGGAAAATCATTTTTTTGTCGTTTTTTTGTTATTTGAGAAAATAAAGCTCAATTGAATAAAAAAGAACCTAATTACTAATTAATTTTAATTTAAGAAAAATAATTAAATTAACCTATTTTTGCATTTTTATTTTGAGAAAATAAATAAATATTAAATCAAGAGTCTAACCCTAATTTTTCTAATTGATTTTAATTAAAAAAAAGTTGGAATTTCCCTAAGTTAAATTAAACTAAATTAAATTAAAATTTGATAAAAAAACCTAATTCTAATTTTTTTTAATTCTTCATTTTACATTTTTGGAAAAAAAGATTAATTTTGTTAAAAATAATTAAGCAAAATAATTAAAAGAAATAAAAAAAAGAAATAAGAAAAAGTGAAGAGATGGGCCTGCATTATCCAATGAGGGGGGTGTTGCTTGAAATTTCTTGGCCCAACAAGTTCCTGGCCTTCTTGACCTTTTCCAATCCCACGTGCATGTTTGACTGGGGCGTATGGTGGTCCTCCAGGGAGAAGGCGTTAGATCTGAAGCCTTGATGGGTTGAACGGTCAGATCTGGATAGCACATGGTGGATCCTGGAGCGTGAGGTGTACCTGATCCTTCATTGAAAAATAATATGAAGCAAATAACGAACCTAGGGATCGAACCCAGGTCCTTATACATTCCTCCTTTGCATGCTTGCCAACTGAGCTGGCTGTTTTAGTTGTATATACAATAACAAACAAATATTATATAATAAAAACAAAATGTTAAACTTTGAAACGTGCGAAATTCAAACTGGCAAGTCAGGGAGCGCCACGTATCCATCTTCTTCCTCCCATCGTCGCTGTAAGTTTTATAACTTTTACCTACAGACATTAAGCGCATGTGTAGCCCCTGTGAATTTCAACAATCCTGTACGCGCATGATAAATGAAAACCAATGGTACCAATCAACTCGTTTCAACCTCACGAGCATCATGGTACCATTATCAATGTCCAATTTTCCTTGTATAAGAAACCCCTAAAAACAAAGATCAAAACTTAGCCATGGCAGTTTTACGTTCAGTCAATAAAAATGCAATTGAATATAGTCATTAGCTTGCAAACATCTCAAAGATTATAAATATGCCAATCAATCATGCTAAATATGCCAGAATCAATATATTCGAATTCAAGAAAATAGGCAAACTGTGTGAATGTTACATGGTGATTCTGAGCGTGGGGAAGCTTGCTAACGATTGAAACACGATCCTGGGACGTCCAGCAAATGATTGGTATGGTTAGAACGGCTTGAGATGGCCTGCAACTTGGAATTTGGTTTGCACTTTTTTCCTTGAATTTTTGCAATTGGTTCTCTGCCTTTGTACGCCTCCAACCTCTCTCTTTGGTCTGCCTTCGTTTCTTATGTATACTAGAGTGCATTAGGGTTAAAGTTTGTATCAAATCTTTTCCAAATATGAAGATTGATCAATGATTTCATCCTTGCACCAAATCTTTCCAAAACAAGCAATTTCAATCTTTTCTGTCCATATGAAGCCTTGCACGATTTGATCTTGTCTCCAGCTGTATAATGAATCTAATCATGCACAAAATCTCAAGGTTTTATTGATTTTTGATATTTTCATTATTTTATATTGATTTTATTTGATTTAAATAATATAAAATCAAAATAAATAAAAAAATAAAAGAATGACAAGTGGAAAGGCTCATGGGTCGTGGATCACATTACAAACTCAGTGCAAGCATAAAAAGTTGGGCCCATTTTGCAAAAAGTGCAATTTTGGACACATTTGACTTTTGGCAATTTTGCAAAAAAGGGGTCAACTTGGACAATGCATAACTCTCTCAATTTTGTCCCTAGATATGTGTTCTTGGACTTTTATAAAGCTTAAGATGTCCTATAAGCAACCCTTTTGGTTTCATCTCAATTGAGTCTTTCATGTTCATGTATGAAGCTTTGACCCAAAAGGTGTTTTTGTTGACTTTTCAAAATGACCTATAATGTCCAAATTCATATCTTCTTGTGAGTGCATATTTTGAACTTGGGATCTGAAGATGAATTGTAGGGAATCACATCCTCTTGAAAATGAGCTTTGGATGGGTCATTTTTGATAAATTATGAGAAAGTTATGCTTGGTCAAAGTTGAGTTAACTTTTCCTAAAAAACCCTAATTTAGCAACTTTTTGGGATTTGATGAATTGTGAGCAATCCTTGAGGAGTCATGATCAACCCTTGATCAAATGATGAATACTAATTCAAAATGATAATTTTGGCCAAAAATCTTGAAGTTTGACTGTATCTGGGCCACAATTGACTTTTGCCCTAGCACAGTCGATTTCTAGGTATTTGAGCAATTGACTGAGCAAACTTCCTCTGCAAGGCTTGAAACTTGACATGGATAATCTTGAGAACATATTAGGACAATTGTGAGCATTTGGGGACCCTTTGGACTCAAGCATCTTTATGTGAAATGAAAACCTAATTTGAGATAGACTTCCTTAGGAGAGAGTTTGTCTGGTCAACTCTTGGACTTCCTTGAGCAATTTGAGGACCTCACTTGACATGTATTGAGAAATATGGGAGGGAAAATTTTGGGGTACAACAGCTACCCCTGTTCAATCTTCTTAAACCTGAGGATGTAGATTGACTTGTCTTCCTTTCGTGATCTGAAGGTTGAAGATGATTGAACACTAGAGTGCCCAGAAATTTGCACTCGCATGAAGTGATACTTGATTTATGATATCATGAATGGGCTTATAGATGCCATTTGGAAGTTGCTAGTGAATTTTCAGAGATGGGCTTAAAGATGCCATCCGAAGAAACGTTGATCACATAAGAGATTCCTTTGCGAGAACCCACATACCTGTTGTCGAGAAGGATTTCGCTGGGGAATGTTGGTCTCTATCTTGAGAGAATTAGAGTTTTAGGAGCTTCAGTTGTCTGTTACTCTACTGGGGAATAATTCTGGTTTGGGAAGCAGAAGTGAACTGTGTGTTTGGTCGGGGTATATGTTGCACCACGACTTTTAGGGGAAATGTGAAATCAATTGTGTTTGATCGGGTCCCGGTCTTACAGTGTTGCGAGCTGCTGTCTGGGGATAATAGAGGAAGAAAACCTGAATAGTAAGGTTATGAGAAGGAACCTGGATAGTAGGGTTTCTTCGATGAAAAAGCCTGGATAGTAGGGTGTAAGAAGGAACCTGGATAGTAGGGTTACTTCGATATGAGAGCCTGAGTAGTAGGGTTGTGAGAAGGAACCTGGATAGTAGGGTTACTTCGATATGAGAGCCTGGATAGTAGGGCTGTGAGAAGGAACCAGGATAGTAGGGTTTCTTTGATATGAGATCCTGGGTAGTAGGGCTGTAAGAAGGAACCTGGATAGTAGGGTTACTTCGATATGAAAGCCTGGATAGTAGGGCTGTGAGAAGGAACCTGGATAGTAGGGTTTCTTCGATATGAGAGCCTGGGTAGTAGAGCTGTGAGAAGGAACCTGGATAGTAGGGTTTCTTCGATATGAGAGCCTGGGTAGTAGGGTTGCTCTTGTTGCGCCGATGATTATTCTGTTTAGCTTCGAGTGTTGATCATGGGCTTGCTGGAAATTTTTGATAATAATGTCTTTCCTGAAATAAATACAGGGTTGGTTATATGCAATGCATGAGATGCATTGTGTGTTGACATTCTCAAAATAAATGAGACCATGTTATATGTGGTGCATGCATATGTCATGATGTATGAACATGAAATGCTGACGCAATAATCGGAATCGGGGAAAATAAATCCCTAATTGCCATGAAAACCATAGTTCATTCACCTCTGTTGGGAATGGTGAACAAAGATGACCGTGCTGGGGATTATCCCCTTGGCTGGTAAATATTCTGCCAGACGAGACTCGGTTTGAGGATAACTCTGTGGGGAATAACTCTGTTGGAGAGGAGATACTTTGTTGATAGATCTGCTAACTTGGAGAAACAACTCAGCTGGGTATGAATTACCGTTGTGAGTGATAATGAATTTTGTTAGAGACTGAATTCCTACTTGTGAGAGAAATAAACTCTGTTAGGGAAAAATTTACTGACTCGTTCGCGATTGTGAACCTTAGCTGGGGAGAATCACGTCCTGCTTGGGGAAGCTGACATCACTGTCTTTGGGTACTCTCTACTTTGCGGGGAGTGTATGTACCGCTTCTCATGTTCTCAAGCTGGCTCTATCCTAGTACCTGATGGGCAGAGTAACTGTAAGGTTTGGGCACTTCTTGTTTTCCCTGTTCCTGGAGTTACGAGTAATTGTCTTTTGTTTTTTTTCATGTAAACATATATGAGCAGCAATTATTCTCAAATGCATATATCAATAATGAGTCATTGGACGTTCTTTGCAAAACAAAACAGAAAAAGAAAAAGAAATCAAAATTTCTTGTAAAATGAATTGTATTGATTTTGAAGTTGGCCCATAATAGGCGTTTTGTACAAGAAGGCCGACATCCTAGTAAGAGGAAGCCGCCAAAAGATAGGAATTATATAATTTGTGTAAAAGAAAGCAAAACAGCTATGTGAAACAATCCCATTGGGTTCCAACTCTGCTATTGCCTTTATATCCTCAAGCATCTCATCACTTTGCCGCTTGATCGAAGGTGGATCAAGTTGATTGGCGCCATCCGAGCTTGATAGTCAATACCGAAGTATGGTTACAAGATGATCCAACAGACATAGTGTTACGCTTTAATCACTAAATTTTGCCTGGACCGCCCTTTCGGGTTTTCAATCCACCGGGATACCCTTTTTTGCCCAAGCCGCCTTTTCAGGTTTTCGACTTGCCGGGTGTACAGTTTTTTCATTTTCATCCCTTACTTTTGCCCGAACCCTTTTGGTTCACCGGGAAGCCCTTATTTTTGCCTAGGCCAGTCGACCTAACGGGTCTTTGATCATGCGTAGTATTTTTTCACTATGTCTGCATTGACAGGGTGAAGAAGGTCGTCACCATCCATGGTGGTTAGAATCATAGATCCTCCCGAGAAAATGTTCTTAAACACAAATGGCCCTTCGTATGTGGGGGTCCATTTTCCCCTGGGATCACCTTTCGGTAGTATGATGCGTTTGATAACCAGATCCTCAACCTGATATTATTGGCGTCTGACTTTCTTGTTAAATGCCTTAATCATTCGCTTTTGATACGTCTGACCATGAAAAATAGCAGTAAGCCTCTTTTCATCAATTAGATTCAGCTGATCAAGTCGGGTCTGGATCCAATCGTCTTTGCTCAAACCCGTATCCTTCATAATCCGGAGAGAGGGTATCTGGACTTCGATGGGTAGGACTACCTCCATGCCATACACCAGAGAGTAGGGTGTTTCCCCTGTCGACGTCCGTGCTGAGGTACGGTATCCATGAAGAGTGAATGGTAACATCTCATGCCAGTCTTTATAGGTCACCGTCATCTTCTGCACAATTTTCTTGATGTTCTTGTTAGCTGCTTCAACAGCCCCATTCATCTTCGGCCGGTAGGGAGAAGAGTTATGATACTGTATCTTGAACTGTTTGCAGAGCTCGGTGATCATTGTATTGTTGAGATTTGTACCATTGTCCGTAATGATCCATTCTGGTACACCATATCGACAAATCAGGTTGTGTCGGATAAACCGCGCCATGACGTTCTTGGTTACTGTAGCAAAGGAAGCTGCTTCGACCCACTTCGTAAAGTAATCAATAGCCACCAAAATGAAACGATGCCCGTTCGACGCAGTAGGTCTGATCTCGCCAATCATGTCAATGCCCCACATCGCAAAAGGCCAAGGAGCTGTCAAAACATTCAGGGGAACTGGAGGTACATGCACCTTATCAGCATAAACTTGGCACTTATGACAGGCCCAAGAGTGCTGATAACAATCGGCTTCCATAGTGGACCAATAATATCCTGCCCGTAGGATTTTCTTTTCCATGGTATGTCCATTAGAATGAGTTCCGAAGGTACCTTCATGTAACGCTGCCATGATCCTTTTTGCCTCGCTCCTGTCCACGTACCACAGTAAGGTCGAATCATGGTTACACTTATAGAGAACACCATTACTGATGAAGAACTTCGCAGCGAACCTTCTCAAGAACTTCTTATCATTAACAGATGCACCCTCGGGGTACTCTTGAGCCTCAAGATACCTCTTTACCTCGTGAAACCAGGGTTTATCTGCTACCTCTTCAGCCTCAATGTCACAACAATGTGCAGGTTCGTTCAACCTCTCGATGGTAATCTGGGGAGCTTCATTGTCCCACTGGACTTTGAACATAGAAGACATGGTAGCTAGCGCGTCCGCTAACTGGTTCTCCTCTCTTGGGAAGTGTTCAAAGGTTATCTCCTCGAAGTGCGGGAGCAACGTCAGTACATATTCTTTGTAAGGAATAAGATTTGGGTGCTTCGTATCCCACTCGCCTTTGATCTGACTGATCACTAGAGCAGAATCTCCGAATACACTCAAAAACTTAATCCTCAGGTCAATAGAAGCTCGAAGACCCATGATGCACGCTTCATATTTCGCCATATTGTTGGTGCAGTTAAAGCATAATCGGGCGGTGAATGGAGTATGACAGCCCTCAGGAGATATAATTATAGTGCCAATGCCATTACCTAACGTGTTCGAGGCTCCATCAAAATACATAGACCATCGGGATCCTTCCTTAGTTCCTTCATCCGGTCCAGGTTCTTCACAGTCGGTCACCAACATGATGTTCTCATCCGGGAACTCGAAATTCATGGATTGGTAGTCATCCACGACCTGATGCGCCAAATGATCCGCCAATACACTCCCCTTGATTGCTTTTTGGGTGGTGTATTGAATGTCGTACTCGGTTAGGATCATCTTCCATCTTGCTATTCTTCTGGACAGGGCAGGCTTTTCAAAGATATACTTGATTGGATCCATTTTTTATATCAACAAGGTAGTGTGAGTCAGCATATACTGTCTCAGCCGGAGAGCAGCCCATGCCAAAGCGTAGCAAGTTTTCTTGAGCAATGAGTATCGAGTCTCACAGTCGGTAAATTTTTTGCTAAGGTAGTAAATAGCGTGCTCTTTTCGGCCATACTCGTCATGCTGCCCTAGCACGCACCCCATTGAATTGTCCAGTTCTGTCAAGTATAAGATCAAAGGTCTTCCTTCAACTGGGGGCATCAGAATTGGTGGCTCTTGGAGGTATTCCTTGATTCTTTCGAAAGCAATCTGGCATTCATCATTCCATTTTACCACTTGATCCTTCTTAAGCAGCTTAAAGATTGACTCACAAGTAGCAGTTAGATGTGAAATGAATCCGGCGATGTAATTTAGACGTCCCAAGAAACCTCTAACTTCCTTTTCCGTGCAGGGGACCGACATATTTTGTATGGCTTTCACCTTTACAGGATCCACCTGAATACCTTTATCACTGACAACAAAATCCAGCAGCTTACCAGACCTTACTCCGAAGGTACACTTGTTCGGATTCAACCTCAGCTTATACATCTTCAACCTGTCAAATAATTTCTGGAGATGATCTAGGTGCTCTTCCTCAGTCTGGGACCTGGCTATCATGTCATCAACATAAACCTCGATCTCATGGTGAATCATGTCGTGGAACAAAGCGACCATGGCACGCTGATAAGTTTCCCCAGCATTCTTCAACCCGAAAGGCATTACCTTGTAACAGAAGGTGCCCCACTATGTAATGAAGGTTGTCTTCTCCATGTCGTCAGGAGCCATTTTGATCTGGTTGTAGCCAGAAAAACCATCCATGAAGGAGAAGATCTTATGATGCGCGGTGTTGTCGACCAGAACATCGATGTGAGGAAGTGGGAAATCATCCTTGGGGCTTGCCTTGTTCAGTTCTCTATAGTCCACACACATCTGTACCTTACCATCTTTCTTAGGCACCAGAACAACGTTGGCAACCCATTGCAGATAAGAAGTGACAGCTAAAAATCCTGTGTCGAACTGTTCCATGACCTCAGCTTTGATTTTCTCAGACATCCCAGGGCGCATACGACAAACCTTCTACTTTACCGGAGGACAGTCTTATTTAGTCAGCAGGCGGTGTACTACAATGTCAGTGTCCAAACCAGGCATGTCTTCATAGGACCAGGCAAAGATCTCAACATAGTCGCGTAGCATCTATATCAACCGTTGTTTGACATTAGGCTCCAGATTCGCACCTATCTTAACCTCTTTCCTGTCTTCTTCTGTACCCAAATTCACTGACTCAACTGACTCTTCATGAGGCTGTATGACCCTTTCTTCCTGCAGTAACAGTCTATCAAGTTCTCCAGGCACCTCACAATCATCATCACCTTCGCCCTCGGCTTGGTTGATCATATTTTCGAAGTCATAACTGGAAGTAGCAGAGTTGTTATCAATGGGATCCAGAGTGGATATGTATCTGCATTATGATACGTGAGTGTGTGTAAGAGAGTAGCTGTTTTTGACAAAGCGAGAGACAGAAAAGGAAAAACAAGGAGTGCAAAATTTGTAATGCAAGAAACGTCCAATATTTTATTAATGATATATGAAATGACAAATAATAAGCCCTCATAAGCAAAGCCAAGGTGCCTCGGGCAAGGCACCAGGCCGTAAAGTTTCAAACTTATTTATTATAAATCTTAAAACAAAAAGTTAATTACTGCGGAATAAAAGAAACAAGTATGAAGTCCTTCGCCGTCCAGTTGTTTATTACACCATTGGTTGTAGGGTAGATCCAGTTGTCGATGTCTGAATCCTCTTCACTATCTTCAATTGCATTAACTCCCTAATTGCTGATATGTAGAGGAGGTCTTCCAATCTGTGCATGCCTAACAGCCATTTGAGCCCCTGTAGTAAAGCCCAAACCAAATTTGTCAGTTTTGTGAGTAAAATCAAGGAGCCGACCCCAATTGGCACACCAACCTTCTTCAACTGCAGCCCTGGCATCCTTGAGAGAAGCCATCTTCATCGGAGGTTTGTCGGTAGTGACTTCAGTTGACGCCAAAGTCTGAGGGACCTCTTCAAAGTTCTGACAAGGGGTTTCGATGAATTCCCCGTCCATCTCCACATAGCGGAAAGAATTAAGATGACTCACCATATACTCCTCTTCACCTTGTACCGTGACAATCTTTCCCTTCACCAGATATTTCAGCATTTGATGGAGCGTGGAAGTCACTGCCCCAACCTTATGAATCCAAGGACGACCCAGCAAGCAAGAATACGATGGTCTAATATCTATCACGTAGAAAGTGGACCCAAAGGTCTAAGAACCCACCTTGACAGGGATGTCCACCTCCCGGTGCACCATTCTGTTTGACCCGTTGAAAGCCCTGACCACAATATTGCTCGGCTTTAGAATCAAACCTTCACAGTCCAGATGGTCTAATGCTTTCTTTGGTAGAACATTCAATGAGGACCCGGTATCCACCAGTACATGGGCCATAGTAGTGCCCCTGCACTCGATCGATACGTGCAGAGCATCATTATGATTTCTCCCCTTAGCGGTCAGATCTGCATCTGAGAAACCCAACCCATTGTCGGCAGTCAGGCTAGCTACGCAATCTTTGAATTGATTGGCTGAAGTTTCCTGCGGTACATGCGCAGTTTTAAGGAATGCAATTAAAGCCTTTGCGTGGGCTTCATAACACAACAACAAGGATAACATGGAAATATTTGAAGGGGTCTGCCCCAGTTGCTCGACTATGTTGTAGTCGCTCTTCTTGATAATCTTCAAAATTTCTTTTATCTCTTGTTTCAAGGTTTCTACAATGATCTCCTTAGGTGCTTCCATCCGGGCAGGCTCACCTATGATTTCTTTGCCCCGAGTCCCATATGGCTTGGCGACAGGGGTGATAACTGGAGTAGGAACCAGGACAATAGTTAGTGTAACAGCAGACGGAATGACAACAGGTTTGTGAACAGTCAGAGGGGAGATCTCGGGAGAAAAGAGTCTTCCATTTCTGGTGACCTTGCTTGTCCCAACAATATTACTGATGTCCATATCGGCCTCTTCATCCCTCAAATCTTGTTTAACACCATGGTAATATACGTCAGCACCATAATGCCATGGGATAGCTTTATCTGAGGTATATGGGATGGGACCCGGAGCGGTGATTATTAACAGAGCAATTCTTGGAACGGGTGTAACCCTAACAGGTTTTCTCGAGGAAACCTTGGAAGGGTTGGCGGAAATGGTGATAATGGCAACATCTTCAAACAGAATCATAGTCTTCTCAAACAAAATTTCCTTATTATCTATCAGGCGCTGAACACCTGATTTCAATAAACAGCAACTGCAAGGTAGAATTGAACACATGTGGCAACCTTCACCACAACCTGGAAATAAACCGGCCAATAAAAAATTCTTCTTGACTGTCATCAAAGGGGTAGAGATTTCTTCCACAGAGGTTACAAAAAAATCGGTGTCCACCACATTGACTTTGCGACCATGCTTGGGAATAGGAGCAGTTATAACGTTGGGCTTTTCCGGAGCATTAAACTCGATCTCTTTTGCTTCCAGCAAATCTTGACCTTTATTCCTCAGAGCCCAGCTGTCGTTTGTGTCGTGTACATGACTCTCTGAATGGTAGGCACACCACACATTGGGATTGTATCTGGGAGAAGCAGTGTTGGGATTCTTGGGAGCCTTTTTCAAGGTTTCCAAGTTGGACTTTAACAGATGAGGCAGTTCAGCCAAATTCATGTTGATGCGGGTAAATTGTCGTTGTGGTCTTTCCACATTTTGCTGATTGTTGTGTTGGTGAGCAACTGCGGGTCTTGATATCACTACAGCATTTACCGTTTGACGTTTTTTAGGTCTGCTTTGGCCCCTCGGGCCATAGACTATGCTAGCTTCCTTCTTACCGGTGAAAGGCTTCTTTACCGCACTTGATGAAGCATCCTTATGTATCTTACCACTTAGAATGCCAGCTTCCACTCTCTCTCCAGTCAAGATCAACTCAGTAAACCCAGATGACGAACTGCCGATTAAATGATTGAAAAATGGACCAGATAGTGTCCCTAGAAACATGCCAACCAACTCCCTATCAGACAAAAGGGGTTGGACCCTTCCAGCCAAGTCTCTCCACCTTTGAGCATAGTCCTTAAAACCTTCACTTGCACCAATAGACATACCGTGGAGCTGAGTACGAGTGGGAGCAAGGTCGGCGTTTTACTAATACTGCCTGTAAAAAGCAGCAACAAGGTCTTCCCAGTTTTGGACACTGGCTCCTTCCAATTGATAAAACCATTCAAGCTGAGTCCCTGACAGACTATCTCGAAAGAAATGCACCCATAAATTTCTATCAGCAGTGCGAGGTTGGATTTTTCTGACGTACGAGCGGAGATGGAGTTTTGGACAGGATACTCCATCGTGCTTGGAAAAAATCGGAGCTTTGAACTTATGAGGGATCACCATTCCCGGTACCAGTCCCAACTATCCGAAATCCAAATCAGGGATCTTCTGAATCTCCATAGCACTCAGATGGTCTTCTAGCTGCTTGTATTTATCCTCAGCAGGAGGATATTGTTCATCATCGTAATCCGTATCGTTATCAGAAACTGCAGGACTAGGGTCCTTTACCCTTTCTTGGTTCTCCCCGTCCTTGGATGAGGAGGTCAGATCAGCTGATTGTCTTATCCTTTCTCCGAATCTTCTACCCATGTTCAGAATACCAACCTTCTTCTTCTTCTTCTTCTTCTTCTTCTTCTTCTTCTTCTTTTTCTTTTTCAGAATCAGGGTCTTCAAATCCTCTTGCCCTTTAGCCAGACTTAAGAACATCAGCTAGAATTGGGCATTCTATGCTTGAAGATCTTTGATGGCTTGATCAAAAGACATTTCTACTTAAATAAACAGCGAAGAAGATGAGAAACCTGTAATGGTACCTGTAATGGTGTGCATGATAATGGGATGTGCATGCAATGATTTCAAAGACTTTGGGAAATTTAAATTTGCAAACCAAAAATAAACAAAATTTATTAGATTAACTTGTAAAAGGTTCACAATGCCTTTGAGGCGTTACAAATAAGTAAATGGAAAACAAATCTAAACTAGAAAATCAAAAATCAAAAGTCCCATGGACGCTTCCTCTTTGTGCTGATGTAGTCATTGATCACTCTTTCTTCCTCGAGCTGCCTAGTGAGCTTCAAAATCTTCCTTTCTTGCTCGTGGTACTTTTCCCGGTAAGTATCCCTTTCCTCTTTCAGCTGAATCCAAGATCTCTGCAACTCCCCAGGATCAGTGGGCATGTAAGGATAAAGAACTGTGTAAGGAACGCCTTCTTCATTAGTGGGTTCCACAATCACTAGAAATACGGCTTCATAGGGCATTCCGAGCTTCTGGGCACGAGCTCGGACCCATTGGAGGTAAGGCTGCATAGGAAGGGAAGTCCTTGGTCCCAACTCTTGGGGGTCAGATCTGTTCACCATGCCCCAAGCTCGTATAAACCTCCGGCGATGCTCCTCAACATCTACCTTGTAGTCAAATGCAATATCCTCAAGAAGTAGCTCATGGGGACCATCTCTCCGAGCACGACCAAATTGTCGCAAAGCTAGACAAGAGTTGTAGGTTATACCCCCTCAGATTCCAGGCAATGGGACATTAGGGTATCCCCCATAACGATCAATAACAGTCGTGTCTTCCGTAGCCCAGGAACACCAAAGAATGTCTGTATGGGCAAGTGACATTATTCTGTAAGACCATCCCAAACCTTCTTCGCTCTTCAGCACAGACTTAGGGAGGGGAGAAATAAACCACCTCGACAGCAACGACATGTAACACATGAGAGTTCCTCTTCTTCGCACAATATGAGTGTAGAGGGCATGCAAGATATCACCCAGTAGAGTAGGCACAGGATTACGAGAAAGGAAAATCTTGACAACATTCACATCTATAAAGGAATCTGGATTCGGGAAGAGGACTAAACCATAGATAAGGAGTGCCAAGATATCTTCAAAAGCCTGAAAATCCAAATTATCCCAGAATAGCTGAGCCTGTTCTATAAAAAATTTGGCTAGAAAACCTTCAACCCCACTTCGTGTTTCCTAATTGGATACTACATCAGCCCGTTTCAGATGCAGAGCTGAGGCAATGTCTTCTGGTCTAGGAACTTCTTCCATACCTGTGAAGGGCACCTGTTCAAGGATGGATATGCCCAATAGGTGAGAGAACTCTTCCAAGGTGGGAACCAATTGATAATCTGGAAAGGTGAAGCAATGATGCACAGGATCGAAGAACTGGAAAAGTACACTCATCATTTGCTCATTAAGATTTGAGGTGACCAGGCTAAGAAGCTGACCATGTCTCTTAATGAGCATAGAAGTCTCAGAAACTCTTGAGGCTAACTCTTTAAGTTGAGCAGGTATTTGCACAAAGTTAACTCAGGTGGTATTTCTGCGCACGGAAGTCATAATCTGGAAAACAGAACAAAGATAAATTCCCTTGGTCTTTGAAATGGTTAGCATAATGAAGTATGAATGCCATGTTATGATGCATGATGTCATGGTAAAAAAACAACAAGTATAGCAGATAACAGGCATGGCAAAGGCAGACAAGTCACATAAAGCCCTTAAGTTTAAGGCTTGTATGAGGTCAAAGGTAGTACCCTCTTGAAGTTCAGTTGGTTTCAACCTGTCCTAGCAAAACTAACAGGGGTCTAGAGGATCTCAATATCACTGACCATCCTCCATCGGTCATGGTTTCATCTCACGCAATCTTTTCTTGCGGCCGGAACAATCTCGAGAGTATGGTCTCAATGAGTGTAGCATCGAGTATCAACCAGTTCTCAGCTTTACACCGAGGCCGTCTATCTCACTACTTTCTAATGTCCAAGTTGGTCGATTAAGGGTTCTAAGGCCAGTTGATGCTTAACGACACCACGCAGCGGCCCCGTATTCTCCTTGTTTCTCCATAAGGGATACCGGTACCAACCAATGTGCCACATCAATGTAGCTACTGCTTCAACCGTATCGGTCTATGCTGTACAGTTCCCTCACAGTCTATTTCTACTTACCTAAAAGGTGTCCCTAGATCCGGGTTAGGATCTATAGTAACTCCCAAAAAAACCCTTAAAAGTAAAGCAATCAAAACAAACAAGAGAAGCAATTATGATGAACTAGATCCTAAGGTATACCCCACTTATTAAATCCCTAGCAGAGTCGCCAGTTCTGTGATACGGTGGCAGAACCGACTGTTTTTGAAAATGCTAGTTTGCGTTTTGCGTTCGCAAAATGTCGCGGTAAGCAAGAGTCGCCACCGACTTTTATTTCATCCAACTGGAAAGGAAAAAAGTAAAAAAATCCTTTTTCGATATATTCTGAGTACGGGAGGTAGATTATAGAAAGGGAAGGTGTTAGCACCCTTTCTATCCATGGTTTTCCATGGGCTCTTAGGTACTTGCTCATCTTTCAAAATTGCTTGTGTGGGTGCTTTGTTTTGAGAAATTTTGACTTCGTGATAACCTTTGTATCAGTCCTCAAAGGTGTGACGAAGTTGTTTTGAAAAGTTGTTTGAAAAGTGTAAGTGTGAAAAGCTTTGATTTGAGCAAGTACCTATTAGCATCTACCTACTCAAAAAAAGATCGTTTCTATTCTCGTTTCCTTTAGACAGCGCTATCCTACTATTGAGAAATAGGTAGCACCGTCGTTGGAGTTGTGAGGGTAAATTTGAAAGGGACGTACGATCACTAAAGCAATGTTAGGACGTCTTAGTAATAACCCTAAAGTCTTAAGATCATATTCGAGGCAACACTTCCGAGGCGACGTTTCCGAGGCAACATTTCCGAACGATACATTTGATCTTTGTTAGACAGGAGGGAAACCATTAAGACACCCTCTACTTAATGATCGTTTACCGAAGGAAACCAAAGTGAGAGTATATCCTAAGAGTGCACATGTGCGAGTGATTTGATTTCAGTTATTATCTTTGCACATTAGGGTTTTCTAGCCGTTTTAAATTATCATGCAATCTTGTCATACAATCCTATCAACATACATCTAAACAGTTAATATTTGCGAGAATAAAAATGCGAGAAAATAAACCTACGCTATTACAAGGCTTCGGGGTAGGGATTAATTACATAGCCAAAAACCCACAAAAGACGATAAATAAAAGAAAATCCTAGATTAAACTATTACATACCGTGGACAGTTCCATCAATATTGCAAAGAATAATAAACACGCGCGATGAATCGAATACAAGATAATTAGGGTTTTGACCCCAACTATACCTAATTGTAATTTAAAGAGAAAATCATTTTTTTGTCGTTTTTTTGTTATTTGAGAAAATAAAGCTCAATTGAATAAAAAAGAACCTAATTACTAATTAATTTTAATTTAAGAAAAATAATTAAATTAACCTATTTTTGCATTTTTATTTTGAGAAAAGAAATAAATATTAAATCAAGAGTCTAACCCTAATTTTTCTAATTGATTTTAATTTTAAAAAAAGTTAGAATTTCCCTAAGTTAAATTAAAATTTGATAAAAAAAACCTAATTCTAATTTTTGTGAATTCTTGATTTTACATTTTTGGAAAAAAAAAGATTATTTTTGTTAAAAATAATTAAGCAAAATAATTAAAAGAAACAAAAAACAAAGAAATAAAAAAAGTGAAGAGATGGGCCTGCATTAGCAAATGAGGGGGGTGTTGCTTGAAATTTCTTGGCCCAACAAGTTCCTGGCTTTCTTGACCTTTTCCAATCCCACGTGCACGTTTGACTGGGGCGCATGGTGGTCCTCCAGGGAGAAGGCGTTAGATTTGAAGCCTTGATGGGTTGAACAGTCAGATCTGGATAGCACATGGTGGATCCTGGAGCGTGAGGTGTACCTGATCCTTCATTGAAAAATAATATGAAGCAAATAAGGAACCTGGGGATCGAACCCAGGTCCTTATACATTCCTCCTTTGCACGCTTGCCAACTGAGCTGGCTGTTTTAGTTATATATACAATAACAAACAAATATTATATAATAAAAACAAAATGTTAAACTTTGAAACGCGCGAAATTCAAACTGGAAAGTCAGGGAGCGCCACGTATCGATCTTCTTCCTCCCACCATCACTGTAAGTTTTGTAACTTTTACCTACAGACATTAAGCGTAGGTGTAGCCCTTGTGAATTTCAACAATCCTGTACACGCATGATAAATGAAACCAATGGTACCAATCAACTCGTTTCAACCTCACGAGCATCATGGTACCATTATCAATGTCCAATTTTCCTTGTATAAGAAACCCCTAAAAACAAAGATCAAACCTTAGCCATGGCAGTTTTACGTTCAGTTAATAAAAATGCAATTTAATATAGTCATTAGCTTGCAAACATCTCAAAGATTATAAATATGGCAATCAATCACGTTAAATATGCTAGAATTAATATATTCGACTTCAAGAAAATAGGCAAACCGTGTGAATGTTACAGGGTGATTCTGAGCGTGGGGAAGCTTGCTAACGATTGAAACACGATCATGGGACGTCCAACAAATGATTGGTATGGTTAGAACGACTTGAGATGGCCTGCAACTTGGAATTTGGTTTGCACTTTTTTTATTGAATTTTTGCAATTGGTTCTCTGCCTTTGCACGCCTCCAGCCTCTCTCTTTGGTCTTCCTTCGTTTCTTATGTATACTAGAGTGCATTAGGGTTAAAGTTTGTATCAAATCTTTTCCAATTATGAATATTGATCAATGATTTCATCCTTGCACCAAATATTTCCAAAACAAGCAATTTTAATCTTTTCTGTCCATATGAATCCATGCACGATTTGATCTTGTCTCCAGTTATATAATGAATCTAATCATGCACAAAATCTCAAGGTTTTATTGATTTTTGATATTTTCATTATTTTATATTGATTTTATTTGATTTAAATGAAATAAAATCAAAATAAATAGCAAAAATAAAAGAATGACAAGTGGAAAGGCTCATGGGTCGTGGATCACATTACAAACTTAGTGCAAACATAAAACGTTGGGCCTATTTAGCAAAAAATGCAATTTTGGACACATTTGACTTTTGGCAATTTTGCAAAAAGGGTCAACTTGGCCAATGCATAACTCTCTCAATTTTGACCCTAGAGATGTGTTATTGGACTTTTAGAAAGCTTAAGATGTCTTCTAAGCAACCCTTTTGGTTTCATCTCAATTGAGTCTTCCATGATCATGTATGAAGCTTTGACCCAAAAGGTGTTTTTGTTGGCTTTTCAAAATAACCTATAATGTCCAAATTCATATCTTCTTGTGAATGCATATTTTGAACTTGGGAGATGAAGATTAATTGTAAGGAATCACATCCTCTTCAAAATGAGCTTTGGATGGGTCATTTTTGATAAAGTATGAGTAAGTTATGCTTGGTCAAAGTTGAGTTGACTTTTCCTAAAAAACCCTAATTTAACAACTTTTTGGATTTTGATGAATTGTGAGAAATCCTTGAGGAGTCATGATCAACCCTTGATCAAATGATGAATAATACTTCAAAATGAGAATGTTGGCCAAAAATATTGAAGTTTGACTGTATGTGGGCCACAGTTGACTTTTGCCCTAGCACAGTCGATTTCTAGGTGTTTGAGCAATTGACTGAGCAAACTTCCTCTGCAAGGCTTGAAACTTGACATGGACGATCTTGAGAACATATTAGGACAATGGTGAGAATTTTGGGACCCTTTGGACTCAAGCATCTTGAGGTGAAATGAAACCCTAATTTGAGATAGACTGCCTTAGGAGAGAGTTTATCTGGTCAACTCTTGGACTTCCTTGAGCAATTTGAGGACCTCACTTGACATGTATTAAGAAATATTGGAGGGCAAATTTTGGGGTACAACAGTCATCCAATTATTCAACACCGTATTGACTAAAATATACAACAAATATTTCGTATAATTATTCAGATAATTCAACTATACCGGCTTAATAATTATCTAAATGGTTATTTCTAATTACTAAATTCTACAAATTATTATACTATAATACTACATAATAATAATTCTTATTAATATTATTATGAACTAAGCATTATCATAAGATCGTCATGTCATTATCATGCTTCATCACCACAAAACATCATAGTGATTCAACGCGAGAACTAACTCTATCCTAACTTTGGTACTAGAATTATCCTTCTTATCCCTTATTTTACTCCTTATAAACATATTTCATTGTGTTAGCTATCTAACACTTCAAACGACACATCAAACGGAGTTACGGTTCAAAAGTTATGACCGTTACAAAATCTGCCAGAAAACTTGTTGTATGAGTCGACGCAAAACCCTGTAATTTGTCGATGTAAAGAATGAGTCGACACAAAAATGACTACGAGTCGATGCAAAACTGCATGACAACACTTCCTTTCCTGGCGGGTTGTATCATGCCGACCCCCCCCCCCCCCCCCCCCCTTCAGTTTGAGTCGACTCAAACTCCAAAAACATGTTTTTTTTTTGCATTTTACTGCGGTTTTCTGCGATTTCACTATATTAAGGGTCTTATAACATCACCAAATCATGGTTAATTATCATCTATTATTTTCCTATATTTCTACATCAATTATACATCATTTGGGCATCATTATTCATCCTTAATTCATTGATTCCTCATCAAACAACAATATATAAAATTTCCAACACAAACAAAACAATTCTACAACCCAATCCTACATACCACTCATCACATACCCTATTATAGAGTCAGAACCCCATCCTTACCTTGGATTGAAGGTTGCTCTACGATCAAAATTCCGACCTTACCTCTATGTTGCAGCTTCTACGTATCTCTATCTTCTCCAAGACTCTTTTCTTTTCTTACTGATAACACCCAAAACCTAATTTTCTATATTTCCTATTTTCTTATAATAACCTTATTATTATTCTATTTGGTCTTATTGGGCCTACTAGTCAACACCCCCATTTTTTACCATAACCAACACAACAACTAAGCCCATTAAATAAATAGTCTTATATAATTATAATATTATTAATAATATTATTTCTACAACTTAAATCAACCAATTCATCAAATAACCACATAACAACTTAAATCGACATTTCACAACATCACCCAATTTCATAAATAAATTAGAAAATATTTAATTAAATGATTAAGTAAATATTGGGCTTTACATATGCCATTAAAATCAAATAGTTCATCAAAATGTTTATTTTCAAATTCGCCACCATGATCACTTCCAACTCTAACAATTTTAGAGTTAAATTCATTTTGCACTTTGGAACAGAAACTAGTGAGCATGGAATGTGACTCTTCTTGTGCTTTAGAAATTTTACCCATGTCCAACGACTGTAGTCATCAACTATGACAAGTTCATACTTCTTTCCATTGACTGGTGTAGTTTTAACAAGACCAAACATGTCAATATGTAGAAGCTCCAATGGTTTGAAGGTGGAAACAACATTTTTAGACTTGAAAGAAGTTTTAGAAAACTTGCCTTTCTGACATGCATCACAAAGAGCATCTGAAGAAAAATTCAGTTTAGACAGCCCTCTGACTAACTCGAGTTTATTCTGCTGAGATATTATTCTCATACTAACATGACCCAAGCGTCTATGCTACACCCACTGCTCCTCATTTACAGACATTAAGCATTTTACATCTTGGTTTTTAAGATCAGAAAGCTTAATTTTATAAATGTTGTTTTTCCTTTTTCTAGTGAAAAGAACTGTGCCATCTTTCTAACTAACAACCTTGCAAGACTTTTGATTAAAAATAATGTCATAACCGTTATCACTTAATTGACTTATGGATAACAAATTATACATTAACCCCTCAACATAAAATACATTAAATATAGAAGGAAGAGATCCATTACCGACTATTCCAGATCCTTTCATTCTTCCTTTTTGATCTCCTCCGAAACCAATGTACCCAACATCTTTAAGTTCAAGGTTTTTGAACATATGCTTTCTTCCCGTCATGTGTTGTGAGCAACCAGAGTCCCGGTACCTAGACTGGTGTTTCAACTATGCTGCATAGTATATCTCTTCTAAGTCAGACTCATTTTCTTATTTGTTTCAATATGAGGCAGTGACCATGAGTGCTACATTAGCACGCTCCACTTCAGATTCTGATTCTTTAGAGTCTGATTCATCCCATGTTGCCATGAGACCTTTCTTCTTGCCATTGAAAGAACTTTTCTTGAATCTTTCTTTCTGGTGCTTTCTTTATGTAGATTTGGACATTCATTTTTGTAGTATCCAAGATCTTTACACTCGTAATAATTTACTTCTTTACTTACTCTAACTCTTGCAGAGGATTCTGAATGATCTTCTCTGCTTCTTTGTCTTTAGAAGTTATTTTGTCTTTTCTTCCATAGTTTCTTGACTCTTCTAGAAATAAGGGACAATTCATCTTCGTCACCAGAAGATTCATCATCAGAATCTTCTACTTCTTTAACTTGGAAGGCTTTTCACTTTTCTGACTTGGTCCTTTCTGATCTTGACCTTAGAGCAACAAATTTGCCTCTTTTTTGGGGGGTCATCTTTCTCTATCTCTATTTCATGACTTCTAAGGGAGATAACCAACTATTTAAGATATAAGTTATTCAAATTCTTAGATAGTTTTAATGCACTGAACATAGGTCTCAATTTATTCGAAAGGCTTATGATGACCTTTTTAACATGATCAGTTGTAGAATAGCCTTTGTCCAAAAATTTAAGTCTTGCGACTAAATATTGGAACCTTGAAAACATGGTTTTAATGATTTTATCTTCTTCCATCTTGAAGGATTCAAATTTTTGGAGTAAGGACAGAGCCTTAGTCTCCTTGACTTCAGTGTTACCATCATGAGTCATTCTCAATTAATCAAAGATATCGTTCGTTGTTTCTCTATTAGAGATCTTTTGATATTCATTATAAGAAATATCATTAATAAGAATAGTTATAGCTTTATGATGATTCTTGAGCACACGCTTTTGATAATCATTCATTCTTTTCCTAGGAATGGAAATATCAATCGCATATACAGGTTCTTCATAACCAAATATGTCAAGATCCCAAAGATCAACATCATAGCCTAAAAAGAAGCTTTCTTGTCTATCTTTCCAATAGTAAAATTTCTCTCCATAAAAAACACGAGGCTTAGTATTGTAACCATCTATTTTTTTTGTATGTGCAATAACCATTTAAGTTCTTCTCATACTTGATTTAGGCTTATGTTCCATCATAAACATCATATTGCATTGCATTCATACATGGTGATGGGATTAAAATATTCTGTTTATCAGGTCTTTCTCAAGCTTTGGAGGTTGATTGTGTTGACAATTTGCTCAAGGAGAGCCTTATTATTTAAATCTCTGGATATTTATAGCCCAAAGGATTCACATATCCTAAGATAGCTCATCCACTTCATTGAATCATCAAAAGATTGAAGATTGTGTTGATTTTAAGGAGAATCACATCCTTTTGGTTCATCGGTCAAAATTAGGGTTTTGGTTGATCAAAGCTATTGATGCATGAGAAAGTCTTGATTTTGAAGCCACAACACCTCATTGACATTAGAGATATCTTTGTGCAAGAAATTGGCAAAGATATCCAGATGATTTGAAGTTTTGAAGATGATTCATCATTCTCCTAAGGTGTTGACCAAAATTAGGGTTTGGGATTTAATCAGGTTCTCTTGAGTATTTAGAGATGAAACTTTATACATGGCCTCTATGTATTTGGAGGATCATATTTTTGAAGTCTTGATCATCAATTTTGAAGGGAAGTGGATCAATTGATTCAAAGGGGTAAAATGGTCATTTTGGCCAGAATCAGTCAAAGTCAAGGTTGGCCAAGTGAACTTTTGGTCAACCATCATTTCAAGGGTGTACTTTTCATTTTTCAAGTCCATTTTAATTATTGGATTAAGAAGATTGAGGTTTGGATTGAAACTTGTTCATGAAGAAATCCAAAAAGTTTCTAAATTTGGAAAATGAGTATGAAACTTTGAAACTTCATATTTTATTCATCTTTGATCAAAAAAATGAAAATGAAGTATGCTTGGAAAGATAAGATGGAGCTCTTTCACATGATTCCATTTTTGAGAACAATGCATGAAGTGGTGGTAAGTTATGAAGCTTGGAAGTCACAAAATTATGGGTCATTTCTCAAAATTTGTGATTTTCATGCCATATTTTGAAGGACCCAATGGAATCAAATATGAGGCCATTTTCCACAAGGTTGAAGATAATTGCAAGACCTTTCCAAAGAGTGCTCATTTGTGTCAAAATTCATAAATATGAGCAAGTTATGAGCTTTGGAATTTTGAGGCATTTTATTGAATTTTGACCAAGATAGCAAAAAGCAATTTCTTGAGAACTCGAGTTGCAACCATTCCTTTTGTTTCTAATCAAGCCCATAACCAATTTTTAACATGATGAGGCCCATTACACTCACCATTTCGTGCCTCATATGGTATTGTACTTGTTTGATTGAAAAAATCACAAACTTGCCCGATTTTGCAAATTCACCAACACTCTCTCATTTCAAATAGTCATGACCTGGAACTTTGAGAATTTGTTTATGACCTCATTTGGCTCATAAAACACAAATAAAATGAGAGCTTGCACGAGTGAAATGCAGGCTCCATGTGCAATCTCACTTTTTGTATAAACTACCAAATTTGCCCTCCAACGGCTTTGAGGACCAAATACCACTTCTATTCTCTTCCTCTCGTGCTATATAATAAGAACCAAGGCTCAGTTTGAAGGGGGGAGGTTCGTAGTCACCACACTTCAGATCTGAAAATTTTCAAGTATCTCTGCAAATTGCTTCGAGTCTCTCTTCTCCTTGGATCATTCTTCAAAATTCTCGCTGGTTCAGATTCAGTGAAGTAAGGAGATCAAGCTTGCACCATTGGTTTGCTTCTGGAGTGAAGGAACCGAGTTTCCAGTTTTCACATCAATGTGAGTTTTCTTGAACTTTGATTTGAATGATTCATTTTGAATTGATGATGTAGATCATGTTTATTGAGTTGCTAGCTGGCCAATCATTAGAATTGATGTATATTCGAGCTTTGATTCAAGCAGAATTGGTGAAATCGTGTTTGTGGTTTTTGTATTTACAGTTTGTTTTTCTAGTTTTTGAGACTTGATTTCTTGATCCCTGCTTGATCTTTGAGATTGATTCGAATTGCATAATATAGTATGATATGTTCGCTTTGATTTGCGCTTGATTTGATGGATTTTGGTTGAGAATTGAGGTAAAACGAAGGATCTGAACATGAGGTGTTGAACCTATTTCTGCGCATGTTTTTTCCCTAGCCAGAGGTTGAAGATGATGACGTGGCCTCATCTGATTGGCTGTTGTGTTTTTATTTATTTATTTGAATTTTGTTTCATAACTTGATTTTCATGATTTTATTTCTTGCTCAAAAATGGTTGGAAAATTATGAAAAAATTCAGGGAGCTTAAAAATAATTTTCTGACTTTGTGTATTTTTTTACAATTTTTGAAAATGTTTTGATTGGTTTAAAAATTCGTGTGATTAATTAATTGTTTGTTTAATGTTTATTTTTGTTTTAATATTTCCTTTTATCCAAAAATTCCACAAAAAATATTTTGGACTACTAAAATTATTTGGAATTTGATTCTGAATTTATTTTGGCATTTTTCTTATTTTTGATCAGAAAATTAATTTGAGAAATTAATTTTGTTTATTTTTGTTTCATAATTTTTCTTTTCATATTTTCCTTAATCAAAAAATTATGAAAAAATTCAGGGAACTTAAAAATAATATTTCTGACTTTGCATATTTTTCTTGGAAATTTTAAAAATGTTTTTATTGATTTTTAAAATTTGTATGTCTAATTAATTGTTTGTTGATATTTGATTTTTATTTTTGACATTTTTTTGATGCAAAAATTATGGGAAAATTCATGGAAGCTTGTTTGGATCAGGGGAATCATAAAACAATTTTGTTTGGCATGGGCTTTGTGTTTTGATCATAATTCCATCTTGTTGATTAAATAATTGTTAAATTATTTAATCAATTAAAAAATTGCTAAATTTTGAATTTCCTCTTGGTTTTAAAATGTAAAAAGAATGGTTCCCCTGACCTTTTGAGTTTCCTCATGTTTGATGTATCTTTTTTTTTAATTTTTTGGGCTTTGATCTTAATAAACAATTGTTAAGATTAATTTCCAAATAATTAGGGTTTTGTTGCTTACTTAGCAAGTTTCCATTTCAAAACCAACTTACCTTGAGTATTCAATTGAATTTAGCTCTTGTCTGAAGTTCATAGATGGATTGAGAATCTAAAAGTGATTTTTGTTAAATTAATTGAGTTGGTTTGATATTTTTCTTCAAATCATTTTGAAAACTTGTCTAGTTTGACTATTTGGTCAACTAGTTTTGATGTTTGAAGCTTGTTTGACCCCCTCCTCATCTATACATGAACTTGAGACTTGCTTTCTGACTTCTACACATCTCAAAGATGCTATGGAAATTTTGGTTTGAATTATTGAATCCCCTTTCTATTTTGGATGAATTTTCAAAGTGAAAGTGCCCAATTTATGTTGCATATCTTATTGCAATTTGTTTGATGGCCAATGAACTTGTGTTAGGCCTGTAATTTTGGAACTAAATGATCATGTTGCTCCTGTTTCCTCACACCAATTCAAGTCAATCCTATTGGTTTCCCATAATTGGTTGATGAGCCTTTTTTTTACACATGCCTCATAAATAATGATTCACTTCTTGTTTTTGCTTTGAATTTTGAATTTTTGACTTGAGGTCATCAAATGACCAATGATAACATGAAGAGGGATGATACATCAAGGATAGTCTCATAAAGACTTGAGATCATTTGACCTTTAATGCTTGAACCAATTTTATCCATATATGAATTTGATGTTCCCTTCTTCTTTCCTTTTGAATCTTTGAGGTATATTGAATGCACTTGTGCAACATGTATTAGAATACACATTTTAATTTTGATCATATCCTCATAA
The DNA here is from genome assembly GCA_948472305.1 of Vicia faba. Taxonomy (NCBI): domain Eukaryota; kingdom Viridiplantae; phylum Streptophyta; class Magnoliopsida; order Fabales; family Fabaceae; genus Vicia; species Vicia faba. The sequence continues at coordinate 1,060,175,570 of OX451738.1, read as the reverse complement.
ACATGTTAGGAGCTTGATTTCAAGTATTTGAATGGTTTAAGCCTTCTAACTTTGTTTTTTTGTTTGAATTCTTTTCCTTGCTAACTTGTGATCAAGCTTTGTGATACATTTTTTGTGGTACCCCTCTTTTGTTATGCTTGTGAACCATGATGAAATGAATGAGTATGGATGTGAAATATTTTCTACTAACTTCTAAAGTCTTTTGATTGTATTCTTCTCTAGCTCTTTTGATCCTTGATTAATATTCACTTGTCAATTCAACATGGTGATAAAAAGGAGCAACGGTTTTTTTTTTTTGGACTTAATTGTTGCCTGTGCCTATTTAATGTTTCTCATATATAATGCTTTGATATCTACCACCATGATTTTCCATTGGATTGTTATGTCACCATCCATCCCTTATTTGATTCATCACTTCTCTTTGAGATCACTAATTTGTCTGTTGAATGTGCGAGGTACTCTGAGAAAAGTTTTCCATTCTTGATGCTGTAGTGTTCTACTTTATTTGTGGAACACAATTGACTGTACTTGAACCATTCCTGTGCTTTGTATATTTAATAGTCTTTGCAGGACATATATATGTGATTTTGACTTCCATACATCACCTGTGGGATATGTTCATATTTGAAAGCCTCCGTACTTACATTTTGATGGCGTAATTTCTGACTTGATTTATCTACTGATGCTAGCTTGCTTGAAGTTCTATGGGTTTCTTTTTCTTCTCGCTCAGTTGCTACGGATAATTATCCGTTTGGTATTGCAATATTTCCTTTTTACAGTTTCTGTTCTTTATTGCTTTCTATTGCATGATGGGACCTCTATTGCTGATATATGTCAGGAGGCCCTCTGATTTCTTTAAAGACCTGTAACATGCATTCTTCATTTTGTTTGTTATATGTGTTGTGTTTGTGTCTACTTTCTTAGTTGTTGATCGATGAGTCACTCAATTTAGAAATTGAGATCACGACTTCGCTCTCAGTGCATGTTCCCTATAGGATTGTTATTGCTTTCCGGAATTATTGATCGATGAGTAATTCAATTTAGAAATTAAGATCACGACTTCACTCCCAGTGCATGTTCCCTATTGGATGGTTATTGTTTTCTTTAATTATTGATCGATGAGTCACTCAATTTAGAAATTGAGATCATGACTTTGCTCTCATTGCCTATTCCCCATAGGATAGTTTTGTTAGAATTTCTTAGGTATGCTAACTTAGATAGGATCTCTAGGTTTTCTCTTTTGAGCTTTCTGGTTTGTTTGCTTGATTTCATCTTTGTGTATATTTTGAGTTGGCACACCCTCACCATGCTCCTTTAGGATCGCTCGTGCAGGTTTAGTTCTCGATCTAAACATTAGGATAGGTAACCATGCATGATAACTTAGGGTAGAAAAGATTCCCTCTTTCATCCTCAACTTTAGGATCAACCATTGTATGATAACATTAGGGCTAGAGATTATGATAGTCTCCCTTAGTTGTTTTCTTTTTTTCTTTACATATTACATCTTAAAACTAAAACTTCTGTTTCTTGGCAAATCATAAAACATCTCTGATGAATTTAATCCTTTTTCAAGATAAAAAATACAAACCAATCTTAATTGCTTGTGCGCCTTCCTGTTTTATTTTAAACTTTGTCGAATTGATGTTTTGCCATCTTTACCATGACATGTTGTTATCTTTTAGCCGATGCTTCACCATCGCATATTTGTTTGAAGCCGATGTTTCACCATCGCACATGTTTGTTATCCTACTTTGATTCTCAATATCATTGTTAGGTGTGATGTTTTATCATTTGGTTTATTTATGTTCCGCCATCTATGCCATGATACCTTGTTATCTTTTAGCCGATGCTTCATCATCGCATATTTGTTTGAAGTCGATGTTTCGCCATCGCACAGGTTTGTTATCCTACTTTTATTCTCAATATCATTGTTAGGTGTGATGTTTTGTTCTCTGGTTTATTGATGTTTCACCATCTTTGCCTTGTTATCTTCCTATCTCTTAGTTGATGTTTCACCATCGCACATTCTTCTAGCCGGTGTTTCGCCATCGCACATGTTTGTTATCCTATTTTGATTTTCAATATCATTGTTAGGTGTAATGTTTCATCATCCTGTCTGATATTTTGCTATCATGCTGGCGTTTTATCGCCTTATTTGAGTTTGTGTTGCCATGCGATGTCATGTCATCTCTTCTTTCTATTTTATCATCGTTGTTGACATTTTTGTCGTGCTATATGATGTTTTGCCACCTTGATTGTTGCTTTTATCTTCTTAATTAAAAAACACAAACCAACCAAAATATATGAGTCGAACTACGGTTGCTCTGATTCCTTAAAAGGGATACGTAGGCATTGGGCTAGGGCCCGGGCGAGCATAACTTTTATTTTTCCTACATTATTTTCTCCTTTCTTTTTCATGCATTCCCTCTTTGCATTTTATTTTAGCTAATAAGCTTTATATATAGATTTGAACACCCATTATATTAGACAACAAGAGTGGATACCGTAGAGTACTACAGGCGTGTGGGGTGCTAATACCTTCCCCTCGCGTAACAGACTCCCTTACCTGATATCTCGGTCGCAAGACCGTGATTTCTCCCTCTTCAGGTTTTCTCGATGTTTACCTTTCCCTTTCGACGGGATAAAAGACGTTCAGTGGCGACTTCATTGATTTTATATCATATGACGGTTCGAATGTTTGTTTCAGCTGACGTCTTCACTGGGGACATGAGCGACCTATTGCTGGTCCATCCTGGAGTCGATCCTAGCTCTTGTTTGTTTTTCTTTTTGGGTGTTTATTTTACCTCTTTGTATATTTATCTGTTTGCATTACATCCTATGTGTGCTTTATTTTCTGCATACTGGATTTGGCTGGACTGTTTGGATTCTGGTTTTCTTGGTGGGTGGGTTGTTCCATGAGGTAAAAGGCCTCATACCCAGGCTATGAGTGGATTCCATAGGAACTACGAATAGAGTGGCCATGGCGGCTATGAGGAGTATGTCTTGTAGACCCGACCATGAGACCCATGACCTCAGAGGAAGTTTGGATAGGTGTTATCATATGATAAATACCAACAGATGAGCTCTTGTACTCTGATTTGACCTTTAACCTTACCTTGACCTAGACTACACCCGTGAGAGGGGAAATTTTTTTTCTTACAGGTGCAGGTACTGTTGGTGACTTTGTGTTTTAATGGTGACTCGGGCTCCCATGTTAGTACTAGAGATGTGGGATTGTTGTTCTTGAGTTGTGTGGGTCTATATAATGGTCCAGCCGTTATCTAGTGTGAAAACTTTGATCCTGTCATGTCACATCATAGCATTTTTTTAAATGATGTATAAATAAAAAATAATAACTAGCATATGCATGTCATTTTTCCAAGGGCATTCAAGAGTTTTCTTTCCATCAGGAATGGCCGACTTCCTGTCAGATGAGTTTGAGTCAGCTGCTGCCAAAGAACCCACCAGTCATACATTCGCTTATTAGATTCCGACTATTGATGTGTCCGAGTTGAAGATGTTTAGTTCTTATCTGAAGGGTGATATTCTGAACAATTTCAATAGGGACTGTTGTACCCCAAAATTTGCCCTCCCATTTTACTCAACATATGCTCATTAAGACCCTCAACTTGCTCAAGGATACCCAAGAGTTAACAAGACAAACTCTCTCCTAAAGCAATGAACCTCCAACCAGGGTTTCCATTTTCATCAAGATGGGTGAGCTCCAAAGGCCTCATATGCTCTCCATAGTCCTGATATGTCCTCAAGATCATCCATGCCAAGTTTCATGCCTTGCACAAGAAGTTTGTTCAGTCAACTGCTCAGATGCTTGAAAATAAATTATATTAGATCAAAAGTCAATTGTGGCCCACATGCAGTCAAACTTCAAGATTTTTGGTCAACATCAACATTTTGAAGTGATATCCATAATTTGATCAAGGTTTGATCATGATTCCTCAAGGAATGCTCCTATTTCATCAAAACTCAAATTTTGCTAAATTAGGGTTTCTCAGGAAAAGTCAACCAAACTTTGACCAAGCATAACATTCTCATACTTCATCATAAATTTCCCATCCAAGGCTCATTTTGAATAGAATCCAATTCCATACAAATCATCTTCAGCCCTCAAGTTCAAAAAATGCACTCATGAAAAGATATGAATTTCTACATTATAGGTCCTTTTGAAAAGTCAACAAAAACACCTTTTGGGTCAAAGCTTCTTACATGAACATGGAAGATTCAATTGATATGAAACCAAAAGGGTTGTTTAGGGGACATCCTAAGCTTTCTAAAAAGTCCAAGAACACATCCTTAGGGTTAAAATTGGAAGATATATGCATTGTCAAAGTTGGCCATTTTTGGAAAATTGCCAAAAGTCAAATGTGCTCAAAAGTGCATTTTTTGTCAAATGGGCCTAGCTTTTCATGATTGTATCTTGTTGAAGACATGGTCCACGACCCAAGTCAGCATCCATATGTTATTTGCTCTATTTATTTATTTTATTTTGAGTTTTATTATTTAAAAGTCAAATTAAATTAAATAAATGGCAAAAAATATAAAAGATTGATTTTTTGATCTGATTTTTGTTAGAATCAAATATAATCAAGCCAGCCTAATCAGATCAAATTGTATCAAGGATGATTGGAGCAAGAATGGCATGATTTGGCTTATTTTGGAAACAAATAATGCATTTTACAATCAAGATCCTTTCTCCTTAAATTTCAAGATTTAAGTTGTTTTTGTTGACCTAATACACTCTATTACATATACACAACGCAACCAAGGCAAAAGGACAAGGGTTGAAGTCGTGCAAGATAGCCAAGAAAACTCAAAAATTGGACAAAAAGTGTGGATCTGATTTCTAACCTAGGGGACGATTCAAGGCCATTCAAAGCTTCTAATCGCTTCCTGGACATCTTCTGAAGCTAATACGATCGTTTGCAAGCCTTCCCAAGCCCAGAATCGCTCCTGGTAAACCCACAGTTTGCACATACAAGCTTGATTTTGATCTTACAATTTACGCATGATTAACCACTTTTAAGCATAGCAATGTGTTTATATCATCATTTGGAATGTTTTGGTTCGATTAATTTTGTGTTTTGATGACTGTTTCGCTAATTGCCACGGCTAGGGTTTAAGAAGCCATTTTAGGGCTTCTCTGTACAGGTAAAATTAGGTCAAGAAAAGGATACCATGATGCTCTTCGGATTAAAACAAATTGATCCATGTACTCACCTTTAATTTATCATGCGTTTTATGGATTTTTGAAGCTTGCAGGGCTATGGCTATGAATTTCTGTCCGTAGGTAAAAGGTATTGGCCTAAGACGACGGACAAGGAAGAAGACAGTGACTTGTCACCACCCCAGTGGCCAATTTGAATTCACGCGCATTTTTTTATTCTTACTGACCATTTTTTAAATATAATATATGTTGTTCATTTATATAAACAAAAGACAACATGGCCGGGTGGTAAAGAGAAGCGTTTGCAAAAGGGGTACCTGGGTTTGATGCCCAGGTCTGGAGTTTTTCATTTTCTCGTTCATTTATTGAAACTTCCATACACCTCCTTGCCTAGCGTCCACCATGCACTCCCATCAATAGTCCATCAGATCCCCTCAAGCCTGGATCAAACGCCCCAGATTTGATGACCACGCTGGAGATTCCAAGGGTCAGCATCACAGGATCCAAGCGCAGGCTCTGGACCACCAACCTTGGGCCCATCAAATTCAAAAACAGCCCCCCTAATTGCTCATCATACCAGGCCCAATTCTCTTCTTTTGCTATTTTAAATCCTTTTTATTATTTATTAATTATTTTCTTTTTTTTCAAATAACACCAAAAATTATGTTTTTTTATTTAATAAAAAAATCATAAAAAACATCAAAAATCATTTTTTATAAAAATATTTTATTAATTAATTAGTTTAATTAAATTAAGGCAATTTAATTCTTTTTTGTATAATTAAAATCAACTAGAATTAGGGTTTAATGTTGTACATAACCTAATTTTTCTCAAAAAATAACCTAAATATTTTTCTCAATTAGATTTTTAGGTTTTCCAATTATTTCTCGCATTTAATTCGCCGCGCGCGCACCTTTAATTTTCCTTTTTTTATTATTGTAATTGCTCAGAGTTTGTAATAGTAATCAGGGTTTTAAATTTCCGTATCTTTATTTACAGTCAAAATAATTATGTATATGCGAAAGCCTTGTAATAGTTAGGACTTTAATTTCCCGCATTTTAATTTCCACAAACTATAAGTTGTTAGATGTATGTTAATAGGATTGTATGGAAAGACAAATTGCAATTAATACAGTAGAAAACCCTAAATGTGCAAAGATAAATAAACTGGAAAAAAACACACTTGCACATGCTCACTCCTAGGGATTACTCCACTTCGGTTGCCTTTGATAAACGGTCATGAAGTATAGGGAATGTTAGTGGTCGTTTTCTAGTCCCAAAAGATCTAAAATGACCCATTTGGATGTTGCCTCAGAAAAAGATATTTAAGGCTTTAGGATGATTACTAAAATTTCCAAACATTGCTTTTGTGATCTGTGATACGGTGGGAGAACTGACTTGAGGTTTTGCGTTTGTGTTCGCAAATGTTTCAGTTTAGCAAGAGTCGCCACCGACTTTTTATTTTATCCAAAGGAAAGGTCAAAAAGCACAGGAAATACCTTTGAGATGTTTTCTTTGGTTCGGGGGGTAGATTATGAAAAGGGAAGGTGCTAGCACCCTTTTCATCCATGGTTTTCCATGGGCTCTTAGTTACTTGTTTAGATCAATTGCTTTGCATTTTCAATTGTTTTAAATGGTGCTTTGTGTGGTTTTGAAAGTATTTTGAAAAGAGGCCATCGTTGTGGCAATCTTTGTAATGATACTTGTTTGAAGAATGTATACAAAGATGTTTGTCTTTTAAAAAATGTTTCAATGTTTGAAAGTTTGTTTGGAAATTTGTTTTGAAATTGTGTGTGTGTTTTTGAAAATAGCAAGGATGTTTGCAAATTGATCAAGTAATTAGGAGTTGTCTACCCTAATCAAAAGTCTTTCTTATGCATTTTTAACCCTTTGACGTTGTTATTTTACCATTGTATTTGGTAAACAACCCTATCTTTGGATGTTAAACGGGACGGGCGTGGGTCATGGTATGACCATGATAGCAATGGTGCCAAGTATCTTAGAAAGTTTTGAGAGACTAAGATCATTTGTTTTTAGGCAACATTTGGATAGCGTCATCGAGGGACTATGATCTTTTTGTTTTGTTTGATTTTTGCCAAGATACCAAGCATGCATACCATGGCCATTTTAAGGCAACAAAGTGGATGAAACCCTATGGGTGCTTGTGTGCAAGGTGTTGTCATTTTTCATGCATTTTTGTCTTTGTGTTAGGTCATGCTATTTGTTTTGATTTTTGGTCTTTTGCATACAAAACCCTAATCTTACTATCATGCATATAATACGATAAATTGCGTAATGTAAATCTAGACTATTACAACAATATTATGGGAAGAGGGATACAAGTTTTGAATAGGGGGATATTGCTCAAAATAAAACCTTAAAACTATTACAACCATATTGAATTTATTTGTACAAATAAATAAATAAATAAGAAAATATTTAAATGTACAATAAATATGTAAATATGCAAAGAAATGTTTTTGGTGTTTGTTTTATTCATAAAAAAATAAAATATTTATGTCTTTAAAAAAGGGAAAATAAAAATGATTATTTTTAGAAGGGTGAAAACCCTAATTTTTGGTTTAAAAGAAAATATATATTCTATTATTATTTCTTTGTATTTAAGAAAAATAAAAATAATATGTACAAAAATGTTAAAAAATAAAATATTGTATGAAAATATTATTTTAAGTGTATAACATAATAAAATAAAAATATATAATATTTTTATAATATTTATAAGTTTATTTAAGAAAATAAAAGTATATTAACCTAATAATTTATTTATTATGCCAAAAAAATAAAATAAAAATATGAAAAAATGCAAAAAAATAAAGAAAATATTTTTTGTGATTTTTCATGTTTAGAAAAAATAAATAAAGTCATAAAATATAAAAGAAATGAGAATATATACAAAATAAAGAAAATGGGCCAAGGGGGTGCAAATAACAAAATGGAGGGTGTGAAAAGTAGAAAAGCCAAGCCCAGGCCCAAGCTGCACTTCGTCCCTGTCCTCTGAACACGCGCACGCGCCTCTGCAATGCAAATCTTGTTCTCTCTATTGCATGAAATCAAAAATTTACAATATGAAAGTTATAGCATTTTCAATCACGATTCCAACCATATCCATTTTGTGACCTAACTCTAAGAAACCAGGGAGAATTTCAGTGCCCCTAATTTATGACCTAAAATTTTCAGCAAGTTCATCATCCAAATTCTCCTAGCTCAGTTAATATAAATAAGAACTATGCATATGTACAACTCAAGGACATTAAGGACTACATTTTTGCTTCACAAACCTAAGCCTAAGGATGTATAAATAAGGAGATAGAACTTTGAAAATTACCTTGTTCAGTCAAGTTTGGCTATGGCAATGTAGCAACTTTGAGGGAGGCCTGAAGTTCTTTTGAGCTTGCCTGAAGTTCCCTTGACCTTTCCCAATGCTTAGCTTGTTTTGAACTTGCCTGAATCTCCTTGTAGAATTCAACCTGCAAAGCTTCAAAATGAAAATGGTGAAGTGTGAAAATGAGGTTACAGTTGCTGGACAGGGACTTGGATAGTTCAAGTATGATGTATGGAATGTATCTGAAGTGGTTCAAGACAAAACGCACGAGCCAATTTGGTTTTGGAAGTGGTTTTGCAGATATGGCCCTGTTTTGACAAGAACTTGTGATTTTGTATTTTAGGGTGTTTGGGAGCTTGGAAATTCATGTTTCTGGCTTGGTACAATATGCTGAGCTTGTTTGAAAATGTTGCAAGACTTGGTTTTATCAGATGCACCAGTTGTGGACCTTTTGCAAGCTTACTTGCTTTTGAAGCAAAAGTTGAGTTGACAAAGCCAAAGCCTGTACAGGCTAGCTCAAGGCCTGAGGAGCGTTGGTACACTTTTCCTGATGTTTGTGGATGTTGTTTGTATCAAGAGATCAGGTTCAATGCTCAAGATAAACAAAATTTCAAAAAGTATGCTTTATGGAAATGGTATTGCAACCTTTATGCCATTTTTGGAATAATTCTTTGTGTAATGCTCCTTAGATCAGAACAATACCAATATCCATTGTATTTGCATTAAATTAAGGAGTGTGGAAAGGTTTAAGACCTGTAAAACAAGTACAAGCATTCTTAGGATAGATTTGCAACTTGTAGCAATGTGTAAAATGCCATGGACAAAAGTGAGAAATGGCCATTTTCATTCCTTCGATTCTCCCTAACCACAAATGATCTTGGAGAGTTATTAGACATTTTGGAAATCATGTAACATGCTCTGCAATCCATCTTTGAAATGAATTTTGAGATTCCACTTGGAAATATGTGAAAAGTTGCCATGAAGATAGGTCAAAATCCTGCCTAAACTAGGGCAAAATTTCACTAAGTTAAAAGTTTTATGGACCCCTATTCACAAATTCATAACTTGAGATCCAAGTATCTTTTGGGAAAACTTTGTGAATAAAAGTTGTAGATTTCGTAGAGGACTACAACTTTCATGTTTGAAGTTTTCTTTGAATCCAATTGCATCATGGTGAAAAAGCTGGGAAAAGTTGGGAAAAATAAGAAATTTTCATAACTTAGAAATTTTCTAAGTTATGAAAATTTTCAATCTTAAACCCTAATTTCCAAAATTAGGTTTCTTGATGTACAAGTTTCATGTTTTGACACATCTTGATGAAAAATTACCCTTGGCATTTGATTTTGACCAAAAAGTCAAAGTTTGACTTTTTAGTGTACAGTTGACTTTTGATCAGTTGACTGGAAAATTCATCTGTCAATCCAATGCTTTTGAGATCTTTTGAACCATATGATTAGGTCAATATGATGCCATTGAGTCCTTGAAACCATGCTTGAACCCAATTTTCCATTGGCTAGGTTAAAAATCAGAAATTTCCCTTCTGTAGTCAAAACCCTAAAAATGACCATTTTGCCCTTTTGATGATCTGATCAAATTTCTTGAGGAGTTGTGGTCCAAACTTGATCAAATGGTTCATATGAGTCTATAATGTTGACGTGGATAAAAAATTGTGAGGTTTGACTGTAAATTGGCCACAATTGACTTTTTTCCCAATACAACTGATTTTTAGGTCAACTGTCCAATTGACTGGGCAAAAATTTGATTCAAGGCTTGAAACTTGGTATGAGCAATCTTATAGGTCCAACATGAAGTATGAAAGTCACATGAGGCATTGGAAGTCCAAAAATCCCTGTGCAAACTCAAACCCTAATTCCAGGTCATCAGTGCAAGGAGATGTCTTGAGCTGAGCAAACCTTAATCCTGTCTGGAGTTTAAAGAGTCTTGTGAGGAGAATCGTGATAAATTGAGAGGGAAAATTTTGGGGTAAAACAGCTGCCCCTGTTCAATCTTTTTGAACCTGAAGAGTTAGATTGGCGAGTTTTGTCGTTCGTTACTCAAAGGTAAAAGATGATTGGACACTAGAGTGCCCATAAATTTGCACTCATCAAAGTATAGTTGAGGGAATGGGCTTAAAGATGCCATTTGGAGAGGTGACATAATCTTGTCAGAGATGGGCTTAAAGATGCCATCCAAGAATTCTTGTTGAACTGCATGTTGTAAGTCAAAAGAATGAGTATCAGAATAGTATCCGCGTCTGTAACGTATCTGAACTGTATCTGGAGACTGAGTCTGTATGAGCAATGGAATGACGTCCGTGTCTAGAGCATATCCAAGCTGTAACTGTATTTGAATCTAAATGAATAACAGAATGACTTTCGCGTCTGGAGTGTATCTGTATTGTATCTAAGTCTGAAATCTGAATAAGCGACAGAATGGCATCCGTGTCTGGAGCATCTCTGGGCTGGGGAAAAAGTCTGAATAAGTGACAGAATGGCAACCGTGTCTGGAGCGTATCTGGACTGTATCTGAAGTTGAGATCTGTATGAGTAGCAGAATGACTTCCGTGTCTGGAGTGTATCTGAACTGTAACTGGGATCTGAATAAGTGACATAATGACTTCCGTGTCTGGAGTGTATCTAAACTTGAAGTTGATAGTTGAATCTGAATGAGAAATAGAATGGCTTCCGTATCTGGAGCGTATCTGTACTGTATCTGAAATCTTTGAATATTTGTTAAAGATAGCTGTTAATCTTATCTTGAAAAGGGTAAAATGTTAGCTGAAACACAAAGTTATGTTGCATGAAATGTATGATGCAATATATGTGTTTTATCAATGTTTATGATATATGAATATAATGTATGCGCATGTAAGCTGTATTGCTGTATTGCTGAGGAAAATAAATCCTTGAGCTGGGGATAATGAAATCCTTGACTGCTACCGGGAAAAGTAAATCCTTGACCGCTGCTGGAGATTCAAAATCTTTGATTGCTGAGGATGAGAAATCCTTGCTGGCTGCTTGGGGATTAAAGATCCTTGACAACTTCTGTGGGGATGTGAGAATCCTTCATGCCTTTCCTGGGGATATAGGGATCCTTCAAGTCTTTGGAGTTAGAGAATGATAAACATTCTGCTGTGAGAACAATGCCAAGTGTTGTTTGAGAAACCTGCTTGGGGAATCCCGAGAACTTTGAAGACTATGGCTGGGGATTACACAATGGGAATCCTTACTCGACTGGGGAATAAGGAAAATTCTGATGATTTCTGTGGGGAACTAAGAATGAGAATCTTCAATCTCCTGGGGAATTTGAATCCTTGGGGATTTCATGCTGGGGAGTCAAGAAGGCTCTGGCAACTTTACTGGGGAAATGAGAATGAGAATCTTCAATCTGATAGGGGATGAAATACTCTGTGGGGAGTAACTATAGTGCTGGGGAGTAGCTATCCTGCTGGAGAGTAAGTTCAGGATTATGGGAAAAAGCTTGTTCCTGTTTGGAAAAAGTTCAAGAGTTTGGGTTGTATGCCACTCTACTGGGGAATTATCCTAGGTTGGGGATAAAAGTTAATTGTTATCTAGTTGATTTTCAGACTTTAAGACAACTTGCTGGGGAATTCGGAGACACTGAATGGTTTCCGCTGTGGATTGATAGTTGGAAATTCGACTCCGCTGGGGAAGAAGGTTTCATCTCCGCTGGGGATCTGTGGTTCAAAGTTTTGGCTCCGCTGGGGATTGGGAGCTTGAAGTTTTAACTCTGATGGGGATTTTGAAATTTAGCTCCGCTGGAGATATGTATTTCAAGGTTTTAGCTCCACTGGGGATCTAGATGATGTACTACATGGGATTTCTCCTAGAATAGCCTAAAGACGTTTTCCTATACTTTCAACCTGTCAGTAATTATTCTTTCCTATTTCGTTTATTTGTAAACATGTGATTATATTCAAATGCATATGCTCATTAACAAATCATTGGACGTTTTCAAATAAAACACAAGTAATAAAAAAGAAGAAAGGCAAATAGCTTTCTGCACTTTGAAATATCTTTGTATTAAGTTTGTGTAAGTATTTTGTACAAAGGAAACAGACATCCTAGTAAGAGAATGTTATTAAAAAATGAAAAAATTTATACAAAGAAAGATGGCTATGTGTAAAAATTCCATGGGGTTCCCATTCTGCTATAGCCTTCGTAACTCTGAATATCTTGTCCATTCGTTGCTTCGTCCGAAGATGATTGAGTTGATCAGAAGCCAGGAGCTTGTCTATGAAGAGATTGTCCTTAAAGTGATTCGACAAGACAGTCATACGCTTTAATTCCCTAACTTTTTCCTGGACCGCCCTTTCGGGTTTTCGATCCACCGGGAAACCCTTTTTTACCCAAGTCGCCCTTTCGAGTTTTCAACTTGCCGGGTGTACAGATTTTTTTGTTTATCCCTAATTTTTGCCTGAACCGCCCTTTCGGGTTTTCGATTCACCGGGATGCCCTTTTTTTGCCTAGGTGTGTCAACCTAGCGGGTTATTTATACGTAGTATCTTTTGACTATATCTACGTTCGCAGGGTGCGGTAAGTCATCGCCGTCCATGGTGGTTAATATCATTGCCCCACCAGAAAAGATGTTTTTGATCACGAATGGTCCTTCGTAAGTAGGAGTCCATTTTCCCCTTGGATCACTTTGCAGCAAGATGATTCGCTTGATTACAAGGTCCCCGACTTGATACACTTGTCGACTGACTTTCTTGTTGAAAGCCTTGATCATCTGTTTTTTGATACGTATGACCATGGCAAACAGCAGTAAGCCTCTTCTCATCAATCAAGTTAAGTTGATCAAGCCGTGTTTGAATCTAATCGTCTTCACTCAAACCAGCATCCTTCATGATTCTCAAGGAGGGAATCTGAACCTCGATAGGTAAAACAACTTCCATGCCATATACCAAAGAATAGGGTGTTGCCCCAGTTGATGTACGCGCCGTGGTACGGTACCCGTGAAGAGAAAATGATAACATCTCATGCCAGTCCTTGTAGGTGACTGTCATCTTTTGTATGATCTTCTTGATTTTTTTTTCGCAGCTTCGACAACACCGTTCATCTTTGGACGATAGGGAGATGAATTGTGATGTTGAATCTAGAACTGCTCGCACAAAGCGGTGATCATAGTGTTGTTAAGGTTTGTACCATTGTCAGTGATGATCCTTTTGTGGATGTCGTACCAAAAAATGAGGTTCTGCTTGATGAAGCTGGCAACAACATTCTTTGTGACGGATGCGAAGGAAGCTGCTTTGACCCACTTGGTAAAGTAATCAATGGCCACCAGAATGAAGCGGTGTCTGTTGGATGCTGTAGGCTTGATCTCTCCAATCATGTCGATTCCCCACATAGCGAATGGCCAAGGAGCTGTTAAGACGTTAAGAGGAACTAGAGGTATATGTACCTTGTCCGCATAGATTTGACATTTGTGACAAGTTCTGGAATGTTGATGGCAGTCAGCTTCCATGGTAGACCAGTAATAGCCTGCCCGTAGAATCTTCTTAGCCATCGTATGCCCGCTAGAGTGGGTGCCAAAGGTACCACATTATGCAATTCAGCCATGATCTGCTCAGCTTCAACCTTGTCCACACAACGGAGCAGAATGCAATCATGATTGCGCTTGTATGGGATACCATTGCTCAGGAAGAACTTGGCAGAGAATCTCCTCAAGAACTTTTTGTCGTTGACTGAAGCTCCTTCAGGGTATTCTTGAGCCTCGAGATACCTTTTGACTTCGTGAAACCAAGGTCGATCCACTACTTCTTCGGTATTAATCTCGTGACAATGTGCAGGTTCGTCCATCCGTTCAATGGTAATTTGGGGAGCCTCATTATCCCAGTTAAGTTTAAACATGGATGACATCGTAGCTAGAGCATCTGCTAGCTGATTTTCTTCTCGCGGGAAGTGCTCGAAGGTAATATGCTCGAAATGAGGTAACAATGTCAAGACATGTTCTTTGTAAGGGATGAGGTTGGGATGTTTAGTGTCCCATTCTCCTTTGATCTGACTGATGACCAAAGTTGAGTCCCCAAACACAATCAAAGATTTGATTCCCAAGTCTATAGCAGCCTTGAGACCAAAGATACAAGCTTCATACTCGGCCATGTTGTTGGTGCAGTTAAAGCAAAGTCTGGCTGTGAAAGGTGTATGGCAACCTTGTGGAGAGATGAGTATTGCGCCGATACCGTTGCCAAGTGCATTAGAGGCACCATCAAAGTACAGGGTCCATCGGGATCCTTGTTCAGGTCCGTCATATGGTCTGAAGTCTTTAATGTTGTCCAATGTCATGATATCCTCGTCAGGGAAGTCAAACTTCATGGATTGGTAATCTTCGACAGCTTGATGAGCCATATGGTCATCTAGCACACTCCCCTTTATAGCCTTTTGGGTCGTGTACTAGATATCGTATTCGATCAGGATCATCAGCCGTCTAGCTATTCTTCCAGATAGAGCAGGCTTCTCAAATATGTACTTGATCGGATCCATCTTAGATATCAGTAGAGTGGTATGAGTCAACATATACTGCCTTAGCCGGCGAGCAGCCCATACCAAAGTGCAGCAATTTTTCTCGAGCAGTGAGAATCGGGTCTCACAGTCGGTAAACTTTTTGCTAAGGTAATAAATGGCATGCTCTTTTCGGCCAGACTCGTCATGTTGGCTCAGTACGCACCCCATTGAATTTTCTAGGACGGTCAGATACATGATTAGCGGTCTTCCTTTGAAGGGAGGCATCAAGATAGGAGGTTCTAGCAAATACTCCTTGATTTTATCGAAAGCAAATTGAAAGTAATCATTCCATTTAACCACCTGATCTTTCTTCAACAGCTTGAAGATTGGCTCACAGGTAGATGTTAGGTGAGAAATGAACCTAGCAATGTAGTTTAGGCGTCCCAAGAAACCTCTGACCTCCTTCTCAGTGCGTGGGGCATGCATTTCTTGTATAGCTTTTACTTTGGCAGGATCAACCTCGATGCCCTTGTTGCTGACAATGAAACCCAAGAGTTTACCGGACCTGACTCCGAAAGTGCACTTGTTAGGGTTTAATCTAAGCTTGTATTCCTTCAACCTGACAAATAGCTTTTGCAAGTGGTCGAGGTGTTCTTCTTCCGTTTGTGAACGGGCTATCATGTCGTCTACGTAGACCTCTATCTCATGATGTATCATGTCATGAAACAAAGCTACCATGGCGCATTGATAGGTTGCCCCAACATTCTTCAGTCCGAATGGCATCACTTTATAGCAGAACGTACCCCACTGTGTAACAAAAGTAGTTTTCTCCTTGTCTTCAGGTGCCATTTTGATCTGGTTGTAACCTGAAAATCCATCCATGAAAGAAAATACCTTGTGCTGAGTTGTATTGTCAACCAAGATGTAAATGTGCGGTATTGGAAAGTCATCTTTAGGGCTAGCCCTGTTTAAGTCTCTATAATCCACGCGATTTTCACTTTGTCGTCCTTCTTAGGCACGGGCACAATGTTAGCAACCCATTGTGGATAGGAAGTAACAGCAAGAAATCCAGCATCGAACTGTTTCATAACTTCTGCTTTGATCTTTTCTGACATGTCGGGCCTCATGCGGCGGGCTTTCTGTTTAACTGGTGGACAGTCTTCTCTTGTAGGGAGACGGTGAACCACAATATCTGTATCGAGTTCCGGCATGCCTTCGTAAGACCAGGAAAAGATCTCAACATATTCATTCAACAGCTGAACTAAACGGTCCTTGACACTTGGCTCTAGGTTGGCACCCACTCTGAATTCTTTTCTGTCTTCATCAGTACCCAAGTTGATTGTCTCTAACAGCTCCTCATGAGGTAGAATAGCATTTTCTTCCTGTTGTAGCAGCCTAGCCAATTCTCCCGGCACCTCACAATCTTCATCACCTTCGTATTCGGCATGGTAGACCAGACTTCAGAGTCACTGAAGGCCATAGCAGAATTGTTACCCATGGAATCCGGAATGGAAGAGTATCTGCATTTGTGAGTGTAGGTGTGTGTAAGGGATAGCCACCTTTAAACAAATAAAATGTAAAAAGAAAGAAAATGAACACAAAAGTTTATATGTGAAAACGTCCATGATTCATTAAAATGGCATATGAAGATGAAAAATCAAACCCTTACAAATGGACCTATGTGCCTCGGGTAAGGCACAAGGCTAAAAGTGTACGAATTGTTTGAGAATTATTACAAACCAACAGAAATGTTTGAAAGATAAATTACTGATTTATGAAAGTAATCGGAACAAAGTCTTTTGCTTCCCAGTTGCACAGTCCTCCGTCAACAGTAGGGAAAATCCAGTCTTCCAAGTTGCTCTCCTCTTCAGTATCCTCCAAAGCATTGACTCCATGATGGGTGATCTTCACTGGTGGCCCTCCCGCACGGGCACGACGTACAGCCTTTTGAGCAGAAGCAGTGAACCCTAAGCCGAATTTATCTGATTTGAAAGGAAAGTCGGGTAGTTGACCCCAGATTGTTCTTCCTCCTTCTTCTATCACAACCTTTGCATCTTTGAGAGACGACATCCGAGGCGGAGGTCTGGTAATCATGGGTACAGAAGGCACTGTCTTTGTTGCCGCAATCTCCTGAGCTACCTCCTTAAAATGTTGAAAAGGGGTTTCGATGAATTCACCATCCAATTCTACATAGCGGAAAGAATTTAGATGGCTTATCATGTATTCCTCTTCGCCATGAACAATTACAATTTTCCCCTGGACAGGGTACTTGAGCATTTGATGCAGAGAGGAAGTGACGACTCCAGCATTGTGAATCTAGGGTCTTCCCAACAAGCAAGAATAGGAAGGACGAATGTCCATCACATAAAATGTGGAGTTGAAGGTTTCAGTTCCCACTTTAATCGGGATGTCCACCTCCCCGTGGACCATCCTTTTAGAACCATCAAAGGCTCTGACAATTATATTGATGGGCTTCAGGGTTAGGCCTTCACAGTCTAATCTATCCAAAGCTTTCTTTGGCAAGACATTTAAAGACGAACCAGTGTCAACTAAGACGTGAGCTAGAGTAGTCCCTCTGCATTCCACCGAGACATGCAAAGCTTCATTATGTTTTCTCCCTTTAGATGTTAAATCGGCATCGGAGAATCCTAGACCATTGTCAGCTATTAAGCTAGCTACACATTCCTGGAACTGATCCACAGAGGTTTCCTGTGGCACGTGGGCCGTCTTCAAAAATCTGATCAGAGCTTTAGCATGAGCTTCGGAACAAAGCAGCAGGGCCAACATAAAGATCTTTGAGGGGGTTTGCCCTAGTTGTTCCACAACATCATAATCGCTTTTGTTGATTATTTTCAAAATCTCTTCCATTTCTTTTTGAGAGGTCTCAGGGATGACCAAAGGCTGAGCCCTCGTCCTGATGGACGCTTCTTGGATCCCTTTCCCTCTATCATCATCAGCAGCAGAGGGTACAACCACAGGAGTTACAATTTCTTCAATAATTGGAGTTCTTGCAGATATTTTGACCGGTACAGGAGTAACCTTAGGAGAATTTGAGGGTCCAAAGATTGCCTTTGGAGGGCCAATCTCTGGAGAGAAGATCCTTCCACTGCAGGTGATTTTGCTCGTTCCATCAATATTTCCAATGTCGGAAGTCTCTTCATCATAACTCTCTTCAGTTGATTCAATTTGTTTAATACCGTGGTAGTAAATCTCTCCACCATAGTTCCACGGTATTGACTTGTCGGACTTGTACGGGATGGGCCCAGGCATGGTTATCTTCAAAGGTGCAATCTTCGGATTGGATGTAATCTTAACAGGTCTTTTGGAGACCTTGGAAAGATTGGCGGATATGGTAATTATTGAAACATCATTAACAGGAGTCGGTGTAACAAGAGTCTTTTCAAAAAGGATTTCTTGGTTATCCATTAGGCATTGGATGCCTAACTTTAACAACAGACAATCGGTTGGTAAGGATGAACAAAGGCAATAATCTTCTTCACAACCTGGGAAAATCCCAGCCTTCAGCAAATTCAACTTGATTATTGGTAGAGGAGTTATCAAATCATCAACAGTGGGAATAAACAGATCCTCTTCAACAACATGGGCATTGTGGCCATGCCTTGACATTGGAGCATAGATTACATTCAGCTTTTCAGGGGCGTCGAATTCCACTTCTTTAGCATCTATCAATTCATGAATCTTATTCTTCAGGGCCCAACAATTGTTGGTGTCGTGCCCTATACTCCCTGAATGATAAGCACACTTGGAATTTGAATGGTAGTACAAAGAAGTTGTATTCAGATTCTTCGAGGCCTCTTTCAGACTGGCAAGGTTTAACTTCAAGAGATGGGGTAGAACCTGAGCATGAGTCATGTTTATCTGGGTGAATTGTCGTGTCGGCCTTTCCACCCTTGCTTGGTTGGTTCTTGGTTGATTATTTCTGGGCTAATCGGCTGCAGACTTATGAATCATTACGGCCCCCACCGCTGGCCGGCACTCAACTCTTCCTTGACCTCTTTGAGAGTAGACAGCTGATACTTCCTTCTTTGTTGGGAAATGCTTTTTGATGGCAGCAGAAGTAGATGCATCTTTTTGAATTTTACCGCTCTTGATTCCGGCTTCAACTCTCTCACCAGTAAGAATTAACTCGGTGAACCCCGCAGACGAACTTCGAATCAGGTGATTGAAAAAGGGGCCTGACAGTGTATCCAATAACATGTCTACTAGCTCCCTCTCAGATAGAGGTGGTTGTACTCGTCCCGCCAAGTCTCTCTATTTCTGGGCATACTCTTTGAAACCTTCATTGGAGACCATGCCCATACTCTGTAGTTGAGTACGGGTTGGTGCTAAGTCCGTATTATATTGATACTCCTTGTAGAAGGCAGCAGCCAAATACTCCCAATTGTGCACATCAGACCTCTCTAGCTGGTAGAACCAATCTAACTGCGTCCCCGAAAAACTGTCCTGGAAGAAGTGGACCCACAGGTCTTTGTCAGAAGAATGTGGTTAAATTTTCCTGACATAAGACCGTAGGTGCATCTTAGGACAAGACACCCTGTCGTACTTAGAAAATAAAGGTACTTTAAACTTAGGAGGGATTACAATTACAGATACCAACCCTAACTCTTCAAAGTCCAGCCCAGGCACCCTCTGAATCTCCATAGCTGCCAGACGTTCTTCCAGATTTTTGTATTTTTCATCTGCAGGAGGATACTGTTGTTCTGAG
The DNA here is from genome assembly GCA_948472305.1 of Vicia faba. NCBI lineage: Eukaryota > Viridiplantae > Streptophyta > Magnoliopsida > Fabales > Fabaceae > Vicia > Vicia faba. The sequence goes on along the minus strand of OX451738.1, from coordinate 1,060,155,855 downwards.
TAATCCTCATCTTCCTCTTCTTAAGCTTCAGAATCAGAAGGCACTGCAACTCCTTTACCCTTTCCTTCACCCTCTTCAGATGTTGATGGGAAATCTAGGACCCTTCTGGCTTGACCTTTAAATCTTCTGCCCAAAGTAGCCACACCAACTCTCTTCTTCTTATTTTTCTCTTTTTCCTTCTCTAATAGAGTCTTGAGCTCCTCCTGACCCTTTGCCAAGGTCATGAGTAGCTGTTGGAATTGTGAATTCTGAGCTTGTAAGTCTTTGACCGTTTGTTCAATATCCATCTTGCTGAAATAAACAGCAGAGAGATGAGGAAACTTGGTGTGAAGACCTGTTTATGCATATGATGAATGATATGTATTCATGTAATGCATTCAAGGATTCAGAAATTCAAATTTGTTTTAAACAAAAAAGAAACACACGTCATATTAATAAGATAGAATTGTTAGTACATCAATGCCCCATGGGCAAAATAATACAAAATTCTAAGGTAAAAAGACGTTGCGCATCCTCTTTGGTGCAATGTAGGTGTTGAGAGTCTGCACTTCATGAAGTTGACGAGTAAGTTCCAAAACTTTTTTCTCGCTGGCGTAGAATTGGGCTTTAAAAGTATCGCGTTCTTCCTTGAGTTGTATCCAACTCCTTTGCAAATCTTCGAGTGATGTTGGCATGTCAGGATGTAGGAGGGTGTATGGAACCTCTCCTTCCATAACAGGCTCTATAATCACAAGGAGCATGTAGGGGTAAGGCATCATAAGACTTTGGGCGCGGGCTCATACCCACTTGAGGTAAGGCTCAAGGGGGATGGAATTCTTGTGTCCCGAGGTCTTACTGTCCACCTTGTTGGGCATCCTCCAAGCTCGGATGAACCTTTGTCGAAGTCCTTGATTGTCGTTGTCGAAATCAAAAACCAAGTCTGGAATCAGCATGTCATATGGGCCATCTCTTCTGGCATACCCAAACTGTCTCAGAGCTAACCAGAGGTTGTAGGTAATGCCTCCCCTAATGCCAAGTAGAGGGACATTAGGGAATTCCCCACAACGATCAATGATGATAACATTTTCTCTGGACCAAGAACACCAATGAACATCTGAATGTGTAAGAGTCATCAATCGTTGTGACCACCTCAAACCTTGCTCATTCTTCAAGACTGACTGGGGAAGGTGAGAAATAAACCACCTTGCTAGTAGAGGAGTACAGCACATGAGAACGCCTCTTTTCCTCATTGTTCGAGTGTGAAAAGAGTGTAGGATGTCCCCAAGTAAAGTAGGCACAGGATTCCGAGACATGAAAATCTTGACAACATTCACATCTATAAGCTGGTCAGGGTTTGGGGACAAGACCAACCCATAGATGAGAAGAGCTACAACCTCCTCAAAAGCTTGCAGGTCTAGAGAATTCTAGCATTCTTGAGCTTTCTCAAACAGGAACTTTGCCAAGAAACCCTTGACACCACTTATAGTTTCCCAATGGCCTATGACATAAGATGGTTGCAAGTGTAGGGCTTGAGCAACATCTTCAGGCTTTGGATCTCTTTCCGTACCGTTGAAAGGTAGTTGATGGAGAATAGGAATCCTCAGGAGTTGAGAAAATTCCTCCAAAGTAGGCACTAGCTGGTAGTCAGGAAATGTGAAGGAGTGGTGTAGGGGGTCAAAGAATTGGAAGAGAACTTTCACCATGTCTTCCTCTGTGTTGGAGTTGACCAAGTTGAGAAGTCGACCATGTCTTTTAGTGAATGGAGAATACTCTAGAATCTTGGAAGCAAGCTCCTTTAGTTGAGGAGGAATTATCAAAAGGTTGACCTGGATTGTTTTCCTGCGAAGTGATTCCATAACCTACAAAACAGGAACAAAGATGAAAATTCCAGAATCCTTGAAATGGTTAGTGGATGCAAATGATGCTTCATGATGTCCATGATGTTATTCACAAGTATATATGTACAAGCAAATCACACAAGTTCCTAGTTTAGGCTTGCATGGGGTTTCATAGGTAAGTACCCTCTTGAAGTTTAGTTGGCTAAACCTGTCCTATAAATAGTAATCGGGTTCTAAGGAGCTCAATATCACTGGATTATTTTCTATGTTCACTGTTTCAGTTTAGCCACTTAACTGGCGACCGAAATATTCCAAGAAAATAACCCTCAATGAGTGTAGTATCGAGTATCTACCAACTTCGGACTACAACAAAGCCGGTCATCTCACTACATCCTAAAAGGCCAAGATGGTCAAGTAAAGGTTCTAAAAGTCCATTAGTGCTTCATGACATCACTCAGCGGCTCCGTATTCTCTTTGATTGACTCAAAGGCTACCGGTACCCACAAATATGTCGCACTAATATAGCTATTTCTTAGACTGTGTCGATATACCCCGCACAGTTTCCACAACGTATTGCTATTTACCTATGAATGTTTTCCAAAATCCGGGTAGAGGATTCAAACCCAAACAATAGAACCAAATGTAAAGCATACAAGTCAAGCAAGATAAGCATGTAAAGGTGATATAAACCCTAAGGTAATCCCACTTTTAGAACATTTCCCCAGCAGAGTCGCCAGTTCTGTGATACTGTGGGAGAACTAACTTGAGGTTTTGCGTTTGTGTTCACAAATGTTTCGGTTTAGCAATAGTCACCACCGACTTTTTATTTTATCCAAAGGAAAGGTCAAAAAGCACAGGAAAGACCTTTGAGATGTTTTCTTGGGTTCAGGGGGTAGATTATGAAAAGGGAAGGTGCTAGCACCCTTTTCATCCATGGTTTTCCATGGGCTCTTAGTTACTTGTTTAGATCACTTCCTTTGCTTTTTCAATTGTTTTAAATGGTACTTTTTGTGGTTTTGAAAGTATTTTGAAAAGAGGCCATCGTTGTGGCAATCTTTGTAATGATTCTTGTTTGAAGAATGTATACAAAGATGTTTGTCTTTTAAAAAATGTTTCAATGTTTAAAAGTTTGTTTGGAAATTTGTTTTGAAATTGTGTGTGTGTTTTTAAAAATAGCAAGGATGTTTGCAAATTGATCAAGTAACTAGGAGTTGTCTACCCTAATCAAAAGTGTTTCTTATGCATTTTTAACCCTTTGAAATTGTTGTTTTACCATTGTATTTGGTAAACAACCCTATCTTTGGATGTTAAACGGGACGGGCGTGGGTCATGGTATGACCATGATAGTAATGGTGCCAAGTATCTTAGCAAGTTTTGAGGGACTAAGATCATTTTTTTTAGGTAACATTTGGATAGCGTCATCGAGGGACTATGATCTTTTTGTTTTGTTTGATTTTTGCCAAGATACCAAGCATGCATACCATGGCCATTTTAAGGCAACAAAATGGATGAAACCCTAGGGGTGCTTGTGTGCAAGGTGTTGTCATTTTTCATGCATTTTTGTCTTTGTGTTAGGTCATGTTATTTGTTTTGATTTTTGGTCTTTTGCATACAAAACCCTAATCTTAATATCATGCATATAATACGATAAATTGCGTAATGTAAATCTAGACTGTTACAACAATATTATGGGAAGAGGGATACAAGTTTTGAATAGGGGGATATTGCTCAAAATAAAACCCTAAAACTATTACAACCATATTGAATTTATTTGTACAAATAAATAAATAAGCAAATATTTAAATGTACAATAAATATGTAAATATGCAAAGAAATGTTTTTGGTGTTTGTTTTATTCATAAAAAAAAAAATTATTTATGTCTTTAAAAAAGGGAAAATAAAAATGATTATTTTTGGAAGGGTGAAAACCCTAATTTTTGGTTTAAAAGAAAATATATATATTCTATTATTATTTATTTGTATTTAAGAAAAATAAAAATAATATGTACAAAATGTTAAAAAATAAAATATTGTATGAAAATATTATTTTAAGTGTATAACATAATAAAATAAAAATATATAATATTTTTATAATATTTATAAATTTATTTAAGAAAATAAAAGTATATTAACCTAATAATTTATTTATTATGCCAAAAAATAAAATAAAAATATGAAAAAATGCAAAAAAATAAAGAAAATATTTTTTGTGATTTTTCATGTTTAGAAAAAATAAATAAAGTCATAAAATATAAAAGAAATGAGAAAATATACAAAATATAGAAAATGGGTCAAGAGGGTGCAAATAACAAAATGGGGGGTGTGAAAAGTAGAAAAGCCAGGCCCAGGCCCAAGCTACACTTCGTCCCTGTCCTCTGAACACGCGCGCGCCTCTGCAATGCAAATCCTGTTCTCTCTGTTGCTTGCATAAAATCAAAAATTTACAACATGAAAGTTATAGCATTTTCAATCACGATTCCAACCATATCCATTTTGTGACCTAACTCTAAGAAACCAGGGAGAATTTCAGTGCCCCTAATTTATGACCTAAAATTTTTAGCAAGTTCATCATCCAAATTCTCCTAGCTCAGTTAATATAAATAAGAGCTATGCATATGTACAGCTCAAGGACATTAAGGACTACATTTTTGCTTCACAAACCTAAGCCTAAGGATGTCTAAATAAGGAGATAGAACTTTGAAAATTACCTTGTTCAGTCAAGTTTGGCTATGGCAATGTAGCAACTTTGAGGGAGGCCTGAAGTTCTTTTGAGCTTGCCTGAAGTTCCCTTGACCTTTCCTAATGCTTAGCTTGTTTTGAACTTGCCTGAATCTCCTTGTAGAACTCAACCTGCAAAGCTTCAAAATGAAAATGGTGAAGTGTGAAAATGAGGTTACAGTTGCTGGACAGGAACTTGGATAGTTCAAGTATGATGTATGGAATGTATCTGAAGTGGTTCAAGACAAAACGCACGAGCCAATTTGGTTTTGGAAGTGGTTCTACAAATATGGCCCTGTTTTGACAAGAACTTGTGATGTTGTGTTTTAGGGTGTTTGGGAGCTTGGCAATTTGTGTTTCTGGCTTGGTACAATATGCTGAGCTTGTTTGAAAATGTTGCAAGACTTGGTTTTATCAGATGCACCAGTTGTGGACCTTTTGCAAGCTTACTTGCTTTTGAAGCAAAAGTTGAGTTGACAAAGCCAAAGCCTGTACAGGCTAGCTCAAGGCCTGAGGAGAGTTGGTACACTTTTCCTGATGTTTGTGGATGTTGTTTGTATCAAGAGATCAGGTTCAATGCTCAAGATAAACAAAATTTCAAAAAGTATGCTTTATGGAAATGGTATTGCAACCTTTATGCCATTTTTGGAATAATTCTTTGTGTAATGCTCCATAGCTCAGAACAATACCAATATCCATTGTATTTGCATTAAATTAAGGAGTGTGGAAAGGTTTAAGACCTGTAAAACAAGTACAAGCATGCTTAGGACAGATTTGCAACTTGTTGCAATGTGCAAAATGCCATGGACAAAAGTGAGAAATGGCCATTTTCATTCCTTCGATTCTCCCTAACCACAAATGATCTTGGAGAGTTCTTGGACATTTTGGAAATCTTGTAACATGATCTACAATCCATATTTGAAATGAATTTTGAGATTCCACTTGGAACTATGTGAAACGTTACCATGAAGATAGGTCAAAATCCTGCCTAAACTAGGGCAAAATTTCACTAAGTTAAAAGCTTTATGGACCCCTATTCACAAAATCATAACTTGAGATCCAAGCATCTTTTGGGAAAACTTTGTGAATAAAAGTTGTAGATTTTGTAGATAAATACAACTTTCATGTTGGAAGTTTTCTTTTAATCCAATTTCATTATGGTGAAAAAGTTGAGAAAAGTTGGGAAAAAATAAGAAATTTTCATAACTTAGAAAATTTTTAAGTTATGAAAACTTTCAATCTTAAACCCTAATTTCCAAAATTAGGTTTATTGATAAACAAGTTTCATTTTTTGACACATCTTGATGAAAAATGACCCTTGGCATTTGATTTTGACCAAAAAGTCAAAGTTTGACTTTTCAGTGTACAGTTGACTTTTGATTAGTTGACTGGAAAATTCATCTGTCAATCCAATGCTTTTGAGATCTTTTGAACCTTGTGATTAGGTCAAGATGATGCCATTGAGTCCTTGAAACCATGCTTGAAACCAATTTGCCACTGGCTAGGTTAAAAATCAGAAATTGCCCTTTTGCAGTCAAAACCTTAAAAATGACCATTTTTCCCTTTTGATGATCTAATCAAATTTCTTGAGGAGTTGTGGTCCAAACTTGATCAAATGGTTCATATGAGTCTATAATGTTGATGTGGATCAAAAATTATGAGGTTTGACTGTAAATTGGCCACAGTTGACTTTTTTTCCCAATACAGCTGATTTTTAGGTCAATTGTCCAATTGACTGGGCAAAAATTTGATTCAAGGCTTGAAACTTGGTATGAGCAATCTTATAGGTCCAACATGAAGTATGAAAGTCACATGAGGAATTGGAAGTCCAAAAATCCCTGTGCAAATTCAAACCCTAATTTCAGGTCATCATTGCAAGGAGATGTCTTGAGCTGAGCAAACCCTAATCCTGTCTGGAGTCCAAAGAGTCTTGTGAGGAGAATCTTGATAAATTAAGAGGGAAAATTTTGGGGTACAACATGATCGTACTCGTTCCTTCGAACTTCCCTTAAAACTCTGACAACGGTGCTACCTATTCTTTAATAATAGGATAGCGCTGTCTAAAGGAAAACGAACAGACTTTTTTTCGAGTAGGTAGATTAGTTCCTAGGTACTTGCTCAAACAAACAAATTTTACAAACATTTTTCAAAACAATTTTCAAAACAACTTCGTCACACTCTTGAGGACAGATAGAAGGGTTATCACAAAGTTAAACAAAACTTTTCAAAATAAACACAAGCAATTTCAAAATGAGCAAGTACCTAAGAGCCCGTGGAAAACCACGGATAGAAAGGGTGCTAACACCTTCCCTTTCCATAATCTAACCCCCGTACTCAGAAACATCTCGAAAAATGGTTTTTTATGTTCTTTTTCCTTTTCCTTTGCTGGATGAAATAAAAGTCAGTTGCGACTCTTGCTTACCGCAACATTTGCAAACAAAAAACGCAAACCAATATTAACAGTCGGTTCTGCCACCGTATCACAGAACTGACGAATCTGCTGGGGAAAATTAATAAAGTGGGGTATACCTTAGGATCTAGGTCATTTTTAAAATTGCTTTCTTGTTTGCTTTGTCTGCTTTATCTTTAAGGGTTCTGCTTGGGTATTATTGAAGATTGTACACCCGGATCTGGGGGAACTTTTTAGGTAAACAGTAATAGATCATAGAGATTGTACGGCATAGACCAATATGGTTTAAGCGATGACTGTGTTGGTGTGACACTTTGGTTGGTACCAGTATCCTTCGTGTGGAAACGAGGAGAATACGGGGCCGCCGCGTGGTGTCGTGAAGCACTAACGGACCTTAGAACCTTAGTTGAACAAACTTGTCCATTAGAAAGTAGTGAGATAGCCGACCTCGGTATAAAGCTGAGGATTGGTTGATACTCGATGCTACACTCATTAAGATTAGACTTTCGGGATATTTCGGCCGCAAGAAAAGATTGCCTGAGCTGAAACAATGCCTGATAAAGGATGATCAATGATATTAAGAATCCTTAGAACCCGATTACTTTTCTAAGACAGGTTGAGCCAACTAAACTTCAAGAGGGTACTTACCTATGGAATCCATGCAAGCCTAAACCTAAGGCTACTTATGTGACTTGTTTGCTTTCTTTTCCTAACAATTTGAACTCATTGCAGGGCTTTGTTTGTATTCCTTGCAGGACCTTGTTTATATAAATCCCATAAATTGGTTTCTTACCCTGCATTTTTGCTTGATGCATAGCATACACATCATAGCATCATAACATGACATATCATACTAACCATTTCAGCGATCTCGAGGGTTTGTGATGCAGGTTATGATGAACCAGACGTCTAGCAAGGGGCAAGGGGATTTATTTTCCTCTAGCCAATGTCGTTAAAAGATCAAAACACGACAACTTGAGTCAGGGGCTATGACCCACTTGATATGGTGAGCTTGACTCTTGTAGAAGGACTCTCAATGATACAAAGTTCTTCAATCAAAGCTGCAAAATTTCAACTTCTGACATTCCTTGTTTACCCCGTGAGATCCTTGAAAACATTGCATACATATGTCATACACATCATTGCATAACAGGTACCATAATAGGTTTCTCATCTTCTTCGCTGTTTATTTCAGCAGTAATGTCTTCTGAACAAAGCATCAAGGATCTACAGGCATAAAATGTCCAATTTCAGCAAATGTTCGTAGCCTTAGCTAAGGGGCTGGAAGATCTGAAGGCCCTTATTCTGAAGGAGAAAAAGAAGAAGAAGAAGAAGATCGTCGGTGTCCTAAATCTGGGCAGAAGATTTAGGGGACTGTTGAAGCAAACAGTTGATCTGACCTATTCATCCAAGGAAGGGGAGAACTAAGAGGACGGCACAAGAGGGGAAGACCCTAGTCCGAGAGTTTTCGAGAATGACACAGACTACAATAATGAACAGTATCCTCCCACTAAGGATAGATACAAGCAGTTAGAGGATCGATTGAGCGCTATGGAGATCCAGAGAATACCCGGGCTGGATTTTGAAGAGCTGGGATTGGTGTCGGGGGTAGTCATCCCACAAAAGTTTAAAGCTCCAATTTCGCGAAGTATGATGGGGTGTCTTGTCCCAAGCTTCACCTCCGTTCCTATGTGAGGAAGATTCAGCCTCACACCACTGATAGGAACTTGTGGGTCCATTTATTTCAGGATAGTCTGTCTGGGACTCAGCTTGAATGGTTCTATCAACTGGAGGGAACCAATGTCCGTAAATGGGAAGATCTGGCTATTGCTTTTTACAAGCAGTATCAATATAACGCTGACCTTTCCCCTACCCGTACTCAACTCTAGAGTATGTCCATGGACACAAGCGAAGGTTTCAAGGACTATGCGCAGAAATGGAGAGATCTGGCAGGGAGAGTCCAACCCCCTTTGTCTGATAGGGAGTTGGTGGATATGTTCCTTGGTACGCTGTCTGGTCCTTTCTTCAATCACTTGATTGGTAGCTCCTCAGCTGGTTTCACCGAGATGATATTGATTGGCGAAAGAGTAGAAGCTGGGATCCGGAGTGGAAAGATCCAACAAAAAAATACCTCTTCGAGTATAAAGAAGAAGTCATTTGGTGGCAAGAGGGAAGCCAATGTTGTGCACGGCCAGAAGGGGCGTAGCAAGGCAGACTACCACCAATCTGTGAGGGCAGTGCTGATCTCTAATTCGGCACGCGCACAACAACCACAACAACGAAACAATCATCCAAGGGTGGAAAGACCTCAAAGGCAGTTCACCCAAATCAACATGCCATTGTCACAAGCATTGCAACACATGTTGAAGATGAATATGATTACGGTGATAAACCCTCATCCAAACCTTAAGACTTCTTCTCCTAACTACAACCCGGATGCAAGGTGTGCTTATCATTCTGGTAGCCCGGGGCACGATACTAACGATTTTTGGGCACTGAAATACAAGATTAAGAATATGATTAATGCCAAGGAGATCGAATTCGACCCTCCTGAGACTCCCAATGTGATCACTGCTCCCTTTCCAAAACATGGCTAGGATTGAAAACATTTTTGTTCATTTGAATTCTCAAGTTGTATTTTCTTTGCTTATTCGAACAATTATTTTCATGTCAAACTTTATTATTTCATTAATGCATTACACATGTTTGTCTTAAATTAATTTGTTTTCATTATGCTTAAACTGCTTTATACTTCCTTTTCGTGATATTCAACTCTCGACTAAAAACTCTAAGCCTTAAAGGGAGGATGATGAAAAGGATACCACAATCTCACACAATATGCTTTTGAACAAACCCCGCTAACGATGTACAAGCGTTGTTTCAAATCCCAAACAATGGATTTATAAGGAAGATAATCCCTAGTCAACCCCTTTGAGCCAAAGAAGTGGGAGTTTTTCTTTCACACAAATTAAAACCCTTAATCACAACCTCGGGTAGGGTAGTTTTCTCGGTTAATTCAGGTGCGCATTCAGCTGTAATCGGCTGCTTCATACACAATGAATCGCATCAAAGACGTCCTTCCAAATCATAGGATGGTGATGGTTCCGCATAATCATCAAAATAGGCAGTCATCATTTCTCAACATAACAGCCCGCTAAGTCAAAACCTATGAAGGAGACTTAAGAAAAAACTGGGGCATCCCGCTGACTGTAATCACAAAAGAAACAGTTCAGGAAAAAGACAGGGATAGTAAAATCAAAAAGAAAGAGGTCCTACAAATCCTCAATAGAAATAAGGTTACAAAAATGACTGCCTATTCAAAATAAACTTTCACTATCCGAGCCATCACCGGAACGTCAAGGACAGTACTCCAGGACTCAACTGGGATTCTAAACGTGCAATTAGTTGAGCATAGGACTGGAGGACATCACGAAGAACGGGTGGGTACAAATAAATTTTGAGCCTTTATCCTTTGTTTCTTAAATCGTGAACCATGCCCCGTTATAACCCTTAAACGTCCTAGCTGAAGCACGGGTTAGTTTGAAAGCATACTGTTACAAAGGTATCCTAACTCCTGTAGAACTTGTTACGAATCCCGAGTTGATATCACATTCTTGCAAATTTTGTGTTACTACACAAAACACATTTTCAAAAAAAAAATTCTTTTCAAGACAGACATGAGTTTTGCATCCTTTAAATGGCATTGTTTGCATATGACTAATTGTTTGACACCAGAGAAATCCGCACAATGGATATTCAATGAGGTTGAGGAGTTAATGCGAATCATCAAGAAGAGTGATTATAGCATAATTAGTCAGTTAAGTCACACCCTTCTAAGATGTCTATCTTGTCGCTGTTGATTTATTCAAAACCTCACATAAATGCTTTGATGAAGTTGTTAAAAAATGCATTTGTGCCACATTAGATAACAGTCAATCAGTTCGAGAATGTTTGTGCTAATATATTTGCTGGGAACGGCCTGGGCTTCACAGATTTCGATCTTCCTCTAGAAGGGAGAGACCATAACAAAGCGCTACACATTTCTATAGAGTGCAGGGGCACTATTTATCCCGGGTTTTGTTAGACACGGGGTCGTCTTTAAATGTACTGCCTAAGTCAGCATTGATGAAGATTGATTATTTCGGTCTGGAGCTACATCCTAGTGATTTGATGGTGAAAGATTTTGATGGGTCCCTAAGATCAGTATTTGGGGAGGTGGAGTTACCAATTAAGGTTGGCCCTCACACCTTCACTACTACCTTTTTTGTGATGGATATAAAGCCATCATATTGTTGTTTGTTGGGGAGGTCGTGGATTCATAAAGTAGGGGCGGTCACTTCTACTCTTCATCAGAAACTCAAGTATCCTACAGAAGGAAAGGTGATAACTATGTGCGGTGAGGAAGAGTATATTGTAAGTCATTTGACATCTTTCCGCTATGTTGAGGTTGAAGGTGAGATACATGAGACTTCGTTTCAGGCATTTGAGACAGTTCATGCGGTCAATTTTCCTCCTCCAAAGCCGAAAAGAAAGCTGGGAACTGTCATGTCTTCTCTCAGAGATGCCAGAGCTGTGGTGGAGAACGGTAACCCTGAAGGTTGGGTTCAAGTGTTGTACGTCATCCCTAAATTCAACAAATTCGGTCTTGGATTCAGTCTGGGTCAGCAGAGTGCAACTCCCAGAGCTTCCAATTTATCAACTCCTGTGAAGTTTTCCCGTCCTGGTGCTGCTCAAGAAGGACACTTCAATGCAATTGGTGATGATAGAGTTGATAGCTACAATATTGAAGATTGGATTCGTCCAAGTATTCTAGACCAGACACTCTTAATTGGACTTCTGTGGATGTTATCCAAGTTTCAAGCACTGAGGAGTAATTTTCTTGTTTTCTTTTCTTATCATATCATAATTCCTACGCTTTGCCTAAGGCTGGATCATTTGTGTAGGGCCACCATGTTTATTTTCAAAAGTTTATCATGAAATGAAGGACGTTTTTACATTCAAAATCATGTTCCATTTATTTTTTTCTTTCTTTCTCTCTTTTCACTTTTATTTGAATGGCAATGTTTCCCTTTTCACACACTGTTACTAAAAACACCAAAATATCGTTTATGCATATGTACTTCCACCACATATTATATTGATAACGACTCTGCTATTGCTCATTATGACTTTGTTAATCCAATATATCAAGATGAAGAAGGGGCATATGAGGATTGTGATCTTTCTGAGGAATTAGCAAGATTATTGAAACAAGAAGAGAAGTTTATCCAGCCAAATCAAGAATCAATTGAGGTGGTGAATATTGGCATAAAAGAGGTAAGAAGAGAAGTCAAGATAGGGGTGGATCTCGAAGAAAGTATAAAAGTAAGATTAATTGAGCTACTCTGTGAATATTCTGATATCTTTGCTTGGTCTTATAAGGATATTCCAGGGTTGGATACATATATCGTGGTGCATCGACTGCTGCTCAAAGAAGGTTTCTCTCCTGTCAAGAAAAAGCTCTAAAGAACTCATCCTGAGATGTCCAAGAAGATTAAAGAAGAAGTTCAGAAACAGTTGGATACGAATTTCTTAAAAGTCATCAATTATCCGCCATGGATTGCAAATATTGTGCATGTGCCCAAGAAAGATGGTAAAGTCAGAATGTGCATGGATTATAGAGATTTTAACAGAGCCAACCATAAGGATGACTTTACTCTTCATCATATTGATGTATTGGTCGATAATACTGCTCACTCTAGAGTGTTTTCATTTATGGACGGTTTTTCAGGTTACAATCAAATTAAGATGGCTCAGGAGGATATGGAGAAGATATCATTTATCACACCTTGGGGAACCTTTTGCTATAAGGTGATTTCGTTTGGTTTGAAAAATTCTGGGGCAACGTATCAATGTGCCATAGTTACTCTCTTCCATGATATGATCCACAAGGAGATTGAGGTATATGTGGACAATATGATTGCTAAGTCTGACATGAAAGAGGAGCATCTTGTTCATCTGGAGAAGTTGTTCGAGAGACTGAGGCAGTTCTTGTTGAGGCTGAATTCAAATAAGTGCACCTTCAGGGTGAGATCCGGTAAGTTGTTGGGTTTTATTGTAAGTGAAAAAGGTATCGAGGTTGACCCTTCCAAAGTGAAGGCGATACAGGAAATGCCCGAACCAAAAATAGAGAAGGAAGTCTGTGGTTTCTTAGGGAGGTTAAACTACATTTCTAGATTTATTTCTCATCTCACGGCCACATGTGAACCTTTGTTCAAGTTGTTAAAGAAAAATCAGACAGTAAAATGGAATCAAGATTTCCAGAAGGCATTTGACAAGAAAAAGGAGTACTTGCAGGAACCTCCTATACTCATGTCTCCGGTGGAAGGGAAGCCACTAATCATGTATTTAACTGTGTTAGAGAACTCTATAGGTTGTGTCCTCGGTCAGCATGACGAGATAGGGAAGAAAGAACAGGCCATTTATTACTTGAGTAAGAAGTTTACAGAGTGCGAGTCGAGGTACCCATTATTAGAAAAGACGTGTTGTGCACTTGCTTAGGCTGCCAGACGTTTAAGGCAATACATGTTAACTCACACCACCTACTTGATATCCAAAATGGACCCAATCAAGTACATTTTTGAGAAACCAGCTCTTACAGGCAGAGTAGCTCGTTGGCAGATGATACTCACTGAATATGATATCCAATACACTATGCAAAAAGCAATCAAGGGTAGTATACTGGCTGATCATCTTCCTCATCAACCCATGGACGATTATGAACCAATGAAGTTTGATTTTCCAAATGAGGAAATAGTTTATATTCGGGATTGTAATATACCAAGCCCAAACGAAGGACCCGAGCCAGGATCACGTTGGACGCTTGTGTTTGACGGTGCCTCCAATGCCATGGGCAACAGCGTCAGAGCTATTATCACTTCCCCTGAGGGATTCCACATTCCTTTAAAGGCTCGTATTTGTTTCGATTGTACTAATAATATGTGCGAATATGAATCTTGCATTTATGGTATTGGAGTGGCGATCGACCTGTGAATCAAGTTTTTGAAAGTTTACAGGGATTCCAATCTTGTTATCAGCCAGATTAATGGAGATTGGGAGACTCGTCATCAAAAACGGATTCCCTATCGTGAGCATGTTAATAAGTTGATTATGTACTTCAAAGAGATCACGTTTGAACACATTTCCAGAGAAGAGAACAATCTAGCTGGTGCACTGGCACCCTTGTCCTCCATGTTCAAAGTTAAGTGGGCTAACGAGGCACCTTCCATTACCACCAGAAGATTGAATGAGCCAGCTTTCTGTTTTGAGGCCAGTTTGGAGTCAGATGGTAACCCTTGGTTTCATGATATTAAAAGATATCTTGAAACGCAAGAGTACCCTGAAGAGGCATCTGTCACAGATAAGAAGTTCTTGAGAAGATTTTTCGGCCAAGTTCTTTCTCAGTGGTGGTGTGTTGTATAAGAGGTATCATGATGGTTTAATGATCAAATGTGTTGACAAGAGAAAAGAAGCCAGAATCATTGAAGAGATACATGAGGGTGATTTTGGGACTCACTCCAGTGGGCATTCCATGGCTAAAAAGACTTTGCGAGCTGGTTATTATTGGTCCACCATGGAAACTAACTGTTATAATCACGCACGAGTTTATCACAAATGTCAATTCTATGTTGATAAAATACATGTTCCGCCTGTGCTTCTGAATGTCTTAACCTCCCCCTGACTGTTCGCGATGTGGGGAATTGATATGATTGGCAAGATTGAACCGACTGCATCCAATGAAAACTGTTTCATTCTAGTTGCCATCGATTATTTCATGAAGTGGGTCGAAGTTGCATCTTATACCAGTGTCACCAAGCAAGTGGTAACTCGGTTCATTAAGCACAATATTATTTGTCGTTACAGAGTGCCCGAAAAGATCATAATCGACAATGGGTTCAATTTAAACAACAAAATGATGAAGGAGCTTTGTGAGTCTTTCAAAATCAAGCATCATAATTCTTCCCCGTACTTATCGAAGATGAATGGAATTGTCGAAGTGGCCAATAAGAATATTAAGAACATTGTACAGAAGATGGTGGTAACCTATAAAGATTGGCATGAGATGCTGCCTTTTGCTTTACATGGTTATCGTACCACTGTGCGTACTTCGACTGGGGCAACCCTTTTTTCTCTGGTTTACGGCATGGAGGCAGTGTTTCCTGTAGAAGTCGAGATCCCTTATCTTAGTATCATGAGAGATGTTGAGATTGATGAAAGTGAATGGGTACATAATCGGCTGGATCAGTTAGAACTTATCGATGAGAAGAGGTTGACGGTTGTATGTCATGGTCAAGTATATCGACAAAGTATGAGGAAATCTTTTGAAAAAAGGGTACGGCCCCAGTGTTACAAGCCATGTGATCTTGTGCTAAAAAGGGTAATTCTTCCCCATGGAGATCCCATAGGAAAGTGTCCTCTGACTTATGAAGGACCATTCGTGGTCAGAAAGGTTTTCTCTGGTGGAGCGATGATGCTTGCAACCATGGATGGAGAATATTTCCCTCTCCCTGTGAATTCTGACGTAGTTAAAAAATACTTTGCATAAAAAAAATAGCCCGCTAAGTTGAAAACCCGAAAGGGAAACTTAGACAAAAAGAGGGTGTCCCGGTGAATCGAAAACCCGAAATGGCGGTACAGGAAAAATTTAGGGACTTAAAGAAAATGACTACGCTCAACATGCGGTCCTTTGTCTCTTTTCTCGGTTTCCTCGTTTGACCACCTGGCCAAAGTTCGGAACTAGTCCAATAAGGTTTGTCTGAAAGTAGGAAGACAGAAGCTTCAAAGTCATGAGGGTTATAGCAGAGTCAGAATTTGATGGATATTCGTATTCGCATTGCCATTCGTAAACACCTATTTGTTTTAATTTTGTAATTTTTTGCTTCCAAATGTAAGCGCCATTTTCACAGGCTGATTTCTCAAAATCAATAAAAGATATTCTTTCAGTATACGTGCCCATAATTTTCCTTTTACTATTTTGTTTGCAAAAATGTCCACTATTTTTGATAAACATGTGCATATGAATGTTGTTGGCCCTACACAAACATGATAATCTAAGCTATCGTTGCTTGAAATACGGATAATAAGCACAACTATCATGATATGCAAGGGGCATGGTAATTTTTCTTGTTGATACTCAACTACTTTTCATGTGGGTACTCTGCTAAGCCATTTCATGACTCTGTACTAGGGGAAAAGGTTTATCTCTCCCCTTTTGAATGCTCATCTCTTCGGAAAGACCCAAGGAAAACCATTCGCAACTTCCCTTTATAATAAAGAGATCATGTGTCAGGATAGTGGTGAGTTTTCGATACTTTGACAAGTCCAGATAGAGACGATTCTCCTCCGGGGTGGCATTTTTTTCTCTTCTGTACTTTCATGTGTATTTTGATTGACTGATTTAACGTTGCCTGCATGCAGGAACTTGTTTATTTTTTAATGTCAATCCCGATGTGCTGAATATGTTTGCCTTGATGTTTTTTTGTGTTTACTTAAACTGTTCATTATCATTCTTTAAATGATTTTCTGGCGTTTTGATACCAACTGCGCCAACTCTTTTGCCTAGTCAAGAGATTGGAGGAAGGGTGATATCTCTGATTGTATGCTTTTGAGTAGAACCCTGTTGACGATGTACAAGACTTGTTTCATTCCCCAAACGCCAGAGATATAAGGGAGATAGACCCTCGTTAAACCCCTCTGAGCCTTCGAATTAGGAATTTCTTTTCTGTTAAAAAAACCCTTATTTTTAAACCCGGGGCAGGGTAGATGTTCAGATAATTTGATCGGGCATTTGAATTTCAGAAGGAGCGTCCCATTTAAGGATCACCACCTTTTATCGCTCGCATTATGAGGTCGGAAAATGTCAAAACAACAATAGTTATTTCCCTAGTGCAAAAAAAAACACAATAAAAAATCTGGAGGTAGAGATAGAATCGATACAACAATGGTTATCCCTCGCCGACCAAGGAATGGGGCAGTCACTTTTCTTCAAAAAAAGAGGTTCAAAGACTTAGGGTCACAAGACTTGTTCAAAAAGGAAAGCATGAATAAAAAAGGAAATAAAGAAAAAGCCCTGCTAAGTCAAAACTCGAAAATAAGTCGCTTAGGCAAAAGTTAGGGCATCCCGCTGGACTTCCAAATTGAAATTCAAAAGAATTGGTCCAGGAAAAAGTTAGGGAAAGAAAAAAGGAGGAACTTGAAAAGCCTGAAAGGCAGAAAAGGATTATCCAATGAAAATCCACATCAAAAGAAACGTCGTGTGATCGAACACCCAAAAAATCAAAAGTTAAAGTGATTGTCGTGTCAAAGTAACTGTTGAGATCCCTCAATCATTATAGCCTCTTTTGAGATATGAGTACTCGCATCAAGTTAACTGAACGTAGGACTGAAGAACATCATGGAGAATGGGTGGGCACTAAATAATTTTGAGCCTTAAAAAATATTTTTTTCAAAAACCCGAGAACCAGGCCACGTTACAACCCTCAAAAGTCCTAACTTAAACATGGGTTTAGCTTGAAAGCATACTACAAAAGGATAGCGCTTCCTAAACATGTGTTATATGTATATGTTGGTATCATATCGACTGCGTCATGTTTGTTTGTTTTTTTTTAATTTTTTTTTAAAATTATGTACTCTAACTAGTGATTCACTCACGACAGGGATGCAACATCGTTTTCATTCAAGGTTTTCAATTTCAAGATTTACGTACTTATCGCATCGGGGGTTGTTATTCTCATAATAAACATCCTTTTGCATACAAAACAATTATTTGACATTAAAAAGAGCTTACACAATGAACATCAGTAAAGAGTTTAAAGTTGTCAGGAGGGGAAGGTTTGGCTATTCTGTTGGACAGAGGCCATTTTTGTCTTGAAAAAGATCTTTCCCTATCCCCAGTAAAGTTTCGCCTCCTCAGCAGAGTTTTTTTTACTACCCCCAGAAATCTTATTCAAGAGAAAGGCTTCGTTCTAAGACTCCACGTCTGAAGATGTCGCATATCCCCAGTGGAGTGGTTTAAATGGGAACTCACATTCTGAAGAAGTTTCAATTCTCTAGCGGAGTTTCCGATTAGAGATTTATCGTCTTGATTTCTCATCTCCCAGCTAATCTGTGCTTGGGGCATCCCTATGTTAAGGTCTTTCCTTGTCCCCAGTAAAGTCAATATTGTATGACTATCTGCATGATCCCTCCAATAATTGCATTCCAAAAGTTCAATAATCTCCCACAAGATGTTCTTCGACAGAGTTCTATTTCCCCTGTGAAATCTCATTTCCTCAATAGAGCTTTGATCCCCCTGCAAAGGTTTTAACCCATCACATCTATTTTATTATCTCAGTGTCATCCTCAACACGGTTACGCGCTGTCTTTTCCAGATATTACAGTCTTGCCCTGATCTTCTCCCATAATGCCCAATATCCATTTTGCATCATTCCCCAGAAGCTACAGTTTTGGTCTGATCCTTTCTAGGAGTTTGCAATTTATTTTTGCAACCCCTCTCTGTTTAAAGCCCGTTCTTAGCGGTTACTCATTCGTTATTCCCCGCAGTGTCTCATCTCCTAAAGGGTTTCTCTTCAGCATGTTCTCATATCTTCTCTTCTCTAGCAGATTTTGCAATTTATTTTTGCAAAGTCTTGCCAAATCTTGACTACTCGGTCACTGGCTTCTCAAATTGACCATTCCCCAGTGAATATTTAAGCAAACATGCATCATTACATTGTATCTCCTAAAACACGTAGCATTTCCATTATATGGAGCATTACTATATATATATATATATATATATATATATATATATATATATATATATATATATATATATATATATATATATATATATATATATATATATAAGATTCAAACATGCATCGGAACATAAGCCATTACTGTTTCTATTTACCCCCAGTGATTTGCTAATTCTTTGAGCTTATTCCCAGTAAGGTCTTCTTCCACATTATCTTAGGTTTCACCTCATACAAATATCCTTTTGATGTTAATCATTTGATTGTTTGAGTGTCTACTCTTGATCGTAGTTTAGTTTTGCACTGGCACAGTCTTCTCGGGTCTTCACTACCTTTGTCGGTTCATTTCAATGTCTATTGATATACCTTTTGAATACTGGTTTCGCCCTGGTTATTCACTTTCAACAGGTTTTTAGGTGTACGCTCTAATCTCCTTGCTTTGGGTCAACCTCAGAGTTTCGTCTCCTCACCCGCGCATGAAATCCAGTTTCATCCTAGTACTCATCTAGTTTAGTTTTGCCTAACTAGTTATTGAGTCGAGTTGCGTCTCGTTTTTGTTTTCATACCTTGGACTTTATCAGTTATCGTTTACTGAACCCTTTATCGATTTTTGTTTACCAAGTCTCTTTGCGGTGTTTGTACTGAGTCCCTGGTTGAATTCAGTCTCTTTTGTTCCTTGGGTTCTTCTTTCAGTTTTCATCACTGTTTATCCATTTATCTGAGACCAGCAGGTGCTCTGAGAAACATGCGCTCTCATCACTTTACTTTGGGCCGAGTTTTGATCTCGTCGCCTGTGCATGAAATCCAGTTTAGTTTTTTCTAACTACTTATAATGAGTTGAGTTTTGTCTCGTTTTTGTTTTCATACCTTGGACTTTATCAGTTATCGTTTACTGAACCCTTTTTCGATTATCGTTTATCGAGTCTCTTTGCGGTGTTCATACTGCGTCCCTGGTTGAATTCATTCTCTTATGTTCCTTGGATTCTTCTATCAGTTTTCGTCGTTGTCTATCCATTGATCTGAGACCAACAGGTGCTTTGAGAAACATGCCCTCTCATCACTTCACTATGGGTCGAGTTTCTCCTCGTCACCCATGCGTGAAATCCAGTTTCGTCGTGGTACTCATCTAGTTTAGTTTCGTCTAACTGGTTATTTAGGTCGAGTTTTGTCTCGCTTTTGTTCCTCACTCTTGGGATTCTTTCAGTTCCTTCATACTGGTTATCTTAGTTTGAGATTAGCAGGTGCTCCTAGAATCACGCACTCTAGCCACTTCGCTTTGTGTCGAGCTCAGAGTTTCGTCTCCTCACCCGCGTACTTTTTCTTTTCCAGAGTTTAGTTTCACCTATTCTCTTTGGTTTGAGTCTTATCTCACCCTTTTATGGTCTGGTTTTTCCCTGACACATTTTTGCGAAGGTTTAGTTTTATCTATTCTTATAAGCTTTGGTTTTGTCTCATTTTTATTAAAATTTGCGTTACAGCTTCATTCCGACGCATGTCTTGGGGTTTTTTCTGCTTCTTCTTCAAGAGTGTAAAAAATTTTGGGTTATTTTATATTCAATCATCTTCAACTCTGAATGCTCGAAGGCTTTCTCTTTTCTCACTTATCTAGTTAAAGATAATTGAATAGGGGCAGTTGTTGCACCCCAAAATTTACCCTCTTGATTCAGGCTTATGTTCCATCATAAACATCATATTACATTGCATTCATACATGGTGATGGGATTAAAATATTATGTTTATCAGGTCTTTCTCAAGCTTTGGAGGTTGATTGTGTTGATAAGTTGCTCAAGGAGAGCCTTATTATTTAAATCTCTAGATCTTTCTAGCCTAAAGGATTCACATATCCTAAGATAGCTCATCTACTTCATTGAATCATCAGAAGATTGAAGATTGTGTTGCTTTTAAGGAGAATCACATCCTTTTGGTTCATCAGTCAAAATTAGGGTTTTGGTTGATCAAAGCTATTGATGCATGAGAAAGTCTTGATTTTGAAGCCACAACACC
The DNA here is from genome assembly GCA_948472305.1 of Vicia faba. Classification (NCBI taxonomy): domain Eukaryota; kingdom Viridiplantae; phylum Streptophyta; class Magnoliopsida; order Fabales; family Fabaceae; genus Vicia; species Vicia faba. Next base: position 1,060,135,132 of record OX451738.1, on the reverse strand, counting down.
TCATTGACATTGGAGATATCTTTGCGCAAGAAATTGGCCAAGATATCCAGAGGATTTGAAGTTTTGAAGATGATTCATCATTCTCCTAAGGTGTTGACCAAAATTAGGGTTTGGGATTTCATCAGGTTCTCTTGAGTATTTAGAGATTAAACTTTATACATGGCCTCTATATATTTGGAGGATCATATGTTTGACATCTTGATCATCAATTTTGAAGGGAAGTGGATCAATTGATTCAAAGGGGCAAAATGGTCATTTTGGCCAAAATAAGTCAAAGTCAAGGTTGACCAAGTGAACTTTTGGTCAACCATCAATTCAAGGATGTACTTTTCATTTTTCAAGTCCATTTTAATCATTGGATCAAGAAGATTGAGGTTTGGATTGAAACTTGTTCATGAAGACATCCAAAAAGTTTCTAAATTTGGAAAATGAGTATCAAACTTTGAAACTTCATATTTTATTCATCTTTGATCAAAAAATGCAAATGAGGTATGCTTGGAAAGCTAAGAGGGAGCTCTTTCACATGATTCCATTTTTGAGAACAATGCATGAAGTGGTGGTAAGTTATGAAGCTTTGAAGTCACAAAATTATGGGTCATTTCTCAAAATTTGTGATTTTCATGCCATATTTTGAAGGACCCAATGGAATCAAATGTGAGGCCATTTCCCCAGGGTTGAAGAGAATTGCAAGACCTTTCCAAAGAGTGCTCATTTGTGTCAAAATTCAAAAATATGAGCAAGTTATGAGCTTTGGAATTTTGAGGCATTTTATTGAATTTTGACCAAGCAAGCAAAATGCAATTTCTTGAGAACTCGAGTTTCAGCCATTCCTTTTGTTTCTAATCAAGCCCATAACCAATTTGTAACATGCTGAGGCCCATTACACTCACCATTTCGTGCCTCATATGGTATTGTACTTGTTTGATTGAAAAAATCACAAACTTGCCCGATTTTGAAAATTCACCAACACTCTCTCATTTCAAATAGTCATGACCTGGCACTTTGAGCATTTGTTACTGACCTCATCTGGATCATAAAACGCAAAGAAAATGAGAGCTTGCACGAGTGAAACACAGTCTCCATGTGCAATCTCACTTTTTGCATAAACTACCAAACTTGCCCTCCAAAGGCTTTGAGGACCAAATGCCACTTTTATCCTCTTCCTCTCGTGCTATATAATAAGAACCAAGGCTCAGTTTAAAAGGGAAGGTTCATAGTCACCACACTTCAGATATGACAATTTTCAAGCATCTCTATAAACTGCTTTGAATCTCTCTTCTCCTTAGATCATTCTTCAAAATTCTCGGTGGTTCAGATTCAGTGAAGTAAGGAGATCAAGCTTGCACCTTTAGTTTGCTTCTGGAGTGAAGGAACCGAGTTTCCAGTTTTCACATCAATGTGAGTTTTCTTGAACTTTGATTTGCATGATTCAACTTGAATTGATGATGTAGATCATGTTCATTGAGTTACTAGCTGGCCAATCATTAGGATTGATGTATATTCGAGCTTTGATTCAAGCAGAATTAGTGAAATCGTGTTTCTGGTTTTGGTATTTACAGTGTTTTTTCAAGTTTTTGAGACTTGATTTCTTGATCCATGTTTGATCTTTGAGATTGATTCGAATTGCATAATGTAGTATGATATGTTAGCTTTGATTTGCGCTTGATTTGATGAATTTTGGTTGAGAATTGAGATAGAACGAAGGATCTGAACATGAGGTGTTAAACCTATTTCTGCGCGTGTTTTTGCCCTAGCCAGAGGTTAAAGATGATGTTGTGGCCTCATCTAATTGGTTGTTGTGTTTTTTTTTTTTTATTTGAATTTTGTTTCATAACTTGATTTTCATGATTTTATTTCTTGCTCAAAAATGGTTGGAAAATTATGAAAAAATTCAGGGAGCTAAAATATAATATTTCTGACTTTGTGTGATTGGTTTAAAAATTCGTGTGATTAATTAATTGTTTGTTTAATGTTTATTTTGGTTTTAATATTTACTTTTATCCAAAAATTCCACAAAAAATATTTTGGACTCCTAAAATTATTTGGAATCCGATTCTGAAACTTGTTTGGCATTTTTCTTATTTTTGATCAGAAAATTAATTTGAGAAATTAATTTGGTTTATTTTTGTTTCATAATTTTTCTTTTCATATTTTCCTTTATCAAAAAATTATGAAAAAATTCAGGGAACTTAAAAATAATATTTCTGACTTTGTATGATTTTCTTGGAAATTTTAAAAATGTTTTGATTGATTTTTATAATTTGTATGACTAATTAATTGTTTGTTGATATTTGATTTTTATTTTTGACATTTTTTTGATGCAAAAATTATGGGAAAATTCATGGAAGCTTGTTTGGATCAGGGGAATCATAAAACAATTTTGTTTGGCATGTGCTTTGTGTTTTGATCATAATTCCATTTTGTTGATTAAATAATTGCTAAATTATTTAATCAATTAAAAAATTGCTAAATTTTGAATTTCCTCTTGGTTTTAAAATGTAAAAAAAATGGTTCCCCTGACCTTTTGAGTTTCCTCATATTTGATGTATCTTTGTTTTGAATTGTTTGGGCTTTGATCTTAATTAATCAATTGTTAAGATTAATTTCCAAATAATTAGGGTTTTGTTGCTTACTTAGCAAGTTTCCATTTCAAAATCAACTTACCTTGAGTATTCAATTGAATTTAGATCTTGTCTGAAGTTCATAGATGGACTGAGAATCTAAAAGGGATTTTTATTGAATTAATTGACTTGGTTTGATATTTTTCCTCAAATCATTTTGAAAACTTGTCTAGTTTGACACTTTGGTCAACTATTTTTGATGTTTGAAGCTTGTTTGACCCCATACTCATCTATTCATGAACTTGAGACCTGCTTCCTGACTTCTACACATCACAAAGATGCTATAGAAATTTTGGTTTGAATTATTAAAGAACCTTTCTATTTTTGATGAATTTTCAAAGTGAAAGTGCCCAATTTATGTTGCATATCTTGTTGCAATTTGTTTGATGGTCAATGAACTTGTGTGAGGCCTGTAATTTTGGAACTAAATGATCATGTTGCTCCTGTTTTCTCACACAAATTAAAGCCAATCCTCTTGGTTTCCCATAATTGTTAGATGAGTCTTTTTTTTTTTACACATGCCTCCTAAATAATGATTCACTTCTTGTTTTTGCTTTGAATTTTTGCCTTGAGGTCATCAAATGAACAATGATAACATGATGAGGGATGATACATCAAGGATAGTATCATAAAGACTTGGTAGCACTTGACCTTTAATGCTTGAACCAATTTCATCCATATATGAATTTGATGTTCCATTCTTCTTTCCTTTTGAATCTTTGAGGTATATTGAATGCACTTGTGCAACATGTATTAGAATCCACATTTTAATTTTGATCACATCCTCATAAGCATGTTAGGAGCTTGATTTCAAGTCTTTGAATGGTTTAAGCCTTCTAACGTTGTTTTTTTTTGTTTGAATTCTTTTCCTTGCTAACTTGTGATCTAAGCTTTGTGATACATTTTTTGTGGTACCCCTCTTTTGTTATGCTTGTGAACCATGATGAAATGAATGAGTATGAGTGTGAAATATTTTATACTGACTTCTAAAGTCTTTTTATTGTATTCTTCTCTAGCTCTTTTGATCCTTGATTAATATTCACTTGTCAATTCAACATGGTGATAAAAAGGAGCAAACGTTTTTTTTTACTTAATTGTTGTTTGTGCCTGTGATCGGTGGGAATAGAACTGATTGTTTTGGAATGCTGGTTCGCGAAATGTCGCGGTAAGCAAGAGTCGCCACCGTCTTTTATTTTCTCCAACAAGGAAAGGACAAAAGCACAACAAAATTCCTTTTCGAGATGTTTCTCGGTTCGGGAGGTAGATTATAGAAAGGGAAGGTGTTAGCACCCTTTCTATCCGTGGTTATCCACGGGCTCTTAGGTACTTGCTCACTATGTTTTCAAAAATGTTTACTTTTCTTGTGTTTGTGGGTTTGAAAAAGTTTGTTTGAAAACTTCGATTTAGCTCTTGTATCAGTCCTCAAGAGTGTATGAAGTGTTTGTTTGAAAACTTTTGCCAGAAAAGTGTAGGTGCGAAAAGTATTTTTGTTTTGAAAGAGCAAGTACCTGAGAACCTCTACCTACTCAAAAGAAATTAAGCTGTGTAAATGTCCTTTAGACAGTACTATCCCACTATTGAGAAGTAGTTAGCACCGTCGTTGGAGTTTAAGGGTCAATTCAATTTTAGGGACGTGTGGTCACTAAAGCAATAGTAGGACGCCTTAGCGGTAACCCTAATGTCTAAGATCATTTTTTATCGATGCAACCGTTCCGAGGCAACTTGATCTTTAGACAGGTTGGCGGCCTCTAAAACACCCTATACTCAATGACCACGTCGAGGCAACCAAGTGAGGCGTACCCTAGGAGTGGCATGTGCGAGTGTGTCAGGATTCAGTTAAGTTATCTTTGCACATGTTATGGTGAGCTACGGGTTGATTTTAATTTCAGAGATAAGTCTTGTCATGCATATCCTAGTTGTGATCGGTGGATCTGGAACTGACTGTTTAAAGCTGGTTCGCGAAATGTCGCGGAAGCAAGAGTCGCCACCGTCTTTTATTTTCTCCAAATGGAAAGGACAAAAGCACAGAAAAATTCCTTAAAGAGATTGCTCTCGGTCCGGGAGGTAGGTTATAGAAAGGGAAGGTGTTAGCACCCTTTCTATCCATGGATATCCATGGGCTCTTAGATACTTGCTCAATGTGTTTTCAAAAAGGTTTGTTTGCTTTTCAATGTGGGTTTAAAAAGTTTCTTTGAAAAATTTCAGTTCGACTCGTACGTCAGAGTGTTTGAAAAATTTGCTTTGAAAGCTTTTGAAAATGTGTTGGTGTGAAAAGATTTCAGTTTGTTTTGAGATTAGAGCAAGTATCCTTGAGAACCTACCTACCCTAAGGAATTCGTCTGTGTAAATGTCCTTAAAGTAGTGCCATCCCACCATTGAGAGGTAGGTAGCACCACCATTGGAGGTGTTCGGGTCAATTCGAGGTTCGGGACATGGTGATCACCAGAGCAATGGGAAGACACCTTAGAAGCTACCCTCATGCCAGGTTCCCGGATCATGAGGACTTACTAAGACACCCTCTACTCGACGATCACCTTTCGAAAGGCAACAGTGAGGCGTACCCTAGGGGTGGTGTGTGTGATTCGTGTGTCGTTTTCAGATATTTGTCTTGTCATGTTCATTTGTGTTCTACGCTTGTTTTATTTTAAGTCCATTCATTCTTGCATGCTTTTTAACAGTTATTATTTGCGGGAAGATAAATCTACAACTATTACAAATGGCGCGGGTCCACATCGCCAAAATTAAACCAGACCCGATTTGACGGAAAATAAATAAAGCGAATAAAAGTGCGAAAAGTATAAATTGTTACAACGCTTTGGGACATGTACATAATTATTTAAACGATATAAAGTAAATATGCGCAATTAAGGAATTAAAAACAAGAATAGGGCGTTGGACCCTTTTGCAAAAAATTGAATTAATAAGGAATTAAGATAAAAAATGAAAATTAAATGTTTTTGGTATTTTTGTGTTTTTTAAGATTTAAAAGAAAAAAGAATTGATTAAAATTAAAATAAAATGTCAAACCCTAATTCTAATGTTTTTTAAGTTTATTGTAAAAATATTAAGTTTTAACCTAATTTAAATCTAAGTTAATTTACATGCAAAATTTAATTATAGAAAATAAATAAAATAAATATTATTATTAAAAAAGGAAATTAAAAGGAATAAAAATTAAACCTAATTCTATTTTTGGATTTTTGTTATTAAAAGGATTAAAATTATGACCTATTTAAAACTAAATTTATTTACATGCAATTTATCTATAAAAATAATTAAAATAAAAATATTTATTACAATTTGTCTTTTTTTCTGATTTTTTAATGAAGTTTTTATATTTTGTAAAAAAAACAATTAATTAATTAAAACAATGAAAATAAATAACATAATAATGAAAAAATAAATAAAATATGAAAAGAAAAGCAAACCAGGGGGGGGTAGCCCCAATTTAGGAGGTTTTGGTTCAGCAAATCAGGCCCATTAAGCATTGAAATTCACTGACTTTCCCAGATTGTGTGCTAACGCGTTGACTTGCGTTCATGGTACACCTTGGATCGTGGCACTCTGATTAGTTCTCATAGGCACGTGGACGTCTGGATGATGGTGGAGCATGGTGTGCATCAATGATAGCGCTGCATGGGATTTTACATTGAAAAATAATATTGAAATTCGCCAGACCTGGGACTTGAACCCAGGTCACGAGGGTTAATGCAATCAACGTTCACCATCTGAGCCACTACGCGCGTGTTATTATATTATAACAAATAAATAATAAAAAGACAAACGAACGCGTTAGTGGATCCAGCGCGCCATTATTCAAACGAGCCTATCATGCTTTGCCACGACGTTGTCTTCTCCACCATCCCTGTAAACAAAACACAATAGCAACGGTTTCTATGGCGTGGTCTTAGGGGACTTTTGGAAAAATAGCGAATAGCGCTATAAGCTTCATAAATTGTTCGCGAAGGTTGGTTCATGTTCGTCTCAATGCACTGAATTCAATGGTCATGGTCTGAAGCTTTGATTTTTCCTTTTTGCAAAAGCCCTAAAATCACAACCTGAAAACCCTAAATTTCATTCATGGCATCATCGTGTATGGTCAACAAAAATACAATCAAACACAATGGTTAGCTTAGAAACTTCATACTGAACAAGAATTCATAAACAAAAATGCAAAAAGATGTATGAATTATGATATACGATTTCAAAAGTTTTGTGACACAGCTCGAGTTCTATCTACCAATTCTTGGAGCTTTGAAGGGTGTTTGGAGTTGGAATATGATCAGGAGTCCACGAGCAAGCTTTTGGAATGAGTATTAGGGCTTAAAACTACCTCTAACAACGTTTTCAGATTTGAGTTTTATGGCAATTTTTCCAAGTGTGTAATGGGAGTTGCTGCGCAGTATTCAGTCCAATTCCTTTAGGGTTGTGATTCTGAATATGTATAGAAGCTTTTAGGTCAACAAAATTGAACAATATCCATGGCATTCAATGATTTGCATATTTGATTTTGTAAGATCTTTTTGAATCTTTTTTCATGTGTATTTGGTTCAATCATGCTCCAATCACACCAATTCTTTCCATAATTGAACAAACACGAAATATTGAGTCCAAATCATGCATAAAAAGATTGGTTTTGTTAGGTTAGATATTTTCATGTATTTAAATAATTTAAATGAATTAATATTAATATAAATTCAAATAAATAAATAAAAATTGAGAAAATACTTCCCTTTGGGCCAAGTGGTCGTGCATAGGCTTATAATGATGAATCATGGAAGAAAAATGGGCCCATTTGCATTTTTAGGTCATTTGGATCAAAGTTGACTTTTCAAAATTCCCAAAAATTTCCCAACTTCCACAAGGCATACCTTGCTCAATTTTTAAGCTTTTCTCATGTTCTTGGACATTTTGGAAAGGTCTTTGAGTCCTTTAACCAATGCCTTTGGTCCCATGTCATTTTGATTTACCAATCTCAAGTTATGGCCTTTGACTTAAAGTCCTTTTTTGTTGACTTTTGAAAATGACCTATAATGTTGAAATTGATAACTTTTTGTGAGAGCATTTCTTGGACTTGAAATATGAAGATGAATTGTAGGAAATGTCTTTCTCTTCAAAATGAGCTTTGGATGGAATTTTTCTGATAATCCATGTGAAAGTTATGCCCTGGTCAATTTCAGTTGACTTTTTCAGTTGTCCAAATATAGTAACTTTTGCATCTTTGATGATTTCTGAGCCAAATCTTGAGAATCATGATCAAGCATTGATCAAATGATGTTTGTGGCTTCAAAATGATATATTGACCAAAATTTTGAACTTTTGACTGTCAAATGACCATTTTGCCCCTACAGTTGACTGTAGTGCAATTTAGGGTTTTGACTGTGCAATTTTGAGCTGAATGCCTTGAAACTTGATATGAGGATGCTTGACCATCTTTGTAGGCATATGAGACTTGATTGGGTACTTGAAAGCTTCCTTTCTTTGATCAGAACACAAACCCTAGTTTTGATTGTATAGGAGACAGTTGAAATGCATAACCCTTGGGGATCTTTGTGACTTGGCTTGGCAACTTCTTGGAGAATATGGGAGGGCAAATTTTGGGGTACAACACTAGTTAACATACATCTAACAGTTAATAGTTGCGGAAAATAAATCTAAACTATTACAAGGCGTCGGGTATTTACATCGCCAAAGGCAACCCTTGAAAAGTAAATTGCGGAAAATAAAGAAAGCGATAAAAAGTCCTAATTAAAGCTATTACATCCTCGGAGCAATTACATAATAATGATAAAAAATAATATGAACAAACATACGCGCGAGAGAAAATTGAATAAGAGAAGTTCTTAGGGTTTTGACCCTTTTTTGAGAAAGAATGAGTTTTTTGTTATTTGGCATTTAATTAATATTAAACCTAAAAACTAATTAATTAATAAAAAAATATGTTTTTTTGAGTTTTTTATGTTTTTTAGGAAATAAATAAAAAGAAATTAAAATTGTCAAGAAAACCCTAATTCTATGTTGATTTTAAATTATTGCCAAAAAGTTAGAATTATCCTAATTAAACTAAATTAGTTAATTACATTTATTTACAAAAATAATAAAAGGGTGAAATTAATAATAATAAAAAATATTACATTTTTTTGGTTTTCTGATTTTATTATGAAAATAATTAATTTGGTTAATAAGTGATAATAATAATAATTAATGGTAAAATAATTAAATGAAAAAATATAAAAGAATAATAAAAGAAGAATAAACCAGGGGGTGCTGGCCCAATTAGGAGGTGTGCCTGGAAATTTTGAAGCCCAACAAGCTGCAAGCCTCTTTGACTTTTTGGATCGTCCACACATGCATTGACCAGGGACTATGGTAGTCACTCCATCCTGGCCTTCAGATTTGCTTTGCAAGCCACTTGGAGTGTTGATAAGTGAGGTACATGGTGGATCACTTTTTGGAATTCTGCACATGAATATGTCAAGAGAAAATAAATAAATGTTTTGGGGGGACCTGGGATTCGAACCCAGGTCCCAATGGTCATATGCACGCGTCCCTGCCACTACACCAAGCTGTTCTATTTGTTAGTGAAATAAGTGGAGATTATTATATTGAGAAATAAATCAACATGTTGTAAAACACAAAAACACGCGCGTTTATTCAAATGGTCCAACCATATGTGAACACCTCATCATCTTCCTCGCTGGTACCTGTAAAAACATAATCAATTAGCGGGGGTTTTTAACCCCCACTATATGCTTGCACGAAAAATAGCGATTAGGGCTGTGGTTTACATAAATATTTCGCAAGGGTTTGGTTTTGTTCGTCATGTTCTGACGATTCCAATCATGGGTCTCACAAGTCTTAATTTTTCCTGGATTGCAAAGCCCCAATTCAAGGCTTATGAACCCTAAAAATTCAACTATGGCATCTTGTGATTTATGGCGTTATAATTCAATTGAATGATACCATTAGCTTCATATGGTTCCTATCAATGCAAAACAATCAAGAAAATATGTTAAATGCACATGAATTCAACAATACGATTTTGGAAAAAAGGGGTAAACCGTGAAACTGTCTAGGACGATTCTTTGAGCTTTAAGGCTTGAATTTGATTGCCACACACTCCTGGGAACTCCTGCAAGGTGTTAGAATCAAAAGAATGCCTTGAATTGGCCTGGAATGTAAAAATCAGTTTTGCAATTTTCTTGAATTTTCTCAATATGCTATGGCTCTTTCTGCAGCTTTCTCACGTGTTCTGAGGTTAGGATTTGCTTGCATATATAGAGAGGAATGAAATTAGGTCAAAACTTGAGCAAGAATCCATTGACTTGATGATTTGATCTTTGATTGAAAATCAAATCTTTTTGCATTTTCATGATTGAACAAAGTTGCCAATTTTGGAGATTTTGCATCTTTGACTTTGAGCACAAAATTGCCAGCCTTTTTAGGTCATATTTGCTTCACAAAAAGATTTAAAAACCAAATCTTGTATTTTCCTACAATTTAAATTGATTAAATGAATTAATATCAATTAAAAATCCAATTAATTAATAAAAAATAAGAAAATAAATTCAATTAAGCTTGATGGGTTGTGCATAGGCCATGGATGAAGTTTCAAGAAGAGATTTGAGGCCCATTAGCAAAAATAAGGTGTTTTGAACAAAGTTGACTTTTGCAAATTCATAAAAATTTCCCAACTTCTCCAATGCACATCTTGCTTAATTTTGATCATATGAACATGTTCTTGGACATTTTGGAAAGGTCTTGAAGTCCTCTAACCAATGCCTTCAGTCCCATGTCATTTGGATTTACCAATCTCAAATTATGGCCTTTGACTTGAAGTGCACTTTTGTTGACTTTTGAATTTGACCTATAATGTAAAAATTGATAACTTTTTATGAGAGCATTTCTTGAACTTGGAGTGTGAAGATGGATTGTAGGAAATGTCATCCCCTTACAAATGAGCATTGGATGGAATTTTTTCTGATGAACAATGAAAAAGTTATGCCCTGGTCAAGATACAGTTGACTTTTCTACTGTCCAAAAATAGTAACTTTTGCATCTTGATGATTTTTGAGCTATGCTTGTGGAATCATGATCAAGACTTGATCAAATGATGATTTTGAACTCAAAATAAGATGTTGACCAAAAAATCTTGACTTTTGACTGTGAAATGACCATTTTCCCCTGCAGTGAACTGTGGATCAAATGGAGCTTTTGACTGTGCAAATTGGCATTGTGAGTCTTGAAACTTGGCATGTAGATGCTTGAGAATGTATATAGGCATATGAGACTTGGTTGAACCATTGAAAACCCCAAATTCCTTGAAAGAACCAAAACCCTAATTTCAGCTGTCTTAGGAGGAGATTTGACTGTCTACCCCTTGAGCCATCTTGAGTAATTTGAAGATGATTCTTGACATATCTTGAGGAATATGGGAGGGCAAATTTTAGGGTACAATAGTTGCCCCTGTTCAATCTTCTTAAACCTGAGGATAAAGATTGGCTTGCGGGCCTTTCGTGATCCGAAGGTGGAAGATGATTAAACACTAAAGTGCCCAGAAATTTGCACTCGCATGGTGTAGTATCAGCAATGTGATGTCGGGAATGGGCTTACAGATGCCATTTGGAGATATGATGGATAGGAGGATGGGATTATAAATGCCATCTGGAAATGTTGTTGATAGTTGTAACCTGGTAGGTTGAAAGAAGGAACCTGTGTAGGGTTGCCTGATGATGAGTCCGTGTAAAACTGCATCTGAAAGAGAAGGAACCGGTGTAGGTTTGCCTGATGATGGTCAAGTAGATAGTTGTCCTGTCTGGTTTCAGGTATTAATCTACAATCCGTCGTCCACAGATATTTCCTGGCTTGCTACAGGTATTAATCCGGAACTTGAAAAAGGTTGGCAGATGAGATAGTTGTCCTGGCTGGTTACAGGTATTAATCTCTGACTTGAGAAAGAAAGATTGTCTTCCTGGCTTGCTACAGGTATTGATCTTCAGTCTCTTCATGTAGATAACTTTCCTGTCTGGTTTCAGGTATAGATCTATAATCAGTCGTCCACAGATATTTCCTGGCTAGTTACAGGTGTTGATCTGGAACTTAAGAAGGTTGGCCGATGAGATAGTTTTCCTGTCTGCTTTCAGGTATTAATCTCTGACCTGAGAAAGAAAGATACTTTTCTTGTCTGGTTTCAGGTATTGATCTTCAATCTCTTCATGTAGATAACTTTCCTGTCTGGTTTCAGGTATAGATCTACAATCAGTCGTCCACAGATATTTCCTGGCTAGTTACAGGTGTTGATCTGGAACTTAAGAAAGGTTGATGGTAATCATCTTTTGATTCAATCTAGAATAAGTATCATAATGTCGCCATATCTGGGTCACATTTGAACTGTCTCTGGAAGGAATCTGGAATAAGCAATAGAATAGCATCCGAGTCTGGAGCATCTCTAAGCTGTATCTGAAAGGAAATCTGAATAAGCAATAGAATAGCATCCAGGTCTGGAGCATCTCTAAGCTGTCTCTGAAAGGAAATCTGGAATAAGTAACGGAATGTCGCCAAATCTGGGTCACATCTGAACTATCTCTAGAAGGAGTCTGGAATAAGTATCGGAATGTCGCCATGTCTGGGTCGCATCTGAACCATCTCTAGAAGGAATCTGGAATAAGTATCAGAATGTCGCCATGCTTGGGTCACATCTGAACTATCTCTAGAAGGAATCTTGGAATATCTTCCACTGGATCGGCATCAGAAAAATCTTTAGGAATCGACTTAACTGGACCAGAGAAGGCCTTTGACTGGATCGGCATCAGAAAAATCTTTAGGAATCGATTTAACTGGACCATACAAGGTCTTGGAATATCTTCAACTGGATCGGCATCAAAAAAATCTTTAGGAATCGACTTAACTGGACCAGAGAAGGCCTTTTGATATGGCTGAGAATTTAACTACATCTTTCCTGAAAGGTAAAGGTCAGTCATATGCAATGTATGAGATGGATCAAGCAATGATGTTCTCAACATAAATGAGATTGTATGATATGATGCGTATGTGCATGTATCATGATGTATGAAAATGTAATGTTTTAGCTGGGGAAAATAAATCCCGTATAGCTGCTGGAGAATAGAGTTGAATTCTTCGTTTCCGCTGGGGATGATGACGAAGATGATTGTGAGAATAAACCTGTAAGAGAAGATGACTCAGTTGGGGAATAAACTTGATGAAGAAATTACTCTGCGGGGAAATACTATGTGGGGAAGAGATGTTCTGCTGAGAGTTTTAACGATAACTCCGTCGGGGATTCCGTTGATAAGCTCTGTTGGGGACTTTGATGATGAACTCCGTCGGGGATAGAAAGAACTTCGCTGGGGATGATCTTTCCGTTGCAAATTGCTGAGGATAACCCAGTTAGACTCTGGTGGGGATAACCTTCTGAATATGGATGGGGAGACGCATTTGTACTCTGCAGGGGATAAGCTTCCAGAATCTACTGGGTAAGATGGTTCAACTCTGTTGGGGATAGCTTTTCAGACTGTGCTGGGAAAATGACTCCACTAGGGTATCTGATATTCCGTCGGGGAACATTCTTATACTCCGTTGAGGAATATCAAGACTGTCGGGGGTACTCTTACACTTGTTGGGGAATATCTGTATACTCCGATGAGGAATATTAAGACCTACTGGGGATACCCAACTTTGTTAGGACTGTTGGTAGACCAACTCTGCTTGGAGAGAGTATTGCTGATTTGTTCATAGTTGCAAGTCTCGGTGGGGAGAGCTACCATTACTGTCTTACTCTGCGGGGAGTGAAGGTATCTTGGTCATATTCTTCAGCTGAACCTACCTGGTACCTAGAGGACAGAGCAGCTTGTACAGTTTTGACAATTCTTATTGCCCCAGTTTCTGCGGGAGAAGAAGGCCTATGAGGTGCTTGATAACTGCCAATTGACAAATCTTCTTCTGGTAGGCAAGTGACGAGATGACGGGACATAGTCGTACGCTTTTGATCCCTAACTTTTGCCTAGACCGCCCTTTCGGGTTTTCAGTCTATTGGGATACCCCTTTTTGCCCAAGCCGCCTTTTCAGGTTTTCGACTTGCCGGGTGTACAATTTTTTTTCATTTTCATCCCTTACTTTTGCCCGAACCCTTTTGGTTCGCCGGGAAGCCCTTATTTTTGCCTAGGCCCGTCAACCTAGCGGGTCTTTGATTATGCGCAATATTTTCTGACTATGTCCATGCTCTCAGGATGTAGGGAGGTGCCATTGGTGGTAGTGTTGTGTTGCCATACTACCAGAAGATCTTATGCAAGATTCGTTGCTGGAATTCATGTCCAATGCCCCAAATGACTCAGATGGAGATTTGCCCCTGGCTATTTGGCATCTTTGAGAGATTCTCTGACTCTTGACTTAACTGCCCCAGATGGTGGACAATGATCATGTCTGCCCCTTGGTTGGAAGTGTTTTTTCCACTTGAGGTGACCCTTTTTATTGAAAAGGTTTTTGTTCACTAGATATTCGTCGTGCGAATTTCTCTGCTGTTTGAACAAATAGTCATATGCAAACAATGTTATTTTAAGAATGCAAAGCTTCTGTCTGTCTTGAAGTTTTTGAAAATGCATTTTTCAATAAAACAAGTGAATTTTTTTTTTGTAAAATGTGATGTCAACTCAGGATTTTACAGCAAGCCCTACAGGAGTCAGGATACCTTTTGTAACAGTATGCTTTCGAACTAACCCATGCTTCAACTAGGACTTTTAAGGGTTATAACGTGGCCTGGTTCACGGTTTAAGAAACAAAGGATAAAGGCTCAAAATTTATTTGTACCCACCCGCTCTTCGTGATGTTCTTCGATCCTAAACTCAGCTAATCGTGCATTAGACCTTGTTTGAGTCTTTGCTCTGATATTCCAGTGATGGTTCGGATACTAACAATTTATTTTGAACAGGCAGTCATTTTGTTGAGAGTTTGCAGGATCTCTTCCTTTTTGATTTTATTATCCCTATCTTTTTGCCTGAACTGTTTCTTTTGTGATTACAGTCAGCGGGATGCCCCAGTTTTATAAGTCTCCTTCATAGGTTTTGACTTGTTGGGCTTTTGTTTTTGAGAGGTAATGATTTTCTGTCCTTACGATTATAAGGAACCATCACTGTCTTTTGTTTTTGGAAGGACTCCTTTGATTCCATTCATTGTGCACCTAGATCAACTGAGAGAACTACCCTGCCCCGGGTTGTGATTAAGGGTTTTAATTTTTTGTGAAAAGAAAAACTCCAACTTCTTTGGCTCAAATGGGTTGACTAGGGATTATCTTCCTTATAACTCCACTGTTTAGGATTTGAAACAATGCCTGTACCTCATCAGCGGGGTCTGTTCAAAAGAAAACTGTAAAGATCGTGGTATCGTTTTCGTTATCCTCCCTCAAAAGGCTTAGAATTTTTAATCGAGAGTTGAACATCACAAAAAAATGAAAGCAATTTGGATATAGTGAATACGAATGGATTGATTCAAAACAGACATATGCGATGCATTGATAAAGTAATAAAGTTTGACATGAATAAATGTTAGAAAAATCAAAAGAAAATTACAAATTGAAAATTCCAACGAACCAAAAGTCTTCCCGTCTCAGGACTTGTCACTTCAAATGGTGAACCTTGGAGGGATAGTAGAAGAACTCAACCTGACCATCTTGTGCGAACTCCAATGCTCCTTCATCAATCAGGTTTTGGATTTTGTACCTCAACTTCCAACAGTCGTCAGTATCATGCCCCGGGCTGTTAGAATGGTATGCACACCTGGCATCAGGATTGTATTTGGGTGAAGAAGTCTTAGGATTCGGGTGAGGTCCTACCAACGTCACCAGATTCAAATTCAACAGGTGTTGCAAAGCTTGGGACAACGGCATATTGAGCTTGGTAAACGGCCTCGGAGTAACCCGTTGCTTATGGTCAGGTTGTTGTTGGACCTGTGAGGTAGTGGCACCCTGGAGAGGTCCATTCTTCATCAAACCAAACCTTTGACTTCTCGGAAGTTGATTAATGACTTGATCCTCAGCCTTGACTATTTGCTTCATATTGTTGTATCTGTCTTGATGAAGCTGGTTGATCACGGTTCTCAGCTCTTCTTGCTCCCGAGCTAAGCCTTGGATAAGAGCCATCTGCCCCAACATCTGGGTTTTCATTGCATCTACCAGCCTGCAGATGTTTCAGTCGTTCGTCCTTACTGTCTTCAGGACTCTTCTTGACCAAATTCCCCATGAGGAGTGTTCTCAACTCTTCCTGCCCCTTGGATAGGCTTAGGAAGATTTCCCTGAACTGAGTCTCTTGAGTATGAAGATCCTGGTTGTCTTGTTGGAAAGCCATTGCTGAAATAAACAGCGAGAACGTGAGAGACCTGTAAAGGGTGACCTGTGATGCAATGATATGTATGATATATGCATGCAATGTTTTCAAAGATCCCGTGGGGTAAACAGAGAAACTTGTTAGAATTTGAATCTGGCAGCTTGATTGAAGGAACTTCATGTTGATGAGAGTCCTTCTTCAAGAGTCAAAGCTCACCATATCGAGTGGGTCATAGCCCCTGACTCAAGTCATCATGTTTTGATCTCCAAACAACCTTGGCTAGAGGAAAATAAATCCCCTTTGCCCCTTGCTAGACATTTGGTTCATCATGACCTGCATCACAAACCCTTGAGATCCTTGAAATGGGTTAGTCCTTATGCAAGATGTATGCAATGTTATGATGTTATGATGTTATGATGTTATGATAAATGCACACCACAAGTAGTCACAAAAGGCAAACATGGCAAAGGCACACAAGTCACACCAAAGAGCCTTTAGATTTCAGGCTGGCATGAAGTTTAGGTACTACCCTCTTTCAGTTTCAGTTGGTCAAGACCTGTCTTAGAAATAGTAACCGGGTTCTAGGGGATCTCAATATCACTGACTACCCTCGATCGGTCATAACTCCAGCTTAGCAACCTTTTCTTGCGGCCGGAACCATCGCGAGAGTTTAGCCTCAATGAGTGTAGCATACTGCTACTGTTCTATGGCCAAGTTGGTCAATTTAAGGTTCTAAGGTCAGTTGGTGCTTAATGACTCCTCAGAAGACCCATATTCTCCTCGTTCCAACACAAGGGATATCGGTACAGACCAAGGTGCCACACCAACGTAGCTACTGCTTCACCCGTGTCGATCTACGCCGGACAGGTCCCTCACAGTTTATTGCTACTTACCTAAAGGGTATTCCCCAGATCCGGGTTAGGATCTATGAAACTCCAATACAAAGCCCACAATATTAAAGCAAACAAGGCATACAATTGAAAAACATAAGTGTTCTAATCCTAAGGTATACCTCACTTATTAAGTCCCCAGCAGAGTCCCCAGTTCTGTGATCGGTGGGAATAGAACTGACTGTTTTGGAATGCTGGTTCGCAAAATGTCGCGGTAAGCAAGAGTCGCCACCGTCTTTTATTTTCTCCAACAAGGAAAGGACAAAAGCACAACAAAATTCCTTTTCGAGATGTTTCTCGGTTCGGGGGGTAGATTATAGAAAGGGAAGGTGTTAGCACCCTTTCTATCCGTGGTTATCCACAGGCTCTTAGGTACTTGCTCACTATGTTTTCAAAAATGTTTGCTTTTCTTGTGTTTGTGGGTTTGAAAAAGTTTGTTTGAAAACTTCGATTTAGCTCTTGTATCAGTCCTCAAGAGTGTATGAAGTGTTTGTTTGAAAACTTTTGTCAGAAAAGTGTAGGTGCGAAAAGTATTTTTGTTTTGAAAGAGCAAGTACCTGAGAACCTCTACCTACTCAAAAGAAATTAAGCTGTGTAAATGTCCTTTAGACAGTACTATCCCACTATTGAGAAGTAGGTAGCACTGTCGTTGGAGTTTAAGGGTCAATTCGATTTTAGGGACGTGTGGTCACTAAAGCAATAGTAGGACGCCTTAGCGGTAACCCTAATGTCTTAGATCATTTTTTATCGAGGCAACTGTTCCGAGGCAACTTGATCTTTAGACAGGAGGGCGACCTCTAAAACACCCTATACTCAATGACCACGTCGAGGCAACCAAGTGAGGCGCACCCTAAGAGTGGCATGTGCGAGTGTGTCAGGATTCAGTTAAGTTATCTTTGCACATGTTATGGTGAGCTACGGGTTGATTTTAATTTCAGAGATAAGTCTTGTCATGCATAGCCTAGTTAACATACATCTAACAGTTAATAGTTGCGGAAAATAAATCTAAACTATTACAAGGCGTCGGGTATTTACATCGCCAAAGGCAACCCTTGAAAAGTAAATTGCGGAAAATAAAGAAAGCGATAAAAAGTCCTAATTAAAGCTATTACATCCTCGGAGCAATTACATAATAATGATAAAAAATAATATGAACAAACATACGCGCGAGAGAAAATTGAATCGGAGAAGTTCTTAGGGTTTTGACCATTTTTTTTAGAAAGAATGAGTTTTTTGTTATTTGGCATTTAATTAATATTAAACCTAAAAACTAATTAATTAATAAAAAAAGATGTTTTTTTGAGTTTTTTATGTTTTTTAGGAAATAAATAAAAAGAAATTAAAATTGTCAAGAAAACCCTAATTCTATGTTGATTTTAAATTATTGCCAAAAAGTTAGAATTATCCTAATTAAACTAAATTAGTTAATTACATTTATTTACAAAAATAATAAAAGGGTGAAATTAATAATAATAAAAAATATTACATTTTTTTGGTTTTCTGATTTTATTATGAAAATAATTAATTTGGTTAATAAGTGATAATAATAATAATTAATGGTAAAATAATTAAATGAAAAAATATAAAAGAATAATAAAAGAAGAATAAACCAGGGGGTGCTGGCCCAATTAGGAGGTGTGCCTGGAAATTCTAAAGCCCAACAAGCTGCAAGCCTCTTTGACTTTTTGGATCGTCCACACATGCATTGACCAGGGACTATGGTAGTCACTCCATCCTGGCCTTCAGATTTGCTTTGCAAGCCACTTGGAGTGTTGATAAGTGAGGTACATGGTGGATCACTTTTTGGAATTCTGCACATGAATATGTCAAGAGAAAAGAAATAAATGTTTTGGGGGGACCTGGGATTCGAACCCAGGTCCCAATGGTCATATGCACGCGTCCCTGCCACTACACCAAGCTATTCTATTTGTTAGTGAAATAAGTGGAGATTATTATATTGAGAAATAAATCAACATGCTGTAAAACACAAAAACACGCGCGTTTATTCAAATGGTCCAACCATATGTGAACACCTCATCATCTTCCTCGCTGGTACCTGTAAAAACATAATCAATTAGCGGGGGTTTTTAACCCCCACTACATGCTTGCACGAAAAATAGCGATTAGGACTGTGGTTTACATAAATATTTCACGAGGGTTTGGTTTTGTTCGTCTTGTTCTGACGATTCCAATCATGGGTCTCACAAGTCTTAATTTTTCCTGGATTGCGAAGCCCCAATTCAAGGCTTATGAACCCTAAAAATTCAACTATGGCATCTTGTGATTTATGGCGTTATAATTCAATTGAATGATACCATTAGCTTCGTATGGTCCCTAACAATGCAAAACAATCAAGAAAATATGTTAAATGCACATGAATTCAACAATACGATTTTGGAAAAAAGGGGTAAACCGTGAAACTGTCTAGGACGATTCTTTGAGCTTTAAGGCTTGAATTTGATTGCCACACACTCCTTGGAACTCCTGCAAGGTGTTAGAATCAAAAGAATGCCTTGAATTGGCCTGGAATGTAAAAATCAGTTTTGCAATTTTCTTGAATTTTCTCAATATGCTATGGCTCTTTCTGCAGCTTTCTCACGTGTTCTGAGGTTAGGATTTGCTTGCATATATAGAGAGGAATGGAATTAGGTCAAAACTTGAGCAAGAATCCATTGAATTGATGATTTGATCTTTGATTGAAAATCAAATCTTTTTGCATTTTCATGATTGAACAAAGTTGCCAATTTTGGAGATTTTGCATCTTTGACTTTGAGCACGAAATTGCCAGCCTTTTTAGGTCATATTTGCTTTACAAAAAGATTTAAAAACCAAATCTTGTATTTTCCTACAATTTAAATTGATTAAATGAATTAATATCAATTAAAAATCCAATTAATTAATAAAAAATAAGAAAATAAATTCAATTAAGCTTGATGGGTCGTGCATAGGCCATGGATGAAGTTTCAAGAAGAGATTTGAGGCCCATTAGCAAAAATAAGGTGTTTTGAACAAAGTTGACTTTTGCAAATTCATAAAAATTTCCCAACTTCTCCAATGCACATCTTGCTCAATTTTGATCATATGAACATGTTCTTGGACATTTTGGAAAGGTCTTGAAGTCCTCTAACCAATGCCTTTGGTCCCATGTCATTTGGATTTACCAATCTCAAATTATGGCCTTTGACTTGAAGTGCACTTTTGTTGACTTTTGAATTTGACCTATAATGTAAAAATTGATAACTTCTTATGAGAGCATTTCTTGAACTTGGAGTGTGAAGATGGATTGTAGGAAATTTCATCTCCTTCAAAATGAGCATTGGATGGAATTTTTTCCGATGAACCATGAAAAAGTTATGCCCTGGTTAAGATACAATTGATTTTTCTACTGTCCAAAAATAATAACTTTTGCATCTTGATGATTTTTGAGCTATGCTTGTGGAATCATGATCAAGACTTGATCAAATGATGATTGTGAACTCAAAATAAGATTTTGACCAAAAAATCATGACTTTTGACTGTGAAATGACAATTTTTCCCCTGTAGTGAACTGTGGATCAAATGGAGCTTTTGACTGTGCAAATTGGCATTGTGAGTCTTGAAACTTGGCATGTAGATGCTTGAGAATGTATATAGGCATATGAGACTTGGTTGAACCATTGAAAATCCCAAATTCCTTGAAAGAACCAAAACCCTAATTTCAGCTGTCTTAGAAGGTGATTTGACTGTCTACCCCTTGAGCCATCTTGAGTAATTTGAAGATGATTCTTGACATATCTTGAGGAATATGGGAGGGCAAATTTTGGGGTACAACAATGCCTATTTGATGTTTCTCATATATAATGCTTTGATATCTGCCACCATGATTTTCCATTGCCTTGTTATGTCATCATCCATCCCTTATTTGATTCATCACTTCTCTTTGAGATCACTAATTTGTCTGTTGAATGTGCGAGGTGCTATGAGAAAAGTTTTCCATTCTTGATGCCGTAGTGTTCCACTTTATTTGTTGAACACAATTGACTATAATTGAACCATTATTGTGCTTTGTATATTTAATGGTCTTTGCAGGACATATATATTTGACTGTGACTGTCATACATCACTTGTGGGATATGTTCATATTTGAAAGCCTCCGTGCTTACATTTTGATGGTGTAATTTCTGACTTGATTTATCTACTGATGATAGCTTGCTTGAAGTTCCCTGGGTTTCTTTTTCTTCTCACCCAATTGCTACGGATAATTATCCATTTGGTATTGCACTATTTCCTTTTTTCTGTTTCCGTTCTTTATTGCTTTCTATTGCATGATGGGACCTCTATTGCTGATATATGTTAGGAGGCCCTTTGATTTCTTTAAAGACCTGTAACAGGTTTTCTACATTTTGTTTGTTATATATGTTGTGTTTGTGTCTACTTCCTTAATTGTTGATCGATGAGTCAGTCAATTTAGAAATTGAGATCACGACTTCGCTCTCAGTGCATGTTACCTATAGGATTGTTATTGCTTTCCTGAATTTTTGATCGATGAGTCACTAAATTTAGAAATTGAGATCACGACTTCGATCTCAATGCATGTTCCCTATAGGATTGTTATTGTTTTCTTTAATTATTGATCGATGTGTCACTCAATTTAGAAATTGAGATCATGACTTCGCTCTCATTGCCTGTTCCCCATAGGATAGTTTTGTTAGAATTTTTAGGTATGCTAACTTAGATATGATCTCTAGGTTTTCTCTTTTGAGATTTCTGGTTTGTTTGCTTAATTTCATCTTTGTGTGTATATTTTGAGTTGGCACACCCTCACCATGCTCCTTTAGGATCGCTTGTGCAGGTTTAGTTCTCGAGCTAGACATTAGGATAGGTAACCATGCATGATAACTTAGGGTAGAAAATATTCGCTCTTTCATCCTCAACTTTAGGATCAACCATTGTATGATAACATTAAGGCTAGAGATTATGATAGTCTCCCTTAGTTGTTTTCTTTTTTTCTTTACATATTGCATCTTAAAACTAAAAATTCTTTTTCTTGGCAAATCATAAAACATCTCTAATGAACTTAAATCCTTTTTCAAGATAAAAAATACAAATCAATCTTAATTGCTTGTGCGCCTTCCTGTTTTATTTTAAACTTTGTCGGATTGATGTTTTTCCATCTTTACCATGACATGTTGTTATCTTTTAGTTGATGCTTCGCCATTGCATATTTGTTTGAAGCCGATGTTTCACCATTGCACATGTTTGTTATCCTACTTTGATTCTCAATATCATTGTTAGGTGTGATGTTTTATCATTTGGTTTATTGATGTTTCGCCATCTGTGCCATGGTACCTTGTTATCTTTTAGTCGATGCTTCGTCATCGCATATTTGTTTGAAGCTGATGTTTCACCATCGCACATGTTTGTTATCCTACTTTGATTCTCAATATCATTGTTAGGTGTGATGTTTTGTTCTCTGGTTTATTTATGTTTTGCCATCTTTGCAATGTTATCTTCCTATCTCTTAGCCGATGTTTCACCATCGCACATTCTTCTAGCCGGCGTTTTTCCATCGCACATGTTTGTTATCCTATTTTGATTTTCAATATCATTGTTAGGTGTAATGTTTCATCATCCTGTCTGATATTTTGCTATCATGCTGGCGTTTTATCGCCGTATTTGAGTTTATGTTTCCATGCGATGTCTTGTCATCTCTTCTTGCTATTTTATCATCGTTGTTGACATTTTTGTCGTTCTATTTGATGTTTTGCCACCTTGATTGTTGCTTTTATCTTCTTAATTAAAAAACACAAACCAACCAAAATATATGATCCGAACTACGGCTGCTCTGATTCCTTAAAAGGGATACGTAGGCATTGGGATAGGGCCCAGGCGAGCATAACTTTTATTTTTCCTACATTATTTTCTCCTTTCTTTTGCATGCATTCCCTCTTTGCATTTTCTTTTAGCTATTAAGCTTTAGATATAGATTTACACACCCATTAGATTAGACAACAAGAGTGGATACCGTATAGTACTACGGGCGTGTGGGGTTCTAATACCTTCCCCTCGCGTAACAGACTCCCTTAACCAATCTCTCGGTCTCAAGACCATGATTTCTCCCTCTTCAAGTTTTCTCGATGTTTCCCTTTCCCTTTCAGAGGGATAAAAGACATTCGGTGGCGACTTCATTGATTTTATATCAGATGATGGTTTGACCGGTTGTTTCAAGTATATGCTAACACAAATCTGAGCAACAACTCTTTGTGTTTTTTAATATCTCTTGAATATTTTCTCTCTTGTTTTCTTTGCACAGTAACTTTTCAATCTGATGCTTTAATTGTTTTTCCGTGAATCATTATCATCAAATGAAGTATTAGTCTCTTTATATAGGCTGAGAAAGAAGACCGTTGGATAGATAAATGTCACTTTCTTTTGCTATCTTCTAGAACAATAACATTGAAATGTGGGAGACAAATCCTTTTTATCCATACAACATAGTCTTCGCCATGATGGAATATGTCTTGTACTAGTTGTATTGTATTCTTCTTGTGTAAGTTTATGATCTTTTCTTCTGATGAAATACTTCTGATGTGAAGTAGGATGAGAGCGCATAAGAGATCATGTATTTGTTCTTAATCTCAGATGAAATATATGAATTTTCCGATGAATCTTCTAACGGATTTCTGGGTAGTGTATAAGGGAGATGTTTCCTCGTGAGGGTTTAAGTTTTTATTGTCGGGGAAGCTCTAAACAATCGGGGAGGATCTCCTTGCATCTTAGCTTGTCATTAGAGTAAGGTCTTTAGTCGAGGACATCGTTCTCGTGTCTTTACACGCCCTTTCACTTGATTAATGGTGGAAGGGTAGATTTGATTTGATTGTCGAATTTATTTTTGTCCTTTGCTTTCAAGGTAAAATGTCTAATAATGTCGAGGATGAGAATATGGTCGAGCAGAGCGATGCTTCAGAGGAAGAGTGGATAGCCCTAGAGCCTCAGGAGATAGCCTCACTCTTCACTTCCTTCCCTAGGGAAGAGTTCACCGTTGTGGGAGAGAAGAGGGACCCACCAGATACCGAGGAAGATTGGAAAGTCCTTTTCCTCGAAAAATATGAGCATATTTGCTCTCCTTTTTAGACTAACTGGTTCCCGATGTGCGAGTTTGTCTTTAAATAGATGGGGATTTAGTTGCCCTTTATGGATCTTCAGGTGACCATCTTTGCCCACTTGGACTTGGCACCCTCTCATCTTCATCCTAACTCGATAGCCTTTACCCGGGAATTCGAGATCTTTTGTGACTATCTCAATATCACGGCCATAAACCCCTTCTTTTTTTCTTGCTTTAACCTCCAGAGATAGAGCTCAAATGGAATGTTCGGTTGAGTTTCCTTGAAGTAGACAAGGAATCTATTAAAGGCGTACTCATAGTCTATCTGAATGTTTAAGGGCCATCACTTCTTCATTCAGCTAGGAGGTTATGACAGACGTCGAAGGGAATCCCCTCCTCAGCGACGATAGAAGGCAGATGATGCATCAGGTTCAAAGGTTCCATTTTCATGGAGCCGAGATCACTTCGACTAGCAGACCGAGGAGTATCTTATCCGTCTGAATCAATTGGAAGAGGAGGACCGGGAAATTTATAACAATCTTGTGGCTTTCATCGATGATTTTGTCCCTTCCTAGTGTGTGACTAAGGTCGGGGAAATTACCCTTGATAACGAAAGAGAGCCTATGTTGGAGGCTTGACTTATTAATACAAAGGGGCTCCTCGAGTGTGACAATAATCCTATGAAATTTTTTCAACTACTCCACTATGAATTTGTTCTCTACCATTTAGAATGAGTAGTTTTTTTTTCATACACAACGTGTGAGGCAAAGACTTGCTCATATATAATGATTCAATTTTTGACCACATTGAAGTCGCAATCTTCTTATAGCAACTTCCTTTATAACTTTGTCTACTAGAAACAAGATAATGGCACTTCTGGCCTTATCTACCATCTCGATTTTATCATATTTAGTTAGTTATGCATGCATTGATGCCTTACCCTTCAGGCTTCAATACACTTCTTTTGATTTAAAATTACTTGCATCTTTACTTTCCACAACCCAAAATTATTGTCTTTGAAAAATCTCATGACATGCCTTCTAGAACTCATGGTACTTGTAAATAAAACCCCTTTTCCCTACGCTGGGCGACACTTATTATGAAATTGAAATGTTAAATCACACAAAGAAATTTGATGTGTCGGGACAAAGAACCATGACAACCAAAATAAATGGTTTTCTCCAAAAAAATAATTTTGTATGCAATACTGCTGGATGCGCTAAAGTGGCAAGCAAAAAGTAAAGTATTATTTTACCTGGTGATATTTAGGTTAGATCGTATCGTGTCCATAAAGATTGGTGAACTGAAATGTCATTCGACAAATCTCTTGTTAATGAGTTTGAGATAAATGGGTTGAAAGGAAAGTTATGAACAGAAAATAAACATATAAAAAGGAAAAATGAATAGATTATCAAGCATACATATATACTACTTCTCACAGACTTAAACCTATCGACCTATTATACTAAACCTACAATATTCATCAATGTCATCACATGTCACTCACAACCTAAGTCATTTCTAACTCAAATTGAGAGGCCGGCTGCATCACCTCGGTAGCAATATCTCAACCACATTAACAACACAAAAGTCAATTGTGCTCCCTTGTGTGATCGGTGGAAATAGAACTGACTGTTTTGAAATGTTAGTTCGCGAAATGTCGCGGTAAGCAAGAGTCGCCACCGTCTTTTATGTTCTCCAACAAGGAAAGGACAAAAGCACAACAAAATTCCTTTTCGAGATGTTTCTCGGTTCGGGAGGTAGATTATAGAAAGGGAAGGTGTTAGCACCCTTTCTATCCATGGTTATCCACGGGCTCTTAGGTACTTGCTCACTATGTTTTCAAAAAAATGTTTGCTTTTCTTGTGTTTGTGGGTTTTGAAAAAGTTTGTTTGAAAAACTTCTAGGTAACTCTTGTATCAGTCCTCAAGAGTGTATGAAGTGTTTGTTTGAAAACTTTTTGAAAGTGTAGGTGCGAAAAGTTGTTTTTTTGTTTTGAAAGAGCAAGTACCCAGGAGAAATCTACCTACTCTAAGGAATTAAGCTGTGTGAATGTCCTTTAGATAGTACTATCCCACTATTGAGAAGTAGGTAGCACCGTCGTTGGAGTTATTCGGGTCAATTCGATTATAGGGACATGTGGTCACCAAAGCAATAGTAGGACGCCTTAGCGGTAACCCTAATGTCCTAGATCCTTTTTATCCGAGGCAACCGTTTCGAGGCAATTGGATCTTTAGACAGGAGGGCGACCTCTAAAACACCCTATACTCAATGACCACGTCGAGGCAACCAAGTGAGGCGTACCCTAGGAGTGACATGTGCGAGTGTGTCAGGATTCAGTTAAATTATCTTTGCACATTTTTATGGTGAGCTACGAGTTGATTTTAATTTCATACAAGTCTTATCATGCATATCAGTTAATAATTGCAGAAAGGTAAATTGCGGAAAGTAAATCTAAGCTATTACAAGGCGTCGGGTATTTACATCGCCAAAAACATAACCCTTGAAAAGTAAATGCGAGAAAATAAAGAAAGCGATAAAAGTCCTAATTATCTATTACATCCTCGGAGCAGATACATAAATATGATCAAGAATAATATGCGCGAATAAGAAAATAAATCGGAGAAGTCCTTAGGGTATTGACCCTTTTTGAGAAAAGAATGAACTTTGGTCCTTTTTTGCATTTAATTACATATTAAACCTAAAACTAATTAATTAATTAATTAAAAGAAAAAGTATTTTTTATGTTTTTTATGTTTTAATAAAAGAAATAAAAATAAAAAAAGATTAAAATTGTCAAAAACCTAATTCTACATGGATTTTATTTATTGCAAAAAATAGTCAAATTTAACCTAATTAACTAAATTAATTTGTTAGAATTTATTTACAAAAATAATAAATTAAGGTGAAATTAATAAATAATAATAATAATAATAAAAATATTTACATTTTTAGTTTTGCTGAATTTATTATGAAAATAATTAATTTGTTAATTAAATACTAATAATAATAATAATTAATGAAAAGATTAAATGGAAATTAAAGAAAAGAAAAGAATAAAGAAACCAGGGGGGTGCTGGGCCATTAGGAGGTATGCTAGCAATTCTCAGGCCCATTCGTTTGCCAGTCCGTTTGACTTTGGAGATTGTCCAGGGCACACGTTGACTGGGAGTACCATGATCACCATCTCTTGACCATTGGATCCAAGCTTGTGGCCACTTGGCGCCTGGATGTTTGAGACGTATGGTGGACACCTTGTTGGAAGGCTGCATATGAACATGTTAAGAAAAATATCAAACAATTATTTTGGGGGACCTGGGATTCGAACCCAGGTGCTAATGATCAATACCCCAATGCCTTGGCCATCTGAGCTGCACGCTTTAGTCATTAATAACATAAGAAGCAATTATTATATTAGATAATTAATTCATATGCTGCACAAAAGCAAAAACACGCGAGCGTTTCAAATGATCCAACCATGAAGCAACACGTCATTGTCTTCCTCCTGATGCCTGTAAAAAAACAAATATATAGCGGGGGTTTTTAACCCCCACAACCTGCAACGACCAATAATAGCGATTAGGCCAGTGTTCAACATAAATATTTCGTGATGGTCCCCTTAGATTCGTCTGGTCTCAACGATCTCAACCATAGGCATTAGAGGTGCTAATTTTTCCTGGGCTGTAAAGCCCCAATTTGAGAACTCAAGAACCCTAGATTTCTTCAATGGTAACTTGTGATTCTGCGTGTTATAATGCAATTAACTAATACCATTAGCTTTATATGAATTCAAGCAACACAAAACAATGATTAAAACATGTTAATTATGCATGAAATATGAGTTACGATTCTGAAAAAATCAAGCAAACCGTGAGACTGTTCTTGGTGATTTCTTGGGCTTTAGCACTTGGTTTTGATTCCAATACGTTCCTCACACTCCCAGCAACGTGTTTTAATCCACAAAAGTCCTTGAACTGGCCTGGAATATAGAAAACAGTTTTCAAGTTTTTTGAGTTTTTTTTCAATGTTGCTATGGCTTTGTATGCAGTGGTTTCACGTGTGCATTAGTAGGGTTGGCTTGCATATTTATAATAGAATAGAATTAGGTCAAAATCTTGCAAAGAAATCCATGGAATTGATGTTTGAATATTTGATTGAAAATCAAATATTTTTGAATCTTTTTGATTGGAAAAACTTGCTAAATTTGGAGATTCTTGTCCCTTTGATTTGCACACGAAATTTCCAGCATATATTGACCATGTTTGCTTCACAAAAAGATTGAGAAATCAAATCTTTGTATTTCCTACAATTTAAATTAATTAAATGAATTAAAATTGATTAAAAATCCAAATAATTAATAAAAAATAATAAAATAAATTCAATTAATCTTAATGGGTCGTGCATAAGTCATGGATAAAGTTTCAAGAAGAAATTTGAGGCCCATTAGCAAAAACAAAGTGTTTTGAGCAAAGTTGACTTTTGCAAATTCACAAAAATTTCCCAACTTCTCCAATGCATATCTTGCTCAATTACGATCATATGAACATGTTCTTGGACATTTTGGAAAGGTCTTGAAGTCCCCTAACCAATGCCTTTGGTCCCATGTCATTTGGATTTACCAATCTCAAGTTATGGTCTTTGACTTAAAATGCATTTTTGTTGACTTTTGAATTTGACTTATAATGTAGAAATTGATAACTTTTTATGAGAGCATTTATTGGACTTGGAGTGTGAACATGAGTTGTAGGAAATATCATCCCCTTCAAAATGAGCATTGGATGGGATTTTTCTGATGAACCATGAAAAAGTTATGCCTTGGTCAAGATACAGTTGACTTTTCTACTATCCAAAAATAGTAACTTTTGGCATCTTGATGATTTTTGAGCCATGCTTGTGGAATCATGATCAAGACTTGATCAAATGATGATTGTGGACTCAAAATAAGATGTTGACCAAAAATTGGACTTTTGACTGCAAAATGACCATTTTACCCCTGCAGTTGATTGTGAAGCAAATGGAGCTTTTGACTGTGCAATTTGACATTGTGAGTCTTGAGACTTGGCATGTAGATGCTTGAAAATGTATATAGGCCTATGGCACTTGATTGAACCCTTGAAACCCCCAAATTCCTTGAGAGAAACAAAACCCTAATTTTGACTGGCTTATGAGGCATTTGGACTGTGCAACCCTTGAGAAATCTTGAACCATTTGAAGATGATTCTTGACAAACCTTGAAGAATATGGGAGGGAAAATTTTTGGGTACAACAGTTGCCCCTATTCAATCTTCTTAGACCTGAGGAGGTAGATTGGCTGGCGTGCCTTTCGTGATCCGAAGGTGGAAGATGATTGAACACTAAAGTGCCCAGAAATTTGCACTCGTATAGTGTAGTATCAGCAACGTGATGTCGGGAATGGGCTTACAGATGCCATTTGGAGAGATGATGGATAGAAGGATGGGCTTATAGATGCCATCTGGAGATGTGGCAGAATCTTGTCGGGGATGGGCTTATAGATGCCATCTGGAAATGTAATGGATAGTTGTGGAGATGGGCTTAAAGATGCCATCCAGGGGTGTCGATCGCGTAAGAGATTCCTTAGAGAGAACTTGCATACTTGAGAAAGAAAGATAGTTTTCTTGTCTGGTTTCAGGTATTGATCTTCAATCTCTTCAATGTAGATAACTTTCCTGGCTAGATACAGGTATCGAATCTACAATCAGTCGTCCACAGATATTTCCTGGCTAGATACAGGTATCGAATCTGGAACTTCAAAAGGTTGGTCGAGATAGCTTTCCTGGCTGGATACAGGTGTTGATCTTCAATTTCTTCATGCAGATACTTTCCTGGCTAGATACAGGTATAGATCTACAATCAATCGCTCACAGATATGCCCTGGCTAGATACAGGTATCGAATCTGGAACTTCAAAAGGTTGGTCGAGATAGCTTTCCTGGATGGATACAGGTGTAGACCTCTGACCTGAGAATGAAAGATAATTTCCTGGCCTGATACAGGTGTTGATCTTCAAACTCTTCATGTAGATAACTTTCCTGGCTAGATACAGGTATAGATCTACAATCAATCGCTCACAGATATGCCCTGGCTAGATACAGGTATCGAATCTGGAACTTCAAAAGGTTGGTCGAGATAGCTTTCCTGGATGGATACAGGCGTAGACCTCTGACCTGAGAATGAAAGATAATTTCCTAGCCCGTTACAGGTGTTGATCTTCAGACTCTTCATGTAGATAACTTTCCTGGCTAGATACAGGTATAGATCTACAATCAATCGCTCATAGATATGCCCTGGCTAGATACAGGTATCGAATCTAGAACTTCAAAAGGTTGGTCGAGATAGCTTTCCTGGCTGGATACAGGTGTAGACCTCTGACCTGAGAATGAAAGATAATTTCCTGGCTAGATACAGGTGTTGATCTTCAAACTCCTCATGCAGATACTTTCCTGGCTAGATACAGGTATAGATCTACAATCAATCGCTCACAGATATGCCCTGGCTAGATACAGGTATCGAATCTGGAACTTCAAAAGGTTGGTCAAGATAGCTTTCCTGGCTGGATACAGGTGTAGACCTCTGACCTGAGAATGAAAGACGGTTTCCTGGCCTGTTACAGGTGTTGATCTTCAAACTCTTCATGCAGATACTTTCCTGGCTAGATACAGGTATAGATCTACAATCAATCGCTCACAGATATGCCCTGGCTAGATACAGGTATCGAATCTGAAGCTTCAAAAGGTTGGACGAGATAGCTTTCCTGGCTGGATACAGGTGTAGACCTCTGACCTGAGAATGAAAGACGGTTTCCTGGCCTGTTACAGGTGTTGATCTTCAAACTCTTCATGCAGATACTTTCCTGGCTAGATACAGGTATAGATCTACAATCAATCGCTCACAGATATGCCCTGGCTAGATACAGGTATCGAATCTGGAGCTTCAAAAGGTTAATGGTAATCATCCTTTGATTGACTTTTTCCTGAAAAGTCAAAACATTAGTCGTATGCAGTGTCATGATGTATGAAATGCATGATGTCATGATGTTCTCAAAAATAAATGAGATTATGTCGTATGCACTTTATCATGTATGTAAATAGGAGATATGAAATGTGAAATGTTTATGAATGTATTTTCGTCTGGGAAAATAAATCCTTGACAAATGCCGGGGAGTGAAGGTATCCTGGGCTGAGGTTGAAGAGTAGAGTTCTTCGTTTCCGCTGGGGATGATGAACAAAGATGATTGCAAGAATAAACCGGTAGGAGAAGATGACTCCGTTGGGGAATAAACTTGATGAAGAGATTACTCTACAGGGAAATACTCTGTGGGAAGAGATGCTTCGTTGAGGTTTTAATGATAACTTCGCTGGGGATTCCATTGATAAGCTCTGTTGGGGAATTTGATGAACTCCGCTGGGGATTCCGTTGATAAGCTCTATTGTGGAATTTGATGAACTCCGCTGGGGATAGGAAGAACTTTGCTGAGGACGATCCTTCCGTTGCAATTTGCTGAGGATAACCCAGTTAGACTCTGGTGGGGGATAACCTTTGAATACGGCTGGGGAGAGATATTTGTACTCTGCCGGGGACAAGCTTCCAGAATATACTGGGGAGATGGTTCAACTCTCCTGGGGAAACTTTGGACTACACTGGGGAAATGGCTCCGCTGGGGTGCCTGTATTCCGCCGGGGAACAATCTTATATTAAGACTGCTGGGGATGCTTGTTGAGGAATATATGTATACTCTGCTAGGGAATATTGAGATCTTCTGGGGATATCCAACTTCCTTAGGGCTGACAGTAGCCTAACTCTGCTTGGGGAGAGTGTCGCTGACTTGCTAGGGATACTGTGCCTTTTCAGGGCTGATGGGAGACCAACTCTGCTTGGGGGAGAGTATTGTTGATTTGTCTTACTCTGCGGGGAGTGAAGGTATCCTGGTTACATTCTTCAGCCGAACCTACCTTGGTACCTCGGTGGACAAAGCAACTAGATCGTTTAGACAACTCATTATTGCCCCTGTTTCTGATGTTACCTGTAATTAGTCCTTTGTTTCGCATGCAAATATTTGTGATTAGCAATTAATGTCAAATGCATATATCAAAAATTAACATTGGACGTTCTTTGCAAAACAAAACAGATAAAGGAAAAACAATTTGAAATTTGTCTGAAAGATGAGCTTGTATTTATTTTGAAATTTGCCTGTAAATAGGCGTTTTTTGTACAAGAGGCTGACGTCCTAGTAAGAGAACACCTTCGAACAAAATAGAGTTTATACAATTTGTGAAAAGGAAAACAAAATAGCTATGTGAAAAATCCCATTGGGTTCCAACTCTGCTAACGTCTTTATGTCTTCAAGCGTCTCATTACTTTGCTGCTTAGTTGGAGATGAAGCGGATTGATTGGTGCCGTCTGAGCCTGATAGTCGATACCGAAGTCCGGATGCGAGGTGATCCAATGAGACATAGTATTACGCTTTAATCCCTAACTTTTTCCTGGACCGCCCTTTCGGGTTTTCAGTCCACCGGGATACCCATTTTTGCCCAAGCCGCCTTTTCAGGTTTTCGACTTGCCGGGTGTACAGATTTTTTTTCATTTCATCCCTTATTTTTGCCCGAACCCTTTTGGTTCGCCGGGAAGCCCTTATTTTTTCCTAGGCCAGTCGACCTAGCGGGTCTTTTATTCATGCGTAGTATCTTTTTACTATGTCTGCATTGGCAGGGTGAGGAAGGTCGTCACCATCCATGGTGGTTAGAATCATTGCTCCTCCTGAGAAGATGTTTTTAACCACAAATAGCCCTTCGTACGTAGGGGTCCATTTGCCCCTGGGATCACCTTGAGGTAGAATGATGCGCTTGATTACCAGGTCTCCGACTTGATACTCTTGTCGTCTGACTTTCTTGTTAAATGCCTTAATCATCCGTTTTTGGTACGTCTGACCATGACAAATAGCAGTGAGTCTCTTTTCGTCAATTAGGTTTAATTGATCAAGCCGAGTCTGGATCCAGTCATCTTCGCTCAAACCTGCATCCTTCATTATTCGGAGAGAGGGTATCTAAACCTCGATGGGCAAGACTGCTTCCACGCCATAGATCAAGGAAAAGGGTGTTGCCCCTGTTGACGTCCGTGCTGAGGTATGGTATCCATGAAGAGCAAACGGTAACATCTCGTGCCAATCTTTGTAGGTCAGTGTAATCTTCTGCACAATCTTCTTAATGTTTTTATTTGCTGCTTCTACGGCCCCATTCATATTCGGCCGGTAAGGAGAAGAGTTGTGGTGCTGTATCTTGAATTGCTCACAGAGCTCAGTGATCATCTTGTTGTTAAGATTGGTACCATTATCCGTAATGATCCTCTCAGGTACACCATATCGACAGATCAGGTTGTGCCGAATGAACCGTGTCACGATGTTCTTGGTTACGGTAGCAAAGGAAGCTGCTTCGACCCACTTTATAAAGTAATCAATTGCTACCAGGATGAAACGGTGCCCGTTGGATGCCGTAGGTCTGATCTCGCCGATCATATCAATGCCCCACATTGCAAAAGGCCAAGGTGCTGTCAAGACGTTCAGGGGAACTGGAGGAATGTGCACCTTATCAGCATAGATTTGGCATTTATGACATGTCCGAGAATGTTGGTAACAGTCAGCTTCCATTGTGGACCAGTAATATCCTTCCCGAAGGATTTTCTTTGCCATGGTATGTCCAATGGAATGAGTTCCGAAGGTACCTTCATGCAGCTCTGCCATGATCCTTTCTGCTTCGATCTTATCCACACAACGCAGTAAGGTTGAATCATGGTTTCGCTTGTAGAGAATGCCATTGTTGAGGAAGAATTTTGCCGCGAACCTTCTCAAAAACTTTTTGTCATTCACAGATGCACCCTCGGGGTATTCTTGAGCTTCAAGATACCTCTTTACTTCATGATACCAGGGCTTTTCTGTTACCTCTTCGGTCTCAAGATCACAACAATGTGCAGGTTCATC
This sequence comes from Vicia faba, assembly GCA_948472305.1. Lineage (NCBI taxonomy): Eukaryota > Viridiplantae > Streptophyta > Magnoliopsida > Fabales > Fabaceae > Vicia > Vicia faba. The sequence continues at coordinate 1,060,101,213 of OX451738.1, read as the reverse complement.
CAACTTCCAAATAATGATTCGGGGAGCCTCGTTGTCCCATTTGACTTTGAACATAGAAGACATCGTAGCCAACGCGTCCGCCAACTGATTTTCTTCTCTTCGAAAGTGTTCAAAAGTTATCTCCTCGAAATGGGGAATCAACGTCAATACATACTCCTTGTAAGGAGTAAGATTTGGGTGTTTCGTATCCCACTCGCCTTTGATCTGACTGATCACGAGAGTGGAATCTCCGAAGACACTCAGAAACTTGATCCTTAGGTCAATTGAAGCTCGGAGACCCATGATGCATGCTTCATACTCCGCCATGTTGTTGGTGCAGTTGAAACATAGTCGGGCGGTAAGTGGAGTATGAGTGCCTTTAGGAGATATGATCACAGCGCCAACACCGTTACCCAAAGCGTTTGAGGCTCCATCAAAGTGCATAGACCATCGGGATCCTTCCTCAGGTCCTTCATCCGGTCCAGGTACTTCACAATCAGTCACTACCATGATATTCTCGTCTGGAAATTCAAAGTTCATAGATTGGTAGTCATCCACTGCCTGATGTGCCAAATGGTCTGCCAATACACTTCCCTTGATTGCTTTCTGAGTCGTGTACTGGATTACATATTCAGTCAATATCATCTGCCATCTTGCTATTCTTCCGGACGAGGCAGGCTTTTCGAATATGTACTTGATTGGATCCATCTTTGAAATCAACAGAGTAGTGTGAGTCAACATATATTGTCTCAGCCGGCGAGCAACCCATACCAAAGCGCAGAAAGTTTTCTCGAGCAGTGAGTATCGGGCCTCACAGTCGGTAAAATTTTTGCTAAGGTAATAAATAGCGTGCTCTTTTCGGCCAGACTCGTCATGCTGCCCCAGCACACATCCCATTGAGCTGTCAAGTACTGTCAAGTATAAGATTAGAGGTCTCCCCTCAACCGGTGGCATAAGAATGGGTGGCTCTTGGAGATATTCTTTGATTCTTTTGAAAGCGGCCTGACATTCATCGTTCTAACGTACTACTTGATCTTTCTTCAGTAGCTTGAAGATTGGTTCACAAGTAGCGGTTAGATGCGAGATGAATCGGGCAATGTAGTTCAGCCGTCCTAGAAAGCCTCTGACTTCTTTCTCTGTCTTAGGAACTGGCATCTCTTGTATGGCTTTCACCTTGGTAGGGTCCACTTGAATACCTTTGTCGCTCACAACGAAGCCTAGCAGTTTTCCAGATCTCACCCAAAAGGTGCACTTGTTCGGGTTCAACCTCAGCTTGTACAACTTTAGACAGTCAAATAGCTTCTGTAGATGGTCAAGGTGTTCCTCCTCAGTTTGGGACCTTGCGATCATATCGTCGACGTATACTTCAATTTCATGATGGATCATGTCATGAAACAGAGCAACCATGGCACGTTGGTAGGTTGCCCCAGCATTTTTCAACCCAAAAGGCATGACCTTGTAGCAAAAGGTGCCCCACTGAGTAACAAAAGTGGTCTTCTCCATGTCTTCAGGAGCCATCTTGATTTGATTATAACCGGAGAACCCGTCCATGAAGGAGAATACCTTGTGCTGAGCAGTGTTGTCAACCAGAACGTCGATGTGAGGCTGAGGGAAGTCATCCTTGGGGCTGGCCCTGTTCAAATCCCTGTAGTCGACACACATTCGGACCTTACCATCTTTCTTCGGCATTGGAACCACGTTGGCAACCCACTGAGGGTAAGAAGTCACTGCTAGAAAACCGGCGTCGAATTGTTTCATAACCTCAGCTTTGATTTTCTCGGACATCTCTGGACGCATACGGCGGACCTTCTGTTTTACCGGAGGGCATTCTTCCTTGGTAGGCAGGTGATGAACCACAATGTCGGTAACCAACCCAAGCATATCTTCGTAAGACCAGGATAAGATTTCCACGTAGTCATGCAGCATCTGAATCAACCATTGTTTCACACTAGACTCCAGATTTGCACCAATCTTGACTTCCTTTCTGTCTGTCTCAGTACCTAGATTTACCGTTTCCACTAGCTCTTCATGCGGCTGAATGGCCCTCTCTTCCTAGAGTAACAGTCTTACAAGTTCACCAGGCACTTTGCAATCATCTTCACCTTCGTCTTCGGCTAAGTTGATCGGATTTTCGAAGTCATAACTGGCAGTAGCAGAGTCGTTACCAGTGAGATCCAGAGTGGATTGAAACCTGTATATGTGAGTGTGTGTAAATATAGCTGTTTTGCAATATATAATAAAGAAAGACAAGGAGCGCAAGATTTGAAATGCAAAAAATGTCCAATGCTTTTATTAATGATATATGAAAATGACACACAAAAGCCCTCACAAATGAAGCCACGGTGCCCCGGGTAAGACACCGGGCCATAAAGTTTCAAATTATTGTCTGTTACAAATTCAAAACAAAGGAGTTCATTACTGAGTGACAAAAGTAACAGTTATGAAGTCTTTCGCAGTCCAGTTGCTTGGTTCACCGTTGGTCGTTGGGTAGATCCAGCTGTCGAATTCAGATTCCTCCACGTCGTCTTCAATGGCATTTACTCCCGGGTTGGTGATGAACACAGGAGGTCTTCCAATCCTTGCCTTACGAACAGCCCTCTGAGCTTCTGCAGTGAAACCCAAACCAAACCTGTCAGTCTTCTGAGTGAAATCAGGAAGTCGGCCCCAGTTTGCGCACTCACCCTTCTCAATAACAGCCCGGGCATCCTTTAAGGAAGCCATCTTCAAAGGAGGATCTTCAATCATAGTTTCGGCTAACGCCAGTGTCGGAGGCACCTCTTCAAAGTGCTGAAATGGGGTCTCAATGAATTCCCCATCCATCTCTATGTACCGGAACGAGTTGAGGTGGCTGACCATATATTCTTCCTCCCCTTGCACTGTTACGATCTTCCCTCTGACCGGGTATTTCAGCTTCTGATGCAGTGTGGAGGTCACAGCTCCAGCCTTGTGGATCCAAGGACGACCCAGCAAACAAGAGTAGGACGGTCGGATGTCCATCACATAGAATGTTGAATCAAAGACCTGAGAACCCACCCTGATTGGAATATCAACTTCACCATGTACCATCCTCTTGGACCCGTCAAAGGCCCGGACAACAATGTTACTTGGCTTGAGCTCCAAACCCTTGCAATCCAACCTGTCTAGAGCTTTCTTGGGTAATACGTTCAATGAGGAACCAGTGTCAACCAGCACATGGGCAAGAGTAGTGCCCCTGCATTCAATGGAGACATGCAGGGCATCGTTATGGTTCTTCCCTTTAGCAGTCAGATCAGCATCGGAGAAACCCAAACCATTATCAGCAGTTAAGTTGGCCACACAATCGGTAAATTGATCAGCTGATGTCTCTTGTGGCACGTGGGCCGTCTTCAGGAAGGTAATCAGGGCCTTGGCATGGGCCTCTGAACACAACAACAGTGATAGCATAGAAATTTTAGATGGGGTGTGCCCCAGCTGCTCAACTACATTGAAATCACTCTTCTTGATAATCTTAAGAATTTCTTCCATCTCCTGTTTGGAAGCTTCAATAGCGGTTGTCTTTGGTGCCTCCGTCTGGGCAGGCATATCAGTAGAAATCCCTTTGCCCCGAGCATCAGATGACTCGGCAGTAGGGGTAGAAATAGGAACTTGGTCAGGCAGGGAAGTGGGCACACTTGCAGGTGTGATGACAATAGGTCTCTGGATAGCTGGTGGCGTAATATCTGGTGAGAAGAGCCTGCCACTGCGAGTGACTTTAGAAGGCCCGGCGATGTTGCTGACGCCGGTACTAGTATCAAACTCTTGTTTTACTCCAAGAACATAAACATCTGCCCCATAGTGCCAAGGGACAGCTTTGTCGGATGTATAGGGGATGGGCCCCGGAACAGTGATGATGATAGGAGCAATCTTCTGAGTATACATGATTTTGACAGGCTTCTTTGAGGGAGCCTTAGGAGAATTGTTGAAAATGGTAATAATGGACACTTCTTCAGTAGGGATAGCAGGAACAACAATTTTCTCGAACAAGATCTCTTTATTATCCATCAGGTTTTGGATACCTGACTTCAACAAAGGACAACCAGCAGGTGAAACAGAACATAGATGGCAACCTTTACTACATCCCGGAAATAAACCGGCTAGCAACAGGTTCCTTTTGACAGTCAACAACGGAGTAACAATATCATCCACATAGGCTACATACAGGTCTTCCTCTACAGCATTTACTCCATGCTTGGGCATGGGAGCAGTCACAACATTGGGCCTTTCGGGCGCCTCGAACTCTATCTCTTTAGCATCAATAAGGTCCTGAACCTTATTCTTCAGAGCCTAACAATCATCAGTAGTATGCCCCGGGCTGTCAGAGTGATAAGCGCAGCGGGCGTTGGGATTGTACATTGGAGAGGTGGTGTTTACAACCTTTAGAGCTTCCTTTATAGTTACCAGATTGGTTGACAGTAGTTGCGGCAATATCTGAGACAGGGTCATGTTGAGCCGAGTGTACTGCCTTCTAGGTCTCTCACCCCTTGGCTGGTTGTATTGCTGAGGAGCAGCAGCAGGCTTTGAGATTACCACCGCGTTGACAGCTTGGCGGCGTTCTGGTTTGTTCTGTCTCCTTGAACCATAAACAACACTAGATTCTTTCTTGAAGGGCTTCTTTTCAGTGATCGAGGAGGCACCTTTCTGTATCTTCCCAGACTTGATACCAGCTTCTATTCTCTCACCAGTCAAGATCAGATCTGTAAACCCAGCAGAAGAATTTCCAATCAGATGGTTGAAGAACGGACCAGACAGGGTCCCCAAGAACATGTCAACAAGCTCACGGTCAGTCAAAGGTGGTTGCACCCTTCCAGCCAGGTCTCTCCACTTGTGCGCATACTCCTTAAATCCTTCACCCGTCCCTAGTGACATACCCTGGAGTTGGGTACGCGTAGGAGCGAGGTCGGAATTATACTGATACTGCTTATAAAACGCAGTAGCCAAGTCCTCCCAGTTACGAATACTGGCTCCATCCAGCTGATAGAACCATTCGAGTTGAGTCCCTGAAAGACTATCATAGAAGAAATGGATCCACAAATTCTTGTCAGCAGTGTAAGGTTGGATCTTCCTTACATATGATATGAGATGCAGCTTAGGACAGGAAGCTCCGTCGTACTTTGAAAAAGCAGGCGCCTTGAACTTATGGGGGATCACCACCCCAGAAGATAAGCCTAGGTCTCCAAAGTCCAACCCGGGCACATGCCGAATCTCCATAGCACTTAGGTGGTCCTCCAGCTGTTTGTACCTGTCCTCAGCAGGAGGGTACTGTTCATCATTATAATTTGTCTTGTTGTCGGAGACCACGGGACTAGGAACCCTTCTCTCCTGTGGATTGTCCTTTCCTACAGAGGAAGTAGTCAGATCGACCTCATTTTGTAGTCCATTTCCAAACCTTCGTCCAGTGTTGAACAACACAGTCCTCTTCTTCTTCTTCTTCAGAATCAGAGTCTTCAACTCCTGTTGACCCTGGGCTAGGCTCATAACCAACTCCTGGAACTGGGCATTCTGGGCCTGGAGGGCCTTGATAGCTTGTTCAGTAGTAGGTTCATATGTCATGATGATTGCTGAAATAAACAGCGAAGAAGATAAGTGACCTGTAAAAAGAGGGTACCTGTTATGCATATGATGCATGGTATGCTATTTATGCAATGCATTCAAGGGTTCGAAAGTTCAAATTCATTGTAGACAAAAAAGGAACACACGTTATATTAAGAAATAATTTGTTCAGTACATCAGGGCCTCATGGGCAAAACATTACAAAATACTTAATGCCAAAAGATGTTGCGCATCCTCTTTGGAGTGATATAAGTGTTGAGGGTCTTTTCCTCGTGAATTAGGCGGGTGAGCTCTAGAACCTTCTTCTCGCTGGCATGTAGACTGGCTTCAAGAGAATTCCGCTCTTCCTTGAGTTGGATCCAGCTCTTTTGCATTTCTTCCCAAGATGTTGGCATGTCAGGATGCTGAATGGTGTATGGGACCTCTCCTTCCATAACTGGCTCTTTGATCACGGGGAGAATGTGAGGATACGGCATCACAAGCTTCTGGGAGCGGGCTCGTACCCACTTGAGGTAAGGCTCAAGGGGGATGGAATTCTTGTGCCCCAGTGTCTTACTATCCACCTTGTTAGGCATCCTCCAAGCTCTGATGAATCTCTGTCGAAGTCCTTGCGCATTGTTGTCGAAGTCAAAAACTATGTCAGGGATCAGCATGTCATGAGGGCCATCCCTCCGAGCATATCCAAATTGTCTCAAAGCCAGACAGGGGTTGTAAGTAATGCCTCCTCTAATTCCAAGTAAAGGAACATTAGGAAATTCTCCGCAACGGTCAATGATAGTGACATTTTCTCTGGACCGAGAACACCAATGTATATCAGAATGTGTAAGAGTCATTAACCGTTGTGACCAACTTAAACCCCGCTCGTTCTTCAAAACTGATTGTGGAAGGTGCGAAATAAACCACCTTGCTAGGAGAGGAGTGCAGCACATGAGAACACCTCTTTTTCTCATTGTTCGAGTGTAAAATGAGTGGAGGATGTCCCCAAGCAATGTAGGGATGGGATTCTTGGACATAAAAATCTTGACAACATTTATATCTATAAGTTGATCCGGATTTGGGAACAAGACCAACCCATAGACAAGGAGTGCCACAATCTCTTCAACGACTTGTAGGTCGAGAGAATTCCAACATTCTTGTGCCTTCTCAAATAGGAACTTTTCCAAGAATCCTTTGATACCACTTCTGATTTCCCAATGCCCCTTGATGTCAGATGGTTGCAGACTTAATGCTTGAGCAACCTCTTCAAGTTTTGGTTCCTTTTCCGTACCGTTGTAGGGTAGTTGACTAAGAATAGGAATTTTCAGAAGCTGAGAAAATTCTTCCAAAGTGGGCACCAATTGATAATCCGGGAAAGTAAAACAGTGGTGCAGGGGGTCAAAGAACTGGAAGAGAACTTTTATCATATCTTCTTCAATGTTGGTGTTGACCAAGCTGAGTAGCCTACCATGCCTTTCACTGAAGGAAGAGTTCTCGGGAATCCTGGATGTAAGCTCCTTAAGCTGAGGAGGGATCCTTACAAGGTTGATCTGAATTGTTTTTCTACGGATAGTTTCCATGTCCTACAAAACAAGAACAAAGATGAAGATTCGAACCCTTGAAGTGGTTAGTAAATACATATGATGCTTTATGATGTTATGATGTTATGATAAAGACACACCACAAGTATTCACAAAAAGCAAACATGACAAGGCACACAAGTCATACCAGACAGCCCTTAGAGTTTAGGCCAGCATGAGGTTTAGGTACTACCCTCTTGAAGTTGGTTGGCTCAAAACCTGTCCTATCAAAAGTAACCGGGTTCTAAGGAGCTCAATATCATTGGGTTGTTTTCTATGTTCATTGTTTTGATTTAGCCACTGAACTGGCGCCCAAAATATTCCAAGAAAACAACCCTCAATGAGTGTAGTATCGAGTATCTACCAACTTCGGACTGCACCAAAGTCGGTCATCTCACTACCCCTAAAGAGGCCAGGATGGTCAAGTAAGGTTCCTAAGGTCAGTTGATGCTTCACGACACCACGCGGCGGCCTCGTACTCTCCTTGACTTGACTCAAGGGTTACCGGTACTCACCAAAGTGCCACATCAATGTAGCAACTGCTTCAACCATGTCGGTATACCCCGCACAGTTCCCTCACAGTTTGTTGCTACTTCTAAAGGGTATCCCTCAGATCCGGGTTAGGATCTATGAAACTCCGATGCAAGCCCACAATATTAAAGCAAACAAGGCATACAATTGAAAACATAGAATGATCTAATCCTAAGGTACACCTCACTTATAGTGTCCCCAGCAAAGTCGCCAGTTCTGTGATCGGTGGAAATAGAACTGACTGTTTTGAAATGTTGGTTCGCGAAATGTCACGGTAAGCAAGAGTCGCCACCGTCTTTTATGTTCTCCAACAAGGAAAGGACAAAAGCACAGCAAAATTCCTTTTCGAGATGTTTCTCGGTTTGGGAGGTAGATTATAGAAAGGGAAGGTGTTAGCACCCTTTCTATCCGTGGTTATCCACGGGCTCTTAGGTACTTGCTCACTATGTTTTCAAAAAATGTTTGCTTTTCTTGTGTTTGTGGGTTTTGAAAAAGTTTGTTTGAAAAACTTCTAGGTAACTCTTGTATCAGTCCTCAAGAGTGTATGAAGTGTTTGTTTGAAAACTTTTTGAAAGTGTAGGTGCGAAAAGTTATTTTTTTGTTTTGAAAGAGCAAGTACCCAGGAGAAATCTACCTACTCTAAGGAATTAAGCTGTGTAAATGTCCTTTAGACAGTATTATCCCACTATTGAGAAGTAGGTAGCACCGTCGTTGGAGTTATTCAGGTCAATTCGATTATAGGGACATGTGGTCACCAAAGCAATAGTAGGACGCCTTAGCGGTAACCCTAATGTCCTAGATCCTTTTTATCCGAGGCAACCGTTTCGAGGCAACTGGATCTTTATACAGGAGGGCGACCTCTAAAACACCCTATACTCAATGACCACGTCGAGGCAACCAAGTGAGGCGTACCCTAGGAGTGGCATGTGCGAGTGTGTCAGGATTCAGTTAAATTATCTTTGCACATTTTTATGGTGAGCTACGAGTTGATTTTAATTTCATACAAGTCTTGTCATGCATAGCAGTTAATAATTGCGGAAAGGTAAATTGCGGAAAGTAAATCTACGCTATTACAAGGCGTCGGGTATTTACATCGCCAAAAACATAACCCTTGAAAAGTAAATGCGAGAAAATAAAGAAAGTGATAAAAGTCCTAATTATCTATTACATCCTCGGAGCAGATACATAAATATGATCAAGAATAATATGCGCGAATAAGAAATTAAATCGGAGAAGTCCTTAGGGTATTGACCCTTTTTGAGAAAAGAATGAACTTTGGTCCTTTTTTGCATTTAATTACATATTAAACCTAAAACTAATTAATTAATTAATTAATTAATTAATTAAAAGAAAAATTATTTTTTATGTTTTTTATGTTTTAATAAAAGAAATAAAAATAAAAAAAGATTAAAATTGTCAAAAACCTAATTCTACATGGATTTTATTTATTGCAAAAAATAGTCAAATTTAACCTAATTAACTAAATTAATTTGTTAGAATTTATTTACAAAAATAATAAATTAAGGTGAAATTAATAAATAATAATAATAATAATAATAAAAATATTTACATTTTTAGTTTTGCTGAATTTATTATGAAAATAATTAATTTGTTAATTAAATACTAATAATAATAATAATAATTAATGAAAAGATTAAATGGAAATTAAAGAAAAGAAAAGAATAAAGAAACCAGGGGGGTGCTGGGCCATTAGGAGGTATGCTAGCAATTCTCAGGCCCATTCGTTTTCCAGTCCGTTTGACTTTGGAGATTGTCCAGGGCACACGTTGACTGGGAGTACCATGATCACCATCTCCTGACCATTGGATCCTAGCTTGTGGCCACTTGGCGCCTGGATGTTTGAGACGTATGGTGGAAACCTTGTTGGAAGGCTGCATATGAACATGTTAAGAAAAATATCAAACAATTATTTTGGGGGACCTGGGATTCGAACCCAGGTCCCAATGATCAATACCCCAATGCCTTGGCCATCTGAGCTGCACGCTTTAGTCATTAATAACATAAGAAGCAATTATTATATTAGATAATTAATTCATATGCTGCACAAAAGCAAAAACACGCGCGCGTTTCAAATGATCCAACCATGAAGCAACACGTCATTGTCTTCCTCCTGATGCCTGTAAAAAAACAAATATATAGCGGGGGTTTTTAACCCCCACAACCTGCAACGACCAATAATAGCGATTAGGCCTGTGTTCAACATAAATATTTCGCGATGGTCCCCTTAGATTCGTCTGGTCTCAACGATCTCAACCATAGGCATTAGAGGTGCTAATTTTTCCTGGGCTGTAAAGCCCCAATTTGAGAACTCAAGAACCCTAGATTTCTTTAATGGTAACTTGTGATTCTGCGTGTTATAATGCAATTAACTAATACCATTAGCTTTATATGAATTCAAGCAACACAAAACAATGATTAAAACATGTTAATTATGCATGAAATATGAGTTACGATTCCGAAAAAATCAAGCAAACCGTGAGACTGTTCTTGGTGATTTCTTGGGCTTTAGCACTTGGTTTTGATTCCAATACGTTCCTCACACTCCCAGCAACGTGTTTTAATCCACAAAAGTCCTTGAACTGGCCTGGAACATAGAAAACAGTTTTCATGTTTTTTGAGTTTTTTTTTTCAATGTTTCTATGGCTTTGTATGCAGTGGTTTCACGTGTGCATTAGTAGGGTTGGCTTGCATATTTATAATAGAATAGAATTAGGTCAAAATCTTGCAAAGAAATCCATGGAATTGATGTTTGAATATTTGATTGAAAATCAAATATTTTTGAATCTTTTTGATTGGAAAAACTTGCTAAATTTGGAGATTCTTGTCCCTTTGATTTTCACACGAAATTTCCAGCATATATTGACCATGTTTGCTTCACAAAAAGATTGAGAAATCAAATCTTTGTATTTCCTACAATTTAAATTAATTAAATGAATTAAAATTGATTAAAAATCCAAATAATTAATAAAAAATAATAAAATAAATTTAATTAATCTTAATGGGTCGTGCATAAGTCATGGATAAAGTTTCAAGGAGAAATTTGAGGCCCATTAGCAAAAACAAAGTGTTTTGAGCAAAGTTGACTTTTGCAAATTCACAAAAATTTCCCAAATTCTCCAATGCATATCTTGCTCAATTTTGATCATATGAACATGTTCTTGGACATTTTGGAAAGGTCTTGAAGTCCCCTAACCAATGCCTTTGGTCCCGTGTCATTTGGATTTACCAATCTCAAGTTATGGTCTTTGACTTAAAATGCATTTTTGTTGACTTTTGAATTTGACTTATAATGTAGAAATTGATAACTTTTTATGAGAGCATTTCTTGGACTTGGAGTGTGAAGATGAGTTGTAAGAAATGTCATCCCCTTAAAAATGAGCATTGGATGAGATTTTTCTGATGAACCATGAAAAAGTTATGCCTTGGTTAAGATATAGTTGACTTTTCTACTGTCCAAAAATAGTAACTTTTGGCATCTTGATGATTTTTGAGCCATGCTTGTGGAATCATGATCAAGACTTGATCAAATGATGATTGTGGACTCAAAATAAGATGTTGACCAAAAATTGGACTTTTGACTGCAAAATGACCATTTTACCCCTGTAGTTGATTGTGAAGCAAATGGAGCTTTTGACTGTGCAATTTGACATTGTGAGTCTTGAGACTTGGCATGTAGATGCTTGACAATGTATATAGGCCTATGGGACTTTATTGAACCTTTGAAACCCCCAAATTCCTTGAGAGAAACAAAACCCTAATTTTGACTGGCTTAGGAGGCATTTGGATTGTGCAACCCTTGAGAAATCTTGAACCATTTGAAGATGATTCTTGACAAACCTTGAAGAATATGGGAGGGTAAATTTTGGGGTACAACACCTTGCATCGACGATATCTCAGAGCGACACAAACAACACAGAGGCATTAATCACATACCCTAAGTGAATAACACTGTAATACAGTGGGAGAACTGACTTTTGGGTTTTGGGTTTTATCGCAAATGTTGCGGATATCAACAATCAACACCAACTTTTCTTTTATCCTATAAAGAAAAGGGTGAAAAGAATAAGAAAGACCTTTTGAGGATTTCCTGAGTAAGGGGGGTAGGTTATGAAAAGGGAATGTGTTAGCACCCTTTTCATCTATAGTTATCTACGGGCTCTTAATCGCTAGCTCACTTTTGAAATGCTTTGTGCTTGTGTATGTTTGAAAATATTTTGAAAATGCCTAAGTACGACAATTTTGTAATGATTCTCGTATCATTGAGAATGTATACAAAATGTTTGTTTTGAAAATATTTATTGAAAGAAAGTGTTGTTTTGTGAAAAATGTTTTGAAATATTTGCGAGCAAGCGATTAAGAACTATCTACCTACTCAAGAAGTCTTTGTTATTTTCCTCCTCTTTTAGATAGTGCTACCCTATCATTAGTTAGTAGGAAGCCTTGTCGTTAGATGTGAGGGACGGGCGCGGGTCATCATACAATCATAAAAGGCAACTTGTAGGATTCTTTAGAAATTTTCATAAGGGACTAAGATCGTTTACCGAAGGCAATGTCAAAGGGTCATCGAGGGGCTACAATCTTTTAACCGAGGGTCTTTGCTAAAACATTCCATGTTCGAGGGACATGACTGTTTTATTCGAATGCAACAAGTGAGGTTACCCTAGAGGTGCGAGTGTGCAAAATGTGTTGTGATTCAAGTATTTATCTTGTATTAAGGTTTTCTACCGTTTGCTTTTATCTTGCCATACAATCCTATTAAACTAACAATAATAAGGAAAATAGTAAATTATGGAAATTAAATGTCCTACGCTATTACAATGCTTCGGGAATGGGGGTAAAAATTTATAAATGGGGATGACGTAAAGTAAACCCTATTTTATCTATTACATCTTGGAAGCAGATACATAATAAGATAAACGTGAGAAAAATAAAATTAAGCTATTTACATTCGTAGAAGCATCCTATACAACTTATCTAGGAAAATAAAAAGGAGAGATGAAAATAGAAAAGAAAATATATGAGTTTTGATGTTTGAAACAAGTGTACGCATCACAATCACATTTGAAAGTCATGGAGCATAACTTTTGATTTTTATACGTGTTTCATGTTTTAATGTGAATTTGGTTGAGAAAAGTCTTAAGAAGGATCAAACTATCATGAAATATTTACTCAAATGCCAATATATCTCATGAGAATCAAGAACTATCATAGTAAAGTCAAGCTTTGTGAGCAAAGTTGAAAATTTGTTCAAAAGATCTTCAAAAGTCCCCTTAAAAACCCTAAAAAGGTGCATTTTGATTTAATTGAAAAATAAAGAAATAAAAAATATTTTTGTGATATTTTTTTATATTCATAAAATAGAGGTGATAAACTAAGAGTGTGCAAAAAATTGGCTCAAAAAAGATTAATTTGATTGGTGAAAGAATTAAGTGAAAATTGTAAAAAAGAAGTAAAAAATGATGAAAAAATTAATTGCAAAAAATAAGGGTGGGCACCAATTGGTTCGAACCCACTCCCTATAGGTGACAAGCGCGCTTGTTTTATCACAGGGGTGTCTGTTTCATCCGATTATGAAACAGCACCCAATAAATATATTATAAACTCAGTTGGATTTTTTTTGAATGGCCAAGAACTTCATCTTATTCCTTGTTTCATGATTCTTACCGTAACTATAACAAAAATGCACAAAAAATCATAACTTTCTCGTTTCTCATCCAAATCTGAAAATGTCAGAAACTTTCTTAGAATTTCACAAGGATTTCAAATATGTAATTGATTTAATCTATAAATCAAATATTAAAATGAGTTTTGCTCAGTACCAAATTGAAACCCTAACAGTTCAAAAACTTCAGTTCCAAAATTCTCATCACATACTTAATTAAAATGCAATTTAAGGATATGGTTAGTGTGATACGGTAGGAGAACTGACTTTGGTGTTTTGCTTTTGATTGCAAATATTGCGGTTAGCAAGAGTCGCCACCGGCTTTTCTTTTGTCCAAAAGGAAAAGTGAAAAAGCACATGAAAGACCTTTGAGATTGTTTCTTGAGTTCGGGGGGTAGATTATGAAAAGGGAAGGTATTAGCACCCTTTTCATCCATGGTTTTCCATTGGCTCTTACTTACTTGCTAGATCATTTGCTTTTGTTTGAAAATGTACTTTGTGTGGTTTTTGAAAGTATTTTGAAAAAAGATGCCATCGTTTGGGAAAACTTTGTAATGATTCTCGTTCGTAAGAATGTATACAAAGTGTTGATCTTTTGAAAATGTTTTCAAGTTTGTAAGATGTTTTGAAAGTGTTGGTGTTTGTTTTGAAAATAGCAAGGATGTTTTGGTTTTGAAAATTGAGCAAGCAACTAGGAACATTCTACCTACTCAAAAGTCTTTTATGTTCATTTCCTTTTTCCTTTGACATTGTTATCTTACCATTGATTTGGTAAGTAACCCTATCTTTGGATGTAAAAGGGACGGGCGTGGGTCATCGTATAACCATGATTAGCAATGTTACAAGATATCTTAGCATTTTTCTTTAGGGACTAAGATCATTTTGAAAGGAAACATAGATAGCGTCATCGAGGGACTATGATCTTGTATTTGCTTGTTTTTGCTAAGATACCTTACATGTATAATATGGCCATTTTTGTAAGGAAACTAAGTGGATTTACCCTAGGGGTGTTTGTGTGCAAGTTTATTGATTTTCATGCTTGATTTGTCTTTGATTAGGATTTGCTAAGCATTGATTTTAATCTTTCCATACAAAATCCTAATTACTAGCATTTGTATATAAAGCATTTAAATTGTAGAAAATAAAAATACTAAGCTATTACAATACTTAGGGGAGGGGGTATACAAATTACAAATGGGGAATATTGCAAGAAATTAAATCTAAATAATTATTACAACCATATTGAATTTTGAATAAATGTACAAAATGAACAAATAAAATACAAGAATGTAGATGTAAAAAGAAATATGATTTTTTGTTTGTTTTTTTTTTTTATGAAAAGGAGTTTTTTAACCTAATTAAATAAAATAATTAACTAAAGAATAAGAAAATTAAGATTAAATTAGTAAACTAAGATAATTTAGAGAAAACAAGTTTTTTAGGGTTTTTGGTGAATTTAATTAAGTTAGTAAATAAATTAAATAAAAATCCTAAATTCTAAATTGATTTTAATTTACAAGAAAAAAAATAATATAATAATATTTAAAAATAAATTATCTAAGTATCTAAAAAAGTTAAATTAAATTATTTAAGAAAATGTAAAAAGAAATGTTTTTTTTTATTCTTTTGTTTTTGTGAAGAAAAATAAAATGTAAAAATGTGAAACTAATAAATAAAAATATTTTTAGGTTTTTATTATTAACAATAAAAATTAATATTAATAATAATACTAATAATAATAATAAAAATAAAAAAATAAAATAAAAAACAAAATGGACTAGGATGTATGGACACCAAGGCAGGGGGTTAGAATATAGCAAAAAATAAGGCCCAAACACACGGAGGCCCAAGCGCTGCAAAAAAAGTCAGAAAAAAGTGAGAAAATGTGAGAAAATAGCAAAAAGGTCACGCTAGGGCTTGAACCCAGGACCTAAGGGTGACAGGCGCGCACTTTAACCACTGGGGTGGTGATACATCCGTTAACTTATGCAAAACAACAAATATATAATCTAAGTCTTGCCCTAAATGTACTTCATCTTCAACCTCCATCCAGAAGCCCTGCAACTTGTTCATTTCTCAACCATTTGCAAAAATGTAAACATGAAAGCTGTGTAAAATTTCACCATGATTCCAGAAATGTAAACAACTTAAACTAATTCTCAAAAATGAGCATGAATTTTGAATGGTACCAAATTCTGACCTAACTTTTCCAGGATGTTCAGATTCAAAATTCTAACTCCTCAAGCAATATAAATGAAATCTAAAGACATGGTTAGCTTCAAGACAATGATACCTACATTTCTTATTTACAAATGAACCATTAATGATGCCTGTATGAAGAGTTCAAAAGTCAGAAAACTCACCTTGCAAGAGGGTATCGTGTTTTGAGTTTGAGCAGCTTTTAGTGAGTTCCAATGATTGGATTAGCTTCCTCAAGTTCCCAGGAAGCTAATGTGATGCTTAGCTTGAGCTGAAAGTGCCTGAGGAGTTTTGAAGAAGTCCAAGTGCAAAGCTCTATTTTTGAAAATGGAGGATGGTGTTAATGGTGTTAAGGTCTTGTAATAGGGTGAGGGATGAGTTCTAAATGATGTTTAGAAGCTTTAGGAAGAAAAAGGCTTGAAAAAGCACGAGGGAGATATGAGTTTCAAACTTTTGGTCAGGTTATGCAAGAATGGAAGTATGTGATGCAATTCTGAGTTCTTAGTGTTTTTAGGGCTTAAGCATGCGTGTGTTTTATTGCCAAGGACTTGCACATAAGTAATGAGAAGGTTTTTGTGCTTGGGAGGGTCAGAAGTACAAGTTCTGGACTGATTGTTATGTTACTTGATTTTGAAGAAAAGTGGGAGCATGATTCCAAGATGAAGTACAAGAATGGGTTGAGTGATTGTAAGGCTTGAGACAAACTTCTCTTGAGTTATAGGATGTGTATGATCAGAAGAAAAACATTTCAAGTCTCAAGAACAAGTTTTGTGCATAAAGCTACTTTTTCAAAATGGCATTGTGCACTTTCTTCCTAAAATGGATATAAAGCATGGCATTGCATTGAATGCTTGAGTTGAGACCTCTAACAGCTGTGCAAGCAATTAATTATGGAGTTCCTAACAATTTTGAGGCCTGTAAAGTAGAGATTAAGCAGCATAGGTTTTAGATTTGAATCTTTGTTTACCACAAAATGACCTATAATTTTAGTTTGAAACCTTGGATTCCTCTCTTTGATTCTCCCTGTTCAAGAATGATCTAAAGTAGTTCTTGGACATTTTAGAAATCTTGTAATGTTCTATACAACCCCTCTTTGAATCACTTTTGAAAATTCCCCTTGTAACTACATGAAAAGTGCCATGAAGTTAGGTCAAAATCCTGTCTAAACTAGGGCAAAATTTCACTAAGTGTTTAAGTTCAAGTCAATGACTTCATGAATTAATAACTTGAGATCCAATCACTTTTAGAAGAATTTGTGTAAATCAATGTTGTATAACTCATAGATATCTACAACTTTCATGTTGAAAGTTTATTTTGAATCATCTTGCATCATGGTGAAAAATATGCTCAAAGTTGTGAAAAAACATGAAGTTTTCAACACTTAGAAAAATTTCTAAGTTTGAAAACTTTGACTTTTCAAAATGGAATCTTGAATTTTTGATTTCTTGATGAATAAGTTTCATATTTTGAAATATTTGATGAATTGTGATCTTTGACACTTGATTTTGACCAAAAAGTCAAAGTTTGACTTTTCAGTGTACAATTGACTTTTGATCATTGACTGAAAACTCACTATCAATCCAATTGATCTTGAGGGATGTTTTGAGTCATTCCATTAGGTCAAAATGATGCAATTGAACTCTTGAGATCATGTCTCAAATCAATTAACCATTTTCTAGGTCAAAAATCAGAAATTGCCCTTTCTCAGTCAAACCCCTAATTTTGACCATTTTGCCCTTTTGATGATTTGATCAAATTTCTTGAGGAATTATGGTCCAAACTTGATCAAATGATAAATATGAGTTTATAATGTTTATGTGGATATGAGGAATTATGAATTTTGACTGTAAATTGGCCATAGTTGACTTTTTCCCTAATACAGCTGATTTTTAGGTCGACTGCTCAATTGACTGAGCAAAAATGTGATCTTGGGGGTCCATAATGATCCATGAAATTCATATGAGGCATTGAAAGTTCAATTATCCTTGTGCAATATCAAACCCTAATTTCAATTATCAATGCTTAAGGAGGTGTCTTGAGCTGATCAAACCTTGTGCAGTCTTGAACCAAAGGAGATCTTGTGAGAAAATATATGATAAGTTATAGAGAAAATTTTGGGGTACAACAGTTAGCTTCATAGCTATGATATCTACATTTTATCTTCAAAAAATAAACGCAAATGATGCTTGTACAAAGATTTCAAAGTTTGAAAAACTTACCTCTTGATGCAAAAATTCGATGACCTCTTCACAACTTCCAGGAGAAATATGATGATTGCTTTAGCTTCCTGGGACCTTAGTGAGTATGTTGCAACTCTCACTTTTCCTTGAGAGTGTCTGGATTAGAATATCCAAGTCAAGTTTCAAATATGTATTTTGAAAATGGTGGATATTGATAATGGAGTTACAATGGCAAAATAGAGATTTAGATCACTTATACATGATACATATGAAGTGTTTGGACAAAAGTTTCAAGGTTTTAGAGTTTCAAAGAAATGGATTTTGAAAACTCAAGAAATGAGTTTTATGGCCAATTCGGGTTTGAGAGTGTATGAGAGGGTTTGAGGGATTCTGAATTCGTGCTTTGGAGTGCAAATGAGCCTCTTATTTATAGGCAAAAGGTTTGAGAAGTTGAAGTAACCAGATTTGGAAGATAACAAGTTATGGTTTAGAAGCTTAGTTATGAAGTAACCTTGAAGAACATGGTTCCAATTCTTTGTACCTTGTCTCATAGAGTTGTTGGATACTTTAAGCACACTTATCTGATCTTTTAGGTTGAGTGTGTGCAGAGGAAACAAGTTAGAGGCTCAAGGAGAGTTGACAAATCCATAGAGCAAGCTTTATCAAAATGTAAGTCTTGCCTTTCTTCTAAAATTAGCAAAATGTTTTGGTTAAAGCTTGAACCAATTGGATAATAGTCATAAAGCAAGTGAAGTCAACTGATTATGTAGAGGTTTTTGGGTTTAGAGGCTTGCAAAGTGAGATTACAAGGCATGGCATGAAGATTTTGTCATATGGTTATCATAGAAATGGCCTCTAATTCAAGTATGGATGTCCAACTTCATCTTTTTGAATCTCTTAGCTCAAGTGTGATATTTTCATGCTCTTGGACATTTTGGAAAGCTTGAATCAAGATATACAACTTTCATGTTGACCACTTTGGCTGAATCAAATGGGAATTGGTTAAAATTGGTCAAGAAGTTGGGATAAAAAACTGATTAAAACTTGCTAAAAAATTTTCTAAGTGTTAGATAAAAATATCACAACTTCATGGGTTCATATCTCTCAATACAAGCACTTTTTGGATATCAACCCTCATGGACAAAGTTCTAGAGTTCCTTAATCCTTAACACTTTCATGTTGAAAATTTTCCTTGAACCAATTTGTATTTTAGTGAAAAATGGCCATAAAGTAGTGACTTTATTAAGAACAAAACACTTGAAAAATTTTCTAAGTTTTGGAAATTTTCCAACTTTTGACTTTTGTTGACTTTTTCTTGATTTTCTTAACTTTGTTGATTCTTGATGATCAAACTTGATAATTTTGAATTTTCTGATGATTCTTGATTTTTGAATTCCAATGTTGACCAAAAAAGTCAAAGTTTGACTTTTGTGTGATTGTTGATTTTTTGTCAATTGATTCAATTCTTCCACTATCAATCACTTGTATCTTTGGAAATATCTTGAGCCATGTAATTATGTCAAGATGTTGTATTTGAGCCCTTGAGATCATGCTTTAAGCCATTAGATCATGCACTAGTCCAAAAGTCAATGATCAGTCATCTTCAATCAAAACCCTAATTTGGCAATTTTTGACCTTTGATGATTTGAGGGCTTTCCTTGAGGAATCATGATCAACCCTTGATTAAATGATGAATATCACCTCAAAATGTTGATGTTGACGAAAAATCTTGAAGTTTGATTGTATGTTGACCATAGTTGACTTTTTACCAAATACAATTGACTTTCAATCTTCTAAGGCATTGATTGAGAAAACATGTGATGTAAGACTTGAAGCTTGACATAAGCATTATTGAGGACCCATGATAAACCATGAAATTCATTTGAGACCCTTGCAACCCAATATTCTTTTAGAATCACAAAACCCTAGTTGTAGACCCTTGCTTAGGAGGTGGTTTTGACCAGTCAACTCTTGAGTAGTTTTTAGCAAATGGGGACCTCATGAGAATGTCGAAGAAAATGGGAGGGAAAGTTTTGGGGTACAACAACAGCGCTAAATAGTTGCGGCGGCAGAGCGACAAGCAAAAAGTAAGTTATTAATTTACCGGGTGATATAGGTTATATCGTATCGTGTCCATAAAGATTGGTTATTGAATCGTTGTTCGAAAAATTCTCTCATTTATGAGTTTGGTTTTAAATGGGTTGAAAAGAAAATGTTATCAACAGAAAATAAATGTAAGAGAAAGAAAAAACTAAGGAAGGACTTATCTAGCCTGCATATAATCTACTCAACACAGACTCAAATCTACCGACCAGTTACATTCAACCTAACAATACTCATCAATGTCACTATGTATCACTCACAACCTAAGTCATTTCTAACCCAAATCGAGAGACCGACTGTATCACCAAGGAAATTATCTCTCTACCTCCTCAACAACACATAAGATAACTATGTAATCACATTGACGATCTCTCAGCACAACACAACCACACAGAGGCATTAAGCTCTAATGTCCAAGTAGATGTCAGCTCTAAATCTATCTCTAGAGTTCAGAAAATAATAGCTAATCATCCTAAATAATAATCTAAGTAGTATATGTCTATAACAACTCAAATCCCTAACACAGAGCAAAAATCTAAGACAACAATCAACAAAGATTTATAAAAGCAAGTTTAATATAACGCCATGGGCGACAAATATACATAAGTTCAGATTAAATACATGTACAAACTCAACACATAAAGAATACACAAAGAGGAAGAGAAATGAACCATAAATATACCGATTTGTCAGTGCCCATTGATGATAAATCCACCCCGGATCATCCGTATGCAAGCTCCAATGTTGTTTTCTAAGCTAATCCTATCAAATAATGAAGGGTGATTGAGTTGGGGTAAAAAATACCCAAAACCATACCCAGAAAATGTGTTTTTACCCCTAAATACGTATTTCTGACTGTCATGAATTGCCCGGCGACCAAAAGCGTCGCCCGACGACCAAAACAACATATTTTCCATGCTTCAGTGTCTCCCGGCGACCAAAATGTGTTGCCCGGGGACGGTTGACAGAAAGTTGAAAAACCAGCACAGTTTCAGCCATAAGTTGTGAACCGTAACTCCGATTCACGCACGGTCAGAAATGTTGGGAAGCTTATTAAATGCTCATATAACAATGCCTAAATATCAATGCTTGAATACCTACAAAAATGAGATAAAATCAATTAAACTCAATGATAATTACACAATAACTCAATAAATACACTATAACATAAACTATATCGAATATACACTAAAGTTGAGGTTTATTGACAAAAAGCAAACGAATTAAGCCAATGAGTGCTAATTATTCACAATCAAATTCACAAAAATTTAGCACTCATCAAACTCTCCCTAACTTAAAACATTTTTTGTCCTCAAACAAAGTCAAATAAACTTAAAGAAGTAAAAGACGATAATCAAAGAATCACGAATCAACAGGTTTTGAAAACAGAAAACAAATGCAATGGTTCAAATGAAAAATAATACACACAAAGTAAACACTTACCACTAAACTATGACTGTAACATAAACATGAAACAAATTCTAAATACAAAAATCATGAAAAATATTCTAAAACAATACTAGTTCACAAATAAATCACACCCAACAAACACAATCATCAGTAGATGAAAAACACACAAAATGAGATATTTTTACTCATCCACAATCTTGCATCCAAAAAAGAGGTAAATATATATATATATATATATATATATATATATATATATATATATATATATATATATATATATATATATATATATATATTATACATAGATAAAGTTAATTCACGATATTATACTTCACCTAACGTATTATATGTATTTGATCTTTAGATTCATGTTAAAGAGATGCAACAAGTCAATATGAGTAAGAAGTCTGACATTGGAAACATGTCCGCACAAAAAAAGGATGTTGCAAAGTCTACGACTAGAAAAAAGCCTACTTCTCAGTATAGGTCGTGCCTTCAGACATTAATGAGAATTTCAGATTTGGCCGATGGATGTGCTCGTATACCTATGCAGGAAGGTATTTTGGTTTTTCCTATTACGAAACAATAAGTAAAGAGGATGTGGATCAAGTTCTTAGATATGAAGAATTAGGCATCGGTGTTGTCAATACATACATCAAGTATTTCCCGATCAACTTTATTTAATTTATTGAACAATTTATTTACTCATTTCAATTAATGGTCTTAATGTTAATGATGTTTTTATTTAAGTTTCATGTATGCCAACTTGATGCACCCACATCAATTGGTCCAAAGATTTTGTTTCTTATCTCCAAACAATATTAACACACTATTAATCGTACAAAGACCAGATGAAGTCAAAGAGTACTTTGTCCGTACATTTATGGGCAACAAAGATATAGAAAAATTGTTTTTTTTTATTTAATACTGGCAATGGGTAAGATTTTCATTCAAACTTCATCTATTATAGTTTTTCGTATTTTGACGTTCTGTAGAATGTTTCCATCTAACCTTTATTAATCTTACAGTGGACACTAGCTATTGGTTGCGATTAATCCAATAAGAGAAATTGTATATTATTTGGATTCGTTAGAAGGTGATTGGAAAAAATACCCAAATATGAAGGAGATGGTTGATACGTAAGTTAGATTGTTCTAAATCTTCGTTTGTATAATTATTTATTTTTTATGTGAGATTGTTCTAAATATTCATTTATATTTTGTTAGAGTTATACAAATTTTTCGATCACAAAGAGATATTCAAGTACCAAAGAATAAGGCAAACAACATTACATGGATTAGAGTGTAGGTATATTTTCACAATTTTGATTATATTCATGATGCTACTTGATAAAACAAGTTAAACTATATATACTGATATATATTTGTATATTTTTCCATGTGCAATGTCCTCGTCAGCGTAATGGTATAGATTGTCGTTATTTCATGTTGAGGTTTATGAAAGAAATTATTATTTTGAATCAAATAGAGATTCCAACCATGGTATGATTTTCTTACTTATGATTTATTTTAATATATTTAACACATTTCATTTAATTAATTAGTTTTAACTAAATCATATTATGTTATATTATGTAGTACTTTGATGAAAACAAGTGTTCTACTTATTCGAAAGATCAATTGGACAAAATTAAGGAGGAATGGTATCAATACATTATTGAGATGAGAATTTTATAAGGCATTGTGACACTTTCATTGATGAAAATTTTGAGTATATATAAATTTGAGTTTTGATGAGATACTATGTCGTCATTAGTGTGGTAAATTGTTGCAATGTTGTTGTTGTTATATGGAAGGTTAGTTAGGATGGTATTGGATTTACATTCAAACAAAATTTTATTTGTATCATGGTATGAATCGGGAAATTTTTAATGGTAGGTTATAACGGATTCTTGATTTGTTTTTGTTACATTGATTTGTGTTAAATTATATATATATATATATATATATATATATATATATATATATATATATATATATATATATATATATATATATATATATATATATATATATATATATATATATATATATATATATATATATATATATATATATATATATATATATATAGCTTAGTTCTGATATATATGCCTTTGTTGGTTTTGTTTCAGGTAGGTGCATATGTAGAAGATATATAGATTCATTTAGGATTCTTCATTGTTGTTGTTTGTAGAGAAGATAGCTGCTCTAGAAGATAATAATATATACATTTGGTGCATATTTATTGGATTATAAAGCTGTATATATAAATATTTAAATGTATATATATATATATATATATATATATATATATATATATATATATATATATATATATATATATATATATATATATATATATATATATATATATATATATATATATATATATATATATATATATATATATATTATTGAATTCTTCAAGTTGTATCCCATTTATGTATATATAAATTATTGGATTAAAGTTGTATATATAAATATGTAAATTTGGTGCATATCTATTGGATGGAAGCTACAAATTTATAAAATATGGTGCAAATTTGAAAGACAACGCTTAAATTTTAAGTGATTATGTATACGTGGCGCTTAAAATATAAGTTGAATATATTAAAAAATCTGTGAATATTAGACAACACTTAAAACCAAAAAGCGCTGTCTATGATGGGGAATAGAAAGCGCTTATGAAATACCAAGCGCTGCCTTAAATGGGACTTTAGAAAGCGCTGTGTGATACGGTGGGAAAGAACGGACTGTGTTTTGGAATGCTGGTTTGCGTTTTGCGTTTGTTTTTGCAAAATGTCGCGGTAAGCAAGAGTCGCCATCGACTTTTATTTTATCCAACAAGGAAAGGAAAAAATCACAGAAAAATTCCTTTTTCAAGATATTTCTCGGGTTCGGGGGGTAGATTATAGAAAGGGAAGGTATTAGCACCCTTTCTATCCGTGGTTATCCACGGGCTCTTAGGTACTTGCTCATTTGTTTTCAAAATTGTTTTCTTTGTGCTTGTGGGTTTGAAAAAGTTTTTGTTTGGAAACTTCGTTTTAACTCTTGCTTCTGTCCTCAAGAGCGTATGAAGTGTTTTTGAAAACTTTGTTCGAAAAGTGTAAGTGTGAAAAAGATTTTGTTTTTGAAAGAGCAAGTACTTAAGAACCATCTATCTATTCGAAAAAGGAATCGTTCTATGCTATCTTCCTTTAGACAATGTTATCCCTACTATTGATGAGTAGGTAGCATCGTCGTTGGAGTTTTAAGGGTCAATTTGAATGAGGGACTTACAGTCACCAAAGCAATGTTAGGACGCCTTAGCGGTAACCCTAATGTCTTAGATCATTTGTTTTGAGGCAACAATATCTGAGGCAACCGTTTCGAGGCGACTATGATCTTTGGACAAGAGGGCGACCTCTAAAGTGACCTATACTCAATGACCGCGTACGAAGGCAACCAAGTGGGGTGTACCCTAAGAGTGCGCATGTGCGAGTGTGTCATTTTCAGTTAATTTTATCTTTATACATGTTAATGGTGATCTACATTGATTTTAGGTTAAAACATTCGGTCTTGTCATGCATCCCCTATTATCAAACATCTAACAGTTTATAAGTGGCGGAAATTAAATTGCGGAAATTAAATTATAAGGTGTCGGGTATTTACATCGCCAAAAGCAACCCTTTGAAATTTAAATGTGGAAAAATAAATAAAGTGATAAATAAATGGTCCTAATTATCTATTACATTCCGGGAACAAGTACAATATTGAATAAAATAGATCGCGTGCAGAAAATTAAATCGAGCGCAAGGTTCTAGGGTTTTGACCCTTTGTTATTAAAGAAAATATTTTTTTTTTGTTTTAATTTTAAGAAAAGAAACTATCCTAAATTAATTATTAAGTTAATAAATAAATTAATTGATTAATGAAAATAAATTATTTTTGGATTTTTGGCATTTTAAGAAAGAAAATAAAATTAATTAATGTTAGTAAAACCTAATTAAGTCTAATTGATTTTAATTATTTACAAAAATATATTAAAGTTATTTCTAATTAAAGCCTAAATTAATAAAATTAATGTTTGTTAATAAAAATTAAAATTTGATTTTATGAAGAAAATATTTTTGTGGTTTTAATTTTATAAACAAAAAAAAAGAATTGATTGGTTAGTTATTAAATAGAAATAATAAATAAATAATTAAAACAAAATAAATAAAATATAGAGAGAGAGGAGTATGGGCCTGTTTTGGGGGTCAGAATAGCAATTCTATGGCCCATTAAGCGCTGGCCTGGTTGACCTCTGAGATTCCCTGCGTGCATGTTGACTTGGTCTATGGTAGACCATCAGTTTCTGGCCACTAGATTTGGCCTGTGGCCATCTGGACATCAGATGCTTGAGGGTGCATGATGTGCTTCGCGCTTGGATTTGCATGTGATAACCTGAAGAAGTAAAACAAAGAGAAATTTGGAAGACTTGGGATTCGAACCCAGGTCCTGTTGGATGTTTCCAGCGCTCGCTTGCCACTAGGCTATTGTGCTTCATTTGTTAATAATATATGAATAAAATATAATATGTTAAACGAGTTAATATGCCAGCAAACAACAAAAATACGCGCGTGGTTTTTGAATTGGCCAATGGGGTATCGACACGTCTCCGTCTTCTTCCTCACATCCGTGGCTAAAACTATGTAACATCTATAGCCACGAACACCGCCTGTCACTAAAGGTCACGTATGCCTATAATCTGTTGTGAGCCATGGAAATGAAATCTAAGGACAGGGTTGTGCTTGTCTCGTCATCCCGGTCACAATCATGCCCTTCTCGACAGCCAATTTTTCCTGAAAGAGAAATACCCAAAAAACAATCCACGAAACCCTAGCAATGGTACATGGCTTTACAAGTCAGATAAATAAAATTAACTAATGCCAAAAGCTTTGAAATCTTATGAGGATCACAAATATATTTATGATTTGCCAGAATGATGCAAGAATAGAGAGCTATGATTTCGAATACAGGGCTAAGAAACGTGATACTTATAGCGCATTTGGGCGTGTATGGGGGCTTGCTTTGGGTTGGTTTCAACTCAGTGATCCTCCAGGAATCAATTGAGATCCTTCTTGGCTTCTGAGATCGCCTCTAAGTATGGATTCAGATTCAAGCTTTTTCCACACTTTTTAAAGTTTTGTCCTGATTGTTCTTGCAGCCTCTAGCCCTTATTTATGTTCCTTTGCCTTCCTTATGTAATGTATATTGCATTAGGGTAAGAAACTTGGTACAAATCTCTCCACATCAATGCTCATGAATTGGATTTGATTCCACCATTACAACCTTCCAAATTTGGGCCTAAATCATATCTTCTTGTAATCAATGCACTTGATGTGAATTTGATTCACATAATAGCTGTATTCAAAGCCTAAAGCAACCAAAAAATCATGAGTTATAAATAATTTTGATTTTATATGATTTTATTTGATTTAAAATGAATAAATTCAATTAAAAATCAAATTAAATAATAAAAATAAGATATGGGCTCATGGCTGAAGCTAGGAAACGTGGACAATGATGCAAGCTCAAATCAAGTGGAAAAGAATGGTCCCATTTGACAAAATTTGAAGTTTTGGGGATAGTTGACTTTTGGCTATTTTGCAAAAATGTCCAACTTCAACAATGCATAACTTCTTCAATTTTGAACTTTTACAAGTGTTCTTTGACTTTTTAGAAAGATTGAGATGTCCTCTAACCAACCCTTTTGGTCTAATATCATTTTTATATTCCATGATCAAGTTATAATCTTTGGCAAAAAAGGTGTTTTTGTTGACTTTCAAAAATGACCTATAATGTCCAAATTTGTAACTTCTTGTGAGTGCATTTCTTGATCTTGGGGTGTGAAGATGGATTGTAGGAAATTTCATCCTATTCAAAATGAGCTTTGGATGGGTTATTTCTCATAAAGTATGAGAAAGTTATGCTTGGTCAAAGTTGAGTTGACTTTTCCTACAAAACCCTAATTTAGCAACTTTTGAATCTTGATGAATTTTGAGCAATCCTTGGTGAATCATGATCAACCCTTTATAAAATGATGTAATATCCTTCAAAATGAGAATGTTGACAAAAAATCTTGAAGTTTGACTGTTTATAGGTCACAGTTGACTTTTGCCCTAGCACCATCGATTTTTGGGCCCTTTGAGCAATTGACTGAGCAACCTTCCTCTGCAAGGCTTGAAATTTGACATGGATGGTTGTTGTACCCCAAAATTTGCCCTCTCTTTCTTCAGGAGATCATCTTGGATTCTCAGAGTCCCTCTGAAACAAATCCAAGTCCTGAATTGACATTTTTGCCCAAGCAGACCATTGACAAGAGCAAAATGATCACACAAGTTCTAAAGGCAACACTTTTATCTTGAGAAAAATTAAATTCTAAACATTTGGAATTTTTCTCTAAAAATGGGTGTTTAA
The DNA here is from genome assembly GCA_948472305.1 of Vicia faba. Classification (NCBI taxonomy): domain Eukaryota; kingdom Viridiplantae; phylum Streptophyta; class Magnoliopsida; order Fabales; family Fabaceae; genus Vicia; species Vicia faba. Next base: position 1,060,073,561 of record OX451738.1, on the reverse strand, counting down.
GAAGAAATTGGCGCTTCAGAACTTCTGGACCAAACTCCAGATAGAAGCGGTCAGAAGTTGCAAACTTGGCTCAACGCAGTCAGATGTTGGCTCTTCAGCAGCTACATCAACTCAGTCAGAAGTTGCAAACGTGGTTCAACACGTAAGCCTCAGACAGAACATGACTCTTTCAGCAGTTACGCAAGTTCAGCCAGAATTTGCTAAAGGAATGCAAAGGAAACAAGGAAGTCTGAAGGCTCCTTCAGAACATGCTGAAATTAGAAGATGAAAAGGTCATAATAGTGGGTATTACACTGATACAGAATCTCTAAGTCCAGGATTTCCAGAAGAAAATCCAAGGAACGTGTCAGAAAGTCAGGAGAATCCCCAGAATTTGCTAAAACAACAAGGGACCAAGACCAGAGCATGGTTTACGTTGTTTTTGGTAAAGCAGAACTGCTGGTTCAAGTTTCCTATTACCAGAATATTGGTGCTGATGAGTCTCATCACCATTTAATGCTCATTAATGCTCCCAACCACTCCTGGACATTCATCCAAGTAGTCCCTTCACGTGTGGCTTGGTAAACTCCTTTATGCAGGTTCAAGCATGGGTCTACGCGCCACCGTCCACCTAGGGGTCACTTCTCCCTAATCCATGCCTGTTGTTCCAGCCTAGGCTGAAAGGCTATCTATTATCACAACTTCCCAGAAATTTCTTTCAAAGAACAATTCAACCTCTGTTGGTGCCTTAATGTTCAAGAAATCCACAAGAGCTTTGCCTATAAATAGATAACCATTGTCCACTGAAACGGCGCGTCCAAAGAAACAGAAAAATTGCTAGAAGAGAAACATAAATCTTTAGCAATAAAGTGTTGTGAAACTCTTCCAAAATCTCCAGTGTTTCATAACTTTGAATTTCTCACCTTCAAACTTCATCAAATACCCAGTTTTCTTTGTGACTAAAGAACACCCTTTCAACTTTTGACCATATATACGCATACACCCTCATCTACCCTTTTCAAAAAGAACCTGTCCAGAACACCATCAGAGCCAAAAGCTAGCTCTCATTCACCAACTTTTCCAACATCCAGGTAAGCACCTGCTGACCTTCATCACACTGCTAAGCATCATCAGCTTTGCATGCTCAAATAAACATAATGTAAATATCATATTGCTGCTGTTTGTGTTCTGAGGATTCTCATACCTCAGAATGTTTTGAGTCAGCCTAGTACCTGCCTGTGACCTTGTTGGTTCTGTCCTTTGAAATACTCTGACATTTGTTGGAGCTGTTCCAAACATGTTTTCTGTTTTGTGGAAAAATAACAAAATTGCAGATGTTCTGATTAGCACAGGAAGAAGCCAAGTGCTAACTTTGACATTAGCACATCTGAAGCCTGTTTTGCTGTCAATAATATCAGAACTTCTGAGAATTATTGTATTTCCAGCAGGATCAGAACTTCTGATTTCCCCACTAACAAAATTTTGTCTTGCAGCGCAGGGGGGTCAGAACTTCTGATCTTCCCACTAACAGGTTTCTATTTTGCAGGTGCCAGAGTCAGAAGTTCTGGCTCATACAGTTTAACCAAAAGGTTGATCATCTGGCAGCGGGCCTGAGTCAGAACTTCTGATGACCTCTCAGCAGCGCGCTGGCTCCCTCTCTCTTTCTTTCTATCTTGTTTTTGTTATTTTCTTTTCTTGTTTATTTTTCTCGTTGAACCACCCCATGTACAAATGTGTATCCCCCCCCCCCCCCCCTAATTGTTGTAATAGCGTAGGATTTTATATTTCTGCTTTTTATTGCTAGTAATTAGGGTGTGTATGGCAAGATAAAATCAATGAAATAGAAAATCCTAATTCAAAGATAAACTCTTGTATGCAATGAAGCACACTTGCACACTAACACCCCTAGGGTTACATCCACTTGTTGCCTTCAAAAATGGGCCATGTTACGCATGCAAAGTATCTTGGTAAAACAAACAAAATCAAAAGATCATAGTCCCTCGATGACGCTATCCGAAGTTGCCTTACAAAAATGATCTCAGTCCCTCAAAAGAAATACTAAGATACTTTGCAAAATTGCTATCATGGTCTATACGATGACCCGCGCCCGTCCCATTTACATCCTAACACAAGATTGTCCACCAAATACAATGGTGGAACGATGTTGTTGAAAGGGTTAAAAACATAAGAAATATCTTTGAGTAAAATAGGGTAGACAACTCTTAGTTACTTGATCAAAAATCTTGCAAAAATATCCTTGCTATTTTTCAAAACACACTCCATAACACAATTTCAAAACAACTTTCAAAAACATTGAAACCCTTTCAAAAAGACAAAACACCTTTGTATACATTCAAACAAGAATCATTACAATGGTTGCCACAATGATGGCCTATTTTCGAAACATCTTTCAAACACACACAAAGCACCATTTCAAACAACTGAAAAAGCAAAGCAAGTGATCTAAGTAAGTAACTAAGAGCCCATGGATAACCATGGATAGAAAGGGTGCTAATACCTTCCCTTTCTATAATCTACTCCCCGAACCCATGAAAACATCTCAAAGGTTTTTGCTGTGCTTTTTAAACCTTTCCTTAGGATAAAATAAAAAGTCGGTGGAGACTCTTGCTAAACCGAAACATTTGCGAATATAAACGCAAAACCTCAAGTCAGTTCTCCCACCGTATCACATAATTGGCGACTCTGCTGGGGAAAATTTAAAAGTGGAGTAACCTTAGGGCTTAGATCACCCTTTTGCATGACTAATTGTTTGCTTTGATTGCTTTACATCTTGGTTCTCTTGTTTGGGCTTGAAATCCTACACCTGGATTTGGGAAACATTCATAGATAGAAATACGTTGTGGAAACTGTGCGGGGTATAACGACACAGTCGAAGCAATAGCTATATTAGTGCGACATATTTGTGAGTACCGGTAACCCTTGAGTTCAATCAAGGAGAGTACGGGGCCGCTGAGTGATGTCACTAAGCACTAATGACCTAGAACCTTACTTGACCATCTTGGCCTTTCATTAGGGGTAGTGAGATGACCGGCTTTGGTGCAGTCCGAAGTTGGTAGATACTCGATACTACACTCATTGAGGGTTGTTTTCTTGGAATATTTTGGTCGCTAGTTAAGTGGCTAAACCAAAACAATGAACATGGAAAACAATCCAATGATATTGAGCTCCTTAGAACCCGGTTACTATTAATAGGACAAGTTTTTAAGCCAACTACACTCAAGAGGGTACTTACCTATGAGACCTCATGCAAGCCTGAAACTAGGGTTTTGTGTGAATTGCTTGTACACATGTTTGTGCATACATCATGAACATCATAAAGCATCATATGCATCCACTAACCATTTCAAGGATTTAGATCTTCATCTTTGTTCTTGTTTTGTAGGTCATGGAAACTCTTCGCAGGAAAACTATCCAAGTCAACCTCGTGAGAATCCCTCCTCAACTCAAGGAGCTCACATCCAGAATCCCAGAAAGCTGTCCCTTCAGTGAAAGACATGGTAGACTGCTCAGCTTAGTCAACACCAACATTGAAGAGGACATGGTGAAAGTGTTGTTCCAGTTCTTTGACCCCCTTCACCACTGTTTCACATTCCCCGACTACCAATTGGTGCCCACTTTGGAGGAATTTTCTCAACTCCTGAGAATTCCTATTCTTAATCAACTACCCTACAACGATACGGAAAAAGAACCAAAGCCTGAAGATGTTTCTCAAGCACTACGCTTGCAACCATCTGACATCAAGGGGAATTGGGAAACTAGAAGCGGTGTCAAAGGCTTCTTGGCAAAATTCTTGTTTGAGAAGGCACAAGAGTGTTGGAATTCATTGGATCTACAAGCCTTTGAAGAAATTGTGGCACTCCTCATTTATGGGTTGGTCTTGTTCCCAAATCCTGACCAGCTTATAGATGTCAACACCGTCAAGATCTTCTTATCCAGGAATCCCATACCAACATTGCTTGGGGACATCCTCCACTCAGTTTACACCCGAACAATGAGAAAGAGAGGTGTTCTCATGTGCTGTACTCCTCTCCTTGCAAGGTGGTTTATTTCGCACCTTCCACAGTCTGTTTTGAAGAATGACCAAGGCTTAAGGTGGTCACAACGGTTAATGACCCTCACACACTCTGATGTACATTGGTGTTCTCGGTCCAGAGAAAACGTCATCATCATTGATCGTTGTGGAGAGTTCCCTAATGTTCCATTACTTGGCATTAGAGGAGGCATTACCTACAACCCTTGTCTAGCTTTGAGACAATTTGGGTATGCACGGAGGGATAGCCCTCATGACATGCTGATTCCTGACCTAGTTTTTGACTTCGACAACGATGCGCAAGGACTTCGCCAAAGATTCATCAGAGCTTGGAGGATGCCTAACAAGGTAGATAGCAGGACACTGGGGCACAAGAACTCCATCCCTCTTGAGCCTTATCTCAAGTGGGTACGAGCCCGAGCCCAAAGTCTTATGATGCCTTACCCTCATATTCTCCCTTTGATTAAAGAGCCTGTTAAGGAAGGAGAGGTACCCTACACCATCCTATATCCTGACATGCCAACATCATGGGAGGAGATGCAGAGGAGTTGGATCCAACTCAAGGAGGAACGGAATACTTTTGAAGCCAGCTTCTACGCCAGTGAGAAGAAGGTTTTGGAGCTTACCCGCCGACTCCATGAGGAAGAGACCCTCAACACTTACATCGCACCAAAAAGGATGCGCAACGTCTTTTTACCTTGAGAAGTGTTTTGTAATATTTGGCCCATGAGGCATTTATATACTGACAAAATTTCTTCTTATTAATGTGACGTGTGTTCTTTTTGTTTGCAACAATTTTGAATTTCTAAATCCTTGAATGCATTACATGAATAAACATATCATTCATCATATGCATAAGCAGGTCTCCACACCAGGTTTCCTTATCTTTCTGTTGTTTATTTCAGCCAGATGGATCTCGAACAGACGGTCAAAGATCTACAGGCTCAAAACTCACAGTTTCAACATCTCCTAATGACCTTTGCAAAGGGTCAAGAGGATCTAAAAGCACTGCTTGGGAACAAAGAGCAGGAGAAAGTGAAAAAGAAGAAGAAAAGAGTAGGGGTAGCTACCCTGGGAAGAAGGTTTGAGGGTGAAGCCAGAAGAGTTCTTGAATTTCCCTCCGCGTCTGAAGAGGAAACCAGTAAAGGAAAAGGGGCTGTGGTACCTTCTGAATCCAAAGCTGAAGAAGAAGAGGCTGAAGAAGATGAGGACTACTCTGAGCAACAATACCCGCCCGTAGATGACAAGTACAAAAACCTAGAGGATAGGCTGGCAGCTATGGAGCTGCAAAGGGTTCCCGAGTTGGATTTCGAAGATTTGGGATTAGTTGCTGGAATTGTGATCCCTCCGAAGTTTAAGGCGCCAGTCTTTGCAAAGTATGATGGGCTGTCTTGCCCGAAGATGCACCTAAGATCGTACGTCCGAAGAATTCAACCTCACACATCCGACATAAATCTTTGGGTACACTTCTTTCAAGATAGCCTGTCTGGTACACAGCTAGACTGGTTTTACAAGCTTGAGAGGTCGGAGATACATAGTTGGGAGGATTTGGCAGCTGCCTTTTATCGCCAATATCAATATAACTCTGACTTGGCGCCAACCCGTACTCAGCTACAGAGTATGGGAATGGCCTCAAATGAAGGATTCAAGGAATACGCCCAGAAATGGCGCGATCTGGCTGGAAGAGTGCAGCCACCTCTTTCTGATAGAGAACTCGTTGACATGTTCCTGGGGACACTATCTGGCCCGTTCTTCAAACATTTGATCGGGAGCTCTTCCGCAGGGTTTACTGAATTAATTCTGACTGGCGAACGGGTGGAAGCCGGTATTAGGAATGGGAAGATCCAAAAGGATGCCTCTGCATCTACAACTGTTAAGAAATCATTTCCGGCGAAGAAGGAAGCGGCTGTTGTATACTCTCAGAGAAGAGTGGGAAGAACTGAGCGCCGACCGACTGTGGGGGCCGTGATGATCCAAAATTCATCAAATGATCAGCCTCGTGGCAATCAGTCCAGACCAAATCAACAACAATGGGGAGAACAGCCACAACGGCAGTTCACCCGCATTAATATGACACCTGCGCAAGTTCTTCCACACTTGTTGAAGCTGAATCTCACAAATATCAAAGAAGCGCCGAAAAATGTGAATACAACCTCACCAGCTTACAATCCGAATGCTAAGTGTGCCTACCATTCTGATAGCGCCGGACATGACACCAACAATTGTTGGGCGTTAAAGAATAAAATTTAAGACTTGATAGATGCAAAAGAGGTTGAGTTCGATGCTCCAGAGAAGCCAAACGTAATATCCGCTCCAATGCCGAAGCATGGTCGCAATGTCCATGCTATCGAAGAAGATCAGTATGTTTCTGATGTTGATGACCTGATGACTCCGCTGTTAACGATCAAGTTAAATCTGCTGCAAGCTGGGATTTTCCCAGAATCCAAAGAAGATTGCCACTATTGTTGCTCTCTACCAATCAACTGTCCATTGCTGAAGAAAGGCATCCAAGGCCTGATGGACAGTCGCCAAATCCTGTTTGAAAAGATTCCTGCTATTCCAACCCCTATCGAAGATGTTTCAATAATCACCATTTCCACCAATCTTTCCAAGGCCGTCAAAAAGCCTGTTAAGATTACATCCTCTACAAAGATTGTTCCCTTGAAAATAACCATGCCTGGGCCTGTCCCCTACAGTTCTGACAAGTCAATACCATGGAATTACGGTGGAGAAATCTACTACCATGGTGTTAAACAAGTTGAGATAACCGAGGAAAGCTCTGATAAAGAAGATACTGGTATTGGAAACATTGTCGGGACAAGCAAGATCACCCGAAGTGGGAGAATATTTTCTCCAGAGATTTCCCCCCCAAAGGCAATCTTTGGACCCTCAGCTGCTACCAAAGTTACTCCTGCACCGATAAAACTTTCCGCAAGAACTCTGTTGATTGATGAAGCTGTTATTCCCGTTGTTGTCCCTCCTACTTCTGCTGATAAGGGGAAAGGGATCCAAGATGAGCTCGTCAGGACGAGGGCTCAACCTTTAATCATCCCTGAAACCTCTAAGAAAGAGATGGAGGAGATCCTGAAGATAATTAAGAAAAGTGATTATGACGTGGTAGAGCAACTGGGGCAAACCCCCTCGAAGATCTCCATGTTAGCATTACTACTTTGTTCAGAGGCGCACGCCAAAGCATTGATAAAATTTCTGAAGACAGCCCATGTGCCCCAGGAAACCTCGGCCGATCAATTCCAAGATTGTGTAGCCAGCCTTACCGCAGACAACGGCCTAGGTTTCTCTGATGTCGACCTGACCCCGAAAGGAAGAAAGCATAATGACGCCTTACATGTGTCAGTAGAATGCCAAGGAACTACTCTGGCCCATGTTTTGGTCGAACTGGTTCTTCTCTGAACGTGCTGCCTAAGAAGGCTCTCGACCGATTGGATTGTGAAGGTTTGGAGCTAAGGCCAAGTAATATCATTGTAAGGGCATTTGACGGGTCAAAAATAATGGTACACGGGGAGGTCGACATTCCCATTAAGGTAGGCACAGAAGTGTTCCCCTCAACTTTCTATGTGATGGACATCCGTCTGTCATACTCTTGCTTGCTAGGAAGGCCATGGATACATAATGCTGGCGCGGTCACTTCCTCCTTAAATCAAATGTTGAAATACCCTGTCAAAGGAAAAATCATAACCGTGCACGGTGAAGAAGAATATATGATCAGCCACCTGAACTCCTTTCGGTATGTGGAGGTAGAGGGCAAATTCATTGAAACACCATTCCAGCACTTTGAGGAAGTCTCTCCTGAGGTGGCAGTAGCAAAAACGGTAGATGAGGTACCAAAGCAGGTGGCTAGGATGGCATCTCTAAAAGACGCGAAGGCTGCGATGAAGGAAGGGAAGAGCTCAACATGGGGGCAGTTGCCTGATATCCCTCACAAAACAGACAAGTTTGGTTTAGGATTCACTACTGCGGGGCAAAAAGCTATGCGCCGCTCAAAAGTTGAAGGAACGCCCATCAAGATTTCTCCTTTTGGAATCAATGCTTTGGAAGGTGAAGACGAAGAGGCCAACATTGAAGACTGGATCTTCCCAACCATCGAAGGAGGAATACGCAACTGGGAGGCAAAAGACGTTGTCCCCATTACTTTTATTAATCAGTAATCATCTGTCAAACATTTCCTGTGGTCTGTAATAATTACTTTTGAACAATCTGCACGCTACTTTTTCACCTCATGCCTTGCCCGGGGCATGTAGGTCCATTTGTAATGGTTTTGTTTATCTTCATATTCATATGTCATGTTTAATGATTCATTGGACGTTTTTCATTGATAAATTGCTATGTTCATTTTTCTTTCCTTTCGCATTTTTGTTTGTTTAAGGATGGCTATCCCTTACACACACCCACACTCACAAATGCAGGTACCCATCCACTCCGGATTCTATGGGTGACTATTCTGCTATGTCCTTCAATAACTCTGAAGATCTGGTCAATCAGGCTGAGTATGAAGATGACGAAGGTTGTGAAGTACCAGGGGAACTAGCCAGACTTCTACAACAAGAAGAAAAGACCATCTTGCCTCATGAAGAGTTGTTAGAAACTGTCAACTTAGGAACAGAGGAAGATCGGAAGGAAATACAAGTGGGTGCCAATCTGAAACCAAGTGTCAAGGAGCGCTTGATACAGCTGTTAAATGAATACATCAAAATCTTTGCCTGGTCTTATGAATACATGCCGGGTTTAGACACAGATATCGTGGTTCACCGTCTCCCTACAAGAGAGGATTGTCCACCGATCAAGCAAAAAGTCCGCCGAATGAGGCCCGACATGTCTGAGAAGATTAAAGCAGAAGTAATGAAGCAATTCAACGCTGGCTTTCTGGCTGTTACATCCTATCCACAATGGGTTGCTAACATTGTGCCAGTACCTAAAAAAGATGGCAAGGTCAGAATGTGTGTGGACTACTGGGATTTGAATAGGGCCAGCCCTAAAGATGATTTTCCGCTACCGCATATCGACATTTTGATCGACAACACAGCTCAGCACAAGGTGTTTTCCTTCATGGATGGATTCTCGGGCTACAACCAGATCAAAATGGCCCCCGAGGACATGGAGAAAACAACCTTTGTTACACAATGGGGTACCTTCTGCTACAAGGTGATGCCGTTTGGACTGAAGAACGCAGGGGAAACTTATCAATGCGCCATGGTAGCTTTATTTCATGATATGATACATCATGAGATCGAAGTTTACGTAGACGATATGATAGCTCGATCACAAACAGAGGTGGAACACCTTGAACATCTGGAAAAGCTGTTTTCCAGGTTAAAGGAGTACAAACTCAGGTTGAATCCAAGTAAGTGCACCTTTGGAGTTAGGTCTGGTAAACTTCTAGGATTTATTGTCAGCAGCAAAGGCATTGAGGTCGATCCAGCAAAAGTGAAAGCAATACAAGAAATGCCTGCTCCCCGTACTGAAAAGGAAGTTAGAGGGTTCTTGGGGCGCCTGAACTATATTGCCAGATTCATCTCTCATTTGACTTCTACCTGTGAGCCAATTTTCAAACTACTAAAGAAAGATCAGGTAGTCGAATGGAACGACGATTGCCAAGCTGCTTTTGATAAGATCAAGGAGTATTTGCTAGAACCTCCTATTCTGATACCACCCGTCGAGGGAAGACCGTTGATCATGTATCTGACCGTCTTGGACAACTCAATGGGGTGTGTTTTGGGCCAGCATGACGAGTCTGGTCGAAAAGAGCATGCCATTTATTACCTTAGCAAAAAGTTTACCGACTGTGAGACTCGCTACTCACTGCTCGAGAAAACTTGTTGCGCTTTGGTATGGGCTGCTCGCCGACTAAGGCAGTATATGTTGACTCATACCACTTTGTTGATTTCCAAAATGGATCCTATCAAGTATATCTTCGAGAAGCCCGCTTTATCTGGAAGAATCGCTAGATGGCAAATGATCCTGACTGAGTATGACATCCACTACACCGCCCAAAAAGCTATAAAAGGAAGTGTACTAGCTGACCATCTAGCTCATCAAGCTATCGAAGATTATCAATCCATGAGATTCGACTTCCCGGACGAGGACATCATGAACTTGGACAACATTGAAGGTAACAGACCGTATGACGGACCTAAAAAAGGATCCCGATGGACCCTGTACTTTGATGGTGCTTCAAATGCACTAGGAAACAGTATCGGTGCGGTACTCATTTCCCCGGAAGGTTGTCACACGCCTTTCACGGCCCGACTTTGCTTCAGCTGTACCAATGACATGGCTGAATATGAAGCTTGCATTTTTGGTCTCAAGGCTGCTATAGACTTGGGGATCAAATCTTTGATTGTATTTGGGGACTCGGCTTTGGTTATCAGTCAAATCAAAGGAGAGTGGGATACTAAACATCCTAATCTTATCCCATACAAAGAACATGTCCTAACATTGTTGCCTCATTTCGAGCAAATTACCTTCGAGCATTTCCCGCGAGAAGAGAATCAGCTAGCAGATGCTCTGGCCACAATGTCTTCCATGTTTAAACTCAACTGGGATAGCGAGGCTCCCCAAATCACCATCGAGCGAATGGATGAACCTGCGCATTGTCATGAGATTAATACCGAAGAAATAGTGGAACAACCCTGGTTTCACGAAATCAAAAGGTATCTCCAGGCTAGGGAATATCCCGAAGGAGCTTCCGTAAATGACAAAAAGTTCCTAAGGAAATTTGCTGCCAAGTTCTTCCTGAGAAACGGCATCCTCTATAAACGCAGCCATGATTGTGTTTTACTCCGATGCATAGACAAAGCTGAAGCAGAGTTAATCATGACCGAGATAAACAACAGTACATTTGGCACCCACTTGAGCGGGCATACGATGGCTAAGAAGATCCTAAGGGCAGGCTACTACTGGTCTACCATGGAAGCAGACTGCCATCAATATTCCCGTACTTGCCACAAATGTCAAGTCTATGCTGACAAGATTCATATTCCTCCGGTTCCTCTCAACGTTCTGACAGCTCCTTGGCCATTTGCAATGTGGGGCATTGACATGATTGGAGAGATCAAGCCCACAGTGTCCAATGGAAATCGCTTCATCCTGGTCGCCATTGACTATTTCACTAAATGGGTCGAAGCAGCTTCCTTCGCATCTGTTACTAAAAATGTGGTTGCCCATTTTATCAAGCAAAATATCATATGCCGGTATGGTGTTCCCGACAGGATCATCACAGACAACGGTACAAATCTGAATAATACTATGATCACCGCATTGTGTGAACAGTTCAAGATTTATCATCACAATTCATCTCCCTATCGGCCGAAGATGAACGGTGTTGTTGAAGCTGCGAACAAAAACATTAAGAAGATCATTCAGAAAATGACAGTCACCTACAAAGACTGGCATGAGATGCTACAGTTTTCTCTGCACGGATACCGTACCACGGCACGTACTTCAACCGGGGCAACCCCATTTTCTTTGGTATATGGCATGGAAGTTGTCCTACCCATGGAAGTTCAGATCCCTTCCTTAAGTATTATGAAGGACACGGGTTTAAATGAAGATGATTGGATTCAGACCCGACTTGATCAACTCAATTTGATCGACGAGAAGCGACTCGCTGCTGTTTGCCATGGTCAGACGTATCAAAAACGGATGATCAAGGATTTCAACAAGAAAGTCAGACGTAAAGTATACCAAGTCGGAGATCTCGTAATCAAGCGGATTATCTTGCCGCAAAGTGATCCCAGGGGCAAATGGACTCCTACATACGAAGGACCATTTGTGATCAAGAGCATTTTTTTCTGGTGGTGCAATGATTCTGACCACCATGGACGGTGATGATTTTCCGCACCCTGCGAATGCAGAAATAGTCAAAAGATACTACGCATAAAATAACCTGACAAGTCGAAAATCCGAAAGGGCGGCTTGGGCAAAAATGGGCATCCCGGTGAACCGAAAACCCGAAAGGGAGGTTCAGGCAAAAATTAGGGATAAAACCAAAAAATCTGTACACCCGGCAAGTCGAAAACCCGAAAGGGAGGCTTGGGCAAAAAGGGGTTTCCCGGTGGATCGAAAACCCGAAAGGGCGATTCAGGCAAAAGTTAGGGAATTAAAGCGTATGACTATGTCTCGTCGGATCACTCTAAGGACAATCTCTTCATCAACCAGTTCCAAGCTTCTGATCGATCCAGTCACTGGCAGACGAAGCATTGAATGGACAGATACTCAGAGTTATGAAGGCTATAGCAGAATGGGGATCCCTTGGAATCATTTCACATGGCCATTTTTCTTTTGTATAAATTTTTCAATTTTTACGACGACATCCTCTTACTAGGATGACTGTCTCCTTTTTACAAGTATACTCATAGAAAGTTAATACAAATACTTTTCCAAATACAGAAATTTTCTTTGTCTTCCTTTTGCTTTTCTACACTTATGTTTCATTTGAGAAACGTCCAATGTTTTGTTAAATAGGCATATGCATTTGAAACATAATCATTTTCCTTACAAATCAAGAAAGATGATTACTGTTGGGTTGAAGGTACAGATAGATATCTTGATGCCCTTTCAGAAGGAATCCTCAGCAGAGTTAATCTCCAAATTCCCCAGCCGGAGAACCTTCCAAGTCCCCCCAAACAGAACTAAACTTCAGGATCTCCAGCACAGCAAAGGTTTCCTCAAAACTGATCTCCCCAGCCAGAGGGCCTTCCAAAACTCAATTCCCCTCAAAGTTTCAGTATCCCCAGTGGTGCCTCAAAAAACTGAAAATCCAATCCCCAATGGAGCTAAACATTCCAACTATCAATCCCCAGCGGAACTAAACTAGTGAACCTTCTCCCCACAGAGATACTTCCCATCCGACTGAAGATTCTCAGTCTTATCTCTCCAGCATAAGTCTATCAGGTCCTGAACTCCCCAATGAAGATCATCAGAAATTCTCATTCCCCGCGAGTCACCAAGGAAGTCCAATTCCCCGCAGTAGTCCTAAGATCCCTCAACAATTGAAGATCTTGCATTCCCCAAGCAGAGTGAAGACTCTCATTCTCAGTTCCTCACAGGATATCAGATGTTCCCCAGTGAAGATCTCCTCAGGATAAGAATCCCCAGTAGATTGGCCTACAACCCAAGCTCCTGATTCTCCAGCAGTAGTCAACAAGGATGTCTCATCCTCAGTGATCAAAATTCTCGCAATCCCCTGCAATAGTCAAGGATTCACTTTCCCTGGAAGCAGTCAAGATTCTATTACTTCCGGCTATCCAGGATTCATCTATCCTCAGCGAGACAGCTCTTCAGCTTACATGCACATTCATTTACATTCATATCATAAACATCGATATAACATATATTGCATCATACATATCATGCAACATAACTTTGTGTTATAGCTAACATTTCATCCTTTTCAGGATAGGATTAAAAGGCTATCATTAACAATTATTCAGATACAGTATGGATACACCCCAGACACGGCGGTCATTCTATTACTCATTCAGAATATCAGTTCAGATACAGTATGGATACACCCCAGGCACGGCGGTCATTCTATTACTCATTCAGAATATCAGTTCAGATATAGTATGGATACACCCCAGACACGGCGGTCATTCTATTACTCATTCAGAATATCAGTTTAGATACAGTATGGATACACCTCAGACACGGCGGTCATTCTATTACTCATTCAGAATTTCAAGTCAGATAGAGTACAGATACACCCCAGACATGGCGGTCATTCTACTACTCATTCAGACTATAGCAATCAGATACAGACTAGATACGCTCCAGACACGGCAGCCATTCTATCTCTCATTCAGATTCACTTATCCACCTCAAGGTTCAACGCATTCCAAGCACGGATACCGTTCTGACCCTTACCACGGCAGTTTGATTCTCCCCAGTGCGTTCGCCGTGGAAGTCATTCTACCATTTATTTAGATCCCAGTTACAGTTTCAGATACACTTTAAACATGGAAGTCATTCTATTACTCATACAGATATCAGTCCCAGTTACAGTTTCAGATACACTTCGGACACGGAAGTCACTCTGCTAACTCATACAAAATCTCAGTTTCAGATACACTCCAGACACGGAAGTCACTCTGCTAACTCATACAAAATCTCAACTTCAGATACAGTCCAGATACGCTCCAGATACAGTTGCCATTCTGTCACTCATTCAGAATTTGTCCCCAGCACGCAGTTGCTCCATACAGATATTTCTCTGTTACCCAGATACAATACAGATACACTCCAGACACGGCAGTCATTCTGATATTCATTCTACCTCCAAGCACAGTTACAGCTCAGATACGCCCCAGACATGGAGGCCATTCTTTTGCTCATACAAACTCAGTCTCCAGATACAGTTCAAATGCATTCCAGACACGGATACCATTTGGATCCTCCTTCTTCTGACCAGTCACATTGCAGTTCAACAAACATTCCAGATGGCATCTTTAAGCCCATCCCCGACAAGATTCCGTCACCCCTCCAGATGGCATCTTTAAGCCCATCTCCAAATGGCATCTCTAAGCCCATTCCCGCATCCACTGTTTTGACGAGTGCAAATTTAAGGGGACTCTAGTGTCCAATCTCCTTTTACCTTCGAGACGTGAAAGGCAAGTCGGCCAATCTAACTCTTCAGGTGCAAGAAGATTGAACAGGGGCAACTGTTGTACCCAAAAATTTGCCCTCTCTTTCTTCAGGAGATCATCTTGGATTCTCAGAGTCCCTCTGAAACAAATCCAAGTCCTGAATTGACATTTTTGCCCAAGCAGACCATTGACAAGAGAAAAATGATCACACAAGTTCTAAAGGCAACACTTTTATCTTGAGAAAAATTAAATTCTAAACATTTGGAATTTTTCTCTAAAAATGGGTGTGTTGTACCCCAAAATTTACCCTCGTATTTTTCCACAAGAAATCACAGCCTCGGGCGTTTCCTGATTTTTCAGATTGGCATAAGAATCAGTCAAACAGACTTTTTCTTATCAGTCTATCCAAATTAGGGTTTTCATGGCTCTGGAACAGTTCACACAGTTTGCTTAGGGTTTGGTTGATTTTTGGCTCAGGTTTTGATCAGGCGGACGTTTCTTTGACATTTAACCAAGAACCAGGGTTTTGTGCGCGCATTCTCAGAAAGAATTAATGTTGCAGTTCTTTTCAGTTTACTCTGATATTTGGATTGAGGCATTTGAATCAAGAACTTGCAGGTTATTGTTTAATCAGTAAAGGCTAAGGCATTTGATTTGAGATGAGATAAAGGCTGAGGTACTTAAATTGAGAATCTACAGTGTCTGATTTGATCAGTAAAAAGATAAATATCTGGATATTGGTTTGATTAACTGTGCATTATTTAATTGGAGCGCCAGGTTTATTATTGATTCAATGATAAGGCCACAGTGTTTATTAATTATTTTTCTAAGTCAGAATAATTGGATACTTCCGGTTATTTTAATTTAAGAAATTCAAAATAATTAAATGAACATTGAGTTGAAAGAAGAATTAACTGATAAAAAGGATGTTTATTCACTTTGAATTGTTTGTTACAGATATTATTTAAATACTGTTAAATTTATTTACAGTTATTTAATAATATTATTAAAAATAATTGAAATGGAAATAAAACTATCCAAAGAAAATTCCTAAGTCTTCATCTTCTACTGCTCCTCCTCTTTTGCTCCATTTGATGTTTATCTGCAAAACAAAGAAAAGAAAGAAGAAGTCAAAAGCAGATAAAATTAAAAAAAAAAAGACAGACAGATAAGAAATTGGGTTCATCATTAAAAGCAACTGGCCGGAATCAGTTTGCCCTCTCTGCAAATCACAAGATTTCTCCCGGTTCACAAAGATGGATGAAAAATGCTTGCAAAAGAAAAAGGTATGAATGCACAAAGTTATGATTTTGCACAAGTTCAAATTGTCAACCAACTGCATAGTTTCCAAACAAACAGCATGCCAAACAAAGTCCAAATCCAAACTGAACTAAATGTCAAAAAATTGTCCAAGGATATGCAAAGATATCAAGATATCAAACAAGTACAAAAGGCCACCAAAAGCTGTCAAAAGAGATATGCAAATATCAAGAAGTACAAAGTATGCAGAGAAAGATTAGAGTGCAAGCATATTCAAAAGATTTCATCATTTTCAAGGCCATTGCTTTTTCAGAAAATAGTACATAAGCAATATAATAATGCTTAAAACTGTGGAGAGAGAGAAGAGGAAAAGAAAGGCTTACAGGGCTTAGGCTGTAGGATATAAAACAGAACTAATAGAACAGTAGAAAGGCAGAGATATAAAACAGATAAGAACCCTCCAAACTGTAAGAGAGAAAAGGAACATAACTGTCTCCAACAAAAAGATCAAAGAATCACAAACTGTGTCTAAGCATCAGCCTGCATAAGCCTTTCAAGCCTTACCATTCAAAACACCAACCCTATCAAGCTTAAAGCCTACTGTAACATAAGCCAAAAAGCCTAAACCCGCTTCAAAATCCAGTCAAAAGCCAGATAAACCCTAAAGCATCAAAACTATACAACATAAACAGAAGCCCAAAAAACCTCAATGGCCTAAAAACATTCAAAGCTTCCAAACCTTTAAATTCCCAACAAACCATCTGCCCTTTCAAAAGAACATTACAAACAAAAACCAGAAAAGCCCATAACCAGCTCAAACCTGATACTGCATAAAGGCCTGAAGCCAGCAAACCTGTAAGCTCACCAAAAGCCATAGCCACAAACTGAAGCCTAAGCATTCAAGGCAACACAAACCCTCAGAAAATTTTCATCATTGGGTTACCCAACATCATCCAAGCATTTCAAGGCAACAGAAGCAAGTAAAAGAGAAGAAGATAAAGAAGTTTGTGTTCAGATAATCAACAAGCATATTCAAGGCCAACAACAACATCCATATTTATCATCACTTAGAAGCATTCAAGAGCAATCAAGCATATCAAACATACAAATATACTCAGATATTTCACGCATCAAAGCCATCATACAGAAGCAAGGCAAACAGAGAAGAAGAAAAGAAGTGATAAAGTAAGGGTTTTCAAGCATCATCATCAAACCAACACAAAAAGGCAAAGACACAGGGTACCAGATTTCCAAGCTCGCGCATCACGTTCTTCCACCCTTGGCCGCCTGAAGCGCCTCCAAGTCCGCCGTTCTCCTCCAACAAAGGTAGTATAATCTTTCCTCCTTTTCATGTGCCTCAAATCAGAATACAAATAATAATGTATAATCAGAATACGAAATATAAACATATAAAAAGATCGAAACCCTAAAGTATAAAAGAGGGATGTTTTACCGTTTCTTGGCGCCATTGTGCTCACCCATGGAGAGAGAGGAAGCAGAGGTGGCGATCAGTGGCGATCGGTGGCCTTGGGAGAGGAAGAAATCTTATTCAGTAGCTTGAGAAAGACGAAGGCAGACGAAGGAAGATGAGCGTCGTTCGTAACTCACAAACCCTAGAATTCCAAATGAAACACATTAACTGAAACCCTAAACAAGAATGTCATGTTTGCGTTGGGCCTTGCCCCATTCTAATCAGCGCTTAAGCCCATTGCAAGCCAGTGCGCACCCCCCTTTGTTTTCTCCTTCTGATTGTTTAAGCATGGGCCAAAACCCCCTTTAGCCCATTCCAAATCTGTTTTCTATTTTGTTTAATACCTTTTGTGGATTACATTAAATCTTTTTATAATTTAATTTGTTAAAATAACTTAATATACTAACTTTATTTTTACATCAAATCTTATTAACAATACTTTCTTTTCATAACATAGTTATAATCTTGTATAGAATATTAACTAAAAAAAATGAACGTAATAATTTTCTCACATTTAAAAACATTTTTCTTTTCTTGTATTAAAACTCTTTTATTTAAATGAAAATCTTGTTTAAAACATCTATAAAAAAAAATACATAAAGAAATAGATTTTTTAGGTTGAATGTTTTTTTAACTAAAACATTTTGTACATAATTAATTAAAATACATTAATTTTTTAATACATAAAAAATAGAACTTAAAACATTCTTTTCTTTTCTTAAAATATTTTCTTTGTACATATTAACCAAAATACAAAACATGATAACAATACACAAGTAAAATCCAAGAATACAAAATTAAATCAAATACTTAATTTTCTCATTAAGTTAACATTTCTCAAACTTGTAAATAAATCATACACTTACACATTTACAATACACAAATACGTCGATACATTTACTTTGCTTTATACATTTACATTTGCTATTCTTATACATTGCTATACACTACATATTACATTGGCGCAATTCGATTTGGTTTTAAATTATTGGACATTACTCTCCTTAAAGTCTCATCCCCATTTGTAAATTTGTACCCCCATTCCCGGATACTTATTTGTAATAGCGTAGACTTTAAATTCCCACAATTTACCGCTTTCAAATATACCATGGTTAGACCTAGGGTTTGTATGTACATAAAATCAAACGCTAGATAACCTAATACAAGACAAATACATGAAATCAATACACAATCACACTTGCACCCCTAGGGTAACCCCGCTTGTTGCCTTCCAAAATGGGTCATGCTTGCACGTCGAGTTTCTTTGGCAAAACAGTTCAAATGATCATAAGTCCCTCGATGACGCTTTCGAAAAGTTGCCTAATCAAATGATCATAGTCCCTTCAAGCAAATTGCCAAAGACACTTGGCACCATTGCATTCATGATCCATACGATGACTCGCGCCTGTCCCGTTAAACATCCTAAACGCAAGATTGTCCACCAAATACAATGATGGAACAAAATTGTTAAAAGGGGTTAAAACATGAGAAAAACCTTTGAGTACA
This sequence comes from Vicia faba, assembly GCA_948472305.1. Classification (NCBI taxonomy): domain Eukaryota; kingdom Viridiplantae; phylum Streptophyta; class Magnoliopsida; order Fabales; family Fabaceae; genus Vicia; species Vicia faba. The sequence goes on along the minus strand of OX451738.1, from coordinate 1,060,054,693 downwards.
ATAGGGGTAGACAACTCTTAGTTAATTGATCAAACTTGCAAAAAACACTTGCCTACTTTTCAAAACCACACTCCACAAACACTTTCAAAACAAACTCTCAAAAACACTTGAAACATCTTTTCGAAAAGATACACACCTTTGTAAAACACTCAAACACGAGTCATTACATTGGTTGCCTAAGACAAGGCATCTATTTCAAGAACATTTTCAAAACACACACACACACACCATTTCAAGCAATTTGAAAATCAAAGGCAAGTTGATCTAAACCAAGTAACTAAGAGCCCATGGATAACCATGGATGAAAAGGGTGCTAATACCTTCCCTTTTCATAATCTACCCCCCGAACCCACGAAACATCTCAAAAGGTTTTTCCTGTGCTTTTTAACCTTTCCTTTAGGATAAAATAAAAAGTCGGTGGCGACTCTTGCTAAACCGAACAAGTGAGAATACAAACGCAAAACCTCAAGTCAGTTCTCCCACCATATCACAGAACTGGTGACTCTGTTGGGGATTGATAGTTAAAAAGTGGGGTTACCTTAGGGTTTAGATCACCTTTACATTCTTGCTTTGATTGCCTTGATTGCTTTACCTTTTGGGTCCTTGTTTGGGTTTGTTGTAAATCCTACACCCGGTTTTGGGGCACCTTTTTAGGTAAATAGCAATAAAATTGTGAGGAAACTGTGCGGGGTATACCGACATGGTTGAAGCAGTAAGCTATGTTAGTGTGACATTTTTGTGAGTACCGGTAACCCTTGAGTTCAGTCAAGGAGAGTACGGGGCCGCTGAGTGATGTCGTGAAGCACTAACGAACTCTTAGAACCTTAATTGACCATCCTAGCCTTTTTAGGGGTAGTGAGATGACCGACTTTGGTGCAGTCCGAAGTTGGTAGATACTCGATGCTACACTCATTGAGGGTTTTTTTCTTGGAATATTTTGGTCGCCAGTTAAGTGGCTAAACCAAAACAATGAACACAGAAAACAATCCAATGATATTGAGCTCCTTAGAACCCGGTTACTTTTGATAGGACAGGTCTTAACCAACAAAATTGAAAGAGGGTACTTACCTACAGACCCCATGCAAGCCTAAACCTAAGGACTTGTTTGCTTTATGTGAATATGATTGCCTGTATATACACTCACTTGCTTTTGCATACATGTACATAACATCATAACATCATACCATAGCATTTTCACTAACCATTTCAAGGATCTCGAGGGTTCTTTTGATGCAGGGTTACGTTAAACCAGACGTCTACCAAGGGGCAAGAGGTTGTATCCTCTAAACAAATGCCATCAAAGATCAAGTGCAACAACTTGAATCAAGGGCTATGACCCACTTGACATGGTGAGCTTGATTCTCATGGAAAGACATCCACCAGTCCAAAGTTCTCCAATCAAAGATCAAGTGCAACGACTTGAATCAAGGGCTGTGACCCACTTAACATGGTGAGCTTGATTCTCGTGGAAAGACATCCACCGGGGCAAAGATCTCCAATCAAAGATTGGAGTTCAACCTCTAACATTCTCTTGTGTTTACCCCAAGAGATCCTTGAAAGCATACATCCACATATCATGCATTGCATTTTGACAGTTTTTCCTTTTTCAGGTTTCCTTACCCTCCTACTGTTTATTTCAGTAAGAGATGGCTCTAGAAAGGACTGTCAAGGATATCCAGGACCAGACTGCTCAGCTGCAGGAAATGTTCTTGAACCTGTCTCTGGGGCAAGAAGAAATGAAAGCTCTCCTCACAAAGGGCTTGGTCCAGGGGAATTCAAACAATGCCAGGAGTGATCAGTTGGAAGCGCTGCAGTTTGAGCTGACAACAATGAGGATCCAGATGACGGGGCAACTGGTGGGCCAAATGGCTCTCATCCAAGATTTGTCTCAAAGACAAGAGGAACTCAGAGTTCTCGTCAACCAACTGCTTCGGAACAACCAATTGGGGCAAACATCTGAGGTTGAAGAGAAAGTCACCACTCAACCCCCCTCCAGACAAGAAGACAAAGGGAAGGCTCCTTTGCTTGATTCAGGGTCACAATCCCAACAACAACCTCACCAGCATCAATGGGGTAATCGGCGTAAGCAAGAGACGTCGGGAAGACAGTTCACAGAGACTGACATACCGTCATCTCTGATACTGGAGCGTTTGTTAGAGGTCAACCTGACTGTTTTGAGGGATCCTATTCGGAAGCCCAATACCTCCGCTCCTAACTATCATCCCGATGCATTTTGTGTTTACCACTCTTACAGCCCGGGACATGACACCGACGACTGTTGGGCCTTGAAGAACAAGATTCAAGATCTGATCGACATTGGAGTGCTGAGGTTCATGCCAGACGGCGAGATGAAAATCTTCCGTTAAGGAGTTCTCCACCTGAAGTGACAAAGCTCAAGCTGAGAGACTTTTGCTTCATTTGAATTTTCAAAGTTGTAATTTCTTTTGTTCTCAAACAATTAACTGTTGATGTTAAACTCTGTCTCATTAATGCATTGCATATGTTTGTCTTGAATTCATCCATTCGTTTTCACTACTCTTATGCTTTCTTTATGATATTTAACTCTTGATAAAAATCTGCAAGCCTTTAGAGGGAGGATGACGAAACAATACCATAATCTCATACAGTATGCTTTTGAACAGACCTTGCTGATGATGTACAGGCATTTCTTTCAATTCCCAAACACTGGAGTTATAAGGAAGATAATCCCTAGTCAACCCCTTCGAGCCAAAGAAGTAGGAGTTTTCTATTCTAAACAAATCAAAACCTTTGATATAAACCCAGGGCAGGGTAGTCTCTCAGTTAATTCAAATAGGGTGCGCATTGAAGTCGCGAACTCTCAGTTCGTAACACAACGAACGACATCAACAAAAGAAAGCATTCCTTTGGAATCAAAAGACAAGGGTGGTTCCCTATCACATAGGCAGTCAATCTCTCAAAAGAGAAAAGCCCACCAAGCCAAAACCTGTAAAGGAGGCTTAAGAAAGCTGGGGCATCCCGCTGACTGTGATCTCGAAAACAGAAACAGTCAGGCAAAAGTTAGGGATAACAAATCAAAATCAAAATAGAGAGGTCATTACAAACCTCCAACAACATGAAAAATGTTGCAAAAGAAAAAGGAGATGATGAATGTCTCCCAAAATTTAACTGGTGAACCATCCCCAAAAGTCGTTCCAAACTCGAATAGAGTGCGACGCACAATTAACTGAGCTTAGGTTTGAAGAACATCACGAAGAGCGGGTGGGTACAAATACACTTTGAGCCTTTATCCTTTGTTTCTTAAACCGTGAACCAGGCCACGTTACAACCCTTCAAAAGTCCTAATTGAAGCTTGGGTTAGTTCGAAAGCATACTGTTACAATAGGTATCCTGACTCCTGTAAGGCTTTGCTCTAAAATCTTGTGTTGAATTGTCTTATAAAAAGTTTTCTGCTAAAAAACGCATTTTTCAAAACTTCGAGACAAACATAAACTTTGCATTGCTTGAATGTCACTGTTTGCATTTGGCTATTTGTTCGACAGCAAAGAAATTCATACAGCGAATGTTCGGAGGAACGAAAACTCTCTCAGTGAGTAAAATCACTTCAAAAAGGATGACACTTCCAACAACAAGTCTCCTATCAACAAGGGGCATGACATGTCACTATCCAGTTAACCTGGGGCAGTCCAGTCAAGGTCCAACAGGTCTTTCAAGTTCAGTTAACCTGGGGCAGTCCAGTTAAGGTCCAACAGGTCTTTCAAGCTCAGTTAACCTGGGGCAGTCCAGTCAAGGTTTCAGCAGATCTTTCGAAGTTCAGTTAACCTGGGGCAGTCCAGTCAAGATTTCAATAAAATCTCTCAATTGAAGATTAACCTGGGGCAAGTCTCCCTCATCACCACTTGGGGCATTCGAATGTCAAAAGTGTTCAACAATTCCTTCATCACCTGTTGGAAGATACGGTCCAGATGTGCTCCAGACACGGTTGCCATTCTGTCACCTTTCTTAAGTTCCAGATCAACACCTGTAACAAGCCAGGAAAATATCTGTGGACGACTGATTGTGGATTAACACCTGTAACAAGCCAGGAAATTATCTACATCACCACTTGGGGCATTCGAATGTCAAAAGTGTTCAACAATTCCTTCATCACCTGTTGGAAGATACGGTCCAGATGTGCTCCAGACACGGTTGCCATTCTGTCACCTTTCTTAAGTTCCAGATCAACACCTGTAATAAGCCAGGAAAATATCTGTGGACGACTGATTGTGGATTAACACCTGTAACAAGCCAGGAAATTATCTACATCACCACTTGGGGCATTCGAATGTCAAAAGTGTTCAACAATTCATTCATCACCTGTTGGAAGATACGGTCCAGATGTGCTCCAGACACGGTTGCCATTCTGTCACCTTTCTTAAGTTCCAGATCAACACCTGTAACAAGCCAGGAAAATATTTATGGACGACTGATTGTGGATTAACACCTGTAATAAGCCAGGAAATTATCTACATCACCACTTGGGGCATTCGAATGTCAAAAGTGTTCAACAATTCCTTCATCACCTATTGGAAGATATGGTCCAGATGTGCTCCAGACATGGTTGCCATTCTGTCACCTTTCTTAAGTTCCAGATCAACACCTGTAACAAGCCAGGAAAATATCTGTGGACGACTGATTGTAGATTAACACATGTAACAAGCCAGGAAATTATCTACATCACCACTTGGGGCATTCGAATGTCAAAAGTGTTCAACAATTCCTTCTCAACCCCAGATGCAGTTTTACACGGACTCATCATCAGGAAACCCTACACCGGTTCCTTCTCAAACTCAAAAGATTCTTGGAATCCCCAGCCAGAAAGCCTTACAGAATCTAATTCCCCTCAGAACCAAGTTTCAATATCCCCAGCGGAGCTAAGACTTCCAACCATTATCCCCAGCGGAAGCGAAGAACTCTACTCTTTAAAACATCAGCCCAGGATTCCACAAGTTCCCGACACTCATCGAGGACTTATTTTCGTGGACAAAAATACATTCATAGACATTTCATATTTCATACATACTGCTTACATACATGACAAAGTGCATACAACACTATCTCATTTTGAGCATCATGACATCATGCATTTCATACATCATGACATTGCATACAACTGATGTTTTACCTTTTCAGGAAGAGGTCAATCCAAAGATGATTACTATCAACTGTCAAAATTCCATATTCGATTCCTGTATCTAGCCAGGGCACATCTGTGAGTGATTGATTGTAGATTCGATACCTGTATCTAGCCAGGGCATATCTGCATGAAGAGTTTGGAGATCAACACCTGTAACAAGCCAGGAAACCATCTTCCTTTCTCAAAGCACGCAAGTTCTCGCTAAGGAATCTCTTACGCGATCAACACTTCCAAATGGCATCTATAAGCCCATTCCCGACAAGATTCTGTCACGTCTCCGGATGGCATCTTTAAGCCCATCCTCCTATCCACCATCTCTCCAAATGGCATCTATAAGCCCATTCCCGTCATCACACTGCTGATACTCTACTATGCGAGTGCAAATTTTTGGGCACTCTAGTGTCCAATCTCCTTTTACCTTCGAGTCGCGAAAGGCAAACTTGCCAATCTAACTCTTCAGGTTCAAGAAGATTGAACAGGGGCAACTGTTGTACCCTAAAATTTGCCCTCGTATTTTTCCACAAGAAATCACAGCCTCGGGCATTTCCTGATTTTTAAGATTGGCATAAGAATCAGTCAAACAGACTTTTTCTTATCAGTCTATCCAAATTAGGGTTTTCATGGCTCTGGAACAGTTCACACAGTTTGCTTAGGGTTTGGTTGATTTTTGGCTCAGGTTTTGATCAGGCGGACGTTTCTTTGACATTTAACCAAGAACCAGGGTTTTGTGCGCGCATTCTCAGAAAGAATTAATGTTGCAGTTCTTTTCAGTTTACTCTGATATTTGGATTGAGGCATTTGAATCAAGAACTTGCAGGTTATTGTTTAATCAGTAAAGGCTAAGGCATTTGATTTGAGATGAGATAAAGGCTGAGTTACTTAAATTGAGAATCTACAGTGTCTGATTTGATCAGTAAAAAGATAAATATCTGGATATTGGTTTGATTAATTGTGCATTATTTAATTGGAGCGCCAGGTTTATTATTGATTCAATGATAAGGCCACAGTGTTTATTAATTATTTTTCTAAGTCAGAATAATTGGATACTTCCGGTTATTTTAATTTAAGAAATTCAAAATAATTAAATGAACATTGAGTTGAAAGAAGAATTAACTGATAAAAAGGATGTTTATTCACTTTGAATTGTTTGTTACAGATATTATTTAAATACTGTTAAATTTATTTACAGTTATTTAATAATATTATTACAAATAATTGAAATGGAAATAAAACTATCCTAAGAAAATTCCTAAGTCTTCATCTTCTACTGCTCCTCCTCTTTTGCTCCATTTGATGTTTATCTGCAAAACAAAGAAAAGAAAGAAGAAGTCAAAAGCAGATAAAATTATAAAAAAAAAGACAGACAGATAAGAAATTGGGTTCATCATTAAAAGCAACTGGCCGAAATCAGTTTGCCCTCTCTGCAAATCACAACATTTCTCCCGGTTCACAAAGAGGGATGAAAAATGCTTGCAAAAGAAAAAGGTATGAATGCACAAAGTTATGATTTTGCACAAGTTCAAATTGTCAACCAACTGCATAGTTTCCAAACAAACAACATGCCAAACAAAGTCCAAATCCAAACTGAACTAAATGTCAAAAAACTGTCCAAGGATATGGAAAGATATCAAGATATCAAACAAGTACAAAAGGCCACCAAAAGCTGTCAAAAGAGATATGCAAATATCAAGAAGTACGAAGTATGCAGAGAAAGATTAGAGTGCAAGCATATTCAAAAGATTTCATCATTTTCAAGGCCATTGCTTTTTCAGAAAATAGTACATAAGCAATATAATAATGCTTAAAACTGTGGAGAGAGAGAAGAGGAAAAGAAAGGCTTACAGGGCTTAGGCTTTAGGATATAAAACAGAACTAATAGAACAGTAGAAAGGCAGAGATATAAAACAGATAAAAACCCTCCAAACTGTAAGAGAGAAAAGGAACATAACTGTCTCCAACAAAAAGATCAAAGAATCACAAACTGTGTCTAAGCATCAGCCTGCATAAGCCTTTCAAGCCTTACCATTCAAAACACCAACCCTGTCAAGCTTAAAGCCTACTGTAACATAAGCCAAAAAGCCTAAACCCGCTTCAAAATCCAGTCAAAAGCCAGATAAACCCTAAAGCATCAAAACTATACAACATAAACAGAAGCCCAAAAAACCTCAATGGCCTAAAAACATTCAAAGCTTCCAAACCTGTAAATTCCCAACAAACCCTCTGCCCTTTCAAAAGAACATTACAAACAAAAACCAGAAAAGCCCATAACCAGCTCAAACCTGATACTGCATAAAGGCCTGAAGCCAGCAAGCCTGTAAGCTCACCAAAAGCCATAGCCACAAACTGAAGCCTAAGCATTCAAGGCAACACAAACCCTCAGATAATTTTCATCATTGGGTTACCCAACATCATCCAAGCATTTCAAGGCAACAGAAGCAAGTAAAAGAGAAGAAGATAAAGAAGTTTGTGTTCAGATAATCAACAAGCATATTCAGGGCCAACAACAACATCCATATTTCTCATCACTTAGAAGCATTCAAGAGCAATCAAGCATATCAAACATACAAATATACTCAGATATTTCACGCATCAAAGCCATCATACAGAAGCAAGGCAAACAGAGAAGAAGAAAAGAAGTGATAAAGTAAGGGTTTTCAAGCATCATCATCAAACCAACACAAAAAGGCAAAGACACAGGGTACCAGATTTCCAAGCTCGCGCATCACGTTCTTCCACCCTTGGCCGCCTGAAGCGCCTCCAAGTCCGCCGTTCTCCTCCAACAAAGGTAGTATAATCTTTCCTCCTTTTCATGTGCCTCAAATCAGAATACAAATAATAATGTAAAATCAGAATATGAAATATAAACATATAAAAAGATCGAAACCCTAAAGTATAAAAGAGGGATGTTTTACCGTTTCTTGGCGCCATTGTGCTCACCCATGGAGAGAGAGGAAGCAGAGGTGGCGATCGGTGGCCTTGGCCGAGGAAGAAATCTTATTCAGTAGCTTGAGAAAGACGAAGGCAGACGAAGGAAGATGAGCGCCGTTCGTAACTCACAAACCCTAGAATTCCAAATGAAACACATTAACTGAAACCCTAAACAAGAATGTCATGTTTGTGTTGGGCCTTGCCCCATTCTAATCAGCGCTTAAGCGCATTGCAAGCCAGCACGCACCCCCCTTTGTTTTCTCCTTCTGATTGTTTAAGCATGGGCCAAAACCCCCTTTAGCCCATTCCAAATATGTTTTCTATTTTGTTTAATACTTTTTGTGGATTACATTAAATCTTTTTATAATTTAATTTGTTAAAATAACTTAATATACTAACTTTATTTTTACATCAAATCTTATTAACAATACTTTCTTTTCATAACATAGTTATAATCTTGTATAGAATATTAACTATAAAAAAAATGAACGTAATAATTTTCTCACATTTAAAAACATTTTTCTTTTCTTGTATTAAAACTCTTTTATTTAAATGAAAATCTTGTTTAAAACATCTATAAAAAAAAATACATAAAGAAATAGATTTTTTAGGTTGAATATTTTTTTAACTAAAACATTTTGTACATAATTAATTAAAATACATTAATTTTTTAATACATAAAAAATAGAACTTAAAATATTCTTTTCTTTTCTTAAAATATTTTCTTTGTACATATTAACCAAAATACAAAACATGATAACAATGCACAAGTAAAATCCAAGAATACAAAATTAAATCAAATTCTTAATTTTCTCATTAAGTTAACATTTCTCAAACTTGTAAATAAATCATACACTTACACATTTACAATACACAAATACGTCGATACATTTACTTTGCTTTATACATTTACATTTGCTATTCTTATACATTGCTATACACTACATATTACATTGGCGCAATTCGATTTGGTTGTAAATTATTGGAAATTACTCTCCTTAAAGTCTCATCCCCATTTGTAAATTTGTACCCCCATTCCCGGATACTTATTTGTAATAGCGTAGACTTTAAATTCCTGCAATTTACCGCTTTCAAATATACCATGGTTAGACCTAGGGTTTGTATGTACATAAAATCAAACGCTAGATAACCTAATACAAGACAAATACATGAAATCAATACACAATCACACTTGCACCCCTAGGGTAACCCCGCTTGTTGCCTTCCAAAATGGGTCATGCTTGCACGTCGAGTTTCTTTGGCAAAATAATTCAAATGATCATAAGTCCCTCGATGACGCTTTCGAAAAGTTGCCTAATCAAATGAGCATAGTCCCTTCAAGCAAATTGCCAAAGACACTTGGCACCATTGCATTCATGATCCATACGATGACCCGCGCTTGTCCCGTTAAACATCCTAAATACAAGATTGTCCACCAAATACAATGATGGAACAAAATTGTTAAAAGGGGTTAAAACATGAGAAAAACCTTTGAGTACAATAGGGGTAGACAACTCTTAGTTACTTGATAAAACTTGCAAAAAACACTTGCGTACTTTTCAAAACCACACTCCACAAACACTTTCAAAACAAACTCTCAAAAACACTTGAAACATCTTTTCGAAAAGATACACACCTTTGTAAAACACTCAAACACGAGTCATTACATTGGTTGCCTAAGACAAGGCATCTATTTCAAGAACATTTTCAAAACACACACACACACCATTTCAAGCAATTTGAAAATCAAAGGCAAGTTGATCTAACCAAGTAACTAAGAGCCCATGGATAACCATGGATGAAAAGGGTGCTAATACCTTCCCTTTTCATAATCTACCCCCCGAACCCACGAAACATCTCAAAAGGTTTTTCGTGTGCTTTTTAACCTTTCCTTTAGGATAAAATAAAAAGTCGGTGGCGACTCTTGCTAAACCGAACAAGTGTGAATACAAACGCAAAACCTCAAGTCAGTTCTCCCACCGTATCACAGGGTGTTTAAGAAGAAATTGGCGCTTCAGAACTTCTGGACCAAACTCCAGATAGAAGCGGTCAGAAGTTGCAAACTTGGATCAACGCAGTCAGAAGTTGGCTCTTCAGCAGCTACATCAACTCAGTCAGAAGTTGCAAACGTGGTTCAACATGTAAGCTTCAGACAGAACATGACTCTTTCAGCAGTTACGCAAGTTCAGCCAGAATTTGCTAAAGGAATGCAAAGGAAACAAGGAAGTATGAAGGCTCCATCAGAACATGCTGAAATCAGAAGATGAAAAGGTCAGAAGAGTGGGTATTACACTGATACAGAATCTCTAAGTCCAGGATTTCCAAAAGCAAATCCAAGGAACGTGTCAGAAAGTCAGGAGAATCCCCAGAATTTGCTAAAACAATAAGGGACCAAGACCAGAGCATGGTTTGCGTTGTTTTTGGTAAAGCAGGACTGCTGGTTCAAGTTTCCTATTACCAAAATATTGGTGCTGATGAGTCTCATCACCATTTAATGCTCATTAATGCTCCCAACCACTCCTGTACATTCATCCAAGTAGTCCCTTCACGTGTGGCTTGGTAAACGCCTTTATGCAGGTTCAAGCATGGGTCTACGCGCCACCGTCCACCTAGGGGTCACTTCTCCCCAATCCATGCCTGTTGTTCCAGCCTAGGCTGAAAGGCTATCTATTATCACAACTTCCCAGGAATTTCTTTCAAAGAACAATTCAACCTCTGTTGGCGCCTTAATGTTGAAGAAATCCACAAGAGCTTTGCCTATAAATAGAGAACCATTGTCCACTGAAAGGGCGCGTCCAAAGAAACAGAAAAATTGCTAGAAGAGAAACATAAATCTTTAGCAAGAAAGTGTTGTGAAACTCTGCCAAAATCTCCAGTGTTTCATAACTTTGAATTTCTCACCTTCAAACTTCATCAAATACCCAGTTTTCGTTGTGACTAAAGAACACCCTTTCAACTTCTGACCACATATACGCATACACCCTCATCTACCCTTTTCAAAAAGAACCTGTCCAGAACACCATCAGAGCCAAAAGCTAGCTCTCATTCACCAACTTTTCCAACAGCCAGGTAAGCACCTACTAACCTTCATCACGCTGCTAAGCATCATCAGCTTTGCATGCTCAAATAAACATAATGTAAATATCATATTACTGTTGTTTGTGTTCTGAGGATTCTCATACCTCAGAATGTTTACCTCAGAACGTTTTGAGTCAGCCTAGTACCTGCCTGTGACCTTGTTGGTTCTGTCCTTTGAAATACTCTGACATTTGCTGGAGCTGTTCCAAACATGTTTTCTGTTTTGTGGAAAAATAACAAAATTACAGATGTTCTGATTAGCACAGGAAGAAGCCAAGTGTTGACTTTGACGTTAGCACATCTGAAGCCTGTTTTGCTGTCAATAATATCAGAACTTCTGAGAATTATTGTATTTCCAGCAGGATCAAAACTTTTGATTTCCCCACTAACAAACTTTTGTCTTGCAGCGCAGGGGGTCAGAACTTCTGATCTTCCCACTAACAGGTTTCTGTTTTGCAGGTGCCAGAGTCAGAAGTTCTGACTCATACAGATTAACCAAAAGGTTGACCATCTGGCAGCGGGCCTGAGTCAGAACTTCTGATGACCTCTCAGCAGCGCGCTGGCTCCCTCTCTCTTTCTTTCTATCTTGTTTTTGTTATTTTCTTTTCTTGTCTATTTTTCTCGTTGAACCACCCCATGTACAAATGTGTATCCCCCCCCCCCCCCGTAATTGTTGTAATAGCGTAGGATTTTATATTTCTGCTTTTTATTGCTAGTAATTAGGGTGTGTATGGCAAGATAAAATCAATGAAATAGAAAATCCTAATTCAAAGATAAACTCTTGTATGCAATGAAGCACACTTGCACACTAACACCCCTAGGGTTACATCCACTTGTTGCCTTCAAAAATGGGCCATGTTACGCATGCAAAGTATCTTGGTAAAACAAACAAAATCAAAAGATCATAGTCCCTCGATGACGCTATCCGAAGTTTCCTTACAAAAATGATCTTAGTCCCTCAAAAGAAATACTAAGATACTTTGCAAAATTGCTATCATGGTCTATACGATGACCCGCGCCCGTCCCATTTACATCCTAACACAAGATTGTCCACCAAATACAATGGTGGAACGATGCTGTTAAAAGGGTTAAAAACATAAGAAAGATCTTTGAGTAAAATAGGGTAGACAACTCTTAGTTACTTGATCAAAAATCTTGCAAAAACATCCTTGCTATTTTTAAAAACACACTCCACAACACAATTTCAAAACAACTTTCAAAAACATTGAAACCGTTTCAAAAAGACAAAACACCTTTGTATACATTCAAACAAGAATCATTACAAAGGTTGCCACAACGATGGCCTCTTTTCGAAACATCTTTCAAACACACACAAAGCACCATTTCAAACAACTGAAAAAGCAAAGCAAGTGATCTAAGTAAGTAACTAAGAGCCCATGGATAACCATGGATAGAAAGGGTGCTAATACCTTCCCTTTCTATAATCTACTCCCCGAACCCATGAAAACATCTCAAAGGTTTTTGCTGTGCTTTTTAAACCTTTCCTTAGGATAAAATAAAAAGTCGGTGGCGACTCTTGCTAAACCGAAACATTTGCGAATATAAACGCAAAACCTCAAGTCAGTTCTCCCACCGTATCACAATGGTCTTTAGAAAATATTAGGACATTGGGGGAAACTTTAGGTCATTTGTACTCAAGGATCTTGATGCAACACAAAACCCTAATTTGGGGTTGACTGCCTTAGGAGATGATTTGTCTGTCTAATTCTTGAGCTATCTTGAGCCACATGGAGATTATTCTTGCAATGTCTTGAGAAATATGAGAGGGAAAATTTTGGGGTACAAAAGTTGCCCCTGTTTAATCTTCTTAAACCTGAGGATGTAGATTGGCTTTCGTGCCTTTCGTGATCCGAAGGTGAAAGATGATTGAACACTAGAGTGCCCAGAAATTTGCACTCGCATGAAGTGGTATCAGCCTGGTGATGTCGGGAATGGGCTTACAGATACCATTTGGAGATTGCTGATAGGAGGATGGGCTTACAGATGCCATATGCAGGAGTGTCGGTCGCATAAGAGATTCCTTAGCGAGAACTTGCATACCTGTTGTTGTAGAAGATTCTGCTGGGGGAAGTCTATCTTTTATTGAGATTTAGGAACTTGCCTGTACCTCAGCTGAGAGAACAACTTTTCTGAGTTTTAAGAACTTGTTCGTAATTCAACTGGGGGAAACATCTTCATCAGGGTCTAGAAGCTGTCTGGTCTTCAACGGAGTATAATGTTGAGATTGTAGAACTCGTCCACACTATGACGGAGGAAACTTGTCGAGATTGAGAACCTTATCTGAAATTCAACCGAGGATAATTCAGTTGAGATTTAAGAACCGGTCAGGTCTTCAACTGAGGGAAACATCTTCATCAAGATCTAGGAACTGTCTGGTCTTCAACAGAGTATACTGTTGAGATTGTAGAACTCGTCCACACTTCGACGGAGGAAAATTGTCGAGATTGAGAACCTTATCTGAAATTCAACTGAGGATAATTCAGCTGAGATTTAAGAATCGGTCAGGTCTTCGACTGAGGGAAAAATCTTCATCAAGATCTAAGAACTGTCTGGTCTTCAACAGAGTATACTATTGAGATTGTAGAACTCGTCCACACTTTGACGGAGGAAAATTGTCGAGATTGAGAACCTTATCTGAAATTCAACCGAGGATAATTCAGTTGAGATTTAAGAACCGGTCAGGTCTTCGACTGAGGGAAACATCTTCATCAAGATCTAAGAACTGTCTGGTCTTCAACAGAGTATACTGTTGAGATTGTAGAACTCGTCCACACTTCGACGGAGGAATATTGTCGAGATTGAGAACCTTATCTGAAATTCAACCGAGGATAATTCAGCTGAGATTTAAGAACCGGTCAGGTCTTCGACTGAGGGAAACATCTTCATCAAGATCTAGGAACTGTCTGGTCTTCAACAGAGTATACTGTTGAGATTGTAGAACTCGTCCACACTTTGACGGAGGAAAATTATCGAGATTGAGAACCTTATCTGAAATTCAACCGAGGATAATTCAGCTGAGATTTAAGAACCGGTCAGGTCTTCGACTGAGGGAAACATCTTCATCAAGATCTAGGAACTGTCTGGTCTTCAACAGAGTATACTGTTGAGATTGTAGAACTCGTCCACACTTCGACGGAGGAAAATTGTCGAGATTGAGAACCTTATCTGAAATTCAACCGAGGATAATTCAGTTGAGATTTAAGAACTGGTCAGGTCTTCGACTGAGGGAAACATCTTCATCAAGATCTAGGAACTGTCTGGTCTTCAACAGAGTATACTGTTGAGATTGTAGCGCTTGTCCACACTTTGACGGAGGAAAATTGTCGAGATTGAGAACCTTATCTGAAATTCAACCGAGGATAATTCAGTTGAGATTTAAGAATCAGTCAGGTCTTCGACATAGATGAGAACTTTAACTGCATCCTTCCTGAGAGGTAAAGGTCATTTGCATGCAATGCATGATATATATCAAGCAATGATGTTCTCAAAATAAATGAGATTGTTTTGTATGATGCGTATATGCATGTATCATGATGTATGGAAGTGTAATGTTTTAGCTGGGGAAAATAAATCCCGGATAGCTGCTGGAGAATAGAGTTGAATTCTTCGTTTCCGCTGGAGATAGCGGACGAAGATGATTGATGAGAATAAACCTGCAAGGGAGGATAACTCTGTTGGAGGATAAACTGATGAGGAGATTACTCTGTGGGGAAGAGATGCTCTGCTGAGGATTCCACTGATAAATTCCATTGGGGACGAATTACCGTTGCTGGTGATACTGAATCCTGTTGGGGATTGAATTCTTGTTTGTGAAAGGAAAGAACTCCGTTGGGGATGATCTTTCAGTTGCGACTTCACCGGGGATAACCCTTTTAGGCTCTAATGGGGATAATCTTTTGAGCTTTACTGGGGTCAATCTTCCTTTGACCTCGGCTGGGGATATTTATTTTTTTACTCCATCGGGGACGAACTTCCAGAGTCTACTGGGGATGATTCTTCAACTCCACTGGGGAATCTTTTTCAGAATACGCTGGGAAGATTTTAAATCCACTGGGGATATCTTGCATTCTGCCGGGGAATATTCTTATACTCCGTTGGGGAATATTTAGACTGCCGGGGATATTAAGCCTTTTCAATGTTGATGGTAGATAAACTCTGCTTGGGGGAGAATATTACTGATTCATTCATAGTTGCAAGTCTCAGCTAGGGAGAGCCAATCATTACTGTCTTACTCTGCGGGGAGTGAAAGTACATTGGCCATTATTCTTCAGCTGAATTTACCTTCGTACCCGGTGGATATAGCAACTACAAAGCTTGGACAAATCTTATTGCCCCTGTTTCTGATATTACAAGTAATGGTCTTTTTGTTTCGCATGTGAATATTTATGAGCAGCAATTAATGTCAAGTGCATATATCGAAAATGAACATTGGACGTTCTTTGCCAAACAAAACAGATAAAGGAGAAACAGTTTGAAATTTCTTTGAAAATGAATTGTATTGATTTTTGAAGTTTGGCTTGTAAATAGGCATTTTTGTACAAGAGGCTGACGTCCTAGTAAGAGAACGCCGCCGAACAATAGAATTTACATACTTTGTGAAAAACTAAACAAAACAGCTATGTGAATAATCCCACTGGGTTCCAACTCCGTTATTGCCTTTATATCCTCGAGCATCTCATCATTTTGCTACTTGGTTGAAGGTAGATCAGATTGATTAGTGCCGTTCGAGCTTGATAGTCGATACCGAAGTTTGGATGCAAGGTGATCCAATAGGACATAGTGTTACGCTTTGATCCCTAATTTTTTCCCGGACCACCCTTTCGGGTTTTCAGTCCACCGGGATACCCTTTTTTTCCCAAGCCGCCTTTCCAGGTTTTCGACTTACCGGGTGTATAAATTTTTTCATTTTCACCCCTTATTTTTTCCCGAACCCTTTTGGTTCGCCGGGAAGCCCTTATTTTTGCCCAGGCCAGTCGACCTAGCGGGTCTTTGATTATGCGTAGTATCTTTTTACTATGTCTGCATTGACAGGGTGAGGAAGGTCGTTACCATCCATGGTGGTTAGAATCATAGCTCGTCCTGAGAAAATGTTCTTAACCACAAATGGCCCTTCGTAAGTAGGGGTCTATTTGCCCCTGGGATCACCTTGAGGTAAGATAATGCGCTTGATTACCAGATCCCCAACTTGATACTCTTGTCGTCTAACTTTCTTGTTAAATGCCTTGATCATCCGTTTTTGATACGTTTTACCATGAAAAATAGCAGTAAGTCTCTTTTCGTCGATTAGGTTCAGCTGATCAAGCCGGGTCTGAATCCATTCGTCTTCGCTCAAGCTTGCATCCTTCATAATCCGAAGAGAGGGTATCTGAACTTTAATGGGAAATACGGTTTCCATGCCATATACCAAGGAATAGGGTGTTCCCCTGTTGACGTCCGTGCTGAGGTACGGTACCCATGAAGAGCAAATGGTAACATCTCGTGCCAGTCTTTGTATGTCACAGTCATCTTCTGCACAATCTTCTTAATGTTCTTATTAGCCGCTTCAACAGCCCCATTGATCTTCGGCCAGTAGGGAGAAGAGTTTTGATGCTGTATCTTGAACTGCTTGCAAAGCTCGGTGATCATCTTATTATTGAGATTTATACCATTGTCCGTGATGATCCTCTCTGGTACACCGTATCGACAAATCAGATTGTGTCGAATGAACCGTGCCACGATGTTCTTGGTCACTGTAGCAAAGGAAGTTGCTTCAACCCACTTTGTAAAGTAATCAATTGCTACCAAGATGAAACGATGCCCGTTGGACACTGTAGGTCTGATTTCGCCGATCATATCAATGCCCCACATTGCAAAAGGCCACGGAGCTGTCAAGACGTTCAGAGGTACTGGAGGTATGTGCACCTTATCAGCATAGACTTGGCACTTGTGACAGGTACGAGAATGCTGATAACAGTCGGCTTCCATTATGGACCAAAAGTATCCTGCCCGAAGGATTTTCTTTGCCATGGTATGTCCACTGGAATGAGTCCCAAAGGTACCTTCATGTAACTCAGCCATGATCCTTTCTGCCTCGTTCTTGTCCACACATCGCAGTAAGGTTGAATAATGGTTACGCTTGTAGAGAATGTCATTGCTGATGAAGAACTTCATCGTGAACCTCCTCAGAAACTTCTTATCATTAACAGATGCACCCTCAGGGTATTCCTGAGCCTCAAGATACCTTTTCACCTCATGAAACCAGGGTTTATCTGCTACCTCTTCAGTCTCAATGTCATAGCAATGTGATGGTTCGTCCAATATTTCAATGATAATCCGGGGAGCTTCGTTGTCCCAATTGACTTTGAACATAGAAGACATCGTAGCTAACGCGTCCGCCAACTGATTCTCCTCTCTAGGGAAGTGTTCAAAGGTTATCTCCTCTAAGTGGGGAAGAAATGTTAACACATACTCCTTGTAAGGAATAAGATTAGGGTGTTTCGTATCCCAGTCGCCTTTGATCTGACTGATCACGAGAGAGGAATCTCCGAAGACACTTAGAAACTTAATCCTTAGGTCAATTACTACTTGAAGACCCATGATGCACGCTTCATACTCCTCCATATTGTTGGTGCAGTTGAAACATAGTCGGGCGGCAAACGGAGTATGAGAGCCTTTAGGAGATATGATCATGGCACCAATGACATTACCCAAAGAATTCGAAGCTCCATCAAAGTACATAGACCATCGGGATCCTTCCTCAGGTCCTTCATCCGGTCCAGGTGTCTAACAGTCAGTCACAATCATGATATTCTCGTCCGAGAATTCAAAGTTCATAGACTGGTAATCATCTACTGCCTGATGTGCCAAATGGTCTGCCAACACACTTCCCTTAATTGCCTTTTGGGTCGTATATTGGATGTCATACTCAGTCAAGATCATTTGCCATCTCGCTATTCTTCCGGACAAGGCAGGCTTTTCGAAGATATACTTGATTGGATCCATCTTTGATATCAATAGAGTAGTGTGAGTCAGCATATACTGTCTCAGCCGGCGAGCAGCCCATGCCAAAGCGCAACAAGTTTTCTCAAGCAACGAGTATCGGGTCTCGCAGTCGGTAAACTTTTTGCTAAGG
Source organism: Vicia faba (assembly GCA_948472305.1). Lineage (NCBI taxonomy): Eukaryota > Viridiplantae > Streptophyta > Magnoliopsida > Fabales > Fabaceae > Vicia > Vicia faba. The sequence goes on along the minus strand of OX451738.1, from coordinate 1,060,036,400 downwards.
TAATAAATAGCATGCTCTTTTCGGCCAGACTCGTCATGTTGACCCAACACACATCCCATTGAGTTGTCGAGTACTGTCAAGTATATGACCATAGGTCTCCCCTCAACTGGCGGCATCAGAATAGGTGGCTCTTGGAGATACTCTTTGATACTTTCGAAAGCGGCCTAGCATTCATCGCTCTATCGTACCACTTGATCTTTCTTCAGTAATTTGAAGATTGGCTCACAATTAGCAGTCAGGTGCGAGATGAATCGGGCAATGTAGTTCAGACGTCCCAAAAAGCCTCTGACTTCCTTTTCTGTTCTGGGAGCTGGCATTTCCTGTATAGCCTTCACTTTTGCAGGGTCCACTTGAATACCTTTGTCACTTACGACGAAACCTAGCAGCTTACCAGATCTTACCCCGAAGGTGCACTTGTTCGGGTTTAACCTCAACTTGTACAACTTCAACCTGTCAAATAGCTTCTGAAGGTGTTCCAGATGCTCTTCCTCAGTTTGGGACCTTGCAATCATATCGTCGACGTATACCTCAATCTCATGATGGATCATGTCATGGAACAAAGCAACCATGGTGCGCTTTTACGTTGCCCCAGCATTTTTCAATCCAAAAGGCATGACCTTGTAGCAAAAGGTACCCCATTGAGTGACAAAGGTTGTCTTCTCCATGTGTTCGGGAACTATTTTAATCTGATTATAACCGGAGAACCAATCCATAAAGGAGAAGACTTTATGTTGTGCGGTGTTGTCAACCAGAACGTCGATATGAGGTAGAGGGAAATCATCCTTGGGACTTGCCCTGTTCAAATTCCTGTAGTCAACACACATTCGAACCTTACCATCCTTCTTCTGCACTAGAACCACGTTGGCCACCCACTGTGGGTAAGAAGTAACTGCTAGAAAACCGGTGTCAAACTGTTTCATAACCTCAGCCTTAATTTTCTCAGACATATCTGGGCGCATTCAGCGGACCTTCTGTTTTACTGGAGGACATTCTTCCTTGGTAGGCAGGCGGTGAACCACAATATCGGTATCCAACCCAGGCATATCTTCATAAGACCAAGCAAAGATCTCAACATAGTCTCGCAGCATCTGAATCAAACATTGTTTAACGCTAGGCTCTAGATTTGCACCGATCTTGACTTCTTTCTTGTCTACCTCTGTACCCAGATTCACTGTTTCCACCGGCTCTTCATGCGGCTGTATAGATCTCTCTCCTTGAAGTAGTAGTCTTGCAAGTTCATCAGGCAGTTCGCAATCATCTTCACCTTCGTCTTCGGTTAAGTTGATCAGACTTTCGAAGTCATAACCGGCAGTAGCAGAGTCGTTACCAGTATGATCTAGAGTGGACGTAGACCTGTATATGTGAGTGTGTTTAAAATAGCTGTTTTGCAATATATAATAAAAGAAGAACAAGGAGCACAAAATTTGAAATGCAAAAAACGTCCAATGCTTTTATTAATGATATATGTAGATGACACACATAAAGCCCTCACAAATGAAGCCACGGTGCCCCGGGTAAGACACTGGGCTATAAAGTTTAAGACATTATTTGTTACAAATTCAAAACAAAAGTCTCATTATTGGGTAACAAAAGAAATTGGGATGAAGTCCTTTGTTGTCCAGTTGCTTAGTCCTCCATCAATAGTAGGATAGATCCAACTGTCGAACTCATACTCTTCAACATCATCTTCAATGGCATTCACTCCTGAATTGCTGATGAACAGGGGAGGTTTTCCGATTCGTGCATTCCGAACAGCCTTTTGAGCTTCTGTAGTGAAACCTAAACCAAACTTGTTAGTCTTATGTGCAAAATCAGGGAGTTGGCCCCAATTTGCACACCCACCTTTCTCAACAACAGCCCGGGCATCCTTAAAGGAAGCCATCTTCATAGGAGGATCTTCAACAACAGTCTCAGTTAACGCCAGTGTCTGGGGAACCTCTTCAAAATGCTGAAATGGGGTCTCAATGAACTCCCCATCCATCTCTACATATCAGAAAGAGTTGAGGTGGCTCACCATGTACTCCTCTTCTCCTTGCACTATCACAATTTTCCCTTTCACCGGGTACTTTAGCTTCTGGTGGAGCGTTGAGGTTACTGCCCCAGATTTGTGGATCCACGGACGACCCAGCAAACAAGAATAAGATGGCCGAATTTCCATCACATAGAATGTAGATGCAAAAATCTGAGAACCAACTTTAATCGGAATATCCACTTCTCCATGCACCATCCTCTTAGACCCATCAAAGGCCCTGACGATAATGTTGCTTGGTTTCAGCTCCAACCCTTCACAGTCCAACCGGTCTAGAGCTTTCTTAGGCAAAACGTTCAATGAGGAACCAGTATCCACCAATGCATGAGCAAGAGTAGTGCCCATGCATTCAATGGAGACATGCAGGGCATCGTGTTGTGATTCTTCCCCTTAACAGTCAAGTCGGCATCAGAGAAACCCAACCCGTTATCAGCAGTTAGACTAGCCATGCAGTCTTTAAAATGGTCAGCTGATGTTTCTTGTGGTACGTGTGCAGTCTTCAGGAATGCAATCAGAGCCTTGGCATGGGCCTCTGAGCATAGCAATAGTGACAACATAGAGATTTTGGATGGGGTTTGCCCCAGCAGCTCGACTACATTGTAGTCGCTCTTTTTGATGATTTTCAAAATTTCCTCCATCTCTTGTCCTGAGGCTTCAACAGTAATTTTCTTTGGTGCCTCCGTATGGGCAGGCTCATTAGTGGTCCTTTTGCCCCGAGTGTCGGATGACTCGGAAACAGGGGTAAGAATGGGAACTTGAACAGGAATAGTAGCAGGTACACTGGCAGGTGTAATAACAACAGGTTTTCGGGCAGTTGGTGGAGAGATATCAGGGGAGAAAAGTCTTCCGCTACGGATGACTTTGGGAGGTCCAACAATATTGATGATGTCAGTATCAACATCCAAATCTTGTTTAACCCCGTGATAATAAACATCAACCCCGTAGTGCCAAGGGACAGCTTTATCAAATGTATAGGGGATAGGCCCTGGAACAGTGATGATCAATGGTGCGATTCTTGGAACATATGTAATTCTAACAGGCTTTCTCGTGGGAGCCTTGGAAGAATTGTCGAAAATGGTGATTATAGCAACTTCTTCAGTAGGAACCAAAGGAACAACAGTCTTCTCAAACAGAATTTCTTTGTTATCCATCAGGCGTTGGACACCTGACTTTAAAAGATGGCAACCGGTAGGTAGGATAGAACACATACGGCAATCTTCGTCACAACCCGGAAATAAACTGGCTAGAAAAAGGTTCTTCTTCACAGTCATCAATGGAGTAGCAATATCCTTCACAGAAACCACAAACGAGTCTTCCTCTATAGCATTTACTCCATGCTTGGGTATAAGAGTTATCACGACATTAGGTCTTTCAGGTGCTTCAAACTCGATCTCCTTAGCATCAATTAAGTCCTGTACCTTATTCTTCAAAACCCAACAATCATCTGTATCATGCCCCGGGCTATCAGAGTGAAAAGTACAACGGGCATTAGGGTTGTACTTTGGTAATGTGGTGTTGGGATTCTGCGGGGCCTCCCTTGGAATCACTAGATTGGTTTTCAATAACTGTGGTAGAATCTGAGATAAAGTCATGTTGAGCTGAGTGAATTGTCTTTGAGGTTTCTCGGCCCTTGCCTGATTGTTGCGCTAAGGAGCACCAGCAGGTCTTGAAATAACAACCGCATTAACAGCTTGGCGGCGTTCAGGTCTATTCTGGCTTTTTGAACTGTAAACAGCACTGGAATCCTTCTTAAAAGGCTTCTTCTCGGTGCCTGATGAAGCACCCTTCTGTATTTTACCAGACTTAATACCAGCCTCAATCCTTCCCCCGGTCATAATCAACTTTGTAAACCCGGACGAAGAACTTCCAATCAGATGGTTGAAATACGGACCAGACAAGGTCCCTAGAAACATATCTACTAGCTCCCTATCAGCCAAGGGTGGTTGCACTCTTCCAGCGAGGTCCCTCCACTTTTGAGCATAATCTTTGAAACCTTCGCCCGCACCCATTGATATACCCTGGAGCTGGGTACGCGTGGGAGCAAGGTCGGCATTATATTGGTACTGCTTGTAGAAAGCAGCAGCCAAGTCTTCCCAATTATGGATGCTAGTTCCTTCTAACTGGTAAAACCATTCAAGCTGAGTCCCTGAAACACTATCTTGAAAGAAGTGGATCCATAGGTTCTTGTCAGCAGTGTATGGATGAATCTTCCTAACATACGACCGGAGGTGCAGTTTCGGGCAAGAAACCCCGTCGTACTTAGCAAAGGCTGGTGCCTTAAATTTGTGGGGAATAACCACCCCAGATGACAGACCTAAATCACCAAAGTCCAGACCAGGCACTTTCTGTACTTCCATCGCACTCAATCGGTCTTCCAGCTACTTGTATCTATCCTCAGCCGGGGGATACTGGTCTTCGTCGAAGTCCGTCTCGTTGTCTGAAACCACAGGGCTAGGAGCCCTCCTTTCTTCCTGACTATCTTTTCCTCCAAATGAGGGGGTCAAATCAACTTCATCTCGTAGCCTATTTCCAAACCTGTGGCCCATGTTAAACAGGACCGTCTTCTTCTTCTTCTTCTTCTTCTTCTCTTTCAAGATAAGGGCCTTCAGATCTTGCTAACCCTGAGCTAGATTCATGAACAATTCCTGGAACTGGGTGTTTTGATCTTGTAGAGCCTTGATTGCTTGTTCAGTTGATGGTTCAGAAGATATGATGCTGAAATAAACAGCGAAGAAGATGAGAAAACCTGTAGGGGTACCTGTTATGAGGTGCATGGAATGATATGTGCATGATATGATTTCAAAGACATCGAGAGATTCAAATTCGTAAACCAAACATGAAACACACTTTTATTAGAAAAACTTGAAATTCAATTGTTCAACAGATGCCCTTAAGGCGTTACAAAAAGGGAAATACTGAAAAGTAAATAAAAACTGGAAATAATCAAAGGACATCAGTGCTCCCATGGTCGTTTCCCTTTGGTGCTGACATAGTCATTGAAGATCTGTTCATTCTCCAATTGCCTTGTCAACTTCTGGATCTTCTGCTCTTGCTCGTGATACTTTTCTCTATAAGTATATCGCTCTTCTCTCAACTGCATCCAAGACCTTTTCAGTGCCCCAATGTCAGTGGGCATATGAGGATGTAGAATGGTAGGAGGGACCCCTTCTTCATCAGCAACTTCAACAATGATAGGCAAGACAGCTTCATAGGGCATTCCTAGCTTTTGGGCACGGATACGAATCCATCGGAGATATGGTTCCATTGGTAGGGAAGTCTTCACACCCAGCTCGTATGGATCAGATCTGTGTACTCTATCCCAAGCTCTTATGAATCTGCGACGCTGCTCGTCACTATCCCCTTGGAAATTAAAGATTATGCTAGGCATTAGTAACTCATGAGGCCCTTCTCTTCTAGCTCGCCCAAACTGATGTAAGGCCAAGCATGGATTGTAAGTAATTCCTCCATTGGTTCCTATCAGTGGAACATTGGGGTATTCCCCACAACAATCAATAATGGCCACCTCGTCCATACCCTTAATAGTCCAAATGATATCATTGTGAGAGAGAGACATAACCTTATAAGCCCAGCCCATGCCTTCTTTGTTCTTTAGAACTGATTTGGGGAGGTGAGAAATAAACCACCTCGCCAACAGTGGAGCACAACACATCAAGGTTCCCCGCTTCCGAGCAGTACGGGCATAAAGCTGATGAAGAATGTCACCCAAGAGAGTGGGTACAGGATTACCAGAGATGAAGATTTTCACCGCATTCACATCAACAAAGGAGTCGGAGTTAGGAAACAATATCAAGCCATATATCAGAAGAGCCAGAATATCTTCGAATGCCTGGAAGTCTGGACTATCCCAGAAATGATTAGCCTTACCAACCAAGAACTTAGTCAAAAAGCCCTTTGCTCCACTTCTAGTCTCCCAATTGGAAATCACTTCAGCCTTTGTCAGATGGAGGGCTGAAACAATCTCTTCTGATCTAAGGATCTTCTCCCAACCTGTGAACGGGGTCTGCTCCAGAATAGAGATACCAAGCAGATCAGAGAACTCTTCTAAGGTGGGGACCAATTGGTAGTCCTGAAAGGTAAAGCACTGGTACAGCGGATCAAAGAACTGGACTAGGACACTCATCATCTGCTCGTCCAATTTGGAGGTGACCAAACCAAGAAGATGCCCATGTCTCCTGATAAAGGAAGAAGTATCTGAGATCTTTGCAACCAGCTCCTTGAGCTGAGTGGGAACTTGGACAAAGTTGATCCGGATGGTGTTCCTACGCATGGGTGCCATGAGCTACAAAACAGAACAGAGATGAATCCCTCCTGTCTTTGAAATAGGTTAGTCCAATGCAAGATGTATGCAATGTTATGATGTCATGATGTCATGATAGAAATCACACCACAAGTATCCACAAATAGCAAACATGGTAAAGGCACACAAGTCACACAGAGAGCCCTTAGATTTCAGGATGGCAAGGAGCTTAGGTACTACCCTCTTTCAGTTCAGTTGGTTCAAACATGTCCTAAAAATAGTAACCGGGTTCTAGAGGATCTCAATATCACTGACTACCCTTGATCGGTCATAATTCCAGTTTAGCAACCTTTTCTTGCGGCCGGAATCATCGCGAGAGTTTAGTCTCAATGAGTGTAGCATACTGCTACTGTTCTATGGCCAAGTTGATCAATTTAAAGGTTCTAAGTTCAGTTGGTGCGTAATGACCTCTTAGCAGACCCATATTCTCCTTGTTTCAACATAAGGGATATCGGTACAAACTAAAGTGCCACACCAATGTAGCTACTGCTTCAACCGTATCAGTCTACACCGTACAGTTCCCTCATAGTTTATTGCTACTTACCTAAAGGGTATCCCCCAGATCTGGGTTAGGATCTATAGTAACTCTGATACAAGCCCACAAATATAAAGCATACAAGTCAAGCAATTGAAAACATTATGAACTATTCCTAAGGTACACCCCACTTATTAAGATGTCCCTAACATATTCGCCAGTTCTGTGATACGGTGGGAAAGAACTGACTGTTTTTTGGAATGCTGGTTTGCGTTTTGCGTTTGTTTTTGCAAAATGTCGCGGTAAGCAAGAGTCGCCACCGACTTTTATTTTATCCAACAAGGAAAGGAAAAAAGCACAGAAAAATTCCTTTTTCAAGATATTTCTCGGGTTCGGGGGGTAGATTATAGAAAGGGAAGGTATTAGCACCTTTTTTATCCGTGGTTATCCACGGGCTCTTAGGTACTTGCTCATTTGTTTTCAAAATTTTTTTCTTTGTGCTTGTGGGTTTGAAAAAGTTTTTGTTTGGAAACTTCGTTTTAACTCTTGCTTCTGTCCTCAAGAGCGTATGAAGTGTTTTTTAAAACTTTGTTCGAAAAGTGTAAGTGTGAAAAAGATTTTGTTTTTGAAAGAGCAAGTACTTAAGAACCATCTATCTACTCAAAAAAGGAATCGTTTTATGCTATCTTCCTTTAGACAATGCTATCCCTACTATTGATGAGTAGGTAGCATCGTCGTTGGAGTTTTAAGGGTCAATTCGAATGAGGGACTTACGGTCACCAAAGCAATGTTAGGACGCCTTAGCGGTAACCCTAATGTCTTAGATCATTTGTTTTGAGGCAACAATATCCGAGGCAACCGTTTCTAGGCGACTATGATCTTTGGACAAGAGGGCGACCTCTAAAGTGACCTATACTCAATGACCGCGTATGAAGGCAACCAAGTGGGGTGTACCCTAAGAGTGCGCATGTGCGAGTGTGTCATATTCAGTTAATTTTATCTTTATACATGTTAATGGTGATCTACATTGATTTTAGGTTAAAACATTCGGTCTTGTCATGCATCCCCTATTATCAAACATCTAACAGTTTATAAGTGGAGGAAATTAAATTGCGGAAATTAAATTACAAGGCGTCGGGTATTTACATCGCCAAAAGCAACCCTTTGAAATTTAAATGCGGAAAAATAAATAAAGCGATAAATAAATGGTCCTAATTATCTATTACATTCCGGGAACAAGTGCAATATTGAATAAAATAGATCGCGTGCGGAAAATTAAATCGAGCGCAAGGTTCTAGGGTTTTGACCCTTTGTTATTAAAGAAAATATTTTTTGTGTTGTTTTAATTTTAAGAAAAGAAACTATCCTAAATTAATTATTAAGTTAATAAATAAATTAATTGATTAATGAAAATAAATTATTTTTGGATTTTTGGCATTTTAAGAAAGAAAATAAAATTAATTAATGTTAGTAAAACCTAATTAAGTCTAATTGATTTTAATTATTTACAAAAATATATTAAAGTTATTTCTAATTAAAGCCTAAATTAATTAAATTAATGTTTGTTAATAAAAATTAAAATTTGATTTTATGAAGAAAAAATTTTTGTGGTTTTAATTTTATAAAGAAAAAAAAAGAATTGATTGGTTAGTTATTAAATAGAAATAATAAATAAATAATTAAAACAAAATAAATAAAATATAGAGAGAGAGGAGTATGGGCCTGTTTTGGGGGTCAGAATAGCAATTTTATGGCCCATTAAGCGCTGGCCTGGTTGACCTCTGAGATTCCCTGCGCGCATGTTGACTTGGTCTATGGTAGACCATCAGTTTCTGGCCACCAGATTTGGCCTGTGGCCATCTGGCCATCAGATGCTTGAGGGTGCATGATGTGCTTCGCGCTTGGATTTCCATGTGATAACCTGAAGAAGTAAAACAAAGAGAAATTTGGAGGACATGGGATTCGAACCCAAGTCCTGTTGGATGTTGCCAGCGCTCGCTTGCCACTAGGCTATTGTGCTTCATTTGTTAATAATATATGAATAAAATATAATATGTTAAACGAATTAATATGCCAGCAAACAACAAAAATACGCGCGTGGTTTTTGAATTGTCCAATGGGGTATCGACATGTCTCTGTCTTCTTCCTCACATCCGTGGCTAAAACTCTGTAACATCTATAGCCACGGACACCGCCTGTCACTAAAGGTCACGTATGCCTATAATCTACTGTGAGCCATGAAAATGAAATCTAAGGACAGGGTTGTGCTTGTCTCATCATCCCGGTCACAACCATGCCCTTCTCGACAACCAATTTTTCCTGAAAGAGAAATACCAAAAAAACAAACCACGAAACCCTAGCTATGGTACATGGCTTTACAAGTCAGATAAATAAAATTAACTAATGCCAAAAGCTTTGAAATCTCATGAGGATCACAAATATATCAATGATTTTCCAGAATGATACAAGAATAGAGAGCTATGATTTCGAATACAGGGCTAAGAAACGTGATACTTACAGTGCGTTTGGGCATGTATGGGAGCTTGCTTTGGGTTGGTTTCAACTCAGTGAACCTCCAGGAGTCAATTGAGATCCTTCTTGGCTTCTGAGATCGCCTCTAAGTATGGATTCGGAATCAAGCTTTTTCCACACTTTTTCAAGTTTTGTCTTGATTGTTCTTGCAGACTCTAGCCCTTATTTTCGTGCCTTTTCCTTCCTTATGTAATGTATATTGCATTAGGGTAAGAAACTTGGTACAAATCTCTCCACATCAATGCTCATGAATTGGATTTGATTCCACCATTACAACCTTCCAAATTTGGCCTAAATCATATCTTCTTGTAACCAATGCACTTGATGCGAATTTGATTCACATAATAGCTGTATTCAAAGCCTAAAGCAACCAAAAAATCATGAGTTATAAATACTTTTGATTTTATATGATTTTATTTAATTTAAAATGAATAAATTCAATTAAAAATCAAATTAAATAATAAAAATAAGATATGGGCTCATGGCTGAATCTAGGACACGTGGACAATGATGCAAGCTCAAATCAAGTGGAAAAGAATGGGCCCATTTGAAAAAATTTGAAGTTTTGGGGATAGTTGACTTTTGGCAATTTTGCAAAAATGTCCAACTTCAACAATGCATAACTTCTTCAATTTTGAACTTTTGGAAGTGTTCTTGGACTTTTTAGAAATCTTGAGACGTCCTCTAACCAACCCTTTTGGTCTAATCTCATTTTGATATTCCATGCTCAAGTTATAAGCTTAGGCAAAAAAAGGTGTTTTTGTAGACTTTCCAAAATGACCTATAATGTCCAAATTTGTAACTTCTTGTGAGTGCATTTCTTGATCTTGGGGTGTGAAGATGGATTGTAGGAAATTGAATCCTATTCCAAATGAGATTTTGATGGGTCATTTCTCATAAGGTATAAGAAAGTTATGCTTGGTCAAAGTTGAGTTGACTTTTCCTACAAAACCCTAATTTAGAAACTTTTGAATCTTGATGAATTTTGAGCAATCCTTGGTGAATCATGATCAACCCTTGATCAAATGATGAAATATCCTTCAAAATGAGAATTTTGAAAAAAAATCTTGAAGTTTGACTGTTTATAGGTCACAGTTGACTTTTGCCCTAGCACCGTCGATTTTTGGGCCCTTTGAGCAATTGACTGAGCAAACTTCCTCTGCAAGGCTTGAAATTTGACATGGATGGTCTTGAGAACATATTAGTACATTGGGGGACACTTTAGGTCATTTGAACTCAAGGATCTTGATGCAACACAAAACCCTAATTTGGGGTTAACTGCCTTAAGAGATGATTTATCTGTCCAATTCTTGAGCTATCTTGAGCCACTTGGAGATTATTCTTGCAATGTCTTGAGAAATGTGAGAGGGCAAATTTTGGGGTAAAACATGCTTCCTAAAACATAAAAAAAAGTGAAAAAAAAAATACATTACACAACGTTGTCTAAAGTAAAAGCGCTGCTATAGGCACACTTTAGACAACACTTCTAATGTAAAAAAGCGCTGCCTATAAGGGCCTTTAGAAAGCTCTTATTCAATAAAGCATTGTCTAAAGGATACATTAAGCAGCGCTTTCACATAAACAAAAATTGTTGTCTTTACTAACAGCAGTGCAAGAATAGGCAGCGCTTATAAGCGATGTCTATGGAAAAAAAGTTGTTTATTCCCTCATATGGTGTAGTGGTTGGTTGATTATACCGGGAATGGACTTAAAGATGTCATTTGGAGAGGTAATGATGAATCTTTAGAGATGGGCTTATAGATGCCATCCAAAGTAACTGTTGATAGAGATTAGACTAAGTTTATGCTTGGCTTCGATTGGAAGAAGTATTAGAATAAATCTATGGTCGATTGAACCTGAGCCAGAAAATATCTACTGGAAGAAGTATCAGAATTAATCTATGCTTGATTTAATATGAGCCAGAAGATGTCTATGTTTTCATTAAGTGGAAGAAGTGTCGAAATAAATTTATGGTCGATTTAACTTGATGCAAAAAATATCTACTGGAAGAAGTACAAAAATAAATCCATGGTCGATTTAATCGGAGCCAGAAGATGTCAGCATCCATCTTTAACTGGGAGAAGTATCAGAATAAATCTATGGTCGATTTAATTTGAGCCAGAAAATGTCTACTGGAAGAAGTATCAGAACAAATCTATGGTTGATTTAATCTGAGCCAGAAGATGTCTGTGTTCGTGTTTAACTGGGAGAAGTATCAGAATAAATCTATGGTTGATTTAATCTGATCCAGAAAATGTCTACTGGAAGAAGTATCGGAATAAATCTATGGTCGATTTAATTTGAGCCAGAAGATGTTTGTGTCCGTCTTTAACTGGGAGAAGTATCAGAATAAATATATGCTTAATTTAATCTGAGCTAGAAGAGGTCTCTGAAGGGGATGCTTTTCAGAATCCAGTCTCTAAAGGAAGTGTTCGTCATGTAGATAGTTACCCCGTCCTATTTTGGGAATTTATTTACAATCGGTTTTTGTTGGTAAACCCGTCTTGTTTCTGGAGTTCATACCACTTGGTGATAAAGATAGTCGCCTCGTCCTATTTTGGGAATTGATCTTCATCTAACCATAAAGATAGAAAGATAGTTTCCCCATCCTGTTTCGGGAGTTAATCTTTGCTAGGTTGTATAGATAGTTTTCCCGTCCTATTTTGGGAGTTAATCTTCAACTTGTTCATATAGATAGTCTCCCCGTCCTGTTTCAGGAATTGATCTACAATTTGTTTTTCTACAAAGAGTTGCACTGTCCTGTTTCAGGTATTAATCTATGGCTGGTCATCCAGATAGTTTCCTCTTCTTGTTTCGGGAATTAATCTGGAACCTGCTTTTTGTTGACCATAGAGATAATGTCCCTGTCTTGTTTCTGGAATTAATCTTTGACCTGCTCATATAAATAGTTGCCTCATCTTGTTTTAGGAATTAATCTTGGACCCATTTATGTAGATAGTCGCCCCGTCCTGTTTCGGGAATTGATCTACAATTTGTTTTTCACAGATAGTTGCCATGTCTTGTTTCAGGAATTAATCTATGACTGGTCATCCAGATAGTTTCCCCATCTTGTTTTGGGAATTAATCTAGAACTTGCTTTTTGTTGGCCATAGAGATAGTTGCCGCGTCTTGTTTCTGGAATTAATCTCTGACCTGGTCACATGATAGTTTCCCCTTCTTGTTTTGGGAATTAATCTTGGACCCATTTAAGAATTGTTGATGATATTCGCTTGTTGGTGAACTTTTACTGAAAAGATAAAGGGTTAGTTATATGCAATATCATGATATATAAAATGCATTGCGTAATGATGATCTCAAAATAAATGAGATTGTGTTATATGAGTTTTGTAAGCATATGCTATGATGTATGAATGTGAGTTGTCATTGAAGTGTATTTGTAAACTCGTGCAATATCTTTGTCTGGGAAAATAAATCTCTGACTGTTGTTGGGGATGAAAAGTATGTGTATCTTCAATCTTAATGGGTATTCTTGTTTTCTATTTGAAGAAACTCTATTGGGGAATGTTGACTTTTATTTGGGGAGAAGAGTTCAGGAACATTGGTTGTTTACTGCTCTATTGGGGATCTAAGTTTTTATATGCCCAGACTTGGGATAGAAGAAACAGATAAATTTTCAAGACGTTGTCTGACCGAGTTTCCAATATGGATGCCGACTCGTCTGGGGAGGATAAAGTTAACTGATATTTGGTCTGGTTCCAGGTTCCACAACAATTCTCTGGGGATAGTGGCGATTTCACTGAGGAGAGGAATTTTGCCGGTGATTCGTAGCAATCTAAGGAATGGACTCAAGTTGGGGAGACTGTATTCTATTGGGAAAGTAAACCCTGTTGGGGAAATAAATCTTGTTGACAGAGAAATAATCTGCTGAGGAAACACCCTTGGTGAGGAAATGAACTCTGCTGGAGAGAAAAAATCTGTAGGGTGTTTTACAATTTTGGAGAAATAAACTCAGTTGAGGAAGAAAATTTCTATAAACTGTACTGATTGGAACTCCGTAGGTATGTGATATTGTCTGGAAAAAGATCATATTCTTTTATCCGCTAGGGGGGGTCGATTGGCGAGTATAATTAGGTTAATTGCTGGAAAATGCCCCATGTTCTTGTCCTGAAAGCATATTAGACTTGTGGGGGTATGTATCTTTGTTGAAGGTGAGCTTGTGAAGATGACTCTGTGGGGATAATCCCGTGGAGATTTCTCTATGGGGATTTATGGATGACTTGAACCTTATCTAAACTTCTAGATCCTTTGGTAAATGTTGATCAAGGTGATAAGTCTTCTATTGATAAACAAGTGATGAGATAACGGGACATAGTCATACGCTTTAATCCCTAACTTTTGCCTGGACTGTCTTTTTAGATTTTCAGTCCACCAAGATACCCTTTCTTGCCCAAGCCACCTTTTAAGGTTTTTGACTTGTCGGGTGTACAATTTTATTTATATATATCCCTAAATTTTGCCCGAACTCTTTTGGTTCGCCGGGATGCCCTTATTTTTTCCTAGACCAATCAACCTAGCAGGTCCTTTTTCATGCGTAGTATTTTCTGACTATGTTCGTGTTCACAGGGTGTGGGGAATTTTCATTGTCCATAGTAGTAAGTGTTGTAGCATTGCCAAAAAATATTTTCTTGATCGTATGTGACCCTTCGTATACGGGAGTTTGTTTTCCCCTGAGGTTAGCATGGTGCACCCGATGTTTGAAGTTATTGATCAACCATAGATTTTCAAGTTTCTGATAGTCTTGACCTTCCTCAGTATTTTTCTAAGAGCGGTCATGGCAGGATGACAACATATGATACTGCTGACATAGACAAGCAATTTGGTGATACGGGAGATTCAATTTTCCTAGTGTATTTTGCTGAAACCCATGATTAATGTAACATTCCCCAAGTGATTCAGATGGAGATCTGCCCCTGGCTATTCAGGACTTTATGAGAGATTCTTTGAATCTCGACTTGGCTGCCACAAATGAGTTGGACAATAACATGTCATGCCCTTTGATTATGGAAGGTTTGTCATTGGAAGTGTTTTCCATTTGAAGTGATTCTGTTCATTGAGAGGATTTCCGTTCATTGGATATTCGTCATGCGAATTTCTCTACTGTCGAACAATTAGTTATATGCAAACAATGGTATTTAAAATGCAAATCTTATGTATGTCTTGAAGTTTTTGAAATGCATTTGAAATAAACAACATAATTTTGTAAGGATATGAATTCAACTCAGAATTTATTGTAAGCCTTACAGGAGTCAGGATACCTTTTGTAACTGTATTGTTTGAACTAACCTATGCTTCAGTTAGGACTTTTAAGGGTTGTAACGTGGCCTGGTTCACGGTTTTAAGAAACAAAGGATAAAGGCTCAAACTTTATTTGTACCCAACCTGTTCTTTGTGACGTTCTTCGGCTCTATACTCAGTTAATTGTGTGTTTATCTCAGAATAGAATCTGGAATGATATTTTGGTGACAGTTCGGATACTGGAAGTTTTATTTGAGAAGGCCGTCATTTTTTGTAATATTTTTCTATTGTCGAGGATTCGTAGCAACCTCTATTTTGGTTTTATTATCCCTACCTTTTGCCTGAACTATTTCTTCTGTGATTACAGTCAGTGGGATGCCCCCATTTTTTTCTTAAGTCTCAATTCATCGGTTTTGACTTAGCGGGATTTTCTTTTGAGAGATAATGACTGCTTGTTTTACGGGGAACCATCACCGTCATTTGATTTGGAAGGACTTTTTTGATACTATTTGTTGTATATGAAGTGAAAGCTTATGATTGAATGCGTATTTGAATTAACTGAGAAACTACCATGCCCCGGGTTATGATTAAAGGTTTCAATTTATGTGAAAAATAAAACTCCTACTTATTAGTCTCAAAGGGGTTGACTAGGGATTATCTTCCTTATAACTCCACTATTTAGGATTTGAAACAACGCTTGTACATCATCAACAATGTCTATTCAAAAGCATATTGTAGATATTATGGTATCATTTTCGTCATCCTCCCTCTAAAGGCTTATAGCTTTTAATCTGGAGTTGAATATCACAAAAAGGAATTAAAAGCATAGTTTAAGTATAGTGAAAACGAATGGATTAACTCAAGACAAACATATGCAATGCATTAATGGGAACAACCAAAGTCTGGCATAAAGATAAGTGTTTAAATCAACTAAAGAAATTACAAATGAAAATTTATAATGAACAAAAAGCTTCCCCGCCCGAATTTGTCACTTTAGATGGTGTGCCTTTGAGGGATGACAAAAACTCAAGCTGACCATCTTGTGTAAATTCCAACACTCCTTCGTCGATCAAGTCTTAAATATTATGTTTCAAAGCCCAATAACTATTAGTGTCGTGCCCAGGACTTCTGGAGTGATACGTGCACCTTTCATTAGGATTGTGATGGAGAGAGGAAGTATTGGGGTTCTGAAGAGGGTCCTTCAACGTAACTAACTTCTCCTTCAACATGTGTTGCAATGCTTGAGCCAAAGACATGTTGATTTTGGTAAATTGTCTTTTGGGCGTGTCCTGCTTACGCTGATTACCTTGTTGTTGTTGGCGAGGTCGTTGTTGGGATTGTGATGTAGTAGAAATCCGGAAAGGCCTACTTTCAACCAAGCCAACTTCCTGTCTCATTGGAGGTTGATTAATGATTTGATCCCCAATTCTAGTTATTCGTTCCATACGGTTGTATTCGTTCTGATGAAGTTTGCTGGTGAGAATTCTTAATTCTTCTTGTCCCCGAGCTAAGTTTTAAATAAGAGCCATATGACCCATCATCTGAATTCTCGTATCTGCCATCTCGGCTAACAATTGTTCCAACTGATTCTCCTTGTTGTCTTCAGGATTCTTGGTAAGGAGTGTTTTCAGTTCCTCCTGCCCCTCGTCTAAGCTTAGGAACATCTCCTGGAATTGTGCATTTTGAGCTTGGAGATCTCTGACGGGCTGTTCGAGAGCCATTTTATACTGAAATAAACAGTAAGATGAGAAAACCTGTATTAGAAAACCTATTTATGAAATGATGCATGATATGTAGATGCAATGTTTTCAAGGACCTTAGGAGATTTAAATTTGCTAACTGAGAGGAAACAAAAACAAAGATTTTTATTAGTAAGTTCAAAATTACAATTGCCTCTTAGGCTTAAAATGAAAACCAAAGGGTCTCAAGGAGATGACAATATGAACTCCTAAAACCTAAGATTCAAGTCTCCCACAGACGCTTCCTCTTCGTGTCGATGTATGCATTAAAACTCTTCTCTTCATGAAGTTGCTTTGTGAGCTCCAACACTTTCTTCTCACTTGCATAAAATTGAGTCTCAAAGGTGTCCCATTATTTCTTAATTTTAATCCAAGACTTCTGCAATTCTTCAAGGTCAGTAGGTATATCTGGATGAAGAATGGTATAAGGAATATCCCTCTCGATAACAGGCTCCACAATTACTGGTAAGACAGCGGGATATGGAATTATAAGGTTTTGACCACGAGATTGTACCCATCTAATGTAAGGCTCCAAAGGGATGGAAATCTTTTGTCCTAAAGTCTTACTATCAATCCTTTTTACCATGCCCCAAGCACGTATAAATCTTTGACGATAACCTTGAAAATCGTTCTCTTAATCGAATACAATACCCTGGATAAGCATGTCATGAGGACTATCTCTTCGAGCATAACCGGATAGGCGTAGAGCTAGAGAAGGGTTGTAGGTAATACCTCCCCTAATGCCAGGAAGTGGCACATTAGGGAATTCCCCACAGCGGTTAATGATAGTAACATCTTCCAGAGATCGGGAACACCAATAGATATCTGAATAAGAGAGCGACATCATCCTTTGGGACCACCTCAAACCTTGTTCATTCATCACTACTGATCAAGGAAGGCGAGAAATAAACCACCTGGATAGCAAAGGTATGCAATACATAAGAGTCCCTCGCTTCCTCATAGTACGAGTGTGAAGAGAATGCAAAATGTCTCCAAGCAAAGTAGGCACAGGGTTACGGGTGAGGAAACTTTTGACATCATTCACATCTATGAATTGGTCTAAATTAGGGAATAGCACTAAACCATAGACCAACAAAGCCAAGATTTCCTCGAAAGCTTGAAAACTCATAGCATCTAGAAACAGCCGAGCCTTCTCTAACAGAAATTTAGCAAGAAAACCCTTGACTCTACTTCTTGTTTCCCAATTAGATATAATGTCGGACCGCTTCAGATGTAAGGCTTCTGCAATTTCTTCAGGTTGTGGATCTTTCTCTAAACCGGTGAAAGGTGTCTGATCAAGAACAGGTATTCCCAGTAGCTTAGAGAACTCTTCCATTGTGGGTACCAGCTGATAATCCGGAAAGGTGAAACAATGATGTGCAGGATCAAAGAACTGTAATAAAACACTCATCATGTCTTCTTCAAAACCTGAGGTAACCAAATTGAGTAGATGACCATGCCTTTTAGTGAATTGAGAGCTTTCAGGAAATTTTGAGACTAACTCCTTAAGTTGAGAAGGTATCCTTACAAAGCTGATCCAGATAGTATTTCTGTGAGCGAAGGCCATAGCCTACAAAACAGAACAAAGATAAATCTCTTGGTCCTTGAAATGGTTAGTGAAAATGATATGTGTAATGATGTCATGATTTCATGTTCGAACGGTTTAATCAAACACAAACAAAGTACACAATGCCTTATGTTCAGGCTTGTATGGAGTTTATAGGTAAGTACCCTCTTGAAGTTTTTATTTGGCTTAAACTGTCCTAAAAAGAAGTAGCCGAGTTCTATGAGCCTCAATATCACTGATCTTTCTCTCACGCATTGTTTCAGCACAAGCATCTAATTTGCGACCAAAATATCCTGAAAGTCTGATCTCAATGAGTGTAGCCTCGAGTATCAACCAACTTCAGTCTGCACCAAAGCCGGTTATTTCACTACTTTCTAATGGCTAAGTTGTGTCAACTAAGGTTCTAAGGTCAGTTAGTGCTTTATGACACCATGCGACAGCCCATCATTCTCTTTGACTTACTCAAGAGACACCGGTATCAACCAATGTGTCTTACTAACATAGCCATTGTTTCAACCATATCGGTTTATACCATTCAATTTTCACGATCTATTTATACTTACCTAAAATGCCCCCAGATTCGGATATAGGATCTATACAAGAAATAAACCCACGCATATCCCAAAATATAAAGCATACAA
This sequence comes from Vicia faba, assembly GCA_948472305.1. Taxonomy (NCBI): domain Eukaryota; kingdom Viridiplantae; phylum Streptophyta; class Magnoliopsida; order Fabales; family Fabaceae; genus Vicia; species Vicia faba. The sequence goes on along the minus strand of OX451738.1, from coordinate 1,060,017,843 downwards.
GGCAAACAAGTAAATTAGTAAAGGTGATCTAGCTCTTAAGGTAACCCCACTTTTAGTGATTTTATCAGTAGAGTCGCCAGTTCGGTGGGAGAACTGACTTTTGGGGTTTGCGTTTTATCGCAAATGTTGCGGATAACAAGAGTTGCCACCGACTTTTCTTTTATCCTATAAAGAAAAGGATGAAAAGAATAGGAAAGACCTTTTAAGAATTATTTGAGTAAGGAGGTAGGTTATGAAAAGGGAGGGTGTTAACACCCTTTTCATCCGTAGTTATCCATGGGATCTTAATCGCTATCTCACTTTTGAAATGCTTTGTGGTTGTGTATGTTTGAAAATATTTTGAAAATGCCTAAGTACGACAATTTTGTAATGATTCTCGTATCGTTGAGAATGTATACAAAATGTTTGTTTTGAAAATATTTATTGAAAGAAAGTGTTGTTTTGTGAAAAATGTTTTGAAATATTCGTGAGCAAGCGATTAAGAACTATTTACCTACTCAAGAAGTCTTTGTTCCTTTCCTCCTCCTTTAGGTAGTGCTACTCTACCGTTAGTTAGTAAGAAGCCCTATCGTTGGATGTGAGGGACAAGCGCGGGTCATCATACAGTCAAAGAAGGCAACTTGTAGGACGCTTTAGCAATTTTCATAAGGCACTAAGATCCTTTACCGAAGGCAACATTGAAGGGTCATCGAGGGAATACGGTCTTTTAACCAAGGGTCTTTTCTAAAGCATTCCACATTCGAGGGACATGTCTATTTTATCCGAAGGCAACAAGTGAGGTTACCCTAGAGGTGCGAGTGTGCAAAGTGTATTGTGATTCAAGTATTTATCTTGTATTAGGGTTTGCTACCGTTTGCTTTTATCTTGCCATACAATCCTATTAAACTAACAGTTATAAGGAAAGCATTAAATTATGGAAATAAAATTTCCTACACTATTACAACGCTTCGGGAATGGGGGTAAAAATTTATGAATGAGGATGACGTAAAGTAAACCCTATTTTATCTATTACATCTTGGAAGCAGATACATAATAAGATAAACGCGAGAAAAATAAACTTAAGTTATTTACATCCGTAGAAGCATCCTATACAATTTATCTAGGAAACTTAAAATGAGAGATGAAAATAGAAAATAAAATAGATGAATTTTGATGTTTGAAACAAGTGTACGCATCATAATCACATTTGAAAGTCATGGAGCATAACTTTTGATTTTTATACGTGTTTCATGTTTTAATGTGAATATGGTTGAGAAATGTCTTAAGAAGGATCAAACTATCATGAAATGTTTTCTCAAATACAAAGATATCTCATGAGAATCAATACCTATCATGGTAAAGTCAAGCTTTGTGAGCAAAGTTGAAAATTTGATCAAAAGATCTTCAAAAGTCCCCTTAAAAACCCTAAAAAGGTGCATTTTGATTTAATTAAAAAATAAATAAGTAAAAAATATTTTTGTGATATTTTTTTATATTCATAAAATAGAGGTGATAAAATATGAGTGTGTAAAAAATTGGCTGAAAAAAGATTAATTTGATTGGTGAAAGAATTAAGTGAAAATTGTAAAAAAGAAGTAAAAAAATGATGAAAAAATGAATTGCAAAAAATAAGGGTGGGCACTAACAGGTTCGAACCCACTCAATATAGGTGACATGCGCGCTTGTTTTACAATTGGGGTGGCTGTTTCATCTGATACTGAAACAACACCCAATAAATATATTACAAACTCAGTTGGATTTTTTTTGAATGGCCAATAACTTCATCTCCTTCCTTGTTTCGTGATTCTTACAGTAACTACAACAAAAATGCTCAAAAAATCACAACTTTCTCGTTTCTCATCTAAATTTGAAAATGTAAAGATGAAAGATGATTAGAATTTTGCAAGGATTTCAAATATGCAATTCATTTAATCTATAAATCAAATATTAAAACGAATTTTTCTCAGTACCAAATTGAAACACTAACAGTTCAAAAACTTCAGTTCCAAAATTCTCATCACATACTTAATTAAAATACAATTTAAGGATATGGTTAGCTTCATAGACATGATATATACATTTTATCTTTAAAAAATAAATGCAAATGATACTTGTACAGAGATTTCAAAGTTTGAAAAACTTACCTCTTGATGCAAAAATTTGATGACCTCTACACAACTTCCAGGAGCAATATGATGATTGCTTTAGCTTCATGGGACCTTAGTGAGTATGTTGCAACTCTCACTTTTCCTTGAGAGTGTCTGGATTAGCATATCCATGTCAAGTTGCAAAGATGTATTTTTAAAATGGTGGATATTGATAATGGAGTTACAGTGGCAAAATAGAGGTTTAGATCACTTATACATGATGTGTATGAAGTGTTTGGATGATTTGTTTGGACAAAAGTTTCAAGGTTTGAGAGTTTCAAAGAAATGGATTTTGGAAACTCAAGAAATGAGTTTTATGGCCAATTCGGGTTTGAGAGTCTATGAGAGGGTTTGAGGGCTTGTGAATTCGTGTTTTGGAGTGCAAATGAGCCTCTTATTTATAGGCAAAAGGTTTGAGAAGTTGAAGTAACCAGATTTGCAAGATAACAAGTTATGGTTTGGAAGATTAGTTATGAAGTAACCTTGAAGAACATGGTTCCAGTGCTTTGTACCTTGTCTCGTAGAATTGTTGGATTCTTTAAGCATGTGTATCTGGTCTTTTAGGTTTAGTGTGTGCAGAGGAAACAAGTTAGAGGCTTAAGGAGAGTTGACAAATGCATAAAGCAAGCTTTATCAAAATGGAAGTCTTGTCTTTCTTCTCAAAATAGCAAAATGTTTTGGTTAAAGCTTGAACCAATTGGATAATAGTCATAAAGCAAGTGAAGTCGACTGAATGTGTAGTGATTTGTGGGTTTAGAGGCCTGCAAAGTGAGATTACAAGGCATGACATGAAGATTTTGTCATATGGTTATCATAGAAATGGCCTCTAATTCAAGTATGGATACCCAACTTCATCTCTTAGAATCTCTCAGCTCAAGTGTGATCTTTTTATGCTTTTGGACATTTTGGAAAGCTTGAATCAAGATCTACAACTTTCATGTTGACTATTTTGGCTGAATCAAATTGGAAATTGGTGAAAATTGGCCAAGAAGTTGGGATAAAAAACTGATCAAAACTTGCTTAAAAATTTTCTAAGTGTTAGATAAAAATAACACAACTTCATGGGTTCATATCTCACAATACAAGCACTTTTTGGATATCAATCCTCAATGACAAATTTATAAAATTCATTAATCCCTACAACTTTCATTTTGAAAGTTTTCCTTGAAACAGTTTGTATCTTAGTGAAAAATGGCCATAAAGTAATGACTTTATTAAGAACAAAACACTTAGAAATTTTTCTAAGTGTTGGAAAATTTTCCAACTTTTGACTTTTGATGATTTTTTCTTGATTTTCTTGACTTTTTTTATTCTTGATGATAAAAATTGATATTTTGAATGTTTTGATGATTCTTGATTTTTGAATTCCAATGTTGATCAAAAAGTCAAAGTTTGACTTTTGTGTGACTGTTGACTTTTTATCAATTGATTCAACTCTTCAACTATTAATCACTTGTATCTTTGGAAATGTCTTGACCCATATAATTAGGTCAAGATGTTGTATTTGAGACCTTGAAATCATGATTTAAGTCATTAGGTCATGCACTAGCCCAAAAGTCAATGATCAGTCATTTTCAATCAAAACCCTAATTTGGCAATTTTTGACCTTTGATGATTTGAGGGCTTTCCTTGAGGAATCATGATCAAACCTTGATCAAATGATGAATATCACCTCAAAATGTTGATTTTGATAAAAAAATATCTTGAAGTTTGGCTGTATGTTGACCATAGTTGACTTTTTACCCAATCTAGTTGACTTTCAATCTTCTGAGCCACTGACTGAGCAAACAGGTGATGCGAACTTGAAGCTTGACATAAGCATTATTGAAGACCCATGATAAACCATGAAAGTCATTTGAGACTATTTCAACCCAATCTTCTTTGAGAAGCACAAAACCCTATTTGTAGACCCTTGCTTAGTAGGTGGTTTTGACCAGTCAACTCTTCAGTAGTTTTGAGCAAATGGGGACCTCATGAGAATGTCTTGAAGAAAATGGGAGGGCACATTTTTGGGTACAACAACAATGCTAAATTGTTGAGGCGGCAGAGTGGCAAGAAAGCAGTAAGTTATTAATTTATTGAGTGATATAGGTTATATCGTATCGTGTCCAAATAGATTGGTTATTAAATCGTCGTTCGAAAAATTCTCGCGTTTATGAGTTTGGTTTTAAATGGGTTGAAAAGAAAATGTTATCAATAGAAATTAAATGTAAGCAAAAGAAAAACCTAAGGAAGAACTTATCAAGCCTGCATATAATCTACTCATCATAGACTTAAATCCACCAACCAGTTACATTCAACCTAACAATACTCATAAATATCCCTATGTATCACTCATAACCTAAGTCATTTCTAACCCAAATCGAGAGACCGATTGTATCACCAAGGAAATGATCTCTCTACCTCCTCAACAACACAGAAGACAACTATGTAATCACACTGACGATCTCTCAGCACAACACAACCACACAAAGGCATTAAGCTCTAATACACAAGTAGATGTCAGCTCTAAATCTATCTCTAGAGTTCATAAACTAATAGATAATCATCCTACATAAGAATCTAAGCAGTATATGTCTATAACAACTCAAATCCCTAGCACAAAGTAAAAATCTAAGACAACAATCAACAAATATTTATAAAGCAAGTTTAATATAACGCCATGAGCGACTAATATACATAAGTTTAGAGTAAATACATATACAAACTAAACATATAAAGAATACACAAAGAGGAAGAGAAATGAACCATAAATCTACCGATTTGTCAGTGTCGATTGATGAGCAATCCACCCAGGATCATCCGTATGCAAGCTCAAATATTGTTTTCTAAGCTAATCTTATGAAAGAATGAAGGGTAGTGGAGTTGGGGTCAAAAATAACCAAAACCATACCCAAAAAAATGTGTTTTTACCCCTAAATACACATTTCTGACAGTCATGCATCGCCCGACAACCAAAATAACATATTCTCCATGCTTTAGCATTGCCCGACGACGGTTGACAGAAAGTTGAAAAACTAGCACAATTTCAGCCATAAGTTGAGAACCGTAACTCCGATTCACGCACGGTCAGAATCGTTTGAAAGCTTATTCAATTCTCTATCTAACAATGCCTAAATATCAATGCTTAAATACCTATAAAAATGATATAAAGTCAATTAAACTCAATGATATTTACACAATAACGCAATAAATACACTATAACATAAAATATACCGAATATACACTAAAGTTGAAGTTTATTGACAAAAGGAAAACTAATTAAGCCGATGAGTGCTAATTATTCACACTCAAATTTACTACAATTTAGAACTCATCAAACTCTCTCCAACTTAAAACATTGTTTTTCCTCAAACGGAGTCAAATAAACTTAAAGAAGCAAAAGGCGATAATCAAAGAATCACGAATCAACAGCTTTTAAAAACAGAAAACAAATGCAATAGTTCAAATGAAAAACAGTACACACAAAGTAAACACTTACCACTAAACTATGACTATAACATAAACATGAAACAAAAGCTAAATACAAAAATTATGCCAAACATTCTAAAATAATACTAGTTCACAAATGAATCACACCTAGCAAACATAATCATCAGTAGATGAAAAACACACAAAATGAGGTATTTCCACTCATCCACAATCTTTCGAACAAAAGACTAAATTATACATTCATCCAAAAATTTACATTGAAAATATAAAAGCAAGAATCTCAAGGGCTTTTCAAGATTGTAATGTGGCTTGGTTAACAAACAAGTGATAAGTCCTGAAGCTAATTGAAACAAAAACTTGCCTAAACCTAGAGGAGTAATTACTTCCACAAAGTTTCAAACAGAGAATTTCAATCAAACTTCTTTTTTACCACAAGTTTCACACCAACACACATCACTTATTAACACAACATTATTCCATAATCTTTTTGTTTTTGTTTTTCAAAGCTTTTTCAATTTTTTTCTTTCTTTTCATATCTTTTCTTTTTCATATTTTTTCTTTCTTTCTTTTCTTTTTCTTTTCAACCTCTAAACAATCAACCAATAAATACACAATCATTTTTTCTCCCCAACTTATATTCAACCAACATCTTAGTGAATACTCCTTACTTTGTAAGGCAAGGTAAAAATTCAAACCAAAACAATGGTTGAGGGTTCAAGAAAACAACGAATCAACATCCATGCAAAAAGGGAAACTAAACACTCATGGACAAGCATTTAGCAAATACAACATGGATACCGACAAAAAGCTCAAAGGGATTACTAATGATCATACACGCGCAAGGTGAATTGACTATTTGGCTAGGTAGTTGTGCTCCAAATGAAACAAAAATTCCTTGATCTTTTTCTCGCATTCGTACAATCAATACAAAACAAAAGGTTAAGCATAATAAAATCCCGTTAAAACAAGAATTGTGGCCTTCAGTATATGTGAACAATGGAAAGCTACCTCATAAAAAGGGTGGGAACTAAAGTGATTCATAAATGAACAAGTATACAAAAGAACGAATGGCATAAAAATTGTTAAAAGTTTAAGTATCATGAATATGCTAAAGTATAGAAAGGGATAAACACTAACCTCGAACGTGTACAAAACTTTAACAAAATCATTACCATGTATTTGCTAGTCGAAATGATCAAACTTGACAAATCACCTCAATATTCTTCAAGTTACCGGACCAAAATTTGAGTCCAAACAACAATCAAAAGAATTAGAAAAATAATACTCCTACAAAGTTTCAATGTACAAAATTTACAACGAACAAAACTCCTCAAGCTAAACACGACAAGCTTTCGGAAAACTAAAATTGACATAACAAAACAAATACAAATAACGATATGAAAACCGGGTAAAAATGAATTAACAAGATGAAAAGTGAAGATTTGAAATTCTGAACATTTCCTTATTTCAACTTGTTAAAACACAAGTCACCGTACACATAAACAAATACAAACAAACATTTTTGTTTTACATCGTAAGCTCGACCCCTTTATTGTGCGAGCTAGTAACCTCCTCTCGTCATACCATGGTGCAAAAAGTAAGTTATTAATTTATCGGGTGATATAGGTTATATTGTACCGTGTCCACAGAGATTGATTATTGAATCGTCGTTTGACAAATTCTCGCGTTTATGAGTTTGGTTTTAAATGGGTTGAAAAGAAAATGTTATCAACAGAAAATAAATGTAAACAAAAGAAAAAACTAAGGAAGAACTTATCAAGCCTTCATATAATCTACTCATTACAGACTTAAATCTACCGACCAGTTACATTCAACCTAACAATACTCATCAATCTCACTATGTATCACTCACAACCTAAGTCATTTCTAACCCAAATCGAGAGACTGACTGTATCTCCAAGGAAATGATCTCTCTACCTCCTCAACAACACAGAAGAAAACTATGTAATCACACTGACGATATCTCGGTACAACACAACCATACAAAGGCATTAAGCTCTAATACACAAGTAGATGTCAACTCTAAATCTATCTCTAGAGTTCAGAAACTAATAGATAATCATCCTAGATAAGAATCTAAGCAGTATATGTCTATAACAACTCAAATCCCTAGCATAGAGTAAAAATCTAAGACAGCAATTAACAAAGATTTATAAAGCAAGTTTAATATAACGCCATGAGCGTCTAATATACATAAGTTCAGAGTAAATACATGTACAAACTCAACACATAAAGAATACACAAAGAGGAAGAGAAATGAACCACAAATCTACCGGTTTGACAGTGTCGATTGATGAGAAATCCACCCCGGATCATTCGTATGCAAGCTCCAATATTGTTTTCTAAGCTAATCCTATCAAAGAATGAAGGGTGGTGGAGTTGGGGTCAAAAATACCCAAAAAATGTGTTTTTACCCCTAAATACACATTACTGACAGTCATGCATCGCCTGACGACCAAAAAGCGTCGCCCAACGACCAAAACAGCGTATTTTCCATGCTTTAGCATCGCCTAGCAACCAAAAAACATCGTCTGGCAATGGTTGACAGAAAGTTGAAAAACCAGCACAATTTCAGCCATAAGTTGAGAACCGTAACTCCGATTCGCGCATAGTCGGAATCGTTTAAAAGCTTATTTAATTCTCTATCTAACAATGCCTACATAATAATGCTAGAATACCTATAAAAATGAGATTAAATTAATTAAACTCAATGATATTTACACAATAACACAATAAATACACTATAACATTAAATATACCGAATATACACTAAAGTTGAGGTTTATTGACAAAAGGAAAACAAATTAAGCCGGTGAGTGCTAATTATTCACACTCAAATTTACTACAATTTAGCACTCATCAAACACTCCCCAACTTAAAACATTGTTTGTCCTCAAACGAAGTCAAATAAACTTAAAGAAGCAAAAGACGATAATCAAAGAATCAATAATCAACAGGTTTTAAAAACAGGAAAAAAATGCAATGGTTCAAATGAAAAACAGTACACACAACGTAAACACTTACCACTAAACTATGACTATAACATAAACATGAAGCAAATGCTAAATACAAAAACCATGCCAAACATTCTAAAATAATACTAGTTCACAAATGAATCACATCTAGCAAACACAATCATCAGTAGATGAAAAACACACAAAATGAGGTATTTTCACTCATCCGCAATCTTGCAAACAATAAACTAAATTATACACTCATCCAAAAATTTACATTGAAAATATAAAAGCAAGAATCTCAAGGGCTTTTCAAGATTGTAATGTGGCTTGGTTAACAAACAAGTGATAAGTCCTGAAACTAATTGAAACAAAAACTTGCCTAAACCTAAGGGAGTAATTACTTCCACAAAGTTTCAAACAGAGAATTTCAATCAAACTTCTTTTTTACCACAAGTTTCACACCAACACACATCACTTATTAACACAACATTATTCCATAATCTTTTTGTTTTTGTTTTTCAAAGCTTTTTCAATTTTTTTCTTTCTTTTCATATCTTTTCTTTTTCATATTTTTTCTTTCTTTCTTTTCTTTTTCTTTTCAACCTCTAAACAATCAACCAATAAATACACAATCATTTTTTCTCCCCAACTTATATTCAACCAACATCTTAGTGAATACTCCTTACTTTGTAAGGCAAGGTAAAAATTCAAACCAAAACAATGGTTGAGGGTTCAAGAAAACAACGAATCAACATCCATGCAAAAAGGGAAACTAAACACTCATGGACAAGCATTTAGCAAATACAACATGGATATCGACAAAAAGCTCAAAGGGATTACTAATGATCATACACGCGCAAGGTGAATTGACTATTTGGCTAGGTAGTTGTGCTCCAAATGAAACAAAAATTCCTTGATCTTTTTCTCGCATTCGTACAATCAATACAAAACAAAAGGTTAAGCATAATAAAATCCCGTTAAAACAAGAATTGTGGCCTTCAGTATATGTGAACAATGGAAAGCTACCTCATAAAAAGGGTGGGAACTAAAGTGATTCATAAATGAACAAGTATACAAAAGAATGAATGGCATAAAAATTGTTAAAAGTTTAAGTATCATGAATATGCTAAAGTATAGAAAGGGATAAACACTGACCTCGAACGTGTACAAAACTTTAACAAAATCATTACCATGTATTTGCTAGTCGAAATGATCAAACTTGACAAATCACCTCAATATTCTTCAAGTTACCGGACCAAAATTTAAGTCCAAACAACAATCAAAAGAATTAGAAAAATAATACTCCTACAAAGTTTCAATGTACAAAATTTACAACGAACAAAACTCCTCAAGCTAAACACGACAAGCTTTCGGAAAACTAAAATTGACATAACAAAACAAATACAAATAACGATATGAAAACCGGGTGAAAATGAATTAATAAGATGAAAAGTGAAGATTTGAAATCCGCAACATTTCCTTGTTTCAACTTGTTAAAACACAAGTCACCGTACACATAAACAAATACAAACAAACATGTTTGTTTTACGTCATAAGCTCGACCCCTTTATTGTGCGAGCTAGTAACCTCCTCTCGTCATACCATGATATTGTCACACCGCGCAAACCTAAAGAAAGTGTCCTAACAATCAAACAACAAACGTTACGAAAATGAGACAATTCACAACAATACGTGAAAACAAAGAAAAACACATATATGCACAAGTATCATATACAAGTTAATATATAATTTCTATACAACATATACATTAATTACAAAACTCAAAAACAAAAGAATTATCATAATGCAAAAATAATATAACCAATCCCAGGCAACAACGCCATTTTGTTGCGGCGGCAGAGCGGCAAGAAAAAAGCAAGTTATTAATTTATCGGGTGATATAGGTTATATCGTATCTTGTCCACAGAGATTGGTTATTGAATCTCCGTTCGACAAATGCTCGCGTTTATGAGTTTGGTTTTAAATGGGTTGAAAAGAAAATGTTATCAACAGAAAATAAATGTAAACAAAAGAAAAAACTAAGGAAGAACTTATCAAGCCTTCATATAATCTACTCATTACAGACTTAAATCTACCGACCAGTTACATTCAACCTAACAATACTCATCAATCTCACTACGTATCACTCACAACCTAAGTCATTTCTAACCCAAATCGAGAGACTGACTGTATCACGAAGGAAATGATCTCTCTACCTCCTCAACAAGACAGAAGACAACTATGTAATCACAAGTAGGCATTAAGCTCTAATACACAAGTAGATGTCAACTCTAAATCTATCTCTAGAGTTCAAAAACTAATAGATAATTATCCTAGATAAGAATCTAAGCAGTATATGTCTATAACAACTCAAATCCCTAGCACAGAGAAAAAATCTAAGACAACAATCAACATAGATTTATAAAGCAAGTTTAATATAACACCATGGCCGACAAATATACATAACTTCAGAGTAAATACATATACAAACTCAACACTTAAATACTACACAAAGAGGAATAGAAATGAACCATAAATCTATCGGTTTGTCAGTGTCGAATGATGAACAATCCACTTCGGATCATCCATATGCAAGCTCCAATATTGTTTTCTAAGCTAATCCTATCAAAGAGTGAAGGGTGATGGAGTTGGGGTCAAAAATACCCAAAACCATACCCAAAAAATGTGTTTTTACCCCTAAATACGCATTTCTGACTATCATGTATCGTCCGACGACCAAAAAGCATCGCCTGACGACCAAAACAACATATTTTCCATGCTTCAGCATCGCCTGGCGACCAAAAAGCGTCACCCAACTACGGTTGACAGAAAGTTGAAAAAGCACACAGTTTCAGCCATACATTGAGAACCATAACTCCGATTCACGCACGGTCAGAAGCGTTGGAAAGCTTATTCAATGCTCTATCTAACAATGCCTAAATATCAATGCTTGAATACCTACAAAAATAAGATAAAATCAATTAAACTCAATGATATTTACACAATAACATAATAAATACACTATAACATAAACTATACCGAATATACACTAAAGTTGAGGTTTATTGACAAAAAGCAAACGAGTTAAGCTGATGAGTGCTAATTATTCACACTCAAATTCACAACAATTTAAAACTCATCATAAATATATCTCTAAGATTCAAACACTATTAGAAAAACATCATAGATAAGAATCTAAGTAGTATATGTCTATAGCAACTCAAATCCCTTGCATAGAGCAAAAATCAAGGATAACAATCGACAAAGATTTATAAAGAAAGTTTTATATAACACCAAGGGCGACAAGTATACATGAGTTCAAAGAAAATATACATACAATACCCACTAAAAGAGAAATACAAAGAGAGGAGAAGAGATAAACCATAAATCTTTCGATTTGTCAGCATCATTCGATGAGAAATCCACCTCCAATCATCCATAAGCAAAGCCTGTTGTACCCCAATTTTTGCTCCTAAGATCCCTCATCATACTTTGTACATTTCGCACATAGCATTGGTCTCATGGTTATAAGATCGAAGCACTTTGGCATTAGGGTTTCTCTCTTTGAATGGAGGCTTTCATCTTGCTCAAAATTTATTCAACGGGCGCTCTCATTTTTCTTGGTATGAGATTAGGGTTTTGGATCTCAAGAAGCATATATGTCTTCCCTATCAGGTTTCCTCAAGATACAAATTTTTTTCATCAAGATTCTTTCAAGGAACAAAGGCATTAGGGCCTAACTCAGCCAGAGAATCAGGATTTCTCTTTATTTTGTTTGAGCTTGGTGGTGATTCTTCTATGGAGGTTTATTGAGTTAAAGTCTCACTTCAAGGCTACATTGAGCACTACTCTTCCCTTATTGCGAGTTCATCATCATCAATTAGGGTTTATCCTAATCGTTATATCTCAAGACATTCCTCTCAAGAAGTTCAGAAGATTTAGTCAAGAGCTTAGTTCTTTTAATGTTATTTGTTAAATGGTTAAGGAATGATTGAGGCTTTTGCCAAGGCAAAATGTTCTTTATTATTCAGTTATGGACTTGAATTCCATCAACCTTTTAGATGTGATAAGATTTCTTCTTGAACTTTTGACCCAGTTGAAGATTAAGGATCATTAAAGTTAGGGTTCGCATGGTCATATGTTCCTTTTCTATGCTCCAAGTACCATTCATCTTCTAATATTCAAGACATGTTTTTGATACATCAGATTAAAGTATGAGCACGAGGGTTCAAGATGAGCATGTGGATCAAGACATTTTGTGCTTGAAACACAAGAACATGGTCGCCTGAGTTTATTCAAGAAATGGAGAAATTTGGATTCATTGTTTGTTCATTCAAGTCACTTAAAGGTGCTCAAATGAATCAGAAACGTTTAAATGCTTGTGAAGTTGGAAAGAGAATGTATTATTTTAAAGTGAAGTTACAAGTTACTGTCAAAGGTTTCATACATGATTCACAAATTGAAAATTTGAAAGAGGATGTGGGGAGTTAGAAGAGAATGGAATTTAAAACCAAATTTTGTTCATAAATGTTTCAAAATATAGTCAACTATCTAAATAGATCTATTTACATGATACAAAGAAGAAGAAACTTGGAACTCCTAAGTCTAAAATTTGTGGACTATCTCTTGCTCTCCTTAGCCAAATATCAGTGGTCACAAAAAGCTTGCATCAAGATCATGTTGATATTCCTTGCTGAAATTGTGCCCCTTTAAACATGTATAAATACCACCATTAAGGATAAATCCATATCATTATGCAAAAAAAAAAAAAACAAATCACTGTCAAGACAAGTCAGACAATATATACGAACCTGCAGCACACGAAGCAAAGGTAGAGGGTTAATTAGTTCAAAATGCAAAATCTAACTTATAGCGAAACTGATTTAAAGGAATCCACTCCAAGAAACTAGTTCAAAGAAGATCAAAATCCAATTCTGACCCTGCACTTTACAAACAAGACAATCCATGAATTTATTTTTAAGATTAAGCATCAGCAGCAACCAACTTTTGGTTCATACCATGCCAGTACCTCTCCAAGGAAACTCAGCATCAGGTCCAGTGAATCTAAGTGAAAGCTCCATGGACACAAACGGGAACGTGTAAAATAGAGAATTTATAATAACAAAAAAAAGCAGAAAATACCATCAGGCACTCACAAAATAATTACAAGGGGATATGCATTCTTTTGGGACGAAGATTAAACAGCATGGGGAAGAAGAATCTGGTCTTATCTGCATGGGGAGATGAGTCTCTGTTCTTTGAAGAACATTTTAATCCAAATTTTGATCCCAATTATTATCAGTCATTCAGTGAACAAGCCCAAAAAAATATGGGTGATTTTATTCTAATTGTGTTAAAGAATCTAATTGAGAGGCAGTCCAGTGAAGACTCTTCAAAAGTCAAAGTCATTCTAATGTCAGCAACTGCGGATTCAAGTTCATTTTCAAAATACTTTGGTCATTGCCTTGTAGTTACAGCAAAAGGCAGGACTCATCCAGTGACAATATACTTTCTTGAGGATATATGCAATCAGATTAATTATCGACTTACTTCAGATTCACCTGCGTCTTTAAAAATGAAACATTTTCTAAAGGACAAAACTCGCAAAGAGCTTCTGTAACAAATAGAAATAAGGGAATTGGGGGGAAAGACGTGCTACGGGATTTGTAACAGAAATCAGAAGGGGAATTCATAAGGAGAATAACATAAAACCAGATCTAAGGGCTATGGGTAGTTTGGACTGTAACAAACTTTCAACAAACTATAACAGAATATAACAGAATTGTAACAGAAGGGGATTGGGGGCTTATAGAAATAACAGAAATATAGAACAGAAAAAAACTCACCAGTAAGGGGATTCGAAAATTCTGCAGAAGAATCCTCAACCTTCACTTTCCCCTCCAGTTTTTTCCTTACCATACTCTCTCATTCTTCTCATCTTCTTCAATATATTCACACCATTCTTGAGTTCTCAGAAGAATCACCAAAAACACGAAAAAAGCTTGCTCTTCACTCTCTTCATCGCCATCACAAAAATGTCTTCACTCTCCCTCAACCTTTCATCTTCAATCTCTCAGCCTTCTGCACTCTTCAAATCTCAGAGAAATCACCAACAAAAATGGACGCGTCTTTACTCTTTGCTTGAATCCTCGATCATCAATATCGTTCTGTTTCTCTTTGCATACAACTTCAACACATGTAGTATCTTCATTGAGAATTCTGCGATTACTTCAAGATTCGATTGCGATAAGTCCATTCTTTAAATTTCATCGCTCTTCCATCCTCCGTTGAATAATCATCACCACATCATCTTTAACAATCTTCATGCATCACCTTTACTGTGTCGACAATTCAACAACAACAACACTCAATCGCACCAAAACACAGTCAAAGAGGCATTCACAAAAGAAGAATAGTAGAAAGGATATATACCTGTAATCAGAGCCAAAGTCTCTCCTCTGGTATTCGCTTTTGCACATCTCCGAAAACGTTGAAGGTAAGCATTGAATCTTCTCTAATGCTTCATATCTTCATGATTCCCTGTCATCAAGATGTATTTTAGGACCAGTTAAGCTTCTTCTCCAAGTTTTTGCGCCGAAATCTTGCATAATCATCGTTTAAATATGCTCCAAAGGTTTTTAGGGTTTCTCTATTTCGCATTAGATGTAGGCAGATTAGAGAAAAATTGAAAAGAAGATGGTTGGGGTTGAATTAAGATTGATGAGAGGAGAGAATAACGAAATCCACGAAGCCATTGTGAGAATCGGAGATGGTGAGTGGCATACGGTTAGAAGAGGTTGAGTGGTGGAGGATGATGTGCGCCGTTCGCCAAGGAGAAGGAAGGAGAAGCTGAATAGTCACACGAAAAAACCCTAGGAAAAAGTTAGGGATTTCTTGGCAACTGTGGATTCAAGTTCATTGTCAAAATACTTTGGTCATTTCCTTGTAGTTACAGCAAAAGGCAGGACTCATCCAGTGACAATATACTTTCTTAAGGATATATGCGATCAGATTAATTATCGACTTACTTCAGATTCACATGCGTCTTTAGCAAATGAAACATTTTCTAAAGGACAGAACTCGTAGAGAGCTTCTGTAACAAACATCAATAAGAGAATTGGGGGGGAAAGAGGTGCTAAGGGATTTGTAACAGAAATCAAAAGGGGAATTCATAAGGATAATAACATAAAACCATATCTAAGGGCTATGGGTAGTTTGGAATGTAACAAACTTTAAACAAACTATAATAGAATATAACAGAATTGTAACAGAAGGGGATTGGGGGCTCATAGCAATAACAGAAATGTAGAACAGAAAAAAACTCACCAGTAAGGGGATTCGAAAATTCTGCAGAAGAATCCTCAACCTTCACTTTCCCCTCCATTTTTTCCTCACCATACTCTCTCATTCTTCTCATCTTCTTCATCATATTCACACCATTCTTGAGTTCTCAGAAGAATCACCAAAAACACAAAAAAAGCTTGCTCTCCTCTCTCTTCATCACCATCATAAAAACTTCTTCACTCTCCCTCAGCATCTCATCTTCAATCTCTCAGCTTTCTGCACTCTTTAAATCTCAGAGAAATCACCAATAAAATTGGACGCGTCTTTACTCTCTGCTTGAATCCTCGATCATCATCACCGTTCTGTTTCTCTCTGCATACAACTTCACCATATGTAGCATCTTCATCGAGAATTCTGCGATTACTTCAAGATTCGATTACGACAAGTCCATTCTTCAAATTTCATCGCTCTTCCATCCTTCATTGAATAATCATTACCACATCATCCTCAACAATCTTCACGCATCACCTTTACTGCGTCGACAATTCAATAACAACAACACTCAATTGCACCAAAACAAAGTCAAGGAGGCAGTCGTAGAAGAATAATAGTAGAAAGGATATATACCTGTAATCAGAGCCAAAGTCTTTCCTCTAGTATTCGCTTTTTCACATCTCCGAAAACGTTGAAGGTAAGCATCGAATCTTCTCTGATGCTTCCTATCTTCATGATTCTCTGTCATCAAGATGTAGTTTAGGACCTGTTAAGCTTCTTCCCCAAGTGTTTTCGGCGAAATCTTGCGTAATCATCGTTTAAATATGCTCCAAAGGTTTTTAGGGTTTCTCTGTTTCGCGTTAGATGTAGGCATATTAGAGAAAAATTGAAAAGAAATGGTTGGGTTTGAATTAAGATTAATGAGAGGAAATAATAATGGAATCCACGAATCCATCGTGAGAATCGGAGACGGTGAGTGGCATACGGTTAGAAGAGGTTAAGCGGTGGAGGATGATGTGTGCCGTTCTCCAAGGAGAAGCTGATTAGTCACACGAAAAAACCATATCTCTTTACTAAATGTCGTTTCATCAGTTTTCTCTTATCATTTTATTTTTTTTATTGTGATTAATAGAAATTGGACAAAAATATGCTGGCATGTGGGAATTGGAATGATGGACTCATGTGCATGTGCCTGGGAAAATTTCTATATGCAGAACCCTATATCCTCACATCACCCTTGTTTTTTTTTTGCCTGATACAAGTGAACAAAAAAATTGGCTTATTGGACATTTTAGATTGGGCCCAAGCGCCTGATTACTAGCTTACACCATCTGAAATTAGTTTCCACCCTATGGTTCTCATATATTCTTTTATTGGATTTAGGATTTTCTTTTGTAGTTTTTTTTATATATATTCTTTTTTATGTTCAAAAAATTGTAAAATCAATATAAATTTTTTTAGATTTTTCTATTTAGTTTTAGGAATTAAATCTTGATTACTCGATTACTTGAGATTTATAACTCACCTTTGCTTGTTGAGATTCGAGTTTTATGCAGGATATGCGGATGTGTTTTTTGGATTCTGATGGTGATTTATTTTCACATCGATGAAGTTTCGACACCTATTCTGAATATTCGATCTCTGACTGTTTGTTTGTTAATGTCAGCTCGCGTGAAGTATCTCGGATTTCATTACTTTGTGGTGATACGGTGGGAGAACTGACTTGAGGTTTGCGTTTGTATTCGCAAATGTTGCGGTTAGCAAGAGTCGCCACCGACTTTTTATTTTATCCTAAGGAAAGGTTAAAAAGCACAGCAAAAACCTTTTGAGATGTTTTCTTGGGTTCGGGGAGTAGATTATAGAAAGGGAAGGTATTAGCACCCTTTCTATCCATGGTTATCCATGGGCTCTTAGTTACTTGCTTAGATCACTTGCCTTTTGTTTTCAATTGTTTTAAATGGTGCTTGAGTGTGTGGGTTTGAAAATGTTTTGAAAAGAGGCCAATGTGGTGGCAACCTTTGTAATGATCCATGTGGAGATGTATACAAAGATGTATGTCTTTTGAAAAAGTTTTCATTTGTTTTTGAAAGTTGTTTTGAAAGTGTAGTGATGTGTGATTTTGAAATTAGGCAAGTGTTTTGTTTTGCAAATTGATTCAAGTAACTAAGAGGTTATCTACTCCTAAATTTCTCAAAAGATTATTGATGTACTTTAACCCTTTTAACAAGTTTGCTCCACCATTGTATTTGGTGGGCAACCTTGTGTTAGGATGTGAAAGGGACAGGCGCGGGTCATCGTTTAGACCATAATTGTAACGACGTTAAATGTCTTTGGGCAATTTCTTTAAGGGACTTGATCATTTGTTTTTGTTTGTTTTGAAAAGTTTTATCGAGGGACTATGATCATTCAAAATTGTTTGCTTTGCCCAAAGATGTTCAACATACAATATGGCCCATTTATTTGAAGGCAACAAGTGGAATACCCTAGGGGGTGCAAGTGTGATTTGTGTGTCCATTTTCATGCTTGTTTATCTTGTATTAGGTCAAACTATTTTTATCGTTTTTCGCATACAAACCCTAATTCTAACATGTTATTATTAGAAAGCAATAAAGTGCGAAATTAAAATTACTAAGCTATTACAAAACCAAATATGGGAAGGGGGGTACAAATGTTCAAATGGGGATATTGACAAGAATTTAAATCTAAATTATTACATCAATTTGGATATTTGCAATTTAATCAATGTACAAAAATTAAATAAGAATGCAAGATGCAAAAAGAATGTTTTGTATATGTATGAAAAAATATTATTTATGTAAAAGAGAAAAGAAAATAAAAATGTATTATTTTTGGAGTATTTTTGACTTTAGGGCAAAAACCCTAATTTGAAAGAAAATGTATTATTATCTATTTATTATTCATAAAATAAAATAAAATGAAGTATATTGTGAAAAAAGGTATTTTTATATCAAATATTAATAAAATAAAAAAAATCAAGTATTTTTATATTTTTTGTCTTAAATATATTAATAATCACATATATATATATATATATATATATATATATATATATATATATATATATATATATATATATATATATATATATATATATATATATATATATATATATATCCCTAAATATGTATTATTCTAAAAACAAATATTTATTTAATATTTTAATAAAATAAATAAAAGAGTATTTTTTGTGTAAAATATTTTCAGAAAATAAATAAAAATAAAAATTGTATTTACATTATTTCTTATTATTCTAATAATAATACATATATATATTATATACAAACAAAGAAAATACACAAATAAATATGCAATAAATGCAAAAAATGATAAAAAAAATATTTTTTAATTTTTAAATGTCATGAGAAAAAATAAACAAAGTCAATCAAAAAAGAAAAAGTCAAAAATGTTAAAAAATAAGCAAATGGGCTCAGGGGGGTGTAAACCAAAAAAGATGGTGTGAAAAGCAAAAATAGCACAGGCCCAGCCCACTTCACTCCTTCTTCAACCTCCAGCACAGATTATTTGAAAAAACGCGCGCCATGTTCAGTTCCTTCTAACTCTTGATTCCTGGCTTTTTAGCAAAAACTCATAACACAAGAAATGTTCAGCATGAAGAGACGGTTCTAACCATATAAAGAACTTGACCTATCTCTCTAAGATGAGGGAGAATTTCTCTCCCCCTCTTTTCTGACCTAGTTTTTCTACCATTTTCAAAGCTTAAATTCTCTCTACTCAGACAAAAGAAATGAAAAGTAAAGCTATGTACATGTTCAGGGCTATGAGTAGGACCTTGTTTCTTCACAAACTTAAGACTAAAGATGCATAATAAGAGAGATATGAATTCAAACTTTTACCTGTGCAGTTGAACTTCTATGTGGAGAATGAGAGACTTTCAGTGCAATGTAATGATTGGAAAAGCTTCCTTGAGGTCCAGGGATGCTTTTTCAATGCTTACTTTGTCTTGAACCTTCTTGTATCAAGCTGTAGAACTTCACCTGCAAGTCAAAGATGTGAAAATGGTGGAAGTGGTTAGAGCAACTACAGATCGTGCCTTAGCTTCTGGATAGCTTGCATATGTTATAAGGAAGGTATAGGAACAGGTTTTGATCAAAATGCTCGAAGGGATTGAGAGATAGCACTCAATCTGCAGGGCCTGCTCTGTTTGAGCAGTTTTGTGGTGTGTCTGAGATGGAGAGTGTTTGAAAGGCAAAAGGTTCGTGCAAAAGCTTGGTTGGGTGATCTTGAATGTGTTTGATATCTTTTGTGTTGTGTTTGTAAGCTGAGATTCAAGTTGGCACAAGTTATGGACTTTTCTTCTTTTCTAAGCAACAAAAGCAAATTGGTGTTCTAGGTCAGTATAGGCCCCCCTAATGTGCTGCATCAACACCTCTTGATCAGTGTGTTATGCCCATAATCTTGTGCTAAGCAGATTTTCTATGTACTTGTTTGATTTACCAATTGACATAAAGCAAACTTTTGTAAAAATGGAAAGTTCACTTTATCCAAAAATGGATCAATCTTGTGTATAATGCTTGAATTCATGGAACAACACTTGGACACAATGAACAAGCATTAAATTAAGGAGTGTAATGTGGTTTAAGGACCTGCAAAGTAGCACAAACTATGCTGAGTTCAAATTTGCCAAGTTTATGAACATGCTTTGATGAAGAACAAAAGTGAATTTTTGCCAACTTGTGAAATTCGAATCTCTCAAGTTATGAGGTTGTTTGATGAGTTCTTGGACATTTTGGAAAGCTTGGAATGTGTACTACAATCCATATTTGAAATGCAAATCAAAATTCCAAGTGGAAGGGTATGTAAAGTGGCCTTGAAGTAGGGTAGAAAACCTTGTCAAAATAGGTCAAATTTCACTAAGTTAAAAGATGGTTTAGTGCCCTTATTCAAAAAATCATAACTTGAGATACAAGCTTCAAATAAGAAAACTTTGTGAATCAAAGTTGTAGATTATGCAACAAGCTACAACTTTCATGTTTTTACTTTTGTTTGAATCCAAATGGATCATGGTGAAAAGATGGGGCAAAGTTGGGAAAAAATTAGGGTTTTCCATAACTTAGAAAAATTCTAAGTTATGAAAAATTCCATTTTCAAACCCTAATTTGCATTTTGAGATTTCTTGGTGAACAAGTTTCATGATTTGGAATGTTTTGATGAAAAATGAATCTTGACTCTTGATTTTGACCAAAAAGTCAAAGTTTGACTTTTCAGTATACAGTCAAAATTGATCAATTGACTGAGAAATTCAACTGTCAATCTTGTGTACTTGGGATCTTTTGAGCTTGATGAACATGTCAAGATAATCCCATTGAGTCCTTGAGGCCATATGTGAGCTTGGTTTGCCATTGGCTAGGTTAAACAGTCAAAAATTGCCCTTGTGCAGTCAAAACCCTAAAAATGACCATTTTGCCCTTTTGATGATCTGATCAAATTTCTTGTGGAATTGTGATCCAAACTTGATCAAATGGTTCATATGAGTTCATAATGTTGATGTGGATCAAATTTCATGAGGTTTGACTGTCAGTTGGCCACAGTTGACTTTTTCCCCAATACAGCTGATTTCTAGGTCAACTGTCCAATTGACTGGGTAAAACTTGGAATCAAGACTTGAAACTTGGTATAGGTAAACTTGGGAATCCAACATGGAGCATGAAAGTCATCTTAGGCATTTTAGGTCAAAGCATCCTTAGGCAAACACAAACCCTAATTTGAGTCCACAGTGCAAGGAGAAGCCTTGAGCAGAGGAAACCCTAACTGGATCTTGATCTTCAAAGGTCTTGTGATGAGAAAATGTTGAGGAAATGGGAGGGCAAATTTTGGGGTACAACAGTTGCCCCTGTTCAATCTTCTTGGACCTGAAGAGTTAGATTGGCAAGTTTGCCTTTCGTGACTCAAGGGTAAAAGGAGATTGGACACTAGAGTGCCCGGAAATTTGCACTCGCATGTTGGAGTATCAGCCATGTGATGACGGGAATGGGCTTACAGATGCCATTTGGAGAGATGGTGGATAAGGAGATGGGCTTATAGATGCCATCTGGAGATGTGACAGAACCTTGTCGGGAATGGGCTTATAGATGCCATTTGGAAGTGTTGATCGCATAAGAGATTCCTTAGCGAGAACTTGTGTATTTGAGAAAGACAGATGTTTTCCTGGCTTGTTACAGGTGTTTGATCTTCAATCTCCTCATGCAGATATGCCCTGGCTAGATACAGGTATCGAATCTACAATCGGTTTCTCACAGATGTGCCCTGGCTGGATACAGGAGTCGAATCCGGAAATAGTCGTCAACAGATATGCCCTGGCTGGATACAGGAATCGAATCTTCGAACTCTTCAGACGTGCCCTGGCTAGATACAGGAATCGAGTCTGGAAATATGGTCAATAGATATGCCCTGGCTAGATACAGGTATCGAATCTGGAACTCTTCAGACGTGCCCTGGCTAGATACAGGAATCGAGTCTGGAAATGTGGTCAACAGATATGCCCTGTCTGGATACAGGAATCGAATCTGGCGTTGTGATAGTTGCTAGATATGCCCTGGCTGGATACAGGAATCGAATCTTCGAATTCTTCAGACATGCCTTGGCTAGATACAGGAATCGAGTCTGGAAACTGATCACTCTCAGATGTGCCCTGGCTAGATACAGGTATCGAATCTGGAATTGTGACAGTTGAAGGTAGTTGTCTTTAGGATTGTCTTTTTTTTTCTTCTGAAAAGGCAAAACATAAGTTGTATGCAATGTCATGATGTATGATGCATGATGTCATGGTGTTCAACATGAGATAGTGTTGTATGCACTTTATCATGTATGTAAGCAAGATGTATGAAAATGTGAAATGTTTGTGAATGTAGTTTCGTCTTGGGAAAATAAATCCTTGACGACCGGTCGGGGAATTGCTCTGTGGGAGAGATACTTTGCTGAAGTTTTGACAAGAGATCTGCTGAGGACTTCAACGATGGATTCCGCTGGGGGATACCAAAGGTAAACTTCGTTGGGGATTGAAAGAACTTTGCCGAGGGCGATCTTCCGTAGCAATTAGCTGAGGATAACCCAGTTATAAGTCCTTGTGAGGATAATCTTGAATAAAGCTCGGGAGAGACGTCTGTACTCTGCAGGGGATAAGCTTCCAGAATCTACTGGGGATAAGCTTCAAGACCTTCCGGGGAAACTTTTGGAATTGTACTGGTAAGTGGTTCCACTGGGGATGATGGTATTCCGTCGGGGAACAATCTTAGATCAAGACTGTCGGGGATGCTTGCTGATGAATGCCTATACTCCGCTGGGGAAAGTATTGTTGAATCTTGTCTTATTCTGTGGGGAGTTGAGAGAACTTGGTCATATTCTTCAGTTGAACCTACCTTGGTGCTTTGGAGGACAAAACAACTAGACTGCATTAGACAACTCCACACTGCCCCTGTCTTTGATGTTACCTGTAATTAATCTCTTGTTTCATATGCGAATATTTATGAATCAGCAATTTAATGTCAAATGCATATATCAAAAATGAACATTGGACGTTCTTTGCAAGACAAAACAGAAGAAAGAAAAAAAGGAAAATAATGGTAATTTGTATGGACAAGCGAATTTGTATTGATTTAAACTTTGCCCGTGAATAGGCGTTTTTGTACAAGAGACTGACATCCTAGTAAGAGGACATCGCCAAATAGTATAGAGTTTACATTTTGAAAAAGAAAACAAAACAGCTATGTGAACAATCCCACTGGGTTCCAACTCTGCTATCGCCTTTATGTTTTCGAACGTCTCATCGCCTTACTGCCTAATCTGAAGATGAAGCTGATTGGTCAATGCCGAAATTTGGGGCCAGATAGCTGATGCCGAATTCCGGATGCGAAGTGATCCAATGAGACATAGTGTTACGCTTTTATCCCTAACTTTTGCCTGGACCGCCCTTTCGGGTTTTCAGTCCACCGGGATACCCTTTTTTGCCCAAGCCGCCCTTTCAGGTTTTCGACTTGCCGGGTGTACAGATTTTTTCATTTTCATCCCTTCATTTTGCCCGAACCCTTTTGGTTCGACGGGAAGCCCTAATTTTTGCCTAGGCATGTCAGCCTAGCGGGTCTTTTTTCATGCGTAGTATTTTTTAACTATGTCTGCATTGGCGGGGTGAGGAAGGTCGTTGCCGTCCATGGTGGTTAGGATCATGGCTCCTCCTGAGAACACACGCTTAACCACAAATGGCCCTTCGTATGTAGGGGTCCATTTGCCCCGGGGATCACTTTGAGGAAGGATGATGCGTTTGATTACCAGGTCCCCGACTTGATACTCTTGCGGTCTGACTTTCTTGTTAAATGCCTTGATCATCCGTTTTTGATACGTCTGACCATGACAGATAGCAGTGAGCCTCTTTTCGTCAATCAGGTTTAATTGATCAAGTCGAGTCTGGATCCAGTCATCTTCACTCAAATCTGCATCCTTCATTATTCGGAGAGAGGGTATCTGGACTTCAATCGGCAAGACTGCCTCCATGCCATAGACCAAGGAGAAAGGAGTTGCCCCGGTTGATGTCCTTGCTGAGGTGCGGTATCCATGAAGAGCGAACGGTAACATCTCGTGCCAATCTTTATAGGTCACTGTCATCTTCTGCACAATTTTCTTGATATTTTTATTGGCTGCCTCTACAGCCCCATTCATCTTCGGCCGGTAGGGAGAAGAATTGTGGTGTTGTATCTTGAATTGCTCACAGAGTTCAGTGATCATTTTGTTATTGAGATTGGTACCGTTGTCCGTAATGATTCTTTCCGAGACGCCGTACCGACAGATCAGATTATGCTGGATGAAACGTGCCACGACGCTCTTGGTTACCGTCGCGTAGGAAGCTGCCTCAACCCACTTCGTGAAGTAATCGATCGCTACCAAGATGAAGCGATGCCCGTTGGTTGCCGTCGGTCGGATCTCACCGATCATATCGATGCCCCACATTGCGAAAGGCCAAGGTGCCGTTAGGACATTCAAAGGAACTGGAGGGATATGCACCTTGTCAGCATAGATCTGGCACTTATGACAAGTTCGGGAGTGCTGGTAACAATCGGCTTCCATTGTGGACCAGAAATATCCTGCCCGAAGGATTTTCTTAGCCATGGTGTGTCCACTGGAATGGGTTCCAAATGTACCTTCATGCAGTTCCATCATGATTTTCTCAGCTTCAGCCTTATCCACACAACGCAGCAGAGTTGAATCATGATTCCGCTTGTAGAGAATGCCGTTGCTGAGGAAGAATTTTGCAGCAAACCTCCTCATGAACTTCTTATCATTGACAGACGCACCTTCAGGGTATTCCTGAGCTTCCAAGTACCTCTTCACCTCATGATACCAGGGTTTTTCAGTCACCTTTTCAGCCTCGAGCTCGCAGCAGTATGCCGGTTCATCCAACTTCCAGATTATGATTCGGGGAGCCTCATTGTCCCATTTAACTTTGAACATTAAAGACATCGTGGCTAGTGCGTCCGCTAGCTGATTCTCCTCTCTGGGGAAATGCTCAAAAGTTATCTCTTCAAAGTGAGGGAGCAAGGTCGACACATACTCCTTGTAAGGAATGAGATTCGGGTGTTTCGTATCCCACTCGCCTTTGATCTGATTGATCACGAGAGCGGAATCTCCGAAGACACTTAGAAACTTGATCCTCAAATCGATTGCAGCTTGTAAACCCATGATACATGCCTCATATTCTGCCATATTGTTGGTACAGCTGAAACATAATCGGGCGGTGAGGGGAGTATGAGTTCCCTTGGGAGATATGATTACAGCGCCGACGCCGTTACCCAAAGCATTGGAGGCTCCATCAAAATGCATAGACCATCGGGATCCTTCCTCAGGTCCTTCATCCGGTCCAGGTACTTCACAGTCAGTTACCACCATGATGTCTTCGTCCGGAAAATCAAAGTTCAATGATTGGTAATCGTCCACAGGTTGGTGTGCCAAATGATCAGCCAGTACACTTCCTTTGATTGCTTTCTGAGTTGTATACTGGATGTCATATTCTGTTAAGATCATTTGCCATCTCGCTATTCTTCCAGACAGAGCAGGCTTTTCAAATATGTACTTTATGGGATCCATCTTTGAAATCAATAAAGTAGTGTGAGTCAGCATATACTGTCTCAGCCGGCGAGCAGCCCATACAAGAGCGCAGCAAGTTTTCTCAAGCAGTGAGTAACGAGACTCACAGTCGGTAAACTTTTTGCTCAAGTAATAAATAGCGTGCTCTTTTCGGCCAGACTCGTCATGCTGCCCCAGCACACACCCCATTGAATTATCAAGCACTGTTAAGTATAGTATCAGAGGTCTTCCTTCCACCGGTGGCATGAGAATGGGTGGCTCTTGGAGATATTCCTTTATCCTTTCAAAGGCGGCCTGACATTCATCATTCCAGCGTACTACTTGGTCTTTCTTCAGTAGTTTGAAGATTGGCTCACAAGTAGCAGTTAGATGTGAGATGAATCGGGCAATGTAATTCAGTCGTCCTAGGAAACCTCTGACTTCTTTCTCTGTTTTTGGAGTCGGCATCTCTTGTATGGCTTTTACCTTGGCAGGGTCCACCTGAATACCTTTATCACTTACAATGAAACCTAGCAATTTTCCGGACCTCACCCCGAAGGTACATTTGTTGGGATTCAATCTCAGCTTGTACAACTTGAGTCGGTCAAACAACTTCCTCAGATGATCAAGGTGCTCCTCCTCAGTTTGAGACCTCGCAATCATGTCATCAACGTATACTTAAATCTCATGATGGATCATATCATGAAATAAAGCAACCATGGCACGCTGATAGGTAGCCCCAACATTTTTCAATCCGAATGGCATGACCTTATAACAGAAGGTCCCCCACTGAGTTACAAATGTAGTCTTCTCCATATCTTCAGGAGCCATCTTGATCTGATTATACCCTGAGAAGCCATCCATGAAGGAGAACACCTTGTGTTGAGCTGTATTGTCAACAAGGACATCAATGTGAGGTAGGGGGAAGTCATCCTTGGGTCTGGCCCTGTTCAAATCCCTGTAGTCGACACACATTCTGACTTTACCGTCCTTCTTCGGCACTGGCACAACATTGGCAACCCACTGAGGGTAAGAAGTTACTGCAAGGAAACCCGCATCAAACTGTTTCATCACCTCGGCTTTAATCTTCTCAGACATCTCTGGACGCATCCGTCGAACTTTCTGTTTTACCGGAGGGCAATCTTCCTTGGTCGGCAAATGGTGAACTACAATGTCGGCATCCAAACCAGGCATATCTTCATAAGACCAAGCAAAGATCTCCATGTAGTCCTGTAACATCTGGATCAATCGTTGCTTCACGCTGAGCTCTAGATTGGCACCGATCTTGACCTCTTTCCTATCTGTCTCAGTACCCAGGTTAATTGTCTCCACAAGCTCTTCATGTGGTTGAATAGCCCTCTCTTCCTGTAGTAGCAGTCTTGCAAGCTCACCAGGCACTTCGCAATCATCTTCACCTTCGTCTTCGGCCAAGTTGATCGGATTTTCGAAGTCATAACTGGCGGTAGCAGAGCTGTTACCAGTGAGATCCAGAGTGGATTGAAACCTGTATAAGTGAGTGTGTGTAAATACAGCTGTTTTGCAATATATATAACACAGAAAGGAAAAGAGCAAAAGATTTGAAATGCAACAAACGTCCAATGTTTTGATTGATGATATATGAAAATGTCATACAAAAGCCCTCACAAATGGAGCTACGATGCCCCGGGTAGGACACCGAGCCAACAAAGTTTTGACATATTGTTTGTTACAAATTTGGAAATCAAAAGAAAATCAATTACTGCGTGACAAATGTGATAGGGGTAAAATCCTTTGCCGTCCAGTTGCTTGGTCCGTTGCTGGTAGTCGGGTAGATCCAACTGTCAAACTCAGCTTCCTCCACATCCTCCTCGATAGCATTCACCCTTGAGCTGGAAATAAACACCGGAGCCTTTCCGATCTTCTCTTTGCGCACCGCCTTCTGAGCCTCTGCAGTAAAGCCTAGCCCAAACTTGTCGTTCTTCTGAGTGAAGTCAGGAAGCTGACCCCAGTGTGCACAATTGCCTTTCTGAACCACAGCCCGGGCATCCCTTAGGGAAGCCATTTTCAAGGAATCATTCTCTTCGGCCATTGTCTCTGCAGCTGCTGAAATTGGATGTACCTCCTCGAAATGCTGGAAGGGGGTTTCAATGAACTCTCCGTCCATCTCGATGTACCTGAAGGAATTCAAATGGCTCACCATATACTCCTCTTCTCCTCGCACAGTGACGATCTTCCCCCTGACGGGATACTTCAGCTTTTGGTGTAAGGTGGAGGTCACTGCCCCAGCTTTATGGATCCAAGGTCGACCCAACAGACAAGAATACGACGGACGTATATCCATTACGTAAAAGGTAGAGTCAAACACTTGAGAGCCCACACGAATAGGGATGTTAACCTCTCCGTGAACCATCCTTTTGGAACCGTCAAAGGCCCTGACGATGATACTGCTGGGTTTCAACTCCAGGCCTTCATAATCCAGACGATCTAAAGCTTTTTTCGGTAGAACATTCAAGGAGGAACCAGTGTCCACCAATACATGCGCCAGAGTAGTGCCCCTGCATTCAATAGAGACATGCAGGGCATCATTGTGGTCTCTCCCTTTTGCGGTCAGATCAGCATCTGAAAAACCCAAGCCGTTGTCCGCCGTCAAATTCGCTATGCAGTCAGTGAACTGAACTGCAGACGTCTCCTGCGGCACATGGGCCGTCTTGAGAAATGAGATCAAGGCCTTTGCATGGGCCTCGGAGCATAGCAATAGTGAGAGCAGGGAGATCTTGGAGGGTGTATGCCCCAATTGCTCGACAACATTAAAATCACTTTTCTTTATTATTTTCAGAATCTCCTCCATTTCTTGTCGGGAGGCCTCAGCATTTACGGGTATTGGCGCCTCCATCCGGGAAGGCTCTTCTTCAATCCCTTTGCCCCGAGCATTTGATGACTCGGCAGCAGGGGACACAATTTGATCAGCAACAGGACTAGGTAAACTTGTAGGTTTTATGAGGAGGGGTTTTCGAATAGCGGGCGGCGCAATGTCAGGCGAGAAGAGCCTGCCACTGCGGGTGACTTTAGCTGGACCGGTGATATCGCAGATACTGGCACTAGCGTCAAATTCTTGCTTGATTCCATTTACATACACGTCTGCCCCATAATGCCAGGGGACAGCTTTATCAGATACATAGGAGAGGGGTCCCGGAACCGTAATGATTACAGGCGCAACTGTCAAGATTTGAACAGGCTTCTTCGGGGGAGCCTTGATTGGATTTTTGAAGATGGTAATCACGGAAACTTCTTTCATCGGAACCAATTGAACAGCAGTCTTTTTGAATAGAATCTCCTTGCTATCCATTAGGCCTTGGATGCCTAACCTTAGCAAGGGACAATCAGACAGGGAAACAGCACAAAATAGGCAACCTTCACCGCAACCCGGAAATAAACCGGCCCGCAGTAGGTTCTTCTTAACAGTCTTCAGAGGGGTAACAACTTCATCTACCGAAACAGCGTACACTTCTTCCTCAACGGCATTTACCCTATGCTGGGGCATAGGAGCCGTTACAACATTTGGTCTTTCCGGCGCTTCAAACTGAATTTCTTTCGCGTCGATCAGATCTTGCACTTTGTTTCTCAAGGCCCAGCAATCATCAGTAGTGTGCCCGGGACTATCAGAATGATAAGCACACCGGGCATTTGGGTTATATTTAGGAGACGCAGTGTTGACGACCTTAGGAGCTTCTTTGAGGGTCGCCAGGTTGGTGGATAACAGTTGGGGTAAAATTTGAGATAATGTCATACTTAGTCGGGTATACTGCCTCTTGGGCTTTTCGCTTCTTTGTTGATTGTATTGCTGAGGAGCAGCAACAGGTTTGGAGATGACCAAAGCATTGACGGCTTGGCGACTCTCGGGCTTGACTTGTCTTCTAGGACCATAGACGGCACTTGCTTCTTTCTTAAACGGCCTCTTCTCATCACTTGTAGAGGCAGCCTTCTGTATCTTGCCTGACCTGATGCCAGCTTCAATCCTCTCTCCTGTTAATATCAAATCTGTGAACCCAGCGGAGGAGTTACCAACCAAATGATTGAAAAATGGACCAGACAACGTCCCCAGAAACATATCAACCAGCTCTCTATCAGTCAATGGAGGCTGCACCCTGCCAGCCAAATCTCTCCATTTTTGAGCGTACTCTTTGAACCCTTCACCCGTCCCTAGAGACATACCCTGAAGTTGGGTACGCGTAGGAGCGAGATCAGAATTGTATTGGTATTGTCTGTAGAATGCGGTTGCCAAATCTTCCCAGTGTCGGATGCTAACTCCATCCAATTGGTAGAACCATTCAAGTTGTGACCCTGAGAGACTATCTTGGAAGAAGTGAATCCAGAGGTTCTTATCCGCCGTGTAAGGTTGGATTTTCCTTACATACGACCTCAGATGCAGCTTCGGGCAGGAGACCCCATCATACTTGGCGAAGGCAGGCGCCTTAAACTTGTGTGGAATGACTACCCCAGAAGATAACCCCAAATCTCCGAAATCCAGTCCTGGCACATTCTGAATTTCCATGGCGCTCAAACGGTCCTCCAATTGTTTGTATCTGTCAGCAGCAGGTGGGTATTGTTCATCGTTATAGTCCGTCTCGTTGTCGGAGACTGCGGGACTAGGAGCTCCTCCCCCTTGGGGACTGTTTTTCTCAGCAGAAGAAGTGGTTGGATCAGCTTCATTGTGGAGTGTGTTCCCAAATCTGCGTCCGGTGTTGAACAATGCAGTCCTCTTTTTCTTCTTCTTCTTCAGGAGTAGAGTCTTCAACTCTTGTTGGCCTTGGGCTAGGCTTAGGACCATCTCTTGAAACTGTGCACTTTGGGCCTGAAGGGCCTTGATTGCCTGCTCGCTGGAGGACTCTGGATTCATGATGACTGTGCAAAATAAACAGCGAAGGAGATTAAGCAACCTGTGAAATAGGGTACCTGCTATGCATATGGTGTAATGGAATGCGTATGTTTTATGTTTTCAAAGACAAACGAGATTCAACTTTGTAGACAAAAAGGGAAACACACTTCATTAGATTAAAGTTTTCAATTGTTCAACAATTTGCCCTTAGGCATTACAGGAATGAAAAATACTGGAAAGGAAATAAACTATAAAAAGAAACATCCAAAGCTCCTCAATGCTCCCATGGCCTCCTCTTTTCAGTGCTGATGTAGTTGTTCAGGACCCGTTCTTCCTCCAATTGCTTAGTCAGCCTTTGGATCTTCCTTTCCTGCTCGTTGAACTTTTCCCGATAGAAATCCCGTTCTTCCTTTAGCTGTGCCCAAGATCTCTTCATGGTGTCAAAATCAGTAGGTATCTGAGGAGGGAGGACAGTTGGAGGCATCCCATCTTCAACAGGAGACTCAAGAATGAGAGGTCTAACAGC
Source organism: Vicia faba (assembly GCA_948472305.1). NCBI lineage: Eukaryota > Viridiplantae > Streptophyta > Magnoliopsida > Fabales > Fabaceae > Vicia > Vicia faba. Next base: position 1,059,986,556 of record OX451738.1, on the reverse strand, counting down.
TTCGTAGGGCATACCTAACTCCTGAGCACGGATGCGGACCCATTTGCAATAGGGCTTCAATGGCAGAGAAGTCTTTGGTCCTAACTCATGTGGGTCAGCTTTGTGAATTCTGTCCCAAGCTCTAATGAATCCCTGGCGTAGTTTGTCACTGTCTGCCTGAAACTCAAAATGGAAGTGAGGAACCAGCATTTCATGAGGCCCATCTCCTCTGGCTCTTCCAAACTGACGGAGAGCTAAACACGGATTGTAAGAGATTCCTCCTTGGATACCAATCAACGGGACATTAGGGTATTCTCCGCAACGGTCGATAACAGCTACCTCATCCAAACCTCTGAGAGTCCAAGTGATATCCTTATCTGCGAGAGACATTAACCTCCGAGCCCAACCTTTTCCTTCTTCATTCTTCAGCACGGACTTAGGAAGGTGCGAAATAAACCACCTTACTAGCAAAGGAGCACAACACCACGGAGTCCCCCGTTTTCGAGCAGTACGAGCATAGAGTTGTTGTAGAATGTCACCCAAGAGAGTGGGTACCGGATTCCGAGACATGAAGATTCTTATGACATGGATACTGATAAAGGTGTCAGGGTTGGGAAACAATACCAGACCATAGATCAAAAGAGCCAGAATATCCTCATATGCCTTGAAGTCCAAGTCATTCCAGAAATCATTAGCCTTGCCAACCAAAAATTTGACCAAAAAGCCCTTGATCCCATTTCTAGTTTCCCAATTGGACAACACCTCTTCTTTGGTCAAGGGGAGAATTGCAGCAATCTCTTCAGGCCTAGGAGTCTTTTCCAAACCAGTGAAAGGAGTTTGTTCCAAGACAGGAATCCCAAGCAAATAAGAAAATTCTTCCAGGGTAGGAACCAGCTGGAAGTCTTGAAAGGTGAAACAGTGATGCAGAGGGTCATAAAACTGGGTCAGAACACTTATCAATTGTTGGTCCCATTTTGCAGTGATCAAGCCAAGGAGGGAACCATGTCTGTTGATGAAGGAGGTAGTGTTTGGAATCCTTTCAACCAGATCCTTGAGTAAAACTGGTGGTTGAACAAAGTTGAGCCGGACAGTATTTCTACGCACGGGCATCATAATGTCCTACAAAACAGAGCAAAGGTGAAACCTTTTTGTCTTTGAAATGGGTTAGCCTTTTACACAGGATGCATGCAATGGTATGATGGAATGATGCTATGATGAAACACACCACAAATATTCACATAGACAGATAAGGCACACAAGTCACACAAGATATCCTTAGGTTTCAGGCCAGCATGAGTTTCAGGTATTACCCTCTTTTGGTTTTGTTGGTTAAAACCTGTCCTATCAAAAGTAACCGGGTTCTAGAGGATCTCAAATCATTGGCTACCCTCAATCGGTCATAACTCCAGCATCGCAATCTTTTCTCGCGGCCAGAACCATCTCGAGAGTTTAGCCTCAATGAGTGTAGCATACTGCTACTGTCCTAATAGCCAAGTTGGTCAATTTAGGGTTCTAAGGTTGGTTGGTGTTTAATGACTCCTTAGAAGACCTATATTCTCCCCGTTACAACACAAGGGATATAGGTACAGACTAAGATGCCACACCAACGTAGCCACTGCTTCACCCATGTCGGTCTACGCCGGACAGGTCCCTCACAGATTATGCTACCTAAAAAGGGTTTTTCCCAGATCCGGGTTAGGATCTATGAAACTCCGATACAAAGCCCATAAATGTAAAAGCAAACAAAGCAAACAATTGAAAACAAAGGTGATCTAAACCCTAAGGTTACTCCACTTTTAGAAGTTTTCCCCAGCAGAGTCGCCAGTTCTGGTGATACGGTGGGAGAACTGACTTGAGGTTTGCGTTTGTATTCGCAAATGTTGCGGTTAGCAAGAGTCGCCACCGACTTTTTATTTTATCCTAAGGAAAGGTTAAAAAGCACAGCAAAAACCTTTTGAGATGTTTTCTTGGGTTCGGGGAGTAGATTATAGAAAGGGAAGGTATTAGCACTCTTTCTATCCATGGTTATCCATGGGCTCTTAGTTACTTGCTTAGATCACTTGCCTTTTGTTTTCAATTGTTTTAAATGGTGCTTGAGTGTGTGGGTTTGAAAATGTTTTGAAAAGAGGCCAATGTGGTGGCAACCTTTGTAATGATCCATGTGGAGATGTATACAAAGATGTATGTCTTTTGAAAAAGTTTTCATTTGTTTTTGAAAGTTGTTTTGAAAGTGTAGTGATGTGTGATTTTGAAATTAGGCAAGTGTTTTGTTTTGCAAATTGATTCAAGTAACTAAGAGGTTATCTACTCCTAAATTTCTCAAAAAATTATTGCTGTACTTTAACCCTTTTAACAAGTTTGCTCCACCATTGTATTTGGTGGGCAACCTTGTGTTAGGATGTGAAAGGGACAGGCGCGGGTCATCGTTTAGACCATAATTGTAACGACGTTAAATGTCTTTGGGCAATTTCTTTAAGGGACTTGATCATTTGTTTTTGTTTGTTTTGAAAAGTTTTATCGAGGGACTATGATCATTCAAAATTGTTTGCTTTGCCCAAAGATGTTCAACATACAATATGGCCCATTTATTTGAAGGCAACAAGTGGAATACCCTAGGGGGTGCAAGTGTGATTTGTGTGTCCATTTTCATGCTTGTTTATCTTGTATTAGGTCAAACTATTTTTATCGTTTTTCGCATACAAACCCTAATTCTAACATGTTATTATTAGAAAGCAATAAAGTGCGAAATTAAAATTACTAAGCTATTACAAAACCAAATATGGGAAGGGGGGTACAAATGTTCAAATGGGGATATTGACAAGAATTTAAATCTAAATTATTACATCAATTTGGATATTTGCAATTTAATCAATGTACAAAAATTAAATAAGAATGCAAGATGCAAAAAGAATGTTTTGTATATGTATGAAAAAATATTATTTATGTAAAAGAGAAAAGAAAATAAAAATGTATTATTTTTGGAGTATTTTTGACTTTAGGGCAAAAACCCTAATTTGAAAGAAAATGTATTATTATCTATTTATTATTCATAAAATAAAATAAAATGAAGTATATTGTGAAAAAAGGTATTTTTATATCAAATATTAATAAAATAAAAAAAATCAAGTATTTTTATATTTTTTGTCTTAAATATATTAATAATCACATATATATATATATATCCCTAAATATGTATTATTCTAAAAACAAATATTTATTTAATATTTTAATAAAATAAATAAAAGAGTATTTTTTGTGTAAAATATTTTCAGAAAATAAATAAAAATAAAAATTGTATTTACATTATTTCTTATTATTCTAATAATAATACATATATATATTATATACAAACAAAGAAAATAAACAAATAAATATGCAATAAATGCAAAAAATGATAAAAAAATATTTTTTAATTTTTAAATGTCATGAGAAAAAATAAACAAAGTCAATCAAAAAAGAAAAAGTCAAAAATGTTAAAAAATAAGCAAATGGGCTCAGGGGGGTGTAAACCAAAAAAGATGGTGTGAAAAGCAAAAATAGCACAGGCCCAGCCCACTTCACTCCTTCTTCAACCTCCAGCACAGATTATTTGAAAAAACGCGCGCCATGTTCAGTTCCTTCTAACTCTTGATTCCTGGCTTTTTAGCAAAAACTCATAACACAAGAAATGTTCAGCATGAAGAGACGGTTCTAACCATATAAAGAACTTGACCTATCTCTCTAAGATGAGGGAGAATTTCTCTCCCCCTCTTTTCTGACCTAGTTTTTCTACCATTTTCAAAGCTTAAATTCTCTCTACTCAGACAAAAGAAATGAAAAGTAAAGCTATGTACATGTTCAGGGCTATGAGTAGGACCTTGTTTCTTCACAAACTTAAGACTAAAGATGCATAATAAGAGAGATACGAATTCAAACTTTTACCTGTGCAGTTGAACTTCTATGTGGAGAATGAGAGACTTTCAGTGCAATGTAATGATTGGAAAAGCTTCCTTGAGGTCCAGGGATGCTTTTTCAATGCTTACTTTGTCTTGAACCTTCTTGTATCAAGCTGTAGAACTTCACCTGCAAGTCAAAGATGTGAAAATGGTGGAAGTGGTTAGAGCAACTACAGATCGTGCCTTAGCTTCTGGATAGCTTGCATATGTTATAAGGAAGGTATAGGAACAGGTTTTGATCAAAATGCTCGAAGGGATTGAGAGATAGCACTCAATCTGCAGGGCCTGCTCTGTTTGAGCAGTTTTGTGGTGTGTCTGAGATGGAGAGTGTTTGAAAGGCAAAAGATTCGTGCAAAAGCTTGGTTGGGTGATCTTGAATGTGTTTGATATCTTTTGTGTTGTGTTTGTAAGCTGAGATTCAAGTTGGCACAAGTTATGGACTTTTCTTCTTTTCTAAGCAACAAAAGCAAATTGGTGTTCTAGGTCAGTATAGGCCCCCCTAATGTGCTGCATCAACACCTCTTGATCAGTGTGTTATGCCCATAATCTTGTGCTAAGCAGATTTTCTATGTACTTGTTTGATTTACCAATTGACATAAAGCAAACTTTTGTAAAAATGGAAAGTTCACTTTATCCAAAAATGGATCAATCTTGTGTATAATGCTTGAATTCATGGAACAACACTTGGACACAATGAACAAGCATTAAATTAAGGAGTGTAATGTGGTTTAAGGACCTGCAAAGTAGCACAAACTATGCTGAGTTCAAATTTGCCAAGTTTATGAACATGCTTTGATGAAGAACAAAAGTGAATTTTTGCCAACTTGTGAAATTCGAATCTCTCAAGTTATGAGGTTGTTTGATGAGTTCTTGGACATTTTGGAAAGCTTGGAATGTGTACTACAATCCATCTTTGAAATGCAAATCAAAATTCCAAGTGGAAGGGTATGAAAAGTGGCCTTGAAGTAGGGTAGAAAACCTTGTCAAAATAGGTCAAATTTCACTAAGTTAAAAGATGGTTTAGTGCCCTTATTCAAAAAATCATAACTTGAGATACAAGCTTCAAATGAGAAAACTTTGTGAATCAAAGTTGTAGATTATGCAACAAGCTACAACTTTCATGTTTTGACTTTTGTTTGAATCCAAATGGATCATGGTGAAAAGATGGGGCAAAGTTGGGAAAAAATTAGGGTTTTCCATAACTTAGAAAAATTCTAAGTTATGAAAAATTCCATTTTCAAACCCTAATTTGCATTTTGAGATTTCTTGGTGAACAAGTTTCATGATTTGGAATGTTTTGATGAAAAATGAATCTTGACTCTTGATTTTGACCAAAAAGTCAAAGTTTGACTTTTCAGTATACAGTCAAAATTGATCAATTGACTGAGAAATTCAACTGTCAATCTTGTGTACTTGGGATCTTTTGAGCTTGATGAACATGTCAAGATAATCCCATTGAGTCCTTGAGGCCATATGTGAGCTTGGTTTGCCATTGGCTAGGTTAAACAGTCAAAAATTGCCCTTGTGCAGTCAAAACCCTAAAAATGACCATTTTGCCCTTTTGATGATCTGATCAAATTTCTTATGGAATTGTGATCCAAACTTGATCAAATGGTTCATATGAGTTCATAATGTTGATGTGGATCAAATTTCATGAGGTTTGACTGTCAGTTGGCCACAGTTGACTTTTTCCCCAATACAGCTGATTTCTAGGTCAACTGTCCAATTGACTGGGTAAAACTTGGAATCAAGACTTGAAACTTGGTATAGGTAAACTTGGGAATCCAACATGGAGCATGAAAGTCATCTTAGGCATTTTAGGTCAAAGCATCCTTAGGCAAACACAAACCCTAATTTGAGTCCACAGTGCAAGGAGAAGCCTTGAGCAGAGGAAACCCTAACTGGATCTTGATCTTCAAAGGTCTTGTGATGAGAAAATGTTGAGGAAATGGGAGGGCAAATTTTGGGGTACAACACTTTGGTTGCGTTTTTTGCGGACATCATTGTTCGTTTGGTATTATACTGCTTTCAAGTTATATTTCCGTATTCATTGCTTTCTAGATATCATGATAAGTAGGAAATAAAGAGCGTGCGCTCGAAGTCGCTGTTTAAAGACTTGTAGCAGGCATTACGCACTTCATTCTCTATATGTGTTGTGCTTGTGTTTGTTTACTTTCTTGTTGATCGATGAGTCACTCAATTTTGAAATTGAGATCACGACTTCGCTCTCAGTGCATGCTCCCTATAGGATTTTATCGCTTTCCTTTATCTTTGATCGATGAGTCACTCAATTTAGAAATTGAGATCACGACTTCACTCTCAGTGCATGTTCCATATAGGATAGTTTGTTAGACTTTCTTTGGCATGCTAACTTAGGTAGGATCCCTCATTGTATGATAACATTAGGTTAGAGATATGTTAGTCTCCCTTGAATGTTTTCTTCCCATTTTTTGCATAATCGCATTTAAAACTAAAACTTCTTTTTCTTGACAAATGTATAAAAAATGTTAAGTATATAAAAAATTCTTTTCATGGTAAAAAATACCAACCAATCCATTTCCTTTCACCATTCGGCTTTTCTCTTCTAAGAGCATGTTAGCTCCTTTCCACTACAGGTCATAAGTCTCCAAAGGTCGAGTAGTAGTGGAATGATCGAATGCAACATTGTTCATTTAAAAAGTACAAACAAACAAAATATATGAGCCGAACTAGGGTAGCTCTGATTCCTCAAAAAGGATACATAGGCATTGAGGTAAGGCCCAAGCGAGTACAACTTTATTTTCCCTACATTCTTTCTCTTTTCTTTGCATGTATTCTCTCTTATTTTATAACCCTTAAGCATTAGATTGAACACACCCTTTGATTAGAATAACGAGAGTGGATCCTGTAGAGTACTATGGACGTGTGGGGTGCTAATACCTCCCTCTCGCGTAATCGACTCCCTTACCCAATCTCTCGGTCGCAAGACCTTGATTTCCCTCTTTAGGTTTTTGTTCGATGATTTTCCTTTCCTTTTATGGGATAAATAAATACTCGGTGGAGACTTCATTGATTTTACCGCTACAGAAAAATGGCGACTTCACTGAGGACTATGTCGACCAATTGCTGGTCCATCCCGTGAGTCACTCCTAGCTCCCATTTTTATCTTCTTAGGGTGTTTATCATTATGCTTTTATGGATTATTCATTTGTATATGTTTGAGCGTATGTTTGCATTGCATCTTTATTGTTATTTGTTATATTCTTGCTATGTTGGTTTCTCTGTTTCTTGATGGGTGGGATATTACTATGAGGTAAAAGGCCTGATACCCAGGCCAAGTGGAAACAACATGAACACTAGGAATAGAGTGGAACATGAACGGATAGTTGACTTAGGTTTCACTATGCCGCCATGTCATCCACGCTCAGATGAAGTACAAATGAGGGGCTACCGTTTTCACGTAGGTGATATGGCGATAGTTTTTTTAGGAGTACCCTCGATTTTGAGTTACCATTGACCTTACCATGATCTAGTCTTTACCCGTGAGTGGGGAGGGAATAATTTTTATAGGTACAGATGGTGACTATACATATTCCGTTGGTGACTCTGATTATACTAATGACTTTGATCCTTGGTATTCTGAATTGGTCCGGACCTTTGATCGTGTTACATACAACAGTGGTTTTGTTATCTGTTCAGCAAATACCCAACATTGCAGAAACTTTGATCTTATGTTTATTGCACTTGCAACATGGAATATTTATTTTATAAAAGAAACGCAAAAAATATATAACTGCCTAACCTGCATTTGCATTTCATTTCCAGTATTATTCTAAAGTTTGTCGTTAGCATCAAAGATGGATAACAACCTGGAGACAAGCTCCGAGCCTCTTAGAAACACTGCTGCTTATCGGTTTCCATGCTTTCATGGTCGATTGCGAGAGGTGGGAGCTCTTGTGAAGGGACCAAATGAAAAAGTTTTCAGAGGACAATATGGAAATTTACTGTCGTTGGTGAATGATGATTTTGAGGAATGGGCCGTGAGAACACTTCTACAGTTTTATAATCCGCAGCTATGCTGTTTTACTTTTCGAGACTATCAATTGGCACTAACTCTCTAAGAGTATGCACACATCATGGATGTCAAGGTGACCAACGGTATTCCTTTTGTTCGAGAACCAGAGACTCCAGACTATATGGCGATCGCCAGAGCTCTTTATTTGACTCATGGTGAAGTTAAAAGCAACTGGACTAACAAAAGCGACACGAGCGGTCTCCCTCTGAATTACTTGATATCAAAGGCCAAGGGTTTTGCAAAGTACATGAATTGGACCGCATTTAATGCACTGCTGGAAGCAATGATTTATGTTCCTATTTCCAGTATCCGAGAAGTTGGTGCATCTATCTGTATTATGTGTCTTCATGAACGGTAACCCAGTACCAACTCTACTTGCCGACACTTATTACACCATCCATTCCCGACATGGGAAGAAAGGGGAAGTCATGTTTTGCACGATTTCACTTTATAAATGGTTGATGATTCATATGCCTACAAAAGGGCCTTTTGTCCATACTGCCAATTTATCTTTATGGTCTCAGCGTATCATGGGACTCACCTCATATGATATTGTTTGGTAAAGTGTGATAGGTTTGAAAGAGATCATTATAGGGTGTGGAGAATTCCCTAATGTCCCGCTTATAGGGACAAGGGGGTGCATTAATTATAACCCTATCCTGGCACGCCGTCAATTAGGATTTGCGATGTTAGATAGACCCGATGAGCGGGAGGTGATGGATACCATTTATTTTGGTAAAGGGGAAGATGCATTGTTGCTTGAAAAGGTGAAGATAGCATGGGGACATATTTTCCGTAAAGGGAAACTTTCTTTCATCCAGAATGGAAGTGTAGCTTATGATACTTATATGAGCTGGATTCAGGATCGCGTGAGGCAAGTGCGGTTACCTTAGAAAAAAGGGAGGTTGTTATATCCTCAACCTGATTTTGATCCATTAGTGGATGCTCAGGCGGACAATTCTTTATTCCGTATTGATTCATTTCATGTGCAGCCTGTCACAAAAAGATTAGAGTTCGTGCCTGTAACGTGTTTTAAGAATGTCAAGGCCGAAAACCTCAAACTCCAGGCTAGGCAGGAAGAAATGAATGTGGATATGTCATTTGCTTTGCAAGACAAGAAGAAGCTCATGAAAGAGGTTAAGCTGAAGAACTAGTTGCTAGAAAAACATGGTTTGCTTGAGCAGTCGAAAAGACCGAGGGTCGAGGCTTCTGATACCACCAGTCGACGGGTTGAAGAGCTATAGGCTAGTCATCAAGAGATAGAAAATATTCGATTGGCTAAAAAGGAATTGGAAGCTAAGCATTGCGAGGAGGTTAAGATGTTAAATACAAAGTTGAGAGAGAAAGATGTTCGCTTGACTCAGGTTATGAAAGAGTTTACAACAATCAAAGCCCAGGTAGCAAATAAAGACATGGTTCCAGCAGAAGAGGCTGAGGTGGGAAATATAGATTCTGAGGATTGGGAACTCAAATATCATTGTTTGTTGGCTCTAGTGAAGAAGAGGGGATTTGTGACTGGGGACCCTTTCTTTGAAAATGATTAGCCGGATAGTTGAGCTTGAGGAGAATTTTTTTTACTGCACTTATCTTTTATGCTTGTTTTGATCAACAAGGTCACCTCCAGTCTTGTTGGACGGGGCCTCTTTAATAATTGACTCTATTTATACTAAATAACTACCGTATGGATGTTTGTTCAACTCTATGATATGAGCAGTTTCTACTCGGATACTTTGCCTTTATTTTGTTTCACCTTGTTGTCTATCCTATTACTTATCGATGCTTGATGAAAAAACCAAAGGATTCTCCTGGAAATGATAAAACACCTCATGCATAATCATTCATCCATGCATACCATATCATGGCAGGTGGGTCACGACAGGTTTTCTTATCTTTGATTCGGGTTTCTTTACAGAGATTGCTACCACAAATTTTCATCGTTATAATACTCGAAGCACTTTCAAGAGGCAGATGGAAAATCTCAAACAAGAGAATCGCGAACTGCACGAAGAGGTTACCGCTTTGAGAACCGAAATGACGAACTTAACTTCTTTGGTAGAGTCATTGGTGGCTGCTCAGAATCAGCCACCACTACCTCCACCTCCTCATGCTACACAACCACAAAAAGCAACGGTTATCTCTGAAATTACGACAGCTCCCATCTCAGTTGCTCCAAATACTACTGCTGCTCAGCATCGCATGCCTCCTGGATATCCATGGGGAATGCCCGAAGGTTATACGCCAGAAGGATATAACCCTACTCCTCAAACTGCTCAATCTTCTCAACAAGTTATGGCTTCTGCCCCTCCCGTGGTACACGTTGCTCCTGCTGTCAACAATAAGATCCGTCATGTCGTGCCTCCAGTAATGAATGTTGTCCCTATTATCAATGATGTGGTTCACCATCCTACTCCCCCGCCAAGTGAAGGAATTGGATTCTATGACAGAATAGATGACTTCCAAGATCAGTTTAATGAGATGTGAAAAGAAATGAAGGCCCTCCGGGGAAAAGAATTGTTCGGACATAATGTAAGCGATCTATGCCTAGTTCCAAATGTAAAGGTACCTACGAAATTCAAAGTGCCAGAATTCGAAAAATATAAGGGAAATACTTGCCCCCGTGCTCATCTGATAATGTATGTGAGGAGGATGTCCACCCACACTGACGATCAACGTTTGCTAATCCATTTCTTTCAAGATAGCCTGACTGGTGTTGCACTGAAAGGGTACATGAGCTTGGATATTGCCAATATTCATACCTTCAATGACCTAGGAGAGGCGTTTGTTAAGCAGTACAAGTAAAATGTGGACATGGCGCCTGACCGCGATCAACTCAGGGCTGTGGTCTAGAAAGATAAGGAGTCGTTTAAGGAATACGCGCAAAGGTGGCGTGAAGTGGCCGCCCAGGTAATCCCCCCAATGGAAGAGAAGGAGATGACGGAGATCTTTTTAAAGACTCTGGGTTCCTTCTACTATGAAAGAATGGTGGTGAGTGCGCCAAGTGACTTCACCGAAATGGTTGGTATGGGTGTTCGTTTAGAAGAAGCTGTGAGGGAAGGTTGTTTGACAAGAGATGAAAGTCCTAGTGGTGCAAGAAAATCGTCATATGGATTTTCTAGAAAGAAGGAAGGATATGCAAATGTCGTTGTTCAAGAGAGAAGAGCTAAACCTCCTGGAGGGCGTCATGTGCATCAACAACAGGTTGCTTCAGTGTCTCCGGTTGTTAACATAGCTCCCACTGTTGTTGTGTATCAAAGAATGCCCCAACAAAGAAATCAAGGGCAGAGTCAGAAAAGAGAATCCTTTGACCACATCCCTATGAGTAACACAGAGCTATTTCCAGCACTGATTCAAAAAAAATTAGTGAAGACCAGGAATCCTCCTGCTATACCGTCTCCTTTGCCATGGTATTATAAGGCAGACCAGACATGTGCCTTTCATCAGGGAGCCCCTGGGCACAGTATCGAGAATTGCTATCCTTTGAAGTCTGAGGTCCAAGAAATGGTTAGATCTGGCCTTCTATCCTTTAAAGACGTTAGTCCCAATATGAAATACAACATGTTGCCTAAACATGGAGGTGGAGGAACGGTGAATATGATTTCTGATGATCCAGGAGAGTCCAGGATTTATGATGTGAATTTGATAAAAGGAAATTTGGTGAAGATGCATGCTGACCTTTGTAGGCTCGACTATTGTATGCATGACCATAATATGTGTAATATCTGCAGCCAAAATAGCTGTGGATGTGTTAAGGTGAAAGTTGACCTTCAAAAGGTGATTGATGAAGACCTTGTTTGTATCACCAGGACCAAGGCTGAATGCGAAGAAGGAGTGAACATGGTGCACGGATGTCCCGGCGAGTTCCAAATTTATGACGTGAGTTATATGGAGGACAATCTAGTACAGTTACATGCCAACTTTTTCCATATGCCAGGACAAGAGTTACATCAATATGGTGGTTGTCAGATCTGTTGTAGAGACCCTCGTGGTTGTTCCATCGTGAAGAGGGATATCCAATTACTTCTAGATGAAGGAACTATTAGCGTCACAAGAAATAGAGATGGTTATGATGGAGTCAACATGGTTGAGGACCATTCTGGTGAGATCGTGTCAGATGATGAATATATTTCTGCTGACGAATTCTTTTCTGATGATGAGTCCAAGCATGTGGTTAAAGATGACACTTCCGTTGGTGATTTCGTAAAGTCTGAATGTACAAGAGAGATAGGGATGAATGTTATTGTACCCCATTTTGATATTCCTACTCCAGTGGAGATTACATATTATAGCATGCCTGCAATAACCCCTGTTGTTATATGTTTACCTGGTCGTGTCCCGTATGAATCAGACAGAGATGTACCCTATAAATGCAATGTGACCATCCTAGAAGACGGGATCAAAGTCCCGATACGACCTTTGAAACATGTGGAGAATATTTTCGAAGCCAGTCGAGTGACACGTAGTGGCCAGGTATTTGCTCCTACTTTTCAGGGAGATATTGATCATGGCAAGAAAGTCGTCGAAACTAATGTTGAACCTGAAAAGGCGGCCGGGGAATCTAGTGGCACTACCTTAGAGAAAGAAGTCGATGATGTGCTAAAGATCATTAAGATGAGCGACTACAAGATCGTGGATCAGTTGTTACAGACCCCGTCCAAGATTTCTATATTGGCCTTATTGATGAATTCTGCTGCCCATCGGGAATCGTTGATGAGAGTGCTAGATCAAGCATTTGTTGAAAGAGATATGCCCATGGACCAATTTAATGGTGTTGTCGGGAATATTACTTCTTGTAATAATTTGAGCTTTTGTGATGAAGAATTACCCGAGCAGGGAAGAAACCACAATATGGCTCTACACATCTTGATGAATTGCAAAAATGATTCTTTATCCAATGTATTGATCAATAACGGTTCTACCTTAAACGTGATTCAAAGAAGCACTCTCTCAAAGCTTAAGTACCAAGGAGCCCCCATGCGTCCTAGTGGTATCATAGTGAAAGCTTTTGATGGTTCCAGGAAGTCGGTCATTGGAGAGGTGGACTTGCCTATACATATAGGTCCACACATGTTCCAGATTACTTTCCAGGTGATGGATATCGTTCCCTCTTACAGCTGTCTATTGGGAAGACCATGTATCCACGAGGCAGGAGCTGTTACGTCGACTCTTCATCAGAAGTTAAAGTTTGTCCAACAAGGGAAGGTGGTTATCATAAGCGGCGAGCAAGCTTTATTAATATCCCATTTGTCTTCCTTCAGCATTGTAGAGGCTAACGAGGCGGTTGTTGGAACGCAGTTCCAAGCTTTGTCGATCGATAATATAAGGAAAAATGAGGACTATATTGCTTCATTCAGAGATGCTCAAAAGGTAGTAAGAAATGGCCCTAGCAAGGCGTGGGGGAAATCATTAATCCACCAGTGAATAAGAATAAAGCTGGTATGGGCTTCTCGGTGAAGAATAATGAGTGTGAGATTTTTAAGCCGAAGTCTGCTTTCAGCAAGTATCAAGACATATTCCACAGTGCAGGGTATCTACATCCTACTACTTCGAAGATCAATGCTATCCTTGAGGATGAGCCAAGGCAAGAGATGCCGAATTTTATAACACACAGAGTGAGGGTCCATAATTGGATCACCATTGATGTGCCTTCTTGCATCCACATCTCGAAGTAATTTGTTTTTTGTTTATCTTTCCAAAAATCCTTTCACTTTGCCCAAGGTGAAAGCGATATTGTACGGGCATGTCTTTTGTTTTGAACTTTTACATCATTAATAAAAGATGTTTTTGTTTTCCAAATTATGTTTTATTTATTGCTTTTCTTGGAAAATGGTAATCGGATAAAACCTTTCGAAATAAATAATAATCATTAGTAAATCTGCATACTCACTTATACATCGGTCAGTTTCTAAAATCAATCATAACCGCATGTGCAGATTAACTAAGAAAACCATTGAATACAATGACCTTGCGCCCTCTCCCAACTTCAAATATCATGTGTATTTGACCGAGGAAGAAGAATACGATGAAATCCCAGAAGAGGTTTCACGGTTGCTTGAGCGCGAGGAGAATACTATTCAGCCATATAAAGAACCGTTGGAGGTAATTAACTTGGGATCAGAGGAAGACCCAAGAGAAGTCAAGATTGGAGAATTGCCTCATCCCGACGTGAAGAGGAAATTGATTGAGTTACTGAAAGAATATTCTGATATTTTTGCTTGGTCTTACCAGGATATGCCTGGGTTAGACACTGACATTGTGGAGCACCACCTGCCGTTAAAGCCAGAATGTCCTCCCATCAAGAAGAAGTTAAGAAAAACTCACCCTGATATGGCAATGAAGATAAAAGAAGAGGTCTTGAAGCAGATCGATGCTGGTTTTCTCGCGACATCAGTGTATCCTCAATGGATTGCCAATATTGTTCCGGTACCAAAGAAAGACAGAAAAGTACGCATGTGCATTGATTATAGAGATCTAAATAAAGCAAGTCCAAAAGATGACTTTCCATTACCGCATATTGATATGTTGGTAGATAGCACAGCAAAATTTAAAGTGTTCTCGTTCATGGACCGATTTTCTGGGTACAATCAAATTAAGATGGCTCCTGAGGACATGGAAAAAACAACGTTTATCACACCCTGGGGAACATTCTGTTACAGAGTGATGCCCTTCGGGTTGAAGAACGCTGGTGCAACGTACTAGAGGGCTATGACAACCCTATTCCATGATCTGATGCATAAGGATATCGAAGTATATGTTGATGATATGATCGCTAAATCTCATACCGAGGAAGGATATATAGAAGATTTGTTGAAGTTATTTCAGCGTTTAATGAAGTATCGCCTTCATTTGAATCCGAATAAATGCACCTTTGGTGTTCGTTCAGGAAAGTTGCTAGGTTTCATTGTCAATAAAAAAGGAATTGAAGTTGATCCTGATAAAGTCAGGGCAATTCAAGAAATGCCTGCTCCAAGGACTGAAAAAAAAGTTAGAGGTTTCCTCGGACGTCTGAATTATATCTCCAGGTTCATCTCCCACATGACTGCAACATGTGAACCCATCTTCAAGCTTCTGAAGAAAGATCAAGGGTGTGTATGGACCGATGATTGCCATAAGGCATTTGAAGGCATTAAAGAGTATCTGCTTGAACCTTTTATCTTGCTCCCTCCCGTTGAGGGAAGACCTTTGATTATGTATCTAACAATGTTGGATCATTCTATGGGTTGCAATTTTGGGACAGCAAGATGAAACGAGAAGAAAAGAATACGCCATTTACTATCTGAGTAAAAAGTTCACTGATTGCGAGTCGCGATACACTCTACTTGAAAATACATGATGTACTTTAGCTTGATTAGAGAAGCGTTTGCGTCAGTATATGCTGAATCACACTACTTGGCTGATATCCAAAATGGATCCAATTAAGTACATCTTCGAAAAGCCTGCTCTTACCGGAAGAATTGCTCGCTGGCAGATGTTTCTATTTGAATACGATATTAAATACTGCACTCAGAAGACTATCAAAGGTAGTGTGTTGGCGGAGTACCTTGCTCACCAACCGGTTGAATACTATCAGTCTGTCAAATATGAATTTCCCGACGAAGATGTGATATTTTTGAAAGTAAAAGATTGTGATGAACCTTTTCCTGAGGAAGGTCCTGATCTAGGGTCCCGATGGGGCATGGTGTTTGATGGAGCTGTGAATGCTTACGGAAAAGGGATTGGTGTTATGATTATCACTCCTCATGGGTCTCATGGCCCTTTCACTGCAAGGTTGACCTTTGATTGTACCAATAATATGGCGGATTATGAAGCATGTATCATGGGTCTCGAAGCGGTTATGGATCTTAGAATCAAAATCCTTGATGTCTATGGGGATTCAACTTTAGTAATAAACCGGATTAAAGGATAATGGGACACTCGTCACCCTGGCTTGATCCCTTACAAAGATAATGCTAGAAGGCTATTACCCTTCTTTAATAAAGTTGAATTCCATCATATTCCTAGAGAGGAAAATCAAATGGCGGACGCTTTGGCAATGTTGGCATCTATGTATCAGGTGAATGCTTTGAATGATGTGCCTCGTATCACAGTGTGACGTCTGGATAGACCATCCCATGTATTTTCAATAGAGGAAACGTCAGATGAAAAGCCTTGGCATCGCGATATCAAGCATTTTATCCGAACTCAGGAATACCCGTTGGGCGCATCAAATAAAGATAGGAAGACCCTAAGAAGATTGGCAGGTAGCTTTTTCCTTAATGAAGATGTGCTATACAAAAGAAATCATGACATGGTCTTGCTCAGATGTGTGGATAGACACAAAGCTGACATGTTGATGCATGAGATCCATGAAGGTTCCTTCAGTACTCATGCCAATGGACATTCGATGGCAAAGAGGATGCTTATGGCAGGTTACTATTGGCTGACAATGGAATCTGACTGTTGCAAATTTGCGAAGAAGTGCCACAAGTGTCAGATATATGCTAACAAAATTCATGTGCCTCCGACACTTCTCAATGTTATTTCGTCCCCGTGGACCTTCTCTATGTGGGGTATTGACATGATTGGAATGATTGAACCTAAGGCGTCGAATGGACATCGTTTTATCTTGGTAGAGATTGACTATTTCACCAAGTGGGTGGAAGCAGCTTCATACGCCAATGTTACTAAGCAGGTGGTAGTACGCTTCATCAGGAATGATCTTATTTGTCGATATGGTGTGCCAAGCAGGATTATCACTGACAACGGCTCGAACTTAAATAATAAGATGATGATAGAACTTTGTGAAGAATTTAAGATTATCCATCATAATTCATCTACCTATAGGCCAAAGATGAATGGAGCCATCGAAGCTGCCAATAAGAACATTAAGAAAATCATCCAGAAGATGGTTGTTACTTATAAAGATTGGCATGAGATGCTTCCGTTTTCTTTGCATGGGTATCGTACATATGTTCGCACTTCAACAGGGTCAACCCCTTTCACACTTGTGTATGGTATGGAAGTTGTTCTCCCCGTCGAGGTTGAGATCCCCTCTTTACGCGTAATGATGGAAACCGAGTTATCAGAGGCTGAATGGATTCAGAATAGGTTCGACCAGTTGAACTTAATTGAAGAAAAGAGAATGACGGATTTGTGTCACGGCCAGCTGTACCAAAAGAGGATGAAGAAAGATTTTGATAAGAAGGTCAAGCCTCGTGAATTCAGAGAAGGCGACCTCGTGCTCAGGAAGATCATGTCTTTTAACACTGATTCTAGGGACAAGTGGACTCCCAATTATGAAGGCCCATATGTTGTCAAGAAAGCCTTCTCTGGCGGTGCATTGATTCTTGAAACTATGGATGGAGAGGAGTTCCCACGTCCCTTGAATGCTGATGCAGTCAAGAAATACTTCTCCTAAAGAAATAAAAGAACAACTCGCTAAGTTGAAAACCCGAAAGGGCGACTTACGCAAAAAGGAGCGTCTCGGTAGGCTGAAAACCCGAAAGGGAGGTCTAGGCAAAAATTAGAGACATAAACAGAATAAATTCTTCCCGGTAGGTTGAAAACCCTCAAGGGAAACCTAGGAAAAAGTTGGGGATTTCTTGGCAAGTAACTGCGTCAGACAAGACTTAGTCGTTGAAGCAACAATCTTCTCAGATTCTCATAACACTTCAACTGAAGTCTTTGCTCACGAGTTCAAAGTTGTTAGGGAGAAAAATGGTCATTGTATTCAAATGCACCTCTCCCGTATATTTACCATTTTCCAAACTTTGTAATCATCTATGGAGTATCGCCGTTCGCATACTACCATTTCATTAATAAAGTTTGAGCCTTTATCCAATTCTTTGTAGTTCTTATTTTTATTCTGTTTGCAAAAATCTCATTTATTATCGATAGAAATTTTCAAAACAAAAAGACTTAATAATAAAAAATGTTTTGAAAAGAATTTATAAATTACCTTTTACTTCAGATATTTTGATTCGAGTGGTACAGAAGTAGTGATTTCAAGGATGTGCGAACTCCCAAGTTTGAAAAGTTCCTTGGTTTCTCTTATTGATATGTGTGTATTCCATTTAGGATACTGTTTCTTAGGATAGATGAATCTCATACAAGCTGATACATGGTGTGGCATTTGGGCATGTGTTCTCATCTTTCCCCAGTTAAGTTTTGGTTCAGTTTGTCTTCAAGAAGCTATTTGATGTTGGGTTTGTAATCCCATCCTCCCCAGTCAGGTCCTGATTCAGGTTCCTCCGACTGAGAAATCTTACGCCCTCTAGTTATGATATTGTTGTTGTTGTGTGCTTCCAAACAACCATACAAGGGCAATATACATTCTAAGAAGTTTTGAGATAGGCGTTCACTCCTTGGGTTTTCTCTCACTGTACACTGAGTTTGATTTAAAATCTCCATGAGGTGACCCATTATTATGCTGTCAACTTCTTAATTCTCCAGATGAGTCGAGGATGATACTTCCCTCTAAAGCTGTCATCCCGTGAAATTCCATGATCTCTCTCCAGAGAATTTTACACAACTGTTATGCCTGATGTTGAAGACTGTATCTAGGCTCTCTTTGGTGTGTGTGGCTTATTTTTCCCCAATGAAGTTAGCATAACAATCCCCAGTTGAAGTATCAACGATGTAGTTTTGCATCTTCCCCGGGAAAGTCTGTATTGACATCCCCAGTTGAAGTCTCGACGACATGGTTTTCGTCTTCCCCTAGTGAAGTTGGTTTTGGAATCTCTAGTGAATTCTAGAAGATGAAGCTTCCTCTTCCCATATCAAAGTCCGTATTGGTATTCCCCGGTGAGACATATAAAAGTTTATGATATTCCCATAACTTTATTTGTTGCCAGTCAGGTAGTTCTTTGATTATTTTCAAGCCATGTGCTTCCCAGCGAAGTTAAGCCATGAAATAGGACTTTGTTTCCTCGGTTGATGCTTACCCTCTTGTGGAATCTGATCTTCGTCCTGCATGTGACTGGGCCGAGTGTTGTCTCTACCCAAGATTAGATTTGTCTGGTTATCCCCAGTGTATTATGGTTGTTTTGTCAGCATATACATGATAACATCCATGCATTCATACACATCATGCATAGATGAATTTAAAATTCATCACTCATTTGCATTCATTGATGTTTTGTCAGCATGTTATCCTCTTTGCAAAGTTATGTTACTCTCTCTCCAATAGAGTTGTCAATGTTAAACAGAAAGTGTATATCCTTTCAATTCCCCACTGAGTTATCCCTCGTGGGAGATTTTTGCTTCAGCCTTCCTATTCAGTGCATTATCTGGATGGAATGTGATCCCCTTTTGAGTTTACTTCTCATCGGGTGCGGACTTGGTTGATTATTTCATTCCAGTTTATTTCTGGTTTGAGTTTGTAGTCCCCGACAACATTATTATTCTGATTTCGGTAGGCTTCAAGCCTTGATTTGAGAATGTGCATTTTATTTTGCACGCAAAAAAAAAATTTCTCCTCAACAGGAATGTATTGGTATTTCCCCAGGAAATCAAGCTTCTTTTCTCGCCAGTCTTACTACAATTCCTTCTTAAAACAGCAAGCGACAATTCTCTTTATTTGAGCAACCTGTTCCTTCCCAGTAAGCCTGTTAACGTAAGAAGATGTTTTTTAAATGAATGGTAGCCTTGTCGTTATGGAAGGTAGTTCGTTGATAAAGATTGTTTTTCCAATGAATGGTAGCCTTGTCATTATGGAAGGTAGTTCGTTGATGAAAATTTGATATTCCAATTAATGGTAGCCTCGTCATTATGGAAGGTAGTTCGTTGATGAAAATTTGTTATTCCAATGAATGGTAGTCTCGTCATTATGGAAGATAGTTTGTTGGTGAAGATTGTTCTCTAATGAATAGTAGCCTTGTCATTATGGAAGGTAGTTCGTTGCTGAATTTGTTACTCCAATGAATGGTAGTCTCGTCATTATGGGAGATAGTTCGTTGTTGAGTTTGGTTGTACTTCAATGATAAAGACAGATCATTGAAAGATTCCTACAACTGTATTTTTACCCTTTCCAGGTGAAATATCTTGGTTAAATAAGAAATTGAGACCAGTTCATGGCTTATAGTCAGGATCAAGGGGAAGTTTATCTGATTCTCCATCAAATGGTATCTCTTTGAGGAAGTTTCGCAAGAGAAGTTTGTTGAGAAATCTTTACAAGTGGTAGTCTCTTTATTTGAGATAGCTTGTATTTTTACCCTTTCCAGGTGAAATATCTTGGTTAAAGAAGAAACTGAGACCAGTTCGTGGCTTATAGTCAGGATCGAGGGAAAGTTTATCTCATTCTCCATCAAATGGTATCTCTTCGAGGAAGTTTTGCAAGAGAAGTTTGTTGTGAAATCTTCACAAGTGGTAGTCTCTTTATTTGAGATAGCTTGTATTTTTACTCGTTCTAGGAAGAACGCCAAGATTTTGGGAAGTTCGTTATTGCTCTTTGAGACATCACCTTCAGTAAAAGCTGGTGCATTCCCTTTTCTCCACCTTCAGTAAACGTCGGTGTATCTTCTGTTTCTTTACCTTCAATAAAAGTCAGTATTGTCCTATGTTTGTTTTTTTTACCTTCATTCTTGAGTGGGTAGTTCATTACCATTCTTAGGTAAGATTGATCTTTTCTGGTTAGCGATTGCCGATCCCCTGAGTTGATGTTACTCTCTTTTTGCTATCTCCTCTATGAGTGGATAGTTCACAGCTATCGGTTAATTGTTGTCATCTATTACTTCTCCCTCAGTTTTCGAGTCTATGTTATTTTGTCTCCTCTCGGGATCTTACACCCAGTGAAGATGAGTTTTCTTTTCCCCAGCAGAGCCAATTCGTCTCCAATAGATTCAAGTCTCTATCCCCGGAGTCGTGTTGTTCTCCAGGGATTTATTATCCTGGTTGAATTCTTTTGGTTAATTTGTAGATTCTACTTTTGCTTCTCCAGTGTGTGTCTTGCCCATCTGCATGAAATTCATACGTTACATCCATAATCATAAGCATCACATGGCATCTTAGGGCCAAAAATAAGGCTTGTTTTATATTTAAGTATCTTCAATCACATCAAAACGAATATTTTAATCTTCGTATCTCCGGATAGAAGACACTTAAATAAGGGCAGCTGTTGTACCCCAATTTTTGCCCCTAAGATCCCTCATCATACTTTGTACATTTCGCACATAGCATTGATCTCATGGTTATAAGATCGAAGCGCTTTGGCATTAGGGTTTCTCTCTCTGAATGGAGGTTGTCATCTTGCTCAAAATTCATTCAACTGGCTCTCTCATTTTTCTTGGTATGAGATTAGGGTTTTGGATCTCAAGAAGCATAGATGTCTTCGCTATCAGGTTTCCTCAAGATACAAATTTTTTCATCAAGATTCTTTCAAGGAACAAAGGCATTAGGGCCTAACTCAGCCAGAGAATCAGGATTTCTCTTCATTTTGTTTGAGCTTGGTGGTGATTCTTCTATGGAGGTTTATTGAGTTAAAGTATCACTTCAAGGCTACATTGAGCACTACTCTTCCCTTATTGCAAGTTCATCATCATCATCAATTAGGGTTTATCCTAATCGTTATATCTCAGGACATTCCTCTCAATAAGTTCAGAAGATTTAGTCAAGAGCTTAGTTCTTTTAATGCTATTTGTTAAATGGTTAAGGAATGATTGAGGCTTTCGCCAAGGCAAAATGTTCTTTATTATTCAGTTATGGACTTGAATTCCATCAACCTTTTAGACGTGATAAGATTTCTTCTTGAACCTTTGACCCAGTTGAAGATTAAGGATCATTAAAGTTAGGGTTCGCATGGTCATATGTTCCTTTTCTATGCTCCAAGTACCATTCATCTTCTAATATTCAAGACATGTTTTTGATACATAAGATTAAAGTATGAGTACAAGGGTTTGAGATGAGCATGTGGATCAAGACATTTTGTGCTTGAAACACAAGAACATGGTCGCTTGAGTTTATTCAAGAAATGGAGAAATTTGGATTCATTGTTTGTTCATTCAAGTCACTTAAAGGTGCTCAAATGAATCAGAAACGTTTAAATGCTTGTGAAGTTGGAAAGAGAATGTTTTGTTTTAAAGTGAAGTTACAAGTTACTGTCAAAGGTTTCATACATGATTCACAAATTGAAAATTTGAAAAAGGATGTGGGGAGTTAGAAAAGAATGGAATTTAAAACCAAATTTTGTTCATAAATGTTTCAAACTATAGTCAACTATCTAAATAGATCTTTTTACATGATATAAAGAAGAAGAAACTTGGAACTCCTAAGTCTAAAATTTGTGGACTATCTCTTGCTCTCCTTAGCCAAATCTCAGTGGTCACAAAAAGCTTGCATCAAGATCATGTTGATCTTCCTTGCTGAAATTGTGCCCCTTTAAACATGTATAAATACCACCATTAAGGATAAGTCCATATCATTAATAAAAAAACAAATCACTGTCAAGACAGGTCAGAAAATATATACGAACCTGTAGCACACGAAGCAAAGGTAGAGGGTTCATTAGTTCAAAATGCAAAATCCAACTTATAGCAAAACTGATTTAAAGGAATCCACTACAAGAAACCAATTCATAGAAGATCAAAATCAATTCTGACCCTGCACTTTACAAACAAGACAATCCATGAATATTTTTTTTAAGATTAAGCATCAGCAGCAACCAACATTTGGTTCATACCATGCCAGTACCTCTCCAAGGAAACTCAACATCAGTTCCAGTGAATCTAAGTGAAAGATCCATGGACACAAACGGGAATGTGTAAAATAGAGAATTTATAATAAGAAAAAAAATCAAAAAATACCATCAGACACTCCCAAAATAATTACAAGGGGATCTGCATTATTTTGGGACGAAGATTAAACAGCAGGGGGTGAAGAATCTAGTCTTATCTACATGGGGCGATGAGTCTCTGTTATCTGAAGAACATTTTAATCCAAATTTTAATTCCAGTTATTATCAGTCATTCAGTGAACAAGCCCAAAAAAAAATCTGGGTGATTTTATTCTGATTGTGTTAAAGAATCTAATTGAGAGGAAGTCCAGTGAAGACTCTTCAAAAGTCAAAGTCATTCTAATGTCAGCAACTGTGGATTCAAGTTCATTTTCAAAATACTTTGGTCATTGCCCTGTAGTTAAAGCAAAAGGCAGGACTCATCCAGTGACAATATACTTTCTTGAGGATATATGCGATCAGATTAATTATCGACTTGCTTCAGATTCACATGCGTCTTTAGCAAATGAAACATTTTCTAAAGGACGGAACTCGCAGAGAGCTTCTGTAACAAACATCAATAAGGGAATTGGGGGGAAAGAGGTGCTAAGGGATTTGTAATAGAAATCAAAAGGGGAATTCATAAGGAGAATAACATAAAATAAGATCTAAGGGCTATGGGTAGTTTGGACTGTAACAAACTTTAAACAAACTATAACAGAATTGTAACAGAAGGGGATTGGGGGCTCATAGCAATAACATAAATGTAGAATAAAAAAAAACTCACCAGTAAAGGGATTCAAAAATTCTGCAGAAGAATCCTCAACCTTCACTTTCCCCTCCATTTTTTTCCTCACCATACTCTCTCATTCTTTTCATCTTCTTCATCATATTCACACCATTCTTGAGTTCTCAGAAGAATCACCAAAAACACAAAAAAAGCTTTCTCTCCGCTCTCTTCATCGCCATCACAAAAACTTCTTCACTCTCCTTCATCATCTCATCTTCAATCTCTCAGCCTTCTGCACTCTTCAAATCTCAGAGAAATCACCAACAAAATTGGACGCTTCTTTACTCTCTACTTGAATCCTCGATCATTATCATCGTTCTGTTTCTCTCTGCATAAAACTTCACCACATGTAGCATCTTCATCGAGAATTCTGCGATTACTTCAAGATTCGATTGCAACAAGTCCATTCTTCAAATTCCATCGCTCTTCCATCCTCCGTTGAATAATCATCACCATATCATACTCAACAATATTCACGCATCACCTTTACTGCGTCGACAATTCAACAACAACAACACTCAATCGCACCAAAACACAGTCAAGGAGGCAGTCGCATAAGAAGAATAGTAGAAAGGATATATACCTGTAATCAGAGCCAAAGTCTCTCCTCTGGTATTCGCTTTTTCACATCTCTGAAAACGTTGAAGGTAAGCATCGAATCTTCTCTGATGCTTCCTATCTTCATGATTCCCTGTCATCAAGATGTAGTTTAGGACCTGTTAAGCTTCTTCCCCAAGTGTTTGCACCGAAATCTTGCATAATCATCGTTTAAATATGCTCCAAAGGTTTTTAGGGTTTCTCTGTTTCGCGTTAGATGTAGGAAGATTAGAGAAAAATTGAAAAGAATATGGTTGGGTTTGAATTAAGATTGATGAGAGGAAAGAATAACAGAATCCACGAAGCCATCGTGAGAATCAGAGACGGTGAGTGGAATACGGTTAGAAGAGGTTGAGCGATGGAGGATGATGTGCGCCGTTCGCCAAGGAGAAGGAAGGAGAAGCTGATTAGTCACACGAAAAAACCCTATCTCTTTACTAAATGTCATTTCATCAGTTTTCTCTTATCATTTTGTTTTTTTATTGTGATTAATAGAAATTAGACAAAAATATGTTGGCATGTGGGAATTAGATTGATGGACTCATGTGCATGTGCCTGGGACGATTTCTATATGCAGAAACCTATATCCCCACATCACCCTTTTTTTTATCCTGATACAAGTGAACAAAAAAATTGGCTTATTGGACATTTTAGATTGGGCCCAAGCGCCTGATTACTAGCTTACACCATCTGAAATTAGTTTCCACCCTCTGGTTCTCATATATTCTTTTATTGGATTTAGGATTTTCTTTTGTAGTTTTTATATATATATATATATATATATATATATATATATATATATATATATATATATATATATATATATATATATATATATATATATATATATATATATATATATATATATATATATATATATATATATATATATATATATATATATATATATATATATATATATATTCTTTTTTATGTTCAAAAAATTGTAAAATCAATATAAAATTTGTTAGATTTTTCTATTTAGTTTTAGGAATTAAATCTTGATTACCCGATTACTTGAGATTTGTAACTCACCTTTGCTTGTTGAGATTCGAGTTTTATGCAGGATATGCGGATGTGTTTTTTGGATTCCGATGGTGATTTATTTTCACATCGATGAAGTTTCGACACCTATTCTGAATATTCGATCTCTGACTGTTTGTTTGTTAATGTCAGCTCGCGTGAAGTATCTCAGATTTCGTTACTTTGGTTGCGCTTTTTGCGGACATCATTGTTCGTTTGGTATTATACTACTTCCAAGTTATATTTCCGCATTCATTGCTTTCTAGATATCATGAGAAGTAGGAAATAAAGAGCGTGCGCTCGAAGTAACTGTTTAAAGACTTGTAGCAGGCATTCCGCACTTCATTTGCTATATGTGTTGTGCTTGTGTTTGTTTACTTTATCGTTTATCGATGAGTCACTCAATTTAGAAATTGAGATCACGACTTCGCTCTCAGTGCATGCTCCCTATAGGATTTTATTGCTTTCCTTTATCTTTGATCGATGAGTCACTCAATTTAGAAATTGAGATCACGACTTCGCTTTCAGTGCATGTTCCCTATAGGACAGTTTGTTAGACTTTCTTTGGCATGCTAACTTAGGTAGGATTCCTCATTGTATGATAACATTAGGTTAGAGATAGGTTAGTCTCCCTTGAACTTTTTCTTCCCATTTTTTTCATAATCGCATTTAAAACTAAAACTTCTTTTTCTTGACAAATGTATAAAAAATGCTAAGTATATAAAAAATTATTTTCATGGTAAAAAATACCAACCAATCCATTTCCTTTCACCATTCGGCTTTTCTCTTCTAAGAGCATGTTAGCTCCTTTCCACTACAGGTCATAAGTCTCCAAAGGTCGAGTAGCAGTGGAATGATCGAATGCAACATTGTTCATTTAAAAAGTACAAACAAACAAAATATATGAGCCGAACTACGGTAGCTCAGATTCCTCAAAAAGGATACGTAGGCATTGGGGTAGGGCCCAAGCGAATACAACTTTATTTTCCATACATTCTTTCTCTTTTATTTGCATGCATTCTCTCTTAGTTTATAACCCTTAAGCATTAGATTGAACACACCCTTTGATTAGAATAACGAGAGTGGATTCCGTAGAGTACTATGGACGTGTGGGGTGCTAATACCTTCTCCTCGCGTAATCGACTCCCTTACCCAATCTCTCAGTTGCAAGACCTTGATTTCCCCCTTTAGGATTT
This sequence comes from Vicia faba, assembly GCA_948472305.1. Lineage (NCBI taxonomy): Eukaryota > Viridiplantae > Streptophyta > Magnoliopsida > Fabales > Fabaceae > Vicia > Vicia faba. Next base: position 1,059,960,299 of record OX451738.1, on the reverse strand, counting down.
TCTTCGATGATTTTACTTTCCCTTTTATGGGATAAATAAATACTCGGTGGCGACTTTATTGATTTTACCGCTACAAAGCCCTAGTGTTGTTTTCTAAGTTAATCTAACAAAATTAAAGGTCGATGGATTTGGGAGGAAAAAATTCCCCAAAACCATAACCTAAAAATGAACTGAAATGAAGTTATAAAACAAATCTCAACGGATCGCGCTTAGCGGGCTCACCGCGCTAAGCAGGTTGCGGGATATTTTTACACTAAACCGATCTAAACTGTGCTAAGCGCTCTATCTGCACTAAGCAGGCTCCAAAACTTTGGTTCTGCCAAAATGTCAAAACGCAAGCAGCGCACTACAAAATGCACTGAGCACACTCGCGCTAAGCGGGCTCTCCTGGGAAAAATTGGTCTTTTATTCATAAAATACGCATCATGAGTCGTGCCTTCGACACCTTATTCCTCAATGCACCAAAATGCAACAAATACCTACAAAAAGAATGGAAAAACATAATACGGTGCACTATGTACACAAAAATAAAAATAAACACAAACTAAACGTATTTACACAAAAGTCGGGTTTATTCAACCGATATTAAAAATAAAAAGTTGATAAGTGCAACAAAAAGTATATATAAAAATAGCTACAATTTGCACTTATCAAACTTTTCCCAACTTGAACTTGTTGGTCCTCAAACAAGACCATACAACTCAAAGAAACAAAAGTAACAAACCAAAGAATCATGAATTGACAAGTTTTAAAATGGAAAATAAATGCACGGTTTAAACAAAAACTCACACACAAGATAAATATTTACCACAATCCAACAATGACAATATGTAAACGAAACAAATCCTAAGTACAAAAATCATACTAAACATTCTACAACAAAACAAGTTCAATCATGAATCACACCTAGTAAAAATTCATCGGTAGATGAAGAACACACAAAAGTGAGGGACAAAAAACACTCATCCACAATCTTGTGAACAATAGACTAAATTATGCATTCCTCCAAAAACTCATATTGAAAATACAAAGGCAAGAATCACAAGGGCTTTTTAAGGTTGTAATGTGGCTTAGTTAGCAAACAAGGATAAGTCCTAAAGCTAATCGAAACAAAAACTTGCCTAAACCTAATGGAGTGATCAATTCACAAAGACTCAAACAAAATAGTTTTAATCAAACTTCTTCTTCATTCCAAATTTCTCAAACCAACACACATCACTTATTAACACAATATTATTTCATATTCTTTTTGTTTTTGTTTTTCAAAACTTTTCTATTTTTTCTTTATTTTTCATTTTCTTTCTTTCTTTTTTCTTTCTTTCTCAACCTCATAGTAATACACACAAGCACATAAACATTTATCTCCCCAACTTGAATTTAACCATATCATAATGTGAATACTCCCTACTTCCTAAGACAAGGCAAAAATTCAAACCATAAATCATAGTTGAGGGTTCAAGAAAACAAAGAATCAATATCCATACAAAAATATAAACTAAACACTCATAGACAAGCATTTAGCAAAAACAACATGGACATCGACAAAAAAATCTCAAAGGGGTTAACAAAAGTTTACACATTTACAAGGTGAATTGACTATTTAGACAAGGTAGTTGTGCTCAAAATAAAACAAAAAATGCATTGATCATGTTCAGGCTTTCATACAATCAACACAAACAAAAGATTAAACATAATAAAATCCAGTTAAAAAAGAATTGTGGCCTCCAGCATATATGAACAATGGAAAGCTTCCTTACATTTATGGGTAAAAAGGGAACTAAAGTGATTCAAGTCATGAGCAAGTAATGCAAAAATAATGAATGGCATGGTAATTATACAAATGATAAATTTCTTAAACATGTTATGTTATAGAAAGTGATAAACGAGTACCTGGCGAGTACCAACCTCAAAAACTATCATTACCATACATCCGCAAGTTGACACACTCAAAATCGGAAAATCACCAAATGCGACTTCGAGTTATCTAACCATAATTTGAGTCCAAAAAACAAAAGAAAGAATTAAAAATATTAATATTGATTATTATACTATAAAGCCTTAGGTGAAGTGGGAAAAAGGAGATCCAAGAAAAAAATAAAAAATAATTCATTGGCTCTGTACAACAGGGTGCGCTAAGCGGCACAGAGCGCGCTAACTGCGCTACACCAGTTGCAGAAAAATCAGGACAACAATAGTAGTGTAAAAACACCCTCCACAATCACATACACAATCTCAGCTACACATGTAAAATATTTACAACACACAAACTTACTCAAATTAAACATGACAAGCTTGCGAAAAAACACAAATTGACATAACAAAACAAACAAGTGAAAGTGAATAAACAAGTTCACCACACAACATAAACGAACACAAACAAAACATGCTTGTTTTACATCGTAAGCTCAATGCATTTATTGTGAGAGCTAGTAACCTCTTCTCGTCATACCATGGCATTGTCACACCGCGCAAACCTAAAGAATGTTTCCTAACAACCACACAACAAACATTACGAAAACGAGACAATTCACAACAATGTGTGAAAATAAAGAAAAACACATATATACACAAGTATGGAAAGTAAACATAAAACATGTACAAGTAAAAATAGACAAGTTTATGTACATATTCTATAAAACATATACATTAATTACAAAACTCAAAAACAAATAAACTATCGCAATGCAAAACAATAAACACCAATCCCAGATGACGGCGCCATTTTTTTGCGACGGTAAAACGACAAGCAAAAAGTAAAGTATTATTTTACCGGATGATATTTAGGTTATATCGTATCATTTCCACAGAGATTGGTGAATTGAAATGCCGTTTGACAACTCTCTTGTAAATGAGTTTTTGGATAAATGGGTTGAAAGGAAATATATGAACAAAAAAGAAATGTATAAAAAGGAAAAAGGAATAACTTATCAAACATGCATATATACTACTTCTCACAGACTTAAACCTATCGACCTGTTATACTAAACCTACAATATTCATCAATGTCATCACATGTCACTCACAACCTAAGTCATTTCTAACCCAAATTGAGAGGCCGACTGCATCACCTCGATAGCGATCTCTCAACCACCTTAACAACACAGAAGTTAATTGTGCTCGCTTACATCGACGATCTCTCAGAGCGACACAAACAACATAGAGACATTAATCACAGACACCCTAAGTGAATAAAATTTCTAAATCTACCTCTAGAATTCAGAAACTATTAGATAATCACCCTAGATAAGAATCTAAGCAGTATATGTCTATATCAACTCAAATCCCTAACACAGAGCAAACATCAAGGATAATAATCGACAAGGATTTGTAAATCAAGTTTTATATAACACAAAGGGCGACAAATATACATGAGTTTAAAGAAAATATACATACAATACCCAATAAAATAGAAATACAAAGAGAGGAGAAGAGATAAACCATAAATCTTTTGGTTTGTCAGTGTCGGTCAATGAGAAATCCACCTCCAATCATCCATAAGAAAAGCCCTAGTGTTGTTTTCTAAGCTAAAATAACAAAATTAAAGGTTGATGGAGTTGGGAGCAAAAAATTCCCCAAAACCAGAACCTAAAAATGAATTGAAATAAACTTATAAAACAAATCTCAGCGGACTGCGCTTAACGGGCTCACCGTGCTAAGCGGGTGTTGACTGGGAATTTCAATTACATGAGTTCTTAAATACATTTGATGTATTCTAGAAAAAAGGAAGTTCGAAAGAAAATATGAAGGAATTTCTATGAAGGTTTCGATAGATGAAAAGCTAGCAAAGGTTTCTTTTTATCAAGCGCTGTGGAAAGGTTCATCTGCGAACTATTGGAAATTAAGTTATTCGAAGCATCATAAAAAAGGATATTTCGATTGTCACATTGGTTGATTTAGCGCTTCAAAAAGGAAGAAATTTTGAATTTGAAAGTTTAATCTTATCCAAAGAAACACATGGAATTTTATTAGGTTTGAAAGACATGCAATCTTTGAACGTGGCACTCTATTATAGAAAGACCGTTAGGGTCAAAATAGTATAAATAGGGATCTTAATGTTAGGATTCAGGGTGTTCGTTTTGTACAAAATACTCAATATACTCAAAGTACCAAGTGTTAGAGAGAAGAGTTACAGGAAATGTACGTATAAGACACCATTATTGTTCTTTTTTATTTATCTTATTTTATCAATACCAAGTCTTTTAACATTCCCAGTATTTCTTTTACTTTTTAATCGAAACTCTTTCAAATTGAAACCTTTAAATTTATTATGCATCTCCTTATGTTTCTTTACATTTTCAATCGAAAACCTTACATTATTCATTCAAAAAATTCTTATTCAAATTTATTATAAATTGTATTTCTAATCTTCAAACTGTTATCAATAAAATAATGTTAAACATAAACTTTATTACCAGTTCAAACTTAGGAACGTAGACACATGTCCTAGGATCAATCTAGTCGATCCTGTAAGTTACCAAAGTGTTTAGTTTGGAAGACTAGCGGTTGTTTACCAAGTTTATGCGTAAACAGATTGACATACCTAGTGGGACGGTGTAGAAGTTCTTGAAAACTTATATTTTTCTGTAAATATCTTTTTTTCGTCATTCATCTTTTGAGCCTGTATTTCATTATTGTTGTATGAACCTTAGAAGTGGTAAAATAGCCAATAGTAACCAACCAAAACCCAAAAGAAAATATACAAGAAAGATGGTTAACACAACTAGCCATGATGGGGAACAAAATCCCCCATATGGATCAGGCACGGTTGTTGCAAGTTCGATGGATACATCAACCACAATCCCCCACACACAGGCCATGCCTACATCTATGGGTTCATTGGCCATAAATAATTCGACAACCATGCCTCTATCTTCGAGTGCAGCGGGCATTCCTTCGAATACACAAATCAGGCCGGTTTTTACACATGTTAGGAACCAAGCCCAATTTTCAACCCCTAGGCCTCCAGGATTTGAAACATTTAGGACACTTAGGGAACCACCACCATATGGAATGTCAACTTCTTTCATGGCAGGACTTCATAATAGTACTACCCAATCCCCGCTACAAGGGTCTGGTTCTGGGATGAATAATATGGGTCGACATACCCAGAATCAAGGGTCTTTTACCCAAATGCCTATATTGACAACAAGTAATCAGGCGGCATTCAGGAAACAAATGGATGATAGTAACCATGATATGGTAGGAGCGCTGGCTAGAGAGATGGGTACCATTTTCACCCCTTTGATCCAAAACATTAACAGAACCAATCAAGAAAATACCCACACCTATCAGCAAGTGTCAGCATAGATGGCGTGCATAGCAGACTTCTTTGGTGCTCCTGAAGTGCCTGTTCGATGTAGGCAAAACTAGGCCCCAGTTGATCAGGAGGAAGAACCAACCATTAACCAAGTAAGACTACCTAGACAGGAGGTTATCGAAAGAACCATAGAACCAAGGGTAGAGCAACAAAGGATTTGAAATGATGACCAAGAGGAACAACCTAGGAGGGTAATGATGTTAATAGGGACCAAAATGCAGATGAAGTGGTCCATAGAGTTAGACAAGGTAACATGGAAAATAACTTGACCACCATGATCGAGAGAATCATGGCACAAAATGGTCTAAATATGGGACTTAGGAGACCAAATTTTTCATCCCCTCTATCTAAATATATATTACAAACAGAATTGCCAAGGGGTTGCAAAGTCCCTAAGTTTACAAAATTTTCAGGAGATACTAATGAATCCACTGTGGAGTACATAGCCAGGTATTTAACTGAAGCAGGGGATTTGACAAATTGTGAGAACCTGAGAATAAAATACTTTCAAAGTTTGTTAACAAAAAATGCTTTCACTTGGTTTACTACTCTTTCGCCAGGTTCTATAAATACTTGGAAACACTTGGAAAGATTATCCCATGAACAATTTTATATGGGGAAATCTAAGATAAGTCTCAAAGAATTGGCCAGTATCAAGAGGAAATTCACTGAACCAATAGATGATTATCTCAAAAGATTTCGTTTACTGAAGTCTAGATGCTTTATAGTGGTCCTTGAATATGAACTAGTCGAAATGGACGTGGGAGGTTTAGACTATTACATTCGAAAGAAACTAGATACCCAATATCTAAGAGACATGGCCCAATTAGCAGATAGGGTTCGACAAGTCGAACATTTAAAAGCTGAAAAAATTAGGGCAAATAAAAACTACAAGAAAGAGAGGGTTGCGTATATCGAAGCCGAAGAAGAGGAACAATAAATTCTAAATGATCCTTTTGTCTTCGAAGAGCTTGAAATAGATTTGGAAGAACTGGAACAGGCACCCCCATACTCTTGTAAGTTTCTTGCCCCATCGAATGGCAAAAACCCCATCGAAATAGAAAAAAATGACAAATACCCTAAGAAAACGTACACATTCGATGTAACGGAATGTGATGAGATATTTGACTTATTAGTGAAAGATGGCCATATGATAGTGCCCCCAAATGCTAAGATTCCTCCATTGGAACAATGGAAGAAGAGGGGTTTCTGTAAATATCATAACTTCTTAGGCCATAAAATCTCACAATGCTTTCTTTTCAGGGATCTAATTCAGAATGCCATCAAGGATGGAAGGCTCAAGTTTGGAGAGAAAGAAAAAAGTCACATGAAGATAGATACTGACCCCCTCAATATTGCTGAAACAAATTATGCTGAGCCACTGGACATCAACATGGTGGAAGAATATGATGCGGGTTTTAGCCAACAGGTGAAGGTGGAACAGAGCAAGGCTACTGAAGGCTTCAAGTCTGAAGACTTTTTCGATGAAATTGTTAAGGATCCTCTTCCAGAGATTGCTGAAGTTCCACAGGATCAGACTACAAAGGGTAATGTTGTTGATGATGCAGCCCCAAAAGTGGAAAATGCTAAGGCTATTGAACGCCTTAGAGTGAAATTTGAAGATTTGAAGATTGCTCAGGACTCAAAACCTGCATGTGGAAAGATCGAGACTATTGAAGGTCAAAAACCTGAGATCAACATGATAGATTTGGATCAACCTACTCCATAAATGGAGGAAATAGAAAGAAAACTGAAATGGGAAAACAATCAAATGAGAGGAGGATATGCTAGAAGCAACTAAAGTTTGCGTGATTACTTGTTCCGCTACCATGCGCAAAATACTAATATGCTTGTGTGCCCTAGATGTAGTATAGCCCATGATCAAAGGGCCGCAGCAGCATACAAGAGGATCTAGAAGGCGTAAATTACGGGGAACTGGAGAAGTCCAAACCAAATACTGACTCCTTACCCCATGCCATGGGAAAGTTTATTAGGTTTCCTTGTGAGATGTCAAAAGGCTAACTCTATATGCTTGATGTGCCCCAGATGTGGCGCAATATATGACAAGAAGGTTGCTGAGATGTTCATAAGAGTTCCCTATACCCAAGTCTGGGGAAATCAAAGCAAGGTCAATTCTAGCTTCACCTTCGATAAGAGGGGAATCCCAAGGAGACAAGACAATCCTCACCCAAAAGTTAATCGAAGGGTAACTTTCAAGCTTCCTGCTGATATACCAACAAATTGATGGGTTAACTCCAGTGAAGTAAGGAACAAGTGGAGGAGTTTCAATGAGGGAGGCATAACTGCAATGGCTTACAGAAAACAATTTCAAGCATCAAAGAGGGAAGCTTATAGGACAGAGAACTATAAGGGTAAGAATCCAATGTCTAGATCTCAGTGGCGAAGGCATCAGAGGATGAAGAAGGCTAAAAGGGAACTAGCAACAAGGAAGATAGGTGAATCAAGTAACAGTCAATTGTCATCAAACAGGATGGTCACAGACAAACCCCTAGTTGCAAGAAAGTTATTCTCACCTAGAGGGAAAGATGTTCCCAAGAAAATTCCAGAAAAACAAGAAAATGATGAAGATGTGATGACCAACAATTTCGAATCAGATGGAAATTCAACAATAAATATAAACTACAATATAGTGTCAGTCTTACCCCATGAATATGACCAAATCATAGAAGTTGAAGAATTTGAGGAAGCAGAGGCAGCAGAAATGGCCATGCATAAGCCAGTGTGCTATTACGTCCTTAAAAATGGCGTGGTGGAAGAACAAAACGCTTTCTTCAAAAGGCTAGATCAGAATATGAAGAATCATCTAAATCCACTCTTCATTAGAGCTAAAGTGGAAAGCGTGGGAATAAATAAAGTGCTAGTAGATGGAAGCGCTGCAGTCAACCTTATGCCTCAATTTATGCTAAAGAGGATAGGCACGTTCGATATAGATATCAAACCTCACAACATGGTGCTCTCAAATTATGAGGGGAAAATTGGTCACACCTTAGGCGTAGTGCAAGCGGACCTAACTGTGGGCTCAATTACTAGGCCAACAATGTTCATGGTTATAGTTGCCAAAGCCAACTACAATCTACTCTTGGGTCGTGAATGGATCCACGGCACTGGTGCAGTCCCTTCATCAATGCACCAGCGTGTGTCTATTTGGAGATAAGATAGTATCGTAGAAAACATAGATGCTGACTAAAACTATTTCTTGGCTGAAGTCAACCAGGTGGACAGAAGGAACTTTAACAGAAATCTGGAAAACATAGGACCATGCAGTCCAGCGGAAAAAGCATATTCCCCAAAAAAAATGCTTTGTACTACCTAACCATACACCCAACCCATGGGTTTCAATGGAACATGGAAATAATGGGCGAAGAGGTTGAAGTTGAAGCGTTTCCTGGAGTACAACCAACATGATGGTTCGATGAAGACAGTAGTGATGTCTGAGTCATCTTTCCTCGAAAAGATTTCGGCCTACATGGCCAAAAATAGAATAAAAACGGCTTTGGAAGGCGAAGAAAAATACATGGCTATCCAAGCCAAAGAAGAAGCAGCACATACAGAAGGGCTTGGAGTGCATTTTATTCCAAAGCCCTCTGATGAACAGGTACCTATAGGAAACAATAACCAAAGGCTCAACGCTATATATGATGATGGACCTTTGGGATTAGAAATGGATCTAGTGGCCCCAAGCGCAAAAATGCTGGCACAAGATCCCCTCGAAGAAGTTAATCTAGGAGAAGGAACTAAGAAAAGACCCACTTATATCAGCGCAAAGCTAGATCCGGGGGTAAAGAACAAAGCGATCCAGATGTTTAAAGAGTATAAAGATTGTTTTGCTTTAGACTATGATGAAATGCCTAATTTAAGCATATATTTGGTCGAACTGAAGCTGCCTATAAAGGATGGCAAGAAGCCCATCAAGCAGACTCCCAAAAGGTTCGCACCAGAAATAATATAAAAATAAAGGAGGAAGTCGAAAGACTCCTTCGATGCAACTTCATCAGAGCAACCAGGTATGTAGAATGGATTGCAAATATTACTCCTGTTGTTAAAAAGAATGGATCCCTTAAGGTTTGCATATACTTTCGTGATTTAAATGCTGCAACCCCCAAGGATGAATATCCAATGCCTATAGTAGAAATGTTAATTGATTCTGCAGCAGGCTTTAAATACTTGAGTATGCTTGACGGATATTCAGGATATAACCAAATTTTCATTGCCAATGAAAATGTGCCCAAAACAGCCTTTCGATTCCCTAGGGCATTAGGCACCTATGAATGGATAGTGATGCCTTTTAGACTAAAAAATGTTGGGGAAACTTACCAAAGGGCAATGAATTCCATATTTCATGATTTCATAGAGACCTTTATGCAGGTTAATATTGATGACATTGTCATCAAATCTATGTGCCATGAATTCCATTTGAATCATCTCTGACAGTCATTTGGAAGAATGAGGAAACGCGGTTTGAAGATGAATCCCCTCAAATGTGCTTTCTTTATGCCGGAAGGTGATTTCATAGGATTTTTAGTCCACAAGAAAGGGATAGAGATAAACCAGAATAAAACAAAGGCAATTATGGAAGAGAGAGCGCCATCATCGAAAAGGAGTTGTAATCACTTCTAGGAAAAATAAACTTCTTAAGAAGATTTATTTCTAATATGAGTGGTCGAACTCAAGCCTTCTCCCCTCTCTTAGGCCTCAACCAAGGCAACTTCAAATGGGAAGAAGAACATCAATGGGAATTTGATAATATCAAGCAATATTTGATGCATCCTCTTATCCTCACACCTCCTTGTGGAAAGAAGCCCATAAGGCTATATATATCAGCCTCAGAATTTACTATAGGAAGCATGTTAGACCAAGAAGATAATAATGGTGTCGAAAGAGCCATTTATTATTTAAGTAGGGTGCTAAATTACGCCAAGACTAGATACAATGCAATATAAATTTTTTACATTTGTTTGTATTTCTCTTGTACCAAATTGAAATATTATATAAAACCTGTTGATGTTTATGTTTCATCACATTTTGATGTTATTAAACACATGCTATCAAATCCAATCCCGCGCAGTCGAATTGGTAAATGGGCTTTAGCCCTCACTGGGTATTCCTTAGCTTTCTTGCCTTTAAGATAAGTGAAGGGTCAAGTGGTCTCATAATTTATTGTGGACCACACAGTGGTCGAAAACCCTCAGCATTTTGTTGAGTTGAAACCTTGGAAACTATTTTTGGATGGTTCTACTCATAAAGAAGGTAGTGGAGTTGGAATCTTGATCATTTCTCCTGAAGGAATTCCAATAAGACTCAACTATAAGATCGAAGGCCCTCTTTGTTCTAACAATGACGCAAAATACAAAGCGTTAATTGCTGGACTCGAAGCCTTGTTGGAATTGGGGGAAACAAGAGTCGAAATCAAAGGAGACTCTGAATCAGTGATCAACCAAATAACAAAGAAATATAAATGTATAAAAGAAAATTTGATCATATACTTTGTTATTGCCAATATATTGCTCAAAAGTTTCGAGTACGTGGTATTAAACATATTCCTAGGGTTAAAAATCAGGAAGCAAATGACTTGGCACAGATGGCTTCAGGATATAAAGTATCAACAGAGAGTTTAGAAGATCTTATCGAAGTAAGAGGGAAATCAATGGCTACCAAGTTATCCCCATATGATTTGGAGGATTCAAAAATTGGATACGCCAACAAAGAAGAATTCGAAGTATTAACTATTAACGCTCTAACAGATATAGATTAGCGTAGCCCAATCATAAATTATCTCAAAGATCCTCTAATAGATGCAGAAAGGAAGATCAAGTATAGAGCATTATCCTATATCCTGATGGGAAACGAATTGTACAAGAAAACCCCAGAAGGTGTCTTTCTTAAATGTTTGGGAGAAAGTGAAGCATACTTAGCTTTGTCTGGTGTGCACAGTGGGGCATGTGGAGCGCATCAAGCAGGCCATAAAATGAAATGGTTGTTATTTCGATACATAATGTATTAGCCCACAATGCTTAAAGATTGCATAGAGTTTGCCAAGGGATGCCAGGAGTGTCAAATACATACAGGTATTCAACATGCCCCTACAAGCAAACTTCACTCAATTATCAAACTGTGGCCTTTTAGGGGTTTGGCGTTAGACCTAATTGGGGAAATTCATCCTGCTTCATCCAAAGGTCAACAATACATCTTGGTAGGAATAGACTATTTTACAAAATGGGTCGAAGCAATACCTTTGGTAAATGTAGATCAAGAGGTTATTGTCAAATTCATTCAAAGGCATATAATTTATAGGTTTGGAATCCTAGAGAGTGTTACAACAGACCAAGGATTAGTGTTCATTGGTCGAAAAATGCAAGAGTTTGCTAAGGAAATGGGTTTCAAATTGTTGACCTCAACACCATACTATGCTCAAGAAAATGGTCAAGTAGAGGCATCCAACAAGGTGATAATTGGTATAATAAAGAAACATGTGGGGAGAAAACCAAAAAATTGGCATAAAAATTTAGACCAAGCTCTATGGGCTTGTCGAACGTCTCCTAAGGAAGCAACTGATACTACACCATATCGACTCACATTTGGACATGATGCAGTTTTTCCAGTCGAAATCCACTTACAGTCGGTCAGAATTCAGAGGCAAGGAGAAATTTCTTTTGAGCATTATTGGGAAACGGTGATGAATGAATTAGTGGGTCTAGATGAAGAAAGGATGCATGCGTTGGAAACTACGAGGAGACAAAAAGAAAGAATAACGAGAGCATATAACAAAAGAGTTAAAGGTAAAACGTTCGTAACCAATGATTTAGTATGGAAAGTAATTTTGCCTATGGATCGAAAGAATAAGTCTTTAGGTAAATGGTCTCCATATTAGGAAGGTCCTTTTCGAATCTTACGGGCATTCTCAAATAACGCTTATGAGATCGAAGAGCTAACAGAGGATCGAAGGAGCCTAAAAGTAAACGGTAAATACTTAAAGAAGTATAGGCCATGTCTTCAAGAAGTTAGAATCTCAACAGAATAATGTGAAGTGCTTTATCTTAAGCCAAATAGTACCAATAAAAATAAGGTTGCCAAAATGGCCGTTGTTCCAAGGAGTTACAAACTTTAAACAAAGCACAACAGAAAATGAGTTCAAAATTACATAACAAATCAAAATGGTAGTTGGCTCGTTAGCCTATCATATTTGATCTTGGCCAAATTCAACTTGTAGTCAACAACATATTTGAGACTCTCGAGAGCGGTAATTTCATTCGTCATGGAAGTGGATTTCTCAACATGATCCACACTCTTTGTCGCCAACTCATCGATTCTAGCCTTGTCTAGATCTTTGATAGAAGCTTGTTTGGTCTTGGCCTCAGCGGTTTTTTTTTAATTCCTCAATTTGATCCCCCCAAAGAGAAATTTATTTGGTAAGTGCATCATACTCTGCTTTTACTGCCTGATACGAAGCCTCAAATTTCCCAGCTTCCTGCGAAGTCTTGAGAGCATTATCAAATTCATCTGCTTGAGTTTGCTGCTTCGTTTGGATCTTTGAGATGATATCTCTTTCCCTGCTGTGCTCAGCACTAATCTGGTCAATCAAATGCTGAGTATCAATTAGAGTCTCACCTATATTCGAGGGGCAAGCAGTAATGTTGATTTGACCTATCAATTTCTTCATTCGATAGCAAGCAGTGATGTCTTTCTTCAACACGTCAAACAAATCAACTTCAAAAACAATTGCTTTCACCTGCTGAAGGAGTTCATCATAAGAGGCCTCATTGGTACCTCCACTGGAATGGGTGGAAATATCATATTGGCCCTTTTCAGAAGAAGATCCTCTCTTTTCCATCATCATCCTCGCGTATCCCAAAGGATCATTCTTCTTCAAAGTTTCTTTCTCTTCTTCGGTGAGAGGAACTTGAGGTTGAGTTGAATTAGTTTGAATGTGTGGATGAGCAAAAGTTTGTACTTCAATGACAGTAGGAAATGTCTCCTGATTTCTTATATTTTCTTGATCTTTGATCAGCTCCACTTCACCTTCGCATTCGTTGGAAAAATCATGGGTAACATCTTCTGGAAAATGTTCCTCATCATCAAGAAAGTCTTAAGAGAATTTGGCCCATTTTGGAGAAGAATCGCTAGGGCTATCTTCGTTTGGACCTTGTTTCCTCTTGCCAGCCCTTCGAGATTCCTTTAAGATGTTGTCATCAAGAGAGGAAAATACTTCTTTGCTTTGAATGTCGCCAATTTCAAGTTGGGGAGCAGTAGTGGAAGAACCTTTATTGAGTACCACCTCACTAGGTTTGAGTTGAGGCGGAGCATGACCAATTTGAGTTGGGATTTCAAAATGTGCAAGAGAATCTGGGGTATTTGTTTTCTTATTCTGCAGATAAATATAGTTAGTTTGAATAACAAAATATTCAAAAGAAAAGCCTGTGGATCTCAATCTTACCTTTGGATCGTCATCATTTGAAGCATTGCTTCCAATATGCTCTGGAGAAACTTGAATGATAGGTTGAGTTTGATTTTCTTTTTGGATTAAGGGCAAGGTTGTTGCTTCAGGATCTTGTTGATTTGATTGTTTGGGACTGTCAATAGATTTTTTCGTATTTTTCTTTTTCCTCTTAGCTTTGAAAGGAGTAGGAGGAATATCTTCAGCATTGTCCTCTTCGTCTTCAATAATCACCAGATCTTTGTCATTAGCCTTCCTTTTTCTTGGAGATTTTGGTGGAAGACCACTAACCTGAAAAATGTCATAGTTAGGCATTATGCAAGGGATTTTGAGGAAATTTTGTTTCAGAAAATCATACCTTAATTTTCTTCGATTGTGGCTTGTATGAGGGGTTTGTCTTGTGCGGAAGAAGGCTCTTTGGTGGTTGTAGTAGTAGTTTGATCAGAAGTCGAACCTGGCTTCGATCCAGGTTTTTCTTTCTTGACTACTTTCCTCTCGACAGCTAACAATAGACATGTATTTGAAAGTTGGTTAAATGAATAATATTGAGTAAATTTGAAAGGACAAATGAAAGGATCAAGGAATCCTTTGGATCCACATCTTCATCTGTATCAGATACAATAGAGTTTGTTGATAAGTCATAGTGAAGGAAACCTTTGAAATTGTCTAGAGTATGCTTAGTCGAAACAACTCACTTAGCAGGTGTTTGAGCATCACTTTTTAGGGTGTTAAAAATATTTCCACAAGTAAACCAATTTGGGTAAGGCGGAAAAAACACTAAACCAAAATCAGCATTTGGTAATTTTGGAAATTTCGGTGGTTGTAATTGAAAAGTTAGTTCATATATATGTTTAGGCTTTATAGAAGATGAAATTTTTAAGCTTGGAAGTTTTTTAGTAAATTTCTCTTTCAAAGTTTTTGCTGCGTCAAAAACAGTTTGACTAATATTGGTTGGATCATAGACATTTTCAAAGCATCTCTGGAACGTCTGGATTTCCTTGATGTGTATAAACTTACCTTTTTGAATTTTTTCCTGCACAAACGAAAAAGCTTTTGTTAGACGTTTGCTTATTTGAATAGTGTTGAACATGTTCTTGGAATAAAATTCAGTCCACCAAGAAAACAAACTTTTCGTCATGTAGAAGGCTGGTTGAAACGAAGTGAGTTTGAATTCAGCAAAATTGGCATGATAGTTTTGGTACTTTTCAATATCTTGAAAGATGTAATCCACTCTTGCTACGCAAATCTCTTTCTTCCGATTGAAAATAGGTTCAGGAATGAGTTGGCATAACCCAAATTGGCGAGATACGAAATTGGGTTGATAGGCCAATAAGAAAACATGACTTTTCACTGGAATGATCCTAGAGATTAGAAGCCTTCTCAAAAGAAATGCTATCCATATATTTTCGATTTCAGAGTCAGCATTCTTCAAAGCTTCTTCGAGGGGTGAGGTAAACCACGCAGGACCATGCGTTCGATAAGTAAAGGATCCATGGTCAGGACAAAATCATAACAATTTGTAAACATCATCATATAATTAGTGAGACTTTTTTGAAGATTTTCTGCCTCCTCGTTTGGGGTCAATTGTAGAAGCCTGATTCCTTTGATGGTTCGATTGGAAATGTCAAGGTCTTCTTCATCAATGGTCTTATAAGTGCTGAGTGATGGCTCGAAAGTGACATTTAGCCACAGCTGAAGGAGCCAATATGGGCCAGTAAGGAGCAAGTTGGTGCCAGTTTCATAGTTTTTTAACTTAGAAGTAGCAGATCCTAAGATCTCATAAAGACCAACTAAGAGTAACTCACTTAAGCATATCTTTCGAACAGAGTATAATTGGTTAGCTATGGTTAAAAATCTTCTAGAAACCTGTAGTGATTTACAACAAAAGATGTACTTTGATAGCCATAAGGCAAGGAAGGCTATATGTTCCATATCCGTGACTTTATCCCCCTCAGTATGATACAGATTCATGTAAGCGGTGAAACTAGCATTTTGACTTAAAAGTTAATAGTGTTGTCTGATTGCAAATAAGGGTCAAAGGTTTCTTTAGTTGGAGGAAGTTCGGTTATTGCAGCTATGTCAAAAAGAGTGGGAGTCATCATCCCACAAGGAAGATGAAAAGTATTGTAGGTGCTATCCTAGAAATATAAAGACGCTAATAACAGAGGTTGGCAATAACTGAATCCAAATTTAGACATTTGGATTAAATCGAAGATACCCAAACCTTTCCAGTCTTGGGATTTTTTCTCTTTAATTTTTGAGAGCCAAGAAAAATAGAGCTTGTCTAATGAGGGTAATGATCGAAAGGGTTTAAAGTTTTCAGTTATATAATCTAATTGAAAAACTTCCCTCTTTATCTTGGAAACTGAAGTCTCCTCAGAAGTTTTCTCTTTAGAAGTTTTTATGGGTTTCTTAGCAGAATCACCATCGTTTTTCTTAGGAGAATCGACTCTATTAGCTATTGGTTTGGTTTCATGGTAGACGGGAAAAAATTCTACAGACTTTTCCAAATTTTCGGCAGAAATCAAAGGTCCCATGAAACATAGGGTTTCAGCAAGAGAAGAAGGAATGAGTACCTGAGAAGCATAAATAGCTTTTTGTTCTGGAGTGAACTTGGGAGTAGAGATAAATTCCCGATTTTCAAAGGTCACGAGTTCACTAGCAAGCCCAGATTGAAGCGTGATATTTTTTGAAGTTCTTGTTCTTTTGGTGTTCTTATATGATTGTTGTTGTTTGGATGGCGATATTGTTGAGATGAATGTTGGATTGAAATTTGAAAAAAAAAGGGTTTTTTGTTCTGAATTTGTTTGGAAGATTGAAAATTACAGAAACGGAAGTATGAAGAGGAAGATGAAGTGTTTTTATAGTGATTGAGAAATTTACACTATAGCAAGTTAATGGCACACGTGTGCTTTTTTTTATAGGAAGAAGAAGAGGTTAAGCTATTTTTCTCTTGGGAACTGTTTTATATATGGTAATGATGAAACTGTTATACGCACGTCTGAATAGACGTTTGGAAAAAGGTGATTATTTTTTATGACGTTACAACAATAAAAGTTTATCATGAGTATATGGTCAATCGAAATTCAGGATTATTATTCAGAAATGACTATTTCTACGTATAACGAAATACACATTTTTGAGGGGCAATTTGTTGACTGGGAATTTCGATTACATGAGTTCTTAAATACATTTGATGTATTCTAGAAGAAAGGAAGTTCGAAAGAAAATATGAAGGAATTTCTATAAAGGTTTCGATAGATGAAAAGCTAGCAAAGGTTTCTTTTTATCAAGCGCTGTCGAAAGGTTCATCTGTGAACTATTGGAAATTAAGTTATTCGAAGCATCATAAGAAAGAATATTTCGACCATCACATTGGTTGATTTGGCGCTTCAAAAAGGAAGAAATTTTGAATTCGAAAGTTTGATCTTATCCAAAGAAACACGTGAAAGTTTATTAGGTTCGAAAGACATGCAATCTTCGAACGTGGCACTCTATTATAGAAAGACCGTTAGGGTCAAAATAGTATAAATAGGGGTCTTAATGTTAGGATCAAGGGTGTTCGTTTTGTACAAAATACTTACTATACTCAAAGTACCAAGTGTTAGAGAAAAGATTTGCAGGAAATGTACGTACAAGACACCATTATTGTTCTTTTCGATTTATCTTATTTTATCAATACCAAGTCTTTTAACATTCCCAATATTTCTTTTACTTTTTAATCGAAACTCTTTCAAATTGAAACCTTTATATTTATTATGTATCTCCTTTGTGTTTCTTTACATTTTCAATCGAAAACCTTATATTATTCATTCAAAACTTTCTTATTTAAACTTATTATAAATTGCATTTCTAATCTTCATACTGTTATCAATAAAATAATGTTAAACATAAACTTTATTACCAGTTCAAACTTAGGAACTTAGACACATGTCCTAGGATCAATCTAATCGATCCTGCAAGTTACCAAAGTGTTTAGTTTGGAAGACTAGCAGTTGTTTACCAAATTTACGCGTAAATAGCGGGCTGCACGATATTTACACACTAAATCGACCTAAACCGCGGTAAGTGCGCTATACGCGCTAAGTGCGCTATCCGCGCTAACCGGGCTCCAAAATTTTGGTTCTGCCAAAATAACAAAACGCAAGCAGCACGCCATAAAATGCGTTGAGCACATTCGCGCTTAGCGGTCTTCTACGCGCTAAGCGGACTCTCCTGGGAAAAACATGTCTTTTATTTAGAAAACGTGCATCTGGAGTCGTGCCTTCGACACCTTATTCCTCGATGCTCCAAAATGCAACAAATACCTATAAAATGAATAAAAAAATATCAAATGGTACACTATATACACAAAAACACAAATAAACACAAACTAAATGTATTTACACAAAAGTCGGATTTATTCAATCGATATTAACAACAAAAAGTCGATAAGTGCAACAAAAAATATATACAAAAATAGCTACAATTTGCACTTATCAAATACGAAGATAATTTAACTTAGCAGAAGAAGATAAAGTTAAGACAATAGAGACACTAACTTGTTTACCCAGTTCGATCAAACAATCTATTCCGAGGGAGAGAAGAGTTCTTTCCACTATACTGCTATTACAAAATATTGCAAATGAGTTAGAAAACAATAATCACCTAAGTTCTCAAGAACAAATTATTTTCTACGCAAGTGATTCTCAATCTTTCCAACTCTCTATATATGAACCACCAAGCCTAAGATATTTAGAAGTGTTTTCCAATCCCCTTTAGATATCTCATAGGGTTTCTCCAATTCCAAGAACACATTATTAGAAATTTACCCTTGTCTCTATAAGATTACCACTAGGATTCCCAAATTTTTCTCTATATCTTCAATTATAAAGTTATGAAGGTTGTAAAGACAGAAATGATAGAGATACATATTTATAACTATTGAAACTTAACCAACAAAAACTTAATAAATCTAAAACGCAACTCATTAAAAAATAGATCCACGAAACAAAACAACGACTAACTGTGAAAACTAGACCTGAACTCTCACAGACTGAACCACCCGCTAGACCTTGATCAATTATTGTATCGTCGTCACCGACTCTACCTCCTAATTGATTTGTCATTTCTTCAATTACAAAATAGTGTTCCTTTTTCTCCATTATTAAGGTTTTAAGAAATATTTCAACATAAATAATGTTTAACTCGATAATTGTCCTATTATTGTTAGGAGTTACTTTGTTAGAAATAGACTTGATATCCTTAATTTAAAATTTCTCAACCTTGGAGATGGTTGGTTTGTTTCCCCGCCTCCTATCTCCTTTTATCTTTAATGTAATTTGGGGTTAGTTTTAGTTTTCCTTTTTGACAAAAATAAAAAATTGGTGCCTTATTTCTAAATATGATATCTTATATAACTTCAAATTGTTTTTTGTTTAATCTTATTTAAGCATTAACAATTCATTTGTCAACCATTTAACTCTTATAATACCGGATTACTTTAAAATTTCACAAAGTCAAAAGGGGAAGTCCATTTGCTAAACTCCTTTCTTTAAATTTCATTTCTATAATATGTACTTGATCAATTATAATAACTTGACATACCAACTTCATTTCACTATTTTTAAAGCCATTTGAATTTCAAGATAAAGTAGAATTTAGTACTATAATATTCATTGACTATTGAATTTAAATATGTCTATTTGTTTGAACTTTAAGTAAAATATCAACAAACATGAATTAGTCTCAATAATCCAATGTAGGCAAGAAATTATGCATACATGAACTTTAGGTAAATATTATGCTTTGTAGGTCTATGCTATGAAAAGGTGAGGTCCAATCCAATGTTGATTCCATTGTAAGCTAATGGAGCATACATCCAGATATCATCAGAGCTTAGAACCTGTTTCATTTCATCCAAATAAACAAACAAGAATGAATTAGACTTTATGTTTTTGAATGTAAGAAATAGAAAATGGGAAGGTTATATGAAAATGTTGTTACCTTAATTTGAAGCTGCAAAAACTTGACATATTGAACAGCTTCCTCAAGCATGGTGCTAATGTCCACCTTAGTTCCATTTGGGACAAGTGTTTGCAACATTCTTAACCTTTCATTTATTCTTTCTCTTCTCCTCTACACAACACAAGATGAAATATTTGTTATTTGCGAATTAAAATATGCACTAAAGAAATACATTTCCAAGAGGACTTACTCTAGCATAAATGCTTTGAGAATCAGTGGCAGCAACTTTTCTTGCTCTTGATTTTCTACATAATGAATTCGACACTTGAGGTTCTTTTGGGCTTAGACTTGGACATGTTACCTCACTTAGCTCCATGGAAGCATTTGAGCTTCTAAATCTTTTGATTCTATCCTCTTCTGAAGAAGGTTCAGAAACAAGCATCATCATTTCATGCTCCCTCTTAGCTTGGAAGCTATTGTGAGGAGAATGAGCCAGTTTCAATGGCTCTAAACATGACCTTTCATGATCAGTGCCTTCATAGCTTATCTGTTTGACTAAGTAATCATCCAAATATTGTGGACTAAGAAACATGGAGAATGAATCAATGTCTGTTGCCGGATGACAGAAGTAAGGTCCATTAGTTGGTGTGATGGTAGAAAAGATGTGATCCCTATAATCAGTGCTTGAGATACTACTCCCTTGGGAGAAACACATAAAATTATGACTAGCATTTGCAACATTTGAAGGAAAACATGAATAGTTGGTATTGGCACCAAGGAACTGAGTCATGAAATCAGCTTCTTCAGCTGTGTACTGTCCACTAAGAGAATCCCACTCTTGAGAAATCAATTGGGTAGGTTCCATTTTTTTATTTGAAACCTCTGAGAATTGAGAGTAATCTTGTTTTGTTTCAATGTTTTATTGATATGAAAAAATACTAGTATATTTATAACAAACAAGACAAGGTAATGCCAAAATGGGATTGGATTCACCTATTCAAAAAGATTCTATTCATAATTGGCGAGAATTAGAAACAGAGAAATAACATTATAATAATCTTGAATTAATGAAGCTTAATAACATTCCTCTCTCAAGTGGGAAATAAGCAGAATGATGAAATAAATTACAAGACCTGATGGTGATGGTTGGTTGTGTGGAATTGAAACAACTTATTTTATATCAATATGAGAATGATATTATTATTGTTGGACAACTGTAGACAAGTATCCACCCAAGCAGTTCCAAACCTGTCAAGTTTATTCAACCTGTCAAGTTCATTCAGATTAAGATTCTATTTTGTTAACAGTTTCGAACCTAATTTATCCTTGGGTTTTCTGTGCCCAATTCCCTTTGGTATCATTTTAATTCATTAAAATTCGTGAAACATTTCTGTTATATGGTTGCCATCCGTACTTTCCTGGTTCCTTCATTACCGAGCATTTGCCCTTCTTAGAGTTGATAAGATCTATTTTGTTCATGAGCTAGAGATAGGTGATAAAGTGATGGAATAGCACTCAAATGCGACGAAGTAATTTTTGGGTGCGGTATGGACCTATAAGATTAACACTTCTAGTACTAGGATATTTAAGTACTCTCGAACAGTTCGCAAAAAGATCTTGATCGATGGCGTTGCGGTTCACGCTTCCTAACATTGAATTGCATGACTCATCTTCCTATAGGGAGAGATATAAGGAGTTTTGGAGTTACTATGTTCTCCTTTTTCGCCATTTATGATCTTTAAGAGCTCTTCTCATGCGTTTGTGATCTCCTTAGTCTTCGTGAATCTTCTCCCATCAAACGTTATTTCCGATGTACTTGTGTTACGTCTTTTAACGTCACATACAGTAAGTGGGTCACTAATTTCATCTTTTTCAAGATAACTCTTGAACCTGAATCTTTCTTTCTTTTTCATATTTGTTTTGTTTTATTAAGGATTTTTAAGAGAAGAACTATGAATTTTTAATATTTTCTATTTCTTACTTTGGCTAATTTTCTCACAATAGCTAAACTATGGCAGGGGCCTGAAAGTTTGTCTTTATATCGATCATGTGATTTTACTTACGGTCATTTCTTTTATGTGTTGGAAATATCTTGCGACATGAACAACTATCAACTCATATTCCAGAAGACAACAAAAGATAACTCTTTCGTGTGGGTGGATCAAGAGACGTTGGATACCGTTTATGTCTTTGTCAATGAGTGAAGTATGAACACATGTTTATTGAAGTGGGTCCCTCTTCGGATTGGAGAGTGTTATATTCAATCATTGTGGTTGTGATGGATTTATTCAAAATTACACGAAATCGGTATGGCATGGTGAAGAGACAAAAAAGAGACCTCTCTCACATACAATTGAAGATGAAGATGATGAATTTATGACTGATGATCTAGAAGACATCATTCGTGATATTAGAGTAGATGTTTTCAAGAAAACTAATATGGTAGATACTTTGCGAAGAGACATGGAATATTCATTGTATCTGGGATGTAAAAGTGTTACAAGATTGTCAGTTGTGTTAAGACTATTTAATCTTAAGGTAAGAGGTGGGTGGACGAATAAAAGTTTCACTGAATTGCTTGAATTATTGAAAGAAATGCTTCCCGAAGGTAACACATTGTCGTACCGTACTTAGGCCAAGAAGATATTGTGTCCAATGGGTTTGGACTATGTCAAAATGCATGCATGTCGTAATTATTGCATCTTATATAGGAAAAAATTTGAAGACTTGAAGGAGTTCTTGAGGTATGGAGAGTTGTGTTACAAGCAGAAGGACAATGGTGGTGCAGCTAGCAAGAGTGTTGAAGACGATAATGGTGCAGCTAGCAAGGATGTTCCTGCCAAGGTGATGAGGTACCTACCGATAATTCAAAGGTTCAAGAGTTTTTTCCATATTATTATTGACACAAATAATACTAGATGGCATGCAGATGAAAGAGTGTGTGATGGAAAAATTTTTCATTTAGCTGATTCGGTGCAATGGAAGAAAATTGATTCCTTGTTTTCAGATTTTGCCCTTGAACCGAGAAACCATAGGCTTGGACTTACCACCGACGAAATGAATCATTTTTGTAATTTGAGTACTAACCATACGCCATGGCTTGTTCTTCTCGTAATTTACAATCTATCTCCATGGTTATGAATGAAACACAATATATCTATGATGATTTTGAGTCCAAAACAACCAGGAAACGACATAGATGTTTATTTAACACCCCTTGATTGAAGATTTAAGACTTTTGTGGGAGGAAGGTGTTGATATTGATGATGCGTATACATGTGATAACTTTAAGTTCCATGCCATATTGCTTTATACAATCAATGACTTTTCTACATACAGTAATTTGGCTGGGTACATCACCAAGGGTCATAAAGCGTGTCTTATATGTGAAGTTAATACATGTCACCACCAATTACAAAAAGGAAAAAAAGATATTTTTTATCTTGGGCATAAAAAATTTCTAAGACCTAATCATTCATATCATAGATTACATAAGGCATTTAATGGAGAACTGAGCTTGATATCGCTACAAAACCCTTAACTGGGTAGGAAGTTTATAGAAGACAACAACACATTAATGTTGTCTTTGGAAATAAACAAAAAAATCATGTGGAAAAAGAGGCTGGTATTCTTTGATCTTTCATACTGGTCTAGTCTTGATAGACATTGTATTGATGTGATACATGTGGAGGAAAAATATATGTGATAATTTTATTGGAACACTTCTCGACATTAAAGGCAAGACAAAAGATACTAAGAAATCCTGCAAATATATGGTTGTGATGAGTATATGGCAAGAATTATCCCCAAAAGAAGTAGGAAATAGAACATATTTTCGCCCAACATGTCACACTCTGTCTAAAAAGAAGAAGAAAAATATGATTGTTCGCAGGGTATCAAATTTTCCCAATGGTACTCATCAAATATGAAGAAACTCGTGTCAGAGAATGATAAAAAATTAGTTGGCTTAAAATCTCATGATTGTCATGTCTTGATGTAATAACTTCTACCAGTGGCTATACGTGGCATTTAACCAAGAAAGGTAAGGATGATTATAACTAGTTTATGCTTATTCTTAAATGCTATATGTAGTAAGTTATAGATCCTGGAAATTTAGATGACTTGAAACGCGAAGCTGCAAATATCTTGTGCCAGTTAGAGATGTTTTTCCCTCCATCATTCTTTAATATTATGGTTCACTTAGTTGTTCATCTAGTAAGGGAGATTAGATTTGTGGTTCAATTTATTTCCAGTGGATGTATCTGGTATAGCGTCACATGAAGATTTTTAAAGGGTATACAAAGAATCAATAACGTCCAGAAGCTTCGATCATAGAAAGTTATATCATAGAAGAAGCTATTGTGTTTTGTACAAACTATTTGTCAAATACAAACTTTATATGAATTCTTGAGTCTTGTCACGATGGATGTTATGATGTTAGAGGTATTCAAGGTTTAAATGTTAAGACATTTACTCGAGAAGTAGTTCTTCAAGCACATTTGTATATAACATTAGTGAAGTTGAGTCTTACTTGACCGCTCACAAAAGTCTTATAAAGGAAAATTTTCCTCAGATGAATGAAACATGGCTGTTGACATAGCATAACAAAACTTTCATAAATTGGTTTAATTAAAGTATTTCTAAATAGAATGGTGCATCAAATACTTGCAAATGGTTGTCAAGTAAGCCTAAGTTTAATGTAATTACTTGGAGTGCATACGACATTCGTAAATATTCATTTTATACAAAACTAAAGGATGATCGTAGCACGATGCAAAATAGTGGAGTTATGGTTAAGGCTTAATTCATGTAGTTTTCTAGTTCCAAAGATGATAATCTTGTACTAGTATCTAGAGTGTACTTTGGGGTCGTTTAGGAGATTTTGGAGATTGACTATGTTTTTTTTAAAGTGTCTTTATTTAAGTGCAAGTAGATTGACAGTAACACTGATGTAGAAACTGATGAATTAGAATTCACACAGATTGATCTTTGAAAGGAAACTTATAAGAACGAACAATTCATCCTGGCAACCCAAGCAAAATAAGTTTCTTATGTCACTGATCCTTCTAACACTAGATGGTCCATTGTTCTTCAAGGAAAACATCTTCCCGATAGTGTTGATGAAAATCAAGATTGTAACTATGATATGTCTTGTTTAGCAACACATGTATGTCAATCATATGAAGAAAATGATTCATATGGTGTGCATGTTATTCGTCATGATCATGCAGAGGAGATATGGAAAAACTAGTAAATAAATGGTTTATTTCTTTTGTTTCTTAATCAATTGTTTTAGTTTTGATGTAATTTTGGGTTTGTATTTGGTGTAATCAATGAATATTTGTGGTACAATGTTTCAAATTGAAAAATTGGCAAAAAGTACAATGTCTTTGTTTCGGGAATCAACAAAATATGGTTTCATATTCTAAAATATGGTTCTGTAATACATGTTCAAACGACAATACAAAAAACATATCCCTCTATTTTTAAATTAAATCGAGATAATAACATTGAAATATTATCTTGGTTCTACAAAATATCGAGTGTTAATATTAGGCGCGCCATTCAGTTCTTAAAATTATAAAAATGCTGATGTTGGTGATCGAACCCACGTGCGGATAACTTTACTCCTCAACATTTTAATAATCGAGGTATTAAGTGGTAGCTTTCAATGTCTTACTTCGTTACCTCGCTTCCGTTGCTGAGGTCAAACACATTTCGCGTCTAACGTTAAATGTGTTTTTATAGTAGTGTCATAACCACACGCGGTGAGCTTGTCTTATGTCAACAAAAGGAAAGAACGAAACGGTCGAAAGATGAAAAGCTAAGATCCTGGGGCTTTTACGACTATATTTAGGAAATACGTGCCTCTAATAAAACCAAATAATGACTTTATTCGCAGAATGCAAGCAATGCGTACAAGCCCTTGTATTTCTGGCATGTTTGCGCTTCTCATCAACTTTTGACATACAAAAAATATGTGCAGGTTTCTAATTCAACTATTTAATCCTAGTAATTATTTGAGATGAAAGTTAATCTTTAAAGGAGAAAAACCTTCAACCCTTGCTCTTATAGTTCTCGGAGCTGTCAAAATTCTTTTCAAAATCTAAATCCCCAAAAACAATTCTGAAATTTGCCTTTTATAGAAGTCTAAAACATGTTAGAATCGCCCAACGATATAAGTGATCCCTCAGCAATCTGCGAAATCGCTTAACAATGTAAAATGATTACACATTTGAATGGTGAATATCACCCAATGATTTTTCTAGAATCTACACCAAACGCTTTTCAAATTTTTCTCTCTTTCTCTTCTTTTGATAAATTTGGTCTTAGTCTCAAATAATACTAAAATTCACTTCAAAGTCATTTATTCCTTTACTAAATACTACTAAAATAAATACTCAAAACTATTAAAACTTCATAACGATTGTTATCACTACTTCATCGAATGATCTGTCACATCATTAAAAACAACACTTAAATAAAATGAAGGACTAAAATTTGTAAATCAAAATAGAACGACTAAATATTAATTTTTAATATGAAGGATAAAAAAGTATAAAAAAAATGAAATAGAGGAGTTAAGCCAAGATAAAAATAAACATATAATTCATCTATGATGTCTCAAATTTGATGTTTTAATAACACAACTTAACCATTAGAATCTTTTATGACTAGTGAGATTAATGATTGATTATCATAAGATATGATATACTATGTATACTTCAATTAAATTATATAAAGTCTTGTGTAAAAGGCCTCGTGATAATAAAAAAACTAGTAGCAATAACATCTGAAATAGATAAGTGTTATTGCCAACTGTATCATAATATTTTATATTTTTCAAAAACGAGTACACTGAAAAATAAAGAATTCCTTCCCCTGCCGGCTTATATTTTTTGCAATGCCACAAAACAAACAGAGCCACCTATTTAATGACTTCCAAATTCCGAAAATAAATAAAACATGGTAAATGAAAAGTGTGAACTAAAGATTAATAAATAAATTTAAATTTATTTGTTAATTTTAAAGTAAATTTTTTGATTGATAAGAGTTGATTTTGATGATAGAATTAATATTATTTATGTTGAAAAAAAAATTATAAGTATGAATAATATGAAAATGTTTTATATTGGTTAAAAATGTGGAGACTTATTTATAAGTGGGAGAACTAATACATCTATCACCTTAAAATTTTTTAGGTGAATATGCGATGTGTCTCTCACTTATAAAGGCTTAAATTTCTATATTTTTAATAAATGTGAGACTTTTAATTAATAAGACTTTCTCATACTACTCACACTTATATTTCATTTTTTTTCAACAATTTACCATAATATTTTTTTGTTAATGACTCTTAATGAAATAGTTGAATAAAGTGAAAATTAATAAATAAAACTATAGTAATAGAAAAACTAGTTCATTAGTATTCGACAAGGTTTTATCGTTTTTAGCTGTTTAAATTCTATCGTTTTATTTAAGGTTTTGCTATATTTTCTTTCACTTCTATTTTCTTGTTTCCCTTATATTTCAAGAGTTTTTAGATTTATATATATTTATTTGATTTGATTTTCATTTTATGCCATATTGGTTTTTTTGTTTTTGTTTTTGAAAAATGTAAGACTCAAAGGATTACAATGTATATCAAAGAGATGAGGCCAAGACCGAGGATTCCTAAAGGGAGAAAAAAAGGAGAAAACAAAAAAATTGACTTAGAAACATGCATATATTTTTTGTATGTCAAAAGTTGATGAGAAGCGCAAACATGCCAGAAATACAGGGGCTTGTACGCATTGCTTGTATTCCTCGAATAAAGTTATTATTTGGTTTTATTAGGGACCCGTATTTCTTAAATATGGTCGTAAAAGCCCTTGGATCTTAGCTTTTCTGCTTTCGACCTTTTCGTTCTTTTCTTTTGATGATATAAGACAAGCTCACCGCGTTAGGTTGTGACACTACTATAAAAAAACATATTTAATGTCAGACGCGAAACACATTTGATCCCAACGACAAAAGCGAAAAACACATTTGATCCCAACGACAGAAGCGAAGTAAGGAAGGAAGACATTGAAAGCTACCACTTAACACCTCGATTATTAAAACGCGGAGAGGTAAAGTTATTTGCACGTGGGTTCGATCACCAACATCAGAATTTTTATAATTTTAAGAACTGAATGGCGCGTCCAATATTAACACTCGGTGTTTTGTAGAACCAATATAATATCTCAATGTTATTACTTCAGTTTAATTTAAAAACCGAGAGATATATTTTTTGTATTGTCGTTTGCACCTGTATTATAGAACCATATTCTAGAATATAGAATCATATTTTGCTAATTCCCGAAACAGAGACATTATACTTTTTGCCAATTTTTCAATCTGAAAATATTCTACCACAAATATTCATTGATTACACCAAATACAAACCCAAAATTACATCAAAACTAAAATAATTGATTAAGAAACAAAAGAAATAAACCATTTACTTACTAGTTTTCCCATATCTCCTCTTCATGATCACGACGAATAACATGCACACCATATGAATCATTTTCTTCATATGATTGGCGTACATGTGTTGCTAAACAAGGTGTATCATAATTACAATCTTGATTTTCATCAGCACTATTGGGAAGATGTTTTCCTTGAAGGACAATGGACCATCTAGTGTTAGAAGGACCAGTGACATAAAAAAATTGTTTTGCTTGGGTTGCCATGATGAATGGGTTGTTCTTATATTTGAATTAATTTATTTTGAACTATTTGATCCTAGTAACTATTTGATCCTATTTGGGAAGTATTTCTTTCAATAATTCAAGCAATTCAGTGAAACTTTTAACACAACTGACAATGTTGTAACACTTTTACATTCCAGATACAATCAATCTTCCATGTCTTTTCACAAAGTATGTACCATATTATTTTTCTTGAAAACATCTACTCTAATATCACGAATGATGTCTTCTAGATTATCAGCCATACATTCATCATCTTCATCTTCAAGTGTATGTGAGAGATGTCTCTTTTTTGTCTCTTCACCATGCCATATCTATTTCGTGTAATTTTAAATAAATTCATCACAACCACAATGGTTGAATATAACATTCCTTGGATATTTTTTTTTTGTATTATACCATTTCATACAAGGACACTAAAAAATCTCATTGTTGCCAAAAAAAAATTTCCCGCGGAATCAAGAAATTTAATCAATCCATTATCATATTGTTTACTTAATCTACTGGCTTTCATTCAACTACGATTCATAACACATAAAGATTCTGAAAATAAAATAAAAATAGTACACAACCAACAAAAATAAAGCATCTCAACAACAAGAACAATATTAATGGAGAACAACAATAATAACATATCGGAGAATAATGGTGAGAGAGCTTTTTTCTTCTCTATGGCTCCTTGGAGAATAATGGTGATAAGGTTCTTTCGTTGGCTGCACAAGAAGTGTTCTTTCGCTAGGGCTCAAAAAGTGAATGAGGTAGACACTAAGAAATAAAAAATATAAAGAGTATTTATCGTGGTTATACTGAAAATTGAGGTAACATAACTGTTGTACCCCAAAATTTTCCCTCCCATATTTCTCAAAACATGGCAAGAAAGATCTCCAAGTTGCTCAAGGTGGCTCAAGAGTTGGTCAGACAAGATATCTCCTAAGACAGTCTACCCTAAATTATGGTTTTGTATTGCATCAAGATCCTTGAATCCAAGTGACCCCAAGTGCTAACCAATGTCCTAATATGTTCTCAAGATCATCCATGTCAAGTTTCAAGTCTTGCAGAGGATTTTTACTCAGTCAATTGCTCAAAGGTCCAAAAATCGACTCTGTTAGGGCAAAAGTCAACTGTGACCTACATGCAGTCAAACTTCAAGATTTTTTGTCAAAATTCTCATTTTGAAGGATATTTCATCATTTGATCAAGGGTTGATCATGATTCATCAAGGATTGCTCAAAATTCATCAAGATTCAAAAGTTGCTAAATTAGGGTTTTGTAGGAAAAGTCAACCCAACTTTGACCAAGCATAACTTTATCATAATTTATGAGAAATGACCCATCCAAAGATCATTTTGAATAGGATACAATTCCCTACAATCCATATTCATACCCCAAGTTCAAAAAATGTACTCACAAGAAGTTATGAATTTTGACATTATAGGTCATTTTTGAAAGTCAACAAAAACACCTTTTTTGCTAAAGCTCCTAACTTGGGCATGGAATATCAAAATTCTATTAGACTAAAAGGGTTGGTTAGAGGACATCTCAAGCTTTCTAAAAAGTCAAAAAACACTTCCAAAAGTTCAAAATTGAAGAAGTTATGCATTATTGAAGTTGGACCTTTTTGCAAAATTGCCAAAAGTCAACTATCCCCAAAACTTCAAATTTTGCCAAGTGGGCCCATTCTTTTTCACTTGATTTGAATTTGCATTGTTGCCCACGTGCTCTAGACTTGGCCATGTGTCCATATCTCATTTTTATTATTTAATTTGATTTTTATTTGAATTAATTCATTTTAAATAAAATAAAATCACATAAAATCTAAGGCATTGATAACTAATGATTTTCTGGTTGTTTTAGGCTTTGATCACAACTAGCATTACAATCAAATTCTTGTCAAGGTCATTATGCACAGGAAGATATGATTTGGATCAAATTTGGCAAGATTGTAAAGGCAAATCAAATCCACATCAAAATCAATGATAGAGGAAGGTTTGGACAAAAGTTTGAACCCTAATACAATGCACAATACATAAGCAAGCGCAACATACAAGAATCAGGGTTGGAGATCACTTGTGGAGGAAGAACAAAAGTTGCAAAAATCACAAAAAAGCTTGAGATCGAAATCAAGGTTAGAGACATTTTCAGGGCTTGAGACTTTCCCCAATCGATTGTTGTCCATCTCCAGAAGCTAAACCAATCAGAATCACACATTTTCCAGCTTCCTAGAGCGCTGTAAGTGGTCCCTGAATCCGCCCCATTCTTGAAATTGATTTGTGTTATTCTTGCATCTACAATGAAAACTAATTGCATATTTTGATTCATCGTGCCATTTGCAGTCTTTTGGTATCATTTAATTTCATTTATCTAACCTGTATTGCAATTCACCATAGCTAGGGTTTCAAGGTTTGGTTTAGGGATTTTCGTTTCAGGTAAAATCAGCCTTAATGATAGCTATAGGTGTGACCGGGAGAAGAAGGCGAGTTTAACCATGGCGTCAGAAGGCATTTCTATGGCCTATAGAGGATTTTGGAGTGAGACAGGCTTGTAGCTACAAACTTCTGTCTGTTAGTATAGGTGGTTGTTCTTTTAGCCACGGTTGGGAGGTCAGGAATGATGTGTGGCATCCATCCATTGGGCAATTCAAATATTGCGCGCTTTTTTTTTCTATTTTCTGGAAATTGTTTTTGTTTTGACATATATTATTATACTTGTATTATTATAACAAACAAAGCAGCACGCCCCAGTGGTGGCCACATAGGCGCTTAATGACCCAAAGGCTGGAGGTCAGGGGTTCGATCCCTGCCTCCAACAATTTGCCTTTTTCCAATTTCTTTCAGGCGATTAGGTGCGTGCACAGGCCAGATCTCCATCATACTCCCTCACCATCCAAGCGCCAGATGGCCAAAGGGCCAGATCTGGTGGTCAGATATTGAAGGTCCATCCTAAGCAAGTCAACGCATGAGCATGGAATCACAAAAGTCCAAACGGACTAGCAGCAATTGGGCCTACAAAAATGCTCTCCACACTTCCAAAAAGGCCAAATTCTCTCCTTTTCTTTATATTTTATTTATTTAATTTAATTGCTTTATTTTTATTTTATTAATTTCTAACCAATAACAATTCTTCTTTTTTATCAAAAAAATCATCAAAAATAATTTTACCCAATAAAATTTTAGAATTCCTTTTTTTTAATAAATACTAAATAATTTAATTAGGGCATTAATTAGAGAACTTTAATTTGTTTATTTGTAAATAAATAAAAGTAATTAGAAATCATTAGGTTTTAATTCAATTAGTCATTTTTATTTTCTTTCTTAAAATATCAAAAATTAAAAAAAACATTAATTATTTTTTTTATTAATTTATTTAATAATTAATTTAGCTTTTAATTTTAGAATTTAATTTCTTTTCTTAAATAAAAAACAACAAAAAACCATATTTTTTTAAAAAGGGTCAAAACCCTAATTCGCATTCAATTTAATTTCCCGCGCGCTTTATTTATTTTTATCATATTAATGTATCTGCTCCCGGTTTATAATAGATAATTAGGACATTTTATTTATTTTACCGCTTTATTTTATTTTTAAAGGGTTGCTTTTGGCGATGTAAATACCCGACGCCTTGTAATTTAATTTCCGCACTTTAAATTCTGCCAATTATAACTGCTAGATGTTTGATAATAGGGTATGCATGACAAGACTGAATGCCTAATCTTAAAATCAAATTAGATCACCCTTAGCATGTGAAAAGATAAAATAACTGAAAACAACACTCGCACATGCGCACTCCTATGGTACACCTCACTTGGTTGCCTTCGTACACGGTCATTGAGTATAGGTCATTTTAGAGGTCGTTCTCTTGTCTAAAAGATCATAGTTGCCTCGAAACGGTTGCCTCGAATATTGTTGCCTCAAACAAATGATCTAAGACACTAGGGTTACCGCTAAGGCATCCTAACATTGCTTTGGTGACCGTATGTCCCTCTTTCGAATTGACCCTAAAACTCCAACGACGTTGCTACCTACTCATTAATAGTGGGATAGCATTGTCTAAAGGAAATTAACATAGAACAATTCTTTTTTTTTTCCGAGTAGGTAGATAGTTCTTAGATACTTGCTCATCCAAAACAAATTTTTTTTGACACTTACACTCCTTTTCAAACAAAGTTTTCAAAACACTTCATTACACTCTTGAGTACAGAAGCAAGAGTTAAATCGAAGTTAAAACAAACTTTTCAAAACCCACGAGCACAAAGAAAACATTTTGAAAATGATGAGCAAGTACCTAAGAGCCCGTAGATAACTATGGATAGAAAGGGTGCTAATACCTTCCCTTTCTATAATCTACCCCTCGTACTCAGATAAAAATCGAAAAAGGAATTTTTCTGTGCTTTTTCCCTTTCCTTGTTGGATAAAATAAAAGTCGGTGGCGACTCT
This sequence comes from Vicia faba, assembly GCA_948472305.1. Lineage (NCBI taxonomy): Eukaryota > Viridiplantae > Streptophyta > Magnoliopsida > Fabales > Fabaceae > Vicia > Vicia faba. The sequence goes on along the minus strand of OX451738.1, from coordinate 1,059,927,416 downwards.
TGCTTACCGCGACATTTTGGGAACACAAACGCAAAACCCAAACCAGCATTCCAAAAACAGTCAGTTCTTCCCACCGTATCACAGAACTGGCGACTCTGCTGGGGAGAATAATAAAGTGGGGAGTACCTTAGGATTAGTTCATCATAATGTTTTCAATTGCTTGATTTGTATGCTTTATCTTTGTGGGTTTGAATCAGAGTTACTATAGATCCTAACCCGAATCTGGGGGATACCTTTTAGGTAAGTAGCAATAAACTGTGAGAGAATTGTATGACGTAGATCGATACGGTTGAAGCAGTAGCTACGTTGGTGTGGCACTTTAGTTTGTACCGATATCCCTTGTGGTGGAACAAGGAGAATATGGATATTCTAAGGGGTCATTAAGCACCAACTGACCTTAGAACCTATAATTGACCAACTTGGCCATAGAACAGTAGCAGTATGCTACACTCATTGAGACCAAACTCTCGCGATGATTCCGGCCGCAAGAAAAGGTTGCCAAATTGGAATTATGATCGATCGAGGGTGGTCAGTGATATTGAGATCCTCTAGAACCCGGTTACTATTTTTAGGACAGGTTTGAACCAACTAAACTGAAAGAGGGTAATACCTAAACTCCTTGCCATCCTGAAATCTAAGGGCTATCTGTATGATTTGTTTACCCTTACCATGTTTACTATCTGTGAATACTTGTGGTGTGTTTCTATCATGACATCATGACATCATGACATCATGACATTGCATGCATCTTGCATCAGACTAACCTATTTCAAAGACAGAGAGGATTCATCTTTGTTCTGTTTTGTAGGTCATGGCACCTATGCGTAGAAACACTATTCGTATCAGCTTTGTGCAAATTCCTACTCAGCTTAGAGATTTGGTTGCAAAGGTTCCAGATACTACCTCCTTTATCAGAAGACATGGGCACCTCCTTGGTTTGGTCACTTCCAAATTAGACGAGCAGATGATGAGTGTTATGTGCCAGTTTTTTGATCCATTATACCACTGATTCACTTTCCTGGACTATCAGTTAGTCTCTACTCTGGAGGAGTTCTCTGATCTACTTGGTATCTCTATTTTAGAGAAGACCCCATTTACAGGTTGGGAGAAAGTCATTAGGTCGGAAGAGATTGCTTCAGCCCTCCATCTGAAAAAGGCTGAGGTAATGTCAAACCGGGAGACTCGAAGTAGGACATAAGGCTTCTTGGCTAAATTCTTGGTTGATCGAGCTAATCAGTTCTGGGACAGTCTAGACTTTCAGGCATTTGAAGACGTCCTGGCTCTTCTCATTTATGGTTTGGTGTTGTTTCCTAACTCAGATTCCTTTGTTGACGTGAACGCGGTGAAGATCTTCATTTCCCGTAATCTTGTGCCCACTCTCTTGGGTGACATTTTGCACTCTCTTTATACCCGTACTTCTCAGAAACGGGGAACCCTTATGTGTTGTGCACCATTGCTGGCGAGGTGGTTTATTTCTCACCTCCCCAAATCAATTTTGAAGAACAAGGAAGGCATGGGTTGGGCCTACAGGATTATGTCTCTCTCTCATAATGACATCATCTGGAGTACTAAGGACATGGAAGAAGTGGCTATTATTGATCGCTGTGGGGAATACCCCAATGTTCCACTACTTGGAGTTCGAGGAGGGATTACTTATAACCGTTATTTGGCCTTACATCAGTTTGGGCGAGCTAGGAGGGAAGGACCTCATGAGTTACTGATGCCAAGAATTGTCTTTGACTTCTAAGGGGATAATGACGAGCATCGTTGCAGGTTCATACGATCTTGGGACAGGGTGCACCGGTCTGATCCACATGAGTTAGGGATGAAGACCTCTCTTCTGATGGAACCGTATCTCCGATGGGTTCGTATACGTGCTCAAAAGCTGGGAATACCATATGAAGTTGTCTTGCCTGTGATTGTTAAGATTGATGATGAAGAAGGGGTTCCTCCTACCATCCTCCACCCACACATGCCTACTGACATTGGGGAATTAAAAAGGTCTTGGATTCAGCTGAGAGAAGAGCGGGATACTTACAGAGAAAAGTATCACGAGCATGAGCGAAAGATTCTAAAGCTTACAAGACAACTGGAGAATGAGAAGGTCCTCAACGACTATGTCAGCACATGAGGCAAACGACCATGGGAGCGCTGATGTCTTTTTGTTATTTCTAGTTTTGATTTATTTTTCAGTATTTCTTTCTTGTAACTCCTTAAAGGCATCTGTTGAACATTGAATTCAAGTTTATCTAATAAAAGTATGTTTCATTTTGGTTTACAAATTTGAATCTCCAAAGTCTTTGAAATTATATCATACTCATTTCATTCCATGCACCTCATCACAGGTACCCTTACAGGTTTCTCATCTTCTTCGTTGTTTATTTCAGCACATCATGTATTCTGAAGTATCAACTGAACAAGCTATCAAGGCTCTACAAGCTCAAAACGCTCAGTTCCAGGAAATGTTCATGAACTTGGCTAAGGGTCAGCAAGATCTGAAGACTCTTATCTTGAAGGATAAAAAGAAGAAGAAGAAGAAGAAGAAGAAGAAGACGGTCCTACTGAATATGGGTCGCAGATTTGGAAACAATTTGCGAGAAGAGGTTGATTTGAATCACTCATCTGGAGGGGGAGAGAATCAGGAAGAAAGGAGGGCTCCTAGCCCTGTGGTTTCTGACAACGAGACTAACTTTGACGAAGACCAGTATCCTCCGACTGAGGATAGGTATAAACAGCTTAAAGACCGATTAAGTGCGATGGAGATCCAGAAAGTACCTGGATTGGACTTTGGTGATTTGGGTTTGTCATCTGGGGTGGTGATTCCCCACAAGTTTAAAGCACCAATCTTTGCTAAATACAAAGGGGTTTCTTGTCCAAAGCTGCACCTCCGTTCGTATGTTAGAAAGATCCAGCCATACACTGCTAATAAGAACCTCTGGATCCACTTCTTTCAAGATAATCTCTCAGGGACTCAACTTGAATGGTTTTACCAGCTGGAAGGAGCTAGTATCCGTAATTGGGAAGACCTTGCTACTGCTTTTTACAAGCAGTACCAATACAATGCCGACCTCGCTTCCACGCGTACCCAACTCCAGGGTATGTCTATGGATGCGAGCGAAGGTTTCAAAGACTATGCTCAGAAATTGAGGGACCTTGCTGGAAGAGTACAACCCCCGCTGGCTGACAGGTAGTTAGTGGATATGTTTCTGGGGACCTTGTCTGGTCCGTATTTCAACCATCTGATTGGAAGTTCATCTTCCGGGTTTACTGAGTTAATCATGACTGGGGAGAGGATTGAAGCTGGTATCAAGAGCGGTAAGATACAGAAGGGTGCTTCATCAAGTACTGAAAAGAAGCCTTTTAAGAAGGAATCCAGCACTGTTTACAGTTCAAAGAGCCATAATAGACCTGAGCGCCGCCAAGCAGTCAATGCGGTTGTTATATCAAGACCAACTCTTGCCGCACAACGCAACAATCAGCCAAGAGCCGAGAGACCACGAAGACAATTCACTCAGCTTCATATGACCCTGTCTCAGATTCTGCCACAGTTATTGAAGACCAACTTGGTGATTCCGAAGGAGGCCCCAAAGAATCCCAATACAACATCACCGATGTATAATGCAAACGCCCGCTGTGCTTTTCACTCTGATAGCCGGGGGCATGATACGAATGATTGCTGGGTCCTGAAGAATAAGGTACATGACTCGATTGATGCTAAGGAGATTAAGTTCGAAGCGCCTGAAAGGCCTAATGTTGTGACTGCTCCTATGCCCAAGCATGGGGTGAATGTTGAAGAAATTTCTATAATCACCATTTTCGACAATTCTTCCAAGGCTTCCTCGAGAAAGCCTGTTAGAATTACATCTGCTCCAAGAGTCGCTCCTTTGATTATCAATGTTCCTGGGCCTATCCCCTATACATCAGATAAAGTTGTCCCATGGCACTATGGGGCTGATGTGTATTATCACGGGGTTAAACAAGATTTGAATGCTGAAGAGGCTGATACTGACGTCAGCAACATTATTGGATCTAGTAAAGTTACCCGTAGTGGAAGAATTTTCTCCCCTGAGATCTCTCCACCAGTTGTTCGGAAGCCTGTTGTTATTACACCTGCCAGTGCACCTGCTATTGTTCCTGTTCAAGTTCCCATTCTTACCCCTGTTGCCGAATCATCTGACACTCGGGGCAAAGGGACCACCGGTGAGCCTGCCCGGACGGAGGCACCAAGGAAGATTATTGTTGAAGCCTCTAGGCAAGAGATAGAGGAAATCTTAAAGATCATCAAGAAAAGCGACTACAATGTAGTCGAACAGCTGGGGCAAACCCCATAAAAAATCTCTATGTTATCCTTATTGTTGTGTTCAGAGGCCCATGCTAAGGCTCTGATTGCTTTCCTAAAGACTGCGCACGTGCCGCAGGAGACATCAGCTGATCAATTTAAAGATTGCGTGGCTAGTCTGACAGCAGATAATAAGTTGGGTTTCTCCAACATAGACTTGACTGCTAAGGGGAAGAATCACAATGATGCCCTGCATGTCTCCATTGAGTGCAGGGGCACTACTCTAGCTCATGTATTGGTGGATACTGGTTCCTCGTTGAACGTTTTGCCTAAGAAAGCACTAGACCGGTTGGACTACAAAGGGTTGGAGCTGAAGCCAAGTAACATTGTTGTTAGGGCCTTTGACGGGTCCAAGAGGATGGTGCACGGAGAAGTGGATATTCCGGTTAAGGATGGTTCTCAGATCTTCTCATCTATATTCTATGTGATGGACATTCTGCCATCTTATTCTTGTTTGTTGGGTCGCCCGTGGATCCACAAAGTTGGGGCAGTAACTTCTACGCTTCACCAGATGCTGAAATTCCTAGTGAAGGGGAAAATTGTTATGGTACGAGGAGAGGAGGAGTACATGGTGAGCCACCTCAACTCTTTGTGGTATGTAGAGATAGACGGGGAGTTCATTGAGACCCCGTTTCAACATTTTGAAGAAGTACCCCAGACATTAGCGTCAGCTGAAACTATTACTGAAGATCCTCCAATGAAGATGGCTTCCCTCAAGGATGCCCGGGCTGTTGTTGAGAAAGGTGGGTGTGCGAATTGGGGCCAACTCCCTGACTTTGCACATAAGACTAACAAGTTTGGTTTGGGTTTCACTGCAGAAGCTCAAAGGGTTGTACAGCATGCACGGATCGGAGGACCTCCCTTGTTTATCAGCAACTCAGGAGTAAATTCCATTGAAGACGATGTTGAAGAGTCTGAGTTTGACAGTTGGATCTACCCAACTACTGATGGTGGACTAAGCAATTGGACGACAAAGGACTTCGTCCCAATTTCTTTTATTACCCAGTAATGAGACTTTTGTTTTAAAATTGTAACAGACAATTTTTAAACTTTACGGTCTGGTGTCTTACCTGGGGCACTGTGGCTTTGTTTGTGAGGGCTTTATGTTTGTCATCTCCATATATCATTAATAAAAGCATTGGACGTTTTCTTGCATTACAAATTTTGCGCTCCTTGTTTTTCTTTTTATCTTGCAAAAACAGCTATTTTACACACACTCACATATATCATGATCCACATCCACTCTGGATCCCATTGATAACGACTCTGCTACTGTCAATTATGACTTTGAAAGTCCGATCAACCAAGCCAAGGATGAAGGTGAGGATGATTGTGAAGTTCCTGAGGAGCTTTCTAGACTATTACTATAGGAAGAAAGAGCCATACAACTTACAAAAGCCACCTATTATGATGTCTCCAGTTGAAGGGAGACCTTTGATCTTATACTTGACAGTACTCGACAATGCAATGGGGTGTGTGCTGGGGAAGCATGACGAGTCTGGCCGAAAAGAGCATGCTATTTACTACCTTAGCGAAAAGTTTACCGACTGTGAGATCTGATACTCACTGCTCGAGAGAACTTGCTACGCTTTGGCATGGGCTGTTCGCCGGCTGAGACAGTATATGCTGGCTTACACTACCCTATTGATATCAAAGATGCGAACATCTTGACAGCTCCTTGGCCTTTTCCAATGTAGGGCATCGACATGATCGGAGAGATCAGACCTAGTGCATCTAACGAGCATCATATCATCCTGGTAGCAATTGATTACTTTACGAAGTGGGTTGAAGCAGCTTCCTTTGCTACTATAACCAATAACGTTGTGGCACAGTTTATTCGGAACAATCTGATCTGTCGATATGGCGTACCAGAGAGGATCATTACGGATAATGGTACAAATCTTAACAATAAGATGATCACCGAGCTCTGCAAACAGTTCAAGATACAGCATCACAACTCTTCTCCCTACCGGCCGAATATGAATGGGGCTGTTGAAGCGGCTAATAAGAACATTAAGAAGATTGTGCAGAAGATGACGGTGACATACAAAGATTGGCACGAGATGTTACCATTTTCTCTTCATGGATACCGTACCTCAGCACGGACGTCAACAGGGGCAACACCCTATTCCCTGGTTTATGGCATGGAGGCCGTCTTGCCCATTGAAGTTTAGATACCCTCTCTTCAGATTATGAAGGATGCAGGTTTGAGCGAAGATGACTAGATTCAGACCCGGTTTGATCAGCTGAACTTAATCAACGAAAAGAGACTTACTGCTATTTGTCATGGTCAGACGTATCAAAAGCGGATGATCAAGGCATTTAACAAGAAAGTCAGACGACAAGAGTATCGAGTTGGGGACCTGGTTATCAAGCGCATCATACTACCTCAAGGTGATCCTAGGGGAAAATGGACCCCTACTTACGAAGGGCCATTTGTGGTTAAGAACATTTTCTCAGGAGGAGCTATGATTCTAACCACCATGGATGGTGACGACCTTCCTCACCCCATCAATGCATACATAGTGAAAAAATACTACGCATAATCAATGACCCGCTAGGTTGACTGGCCTAGGAAAAAATAAGGGCTTCCCGGTGAACCAAAAGGGTTCTGGCAAAAATAAGGGATGAAAATAAAAAAATTTGTACACCCGGCAAGTCGAAAACCTGAAAAGGCGGCTTGGGCAAAAAGGGGTATCCCGGTGGACTGAAAACCCGAAAGGGCGGTCCAGGAAAAAATTAGGGATCAAAGCGTAACACTATGTCTCATTGGATCACCTACAACCAGACTCTGGTATCAACCATTAAGCTCGGACGACACTAATCAATCTGATCTACCTTCAACCAAGTAGCAAAGTGATGAGATGCTCGAGGACATAAAGGCAATAGCAGAGTTGGAACCCAGTGGGATTATTCACATAGTTGTTTTTCTTTGTTTATCACAAATTGTATAAATTCTATTTGTTCGGCGGCGTTCTCTTACTAGGACGTCAACCTCTTGTACAAAAAACGCCTATTTACAGGCCAAACTTCAAAATCAATACAATTCATTTTCAGAGAAATTTCAAACCGTTTTTCCTTTTTCTGTTTTGTTTTGAAAAGAACGTCCAAATTTCATTTTTGATATATGCATTTGACATTAATCGCTGCTCATGAATATTTACATGCGAAACAAAAGACCATTACTTGTAATATTAGAAACAGGGGCAAATAAGAATTGTCCAAATTGTACAGTTGCTCTGTCCACCAGGTACAAAGGTAAATTTAGCTGAAGAATATGGCTAAGATGCATTCACTCCCCCGCAGAGTAAGAGAGGGACAATAATGTTAACTCTCCCCCACTGAGATTTGCAACCGCGAACGAATCAGTAATATTCTCCCCAAGCAGAGTTTATCTACCATCGGCACTGAAAAGTCTTATCATCCCCGACGGAGTATAAAATATCCCCAATGGAGTTTGAAACTTTTCCCCAACGTAGTCTGAAAAAGCTTCCCTAGTGAAGTTTGGAGAATCATCCCCTGTAGACTTTGGAAGATTGTCCCCAGTGGAGCCTAAAAGGTTATCCCCAGTAAGGTCGTTACTGAAGATCATCCCCAACAGAGTTCATTCCTTTCACGAACAGGAATGCAATCCCCAACAGGATTCAGCATCACAAGCAACAGTAATTCATCCCCAGTGGAATTTATCAGCAGAATCCTCTAAAGAGCATCTCTTCCCCACAGAGTAATCTCCCCATCAGTTTATTCCCCAACGGAGTTATCCTCTCCTGCAGGTTTATTCTCACAAGCATCTTCATTCGCTATCCCCAGCGAAAACGAAGAATTTAGCTCTTTTTTCCAGCAGCTATCCGTGATTTATTTTCCCCCAGCTAAAAAAATTATATTTCCATGACACATGCATATACGCATCATACAACACAATCTCATTTATTTTGAGAACATCATTTCTTGATACATATCATGCATTACATACAGCTAACCTTTACCTTTCAGGAAGGATGCGGTTAAATTCTCATAAAATTCAAAGCTATGAAGCTTTTATCTCCAGTCGAATTACTGACAAGTTCTTAAATCTCAACAGAGTTTTCCTCAGTTGAATTACAGACAAGGTCCTAAATCTCGACAAAGTTCCTCCGTCGAATTACAGACGAGTTCCTAAATCTCAGCAGAAGTTTTCTCAGTTGAATTACGGGCGAATTCTTAAATCTCGATGAAGATGTTTCCCTCCAGTCGAATTACTGAAAAGTTCTTAAATCTCAATGGAGTTTTTCTCAGTTTAATTACAGAGAAGGTCCTAAATCTCGACAAAGTTCCTCCGTCGAATTACAGACGAGTTCCTAAATCTCAGCAGAGTTTTCTCAATTGAATTACGGGCGAGTTCTTAAATCTCAATGAAGATGTTTCCCCAAGTAGAATTACTAACAAGTTCTTAAATCTTAGCGGAGTTTTCCTCAATTGAATTACAGACAAGGTCCTAAATCTCGATAAAGTTCCTCCGTCGAATTACAGACGAGTTCCTAAATCTCAGCAGAGTTTCTCAGTTGAATTACGAGCGAGTTCTTAAATCTCGATGAAGATGTTTCCCCAAGTAGAATTACTGACAAGTTCTTAAATCTCAGTGGAGTTTTCCTTAGTTGAATTACAGACAAGGTCCTAAATCTCGACAAAGTTCCTCCATCGAATTACAGACGAGTTCCTAAATCTCAGCAGAGTTTTATCAGTTGAATTACGAGCGAGTTCTTAAATCTCGATGAAGATGTTTCCCCAAGTCGAATTACTGACAAGTTCTTAAATCTCAATAGAGTTCTCCTCAGTTGAATTATAGACAAGGTCCTAAATCTCGACAAAATTTCCGTCCGTTGAATTATAGACAAGTTCCTAAATCTCAGCAGAGAAGTTTTCTAAGTTGAATTACGGGCGAGTTCTTAAATCTCGACGAAGATGTTTCCCCCCTCATTTGAATTACGGGCAAGTTCCTAAATCTCGACATTTCAGTTGAATTACGGGCAAGTTCCTAAATCTCGACATTTCAGTTGAATTACGGGCAAGTTCCTAAATCTTAACAAAGATCAAACTTCCCCAGCGGAATCTTCCTCAACAGCAGGTATGCAAGCTCTCACTAAGGAATATCTTATGCGATCTAAACTCCTCCAAATGGCATCTATAATCCCATTCCCGACATCACAAAGCGACTACCACTTCATGCGAGTGCAAATTTCTAGGCACTCTAGTGTTCAATCATCTTCCACCTTCGGATCACGAAAGGCATCAAAAGCCAATATACATCCTCGGGTTTAAGAAGATTGAACAGGGGCAGCTGTTGTACCCCAAAATTTTTCCTCCCATATTTCTCAAAACATGGCAAGAAAGATCTCCAAGTTGCTCAAGGTGGCTCAAGAGTTGGTCAGACAAGATATCTCTAAGACAATCTACCCCAAATTATAGTTTTGTATTGCATCAAGATCCTTGAATACAAGTGACCCTAAGTGCTCACCAATGTCCTAATATGTTCTCAAGATCATCCATGTCAAGTTTCAAGCCTTGCAGAGGATTTTTACTCAGTCAATTGCTCAAAGGTCCAAAAATCGATTGTGCTAGGGCAAAAGTCAACTGTGACCTACATGCAGTCAAACTTCAATATTTTTTGTCAACATTATCATTTTGAAGGATATTTCATCATTTGATCAAGGGTTGATCATGATTCATCAAGGATTGCTCAAAATTCATCAAGATTCAAAAGTTGCTAAATTAGGGTTTTCTAGGAAAAGTCAACCCAACTTTGACCAAGAATAACTTTCTCATACTTTATGAGAAATGACCCATCCAAATCTCATTTTGAATAGGATTCAATTCCATACAATCCATCTTCATACCCCAAGTTCAAAAAATGTACTCACAAGAAGTTATGAATTTTGACATTATAGGTCATTTTTGAAAGTCAACAAAAACACCTTTTTTGCTAAAGCTCCTAACTTGAGCATGGAATATAAAAATTAGATGAGACAAAAAGGGTTGGTTAGAGGACATCTCAAGATTTCTAAAAAGTCAAAAAACACTTCCAAAAGTTCAAAATTGAAGAAGTTATGCATTGTTGAAGTTGGACCTTTTTGCAAAATTGCCAAAAGTCAACTACCCCCAAAACTCCAAATTTTGCCAAGTGGGCCCATTCTTTTTCACTTGATTTGAATTTGCATTGTTGCCCACGTGTTTTAGCCTTGGCCATGTGTCCATGTCTTATTTTTATTATTTAATTTTATTTTTATTTGAATTAATTCATTTTAAATCAAATAAAATCACATAAATTCTAAGGCATTGATAACTAATGATTTTCTGGTTGTTTTAGGCTTTGATCACAGCTAGCATTACAATCAAATTCGTGTCAAGGTCATTATGCACAGGAAGATATGATTTGGATCAAATTTGGCAAGATTGTAAAGGCAAATCAAATCCACATCAAAATCATTGATAGAGGAAGATTTGGACAAAAGTTTGAACCCTAATACAATGCACAATACATAAGCAAGCGCAACATACAAGAATCAGGGTTGGAGATCACTTGTGGAGGCAGAACAAAAGTTGCAAAAATCACAAAAAAGCTTGAGATCGAAATCAAGGTTGGAGACATTTTTAGGGCTTGAGACTTGTCCCAATCGATTGCTGGCCATCTCCAGAAGCTAAACCAATCAGAATCACACATTTTTCAGCTTCCTAGAGCGCTGTAAGTGGTCCCCGAATCCGCCCCATTCTTGAAATCGATTTGTGTTATTCTTGCATCTACAACGAAAACTAATTGCATATTTTGATTCATCGTGCCATTTGCAGTCTTTTGGTATCATTTAATTTCATTTATCTAACATGTATTGTAATTCACCATAGCTAGGGTTTCAAGGTTTGGTTTAGGGATTTTCGTTTCAGGTAAAATCAGCCTTAGTGATGGCTATAGGTGTGACCGGAAGAAGAAGGCGAGTTTAACCATGGTGTCAGAAGGCATTTCTATGGCCTATAGAGGATTTTGGAGTGAGACAAGCTTGTAGCTACGGACTTCTGTCCGTTGGTATAGGTGGTTGTTCTTTTAGCCACGGTTGGGAGGTCAGGGATGATGCGTAGCATCCATCCATTGGGCAATTCAAATATTGCGCGTTTTTTATCTATTTTCTGGAAATTGTTTTTGTTTTTATATATATTATTATACTTGTATTATTATAACAAACAAAGCAGCACGCCCCAGTGGTGGCCACATAGGCGCTTAAAGACCCAAAGGCTGGAGGTCAGGGGTTCAATCCCTGCCTCTAGCAATTTTCCTTTTTCCAATTTCTTTCAGGCGATTAGGTGCGTGCACAGGCCAGATCTCCATCATACTCCCTCACCATCCAAGCGCCAGATGGCCAAAGGGCCAGATCTGGTGGTCAGATATTGAAGGTCCATCCTAAGCAAGTCAGCGCATGAGCATAGAATCACAAAAGTCCAAACGGACTAGCAGCAATTGGGCCTACAAAAATGCTCTCCACACCTCCAAAAAGGCTCAATTCTCTCCTTTTCTTTATATTTTATTTATTTAACTTAATTGCTTTATTTTTATTTTATTAATTTCTAACCAATAACAATTCTTCTTTTTTATCAAAAATATCATCAAAAATATTTTTATCCAATAAAATTTTAGAATTCCTTTTTTTTAATAAATACTAAATAATTTAATTAGGGCATTAATTAGAGAAATTTAATTTGTTTATTTGTAAATAAATAAAAGTAATTAGAAATCATTAGGTTTTAATTCATTTAATCATTTTTATTTTCTTTCTTAAAATATCAAAAATTCCAAAAATATGTCATTAATTATTATTTTTTAATTAATTTATTTAATAATTAATTTAGCTTTTAATTTTAGAATTTAATTTCTTTTCTTAAATGAAAAACAACAAAAAACCATTTTTTTTTAAAAATGGTCAAAACCCTAATTCACATTCGATTTAATTTCCCGCGCGCTTTATTTATTTTTATCATATTAATGTATCTGCTCCCGATTTGTAATAGATAATTAGGACATTTTATTCATTTTACCACTTTATTTTATTTTTTCAAAGGGTTGCTTTTGGCGATGTAAATACCCGACGCCTTGTAATTTAATTTCCGCACTTTAAATTCTGCCAATTATAACTGCTAGATGTTTGATAATAGGGTATGCATGACAAGGCTGAATGCCTAATCTTAAAATCAAATTAGATCACCCTTAGCATGTGCAAAGATAAAATAACTGAAAACAACACACTCGCACATGCACACTCCTAGGGTACACCCCACTTGGTTGCCTTCGTACACGGTCATTGAGTATAGGTCGTTTTAGAGGTCGTCCTCTTGTCTAAAAGATCATAGTTGCCTTGAAACGGTTGCTCGGATATTGTTGCCTCAAATAAATGATCTAAGACACTAAGGTTACCGCTAAGGCGTCCTAACATTGCTTTGGTGACCGTATGTCCCTCTTTCGAATTGACCCTAAAACTCCAACGACGTTGCTACCTACTCATTAATAGTGGGATAGCATTGTCTAAAGGAAATTAGCATAGAACGATTCTTTTTTTTCTTCGAGTAGGTAGATAGTTCTTAGATACTTGCTCATCCAAAACAATTTTTTTTCACACTTACACTCCTTTTCAAACAAAGTTTTCAAAACACTTCATTACACTCTTGAGGATAGAAGCAAGAGTTAAATCGAAGTTAAAACAAACTTTTCAAAACCCACGAGCACAAAGAAAACATTTTGAAAATGATGAGCAAGTACCTAAGAGCCCGTAGATAACTACGGATAGAAAGGGTGCTAATACCTTCCCTTTCTATAATCTACCCCCCGTACTCAGAGATAATCTCGAAAAAGGAATTTTTCTGTGCTTTTTTCCTTTCCTTGTTGGATAAAATAAAAGTCGGTGGCGACTCTTGCTTACCGCGACATTTTGCGAACACAAACGCAAAACGCAAACCAGCATTCCAAAAACAGTCAGTTCTTCCCACCGTATCACAATAACCGACGTAAAATCTATAAAAAATAAAGGTGCCTTTTTTATTGCAAAAAAAAAAGAAGATAAAAATTAGGGAGTTGTTATCTCAGTTTTACTGAAAACCGAGGTAACATGTCTGACGTAAAATCTATGAAAATTAAAGGCGCGTTTTTGGTTCCATATAAAATATTAAATTGCATGAGGGAACAGATTAATTTTTTTATCAATAAAACAAGGCGCTCCCATTACATGTATCCGCAGTTTTTTTATTGTACGAGGTAAAAGCTTCGTCATAAAAATGTTATTTGTTGTAGTGCGAATGAGAAATTACTAGATGATTTAGAACGTCCACCTCAAATTCGTTAAAAATTAAGGAGTTGTTATCTCGGTTTTACTGAAAACCGAGGTAACATGTTCGACGTAAAATCTATAAAAAATATAGGCGCATTTTTGGTTCCATATAAAATATTAAATTGTATGAACTGGATCTCAAACCCCGAACATATATTTATGTCAGTTTTATTTAAAACCGAGGGAATAGATTAATTTTTTTATAAATAAAACAAGGTGCTCCCATTACATGTACTCGCAGTTTTTTTATTGTACGTGGTAAAAGTTTTCTCATAAAAAATGTTATTTGTGAATGAGAAATTACTAGATGATTTAGAACGCTCACCTCAAAGTCGTTAAAGAGATTACACACCCATCTTACTTTTTGCAGATCCTTTTAGCTCCTTCTGGAGGAAGCACTCTCCAATCCGAAGAGGGACCCACTTCAATAAACGCGTGTTCATACTTCGCTCATTGACAAAGGCATAAACGGTATCCAACGTCTTTTGATCCATCCACACGAAAGAGTTATCTTTTGTTGTCTTCCGGAATCTGAGTTAAGAGTTGTTCATGTCGCAAGATATTGCCAACACATAAAAGAAATGATCGTAAGTAAAATCACATAAAGACAAACTTTCAGGCCCCTGCCATAGTTCATCTATTGTAAGAAAATTGGCCAAACTACGAAACAGAAAATATTAAAAATTCACAGTTCTTATCTTAAAAAACCCTGATAAAACGAAGCAAGTATGAAAAGGAAAGAAAGGTCCAGGTTCAAGAGTTATCTTGAAAAAGATGAAATTAGTGACCCACTTGCTGTATGTGACGTTAAAAGACGTAACACAAGTACATCGGAAATAACGTTTGATGGGAGAAGATTCACGAAGACTAAGGAGATCACAAACGCATGAGAAGAGCTCTTAAAGATCATAAATGGCGAAAAAGGAGAACATAGTAACTCCATAACTCTTTATATCTCTCCCTATAGGAAGATGAGTCATGCAATTCAATGTTAGGAAGCGTGAACAGCACCGCCATCGATCAAGATCTTTTTGCGAACTGTTCAAGAGTACTCAAATACCCTAGTACTAGAAGTGTTAATCTTATAGGTCCATTCTCTCTCCACCGCACCCAAAAATTGCTTCGTCGCACTGAGTGCTATTCCATCACTTTATCACCTATCTCTAGCTCATGAACAAAATAGATTTTATCAACTCTAAGAAGGGCAAATGCTCGGTAATGAAGGAACCAGGAAAGTACGGATGGCAACCATATAACAGAAATGTTTCACGAATTTTAATGAATTAAAATGATACCAAAGGAAATTGGGCACAGGAAACCCAAGGATAAATTAGGTTCGAAACTGTTAACAAAATAGAATCTTAATCTGAATGAACTTGACAGGTTTGAAAGTGCTTGGGTGGATACTTGTCTACAGTTGTCCAACAATAATAATATGATTCTCATATTGATATAAAATAAGTTGTTAGAATGTAAACTAAAACCCTTTCAATTCCACACAACCAACCATCACCATCACCACCACCATCACCATCAGGTCTTGTAATTTATTTCATCATTCTGCTTATTTCCCACTTGAGAGAGGAATGTTATTAAGCTTCATTAATTCAAGATTATTATAATGTTATTTCTCTGTTTCTAATTCTCGCCAATTATGAATAGAATCTTTTTGAATAGGTGAATCCAATCCCATTTTGGCATTACCTTGTCTTGTTTGTTATAAATATACTAGTATTTTTTCATATCAATAAAACATTGAAACAAAACAAGATTACTCTCAATTCTCAGAGGTTTCAAATAAAAAAATGGAACCTACCCAATTGATTTCTCAAGAGTGGGATTCTCTTAGTGGACAGTACACAGCTGAAGAAGCTGATTTCATGACTCAGTTCCTTGGTGCCAATACCAACTATTCATGTTTTCCTTCAAATGTTGCAAATGCTAGTCATAACTTTATGTGTTTCTCCCAAGGGAGTAGTAGCTCAAGCACTGATTATAGGGATCACATCTTTTCTACCATCACACCAACTAATGGACCTTACTTCTGTCATCCGGCAACAGACATTGATTCATTCTCCATGTTTCTTAGTCCACAATATTTGGATGATTACTTAATCAAACAGATAAGCTATGAAGGCACTGATCATGAAAGGTCATGTTTAGAGCCATTGAAACTGCCTCATTCTCCTCACAATAGCTTCCAAGCTAAGAGGGAGCATGAAATGATGATGCTTGTTTCTGAACCTTCTTCAGAAGAGGATAGAATCAAAAGATTTAGAAGCTCAAATGCTTCCATGGAGCTAAGTGAGGGAACATGTCCAAAAGAACCTCAAGTGTCGAATTCATTATGTAGAAAATCAAGAGCAGGAAAAGTTGCTGCCACTGATTCTCAAAGCATTTATGCTAGAGTAAGTCCTCTTGGAAATGTGTTTCTTTAGTGCATATTTTAATTCGCAAATAACAAATATTTCATCTTGTGTTGTGTAGAGGAGAAGAGAAAGAATAAATGAAAGGTTAAGAATGTTGCAAACACTTGTCCCAAATGGAACTAAGGTGGACATTAGCACCATGCTTGAGGAAGCTGTTCAATATGTCAAGTTTTTGCAGCTTCAAATTAAGGTAACTACATTTTCATATAACCTTCCCATTTTCTATTTCTTACATTCAAAAAGATAAAGTCTAATTCATTCTTGTTTCTTTATTTGGATGAAATGAAACAGGTTCTAAGCTCTGATGATATGTGGATGTATGCTCCATTAGCTTACAATGGAATCAACATTGGATTGGACCTCAACTTTTCTTCTCCAACTGACTAAATGAAGATATGATCATGATAACATAGCAATTCAAGAGGATATAGCATTTTTTGTTTGTGATCATGATATTTAGTTTATTTGTGTTATTGAGACTAATTCATGTTTGTTCATTTTTACTTAAAGGTCAAACAAATATACAAATTTAATTTCAATAGACATTGCATATTAAAGTAATTCAAATGGCTTTAAAAATTGTGAAAGGAAATTGGTAAGGCAAATTATAATAATCGATCAGTTTATATTCTACAAGTGAAATAAAAATAATGAAGCCCAACAAATTCAACTAATATTAAAATGGACTTCTTATTTCTTTACTTGATGTGATTTTATATAGATAAAATCATCCAATATTGTTAGAGTGAAATGGTTGACTAATAAAATGTCAATTCGTTAAATAAAACAAAACCAAAAAGAGTTTTACTCTGTGTTTTAAAAATCGGGCTTGTCTGTCAAATCGAGAATCGGTCAGATAACCGATCTAATTCAATTGTTAGATCGCTTATGTCATTGAATCAGTGCGAATCGGTAAAACTCGATATAAACTAGAAAAATCGACGGTTTTTCTAAACATCAGGTTTTTTTAAACCGGTGGTTTAATTGCATTTTTTAAATTTAAAACGACGCCGATTTTATTATTAAAATAAAAAATGAAAGAAATGAAATTAAAAAAACAAAAAAAAACAAAATAATGATATCGTTGACAGGAAAGCGGTTGCGAATGCAGTTGATTTTAATGCGGGTGATTTTAATATTGATGAAGGAGTTTTCAATATTGAAACAATTTTCTCTCCTTTGAACTAAATTTGATACACATTTGAGTTATTTTATTAAAAATTATTTAATTAGGTTATGTTGCAATTAGACTTTGTTTGCAATTAAATTTTATAATTTTGTACTATTTTATTATGTGTGATACCTTTGTTTAAAATTTGAATTTAGATTATGAATTTGTGAATTTATGATATGATATTTTTAAAAAATTTAAGTGTTAGTTATATTTTGTATAGATTGAATCATCCGGTTCGACCAATTTTATACCTATATAATTTTATTATAAAGACCGATTTATTCAACCGAGTTATCTGGTTTAATCCGGTGTGGTCATGCGGTTCGACCAGTGACCCAGTGATTCGACCAACAAACCAGTGACCCAGTACCCTCACCGGTTTAATGATCGTTCTGGTTTTTAAAACACTGAATTAAACCGGTCATTTAATAAAACAAGAAACTGAGGGAGAAACAACAAAGTAATATTTGGTTGTGATATAGGTGGAAAGTACAAGGAAGCGGTTAGTGCAAAACAGAGTGCTTGTAAAAAAGGTGGTCTTCCGTTCAAAATCATGCCATCATCGTCTAAAGATGGTTAACGATGAAAGATTGATGTAAAATATGGACTTCATAATCACTGGTTATCTGATATATTTAAAGATCATGTGTTTGTTGGATGTCTAAGTGAAGATGAGCGCAAACATGTTGCTGATTTGACAAAGCGTCGTGTTTGACCTAGACACATACTTATGTCATTGCAAAAACAAGATCCTAGGAATGTCAATCAAATCACACAAATATATAAACATAGGATTATTGATCGTACCTTATCAGAAGGGATCATCAAGGCCCACGAGTTTTAAGTTGAGCAACGGTTGAATGCGAAGTGGGGGGGAGTACTTGCAAGACACTCTGACGTCAAAGTAAGATTCAGAGCAAATGCAAGTAAAGTAAGGTAGAATGAATGAATGAATGGATACCTGACCCTCTCATGTGAGAGGGTATTTATAGCCCCCAGGGCTAGGCCAAGATCCATGTAGTGGACCAAGTGATTTGGGCCCAACAACTAGGACTGCCAGGATTTATATGGGTAATAGGGTCCAACACGTGGCCCCTTCCCTGGTAAAACGCCCCGAGAATATAGCGACAGTGGACCCGTTATTCTCGGAGGGAAGGTGGTGGTTGATGGTGACTAGGGACACGTTCTCTAATGGGCGCGTGGGAGAAATCCCCAATGGCTATCTGACTTGGGCCTGAAGCTATTGGGCAATAGGTAGAGGCACTGGACTGGGCCTCCCTAACGGTGGGGCAAGTGTCGACCCAATCCAGAACAATTATGATACAAAAAATAGATCAAAGGTCATATACCTAAGATATAACATTTTTTAAGTTGATAGACGACGTTGGTTATGTTTATCGAATTAGAAAAAGAGAATACTCAGATGTTGTGAGATATAGTTTTTAGATACACCAGATTCAGTTAAATTGTTGAGTATTTTAAATATTGTGTCGATTATAGATAACACATGCAAGACAAACAAATACAAACAACCTTTATTTGAAATTGATGGTATGACATTAAATGAGTTGACATTTTATGTTGCATTTGCCTATATAAAACTTGAGCAAATCGTGAATTTTTGTTGGTTATTTATAAACTATAACAATTGTTTATTAAGGAAGAGTTATGTCCACAAGTGATTTCGAGTAGTAGATATATTGCTTTGATGAAACAAATTAATGTTGTGTTTCCAAGGACAGTTATTTTTACTTGTTGATTTCACATAAAAAATAGGTCCAAAATGCAAGCAATGTGTATTGTGTTAGAACAAGTTTGGTTCTACAACTATCTTTGAGTTTTGATGATAACAAACCCAATTTGTATAGAGAATAATTTTGTACTTTAATCTATTTGTTAAGAATTCATATCAAAAGAAAATAGATTAAGATTCTGAAAGAGTAAAGAATGGATGAATCGATGTCTAAACAAAGCATGTTTGAAGTCACATCTAAGCAAAATATCAATATTTTCAAAATCTGAAGCAAGCAGACTCTTAACTGTAGATGCACTTTGAACCAAAGGAAGGAAACAAAGGTGTGTTTAAATGAAAGCAAAGCATCTGGATTATCAAGTCTATATCTCTACAAAAATGTATTCATAATGGCTATGAGAAAAACTCTAATATTTTAAGCCTCTGAAGCCTTAGGACTCTGAACTCTATAGACTCTAAAGTCTCATTTTCGCCAAGTTCTGAAAAAAGACTCTGAACTCTACTCAAGCTTCATCAACTTATATTCGAAGCCTCTGACTAGAAGATAATGACTGAAAGAAGAATACGTGGCAAGAGTACAACCAATACATATCAAATATTCCTTCCACTACTCTGAAAATTTGGAAAATGGATTCTACTATTGTACTAACCTGCTTTCTCTCGTTCCTCACTCCACTACATGCTGCAAGTAGGGATGTCAATTGGTATCTATTAACAGGGATACCTATGGGGATTATCTGTTTGGAGCATAAAAGTTGGAGATTTTTTCCTCCGCGGTGATGGGGATGGAGGGAAAAGTTCTCCCGATGACACTTTAGGGCGGGGATTGAGAAAGTATCCTCTGCTCCGTAGATTCCCCGACTCCGACCACATTATTTAACTTTTATATTTTATATATTATATAATTATATAATTTTACATTAAAATATATTAATATGTTAGAAAATGAAGAGTCATTAGTGGATTATTTTATTTTTTATGTTTTATATTGTATTATCTCACTATCAAGTACTCAACCCTAGAAAAGTGCATCAAATATATAGATTGTACACTCCCTCTACTCATTTTCTTTTCTCAATTATCTTTGTCTCATCCATTCATCATCTCATATATTCTCATCATCTTCACAACAATCACTCTCATTTGTTCATAGTGGTCATGGTAATTACTCTTCAAATTCACTTTACTTCCATTAGTAACATGTTTTTCATTCAATTAATAAATTAATAGTTATGTATTTGCCACACTCACACATAATCAACCACTTGTTCTAGATAATAGCATTATTGTGGTAGTAAATTAGCGGAAGCATGGTAGCAACAAGTTTTGTTAAAAAAAATTTACAAGAAAAAATATTAGCATTAGTAAGTGCTTTTGCTTTTTTTTTTGTTATTGATGCAAGATTTATTTTTATTTTTAAAAAAGAAAGATGGTAAATATATGTGTTTTTTTAAAAGGAAAAAATAACAAAATATTAGTGTTATAGTTTTGATAGAAAAATATAGAAATTTTCTTAAAATTCGATCTCTATGGATCTCCATAGGAATCTGTGAGGATGGGGATAGGGGAAAATATTACTATGTGGAGGGGATTGGGTATGGGTATGGGAAATATATTTGGGGGTGGAACGGAGAGCGGGGAAGCATCCTCCGAATATTCCCTGCCATGTTGATGTAACACCCTAATTTAACCCCCGCGTAATTATAAATTAAATCAGAGTAATTCAAATCATCAAAACATAATTATGATGCCATATCTTACAAAAACATGCACGGATTCCCGGAAAATATAAATGATGCATAACAAGATCATAGATGAAGTGAAACAACACAACATATTGTTCAACTTCAAATTTTATTAAGAAGCAAAATGAAATCATAATTTAGAATATAAAGGAATTCTTCAACAACAATAATCCATGTTTTCTCAAACATCAAGAGTTCTTAAGACTCCGCCAATAAATTAATATAAACAAAATGAAAGTAGCGTTCATCCCTCTTGGTGTTAGTATCAGAGCACAACACCGACTCGAACTAAATGACAAGTAACTTCATCTACTGCGGATCACCTACATGTTATCCACGTAGAGGTAACATTCAAACAGAAGGGGTGATATATCATAACTATATAAAATAATATATAATAAAAAGTAGATAGCAATTTACTATGCATAGTCATACATCCTTCATCTCAAAACTCCATATCATTTTACCATAATCATTCGGCAATATCCAATATACAACATCAACATAATACAACATCAAGTTAAAATTAATAATGTTATGCAATGAGACTGACACCGACTCAATGCATGTGATACCAATAGGGCATAATCCCTCTCCATAATGCCGAATAGGGCAACAACAGGGCATAAGCCCTTACCATAATGCCAACACAGGCCAACAACAGAGCATAAGCCCTTATCATTGAATGCATGTAACATCGACATGTAACAACATAATTATGTCAATACAGAGCATAAACCCTTAATATTATGCCATGCAGGCCAACCACATTATCATTGTCATCATTATGCACATATTATGAAAAATAGTCATACCACTTTGTGATACGGTGGGAGAACTGACTTGAGGTTTTGCGTTTGTGTTCGCAAATGTGCAGTTTAGCAAGAGTCGCCACCGACTTTTTATTTTATCCAAAGGAAAGGTCAAAAAGCACAGGAAAGACCTTTGAGATGTTTTATTGGGTTCAGGGAGTAGATTATGAAAAGGGAAGGTGCTAGAACCCTTTTCATCCATGGTTATCCATGGGCTCTTAGTTACTTATTTAGATCACTTGCTTTTGCTTTTCAATTGTTTGAAATGGTGCTTTGTGTGTATGGTTAAAAATGTTTTGAAAAGAGGCCATCGTTGTGGCAACCTTTGTAATGATTCTTGTTTGAATATATACAAAGGCGTGTTGTCTTTTGAAAAGATTTTTTTAATGTTGGAAAGTTTGATTGTGTTGTGGAGTGTGTTTGAAAATAGCAAGGATGTTTTACAAGTTTTGATCAAGTAACTAAGAGTTATCTACCCTATTTTACTCAAAGATCTTTCCTATATGTTTTTAACCCTTTTGACAGTGTTGTTTTACCATTGCATTTGGTAAACAACCTTGTATTAGGATGTTAAACGGGACAGGCGTGGGTCATCGTATTGACCATGATAGCAATCGTGCTAAGTATCTTTAGCAAATTTGAGGGACTAGATCATTTTATTTAGGCAACCAAGATAGCGTCATCGAGGGACTATGATCTTTTTGTTTTGTTTTTGTTTTGCCAAGATACCTAGCATGCATACCATGGCCATTTATTTAGGCAACCAAGTGGAGATACCTTAAGGGGTGTTTGTGTGCAAGTGTGTTTTATTGCATGCATGGTTTTATCTTGAATTAGGATTTTCTATTTCATTGATTTTATCTTGCCATACATATCCTAATTACTAGCATTTACATTTGAAAGCAATAAATGTGGAAATATAAAATCCTACGTTATTACAATATTTAGGGGATGGGGATACACACTTGTACATGGGGGTGGTTCAACGAGAAAAATAGATAAGAAAAGAAAATAACAAGGGGAAGAAAAAGAGAAAGAGAGAGAGGGCTAGCGCGCTGCTGAGAGGAAGTCAGAAGTTCTGACCCAGGCCTGCTGCAAGATTATCAACCTGTTAGTGAAAATGTACGAGTCAGAACTTCTGACTCTGGTGCCCTGCAAAACAGAAACCCGTTAGTGGGAAGGTCAGAAGTTCTGACCCCCATGCGCTGCAAGACAAAAGTTTGTTAGTGGGGAAGTCAGAAGTTCTGACCCTGCTGGAAACACAATAATTTTCAGAAGTTCTGATATTATTGATATCAAAACAGGCTTCAGAGGTGCTAGCGTCAAAGTCAGAGCTTGGTTTCCCCCTGTGCTAGCCAGAACATTTGCAGTTCTATTATTTTTCCACAAAACAAAAGGCATGCCTAGGATAGTCTCAGCAGGTGTCAAAGTGTTTCAGAAGGCAGAACCAACAAGGTCACAGGCAGGTTCTACACTGATTCACTTCCTACTTAAGCATTCAGAGGTATGAAAATCCTCATAACACATACAGCAACAACATGATATCTACATTGTGTTTATTGAGCATGCAAAACTGATAATGCTCAGCAGCGTGACGAGAGTCAGCAGGTGCTTACCTTGTTGTTGGAAGAGAATCTGTGGGTTGGAGCTAGCTTTAGCTCTGATGGTGTTCTGGACGGGTTCTTTTTAGAATGGATGGATGGAGAAGATGTATGTATGGTCAGAAATTGTATGGGCGTTCTCTAGTCAGGAAGAAAACTAAGTATCAATGAAGTTTTGAGGCAGGAAGTTCAAAGTTTATGAAACACTAGGGATTTTTGGACAAAGATTCACAAGGTTTTCCTTACTAGAGTTTTCTGTTCTCCTTCTAGCAAATTTTCTGGATTTTTCTTCACGTCCCCTTTAAAGTGGACAATGGTGTCCTATTTATAGGCAAGGCTTTGTGGATTTTGAACGTTAAATGGCGCCAATCTTATGCAGTAGAGATTAACTTGTTTTTTTTGAAGGAAGTTCATGAAAAGTTGTAATGATGGACAACTTTTCAGCCTAGGCTGGAACAATAAGCGAGGATTAAGGAGATGTGACACCTATAGGAGAAAAGTGGCACATAGACCCATGCCTAAGCCTGCACAAAGGTGTTACCAAGCCACACGTGGAGAGACCCCTTGGATGAATGCTCAGAAGTGGCTGTGAGCATTAATGAGCATTAAATGGTGATGAGATTTGTCAAAAATCCAAAATCTTATAATAGGAGATTTTGCATCATTGCCTAAAACCTGAGCCAGCAGTTCTGCTTCCCCAAAAACAACGTAAACCAAGCTCTGACCTTGGCCTCTTGCTGCCTCAGCAAATTGTGAGAGTTTTCCAGACTTTCCAGTATGCTCCTTTGATATGCCTCTGAAAACTCTGGACTTAGTGATCCTACTTCAGTATTTTACCCAATCTGCTGATCCTATTACCTTCTGATCTCAGTACGTTCTGAAGGAGTTTCAGGCTTTGTTACCTTCTTTACACTTCTCCAACAAACTCTGGCTGAACTTTGCGTAACTTCTGAAAGAGCCATGTTCTGTTTAAAGATCACGTGCTGAATCACTTTTACAATCTCTGACTGAGTTGGTGTAGCTGCTGAAGAGCCACCTTCTGACTGAATGTTATGTGCTGAGCCAAATTTGCAACTTCTGACCGTTTCTTCCTGGAGGTTGGTTCAGAAGCTCTGAGGTGCCATTTTCTTCTTAAACACTTTTCCCTTTTCTAAGTATTTATAATTTAACTTTTCCAAGGTAAAAGTTTTGACTTTTGAGCTTGCAAATGACCATTTGCTCTTGCGAATTATTTACTTGGAAAGGAATGATAATAAAGGGATTGGATTTGTTTAAGAGAAAATCAGAGAGTTCAGGATGAATTCCTGAAGGATGAGAGGGCAAATTTTGGGGTACAACACACTTCATAAAACATCTTCATATTTAAACACAATATTCACTATCACATATTACACGAAATGCACACAAACGGAATAATCCTTCAATAAATATTCACCTACTGTATGCATAATTATCATTATAGGATAGAGAATAATTTTATCTTTCTGTCAGTCCAAACGGTGCATCAAACGGACACCAGAGTAAAAATTTACAAATTTTACAAGTTTTACAAAAAGTTTGTCAGCTTCAGGATCAGACGGCGGTCGCCTTCAGTCCCACGGCGGTCGCCATTGGATCGCTGTAGCAGAAAAATGCGAAAATCTGTGTTTTCCTCACTTACAATCCCAAATTCCCAAATTTTCTACCTAAAACAGTGGCTCACAATTTCATAGATCATACACATACATTACTCATCATTTTATTCTAGATCACATCATCAATTTTGCCAATTTCATCAAAATCAACCATAATTTCATCAACATACAATCACACCAAAAATAAAAATTGTAGAACACAAAGATATACAACTATGATAACCAAATCACGACCATAACTCATCATTATACATCCCGTTATAGAGTTAGAATCCTACCCTTACCTTAGATTGACGATTCTCAACTCTTACGATGAAATTCCTTGTTCTAGCCTCCTAGTATCCTTTTCTCCTGTTCTCTCTTCTACGATCATTCTCTTGTTTTCACGTTCCGTCTCTTTAAAAATTTCCACTTCCTTATGTTATTCCACTAATAACTCTTAGACCCCTAAATCATAATTCCAACCTTGCCCTTCTCTACTTAAATAATTTATTTAATTATAATTATCTAATAACTATCTTATTATTCTAATAATAATAACAATAATAATAACCAAAATACTAGTCATTCTTCTACACCCTTATGTCTTTATGTAATTAGTCATACACCTTCGAGCTTAATTATCTATAATTTCTAAGATAACCACTCCCCGGAAAAGCATAACAACACATCCCAACGTTCATCAAAATACACCAAGAATACCATATCTCATAATTACTTAATTAAAATAATTTAAATTAAAAACAGGGTATTACAACTCTCCCCCACTTAGAATATTTTCATCCTCGAAAATTCATTTGATACTAACAACTCCGGATACGACTCTCGCATCCTACTCTTTGGCTCCCACGTCATTTTCGGCATCATTTCAAATACCACTAACCAACATCTCGCACAATCAACCATAATAATCCCGTAAGATTCATTGCTATTGGGTTATGAACACATCGGTTCATCTCACTCCTTATCCCATCACTCTAGGATACAAAATCTATCACTTCATTACACAACAACGTCGTCGTAAGCACATTAACATAACCATAATATTGACACACGTGCACCAGTACCATAATGCTATGTCTCACGAATCGAACGTGCAAATCAATACATTCTATTTACATATCAGCAACACGAATAATATACAAACCCTTCACTTATCGCTTCCATACTAGAATGTCCATTGGTTTGTATCATTCCCTCCGTCTTCTGATGTATAACCCTCGACTCCTAATAAGTCATACACGCATAACGAATTACGCCATATCACGCTTCACCGGCGTCACTCTGATCATCTGCCTTAAAGTCCTCGTCTTCATCTTGACTTCCATCAACTATCAGATCTACAAGTTTCACATCCGGCTTCTGACCCTCTTTAATATCTACTAGAAAATCATTGTTCACTTTTGGTATACTCAACCTTACACTCTGTGGCATTAGGTCACGTACAAACTCAAGTTTCTGAGCTGTTCAATCATTTCCAACTCTTTCATAGCCACTTTCCCATTACATAGTCTCCTTAACACGCACGTAGCACAACACAATTGTTTAGTATCCTCCAATACAGGAAATGCTACTACGCCAAGTATAATCCAAATCGTTTCGCTCCAGATGAAGTCTTTATCCAAAAATCGGACTTTAACCACATTAATAAATCCTTATTCTTTCCTTTAATCTCATAACCTCGATGATCTGTATTATTTCACATTTGGATCTCATTCCAACCATAGCTCAATAATACCATTTCATCATCTAGTTGGTGATAGAAACTTCCAAAATTCCCCTGACACATGTCGATACCATGTCATCAATGACACGCAATCCAATTTACCATTTTACCTTCTCTTTTCCTCAAAGGTCTCTCCACTCTAACCATTCTCAATTGGCATAAACTGCACTACTATGTGCTTCTCCAATAATTTCACATCCTTCCTATTACCAAAAATCTCATACTAGACCTCATCTCAAGCCAACTACAATAATAATAGTTAAGCTCAAAAGCTTCTAGTCTCAGTAACTGACTTTGGGGCCTCTCAATGTAGAACTGCATTTACCTTGGACAGATATACAGATACCATTTCACGCAACCGTATGCTCAAGAAAACTCACCTCCTTAAACCATAATCTACACCTTGACAACTTAGCATAAATTTTCCTCCCTTTAAACACTGTAATCAAACCTCAACATTCAACATGCTCTTATTCAGACTTAGATTAAATCAGATTGTCCTTAATAAACACCACAATGAACTGATTGAAATATTCGAATGCCTACACCGAGTTCTGAAAGTTGTCCTCTAACTATCCTCACCTTTCACCTGAATCTGAAGGTAATCCAACCTCAATTAGATTTTATTAAAGATATACTTGTCTACCAGTCGGTCGATCAAATCATCAATCCCTTTGCAGTGGGTATTTAATCTCAATTGTTACATTAATCCATTATCGGTAATCCATACACAATTTCGTACTACCTTTTTTCTTCTTAACTAATAACACCATATCCCCCCAAGTGATACACTTGGTCTCACAAATTTACTTTCCAGCAAATCTTCTAATTGCTTCTTCAATTCACCCAACTCTGAAGCTAGCGTCCTGTATGGTGCCATAGAAATAAGTCTTGTACCAGTACAAGATCAATAATAAACTCCACCTCCCTCCAACATCACCATGTTACAAATAAGTTAATTCTAGGTACTGGAACCATTTTAAAACAAAGTTCATCATTTTAGCTTTCTAACGCTTTGAATGTAACTCGAATCAGACATCCAAAAGTCAAGTTATGAATTTTTGAAGTTTTGCTGATTTTCATCCTAGTGTACTCGGGTACCAATATATTGGTAACCGATTACGGGATGGACATAAGTGATTTCCATAAATTTCTATTTACAAAACCCATTCCAACACATTTCCAAAACCCCGTTCTTCTTATAACTCAAGAGACACGGTAATTTTCCAAACATTTTGTTTTCAAAACACCAAGACTCTAATCCTTTTCACAAAACTACTCATAACTTCGAGTTCTGACTATGACTCGCGATTCACAAACACCCAACAACATCAATGACATTCAAAAATCACTTATATGATCCCAACACAAAACTTACAGCAATTCATCACTCTATCATCATTCAAAATGTCGACATCACACAATGGTAACTCAACATTGACAACTTCACAATCAACATGTAGTGCTGAAAACATTGCAACCATGTGAGCTTCATCTTCTAAGAGTTATCCTTATTACTTAACAGATATCTTCCGACATAAGAATCTGCATTGAAACATCAAAGAAATTCGTAATCACTTGGTTTAACTTCAAATAGTTCACGCCAAGGATAACCTCAAGTTACTCCAATATCTCGCCCTAACGACAATTCACAATTATCTATAGGAAGACATCATGACCCACTCTCAACTGGCACCTCATTGGCCATAACATCTTCCCTACTCCTATAGATGTGAACAACACTAGCACCTGACCATTCCTTCTCAAGGACACTTCGACTGACCGCTAGGCATAAATCTCAAACCCATACTTCCTTCAAAATCAGAAAACAACATAGCCTCACTAACATTTGCACCAATGAAATTCATGACATACTGAACCACTTGTTCCCACCTGAACCATCTCAGAGGAGCACAATCTTCTCCCCAACTTTCTTTAATCCTACTTCTGCAAACAAGTGATTAGAAAAGAAAGAAAGCACCGACAGTTTTCCACATACATGTCACGTACTAAGGAACAACACATCGATAATATTCAACTGTCATACTACACCAACTCAACAACTTGGTCGGACGGACCGACCTTCTACGATACCACTATGTAACACTCTAAGTTAACCCCGTGTACTTATAAATTAAATAAATGTAATTCAAATCATCAAAAATAATTAGGATGCCACATCTTACAAAAACATGCACGACGGCGTGGAAAATATAAACGATACATAACACCATCATAGATGAACTGAAACAACACAACATATTATTCAACTTCAAATTTTATTAAGTCGTGGAATGAAATCAAATTTTATTAAGTCGTGGAATGAAATCATAATCTTAAGACTCTAACAACAAATTGAAATAAACAAAATGAAAGTAGCGTTCATCCCCCTAGTGTTACGTATCAGAGCACAACATCGACTCGAACTAAATGACGAGTAACTTCGTCTACTGCGGATCACCTGCACGTTACCCATGTAGAGGTAACATTCAAACAGAAGGAATGAGATATAATAAATATATAAAAGAATGGATAATAATAAGTAGATGGAAATTTATTACGCATGTCATACATCATTCATCTCACAACTCCATATCGTTTTACCATAATCATTAGGAAATATCCAATATACAACATCAGTATAATACGACATCAATTTTAAATTAATAATGCTAGGCAATGAGACCAACATCGACTCAATGCATGTGGTGCCAACAAGACATAATCCCTCTCCATAATTCTGAATAGCACAACAACAGGGCATAAGCCCTCACCATAACCTTAATACATGCCAGCAACATGGCATAAGCCCTCACTAATGAATGCATGCAATACCGACATGCAAAACATAATTATGTCAATACAGAGCATAAACCCTCAATATTATGCCATGCATGCCAACCACATCATCATTGTCATCATTATGTACATACTATGCAAAATAGTCATATCACTTCATACAACATTTTTATATTTAAACACAACATTCACTATCACATATTACATGAAATGAACATAAACGGCATAAGCCTCCAATTAATATTCACCTACTATATGCATAATAATTAGTTTCTACCCAAAACAGTGGATCAAGATTTAATAGATCATACACATACATTACTCATCATTCTATTCTATATCACATCATCAATTTTGCTAATTTAATCAAAATCAACCACAATTTCATCAACATATAATCACACCAAAAACAAAAATTGTAGAACATAAAGATACACAACCATGATAACCTAATTACTACCATAACCCATTATTATGCAGCCTGTTATAGAGTTAGAATCTCACCCTTATCTTAGATTGACGATTCTTAACTATTACGATGAAATCCCTTGCTCTAGCCTCCTAGTGTCCTTTTCTCCTCTTCTTTTTTCTACGATCGTTCTCTTGTTTTAACATTCTGTCTCTTTCTAACTTCCAACTTTCTTATGTTATTCCACTAATAACCCTTGGACCCCTAAATTATAATTTCAATATTTCCCTTCTTTACTTAAATAATTTATTTAATTATAATTATCTAATAACTATCTTGTTATTCTAATAATAATAACAATACTAATAAACCAAAATACTAGCCATTGCTCTACACCCTTATGTCTCTATGTAAATAGTCATACACCTCCAAGAAATTATCTCTAATTTCTAAGATAACCACTCTCCGCCAAAGCATAACAACACATCCCAACATTCATCAAAATACACCAATAATACCATATCATATAATTACTAAATTAAAATAATTTAAATTAAAAACGGAGTGTTATGATTGACATCCCTATCTTCAAGTGCCACTCCACTATGGTATTATCAAGTGTCTTGAACAGCTATATTATTTCAGGATTTTCCAACTCTAACCTCAAACGAATATATTTCATTGCTTATATAAAGAGGACTTGGAAGCTTGGAAAAGACAAATTGATGAGGATTGCAGAAGAGAAAATTATGAAGTGATTCACGCAAAACGAAAGAGAAAATAGAAAAAAACACTTAGCACTTTAATTCATATTTCCTTAAGTGTAAAATTTATTTGTCGTTGTGTCTATCTACTTATTTTAGAAGAAACTTTGAAAACATAATCCGTTTGTAAACTGTGATTTAGTTTATTGAAAAACTAGGGTATAATCAAGATTCTAGAGAAGTCTTTGACATGTTGTCATTGAGGTTATAATCAAAGTTTTGATTAGTGGATTAAGTCTTTATTGAGAAGGAAACATCAGATTGGCGGGTGGACTGGAGGTAGCTTCGTTAACAGTGAACAAAGATAAAAAATCCTTGTGTCTGTTATCTTTGTAACATTCTTGTTGTTTGTATTCTTGGGTGAGAAAAAAGTTTTAATCAAGAAATCCAATTCAAACCCCCCATTTCTTGTGTTTCTTTGCACCTTCGTGTTGGACTTGAGACTTCACACACAATAAGGGGTGAATTATGTGGTTTGAAAATATGTGGTTTTGAAAAACATTGTGAAATAAAATCAAAGTTTAAAAACTTTTTTTAAAATCTTAACAACGGAAAAATTAAAAGGAAGAAAATAAATTGCGAAAATTTAAAAGAGTTAAAGGAAGTAGAGGAACACCAAGAATTATACAGGTTCGGTAAAAAAATAACTTAGTCTTGTTCTTAAGAATTGATCTTTAGAGTTTCCAATAAACGTTGAGAGATTTTAGTAGGAAAGACTCAAGAAATCCCTTATACAAGGATATGATGGTTGATCTTCCAGCAAAGAATACAAGACGATAGATAAGGGCGTTGTGTCTTTTCTTTAGAATAAACTTAGGAGTGAAATGACCAATCTTCCTTCCTAATGGTGGATTTAAGCAGTTAGTATTATTTCCACAAACAATAACCTTATATATATATTAGTCTTCAAGCTTCTTAAACCTTGAGCTCAAATCCTTGGTTTTACACGGGATAACTAATAAGCTGTGAGATTTTATCACCGGGCTGATATCTAACTTATTAAGCTTTTAATACCGGGTTGAGCTTTAACCTATCTTGGTTTTAATATCGGGTTGACCGAGAACCTATGAGATTTTATCCCAGGTTGATCTCGATCTAAACTGGGACCGAGTCACACAATAACAAACTAAAACTTTAAGGGTTTAGCTTGTAACTCAAAACTCTCTTCGTATGACCTTAGCATCGTAGCGCATTGCTATTTTTTGTTTGAGCGAGGCCTCTCGTAGGGCCGCTCCTGTTATGATTTCTTCCACCAGATATAGGTCTTCTCGGATGGCGTCGTCGTTCATCACCTTGTCGAGGGGTTCCTCGGTTCATATGGAAGGCTCCTTGATTTCCACGGGGATGACGACCTTTATCCCGTATGCTAGTCGGAACGAAGACTATCCGATAGATGAGTGTGTAGTCGTTCGGTATGCCCCGAGCATATTGTGTAAATCTTCAACCCATCGTTTCTTAGTTTCGTCCAACCTTCGCTTGAGGCTTATGAGTATTACTCTGTTGGCACAGTCGACTTAACTATTTGTCTGGGGTGCTCGGCGGAGGTGAAGTGTTGGGTTGTGCCGAGTTTGGCGACAAATTCTTGAAAGGTGCGGTCTGTGAACTGGGTACCGTTGTCGGTGACTATCTCTTGCAGAATACCAAAACGAGCGGGGATATTTCTTTTGCAGAAGCGAAGGATGTTTTGGGCGGTAATTTTGGCCAAGGCTTCGGCTTCTATCCACTTGGTGAAGTAGTCTATCTCTATTATTAGGTATTTGTTCTGATTGGTTCCGACCACGAACGGGCCGAGGAAGTCTAGTCCCCACCAGGCGAAAGGCCAGGGAGAGGAGAGGGATTTAAGCTTTCTAGGAAGAGATAAATGCATGTCTCCTTGCCGTTGGCATTTATTGCATTTATTTACGTGCTCTGTTGCATTGTTCTGCATGGTGGGCCAGTAGTATCCTGCCCGTAAGGCTTTCCTCACGAGGGATCTTCTGCCCAGATGCTTACTACCGATGCCTTCGTGGATTTCGAGCAGCACGTGTTTCGCTCCGCTTCGATCGATACACTTGAGGAGTGGAATGGAAAATCCTCTTCTGTAAAGCTTGCCTTCTACCAAGACGTACGAGCAAGCCCTCCGCCTGACGATGGATGTTTCTTTTGGATCGTCGAGGATCTTGCCCTTAGTAAGGTAGTCGTGTATGAGGGTCATCCAGCAATCGGTATCCCCGATGGCGAATACTTCTAGGGTGGAAGACGACTTTTGGGTGCTTGGTCGAGGCAGTATCTCCTGTATCACAAATTTATTTCCTCTCTTTCCCTTTGTGCTCGCCAATTTGGACAAGACATCTGCGTGGGTATTGTGCTGGCGGGGAACGTGTTGTACGTCCACTAATTTGAACTTCCCTTTTGCCTCCTGGACCAGGGCCCAATATTTGGCGAGTTGGTCGTTTTGACCTGATATTCACCTTGGACTTGAGAGGAAACCAACTGAAAGTCAGTGAAGATTTTTACTTACTCGGCTCGCAGATCTCTGGCCAGTCATAAGCCCGCGAGGAACGCCTCGTATTCGGCATGATTGTTGGAGGTTGGAAAAGATAGGGTGAGTGAGACTTCGACTAGAATTCCCTCTTTATTTTCTATTATGATGCCTGCACTACTTTGGGTCGAACTAGAGGCACCATCGACGAAGATTGTCCAACGACACGACCCATCGGGCTCGCGGGTGAGGTCATTTCCGCCATGAAGTCGACCAGGGCTTAAGCCTTAAGGGCCTTCCTGCTCTTGTATTGGATATAGAATACATAGAGTTCCAGGGACCATTTCAACATTTTGTCGGCCATGTCTGGTCTTCTGAGAAGTTGTTTTATTGGTTGATCCGTCCGAATAATTATGGTGTGGGCCAGGAAGTAGTGTCTTAGTCTGCTCGCTGCATTAACAAGGGCCAGAGCTACCTTTTCGATTTTTTGATATCTTGCTTCTGGGCTTTGCAGGGCCTTGCTTGTGAAGTAAATTGGCCTTTTTCCTTATGGGGTTTCACTAATCAGTGTTGCGCTTATTGCCTCGGAGGAGACTTCCAGATAAAGGTAGAGGACCTCGTCTTTCTCGGGCCGAGATAGGATGGGAGGATGTGAGAGCTCTCTTTTCAAATGAACAAGGGATTGTTCGCATTCGGGCGTCTGTTCGAAGGTGGATTCCTTGCGCAGTAGCTTGAACAAGGGAAGCGCGTGCAAGGCAGACTTTGCCACAAATCGGGAAAGTGAAGTGAGCATGCCGTTCAAGATCTGGATGGATTTTTTCGAGGTGGGAGTCATAAATTCAGAGAGTGCTCTACATTTTTCAGGGTTTGCTTCGATACCTCGTTCCGTTAAATAGAATCTGAGGAATTTTCCTGCAAATACGCCGAAGGTGTATTTTTCTGGGTTGAATCGCACTCGGCTTTTCCGAGCTTGCTCAAATACTTTTTTCAAGTGGGCGGCATGGTCGATCTCTTCTGTGGACTTGACGATCATGTTGTACATATAGACTTAGAGCATGTCGCCTATCTCGTCGCGAAATACTTTGTTCATCATGCGCTGGTAAGTAGCGCCCGTGTTTTTTAGGCCGAAGGGCATTACGTTGTAGTAATAGTTGCCCGACTCAGTCATTAAAACGGTATATTTTTTGTCCGTTTTTTCCATGGGGATCTGGTTGTATCTAGAATATGCATACATGAATGATAGCAGTTTGAAATCGGTCGAATTGTCAACCAGTTTGTCAATATTGGGGAGGGGATAAGCATCTTTCAAGCAAGCCCGATTTAGATAAGTATAGTCAATGCACATGCGCCATTTTTCATTAGATTTTTTTTAACAAGGACTACATTCAAGAGCCAGGTTGTGTACTAGGCTTCAGAAATAAAATGTTCCTCTAGGAGGTCTTTTATAGATAATTCGACAGCCTTTACTTTCTCGGTTGATTGCTTCCTTCTGCACTGCACGACCGCCTTGATGGCAGTATCAATAGTCAGGTGATGGCATGCGGCCTCAGGGTCTAAACTGGGCATCTCGGTTGCACTCCAGGCGAACAGATCGTCATTTTCCCTTAGGAAAGCTTTGAGTTTCCTCTTTGCTAGGTCGGGGAGGTCTGTTCCGATCTTCACTCCCCTAGTGGGGTCTTCTCCAAGAGGAACTAGCTCGAAGTCACCGTCCGAGATGGGTCGTGCGTGACTTGAGAGTTCGTTGTGATCAGCAGAGGAGGTTGATTCTTCATCTTCAACCAGCTCCTTCCATCTCCTCCTTTGCTCGACCCGATCTTCAATGGAAAAGCGAATGTTGAGGTCAATGGTGTCAACCCTCGACAGCGGCCTGGCTTCCTCGGAGCTGGAGGGCAGTATGGCTCCAGTGGTCGTCTAAGGCTGGGCGTTGATGGAGCTGAGGCCCTTGGTAGAAGCTTCAAAGCATCTCATGACTGCTTGGAAGTCCTTGTGAAGAGTGGAAACCAAGCCCTCGAAGGTTTAGTATTTCATCTTGAGATGAACGGTAGAGGGGACCGTAATAAGCTCGGAGAGAGTAGGTCTCTCGAAGATGCATTAGTAGAGAGATGGTTAGTCTACCACCAATAATTGGGTCTTGATGCCTCTGGCCGTTATCCCCCTCCCAAATGTGACGATCAACTCTACATATCCCCATGGCTTCGTGCTGGCCCCGTTGAAACCCTGAAGATCAGAACCCACGTAGGGGGTTAGGTGGCTCTCGTTCAGCTACAAAGTGTTGAACAATTGGGCGTACATGATGTCCACCGAACTGCCTTGGTCGACAATAATGTGATGCACGTAAAAGTTGGCCATCCGGGCTCTCACGAGTAGTGGGATGCTCGAATTCGGAGCCCCTCCCGACAACTCTTCCCTGTAGAATGCAAGGGGGTGAGATCCTCCTCGGAATTTATCTAGTGTAGCGTCTATTTCTGAGTTTTCCTCAATGAGTTGGTCGAACCTCCTCTTCACCGATCCAACTGTGTGCCTGTTGAACCCTCCGTCGGAGATGACCATTGCTGTGGGGAAGGATTCCCATGGACTGTAGGAGGAGAAGTACATGGGGAAGTTCTCCATGTCTGGAAAGTAAAAGTCTTCCGACCGTGAGATGCTCAAGACGACAAGAATAGTGTCGAAGTCGGGGGACTTCTTCCCTTCATCGACACTCTTGGTTTCTAGTGCTTCGTCACGGGCACCCTTCTTCTTCTTTTACTTCTTGAGGTGCCCGTCTCTGATCAGTATTTTAATTGTATCCTTGATATGAATGCAACCTTCCATGTTGTGGTCGTGACTCTTGTGGAGCCTGCAGTACTTTCTCTTGTCGGTTCCTGGCTTGGACGGTGTTTATTGGGGGAAGTGCACCCCAAGTTGCTTGAATTCAGAATTAGCGCATTTGGAAAGAATACGCTCCCTTGAGGTTATGAGAGAGGTGTAGTTGTGGAAACGACCGGCCGACCCCTTGTAGTCTTTGGGATCACGGGTTTTGTCTTCCTGTTTCTTCTCCCCCCGACGAGATGTCGAGGGTTCATCGTTCTTTAAGGATTTGGCCCTCTCTTTGTGCCTAGATTCTCGGGCGGTGTTGGCCGCTTCCTTATCCTTGTACTGTATGTACGCCTGGGCTTTTAGGAGAAGGGAATCGAGCGTGGCTGGTGTTTCTATGCCCACAGCCATGGAAAAGTCACTGCGGGGATGGAGCCAACTCGAGGAGGTACTTCTTCATATTGTCTGTTGTCGGGACCTAGACCGCTTCTTTGTTAAAGCATTTAATATATGCACGCAGAGACTTATCCTTCCCTTATATGATCGCTTCGAGCGAAGCTTCTGATTTAGGGTGTCAACAGGAGTCGGTGAAATGCCTTGTGTTGTACCCCAAAATTTGCCCTCCCATTTTTTCACTCAAGATGATATCCCAGGGTTTCTCAAACACTCAATTTGGCTCAAAAGTTAATCAAGCAGATTCTCTTCCTAGTCAACCAGTCAGCAATTAGGGTTTTGCACTTCTCAAAGGAATTTGAGTCATCAAGGTTTCAAATAAATCACCATGTCTCCTCAAAGTCTGTTAAGTCAATTTTCAAACCTCACATTACAAGTTTGCCCAATCCATGGCCTAGATAACTGAAAAGGCATTTGTGTGATTTTTATTTTTTTAACTATAATCTTCTGAGGATTGATGTTATTTTTGAGAGCATATTCTGTTTGAATAAGGTGCAAAGTCTAAAACTATCATTTTAAGCAACCATGATTGAGGGTTCAATTAATCATTTGGGTTTGAGCTTTTGAACATTTATTTTGTTTAAGAGTGCAAAATACATGATTTTATCCTATCATATTATGTTTACTTAAAATGCAAAGTTATGAAGCCAGGATGTTTTATTCAAAACATTCAAATCAAGAATTGCAAAGTTATAATAAAACTCAAAGTTTTGTACAACAAATTTCATTATTATTCAAGCTTTGTGTTCATTACAGTTCTGTGGGTCATTCACAAAATAAATTACAAGTGATTACAAGTAGATTACGAGTGAAATACAAAGTCAAATCTACAAGGAAATAATTGCTTCTTCTTCAAGTCTCTTTGCTTCATCTTCAAGAAATTCCCCATTGCTAGACATGATCTTCTCTTCATCTTGTCTTGCTTGCCATTTGTTTGTACATGTGACAAAAGAAAAGAGAAAACATTAGCAAATAATCAACATTGAAAAGTCCAAGCAAAAATGATTTTCATCACTAGGGTTTGCCTTTAGGAATCAGAATTTTGTTTGTTTTAATTACCATCCATTTCTCCCTATTTTTTCAAATCTCAAAACCTAGGTTTTAGTTCACAAAAAAGAGGAAAAAGAGAAAAATACAAATAGTTTAAACAGCAACAAAAGCAACAGGCTGCAAGCAGCAGCAGTCAAATGCACAAGTCAAACAATACAAACAGGCAAACTGCATCACAAAAAAAGCAGTGCTTTGCAAAGCAATTACATCAGCACAAGATGCAAGGCAACAAGCTGCAAATAGCAGACAACAAGTAAGATGTCAAAATCAGAACCAAACCTGCAACAAACCCACAAAAAGTGCTGCAGACCAACATGTAATAAATAAAGGCAGCAACACATGTATACAACAGAACAAAACAAACAAAATTCAAGCAAAGGCATCAAATATTGCAATACAAGTCAAACATCATCACTTTCCTAAAAAATAAGCAAACCCTTCAGAAAATGCATTAAAAGCAAAAAGTGCTTTATTTCATAAAGAGAGAAAAGAGGAAAGATATCACCTAGCCAGCAAATAACCTAAAGCCATGCCAAGACAAACAGGCTGCTATAAGAAACAGTCCAAGAAGACCTGCTCAAAAAGCCTCCTTATGTTTCCCCATAGCAGTCCAAGACCTGTCCAAGTTCTGCATAAAAGCATGTCAAAATAAACCACAGCAAACTAGCCTGCATTACAGTCCAAAAACCTGCC
Organism: Vicia faba; assembly: GCA_948472305.1. NCBI lineage: Eukaryota > Viridiplantae > Streptophyta > Magnoliopsida > Fabales > Fabaceae > Vicia > Vicia faba. The sequence goes on along the minus strand of OX451738.1, from coordinate 1,059,889,440 downwards.
CAAACTTGCACCAAAATGGAAACAGTTCAAACTGCACTCAAAATCCTAAAGCTAGAAAAGCCAATACAGTCAAAATTCAAAGTTTTCCCTCATTTTTTTCACCCTAACTAGATAACAAGGGTCACTATTTTATAAAAGAGGATAGAACCATCAGATATTAAGGGAGACAGAGCTAGCAAAATAGAAAAATCACAAAAAACTCAGAACCAAAAGTTCAACAAAATTCTTTGTCTAAAACCAACTGAAACATCATAGAACCAAAGCCATCATTGTAAAAACCAGAAGCCAACATAGCCAGCAAAACATCACAAAAACCAGAACAGAAGAGAAGCCAACATAAACAGCAAACCACAAAAAACTCTGAACCAAAAGTTCAACAAAATCCTTTGTCTCAAACCAACTGAAACAACATAGAACTAAAGCCATCACTATAAAAAAACCAGAAGCCAACATAACCAGCAAATCACAAAAACTCAGAACAAAAGAAATACAACAAACTTGTTTTCTCAAACCAACTGTAGTATCAAAAACAACCATCAAGCCATCACTAAAAACCAGCAAATATCAAAAACAATCATCAAGCCATCACTAAAAACCAGCAAATATAAAAAACAACCATCAAGCCATCACTAAAAACCAGCAAGTATAAAAAATAACCATCAAGCCATCATTAAAAATTAGCAAGTAACAAAAAATCCAAATATCTTCGTTCATCATTTTTCCCCTTTCAAAACCCATTCAGAATATACAAAGCTCAAAGATTGCAAAAAAAACCCAGCAACTCAGTAACACAAACAAACAGCAAAAAGCCAACGTTTTTGTTCATAATTTTTTCCCTTCAAAATTCATTCAGAATATACAAGCTACACACAAATCTCAGAAATAGCAAAAAAACCCTAATATGATAACAAGGATTCCACGAGTTCAGAAGAAGAAAGAAAACAACTTACAAAGAGTCAGAACAGTCTTACCGGAAGAGCTTTAGGAGGTTAGTAAGGTTACAGATCCGGACCTCACCAACGATCTCCTTCTTCTCTTACCTATACTCTCATTGAATATATCGTTGCATGCATCGTTACCTTCGCCGATCTCACCAAACGGAGAATTAGGGTTTCGTTTTACCCCTTTCTAGATTTAGGGTCATCAAATGAAAATCTATAGAAATTGATCACAAATTAGTAACTAGGGAAAAGAAACGATCAAAAAGAGGTAAGAAAAATAGGGTTTTGGGACACGCCGCCGCCATCACCGTCGTAAGGCGATTTCCGGCGCGGTCAAAGGGTCTTCTCCGGTGAAGGCTCATGATAAGAGAGAAGAGAGAGGGCAGAGCGTTTAGAGAGATAAAATACAATGAATTATGAGGCCTGGCTTCAGCACAGTTAAGTTTTGTGTTGTTTGATAACAACACTTTGGCCCATTCCAGTGGTGACACTTGTCACCACCTCTTTAGTTACCCTGGATGATCCCCCATTTGCATCCCCATGTTAATCTGATGCGCCCTCATCATCCATCCATCTGACAATTTATCACAGCCCTTTCAACACATCTTAGATGCACGCCCATGGTACACCTCCAGGGGGTTGCTACATTGGATTAGCCAGAAACATTTGGGCTTTTTAATTTCTACACCCCCCTGTTTTGCTCTATTTGCAGGCCCATTTCTAGTTTTCCCCTTTATTTTTTTTTGTTAATATTTTCTTTTTCATTATTTGATTTTTTATTTCTTCAGCATATATTTAAAAAATGTAAATACGTTAATATTTGTTTTAAATAATTATTAACTTTAAAATAATTTTTGTTTGACATTATTAGTTAAGTCCTTAATTAATTTTATCAAATGAAAAGAGTTTTAACCTAAATAATTATTTAACGGTTTGGACTTGTATTGTGTGATTTAACTATTTATTTCTTACTTTCACCCCCATTCATTAATTTGTACCCCCATTCCCGAAGCTATGTAATAGCGTAGAATTTCAATTTCCGCATTTTATTGTTTTACTCATTACTGTATAGTAATTAGACGTGTATGGCAAGATAAAAAAATCAATCGCTAGATAACCTAATTTCAAAGATCAAATTAACTTGAATCAAACACACTTTTTCACACGCGCACCTCTAGGGTAACCTCGCTCGTTGCCTCAGAAATACAGTCATGTCCCTCGAATATGAGACGTTTTAGCAATGACCCTTCGATAAAAAAAGATCGTAGTACCTCGATGACCCTCAACGTTGCCTTCGATAAAACGATCTCGTCCCTTACAAAAATTGCTAAAGCGTCACATAAGTTGCTTTCGATGACTGTAAAATTGACCCGCGCATGTCCCTTTACATCCAACGATGGGGCTTCTTACCAAATCAATGGTAAGATAGCAACATTAAAAGGAGGAAGAAAAGAACCTTGAGACCTTTCGAATAGGTAGATTCGCTCCTAGTTGCTCGCTTGCTCACGACAAAAACATTTTACACCAACACTTTCATCTCAAAACATTTTCAAAAGACAAAACCTTTTGTATACGTTCTTATAGAGACGAGAACCATTGCAAAACATCTTTTCAAAACACTTTCCAAAGCACAATCCACAAACACATCTTTGAACCATTTTTCGAGACAAAACTTTGTATGCGTTCTTATAGAAACGAGAACCATTACAAAGAAAATTTTCAAAATACTTTCAAATTAGCCCACACCACAAGCACACTATCAAAAAAACAGAAAGTGAACAAGTAACTAAGAGCCCATGGAAAACCATGGATGAAAAGGGTGCTAATACCTTCCCTTTTCATAATCTACCCCCCGAACCCGAGAAATAATCTCGAAAGGTCTTTCCTGTGCTTTTTTACCTTTCCTTTTGGATAAAAGAAAAGTCGGTGGCGACTCTTGCTATCCGCATAAATGCGATCGGAACGCAAAAAAAGCAAGTCAGTTCTCCCACCGTATCACAGAACTGGCGACTCTGTTGGGGAATATATTCTAAAAGTGGGGTTACCTTAGGGTTAGATCACCTTTACTCGCTTTCATTATTTGATTTGTATGCTTTATATTTAGTTCCTTGTATCGGGCTTGCTTTGATCCTCCCTGCGGATCTGGGACACCTTTTTTATGTAAATAGCAATAGATTATGGAAACTGTACGGTGTAGACCGATATGGTTGAAACAATGGCTATGTTAGTGTGACACATTTATGGGTACCAGTATCTCTCGTGGTGAATAGAGGAGAATACAGGGCCGCTGAGTGGCGTCATGAAGCACTAATTGACTTTAGAACCCTAATTGAACAAACTTGGCCATTAGGACGTAGTGAGATAGCCGGTTTCGGTGTAGAGATGAAAATTGGTTGATACTCGATACTACACTCATTGAGGCTAGACTTTTGGGGTATCTCAGCGGCAAGAAAAGATTGTTGATCTGAGACAATGCCTAAGAGAAAGGTCAGTGATATTTAGATCCTTTAGAACCCGATCACTATTACTAGGATAGGTTGAGCCAACTAAACTTCAAGAGGGTACTTACCTACAAAACTCATGCAAGCCTAAAACATAGGGACCTGTTTGTTGTGTGTATATATTTACTTGTACATAAACGTCATAAACATCATGAACATCATACGCATGCTCACTAACCATTTCAAGGATTTAGAAATTTATCTTTGTTTTTGTTTTGTAGGATATGAATTCTCTCTGAAGAAACACCATCCGAATCAGCTTTGTAAAAGCACACCCTCAACTTCAAGAGCTAGCTTCAAGAGTGCCCGGGGATTCTCCTTTTACCAAGAAGTATGGTCGACTCCTTAGTTTGGTACATCCAACTTCCAAGAAGAGATGATGTGTGTACTATTCCAATTCTTTGACCCCGTACATCATTGTTTCACCTTCCCAGACTATCAGTTGGTACCTATACTAAAAGAGTTCTCTCTACTCTTAGGGGTGCTCGTGCTTGATCAAATACCGTTCACCGGTCTAGAAGGGATTCCAAAACTTGAAGTTATCGCCGAAGCTTTGCATATGAAGAGGGCTGACATCATAGCCAATTGGGAGACAAGAAGCGGGGTTAAAGGCTTTCTAGCTAAGTTTCTATTGGAAAAAGCTCGTTCATTCTGGGATGACATGGATTTACAAGCTTTCGAAGACGTCCTAGCTCTTCTCATTTATGATTTGGTTCTGTTTCCCAATTCGGACCAATTCATATACGTTAATGCCATCAAAGTTTTTCTCTCTCGCAATCCTATACCTACCTTACTAGGAGACATCTTGCATTGCCTTCATACCCGCACCATGAAGAAAAGAGGTACTCTTTTGTGTTATATCCCCCTACTAGCTAAGTGGTTCACTTCACACCTACCTCAGTCAACATTGAAGAAAGAGCAAAGACTGACATGGTCCCAAAGGATGATGTCTCTCACCCACTCTTATATCCGTTGGTGTTCGAGATCCTTAGAAGATATCTCTATCATTGACCGCTGTGGGGAGTTCCCTAACGTACCTCTGCTTGGTATTAAGGGGGGGGGGGGGGTATCACCTATAACCCCTGCTTAGCTCTTCGACAATTTGGGTATGCCCGAAGAGACGGCCCTCACGAGATGCTCATCCAAGGTCTGGTGTTCGACTACGACAAAGAAGACCAAGGTTACCGCCAGAGGTTTACACGTGCTTGGGGAATGGTGAACAAGGTGGACAGTAGGACTTTGGGACATAAAAACTCTATCCCTCTCGAGCCGTACCTTAGGTGGGTACGGGCACGTGCCCAGAGTCTCTTGATGCATTACCCTTCCATCCTTCCTGTCATCATAGAGACTGTTATTAAAGGAGACGTCCCATACACAGTTCTTCATCCTGACATGCCTACCTCTCTCGAAGATTTGCAGAAAGCTTGGGTTCAGTTAAAGGAAGAGCGGGACACCTTTGAAGCCTAGTTTTATGCCAGTGAGAAGAAGGTTATGGAGCTCACCAAGCTGCTTCATGAAGAGAAAAACCTGAATGCCTTCATTGCTCCAAAGAGGATGCATTCAGTCTTTTTGTCTTAGGAGTTTTTGTTGTATTTTTTTCTTTCATTGTAAGCCCAAAGAGGCATGATGTATTCAAATTTGGTTTTATTAATATAACGTGTGTTCTTTTTGGTTTGAACAAATTTAAATCTCTAAATTTACTTGAAATCATTTGCATATTGCATCTTCATTCATCATAGCATCATACAGGTTTCTCATAACAGGTCACCTTATCCTTCTATTATTTATTTCAGTGAGATGGATGTTGAACAGACTGTGAAAGATCTTCAGGCGTAGAACGCCCAGTTTCAACAAATGCTCTTGGCTCTGACAAAAGGACAAGAGGAGTTGAAGACTCTGCTTGCCAAAGAGAAGAAGAAGAAAGCGAAGAAATCAACCGGTGTTGTGATCATGGGGAGAAGGTTTAAAGGACAAGCCATACGAACTTTGGACTTTGTGACATCATCAGGCGAAGGAGATAATCAAACCCAGGAAGTGAACAACGACCCATCATCTGCGGAAGAGGAAGAGCCTGATTACTCTGAGGAACATTATCCTCCAGGTGATGATAAATACAAACAGCTAGAGGATCGTTTGAATGCTATGGAGATTTATAGGGTACCTGGTTTGGATTTTGAAGAATTATGACTTATCTCAGGGGTTGTCATCCCACAAAAGTTCAAGGTCCCCACTTTCGCCAAATACGACAGTGTCTCTTTCCCGAAGCTACATCTAAGGTCATACGTTAGAAAGATTAAACCCTATACGGCTGATAAGAATCTGTGGGTGCATTTCTTCCAAGAGATCTTATCTGGGATGCAGTTGGATTGGTTCTATCAATTGGAAGGGACCAATGTTCGGAATTGGGAAGAGTTGGCTGCCGCTTTTTACAAACAATATCAGTATAATGCTTATTTAGCTCTGACTAGGATGCAATTACAAAGCATGTCTATGGGAACAGGTGAAGGTTCCAAAACCTATGCTCAAAAATGGAGGGATCTCGCAGGAAGAGTCCAGCCCCCTCTATCTGACAGAGAATTAGTGGATATGTTCCTTGGCACCTTGTCAGGATCATTCTTCAACCACCTGATTGGGAGTTCCTCAGCTGGATTTACTAAATTAATCATGACTGGTGAGCGGGTCGAAGCCGGTATAAAAAGTGGCAAAATTTAAAGAGATGCATCCTCAAGTATGATGAAGAAGCCCTTTGTTGGAAAGAAGGAGGTTAGTGCTGCATATGACTATAGGAATCAAAACAAAACTGACCGTCGCCCGGCAGTAGGGGCTGTTATGATTTCTAATCCTGTGCCAAATCAATAGCGAAATCATCACCGCAAACCAAAAGTTCCCATGAGATGATTTACCCGGATTAACATGACCATGTCTCAAGTTTTGCCACACCTTCAAAAGACCAATCTGGAAACTCTAAAGGAAGCTCCCAAGAACCCCAATACTGCTTCTCCTTGCTACAACCCAAACGCTCGATGTGCCTATCATTATGAAATCCCGGGGCATAACACAAATGACTATTGGGCCTTAAAAAAATAAGGTGCAAGACCTTATCGACGCGAAGGAGATTGAGTTTGATCACCCAGAAACGCCTAATGTAATAACGGCGCCAATGCCCAAACATGGCCAAGGTATCAATGCCATTGATGATGATCGTTTTGTTTCCTCCGTGAATGACTTAATCACTCCTCTGTTAACCATTAAACAGAATTTACTGAAAGTCGATCTATTCCCAGGATGAGATGAAGATTGTCACTTATGAAAGTCTCTACCAAACAAATGTTTGTTACTAAAGATAGGTGTACATCGCCTGATGACTAGTAAATAAATCTTATTTGAAAAGCTTCCTCTTACCAGAAGTACCTATCAAGATGTTTCAATAATCACCATTTCTAACAATCCTCCCAGGGTCTCCATTAAAAGACCCGTCAGGATTACATCTGTTCCAAGGTCTGCACCTTTAATCATCACTATGCCAAGACCAATATCATACTCTTCGGATAAAGCTGTTCCCGGGAGTTATGGGGCTGACATTTATTACTATGGCGTCAAGCAAGATTAGTTGGCTGTCAAAGATGAAATTGCAAGAGATATTGATCCCGACATCGGTAATATCACTAGGACCAGCAAAATAACAAGGAGTGGAAGAGTCTTCTCACCTGAGATTTCTCCAAAGACCGTTGCTACTCCCGTGATCATTCCTACTGCCACTCCTACCGACACTCCCAATGATACTCCTAATGTTATCCCTGCAACCGATACAAGGGGAAAATAGTATTGAATGAGCCGTTCCAAGCAAGAGAACATCCCGAGATCATCCTTGAAGCTTCTAGAAAAGAGATAGAAGAAATACTAAAGATAATCAAGAAAAGTGACTACAACATTGTAGAACAGTTGGGGCAGACCCCCTCGAAGATATCATTGTTGTCCTTACTTTTGTGTTCTGAGACCCACACCAAAGCCTTGGTAAAGTTTCTTAAGACCGCCCACGTGCCCCAAGAGACCTCCATCGACCAATTTGAAAACTGTGTGGCCAGTCTAACTGCTGATAACATATTGGGCTTTTCCGACGCTGATTTAACCTCTAAAGGAAGGAAGAACAACGATGCCTTGCACATTTCCATTGAATGCAGGGGCACCACACTTGCCCACGTTATGGTGGATACCGGCTCATCATTGAATGTATTTCCCAAAAATGCTCTCGACCGACTGGACTGCGAGGGGATCGTCTTAAAACCTAGCAACATCATAGTAAGGGCCTTTGATGGTTCCAAGAGGATAGTGCACAGAGAAGTTAGTATCCCCATAAAAATTGGAATTCAGATTTTTGACTCAACTTTCTATGCGATGGACATCCGCCCTTCATACTCTTGTCTATTGGGTCGACCTTGGATCCATAATGCTGGTTCCGTCACTTCTACCCTGTACCAAATGCTAAAATACCCGATCAAAGGAAAGATTGTCACAGCTCATGGAGAGGAGGAGTACATGGTTAGCCATCTGAAATCTTTCAGGTATGTTGAAATGGATGGTGAATTCATTGAGACTCCCTGTCAGAACTTTGAGGAGGTTCCAGCAACGGTCGCGGCAACCAAGTCTAAGGTCCCGAAGATTACCAGACCTCCACTGAAGATGGCCTCTTTGAAAGATGCTCGAGCGGTAGTCGAAGAAGGCGGGTGTACCATCTGGGGTCAGCTCCCAGATATTCCCTACAAGTACGACAAATTTGGTTTGGGATTCACTACAGAGGGCCAACAAGCTGTTTGACGTTCTCGCACCGGGGGACCACCTCTGCGTATCAGCAATCAGGGAGTCAATGCAGTGGAAGACAGTGATGGCAGCTGTGATATGGACGAATGGATTTTCCCAACCATCGGCGGAGGGCTCAACAATTGGGAGGCCAAAGATTTCATTCCTATTACTTTTATTCAAGAGTAATTGTCTTTTAATATTTTCAGGCTTGTAATATTTAAATAATTCAGACTTTTAAAACCTTGTGTCTTACCCGAGGCACAATGGTCCATTTGTGAGGGTTGTCACTTCATTCTCATATGTCATTAATGAATCATGGACGTTTTTGCATCAAATTTTGTGTTCTTTGTCTTTCTTTCTTACATTTTATTTCTTTCAAAAGTAGCTATGCTCTTACACATACTCACATATTAAAATGCAGATCTACATCCACTCAGGATCCCATGGGTAACGGTTCTGCTATGGCCAATTGTGACTTTGAAAATCTGATCTACCAAGCCGACGACGAAAGTGAGGAAGATTGTGAGGTGCCAGGGGAGTTTTCCAGGTTGTTGCAACAGGAAGAAAGAACCATTCAGCCACACAAAGAGTCGGTTGAAACAATTAACTTAGGTACTGAGGAGGATAAAAAAGAAGTCAAGGTGGGTGCCAATTTGGAACCTAGTGTCAAGGAGCGTCTGATTCAGTTGCTGCACGATTATGTTGAAGTCTTTGCCTGGTCGTACGAAGACATGCCGGGACTTGATACAGACATTGTGGTACATCGTCTGCCTACAAGAGAAGATTGTCCCCCAATAAAGCAAAAGGTTCGTTGCATGAGGCCTGATATGTCGGAAAAGATCAAAGCAGAAGTCATGAAGCAATTCAATGCTGGATTCTTGGCTGTCACCTCTTATCCCAAATGGGTTACCAATGTTGTTCCCGTGCCCAAGAAAGACGGTAAAGTTCAAATATGTGTGGACTACAGAGATTTGAATAGGGCAAGCCCCAAGGATGATTTCCCACTTCCCCACATCGACATTCTAGTTGACAATACGACACAACACAAAGTGTTTTCCTTCATGGATGGTTTCTCAGGATACAACCAAATCAAAATGGCGCCCGAGGATATGGAGAAAACAACCTTTGTTACATAGTGGGGCACATTCTGTTATAAGGTCATGCCATTCAGACCAAAGAATGCTGGGGCAACTTATCAACACGCCATGGTAGCTTTATTTCATGACATGATACATCATGAGATAGAGGTCTATGTAGAAGATATGATAGCCAGATCGCAAACGGAAGAAGAACACCTTGATCACTTACAGAAGCTGTTTGAGAGGCTGAAGAAGTACAAGTTGAGATTGAATCTAAACAAGTGCACGTTCGGAGTACGGTCTGCTAAACTCCTAGGCTTTGTCGTCAGCAACAAAGGTATCGAGGTTGATCTTGCCAAGGTCAAAGAAATAAAATAGATGCCTTCTCCTCGTACTGAAAAGGAAGTCAGAGGATTCTTGAGACGTCTGAATTACATCGTCAGGTTCATTTCTCACCTAAAATCTACTTGTGAGCCAATCTTCAAGCTCTTGAAGAAAGATCAAGTAGTCAAATGGAATGACGAATGCCAAGTTGCTTTTGACAAAATCAAAGAATACTTACAAGATCCTCCTGTATTGTTACCACCCATTGAGGGAAGGCCTTTAATCCTATATTTGACTGTTTTAGAAAACTCAATGGGGTGTGTGTTGGGGAAGCATGACGAGTCTGGCCGAAAAGAGCATGCTATTTATTACCTGAGCAAAAAGTTTACCGACTGTGAAACAAGATATTCACTGCTCGAGAAAACTTGCTGCGCTCTGGCATGGGCTGCTCGCCGACTGAGATAGTATATGCTGACCCATACTACTTTGTTGGTATCTAATATGGATCCGATAAAATACATCTTTGAGAAGCCCACTCTTTCTGGGAGAATAGCGAGATGGCAGATGATCCTGACAGAATATGACATACAGTATACTACCCAGAAGGCTATAAAAGGTATTGTATTAGCTAATCACCTCGCTCACCAAGCCGTGGAAGACTATCAGTACATGAAGTTTGAATTCCCGGATGAAGACATCATGACATTAGACGACTGCGAAGAAATGAGGCCGTATGACGGACCTGAACCAGGATCCCGATGGACCATGTTCTTTGATGGAGCATCTAATGCACTTGGAAATGGTATCGGTGCTATACTCATATCTTCGGAAGGATGTCATACTCCCTTTACTGCCAGACTTTGCTTCAACTGTACAAACAACATGGCAAAATATGAAGCATGCACCTTCGGTCTCAAAGCTGCTATAGACTTGGGGATCAAATCCTTGGATGTATTTGGAGATTAAACTTTGGTCATCAGTCAAATCAAAGGGGAATAGGACACCAAACACCCAACCTTATCCCTTACAAAGAACATGTGTTGACATTGTTGCCGCACTTTGAGAAGATTACCTTTGAGCATTTCCCGCGAGAAGAAAATCAGCTAGCAGATGCACTAGCTACAATGTCATCTATGTTCAAACTTAATTGGGATAACGAGGTTCCTCAAATCACCATTGAGCGGATGGATGAACCAGCCTACTATCACGAGATCGGTACTGAAGAAGTAGTGGATCGACCTTGGTTCCACGAAGTTAAAAGGTATCTCGAGTCTCAGGAATATCCAGAAGGAGCTTCGGTGAATGACAAGAAGTTCCTAAGAAGATTCTCGGCTAAATTCTTCCTTAGTAACAGAATTTTGTACAAACGCAGTCATGACTCTGTATTACTTTGGTGCGTAGACAAGGTTGAAGCTGAAAGGATCATGGTTGAATTACACGAAGGCACTTTTGGTACCCATTCCAGCGGGCATACGATGGCAAAGAAAATCCTACGGGCAGGCTATTATTGGTCTACCATGGAGGAAGACTGCTATCAACACTCTCGGACTTGCCATAAGTGTCATATTTATGCTGATAAAGTGCACGTACCTCCGGTTCCTCTGAATGTCTTGACGGCTCCTTGGCCCTTTGCTATGTGGGGAATCGATATGATTGGGGAAATCAAGCTAACGGCCTCTAATGGACACCGCTTCATCTTAGTGGCCATCAACTATTTTACAAAGTGGGTTGAGGCAGCTTCCTTCGCTTCCGTTACTAAGAATGTGGTCGCCCGATTCATCAAACAAAATCTCATCTGTCGGCACAATATCCCATAGAGAATCCTCACTGATAATGGTACGAATCTAAACAACACTATGATCACCACCTTGTGCGAGCAATTCAAGATTCAGCATCATAATTCTTCCCCTTACCAGCCAAAGATGAATGGCGTTGTAGAAGCTGCTAACAAAAACATTAAGAAGATCATACAGAAAATAATAGTCACATACAAAGATTGGCATGAGATGCTACCGTTTGCTCACCACGGGTATCTTACCACATCTCGCACATCAACTGGGGCAACACCCTATTCTCTGGTATACGACATAGAGGCTATCTTACCTATTGAGGTCCAGATCCCCTCTCCAAGGATCATGAAGGATGCTGGTTTGAACGAAGAAGATTGGATCCAGACTCGATTTGACCAATTGAACTTGATTGATGAGAAGAGGCTTGTGGCCATCTGTCATGGTCAGATATACCAAAACCGCATGATCAAAGCTTTTAACAAAAAGGTCAAACATCAGGTATATCGGGTCAGTGACTTGGTAATCAAGCGTATTATTTTTCCACAAGGTCATACCAGGGGAAAATGGACTCCTACATATGAAGGGACTTTTGTAATCAAAAGCATATTCTCTGGTGGAGCAATGATCTTAACCACTATGGATAGTGACGACCTCCCGCATCCTGTAAATACGGACATAGTTAAAAGATACTACGCATGAACAAGGACCTGCTAGGTCGACTGATCTAGGAAAAAATAAGGGCTTCTCGGCAAACCAAAAGGGTTCGGGCAAAAGTAATGGATGAAAATGAACAAAATCTGTACACCCGGCAAGCCGAAAACTCGAAAGGGCGGTTTGGGCAAAAAAGGGTATCCCGGTGGATCGAAAACCTGAAAGGGCGGTCCAGGAAAAAGTTAGGGAATTAAAGCGTATGACTATGTCCCGTTGGATCATCTTACAGACAATTCTCAGTATTGGCCAATCAACTCAAACGGTTCTAATCAATCCAATCAACTTCGCCGAGGCGACAAGTGGACAAGACACTCAGAGACATGAAGACTATATCAGAATGGGAACCCCATGGGATTATTTCACATAGCTATCTTTTCTTTGTATCAACTTTCTTTTTTTTTACGACGACATTCCCTTGATAGAATGCTCGTCTCATTGTACAAAAAATACTTATTCAAGTTAATACAAAGATATCCCTTTTGGAAGTACAAAACCATCTGTTTTTCTTTGTGTCTATGTTTTGTTTACAAAAACGTCCAATGATTTATTTTTGGACATATGCATTTGAACGTGATTACTGTTACAAATAAACAGAAAACAGAAAGACAATTACTAATGACTTTAAGAAATAGGATAATATCTATAGGCCATTCCATAAGAGCCCTGCATGTACCTTCTCCAGCAAGAACGGAAGCAAATACATCCTACTATAGAGTCGCTGATGTATCCCTAGTATGCAGTCTGTTGGTATCAAGCGCTCTCATACCCCTGATAGAGCAAAACTTCTAGCTATCGCTCCAGAGGTTCCCCAGTAAGTTTCCCAACTTCTCAGATTTCCCCAGCAGGATTTCACGAAGTCTACAAGCAATGTTCGGTGTTTCCATTCTACAATAAAGTTTATTTATCTAATATTTGGAAACTTACCCATCAGTGCTTCAGAAGGGATTTATTTTCCCCGCTTCCAGCAACACTACGACACAAACAATCTTTAATTCCATACATTTGCATCCATACGTCATAGCATTAACAACACAAGTACATACAGTGCAATCTCATTTATTTTGAGAAACAACATTATACCATGCATTACATACATCATGATATCGCATGCAATTAACTCTTCACCTTTTGCAGGAAAGAATCAGTCAACAAGAAATTGTCATCAACAAATTTCCAACAGACAAATATTTTCAACAAGTCAAATACAGATCAATTCCCAAGAAAAGATTGGTCGACCATCTACATAGAAAAATATTTATCTCAAATTCTTACTGGTTCAGATAAATCTCTCAACGGTTTATTCTGATTTGTTTCCAGATTCTCACTGGTTCAGATAAATCTCTCAACGGTTTATTCTAATTCATTCTCAAATTCTTACTCGTTCAAATAAATCTCTCAACTGTTTATTCTGATTCGTTTCCAGATTCTCACTAGTTCAGATAAATCTCTCAACGGTTTATTCTGATTCGTTTCCAGATTCTTACTGGTTTAGATAAATCTCTCAACGATTTATTCTGATTCGTTTCCAGATTCTTACTGGTTCAGATAAATCTCTCAACGATTTATTCTGATTCATTTCCAGATTCTTACCAGTTCAGATAAATCTCTCAACGGTTTATTCTGATTCGTTTCCAGATTCTCACTGGTTCAGTTAAATTTCTCAACGGTTTATTCTGATTCGTTTCCAGATTCTTACTGGTTCAGATAAATCTCTCAACGGTTTATTCTGATTCGTTTCCATATTCTTACTGGTTCAGATAAATCTCTCAACGGTTTATTCTAATTCGTTTCCAGATTCTTACTGGTTCAGTTAAATCTCTCAATGGTTTATTCTGATTCGTTTTCAGATTCTTACTTGTTCAGATAAATATCTCAACGGTTTATTCTGATTCGTTTCCAGATTCTCACTGGTTCAGATAAATCTCTCAACGGTTTATTCTGATTCATTTCCAGATTCTTACTGGTTCAGATAAATCTCTCAACGGTTTATTCTAATTCGTTTCCAGATTCTTACTGGTTCAGATAAATCTCTCAACGATTTATTCTGATTCGTTTCCAGATTCTTTCTGGTTCTGATAAATCTCTCAACGGTTTATTCTTATTCATTTTCTATTAAAATCGAGTTCAGACTTTCTGTCAACAATCATCTTTGGATGGCATCTATAAGCCCATCTCCGACGATTCTCCATCATTTCTCCAAATGGCATCTTTAAGCCCATTTCCTTACGCAATTGACCAGCGCATCATCAAGTGAAAATTTATGGGCACTCTAGTGTTCAATCATCTTCTACTTTCAATCCACAAACTACAAACACGACGATCTCACTTTTCAAGTTTAAGAAGATTGAACAGGGGAAGCTGTTGTACCCCTAAATTTTCCCTTCCATTTTTCATTCAAGATGCTATCTCAGGGTTTCTCAAACACTCAATTTGGCTCAAATGTTGATCAAGCAGATTCTCTTCCTAGGAAACCAGTCAACAATTAGGTTTTTGCACTTCTTAAAGGAATTTGAGTCATCAAGGTTTCAAATAAATCACCATGTCTCCTCAAAGTCTGTTAAGTCAATTTTCAAACCTCACATTGCAAGTTTGCCCAATCCATGGCCTAGATAACTGAAAAGGAATTTGTGTGATTTTTATTTTTTTAACTATAATCTTCTGAGGATTGATGTTATTTTTGAGAGCATATTTTGTTTGAATAAGGTGCAAAGTCTAAAACTATCAATTTAAGCAACCACGATTGAGGGTTCAATTAATCATTTGGGTTTGAGCTTTTGAACATTTATTTTGTTTAAGAGTGCAAAATACATGATTTTATCCTATCATATTATGTTTACTTAAAATGCAAAGTTATCAAGCCAAGATGTTTTATTCAAAACATTCAAATCAAGAATTGAAAAGTTAAAATAAAACTCAAATTTTTGTACAAAAAATTTCATTATTATTCAAGCTTTGTGTTCATTACAGTTTTGTGGATCATTCACAAAATAAATTACAAGTGATTACAAGTAGATTACGAGTGAAATACAAAGTCAAATCTACAAGGAAAAAATTGCTTCTTCTTCAAGTCTCTTTGCTTCATCTTCAAGAAATTTCCCATTGCTAGCCATGATCTTCTCTTCATCTTGTCTTGCTTGCCATTTGTTTGTACATGTGACAAAAGAAAAGAGAAAACATTAGCAAATAATCAACATTGAAAAGTCCAAGCAAAAATGATTTTCATCACTAGGGTTTGCTTTTAGGAATTAGAATTTTGTTTGTTTTAATCACCATCCATTTCTCCCTATTTTTGCAAATCTCAAAACCTAGGTATTGGTTCACAAAAAAGAGGAAAAACAGAAAAATACAAACAATTCAAACAGCAACAAAAGCAACAGGCTGCAAGCAGCAGCAGTCAAATGCACAAGTCAAACAATACAAACAGCCAAGCTGCATCACAAAAAAAATAGTGCTTTGCAAAGCAATTACAACAGCACAAGATGCAAGGAAACAGGCTGCAAATAGCAGACAGCAAGCAAGCTGTCCAAATCAGAACCAAACCTGCAACAAACCCACAACAAGTGCTGCAGACCAACATGTAATAAACAAAGGCAGCAACACATGTATACAACAGAACAAAACAAACAAAATTCAAGCAAAGGCATCAAATATTGCAATACAAGTCAAACATCATCACTTTCCTAAAAAATAAGCAAACCCTTCAGAAAATGCATCAAAAGCAAAAAGTGCTTTATTTCATAAAGAGAGGAAAGAGGAAAGATATCACCTAGCCAGCAAATAACCTAAAGTCATGCCAAGACAAATAGGCTGCTATAAGAAACAGTCCAAGAAGACCTCCTCAAAAAGCCTCCTTATGCTGCCCATAGCAGTCCAAGACCTATCCAAGTTCTGCATAAAAGCATGTCAAAATAAACCACAGCAAACTAGCCTGCATTACAGTCCAAAAACCTGCCCAAACTTGCACCAAAATGGAAACAGTTCAAACTGCACTAAAAAGCCCAAAGCTAGAAAAGCCAAAACTGTCAAAATTCAAGGTTTTCCCTCATTTTTTTCACCCTAACCAGATAACAAGGGTCACTGTTTTATAAAATAGGAGAGAACCATCAGATATCAAGGGAGACAGAGCTAGCAAAATAGAAAAATCACAAAACACTCAGAACCAAAAGTTCAACAAAATTCTTTATCTCAAACCAACTGAAACATCATAGAATCAAAGCCATCATTGTAAAAACCAGAAGCGAACATAGCCAGCAAAACAACACAAAAACCAGAACAGAAGAGAAGCCAACATAACCAGCAAACCACAAAAAAATTCATAACCAAAAGTTTAACAAAATCCTTTGTCTCAAACCAACTGAAACATCATAGAACCAAAGCCATCACTGTAAAAAAACCAAAAGCCAACATAACCAGCAAATCACAAAAACTCAGAACAAAAGAAATACAACAAACTTTTTTTTCACAAACCAACTGTAGTATCAAAAACAACCATCAATCCATCACTAAAAACCAATAAATATAAAAAACAACCATCAAGCCATCACTAAAAACCAGCAAATATCAAAAACAACCATCAAGCCATCACTAAAACCAGCGAGTATAAAAAACAACCATCAAGCCATCATTAAAAACCAGCAAGTAACAAAAAAGCCAAATATCTCCGTTCATCATTTTTCCCCTTTCAAAACCCATTCAGAATATACAAAGCTCAAATATTGCAAAAAAACCCAGCAACTCAGTAACACAAACAAACAGCAAAAAGCCAACTTTTTCGTTCATCATTTTTTCCCCTTCAAAATTCATTCAGAATATACAAGCTACACACAAATCTCAAACAACAAAAAAACCCTAGTCTGATAACAAGGATTCAACGAGTTCAGAAGAAGAAAGAAAGCAACTTACAAAGAGTCAGAATAGTCTTACCGAAAGAGCTTTAGGAGGTTAGTAAGGTTACAGATCTGGACCTCACCAATGATCTCCTTCTTCTCTTTCCTATACTCTCATTGAATATATCGTTGCATGCATCGTTACCTTCGCCGATCTCACCAAACGGAGAATTAGGGTTTCGTTTTCCCCCTTTCTAGATTTAGGGTCATCAAATGAAAATCTGCAGAAATTGATCACAAATTAGTAACTAGGGAAAAGAAACGATCAGAAAGATGTAAGAAAAATAGGGTTTTGAGACACGCCGCCGCCGTCACCATCGTAAGGCGATTTCTGGCGCGGCCAATGGGTCTTCTCCGGTGAAGGCTCATGATAAGAGAGAAGAGCGTTTAGAGAGAGAAAAACAATGAATTATGAGGCATGGCTTCAGCGTAGTTAAGTTTTGTGTTGTTTTATAAAAACACTTTGGCCCATTCGGGTGGTGAAACTTGTCACCACCTCTTTAGTTACCCTGGATGATCCCCCACTTGCATCCCTATGTTAATATGATGCGCCCTCATCATCCATCCATCTGATCATTTATCACAACCCTTCCAACACATCTTATATGCACGCCCATGGTACACCTCCAGAGGGTTGCTACACTGGATTAGCCAGAAACATTTGGGCTTTTTAATTTCTACACCCACCTGTTTTGCTCTATTTACAGGCGCATTTCTAGTTTTCCCCTTTATTTATTTTTGTTAATATTTTCTTTTTCATTATTTGATTTTTATTTCTTCAGCATATATTTAAAAAATGTAAATATGTTAATATTTGTTTTAAATAATTATTAACTTTAAAATAATTTTTGTTTGACATTATTAATTAAGTCCTTAATTAATTTTATCAAATGAAAAGAGTTTTAACCTAAATAATTATTTAACGTTTTGGACTTGTATTGTGTGATTTAAATATTTATTTCTTACCGTCACCCCCATTCATTAATTTGTACCCTCATTCCCGAAGCTCTGTAATAGCATAGAATTTCAATTTCCGCATTTTATTGTTTTACTCATTACTGTATAGTAATTAGACGTGTATGGCAAGATCAAAAAATCAATCGCTAGATAACCTAATTTCAAATATCAAATTAACTTGAATCAAACACACTTTTTCACACGTGCACCTCTGGGGTAACCTCGCTCGTTGTCTCGGAAATACAGTCATGTCCCTCGAATATGGGACGTTTTAGCAATGACCCTTCGATAAAAAAAGATCGTAGTCCCTCGATGACCCTCGACGTTGCCTTCGATAAAACTATCTCGTCCCTTACAAAAATTGCTAAAGTGTCACATAAGTTGCTTTCGATGACTGTAAAATTGACCCGCGCCTGTCCCTTTACATCCAACGATGGGGCTTCTTACCAAATCAATGGTAAGATAACAACATTAAAAGGAGGAAGAAAAGAACCTTGAGACCTTTCAAATAGGTAGATTCGCTCCTAGTTGCTCGCTTGCTCACGACAAAAACATTTTACACCAACACTTTCATCTCAAAACATTTTCAAAAGACAAAACCTTTTGTATATGTTCTTATAGAGATGAGAACCATTGCAAAACATCTTTTCAAAACACTTTCCAAAGCACAATCCACAAACACATCTTTGAACAATTTTTCGAAACAAAACTTTGTACGCGTTCTTATAGGAACGAGAACCATTACAAAGAAAATTTTCAAAATACTTTCAATGCCCACACCACAAGCACACTGTCAAACAAAAGCAAGTAATCTAAACGAGTAACTAAGAGCCCATGGAAAACCATGGATGAAAAGGGTTCTAATACCTTCTCTTTTCATAATCTACCCCCCGAACCCGAGAAATAATCTTGAAAGGTATTTCCTGTTCTTTTTTACCTTTCCTTTTGGAAAAAAGAAAAGTCGGTGGCGACTCTTGCTATCCGCACAAATGCGATCGAAACTCAAAACACCAAGTCAGTTCTCCCATCGTGTCACACCTTGAAAATATCCTCCCAAGTTATTTCCAAGAGGTGATGGATTTGTCGGGAAGGCTCTGGTATCATGCCATCTCCCCCTTACTGAGAGTGATTGGGAAGAGTCTGCATTTGATGGCTCCCCTGAACCCTCTGTAGTCGAGGAGGGCATCGATGTTCTTGATGTGCTCATCAGGGTCTGTTGTTCCTTCGTAAGTCCCTAAAGTGGGTGGTTTTTCTAGGCCGGAAGGAAGTGGAGCTTTGGTAATTTCTCTCAATAGTGGGCCACGGGGCTCTTCATCCTCGCTACCGACGAGAGATGGAGAAGGAGAGTGATTGTTTCTCCCCCATCGGCCGTCATGGTCCCGTCGGGGGGAAGGGCTCCTTCGTTTTTGCTTGGGCTCAGGAGAAGGTAGTCGAGCGCGATCGATTTGCCTATTGTCCTTACTGTTATTCAACGAAGGGGAGTCTTGATCTCTGGGAGGAGGTGTGCGATTGCATTTCTTGAAGAAAGAAATGTCGCGCCTCTCCTTTCTGGGCGGTGGGCCACGCTTTGGTGGCGATGCACTAGAGGAGTTTCCTTGTCGGGCTCTCCGAGGAGGAGATCTTGATCGCCTGTTCTCCCAGACCCCTATCATTTGATTTTGTTGCAGGATGAGGGTGTTGGTTTGATTGATAGCAGCGAGCAGTGCTGCCATGGCTGGGTCGGTGTTGAGAGGGATAGGAACTGGTTGCATGACTAATGGAAGTTCCTCAACAAGGTTCTTGTGATGCTCTTTATCCAAGAATTGGTCGTCGCTGCACCGACCATCCGTAGAATCTGGAGATGCATTTTGTCCATCCCGGAAGCCCAAGTTGTCCTTGAGATGTGTGTGTTCCTGACTCCCGTCGGTTTTGTGAGCAGGGGAAAGAATGGTCTTTCCGGACAAGTGAAGATCATCATGGTCGGCCATGATTAGAGAGATGAATCTTGAAAGAGTTGCTTTGATCTTAAGTTCCAAGGGAAAAAATATGGGGAGAGCAGTTTCCCACAGACGAAGCCACTGATCTTGTCGGTTGATCAGAACATGGTGAGCGACTAGAGGATGATCTGTAGTCGGACTGTAAGTTTAGGAAAAAAGGGGGTTGTACCTGCAAGGCACTCCAACGATCAAGTGAGAGCGGAAATAGGGAGGTACAAGCAGAAATATCAGGTAGTGAGTAGTGAATATGTGATACCTGGCCCTCACAAGTGTGAGGGTTTATATAATGCCCCTGGAGAATGGCCATTGGTTCCTTATTTCCCTCCTAGATATGTGGGTTCGTAAAATCAGGTAACTTCCAGGACTTGGTCAAACCGGGCAGACGTTCCCGTAACTAGCCGTTGATTCTGAGGAAGGGACTAATTACAAGCATCTCTCTGGTCGGTTCTTGGTGGTCTATACGATGTTGGAGTAAGGAAGATAAGGAGGATGCTCGTCGATCATCCTGGGCCAATGGCGAAGCTGAAGGGCAAATGGCTATCGTTTCCCGACAGAAGAATGTCATGTGGGCGATTCGGGTCGTGGTCGTGTGGACCGTACCCAAGGAGATCTTTTGGTCCGAGCTTAGTCAAACTATCAGGCCAGTCCAGAAAAGTAATATATCCAATCTTTTGTGGCACCATGCAATGAGAATGGAAAAGCTCTGAGTTTGATGTGATCTTAAATGATTCCTTCGGGCTTCAAAGGTGTATAACATACCACCTAGAATTCTTTCAAATGCTTATTCGGGTCCTCACCTGGAAGACCATTAAACTTTGACAACTAGTGTATTAAACTAGATTTTAATTCAAAAGGTTCTTCAGCTACAGGATACTCAATACATAAACCATTATAGTTCACATAAGGGGTATCCGACTATCTCAAAGTTTGTTAATCCAAGTTATCAAAAACAATTTCAGAATCTGAATCAAATAAGTTATGCAAATAGTCAGAATCAGAATCAGAATCGATAATGGGTGGTGAACTAGTGCTAGCTAGGGGTGTGAAAAAAAATTGGTTTACATGAACCAATTTTAAAAATTCAGTGCACTGATTTTGATAATCTAATTTGTGTTGGATGTGAACCGCTCCATATCCATTTTGATACCAAAACAAAAAAACCGGTTTCCATTTTTCATAACCAGTTCTTATACATAAAATCAAATGTATATGATATTATTATTAATGAATAAGGTATTATTATGGTGCAGGATGTCAAATTCAAATTCATGTAAACCAATTTATATAATATTCAAATTGAAAATGGAAAACCAGTTTATATATTTTATTTATTGTTAATTAGTTAATTAGAGTGGTGATTAGTGTAGGGAACAAGAACTTAATAAGTTAATTGTGATGAAAAATTGGTAATATGTATTTTGTTGTTTAACTGTTCTGGTGTAGCAATTCTTTTGAAGCAGATTTTGTATTGATTTTAGGGTGTTTTGTTTTAGTTATTTTGAATGTTGTGGTACAAATTTATCATAGATTAGAGTGTAATGTTTTTAGCATATCTTATGGATTTTTTTTTGCAATAACCAACTTTTGAAAAAAAAATTCGCAAATGACCATGTTTCAAAGAAAATTACGCAAATAACCATGTTTCAGAAAACCCCATAAAGGAGGAGCCAACCCAGTTGGCGCCTGCACTAGCCCATTTTCCCTAGGCACCATCTCACTTGGCGCATGCTCTCTCTTTTATCCAAGTGAGATGGCGCATGCACTCTGTGATACGGTGGCAGAACCAACTGTGTTTACTGGTTTGCGTTTTGCGTTTTTTGTTCGCAAAATGTCGCGGTAAGTAAGAGTCGCCACCGAATTTTATTTCATCCAATCATGGAAAAGGAAAAAGAACAGAAAAAACCTTTTTTCGAGATATTCTGAGTACGGGGGGAAGATTATAGAAAGGGAAGGTGTTAGCACCCTTTCTATCCATGGTTTTCCATGGGCTCTTAGGTACTTACTCAATTTTCAAATTGCTTGTGTGTGCTTGTCTTGAAAATGTTTTACTTCGTGATAATCCTTGTATCAGTCCTCAAGGATGTGACGAAGTTGTTTTGAAAATTTGTTTTGAAAGGTGTTTGTGTGAAAAGTTTTTATTGAGAAAGCACTTAAGATTCTACCTACTCGAAAAAAGATTGTTCGTTCTATTTCCTTTAGACAATGCTATCCCACTATTAAGGAGTAGGTAGCACCGTCATTGGAGTTGCAAGGGACGTTCGAAAGGGACAAGTACAGTCACCAAAGCAATAGTTAGAAAACTTTAGTAGTAACCCTAGAATCTTAAGATCTTTCCGAGGCAACATTTTCGAGGAAGCATTCGAATGGGACATTTTGATCTTTTAGACTGGAGGGCAACCACTAAAATCTCCTATGCTTAATGACTATTTACCGAAGGCGACCGGAGTGAGGCAAACCCTAGGAGTGAACATGTGCATGTGAACTTTTTCAGTTATTTAGTCTTTGCACATTAGGTGATCTACCGTTTTAAATTTCAAGCATTCTTTTCATACAATCCTATTAGCCATGCATCTAGACAGTTAAAGGTTGCGGGAATTTAAAGTGCGAGAAAATAAAACCTAGTTATTACAAGGCTTCGTGGAGGGGGAATTAATTGCATAGCAAAAAATCGGGGATTTAAACAGTAAATAAAAACCCTAGATTAATTATTACAAACCCTGAACAATTACCAAATAATAGCAAAAATAATTAACAAGCATGCGGCAAATTAAATGCGAGGACGATTGAAATAATTTAAAACCCTAATTTGAGAGAAAAAGATTTTTTTGGATTTTATTTGAGAAAATATTTAATTGGAAATTAATTAAACCTAATTTCTAGTTGTTTTTAAATTATGAAAGAAATTAAATTAACCTAATTTTCTAATTAACCTAATTAATTAAAGGAATAGATATTTATGAGAAAAAAATGATTTTTGATGTATTTTTTAAAGAAAATTAATTAAATTATGTACAATCTTAAACCCCAGTTCTAATTATTTTTCATTATAAAAAGAAAATTAAATTTCCCTAAATTAATTAAACTAATTAATTCAAAAAAAATATTTATTAAGAAAAAATAAAATCTTTTTGTGATTTTTGGTTTGTTAATTTAATAAAAATAGTTTTTGTATTAATAAAAAAAGGAAAAGAAATAAAGAAAAGAAATTAAAGAAAATAATAAAAGATAACCAAATGGGCTTGTGCTGGCTGAGATGGGGGTATGAATATGAAATTCCAAGCCCAATAAGGCCCAAGCCCAGTCAACAACGCTAGATCCTATGCTAGCGTTGACTTGAGGAGCACCATGGACCATCAGGGGAGAGAAGTTATATCTGGCTAGCTGAGCATTCAGTGAACAGGCGTTGAGGGTGTACGATAGTCACTTGGAGAATTGATACGTTGGATCTGTGAACAGAAAATAAGAAAATATGGAAAATGCTGGGACCTGGGATCGAACCCAGGTCCTCACGCCTAAATCCAATGCCACGCTGCCAGCTGAGCTATGCTTGTTAATTGTTAACATAATAAAAACAAAACATAATATAAGGAAAATAAAAGAAGCTGATTCCAAGCGCGCAAAATTTGAACGGACAAATGGTTGGCTGACACGCATTGTCTTCTTCCCTGGAACTGTCGTCTTAGATTTCTGAACCTTTACCTACAGACGCAAGTCTGTTGCTAAAAACCCGTGTCATTCAAAAATTCCATACAAGCATGATAAATCAATTGTGAGGATGCCAATCAACTCGTCTTGGTCTCACGAGTATCATGGTATCATTTTCTTGGCCTAATTTTTCCTGTATCAAGAAACCCTAAAATACGACCACAAACCCTAACAATGGTAAGTATTGATTCCTGCACTGTAAACGCAATTAAATGGTACAAATAGCTTGCAAAAAAGATGATAAACCAGAATATATGGTTAGAACATGTTTATGATGCGTAAAACATTGAAATCGAGTTTGAGTTTTAGGGCAAACCGTGATGCTTTTGGAGACGATTTTTGGATGCATTGAGGCTTGCAAACGATGCTGTTAGCTTCCTGGGATGTCCAGGAATCGATTGGAAACGTTGGACTGGCTTGAATTGGCCTGTAGACAAAGATAGGTCTCACACTTTTCTTGCAAAATTTTGGTTTCTTTCTTGCTGTTTCACGCCTTCAATCCTTATGCTTATGGTCTAGAATTATTGTATATATGTAGTAGACTGAATTATGTTAATAAAATTGTATCATATCTTTGAGAACTATGAAAATTGGATTTGATTTGCTTCATGTATGATATCTTTCTAAAACAAGATTCAATCCAATCTTTTCCAACCCTAATAAGCCTTACACGAATTGATCATCATGCTAGCTGTATATGGACTCCAAATGTGCACAAAAATCCCAAGATTTGATTTGTTTTCATTATTTTACCATTTAATTTGATTTATTTTGATTTAAATGAATAAAAAATCAAAATAAATGATAAAATTGATAAAATAATAGGTGGAAAAACTCAGGGGTTGTGGGTCCTATTAGAAACATTTTTCAAGCAAGAAAACATGGGCCCCTTTGTAAAAAATGAAAATTTGATCAATGTTGACTTTTGACAATGTTCCAAAAATTGCCAACTTTGACAATGCACAACTCTCTCAATTTTGTCCCTAGAGAGGTGTTATTTGACTTTTTAGAAAGCTTAGGATGTCCCCTAAACAAACCTTTTGGTTTCATCTCAATTGGATCTTCCATGTTCATGTATGAAGCTTTGACCCAAAAGGTGTTTTTGTTGACTTTTCAAAATGACCCATAATGTAGAAATTCATATCTTTTTGTGGGTGCATATTTTGAACTTGTGAGATGAAGATGAGTTGTAGGGTATGACATCCTCTTAAAAATAATCTTTGGATGGAAAATTTCTGATAAAGTATGAAGAAGTTATGCTTGGTCAAAGGTGGGTTGACTTTTACTAAGAAACCCTAATTTAGCAACTTTTGGGTTTTGATGAATTTGGAGCATTCCTTGAGGAATCATGATCGACCCTTGATCAAATGATGGAAGTCACTTCAAAATGTTGATGTTGACCCAAAATCTTGAGGTTTGACTGTGTGTGGGCCACAATTGACTTTTGACCAAATATAGTCGATTCTCAAGCATCTGAGCAGTTGACTGAGCAAACTTCTTACGCAAGTCTTGAAATTTGACATGTAGGGTCTTGAGAACATATTAAGACAATGGAGAGAATATGAGGCCTTTGTGGATCACCCATCTTGATGAAAATGGAAACCCTAATTTTGAGGTGCACTGCCTTAGGAGAGAGTTTGTTTGGTCAACTCTTGGGCAACCTTGAGCAAATTGAGGATCTCAATGGGCATGTATTGAGTAAAATGAGAGAGAAAATTTTAGGGTACACCAGATGCCCCTGTTCAATATTCTTAAACCTGAGGATGTATATTGGCCCGTCTACCTTTCGTGATCTGAAGGTGGAAGATGATTGAACACTAGAGTGCCCAGAAATTTGCACTCGCATGAAGTGACACTTCATTTGTGATGTCGAGAATGGGCTTATAGATGCCATTTGGAAGTTGATGATAAAAGATTTGTCGGAGATGGGCTTAAAGATGCCATCCTGGATGTGACGGAGAATTGTCTGAGATGGGCTTAAAGATGCCATCTAGAGAATGCGGATTTCCTGAGATATTCCTTTGATGAGAGTCCCTATTGCTGTTGTTGAGGAGGAATTTGCTAAGGAATGTTGGTATCTATCTCAGGAGATATAGAATTTTAGGAGCTTCAACTGTCCGTTACTCTATTGGGGAATTAACTCCGGAGGTGAACTGTATATATGGTCAGGGTACAAGCTGCACTGCGACTTACTGGGGAAATGTGAAACCAATCATGTTTGATCGGGTCCTGGTCTTACAATGTTGTTGACTGCTGTTTAGACATAAGAGAGAAGGAACCTGGATGGTAAGGTTATGAGAAGGAACCTGGATAGTAGGGTTACTTTGATATGAAGAGCCTGGATAGTAGGGCTGTGAGAAGGAACCTAGGTAGTAGGGTGACTTTGATATGAAAGCCTAGATAGTAGGGCTATGTGAAGGAACCTGGATAGTAGGGTGACTTCAATATGAAAGCCTGGATAGTAGAGCTGTGAGAAGTAACTTGGGTAGTAGGATTACATCGTTATAAGTTCGTGTAGAACTTCAAGAGGAACCTGGGTGAGGTTACTTTGTGATAAGTTCATGTAAAACTTCAAAAGGAACCTGGGTAAGGTTACTTTGATATGACAACCTGGGTAAGGTTGTTTCGTGAGGAGTTTGGGTAAAACTGCATCTGAACTGAGAAGGAACACTGGTAAGGTTTCTTTGGGATAAGTTCGTGTAAAACTTCAAGAGGAACCTGGGTAAGGTTACTTTGTGATAATTTCTTGTAAAACTTTGGGAGGAACCAGGGTAAGGTTACTTTGTGATAAGTTTGTGTAAAACTTCAGGATGAACCAGGGTAAGGTTATAAGTTTGTGTAAAACTTCAGGATGAACCGGGGTAAGGTTATAAGTTAGTGTAAAACTTCAGGATGAACCAGGGTAAGGTTATAAGCTTGTGTAAAACTTCAGGGTGAACCGGGGTAAGGTTATTTTGATATGATAATGTAGATTAGTTGACCCGTTTGATTTCGGGAACTGGGTTTTCATTAGTTGTCTGTAGATGTGATATGTATAACTGCTGGATTCGTTGAAGCTAATCGTCTTTTCCTGCAAAAGATATTAAGGTTAGTTGTATGCGATGCATGAAGTTCAGGGTGAGATGATGTTATCAAAATAAATGAGATTATGCTGTATATGATATGTATGCGTATGTCATAATGTATGTTCGTGAAATGCTGTCGGGGTATGCTCGTGTCTGGGAAAATAAATCCCTAACGGTTGCTGGAGATTTGAGAATATTCTGCCGAGAAGAGATGTTGGAGAATAACTCTGCAGGGACCAGACTTTGGGGAATAGATACTCTATTGGTAGACCTGCTGACCTGGAGGAATAAACTCAGTTGGGGATGAAATTCCGTCACTGGGAGTGGTGAGCTCTGTTGGAGATTGAGCTTCAGTATCCATAGGAATAGACTCCGCTTGGGGAATGAAATTTGTTGACTCACCTGCAATTACGAACCTCGACTGAGGATAGTTATGTCCTATTTCGGGAAAGCTGACATCAATGTCTTTGGATACTTTTACTCCGTGGGGAGTGTATGTACCAATAATCATGTTCCAAATCTGGCTCTATCCTGATACCTGCTGGGCGGAGGAACCGTCGGGTTTGGCACTTCTTATTTTTCCATGGTTATGGAATTACGAGTAATTGCATTTTGTCTCGTATGTGAATATTTATGAGCAGCAATCATTTTGAAATGCATATATAAAAAATAAATCATTGGACGTTCTTGCAAAATAAAACAGAAAAAGTAAAATGAATCGTAGTTTCTTGCGAAAATGATTTGTATTGATTTTTGAAGTTGGCCTGTAATAGGCGTTTTTATACAAAGAGGTTGACGTTCTAGTAAGAGAATGCCGCCGAAAGATAGAAATTATACAATTTGTGCAAAAGAAAGAAAACAACTATGTAAAATAATCCCATTGGGTTCCAACTCTGCTATTTCCTTTATATCTTCAAGTGTCTCATCACTTTGCTACTTGGACGAAGGTTGATCAGATTGGTTGGCGCCATCTGAGCTTGATAGTCGATACCGAAGTCTGGTCGCAAGATGATCCAATGAGACATAGTGATACGCTTCAATCCCTGACTTTTTCCTGGATTGCCCTTTCAGGTTTTCAATCCACCGGGATACCCTTTTTTTGCCCAAGCCTCCCTTTCGGGTTTTCGACTTGCCGGGTGTACAATTTTTTTTCTTTTCATCCCTTACTTTTGCACAAACCCTTTTGGTTCGTCGGGAAGCCCTTATTTTTTCCTAGTCCAGTCAACCTAACAAGTATTTTGATTAGGCGTAATATCTTTTCACTATGTCTACATTGATAGGGTGAGGAAGGTCGTCACCATCCATGTTGGTTAGAATCATAGCTCCTCTTGAGAAAATGTTCTTAACCACAAATGGCCTTTCGTACGTGGGGGTCCATTTTCCCCTGGGATCACCTTGCGGCAGTATGATGCGTTTGATCACCAGATCGCTGACTTGATATTCTTGATGCCTGTCTTTCTTGTTAAAAGCCCTGATCATTCGCTTTTGATACGTTTGACCATGGAAGATAGCAGTAAGCCTCTTTTCATCGATTAGATTTAGTTGATCGAGTCGGGTTTGGATCCAGTCGTCTTTGTTCAAACCCGCATCCTTCATAATTCTGAGAGAAGGTATTTGGACTTCTATGGGTAGGACTACCTCCATGCCATATACCAGAGAGTAGGGTGTTGCCCCTGTCGACGTCCGTGCTGAGGTACGGTACCCATGAAGAGCAAATGGTAACATCTCATGCCAATCTTTGTATGTCACCGTCATCTTCTATACAATCTTCTTGATGTTCTTGTTAGCTGCTTCAACAACACCATTCATCTTTGGCCGGTAGGGAGAAGAGTTATGATGCTGTATTTTAAACTGTTTGTAGAGCTTGGTGATCATTGTATTATTGAGATTTGTACCATTGTCAGTAATAATTCTCTCTGGCACACCATATCGACAGATCAGATTGTGTCGGATAAATCACGCTACGACGTTCTTAGTCATAGTAGCAAAGGAAGCTGTCTCTACCCACTTCGTGAAGTAATCAATAGCCACCAGAATGAAACAATGTCCGTTAGATGCAGTAGGTATGATCTCGCCGATCATGTCGATGCCCCATATTGCAAAGGGCCGCAGAGTTGTCAGGATGTTCAGAGGAACTGGAGATACATGTACCTTATCATCATAGATTTGGCATTTATGACAGGTTCGAGAGTGCTGATAACAATCGGCTTCCATAGTGGACCAGTAATATCCTGCCAGTAGGATCTCCTTAGCCATGGTATGTCCACTTGAATGGGTTCCAAAAGTTCCTTCATGTAGATTTGTCATGATCCTCTCTGCTTCGCTCTTGTCTACACACCATAGTAGTGTAGAGTCATGGTTGCGTTTATAGAGGATCCCGTTACTGAGGAATAACTTTGTAGCGAACCTTCTCAAAAACTTTTTATCATTAACAGATGCCCCTTCGGGATACTCCTGAGCCTCGAGGTACCTTTTGACTTCGTGAAACCAGGGTTTGTCTGCCACTTCTTCGGTATCGATCTCACAGCAGTGTGCTGGTTCATCCAACCTCTCAATGGTAATTTGGGGAGCTTCATTGTCCCACCTAACCTTGAACATATAAGACATGGTAGCTAGCGCGTCCGCTAACTGGTTCTCCTCTCGTGGGAAATGTTTGAAGGTTACTTCCTTAATGTGTGGGAGCAATTTCAGTACATACCCTCTGTAAGGAATGAGATTCGGGTGCTTCGTATCCCACTCGCCTTTGATCTGACTTATCTCCAGAGCGGAATCTCTGAATACACTTAAGAACTTGATCCTCAAGTCAATAGCAGCTCGAAGACCCATGATACATGCTTCATACCCCACCATGTTGTTGGTGCAGCTGAAACATAATCGGGCCGTGAACGGAGTATGACAGCCCTCGGGAGATATGATTATAGCGCCAATGCTATTACCCAGTGCGTTTGAGGCTCCATCAAAATACATAGACCATTGGGATCCCTCTTCAGGTACTTCATCCGATCCAGGTTCTTCGTAGTCAGTCACCAATATGATATTCTCATCCGGGAACTCAAAATTCATGGACTGGTAATCATCCATGGCTTGATGAGCCAAATGATCAGCCAATACACTTCCCTTAATTTTCTTTTGGGTCGTATATTGTATGTCGTATTTGGTTAAGATCATTTTCAACCTTGCTATCCTTCCAGAGAGAGTGGGCTTCTCGAAAATATACTTGATCGAATCCATCTTTGATATCAATAAGGTAATGTGAGTCAGCATATACTGTCTAAGTCAGCGAGCAGCCCACGCAAAAGCGCAACAAGTTTTCTCAAGCAATGAGTATCGTGTCTCACAGTCGGTAAACTTTTTGCTAAGGTAGTATATGGCGTGCTCTTTTCGACCTGACTCATCATGCTCCCCCAACACACACCCCATTGAATTGTCTAGCACTGTCAAGTATAATATCAAAGGTATTCCTTCAACTGGAGGCATCCGAATTGGTGGTTCTTGAAGGTATTCTTTGATTCTTTTGAAAGCGGTATGGCATTCATCATTCTACTTTACCATTTGATCTTTCTTCAGAATCTTGAAGATTGGCTCACAAGTAGCAGTCAGATGTGAAATGAACCTGGCGATGTAATTCAGGCGTCCCAAGAAACCTCTAACTTCCTTCTCTGTGAGGGGAACCGACATCTCTTGTTTGGCCTTTACCTTCGCAGGGTCTACATAGATACCCTTTTCACCGACGATAAAACCCAGAAGCTTACCATATCTAACCCCAAAGGTACACTTATTCAGATTCAACCTCAGCTTATATGTCTTCAATCTATCGAACAACTTTTGGAGATGATCAAGGTGCTCTTCCTCAGTCTGAGACCTGGCTATCATGTCATCAACATAGACTTCAATCTCGTGGTGAATCATATCGTGGAACAAAGCGACCATGGCGCGCTGATAAGTTTCCCCATCATTTTTCAACCCGAAAGGCATCACTTTGTAACAGAAGGTGCCCCATTGTGTAATGAAGGTTGTCTTCTCCATGTATTCAGGAGCCATCTTGATCTGGTTGTAGCTAACGAAATCATCCATGAAGGAGAAGATTTTTTGCTGCGCGATATTTTCGACCAGAACATCAATGTGAGTAAGCGAGAAGTCATCTTTAGGGCTTGCCCGGTTCAGATCTCTATAATCAACGCACATCCGTACCTTACCGTCCTTCTTAGGTACCAGAACGACATTGGAGACCCACTGCGGATAAGAAGTGACAACCAAGAATCCTGCATCCAACTGTTTCATGACCTCTGCCTTGATCTTCTCTGACATTTCAGGGCGCATACGACATAACTTCTATTTAACCAGAAGACAGTCTTCTTTAGTCAGCAGGCGATGTACCACAATATTAGTGTCCAAACCAGGCATGTCTTTATAGGACCAGGCGAAGATCTCAATATAGTCGTGCAACATTTGTTTGATGCTAAGCTCTAGATTTGCACCTATTTTAACCTCTTTTCTATCTTCCTCAGTACCCAAGTTCACTGTCTCAACCGACTCTTCATGAGGCTGTATGGCCCTTTCTTCCTATTGTAGTAGTCTAGCAAGTTCTCAAGGCACCTCACAATCGTCCTCACCTTCGTCCTCGACTTGGTTGATCGGATTTTTGTAGTTATAACTGGCAATAACAGAGTTGTTATCAATGGGATCCAGAGTGGGTATGGATCTACATTATGATACGTGAGTGTGTGTAAGAGAATAGTTGTTTTAATAAAGTGAAAATAGAAAAGGAAAAACAAAGAGCGCAAAATTTGTATGCAAGAAACGTCCAATGCTTTATTAATGATTATGAAATGACAAATATTAGCCCTCACAAGCAAGGCCAAGGTGCCTCGGGCAAGGCACCGGGCCGTAAAGTTTCAAACTGTTTATTACAAATCTTAAAACAAATAAGTCAATTACTGCGGAATAATAGAAACAAGTATGAAGTCCCTAGTCGTCCAGTTACTCGGTCCACCGTTGGTAGTCGGGTAGATCAAGCTGTCAATGTATGATTCCTCTTTACTGTCTTCAATGGCGTTAATCCCATGATTGCTGATGCATAGGGGAGGTCCTCCAGCCCGAGCGCGCCTAACAGTCCTTTGAGCCCCTGTAGTAAATCCCAAACCAAATTTGTCAGTCTTATGAGTGAAATCAGGGAGCTGACCCCAATTGGCACACCCACCTTCTTCAACTACGGCCCTGGCGTCCTTGAGAGAATCCATCTTCAAAGGAGGTTTATTGCTATTAGTTTCAGTTGATGCCAAGATCTGAGGGACCTCTTCAGAATTCTAACAAGGAGTTTCGATGAATTCTCCGTCCATCTCTATGTATCAGAAGGAGTTTAGGTGGCTCACCATATATTCTTCTTCACCCTGCACTGTGACAATCTTTCCTTTCACCAGATATTTCAGCATTTGGTGGAGTGTGGAAGTGACTGCCCCAGCCTCTTGGATCCAAGGACGACCCAACAAACAAGAATATGACAGCCTGATATCCATCACATAGAAAGTAGACCCAAAAGTCCGAGAACCTACTTTGACATGGATGTCCACCTCCCCGTGCACCATTCTCTTTGATCCGTCAAAAGCCCTTGCCACAATGTTACTAGGCTTTAGAGTTAAACCCTCGCAATCCAACCAATCTAACGCCTTCTTCGGCAGAACATTCAGTGAAGACCCAATATCTACAAGCACATGAGCCATAGTGGTGCCCTTGCATTTAATCGAGACATGCAGAGCATCATTATGCTTTCTTCCCTTTGGTGTCAAGTATGCATCTGAAAAACCCAACCCATTATCAGCAATCAGGATGGCCACACAATCTTTGAACTGATCAACTGAAGTCTCTTGCGGCACATGCGTAGTTTTGAGAAATGCAATCAAAGCCTTCACATGGGCTTCAGAACACAACAATAAAGACAACATGGATATCTTCGATGGGGTCTGCCCCAGCTGTTCGACCACATTGTAGTCGCTCTTCTTATTAATTTTCAGTATTTCCTCTATTTCCTGCTTAGAGGCTTCCACAACAATTTTCTTAGGCACCTCCGTCTGGACAGGCTCACCTACAACCTCTTTGCTGTGGGTATCAGATGATTCGCCGACTGGAGTAAGAACAGGAACAATAGTTGATGTACTAGCAGGAACATCAAATGTAATGACAATAGGCTTGTTAACAGTCTTAGGGGAAATCTCGGGAGAGAAGACCCTTCTACTCCGTGTGTTTTTGCTGGCTCTGACAATGTTATCAATATCAGGATCAGCTTCTTCATCCTTGAAATCTTGTTTGATGCCGTGATAGTACACATCGGCACCATAATGCCATGGGACAGCTTTATCCGAGACATACGGGACAGGACCAGGAACAGTAATCATCAGTGGAGCAATTGTTGGAGCAGATGTAATCCTAACAAGTCTTCTAGAGGAAACCTTGGAAGGATTGGCGGAAATGGTTATAATGGCAATGTCTTCAATTGGAACAACAGGAATCATAGTTTTCTCGAACAAAATTTATTTGCTATCTATCAGGCGTTGGACACCTAATTTCAGCAAATGGCAACCAGAAGGTAGAAGCGAACACATGTGACAACCTTCACCACAACCCGGAAATAAACCGGCCAACAACAAATTCTTCTTGACAGTCATGAAAGGAGTAGACACTTCATTGACAGAGGTAACAAACAAATCAGTATCAATAGCATTAACTTCACGACCATATTTAGGCATGGGAGCAGTTATGACATTTGGCTTCTCCGGAGCATCAAAATCTATCTCCTTAGCTTCAATCAAGTCTTGTATTTTGTTTCTCAGAGTCCAGCGTCATTTGTATCGTGGCCAGGACTCTCAGAATGATAGGCACACTGAGCATTTGGATAATATCGGGGAGATGTAGTATTTGGATTCTTGGGAGCCTCTCTCAAGGTTGCTAAGTTGGATCTCAACATATGAGGTAGAACTTCAGCTAATGTCATGTTGATATGGGTAAACTGTCGTTGTGGTCTTTCCACCCTTTGTTGATTGTTGCATTATGGAGCAACTGCAGGTCTAGGTATCATCATGACACTTACTGTCTGACGAGGTTCAACCCTGTTCTGGTCCCTCGGGGTATAGACGGCACTAGTTTCCTTCTTACCAGCAAAAGGTTTCTTTACTGAACTTGACGAGGCATCCTTATGTATTTTGCTGCTTCAAATCCCAGCTTCTACTCTTTCCCCGGTTAGGATCAGCTCAGTGAAACCAGCTGATAAGCTGCCGATCAAATGATTGAAAAATGGACCAGATAGCGTCCCTAGAAACATATCAACCAACTCCCTATCAGACAACAGGGGTTAAACTCTCCCAGCCAAGTCTCTCAATTTTTGTGCATAATCTTTAAAGCCTTCGCCTGCACCCATGGACATACTCTGGAGTTGAGTACGAGTAGGAGCAAGGTCGGCATTGTACTGATACTGCTTGTAGAAAGCAACAGCCAGACCTTCCCAATTTCGGACATTGGCTCCCTCCAGTTGGTAGAACCATTCAAGCTGAGTCCCTGACAAACTATCTTGAAAGAAATGCACCCACAAATTTCTATCAGCGGTGTGGGGTTGGATATTTCCGACATAGGAGCAGAGATGGAGCTTTGGGCAGGACACCCCATCATACTTGGAAAAAACTGGAGCTTTGAACTTCTGCGGGATGGCCACTCCTGACACTAAACCCAATTCTTCAAAATCCAATCCAGGTATCCTCTGAACTTCCTTGGAACTCAGACGGTCTTCTAACTGCTTGTATCTATCCTCAGCAGGAGGATATTGCTCATCTTTATAATCAATATCATTGTCAGAGATCTCAGGACTAGGGTCCTTTTCTCCTTCTTGGTTTTCCCCTTCCTTAGATGAAAAGGTCAGGTTGACCTGTCGCTTCAACCGCTCTCCAAACCTTCGGCCCATGTTCAGAATACCAGTAGCCTTCTTCTTTTTCTTCTTCTCTTTCAGAATGAGGGCTTTCATATCCTCCTGCCCCTTTGACAGACCGATGAACATTTGTTGGAATTGGGCGTTTTGTGCCTGCAGGTCCTTAATGATTTGTTCGGAGGACATTTCTGCTGAAATAAATAACGAAGGAGATGAGAAACTTGTAATGGTGCCTGTAATGATGTGTATGATAATGGGATGCGTATGCAATGATTTCAAAGACTTCCGGAAATTTAAATTTGCAAAACAAAAATAAACAAAACTTTATTAGCTGAATTTGAAGTTCAAATGCCTTTTAGGTGTTACAATTAAAAATAAATCTAAAACTAGAAAGAAAAATCAAAAGTCCCATGGATGCTTCCTCTTTGCGCCGAGATAATCATTCAGTCCTTTTTCCTCATGGAGTTGCTTTGTGAGCTCTAAAACCTTCTTCTCCTGAGCATGGAACTGATCCCTGTAAGTATACCGCTCTTTCATCAACTGAATCCAAGACCTCTGTAATTCCCCAAGATCAGTGGGCATGTAAGGATAGAGAACCGTGTAAGGAATGCCTTCTTCAGTAGTGGGTTCCACAATCACTGGCAAAACAGCCACATAGGGCATCATAAGCTGCTGAGCACGAGATCTTACCCATTGTAGATAAGGTTCCATTGGAATGGAAGTATTTGGCTCCAAAGCCCTGACGCTCGATCTGTTTACCATGCCCCAAGCTCGTATGAACCTCCGACGATACTCTTGAATATCCTCCTCATAGGTTAATATAATACCCTTGATAAGTAACTCATGGGGACCATACCTTCGAGCGTGAC
Source organism: Vicia faba (assembly GCA_948472305.1). Lineage (NCBI taxonomy): Eukaryota > Viridiplantae > Streptophyta > Magnoliopsida > Fabales > Fabaceae > Vicia > Vicia faba. The sequence continues at coordinate 1,059,853,924 of OX451738.1, read as the reverse complement.
CAAATTGTCGCAGAGATAAACAAGGATTATAGGTTATACCCCCTCTGATACCAAGCAGTGGGACATTAGGGTACTACCCGCAGTGGTCAATGATAGCAATGTTTTCCATATATCGAGAACACCAGAGAATATCCATATGAGCGAGAGACATTATCCTTTGTGACAAAACCATACCTTCTTCATTCTTCAGTATGGACTTAGGGAGGTAAGAAATAAACCACCTCGACAACAATGGCATGCAGCACACGAGAATCGCTCTTCTCCTCATGGTACGAGTATGGAGAGTGTGCAAAATATCTCCGAGAAAAGTAGGCACCGAGTTGCAAGAGAGAAAGATCTTAATAGAATTCACATCTACGAATGAGTCCGGATTAGGGAAGAGAACTAAACCATAGATAAGAAGAGCCAAGACCTCCTCAAAATCCTGAAAATCCATATTATCCCAAAACAGTTGGGCTTTGTCTATCAGAAACTTAGCTAAAAAACCCTTGACTCCGCTTCTCGTTTCCCAATTGGATACCACGTCGGCCCGCTTCAGATGTAAAGCTGAGGCAATGACTTCTGGCTTAGGAACTTCTTCTAGACCTGTGAAGGGTACCTTTTCAAGAATGGGTATATCCAATAGCTGAGAGAATTCTTCCAAGGTAGGTACCAACTGATAGTCTGGAAAGGTGAAGCAGTGGTGCTTGGGATCAAAGAACTGAAAGAGTACACTCATCATATTTTCATCAAAGTTTGAAGTAACCAGCTTGAGAAGTTGACCATGTCTCTTAGTGAATGTAGATGTTTTAGAAACCCTTGATGTCTTTGAGTTGGGATGGTATCTTCACGAAGCTGATTCAGATAGTGTTTTTACAAATGAAAGCCATGATCTGCAAAACAGAACAAAGATAAATTCCCTTGGTCTTTGAAATGGTTAGTGCAATAAGCATGGATGCCATGTTATGATGTATGATGTCATTGTAAAACATAGGTATAGCAAACACAGGTATAGCAAGCACAGTCAAATCACACAAAGTCCTTAGGTTTAAGGCTTGCTTGAGTTCAAAGGTAGTACCCTCTTGAAGTTTAGTTGGTTCAAACCTGTCCTAAAAAGTAACCGAGTTCTAGAGATTCTCAATATCACTGACCATCCTTTATCGGGCATTGTTTCACCTCTCAATCTTTTCTTGCGGCCAAAATATCCCGAAAGTCTGGTCTCAATGAGTGTAGCATCGAGTATCAACCAGTTCTCAGCTCTACACCGAGGCTGGCTATCTCACTACTTTCTAATGTCCAAGTTTGTTCAACTAAGGTTCTAAGATCCGTTAGTGCTTCACGACACCATGCAGCGGTCTCGTATTCTCCTCGTTTCCCCACAAAGGATACCTGTACCAACCAAAGTGCCACACTAACACAACCATCGCTTAAACCATATTGGTCTACGCCATACAATCTCCACGATCTATTGATGTTCACTTAATGAGTTCCCCTAGATCCGGGTGTAGGATCTATAGTAACCCCAAACAAACCCTCAAAAGTAAAGCAATCAAGACAATCAAGAGAAGCAATTTTAATGACCTAGATACTAAGGTATACCCCACTTATTTTTCCCCAGCAGAGTCACCAGTTCTGTGATACGGTGGCAGAACTGACTGTTTTTACTAGTTTGCGTTTTACGTTTTTTGTTCGCAAAATGTCGTGGTAAGCAAGAATCACCACCGAATTTTATTTCATCCAATCATGGAAAAGGAAAAAGAACAGAAAAAACCTTTTTTCGAGATATTCTGAGTACGGGGGGTAGGTTATAGAAAGGGAAAGTGTTAGCACCCTTTCTATCCATGGTTTTCCATGGCTCTTAGGTACTTGATCATTTTTCAAATTGCTTGTGTGTGCTTGTCTTGAAAATGTTTTACTTCGTGATAATCCTTGTATCAGTCCTCAAGGATGTGACGAAGTTGTTTTGAAAATTTGTTTTGAAAGGTGTTTGTGCAAAAAGTTTTTATTGAGCAAGCACTTAAGATTCTACCTACTCGAAAAAAGATTGTTCGTTCTATTTCCTTTAGACAGCGCTATCCCACTATTAAGGAGTAGGTAGCACCGTCGTTGGAGTTGTAAGGGACGTTCGAAAGGGACAAGTACAGTCACCAAAGCAATAATTAGAAAACTTTAGTAGTAACCCTAGAGTCTTAAGATCTTTCCGAGGCAACATTCGAATGGGACATTTTGATCTTTTAGACTGGATGGCGACCACTAAAATTTCCTATGCTTAATGACTGTTTACTGAAGGCGACCGGAGTGAGGCAAACCCTAGGAGTGAACATGTGCATGTGAACTTTTTCAGTTATTTAGTCTTTGCACATTAGGTGATCTACCATTTTAAATTTCAAGCATTCTTTTTATACAATCCTATTAGCCATGCATCTAGACAGTTAAAGGTTGCGGGAATTTAAAGTGCGAGAAAATAAAACCTAGCTATTACAAGGCTTCGGAGAGGGGGAATTAATTACATAGCCAAAAATCAGGGATTTAAACAATAAATAAAAACCCTAGATTAACTATTACAAACCCCAAACAGTTACAAAATAATAGCAAAAGTAATTAACAAGTGCGCGACAAATTAAATGCGAGGACGATTGAAATAATTTAAAACCCTAATTTGAGAGAAAAAGATTTTTTTGGACTTTATTTGAGAAAATATTTAATTGGAAATTAATTTAACCTAATTTCTAATTGTTTTTAAATTATGAAAGAAATTAAATTAACCTAATTTTCTAATTATCCTAATTAATTAAAGGAATAAATATTTATGAGAAAAAAAAATGATTTTTTGATGTATTTTTTAAAGAAAATTAATTAAATTATGTACAATCTCAAACCCTAATTCTAATTGTTTTTCATTATAAAAAGAAAATTAAATTGCCCTAAATTAATTAAACTAATTAATTCAAAAAAAATATTTATTAAGAAAGAATAAACTCTTTTTATGATTTTTGGTTTGTTAAATTAATAAAAATAATTTTTGTATTAATAAAAAAAAGGAAAAGAAATAAAGAAAAGAAATTAAAGAAAATAATAAAAGATAACCAAATGGGCTTGTGCTGGCTGAGAGGGGGGTATGAATATGAAATTCCAAGCCCAATAAGCTCCAAGCCCAGTCAACCACGCTGGATCCTGTGCCAGTGTTGACTTAAGGAGCACCATGGACCTTCAGGGGAGAGACGCTAGATCTGGATAGCTGGGCATCCAGTGAACAGGCGTTGAGGGTGTACGATAGTCACTTGGAGAATTGATATGTTGGATCTGTGAACAGAAAATAAGAAAATATGGAAAATGCTGGGACCTGGGATCGAACCCAAGTCCTCACGCCTAAATCTAATGCCACGCTGCCAGGTGAGCTATGCTTGTTAATTGTTAACATAATAAAAACAAAACATAATATAAGGAAAATAAAAGAAGCTGATTCCAAGCGCGCGGAATTTGAACGAACGGATGGTTGGCTGACACGCATTGTCTTCTTCCCTGGAACCATCGTCTTAGATTTCTGAACCTTTACCTACAAATGCAAGTCTGTTGCCAAAAACCTGTGTCATTCAAAAATTCCATACAAGGATGATAAATCAATTGTGATGATGCCAATCAACTCGTCTTGGTCTCACGAGTATCATGGTATTATTTTCTTGGCCTAATTTTTCCTGTATCAAGAAACCCTAAAATACAACCACAAACCCTAACAATGGTAAGGATTGATTCCTGCACTGTAAATGCAATTAAATGGTACAGATAGCTTGCAAACAAGATGATAAACCAGAATATATGGTTAGAACATGTTTATGATGCGTAAAACATTGAAATCGAGTTTGAGTTTTAGGGCAAACCGTGATGCTTTTGGAGACGATTTTTGGATGCATTGAGGCTTGCAAACGATGCTGTTAGCTTCCTGGGATGTCCAGGAATCGATTGGAAACGTTGGACTGGCTTGAATTGGCCTGTAGACAAAGATAGGTCTCACACTTTTCTTGCAAAATTTTGGTTTCTTTCTTGCTGTTTCACGCCTCCAATCCTTATGCTTATGGTCTGGAATTATTGTATATATGTAGTAGACTGAATTAGGTTAATAAAATTGTATCATATCTTTAAGAATTATGAAAATTGGATTTGATTTGCTTCATGTATGATATCTTTCTAAAACAAGCTTCAATCCAATCTTTTCCAACCCTAATGAGCCTTGCACGAATTGATCATCATGCTAGCTGTATATGGACTCCAAATGTGCACAAAAATCCCAAGATTTGATTTGTTTTCATTATTTTACCATTTAATTTGATTTATTTTGATTTAAATGAATAAAAAATCAAAATAAATGATAAAAGTGATAAAATAATAGGTGGAAAAACTCAGGGGTCGTGGGTCCTATTAGAAACATGTTTCAAGCAAGAAAACATGGTCCTCTTTGGAAAATAAAATGCAAATTTGATCAATGTTGACTTTTGACAATTTTCCAAAAATTTCCAACTTTGACAATGCACAACTCTCTCAATTTTGACCCTAGAGAGGTGTTCTTGGACTTTTTAGAAAGCTTAGGATGTCCCCTAAACAACAATTTTGGTTTCATCTCAATTGGATCTTCCATGTTATTGTATGAAGCTTTGACCCAAAAGGTGTTTTTGTTGACTTTTCAAAATGACCCATAATGTAGAAGTTCATATCTTTTTGTGGGTGCATATTTTGAACTTGTGAGACGAAGATGGGTTGTAGGGAATATAATCCTCTTCAAAATGAGATTTGGATGGAAATTTTCTTATAAAGTATGAAGAAGTTATTCTTGGTCAAAGTTGGGTTGACTTTTATTGAGAATCCCTAATTTAGCAACTTTTGGGTTTTGATGAATTTGGAGCATTCCTTGAGGAATCATGATCAAACCTTGATAAAATGATGGAAGTAACTTCAAAATGTTGATGTTGACCCAAAATATTGAAGTTTGACTGTGTGTGGGCCACAATTGACTTTTGACATAATATAGTCAATTCTCAAGCATCTAAGCAGTTGACTGAGCAAACTTCTTGTGCAAGTCTTGAAATTTGACATGTAGGGTCTTGAGAACATATTAAGACCATGGAGAGAATATGACACCTTTGTGGTTCACCCATCTTGATGAAAATGGAAACCCTAATTTTGAGGTGCATTTCCTTAGGAGAGAGTTTGTCTGGTCAACTCTTGGGCAACCTTGAGAAAATTGAGGATCTCAATGGGCATGTATTGAGTAAAATGAGAGGGAAAATTTTGGAGTACAACACACTCTAAAAGTGATAGGAGGCGCCATCTCACTTTCCGCCTAGGGAAAACGCATTTTTTATAAATAAGTCCTCCGTTTCTCCGTCATTTTTCACACTTTCTCGCATTGTCTTATTTTTTTCTATGTTATTTGCGGCATGACATCTCCCATGATTTTACAAGAGATGGTTACATTATTTTCTTAGACACCAAACCTTCAATGAAAATGAAATTTTGGCTCATTCACTCCATAGAGCGTCTGAAGAGAGAGTTGATGCGATGGCTAGAGGGAGACATCGAGGGTGGGGAACAAATTAGAAGGATCCAACGAAGAAGAATAGCTACCTCACTTGCAACAGGAAGACCTAATTTTTGGTTAGAGGAAGTCAAAATAGACGAAGGCGTAATGTTGATGATGCATGATCAGATGAAATTTTTTAAGGGTTGTAATTTCTTAGACGTTTTATCGTGTTTTTAGTTGTTGTTTGTGCAAGGTTTGTTGTAACAAATTCTCTTAATGAAAAACTGTAATGTTAAGAACTTAAAAAAGTAAAGATGTTTTGCGTACAAGTTTTATGTGGTTGAGCTAGTAGCCCGAGTCAGACAATTTTTGCGATTGTGTCTGACCTGACGACATAAACCATACTTTCTTTCTAGCTTGTCAAGTGAGTCCATTTCAGTTGTGATGCACTTTCTTTTGGGATGAACCTTTTTATTCCTTCGCAATTGGTCGTCGTGCCATACTATTTCGCCGTCGTATGTAGGCTAATAATCATGTTTTGCTACCAATTGGAAGTTGTTGTTGTATACGTTGAGCAAGGTTTCAGACTTGTAAATGGGAGATAGAAGTTGTAATGCGTCTTGATGAGTATAGGCACATGCCACAATGACATGAGAGAAAGGCATACGAAATGCTTGAAACTTCCCAAAATCACACCAATGAGAAGATAGTATAACCCTATACTCTTGTCTTGGCAGCCCCTCGTTGTGGTCGATTATCTCTTTGACAATGAAGTTGTGGTTGTGTTGGTCGAACCTTATAACCAGATAGGTGTTGGCTTTGGCACTTTCTGCCTTAATATACTCCATGCAGATTTCACTCCATAGTTGTCCCGATTGCAAGACAACATTCCACATTTCACCTCTTTTGGCAAACAACGAAGCCATCCTAAAATATGTTGATTTAACCAAAGCAGTTACTGAGAGGTTTCATATGCCTTTGAATACCCCATTCATGGATTCAATCATATTTGTTGTCATGTGGCCCCATCATTATCCATTATCGTATGACCTAGTCCATTTCTCCACTGAAATATTATCGACCCACCTACCTGCATCCGAATTTGACAATCTGATCTCGTTGCGATAGTGTTTGAATGTAGGTTGTGTTAATGCATACCCTGCATTCATAACCGCTTTCCTAAGAGCGTTGTCTTTGATATCCCTTGTGAAATTTTAGACGATATGTCTAATGCAATAGACATGCATAGAATGAGGGTCATGCCAACCGTTTGCAGGATTGTTGTATGCACTCTCAATAGATGAATGTCTATCGGAGATCAAACAAATATCTGGTCTAGGAACCACGTGTGTTCGGAGATTCTTGAGAAAGAAAGTCCAAGAACCACCAGTCTCTCCCTCGACTAGAGCAAAGGAAATTGGGAAAATGTTGTTGTTTCCATCTTGTGCAACTACCATTAGTAGAATGCCTTTGTATTTCCTATACAATCAAGTCCCATCAATTTGAATAGGTTTGCATGACACAAACCCTATGATACAAGGTTGAAAAGCCCAAAACACTCGACTGAATATTCCATTTCCGATGACTTGAGTACCATTTGGGGAGTACACCGACAATGTTTCCATAATATAAATAGTACCCAGAGAATAAGCCTGAAGTGCATTCAGGTAGCGAGGAAGTTCTTTGTATGACTCCTCCCAGTTTCCATATACCTTTTCAATCGCATTGGTCTTTGCTGACCAAGCCTTCTGGTATGACGGAGTATAGTTATATACCGTAGTGATGTGAGAGATTATGGTTTTCACCTTCAATGATGGATCATTGCTGACAAGAGGAAGGATTTCTTGACATATGAGATCATAATTTAGTTTCTGATAATCCTGTGATTGAGTAGAATTGACGCACGTGTGGGTGTACATAAAACCTATGACCCAACAATAACCTCTTAATTTGTATAATGAAGTGAGCTTGAACATACAATCTGGGTTGACACACCCGAGATTGTACCTTTTTGGATTTACACGATCTATCTTAAAATCGACTGAGTTAAGCATGTGAAACTTTTTTATGGCTCGAATAGAATCTTCTCTATTATGAAATTTGTCTTTCTCTTTTTAGTTTTCATCCGACTGCATATACGGATTGAAAAATAAATCAGATGATGGTTCATCTCCGCCCATGTTGAAGTTTGTCATGTGTGGAGGTGGTGTGTAGATCGCGTTTGGAGGTACACATAATTCCAGTCTTCTCCATATCCTAATATGGGCCCCTCAACATCTAACCTTAGCCCTGATCTGGGATTTTCCAAAGAATATGACCCGACCGACCCAACTTACCATCAACCACAACATCACCAAAGCACCCAATATTACCAATACCAAACACCCCAGGATTCATTTCCTTTCTACCCCCCTTACACAGACGACCAATGCTATAGGCCAACCATGGAACCCCACCCACCACAAAGATGACCAAACTTTAAGGGTATGGGTAACCGACTGTACCAAAGTGGATCTTCTAGATATGGAGATCTGACAGATTTCATGGATCCGGAATGCATTGACTTCGCTAGGCCATCGACCTTACCACAACAGGAAACATGACGAAACCCACCACGGGACAAGCGAGGACGCATATGCGGAACCGCGGGTCATTACCGGGTTCTGGGGGACCACTAGTTATTTTGTATTTTTTTATGTAATCGTTTTGTGTAAATAAAAAGTCAAATTTTTGTGATCCTATATCGTTTACGTAATGTCCCGCATTTAAAATAAAAAATGAAAAAAATTGGCCCCCCTTTGCACTAAGGTGCCATCTCACTTGGCTTAGGACACACTTTTAACACCTAGGCGCAAAGTGAGATGACGCCTCCCCTTTAAATTAAGGTGTAGGTGCCAACTGAGTTGGCTCCTCCTTTGTGGGGTTTTCTGAAACATGGTTATTTGCGAATTTTTTTTTCAAAACCTAATTATTGCAAAAAAAAATTCTATCTAATGCTCTTAAATTGAATTTTACTTTTTGGCTTTTTCAAAAAAATTATGTTGAATGATTGGTGTTGGTGTTTGAATATAATAGGATAAAATGACACGTGCCTTTGCATCTTGTTCCCTTCACTAATATGCACTTTTTCGTATCTTCAAATTAATACAATTTCCTTATAAACCAAATTTGATTGAAAGTCGGTTTAAACTGGTTTTGAACCGAATTGAAACCATTTTCCATTTTTAAAATGGTTATTATAAAAAATGGTTTGGTTTTAAAACTAGAACCATCAAAATGGATTGATTCTTGAAATTTTTTAACCATGCACACCCCTAGTGCTAGACTGATTTTCTCAACAATGTGCGTGCAAAGTTCTTTCAAGTTTAGGATCAAAGTCGCACAATTATGGGCAAGTAGACCTAGTAGCTAGAACTAATGCAGCAATGTAGCAAAAATGCAAAAATACCAACAATGTCCCTATTAGGCTGAAACAAAAAGAATGAATGGAAACAGTTAAAATAAATTCAGAAAAATACAAAAACACAAAATTTAATCTAATTTGATGAAATAAGAATTTCGAGATTTTTTTTGGATTTTTTTGACACTAAGAAAATAGTAAAAAATTAATTAAAAATAGGAATAAGAGGAATTTGGCGATTTGAGGTCGATATCCCGTAACTCTTTTAGAGCACTAGTCAATTGATCGCACAATTTTTCAGCTCCCACTAGGCAAACAAATTTAACAATCGAACACAATTTTTCTGAAAACCGAATTTTGACTCTAAATCGTGAGTTAGCCAAAACCGCGAGGAAACTAGGGCCTAAACGCGAGAAAACTAAACCTATGACTCTAAAATAAGTTAATAACGACAAGAATACCTGGAAACAATGGCAATTTGATCCGCTGTCACGCACATATAAAAAACGAGTATTTTTTTAATACTATATTTTAACGACAATGACTCGAGTATCGTATCGAAATGATTCTTGATTTTATTAACCAACTGAAACATATATGGGGGGATTGTTTTGGTTTTGGATTTGACTAAGAAAAAAGAGTAAATAAGTGATTATCAAAATAAGTGATTATAACAGGTTAATCTACCGGTTCGACTTCCAACTTATCATTGGTCATTACAATTTCAATTCCCTAAGAGGTTCCAATTCCTATTTGATTGCAATATTGATGAAACAAGCGTCGAAAATACTACACGAGTTATGTTCCTAATCACCGAATTAAACAAACAGTTCATCGAATTAAGCAAACCGTTATAGATAGCGTGAATTAATGAAGAAGCTAAGTTAAATGCGATAAAAGTAAGGAAAATACATCAAACAAATTTAATCCAATCTATTATATAAAAATTAACTTAAGCAAACGAAAATCATAGAACAACTTAGAAAAGAACTGAATTAAAATTGATAAGAACATCAAAGTTTTGTGGAATTCGAATTCGGTAGATTTCCCTTAGGATTAGTTCTCCATGAATGATTCATACAAAGAAAATTTTCTATCGTGAATAGTGTGTAAAATTAATGTAACTTGGCTCAAAACCTTATAAACAAAATAGGGTTTTTCACTACTAACTCAAACTGAGTTGGAAACATAAACTAGGCCCATAAAAATGACCCAAAACAACTTAATTTCTAAAGTCAGAAACTTCAACGAATTACTGGGACTTATTCACTCTGAATCAACTTTTAACTCCAACATGAAAGTTTTAGCTCTTTCTTTTCAATTTCTAATACATATCAGAACGTGTCGATCTAATTCTCGTAGCTTCAGTTATGATCTGAACAGTTGACAGGTATCAAGTAACCGCTAAAGCTGAAAACAATAAACAAATATTTAATTCTAAAAACATAATAAAACAGAAAAATTAACAAAACAAAGTATGGAAATGCCTAAGTACAAACATAAGAGAATGTGCATTAAAATGTATTGATCAGCCATACTATTGAAAAATGCAAATTTAGGTGCTTTTTAGTTCCTAAAGGAACTTTCTAATGGTTTCCCAAATACAACAATTATTTGACTCACTCCCAAGAATCCAATGAGAATTGGATACCCACCACCTTTGTTTGATTTTTTAGGTTGAGTATCTTGACTCTATGACAGGTAAATGGATTCTAAATAGTGGATGCTCAAGATACATAACGGAAGACATCTCTCAATTCTCCGACTTTATGGCGAAGAAGAAAGGTTATATATCCTACAGTGTGTTAAATCCATGGTTTTAGGTTTGACATAAAATTTTCTAAAACATGGTTCAGGACTGATGTTAAGTAAGATGTCATAACATCTTGACCAAATATCGTGACAGGTTCTGCTGTCATATGTATTAGATAGATGTTAAGCCAGATGTGTTGACATCTTGGCTTGCTATGCAGCAAGCGTTGTTGTTTCTTGACAAAATTGATTTGTTTTTTTAGAGATCCTTTTGGATATGTCTCATTATTTTGCGCGGGTCAAGGATATTTATCAGGAACAAGTGAAGATTTGATTTGGTTTCATTAAAAATGATATTGGAGATTTTTTAGGAAACTTTAAATATTTGTTCCTATTTTTAAGCGAAGATCTTGCAGCTGAATTAAAAAGTGAAGATTAGATTTGATTTGAAGAGTCCAAGCCCATACTGCAATAGTCTAAAAATAAGGACTTTATAAACCTATAATAGCAAGTATTCACATTGAGGAAATCGTGGGTGCAACATAAGGATTAGGGTTTTGAGAGTCTTTTAAGGTCTTTGTGTTTTTTGTTCTTTGTATGTCACTCATGTATCTTTTGATACATTGAGGTAGACTGATTGTTCTCACTCTTGAGTTTTTAAGCAAATAGTTGAGTATTGTTCTTAGTTGAAGCTTTTAAGAAAAACTAAGTATTGTATGTGAAGTGTAATCTTATATTTGGTTTTTTGGTCTAGTCACAAAGTTTATGACTGTAGGTATCACTGCCGTGATTGGAAGTGAGAGGAGAATCTCATATCTAGTGGTGTCTAGGTAGAAATTGCACAAGGTATTGATTAGGAGAGAAGTTGTAAACTAGGATTAGTTTAGCTTTGAACTAATACTATCATAGTGAATTTCCATCCTGGCTTGGTAGCCCCCAGAGTAGGTGATGTTGCACTGAATTGGGTTAACAATTGATTATGTTATTTAATTTTTTGCAATTTAATTTTTTGCATAATCTCCTAATTAACAAGTTTTCTGTCAACTGATGTTCTAACATTTTTTATATTGTGTGGTGTTGGGACATCAATCTTAACATATGTTTTTCAAGTGCCATAATTTCAATTGGCAACAGAGCAAGAACCCTGTTCTGTTTATTGGGTGAGTTCCAGGGAGAATAATTTCTGGTACTATAGATAAAGAAGAAGGACACAACAACAGACCACCTCTGCTATATGGTTCAAATTATGATTGGTGGAAGGTTAGAATGGTTGCTTTTTAAAAATAAATGGACAACAAAGCTTGGAAGACTGTTTTGAAAGGATGGGAACATCCTGTTGAGAATGACAAAGATGAGATGTGTCTTTGAAGCCAGAGGAAGATTGGAATGATGCGGATGATAAATTAGCTCTTGGAAATTCTGAAGCCTTGAATGTTTTATTCAATGGAGTAGACAAAAATGTGTTTTGGTTGATTAATACATGTACTATATCAAATGATGATTGGGAAATTCTCAAAACAACTCATGAAGGTACTTCTAAAGTAAAAATTTCAAGACTTTAGCTTCTCACTGTCATACGCGAATTTTTTTCTACCCTTATCTCTTTTCATCTGGCTTATTGCATTGCATTTTGCATAATCACATTAGGTCATACATCATTGATACACTCTTGGGATCAAGGCTCCTAGGGTTTTCTTTTAACTCAACACATCAAGCAAGCAAGTTGTTGAGGCATTCATTGAGTATATCAAGTGTGTGATACGGTGGCAGAACCGACTGTTTATACTGGTTTTGCGTTTGTATTCCCAAATGTTGCGGTAAGCAAGAGTCGCCATCGTCTTTTCTTTTATCCAACAAAGGAAAGGGTGAAAAGAGCGGAAAAACACCTTTTCAAGATGTTTTTTGAGTAAGGGAGGTAGATTATGGAAAGGGAAGGTGTTAACACCCTTTCCATCCGTAGTTATCTACGGGCTCTTAGATGCTTAGCTCTTTTTTTTAAACACCTTGTGATCTTGTGTGTTTTGAAAAGTATTTTTTTTTGAAAATTCCTTAGTGCAGTGATTCACTTTATGATAACTCTTGTATCAGTCCTCAAGAGTGTTGATAAAGCGTTTTTTTAAAATTGTTTTTGAAATGTTTTGTGTAAGTGTAAAAGTTTGTTTTTGAGAAGGCATCTAACAGCTATCTACTTTTACTCAAAATGTTTGTTCTTTTCTCCCTATCCTTTAGACAGCGCTATCCTACTATTAGTGAGTAGGTATCCCTATTGTTGGATGTTTGAAGGACATTCGAAAGGACGTACAGTCATGAAGGAAACATATAGAGACACTTTAGAAATTTTTTTAAGAGACTAGATCATTTACCAAAAGGCAACACTGTAGAGTCATCGAGGGACTATGATCTTTTTGGATTTAGGGGTCTTTGCTAAAGCGACCCTACTTTCGAGGGACATGACTGTTTTACTTTCCGAAAGGCAACCAAAGTGGGAATACCCTAGAGGTGTATATGTGCAAGGTGTGTTATGTTAAGTTATTTTAGTCTTGTGTTAAGTTTGCTAACATTTGATTATTCATCTTGTCATACAATCCTATTAGTCTAGCAGTTAATATGTACAAGAATTTAAAGTGCAGGAATTTAAATCTACGCTATTACAATGCTTCGGGGAGGGGGTATTTACATGTCCAAAATGAGGAAAATAAAAGCAGTAAAGAAAAATCCCTAATTAAGCTATTACATACTGTGAGCAGTTACAATAAGTTGAAAAAAATAAAACATAGAAAATAAATAACGCGCGCGAGTCGAAAGGAACGCCTAAAACCCTAAAAAGTTCTAAGTAAAAGAAAATTCTTTTTTTTGGTTGTTTTTGTTAAGAAAATAATTAAACTACCTTAAATATACATTTAATTAAAAAATAATTATTAAATGAATTTAAGCCTAATTCTAGTTTTTGCATTTTTATTAAGAAAATATTTGAATGGAATAACCTAATTCTAATTGATTTTAAACTAATTAAAATAAGTCAAAATAATTAAGTTAATTAATTTACAAAAATTAAAACTAATTTAGAAAATTCTAAGTTTATTATTGTTATTTTTTGAATTTATAATTATTATAGAAAAAAATGATTTTTGAAATTAATAAACTAAAAATAATAAATAGAAAGTAAAATGGGTCAGGTGCTGAAGTGAAAAAGTGGGGTGCATTTGAGATCTCTTTAGGCCCATATTGTAGCTAGCCCAAGGTCCTGTATAAATCCATTATTGAGAGATTTTGGGGGCGCATGGTAGTCTGAATGTTCATATGCGTTGGATCTTGATCAGGTGATGGCGAGTTGATGGTTCACTGTGCACATCTGGAAACTATATGTATGAGATCTGCATTTGTGAACGTTAGAAAAAAATAAAACCTCAGACCTGGGTATCGAACCCAGGTCCTCTCTCATCGCACACATACGTATTACCATCTCACCCAACCCATTATTCATTGACATAAACAAAACCATAATATTATATGTTAAAATAAAACAGTAATTATTCAAATTAGAAAAAACACGCGCCGACTGCATGCAGCAGTGGGAAGGAGACACCTAGGTGCCAGAGTCACTACCATTCAACGGTGCCAAAGTCAAACTCCAGTCACCTTCTCCGATCGGCCAAACAACTTAAACCTGCAAAAACATGAGATCTGCAAATGGTTAAAGGGCCTATCCTACATAAAATCGAGCCCTGAATCCGATTCTAGCCTTAAATTCGCTTAAAAGAAACTGTACCATGAGGTACAAACTAAATGGAACTTCATGCCCTAATCATGGTGTTACTTTATCCCTGCATTAGAACTTGCAAATAATAGGTCAAAAGAAATCCAAACATGTTCATGAGCACGTATGTATGCATAATATCAATTGAAATCGCATGAATAAAGAGTTTGAATTTTATGAAAACTACAAACTGGTACCACTTGATATGGCCATTTTTCATGAAGATCTGCTTCAAGGAGAGTCAAGGCAGGTTCTTGTGACCTTTAGGAGATGGATAGGATTCCTGGAAGGGGTTGAATATGGTTGGATCGGTTATTTCAAGTTTGACAAATTTATGGATTTTTTTTGCAATTTTTTGTGGCTTCTTTAGGCAGCGTGTATGCATGTGAGATGCTTGCATTGTGCTGCATATTTATAGAGGAAGGAGAGAAGCAAAGATGGGAGGGAATCATAGTGTAATGGCATGACTTAAATCTCAAGATATCAAATTTGAAATATTTCCCAAAAATGAACATTCTTTCCCATTTTGTTTGGGGCATGAACCTGGACAGTCTTGCATGAATTTATGGGCCTAAAATTAATCCAAACCATCAGCCCAAGTGTCATGATCCATCACTCACTATTTTATACAATTTATCTTGCATTTATTTGAATAAAAACACAATAAATATGAATCAAATAGATAAAAATTGTAAGGCAAGGTAAGAATGAGTTTATAGGTCTTCCATAAGGTCAGGAAGATGCTTGAAGTCCAAGAAGTTAGGCCATTGACCTAAAAGTTCAAATTTGTCCAATGCACAATTCTTGAAACTTCTCAAATTTTCCCAACTTGGACAAGCCATAACTTGCTCAATTTTTATCTCATGATGATGATCTTTGACTTTTTGGAAATCCCAATATGTCTACTTCAATACCTATTTTAATCAATTTTGCAATTGAAGATCTTACTTGATGTAAAAGGTCTTGGAAAAAAGTGTCTTTTGTTGACTTTCTGAAAATGACTTGTAATGTATGAGCTTGTATATTTCAAATGGTGAATTTCTTGGACTTGAGGATAAAAGAGAAGTTATAGGGGATTTGATTCTCTTCAAAATGAGCTTTGGTTGGGGAAAATGGATGGAGTATGTGAGAGTTATGCCTGGTCAAAGTTCAGTTGACTTTTCCTATAGAAACCCTAATTTAGCAATTCTTGACTTTTGATAGATTAGGAGAATTTCTTGAGGAATCATGATCAACCCTTGATCAAATGATGGATATCACTTCAAAATGTTGATGTTGACAAAAAATATTTAAGTTTGACTGTACATTGGCCACAGTTGACTTTTGACCTAACACAATTGATTTTCAGGCATTTGAGCAATTGACTGGGAAAACGTATAGTGTAAGGCATGAAATTTGTCATGGGAAACCTTGAAGACATATTAGGACAATGGAAAACATTTTAAACCTTTGGAGCTCACACATCTTGATGAAAAGTGAAACCCTAATTAGAGGTTCATTGCTTAGGAGGAGAATTTGTGTGATCAACTCTTGGTCATCCTTGAGCAATTGGGAACCTTAACGAGCATGTCTTAAGTAAAATGTGAGAGAAAATTTTAGGGTACAACAACGGCCCCTGTTCAATCTTCTTAAACCTGAGGATTTAAATTGGCTTGTCTGCCTTTCGTGATCTGAAGGTGGAAGATGATTGAACACTAGAGTGCCCATAAATTTTCACTCGCATGAAGTAACACTGATGGTTGATGATGTCGAGAATGGGCTTAAAGATTCCATTTGGAGAAGATGATAGAGAGTCGTCGGTGATGGGATTAAAGATGCCATCTGGAGAAGATGACAGAGAGTTGTCAGAGATGGGCTTAAAGATGCCATCTGGAGAAGATGACAGAGAGTCGTCGGAGATGGGCTTAGAGATGCCATCTAAAGTAGATGTTGACTTCATAAGAGGTCTCTTTATGGGAGATTCCTTTTCCTTCTGTTTGAGGAGGATTCCACTCAGGAAGGTTGATTTCTGTTGTCCTCTTGCTTGAGGAAAACTCTGTGGGGAATAGAATCTAGGAACTTCAGTTGTCCAAGGCTCTACTGAAGAGTTATCTATGTACTGGAGAGATGAGAGTTTACTGCTTTCTGGTTGAAATCCAGGCTTCATAACGACTTGCTGGGGGATAATGAAATTAACCGTTATCTAAAAATGTAATAAAAGAGCCTATGTAGGGCTGTTTTAGGATGAGTCTGTGTTAGTCTGCATCCGGAGATATATGAGAAGGAGCCTATGTGGGGCTGCTTTAGGATGAGTCCGTGTTAGACTGCATCTGGAGATTAGGAGAAGAAACCCGTGTAATATTGCTTCAGGATGAGTCCGTATTAGACTGCATCTGGAGATCATGAGAAGAAACTCGTGTAAGATTGCTTCATGATGAGTCCGTGTTAGACTGCATCTGGAGATTATGAGAAGAAAACCATGTAAGATTGCTTCGTCTGGTCATGTAGATAGTTTTCTTGTCTGGTTTCAGGTGTTAATCTACAATCAGCTGTTTGGAGATAGTTGTCCTGTCTGGTTTCAGGTATTAATCTGGAACTTGCTTTTATCGGTTGTTGAGATAGTCGTCCTGTCTGGTTTCAGGTATTAACCTCTATCCTAAGAGAAAGAAAGATAGTTTTCCAGTCTTGTTTCGGGTGTTAATCTTTAATCTGCTCATGTACATTATTTTCCTGTCTGGTTTTAGGTATTAATCTATGATCAATCGTCCAAAGATAGTTGTGCTGTCTTGTTTCAGGTATTAATCTGGAACTTGAAAATTGTCGACCGTTGAGATTGTTGTCCTGTCTGGCTTTAGGTATTAATCTCTTACCTTAGAAAGAAAGATAATTTTCCCGTCTGGTTTTGGGTATTAATCTTCAATCTGCTCATGTAGATAGTTTTCCTGGCTTGTTTCAGGTATTAATCTATGATCGGTCATCCACAAATAGTTGTCCTAGCTTTTTACAGGTATTAATCTAGAGCTTGTTTTTGTCGGTCATTGAGATAGTTTTCTTGGCTGGTTTCAAGTATTAATCTCTGACCTAAGAAAGAAAGATAGTTTTCCCGTCTGGTTTCGGGTATTAATCTTCAATCTGCTCATATAGATAGTTTTCCTGGCTTGTTACAGGTATTAATCTACAATCGGTCATCCACAGATAGTTTTCCTTGCTTGTTACAAGTATTAATCTGGAACTTGGCAACATTGGTCACATAGATAGTTTCCCCATCTGGTTTCAGGTATTAATCTCTGACCTGCTATATTTGTTGGTAAACCCCTCTTGTTTTGGGAGTTCATACCACTTGGTCGTGTAGATATTTTCCCCGTCTGGTTTCAGGAATTAATCTTTGACCTGCTGTGCATAAATTGATAGTGTTTGTCTGTCTGCTAATTTAACCTGAAAAGGTAAATCAATTTCATGCAATGTCATGATGTATGAACTGCATGATGCTCTCAAAATAAATGATATTGTGATATATGCATTTGTGCTGCATATGCCATGATGTTTGTAAAATGACGCATGAGTGCAATGTATGAACGTGTCGGTTGTTCTATTGCAGTGTTGCAGAATTAGGGAAAATAAATCCCTGATTGCAGTTGAGGGTGAAGAATGTGAGTCTTCAAATTTTGTTGAAGTTGAAATGCTGGGAGACAGATTTCCGTTATTAGAGAAATAAAGTCTATTAGGGAAGGGAAACTCCGTGCACTGTTTGGGGATTTTGTGAAATCCTGCTGGGGAATCCTGAGAAGCTTGGCGACTTCACTGGGGAATATTTTGTTGGAGCAATAATTTGGAGATTCTTGTTCCGCCGGGGATATGAAAACACCTGAGACCATTAGGTTGCATGCTGAGAATATGGCGGTGACCTTGTAGCAGGATGCCCCTGCCTCTGTACCTGCTGGAGAAGGTATCTGTTGGAGAAATATCTACGGGGATTTTGTGGATGGCCCTTAGCTATTGTCCCGTTTCTTAAAGTCATTAGAAATTATCTTTCTATTTTTTATGCGTATATTTGTAAACAGTAATCACATTCAAATGCATATGTTCAAAAATAATCACTGGACTTTTTCGCAAACAAAACAGAAAAATAAAAACAAATAGTTTTTCACTTTCAAAGGAATAACTTTGTATTAACTTGAATAAGCGTTTTTGTACAAGGAGACGAACATCCTAGTAAGAGAATGTCGTCGTAAGAATGAAACTAATACAAAATAGTGTACAAAGAAAAACAGCTATGTGCAATAATCCCATTAGGTTCCCATTCTACTATTTCCTTTATGTCTTCGAGCGTCTCATCACTTTCGCTGCTTGTCGGAAGCTGACTGGATTGATTAGTACCACTTGAGCTTGATAGTTGATACTGAAGATTGGATGTAAGGTGATCCAACGCGACATATTTATTTGATTTAAATCCATGACTTTTTCCTGGACTTCCCTTTCGGGTTTTCAGTCTACCGAGATACCCTTTTTTGCCCAAGCCGCCTTTTTAGGTTTTAGACTTGCTGGGTGTACAAATTTTGTTTATGTGTATCCCTAATTTTTTCCCGGACCCTTTTTGGTTCACCGGGATTCCCTTATTTTTGCCTAGGCCAGTCAAGCTAGCAGGTCTTTGTTCATGCGTAGTATCTTTTAACTATGTCGGCGTAGTATCTTTTAACTATGTCCACTAGAAAATATGTTCTTGATCACAAATGGACCTTCGTATGTAGGAGTCCATTTTCCCCTGGGATCACCTTGAGGTAGTATGATGCCCTTGATTACCAGGTCACCAACTTGATATACCTGACGTATGACTTTCTTGTTAAAAGCTTTGATCATATGCTTTTGGTACATCTGACCGTGATAGACAGACGCAAGCCTCTTCTCGTCAATCAGGTTTAATTGGTCAAGCCGAGTCTAAACCCATTCGTCTTTGCTAAGCCCTGCATCCTTCATGATTCTCAAAGAAGGGATCTAGACTTCAATGGGTAGGACAACTTCCATACCGTATACCAGATAGAAAGGGGTTTCCCCTGTTCATGTGCGCACTGTGGTACGGTAACCATGAAGAGCAAATGGTAACATCTCGTGCCAGTCTTTGTATGTCACTGTCATCTTCTGGATGATCTTCTTGATGTTTTTATTAGCAGCTTCTACAATTCCATTCATCTTCTTCCGGTAAGGAGAAGAGTTATGATGCTGGATCTTGAATTGCGTGAAAATCTCGGTGATCATAGTGTTATTGAGATTGGTACCATTATCTGTAATGATTCTTTCAGGAATACCATACCAACAGATGAGGTTATGTCTGACGAATCGGGCCACAATGTTCTTGGTGACGGAAGTAAACGAAGCCACCTCGACCCATTTTGTGAAGTAATCAATGGCAACGAGGATGAAGCGGTGCCCATTAGAAGCTGTAGGTCTAATCTCTCCAACCATGTCGATGCCCCACATTGCGAATGGCCAAGGAACAGTCAAGACGTTTAGAGGAACCATAGGCACGTGTACTTTATCAACATAGATCTGGAATTTGTGACAAGTTTGGAATGCTGATAACAGTATGTTTCCATATGGAACAGTAGTATCCTGCCTGTAGGATCTTTTTAGCCATTGTATGTCCACTAGAATGAGTTCCAAAAGTACCTTCGTGTAAATCAGCCATAATTTTCTCTGCTTCGCTCTTGTCTACAAACTGAAGCAAAGTAAAATTGTGGTTACGCTTGTAGAGGATCATGTTACTGAGGAAGAAATTGGCAGAGAACCTTCTTAGGAACTTCTTATCATTGACTGAAGCTCCCTCAGGATACTCTTGGACTTTGAGATATCTTTTGACTTTATTTAACCAAGGTTTGTCCACTAATTCTTCAGTATCAATCTTGTGACAGTATGCGGGTTCATCCATTCTCTCAATAGTGATCTGAGGAGCTTTGTTATCCCACCTGACATTGAACATGGATGACATCATAGTTAGCGCGTCCGCTAGTTGATTTTCCTCTCACAGAAAATGCTCAAAAGTGACTTCTTCAAAGCATGGGATTAGTGTCAACACATGCTCTCTATAAGGTATGAGGTTAGGAAGCTTTGTGTCCCATTCTCCTCTGATTTGAATGATTACTAAGGCCGAGTCTCCAAATACACTCAAGAATTTGATCCTCAAGTTGATAGCAGCTTTGAGACCCATAATACATGCTTCATACTCAGCCATATTATTGGTACAATTGAAACATAATCTGGCAGTGAAAGGGGTATGACAACCTTCAGGAGATATGATCACAACACCAATACCATTTCCAAGAGCGTCGGAAGCTCTTTCAAAAACCATAGCCCATCGGGATCCTTTTTCAGGTCCTTCATCCGGTCCAGGTTCTTCACAATCAGTTACTAACATGATGTTTTCATTCGGGAACTCAAAATTCATGGATTGGTAGTCATCCACAGCCTGATGAGCTAAATGATCAACTAATATACTTCACTTAGTTGCTTTCTGGGTTGTATATTGAATATCATACTCGACCATGATCATTTTCCATTTTTCTATTCTTCCGGAGAGAGCAGGCTTCTCAAAGATGTATTTGATAGGATCCATTTTAGATATCAATAAGGTAGTGTGAGTCAACATGTACTATCTTAGTCGGCGAGCAGCCCATGCCAAAGCGCAACAAGTTTTCTTAAGTAGTGATTATCTTGTTTCACACTCGGTAAATTTTTTGCTAAGGTAGTATATTGCATGCTCTTTTCGACCAGACTCATCATTCTGCCCTAGGACACACCCCATTGAGTTCTCTAACACTGTTAAGTACATGATCAGAGGTCTTCCTTCAACTAGCAGCATTAAAATTAGAGGCTCTTGAAGATATTCCTTTATTTTGTCAAAGGCGTTTTGGCAATCGTCATTCCACATCACTGCTTGATCTTTCTTCAGTAACTTGGAGATTGGCTCACAAGTAGCGGTCAGATGGGAAATGAACCTGGAAATATAGTTTAGACATCCCAAGAATCCCATGGCCTCCTTCTCAGTGCGAGGAGTTAGAATTTCTCGTATATCTTTAACCTTTGCAGGGTCCACTTCAATTCCTTTTCCGCTGACAACGAAACCTAAGAGCTTACCAGATCTTACTCCAAAGGTGCACTTATTCGGGTTCAACCTCAGTTTGTACTTTTTCATCCTTTCAAACAGCTTATGTAGATGATCAAGGTGCTCCTCTTCAGTCTGAGACCTAGCTATCATATCATCAACGTAGACCTCTATCTCGTGATGGATCATATCATGAAACAATGCTACCATAACATACTGATAGGTTTCCCCAACGTTCTTTAACCCAAATGGCATAACTTTGTAACAGAAAGTGCCCCATTGTGTGACGAAAGTTGTTTTCTCCATGTCCTCAAGCGCCATTTTGATATGATTGTACCCGGAGAAACCATCCATGAAGGAGAATACTTTATGTTGTGTGGTGTTGTCAACCAGAACATTGATATGGGGAAGCGGAAAGTCATCCTTGGGGCTTGCCCTATTTAGGTCTCTGTAATCCACACACATACGTACCTTACCGTCCTTCTTAGGTACTGGAACAACATTGACAACCCATTATGGATAAGAGGTGATAACTAAGAAACTGACATTGAACTGTGTAATACGATGGGAGAACTGACTTGGTTGTTTTGCATTTGATTGCAATTGTTACAGATAGCAAGAGTCGCCATCGACTTTTCTTTTATCCAATAAGGAAAGGTTGAAAAGAACAGGAAAGACCTTTCGAGATTATTTCTTGAGTTTGGGGGGGTAGGTTATGAAAAGGGAAGGTGTTAGCACCCTTTTCATCCATAGTTCTCTACGGGCTCTTAGTTGCTTGCTAGATCACATGCTTTTGTTTGAAAATGTGCTTGCGGTGTGTTTTTTGAAAGTATTTTGAAAAACGTCTTTGTAATGGTTCTCGTTTCTATAAGAACGCGTGCAAAGTGTTGGTTTTGAAAAAAGGTGTTTGTGGAATGTGTTTTTGAAAGTGATTTTGAAAAGGCATCTTTGTAATGGTTCTCGTCTCTATAAGAGCGTGTACAAAGTGTTTTAACTTCTGAAAATGTTTCAAAATGAGAGTGGGGGTGTATGAAATGTTTTTGTTGTGAGCAAGCGAGCAACTAGGAGTATCCTACCCACTCAAAAGGTCTTAGTGTTATTTTCCTCCTCCTTTAGATGTTACTATCTTACCATTGATTTGGTAAGAAGCCCCATCATTTGATGTGAAGGGTCGGGCGTGGAACGTTTGTATAGTCATAGAAGGCAACTTATGTGATACTTTAGCAATTTTCATAAGGGACGAGATTGTTTTATCGAAGGAAACATTGAAGGGTCATCGAGGGACTACGATCTTTTTATCAAAGGGTCTTTGCTAAAGCGTCCCATATTCGAGGGACATGACTATTTCTCCGAGGCAACAAGTGAGATTATCCTAAGGGTGCATGTGTGAATAGTGTGTTTGATTTGCATGCATTTAGTCTTTGATTAGGGGTTGTCTACTTGTTGTTTTTATCTTGCCATACATACCCTATTTTTCTAGCAATCATACATAAGTAATAAAATGCAGAAAGATAAAATCCTACACTATTACAACCATATTGAATAGCATGAAAATGTAAAGGCAAAAATAAAATAAAAGCAAGAAAAACGGGTCTTTCGATTTAGGCAGAAACACCCTTCGATTCTGCACTTTTTGATCTCCTTCGATTTGGGGCCTGGAGTCAGTGAAGTCATGCACTTAGATTTAACTTTCTGCCTCCTTCGACCGGGGGCTGGAATCAGTATAGGCATGCCTTTTGTATGGGCCTGGAAGTCAGCATGGTGTGCCTTTTGGCTGCCTCTTTCGTTTTGACCTGGAGGTTAGTGTGGAAGCCAAAGGCTTCGTTTCATACTCCCGTCTCCTGTTTCTTTCGTTTGAGATAGCAACATGGCCTAAGGCCATACTAGAATTACCTTAGGGCCAGGTTAGTTCTTAAAGAATTTGTGATAAACCAAAGAACAAAACCAAAAGAAGAGGCAATAAAATAAACTAAAAGGATGGAAACGAAAAGGAAACAAATACTATGTACATGTTTGAAATGAAAAGGAAGCTTATTTACATGTTATGCTGGAAACGAAGGATCCAAGGTTAAGAATAACTTACCTTGCTTGAGGCTAGGAGCGTGTGTTGGACCTTGAGTGGATGCCTTGAGTACTTCTGGATTCGAAGGGAGGAAACGAAGGTGACCTCTCTAAGGATGGATTTGAATGGGAAGAAACAAGTGTAATGTTCTTTCTACTGGATTCGAAGGGTAACAAGGTGGGGAATATTTCAGATTCGAAGGGGACAAATGTTTGATTCTGGGTTTGTGTTTGATAAGTGTTTAAGTGTTTGAGAGGTTGATGATGTTTGAGAATTTTTTGAAGATTCACTCCTCTGGCCAAAAGGTCTTTCTTACACCATTGTGGAGCCTCTTATTTATAGGCAAAGCTGGATGGAGCTTTTGGAGGGAAAGCAAAATCATTTGAACAAATTGAGTAACTTGCTTTTGTAGCTTTCAAGGGGCAGTGCTTTGTATGCTATTTTGGTGCAAGCTTGGGGAGTGTTTCAGGACTGCTGTACAGCAGCTTTGGCCAGTGTACTAGGCCTGAACTTAGAGCAAGCATCTTTAAACATTTCATTCTTTCTTCTTGACCCTCCTTCGACCAGATTCCTCTTCCAACAAAGTTATTTTATTTTCCTCTAACAAGTGTCCTTCGAATGGGTCACTTTTGTGCATCCTCCGAAGGAGCCAAATGTATGACCCTTGGATGGGTCACCAAAACATGCCTTAAGGTGGGCTTTGTAAATCCTTCGAATAAGCCATCAAGCATGTCCTTCGAATAGGATGCCTAGACGTGTCACTTGAATGGATCATGTATGCTTCTTTGAAAAGGGCCAAATGTGTCCTTCTAATGGACTAGCAAGGTATACCTTTCGACATGGACTCATATGTATGCCCTTCAATCCACCAACCATGTGTGTTAAAGGTTGTCAAGAGTGGAATTGAAGCATACTAAAGGGAAATGTGTCCAGTCGAAGCTAGTGTAAACATAACCAATTCCATGTCGAAGCCTGCATGTAGGAGGTCTAAACTTTGTGACTCCAAGAAAGCACACCAGAGGCCAATGCTCAAACGAAGACTTGCATGAAGGGAGTCACATGCCCAAACGAAAGAGACATGCAGGAGGCAAAAATGTGAAATCGAAGGATGCCAAGAGGAGGCTTTTTTCCTTAGAATCGAAGGAGGCAACAAAAGACTCCTTCCTTGTGCCTGGTGGCCTTATGGGCGCCTCTGGCGTGCAAGAAGGAATCCGTGGCTCAATCGAAGGTTGTATGCAGCCACTCATCAACTTGTGAATCAAAGCAAGCATGGAGGGGGAAATATTTGTCCAGTCAACACAGGCATGAAAGCATTAAACATTCAATCGAAGCAGGCCTATAGGAAGCCATTGCATTGTGAACCATGCGAGGCCAAAGACTCAATCGAAGGTGGCATGCAGGAAGCTCCTGCCTTGTGAATCCAAGCCAGCATGCTAGAGGCCCACGCCTAGTCGAAGGATGCAAGCCAAGCTTGCATCGAAAGAGACCAAAAGGCTAATCGAAGGAAGTAAATCGAAGAAGAGTTATTTTTCTCCAATTTTGTCAAAAATGTTATTTTCATATGTTTTCCCTTTTTTAACAGTTTCCTCTTTAACTTGATGCTGGAAAATCCCATTGTACTTATGTAAGCTTGAATTTTGAGAATCATTCTGAGAAATGCCTTGAGAAATGAGAGGGAAAATTTTGGGGTACAACAACTGCCCCTGTTCAATCTTCTTAAACCTGAAGAGTTAGATTGACGAGTCTGCCATTTGTGACTCGAAGGTGGAAGATGATTGAACACTAGAGTACCTAGAAATTTGCATTTGATGATGTTGTGGTTGATTGTGTAGGGAATGGGCTTAAAGATTCCATTTGGAGAATTAATGGATAGTTGTTGGAGATGGGCTTATGGATGCCACCCGAAGGTGATTGTTGACAGAAATTGGACTAAGTCTAAACTCGACTTCAACTGGAAAGAATCAGAATAAATCTTGGAGCGATCTATCTGAACCAGAGAAAATGTCTACAGAAAGGAATCAAGATAAACCATTGAGATTTAAAATGAAACAATAGAGGTCTTGAATATTCTTTAACTGGAACGAATCTGAATAAATCTTGGAGCGATCTATCTGAACCAGAGAAAATGTCTACCGAAACGGAATCAAGATAAACCATTGAGAGATTTAAAATGAACCAGCAGAGGTCTTGAATATTATTTAACTGGAACGAATCAGAATAAATCTTGGAGCGATCTATCTGAACCAAAGAAAATGTCTACCGGAATGGAATCAAGATAAATCATTG
Organism: Vicia faba; assembly: GCA_948472305.1. Classification (NCBI taxonomy): domain Eukaryota; kingdom Viridiplantae; phylum Streptophyta; class Magnoliopsida; order Fabales; family Fabaceae; genus Vicia; species Vicia faba. The sequence continues at coordinate 1,059,828,098 of OX451738.1, read as the reverse complement.
AGAGATTTAAAATTAACCAGCAGAGGTCTTGAATATTATTTAAATGGAACGAATCATAATAAATCTTGGAGCGATCTATCTGAACCAGAGAAAATGTCTACCAGAAAGGAATCAAGATAAACCATTGAGAGATTTAAAATGAACCACAGAGGTCTTGAATATTATTTAACTAGAAAGAATCAGAATAAATCTTGGAGCGATCTATCTGAACCAGAGAAAATGTCTACCGAAATAGAATCAAGATAAACCATTGAGAGATTTAAAATGAACCAGTAGAGGTCTTCAATATTATTTAACTAGAACGAATCATAATAAATCTTGGAGCGATCTATCTGAACCAGAGAAAATGTCTACCAGAAAGGAATCAAGATAAACCATTGAGAGATTTAAAATGAACCAGCAGAGGTCTTGAATATTCTTTAACTGGAATGAATCAGAATAAATCTTTGAGCGATCTATTTGAACCAGAGAAAATGTCTACCGGAACGGAATCAAGATAAACCATTGAGAGATTTAAAATGAACCAGCAGAGGTCTTGAATATTCTTTAACTGGAACGAATCAGAATAAATATTGGAGCGATCTATCTGAACCAGAGAAAATTTCTACCGGAAAGGAATCAAGATAAACCATTGAGAGGTTTAAAATAAACCAGTAGAGGTCTTGAATATTCTTTAATTGGAACGAATCAAAATAAATCTTGGAGTGATCTATCTGAACTAGAGAAAAAGTCTACTAGAACGGAATCAAGATAAACCATTGAGATATTTAAAATGAACTAGCATAGGTCTGAAGGATGTATTCGTCATGTGGATATTCACCCCGTCGTGTTTCAGGAATTGATCTACAATTGATTTTCTCACAGATAGTTGTCATGTCTTGTTGAAGATTTGTTGATGATAATTTTCTATTGATTGGTCTTTCTTGAAAAGTTAAAGAGTTAGTTGTATGAATATCATGATGTATGAAATGCATGGCGTAATGATGTTTCTCAAAATAAATGAGATTGCGATATATGCATTTGTGTTGTTGATCCTATGATGTATGAATGCAATGTATGAACATATTAGTTGTTCTGTTGCAGTGTTGTCGGACTGGGGAAAATAAATCCCTGGCTGGTGCTGAGAATGAGGAGTGTAAGTCTTCATATTTGAAGTTGAAGTTTTGATAGATGGGTCTCCATTAATAGATAAATAAACTTTCTTGGGGAAGGGAAACGCATGTGCATTACTTGTGGACTTTGTGAAACCCTGCTGGGGAATCCTAAGAAGCTGGGCGAATTTCACTGGGGAATGTAGGAAAGTCTACTGGGGAAGAGGAGTTGTGGTGCCTTGATTTGTGATAGTCTGAGAGGCAAATTCAAGCTGGGGAATCTTTCCGTTTGTTAGGGAAATAAACCTTGTCGCCAGTCTGCTGGAGAGGCATTTTCTTTTGGCCGAACTCTTCGAGGATTCTTCTTGAGACCAACTTAGCTGGGAAGAAGGCTTTCTAGAGATTGAAACTCTGGCTGGGGATCACCCTATGACAAGGACTTTGTGGGAGATTTGTCACTGCCCCTAATAGCAAGTATTTGTAGTATTGCTAGGAAACATTTTCTTGATTGTATACAACCCTTTGTTGGAGTTCATATTCAATGCCCCAAGTGACTCGGATGGAAATCTGCCCCTAGTTTTTTAGCACTTCTTGAGACATTTCTTGGAATATGGACTTGACTGCCCCAGATGTGTTGGACAGTGATCACACTGTGCCCCCTATTTATAGGAGATTTGTCGTTGGAAGTGTCATCCCATTTGAAGTTATTTTGTTCACTGAGAGAGCTTTCGTTTGCTGGATATTCATTGTGTGAATTTCTCTGTTGTCAAACAAATAGCTATATGCAAACATCGGTATTTAAATAATGAAAAGTTTATGCTTGTCTTGAAGTTTTGAAAATGTGTTTTAGCAGATAAAAGAATTTTGCAAGTATATGAATTCAAATCAGGATTTAGAGTAAGCCTTACAGGAGTCAGGATACCTTTTATAACAATATGCTTTCGAACTAACCCATGCTTCAATTAGGACCTTGAAAGGTTGTATCGTGGTCTAGGTTCACGGTTTTAAGAAACAAAGGATAAGGCTCAAAGTGTAATTGTACCCACCCGTTCTTCGTGATGTTCTTCAGTACTAAACTTAGTTAATTGTGTGTTTGAACTCCAATTGAGTCTGAAATGACGTTTTGGTGATGGTTTAGACAAGTTAAGTTTGTTGGAAGGCAATCATTTTTGCCATATTTTCCATGTTGTTGAGAACTTGTAGTGACCTCTTTTTGATTTATTATCCCTGATTTTGCCTGTCTGTTCTTGTTTTTGAGATTACGGTCAACGGGATGCCCCAGTTTTTGTTAAGTCTCCTTCATAGGTTTTAACTTAGCGGGCTTTTCTTTTTTGAGAGATAATGACTGCCTATTTGATAGGGAACCATCACCATCTTTTGGTTCAGAAGGAATGTTTTTGATGTCATTCATTGTGTACGAAGTGAAAACTTGCGACTGAATGCGCACTTAAATTAACTGAGAGACTACCCTGCCCCAGGTTTTGATTAAAGGTTTCAATTTGTGTGAAAAAGAAAACTCCTACTTCTTTGGCTCGAAGGGGTTGACTAAGGATTATCTTCCTTATAACTCTAGTGTTTAGGGATTGAAAGAAACACTTGTACATTGTCAACAAGGTATGTCCAAAAGCATACTGTATGAGATTATGGCATTGTTTTCGTCATCCTCCCTCTAAAGGCTTGCAACGTTTAAAAACAAGAGTTGAATATCATAAAGGGATTAAAAATCATAGAGTGAAAATGAATGGATTAATTCAAGACAAACATATGCGATGCATTAATGAGAGTAATCAAAGTCTGACATAAAGATAAGTGTTTAGATAAACAAAGAAATTACAACTGAAATTTTGAATAAACAGAAAATGTCCTCGCCCAGGCCGTCGCTTCAATTGGATGCCCTTGAGGGGTGGTAGAAGAGCTCTGATTGACCGTCTTGTGTGAACTCGAATACTCCTCCGTCGATCAGATTTTGAATCTTGTACTTCAACACCCAACAATCATTTGTGTCATGTCCAGGACTGTCGAAATGATAAGAGCCCCTTGAATTTGGGATTATAGCGGGGGGAAGCAGTATTGGGGTTTGGATGGGGTCCTATCAAAGTAATCAAATTCATTCTCAACATGTGTTGCAATGTTTGAGATAGTGGCATGTTGATGTTAGTGAACTGTCTCTCGGGCTTGTTTTGCCTTTGCTAATTTTCCTGTTGATGTTGACGAGGTCGTTATTGGGCCCGTCACGTGGTAGCAATTTGGAAAGGTCCACTCTTCATCGGAGGCTGATTAATGACTCAATCCCCAACTCTAGCTATTTTCCCCATTTGGTTGCTTCCGTCTTGGTTAAGCTTGTTGACAAGAACTCTCAGCTCTTCTTGTCCTTGAGCCAAGTTTTGGATAAGAGGCATCTGGCCATCATCTGGATCTTCATTGTTGCCATTTCAGTTTGTAACCGTTCCAACTTGTCATCCTTGTTGTCCTCAGGATTCTTCATAGTCAATCCCCTAGTGAGGAGTGCCTTCACTTCATCTTTCCCCTTGGATAGGTTCAAGAACATTTCCTGAAGCTGAGCGTTTTGAGTCTGAATGTCCTTGATAGTCTGTTCTAGAGCCATTTCTACTGAAATAAACAGTAGCAGATGAGAGACCTGTGTCGGAAAACCCTGTCATGATATGATGCATGGTATGTGGATGCAATGTTTTCAAGGACTTAGGAAATTTAAATTTGTTTTAGATAAGAAAGGAGCAAACATCAATTGTATTAATAAGTTTAAATTGATTACAACCGTGCCCCGTTGGGCTTACAACGGAGGAAATAAAGCAAAATAAACTCCTAAGACAAGAAGGTCGAATGCATCCTCTTTGGCGCGATGTAGGCGTTCAAATTTTGCTCCTCGTGAAGTTGTCTCGTAAGCTCCAGGACCTTCTTTTCACTCGCATTGAATTGGGCCTCGAAAGTGTCTCGTTCCTCTTTTAGTTGGATCCAAGCTCTTTGTAAGTCTTCGAGAGAAGTAGGCATGGTAGGATGAAGGATAACATAAGGAACATCTGCTTCAACTAAAGGCTCCATGATGATAGGCAAAGTGATAGGGCATGGCATACCGAGTCTTTGAGCACGAGTTGTACCCACTTAAGATAAGTCTCCAATGGAATGGAGTTCTTATGCCCTAATGTCTTGCTATCCACTTTGTTTACCATCCTCCAAGCTCGTATAAATCTCTGATGGTAGCCTCGATCGTCGCTCTTGTAGTCGAACACAAAACCTTGGATGAGTGCATCGTGAGGACCATCTCTTCGTGCATAGCCAAATTGTAGTGATGCAAGAGAAGGGTTATTCGTGATACCTCCCCTAATGCCAAGCAAAGGGACATTAGGGAATTTCGCACAACGGTCAATGATAGTAGTATCCTCCGAGGATCGAGAATACCAATAAATGTCAGAGTGTGTGAGGGACATCATCCTTTAAGACCATGTTAATCCTTGCTCGTTCTTCAATGTTGATAAAGGTAAGTGCGTAGTAAACCACTTAGCGAGTAGGGGATGCAACACAAGAGAGTACCTCTTTTCTTCGTGGTGCGAGTGTGGAAACAATGTAAAATGTCTCCAAGCAAAGTAGGTATAGGATTACGAGAGAGGAAGACCTTAATGGCATTCATATCTATGAATTGGTCCGGATTGGGAAATAGAACCAAACTATAGATTAGAAGGGCCATGACATCTTCAAAGGCTTGGAAATCCATATCTTCCCAGAATGAACGAGCCTTCTCTAACAGAAACTTAGCTAGGAAACCCTTAACTCTGCTTCTTGTCTCCCAATTTGCTATAATGTCGGCTCTCTTCAGATGCAGGACTTCGGCATTGACTTCAGGCTTTGGAGTCCCTTCTAAACCAGTGAATGGTAAGTGATCAAGCACGGGCACTACCAACAATTGAGAGAACTCCTCTAGTGTAGAGACCAACTGATAGTCAGGAAAGGTGAAGTAAGGATGCATGGGATCAAAGAATTGGAAGAGCACATACATCATTTCTTCTAGGAATTTGGAGGTAGCCAAGCTGAGAAGTCGACCAAATTTCTCAGTGAAGGGAGAATCTCCAGGCACCCTTGATGCTAATTCTTGGAGTTGAGAGTGTGCTTTCACGAAGCTGATTCGGATGGCATTCCTTCGGATGAGATTCATGGCCTATAAAACAAAACAAAGATAAATTCATAAATCCTTGAAATGGTTAGTGAAAATGCTCATGATGTTAAGATGTTTATGATGTTATGTACAAGTATGCAAAGCAAGCAAGTTGTTATGTACACACAAAGCAGACAAGTCCTTAGGTTTAGGCTTGCACGAAGTTTGTAGGTAAGTACTCTATTGAAGTTTAGTTGGCTCAACCTGTCCTAGAAAGTAACCGGGTTCTAGGGGATCTCATTATCATTGACCTTTCTTTTAGGCATTGTCTCAGCATAATCAATCTTTTCTTGTGGCCGAGATATCCCAAAATTCCAGTCTCAATGGGTGTAGTATCGAGTATAAACTAATTTTAAGCTTTCCACCGAAACCGGCTATCTCACTACTTCCTAATGGCCAAGTTGTTCAATTAAGGTTCTAATGTCAGTTAGTGCTTCATGACAATGCTCAGCGGCCCCGTATTCTCCTCGATTCAACACAAGAGATACCGGTACCAACAAATGTGTCACACTAACATAGCCATTGCTTTAACCATATCGATTTACGCCCTACAGTTTCCACAATCTATTGCTACTTACCTAAAAGAAGTCCCAAATCCAGGTAGAGGATCAAAACAAACCCAAACAATGACCCAAAAATGTAAATCAAGCAAGTCAAACAAAGAAAAGCAAGTAAAGGGAAGGTGTTAGCACCCTTTTCATCTGTAGTTCTCTACGGGATCTTAGTTTCTTGCTAGATCACTTGCTTTTGTTTGAAAATGTGCTTGTGGTGTGTTTTTTGAAAGTATTTTGAAAAACGTCTTTGTAATGGTTCTCGTTTCTATAAGAACGCGTACAAAGTGTTGGTTTTGAAAAAAGGTGTTTGTGAAATGTGTTTTTGAAAGTGATTTTGAAAAGGCGTCTTTGTAATGGTTCTCGTTTCTATAAGAATGCGTACAAAGTGTTTTAACTTCTGAAAATGTTTCAAAATGAGAGTGTGGGTGTATGAAATGTTTTTGTTGTGAGCAAGCGAGAAACTAGGAGCATCCTACCTACTCAAAAGGTATTAGTGTTCTTTTCCTCTTCCTTTAGATGTTACTATCTTACCATTTATTTGGTAAGAAGCCCCATCATGGGATGTGAAGGGACAAGCGTGAGACGTTTGTATAGTCATAGAAGGAAACCTATGTGACACTTTAGCAATTTTCATAAGGGACGAGATCGTTTTATCAAAGGAAACATCAAAGGGTCATCGAGGGACTACGATCTTTTTATTGAAGGGTCTTTGCTAAAGCGTCCCATATTCGAGGGACGTGACTATTTCTCTGAGGTAACAAGTGAGATTACCATAAGGGTGCATTTGTGAATAGTGTGTTTGATTTGCATGCATTTAGTCTTTGATTAGGGGTTGTCTACTTGTTGTTTTTATCTTGCCATACATACTCTATTTTACTAGCAATCATACAGAAGTAATAAAATGCAGAAAGATAAAATCCTACACTATTACAACCATATTTAATAGCATGAAAATATAAAGGCAAAAACAAAATAAAAGCAAGAAAAATGGGTCTTTCGATTTAGGCAGAAACACCCTTCGATTCTGCACTTTTTGACCTCCTTCGATTTGGGGCCTGGAGTCAGTGAAGTCATGCGCTTCGATTTGTCTTTCTGCCTCCTTCGATTGGGGGCTGGAAACAGTATAGGCGTGCCTTTCGTCTAGGCCTGAAAGTCAGCATGGTGTGCCTTCTGGCTGCCTCTTTCGTTTTGATCTGGAGGTTAGTGTGGAAGCCAAAGGCTTCATTTCATACTCTTGTCTCCTGTTTCTTTCGTTTGAGATAGCAACATGGCCTAAGACCATACTAGCATTACCTTAGGCCTGGGTTAGTTCTTAAAGCATTTGTGACAAACCAAATAACAAAACCAAAAGAAGGGGTAATAAAAATAAACTAAAAGGATGGAAACGAAAAGGAAACAAACACTATGTACATGTTTGAAATGAAAAGGAAGCTTATTTACATGTTATGCTGGAAATGAAGGATCCAAGGTTAAGAATAACTTATCTTAATTGAGGCTGGGAGAGTGTGTTGGACCTTGAGTGGCTGCTTTGAGTACTTCTGGATTCGAAGGAAGGAAACGAAGGTGGCCTCTCTAAGGCTGGATTCGAATGGGAAGAAACAAGTGTAATGTTCTTTCTACTGGATTTGAATGGTAACAAGGTGGGGAATATTTCAGATTTGAAGGGGACAAATGTTTGGATTCTGGTTTTGTGTTTGATAAGTGTTTAAGTGTTTGAGAGTTTGATGATGTTTGAGAATTTTTTGAAGATTCGTTCCTCTGGCCAAAAGGTCTTTCTTACACCATTGTGGAGCCTCTTATTTATAGGCAAGCTGGTTGAAGCTTTTGGAGGGAAAACAAAATAATTTAAACAAATTGAGTAACCTGCTTTTGTAGCTTTCGAGGGACAGTGCTTTGTATGATATTTTGGTGCAAGCTTGGGGCAGTGTTTCAGAAATGTTGTACAGCAGCTTTGGCCAGTGTACTAGGCCTAAACTTGGAAGCAAGCATCTTTGAACATTTCATTCTTTCGTCTTGACCCTCCTTCGACCAGATTCCTCTTCCAACAAAGTTATTTGATTTTCCTCCAACAAGTGTCCTTCAAATGGGTCACTTTTGTGCATCCTTCGAAGGAGCCAAATGTGTGACCCTTGGATGGGTCACCAAAACATGCCTTAAGGGGGGCTTTGTAAATCCTTCGAATGGGCCATCAAGCATGTCCTTCGAATGGGATGCCCAAACGTGTCCCTTGAATGGATCATGTATGCTTCTTTGAAAAGGGCCAAATGTGTCTTTCGAATGGACTAGCAAGGTATACCTTTCGACATATGTATGCCCTTCAAATCCACCAACCATGTGTGGTGAAGGTTGTCAAGGGTAGAATTGAAGCATACTAAAGGGAATTGTGTCCAATCGAAGCTAGTGTAAACATAACCAATGCCCTGTCAAAGCCTGCATGCAGGAGGTCTAAACTTTGTAACTCTAAGCAAGCACACCAGAAGCCAATGCTCAAATGAAGACTTGTATGAAGGGAGTCACATGCTCAAACAAAAGAGGCATGCAGGAGGAAAAAATCTGCAATCGAAGGATGCCAAGAGGAGGCTTTTTTCCTTGGAATCGAAGGAGGCAAAAAAAATACTCTTGCCTTGTTCCTACTGGCCTTGTGGGCGCCTCTTGCATCCAAGAAGGAATTTGTGGCTCAATCGAAGGTTGTATGCAGCCAGTCATCAACTTGTGAATCAAAGCAAGCATGAAGGGGAAATATTTGTCCAGTTAACACAGGCATGAAAGCATTAAAAATCCAATCGAAATAGTCATATAGGCAGCCATTGCATTGTGAATCCAAGCCAGCATGCTAGAGGCCCACACCCTGTCGCAGGATGCAAGCCAAGCTTGCATCAAAAGAGACCAAAAGGCCAATCGAAGGAAGTAAATTGAAGAAAACTTGTTTTTCTCCAATTTTGTCAAAAATATTATTTTCATCTATTTTCCCCTTTTAACAGTTTCCTCTTTAACTTGATGCTGGAAAATCCAATTATACTTATGTAAGCTTGAATTTTTAGAATCATTGTGAGAAATGTCTTGAGAAATGAGAGGGAAAATTTTGGGGTACAAAAAACTATTTCATGACTTCAGCCATGATCTTTTTTGACATCTCTGGCCACATACAAGGAACCTTCTATTTCACGGGAGGGCAGTCTTCTTTTGTCGAAAGGCGATGAACCACAATATCAGTGTCAAGTCCTGGCATGTCTTCGTATGACCAGGAAAAAACCTCAACATAGTCATGTAGCATCTGTATTAAACGCTCTTTGACACTATGCTCCATATCGATACCTATCTTGACCTCTTTGTTGTCCTCTTCAGTACCCAAGTTAACTGTCTCAACCGACTCTTCATGAGGCTGTATTTCCCTTTCTTCCTATTGTAATAGTCTGGCAAGTTCTCCTGGTACTTCACAATCTTCCTCACCTTCGTCCTCGGCTTGGTAGATCGGATTTTCAAAGTCATAACTGATGATAACAAAACCGTTACTAATGTGATCCAGAGTGGATGTGGATCTGCAGTTTGATATGTGGGTGTGTGTAAGAGCATAGCTGTATATATTTTTTGATAAAGTAAAAATTAGAAAAAGAAAAACAGAGAGCGTAAAATTTGTATGCAAAAATGTCCAATGATTTATTAATGACATATGAATATGAAGCAATAACCCTCACAAAATAGACCATTGTGCCTCGGGTAAGACACAAGGCTTTAAAGTCTCAATTGTTCAAATATTACATATCCCAAAAAACAAAAGGACAATTACTCTTGAATGAAAGTAACAGGCACAAAATCTTTGGCCTCCCAATTATTGAGTCTGCCGCTGATAGTCGGGAAGATCCATTTGTCCATGTTGTAGTTGCTGTCAGCATCCTCTGTAGCAGAAACAACATCAATAGCACTAATTCCTGGTTCATGCTTGGGCATTGGTGCAGTTATGACGTTGGGGGTTTTGGGAGGATCAAACTCAATCTCCTTCGCCTCAATGAGATCTTGCACTTTGTTCTTCAGAGCCCAACAATCATTTGTATCATGTCCGGGACTTTCACAATGGTAGGCACATCGGGCATTTGGGTTGTAGATGGGAGATGCAGTATTGGGATTCTTAGGAGCCTCCTTTAGGGTCACATGATTGGACTTCAGCATGTGTGGCAAAACCTGGGACAAGGTCATGTTGATCTGGGTGAACTGTCTTCTGGGTGCATCCGGCCTACGCTGATTTTTTCGTTATTGGTTTGAGGCAGGATTGGAAATCATAACAGTCCCTACCATCGGACGATGTTCAATTTTGCTTTGATTTCTCTGGCCGTAAACATCACTGACCTCCTTCTTTCCAGTGAAGGGTTTCTTTGTTGTACTTGAGGATGTATCTCTCTGGATTTTACCACTTTTAATACCAGCCTCTACTCGTTCACCAGTTAGTATCAGTTTCGTGAACCCAACAAAAGAGCTTCCAATTAGATGGTTAAAGAACGGACCAAACAACGTGCCCAAGAACATGTCCACCAGCTCTCAATCAAATAATCTTTAAAACCTTCGTCGGAACCCATAGACATAATTTGCAATTGTGGACGAGTTTGGGCAAGGTCAGCGTTATATTGGTACTGCTTGTAGAAAGCAGCATCCAGATCTTCCCAATTACGAATGTTGGTGCTTTCCAGTTGATAGAACCATTCCAGCTGAGTCCCTGCCAAAATTTCCTGGAAGAAATGTACCCACAGATTCCTATCAGTAGTGTGGAGTTAAAGCTTCCTGACATATGACCTTAAGTGCAGCTTAGGACAGGAGACACCGTCATACTTAGCAAAGGTGGGGACCTTTAATTTCTGCGGGATGACCACCCCTGAGATCAGTCCTAACTCTTCAAAATCCATCCCGGGTACCCTCTGGATCTCCATAGCATTGAGACGATCCTCCAACTGTTTGTATTTATCATCAGCAGGAGGATACTTCTCCTCAGAATAGTCAACTTCATCTTTCTCAGAACCATGGTTGTTGTTTTCTTCTGTTTGCTTCTCTTCTTGATTGTCCCCCTCATTTGACGGGGTTGCAAAATCTAGAGCTCGCTTAGCTGGTCCTCCGAATCTTCTACCCAAATTCAAAACCCCAGCTAGTTTCTTTGGCTTCTTGGTCTTCTCTTTGATGATTAGAGCCTTCAGATCTTCTTGCCCCTTGGCCAGAGCCAGGAACATTTGTTGGAACTGAGAATTTTGAGCTTGAAGATCCTTCACTGTTTGTTCAAGAGCCATTTCTTTTGCTGAAATAAATAGCGAAAAGAATAAGAAACCTGTCTTGAAATACATGCTTATGCAATGAAATGCATGATATGCTTATGCGATGTTTTCAAGGACTTCTGGAAATTTAAATTTGCGAGCCAAAATGAAACAAAGATTTTATTAATAAGATTCAAATTACAATCTCCTTTTATGCTTACAATTGAAAATAAAAACTCTTAAAATCTAAGAATCACATCTCCCATGGGAGTTTCCTCTTCGTGCCGAGGTAGACATTAAGACTCTCTTCTTTGTGAAGTTGCTTTGTGAGCTTCAACACTCTCTTCTCACTAGTGTAGAATCGATCTCTAAAGGTATCCCGTTCTTCCTTCAACTGAATCCAAGACCTCAGCAGCTCTTCAAGATCAGTGGGCATATCAGGATGGAGAACTGTATAAGGAACATCCTCCTCGGTGACCGGTTCCATAATCACCGGTAAGATGGTTGTATATGGCATCATAAGATTTTGGGCGCGAGCTCGTACCCATTTGAGATAAGGCTCCATAAGAATGGAATTCTTGTGTCCCAATGTCTTGCTATCCATCTTATTTACCATGCCCCAAGCTCGTATGAACCTTTGACAATACCCTTGAACATCATCCTCGTAGTTGAATATAATGCCTTGCATAAGCATATCATGGGGACCATCTCTCCGAGCATAACCGAACTTTCGTAGAGCTAGGGAAGGATTATAAGTGATACCTCCAATAATGCCAAGGAGTGGAACATTATGGAATTCACCACAATGGTCAATGATAGGAATATCTCCCAAAGATCTGGAATACCAAAGAATATCCGAATGAGAAAGTGACATTACCCTTTGTGACCAACCCGAACCTTGTTCATTCTTCAATACTGATTGAGGAAGGTGCGAAATAAACCACCTAGACAGCAAAGGCATGTAGCAGATAAGAACCCCTATTCTCTTCATAGTACGAGTGTGGAGGGAATGCAAGATATCTCCGAGTAAAGTAGGCACATGATTACGGGAGAGAAAAATCTTAACGGTATTCACATCTATGAGCAAGTCCGGATTAGGGAACAATACTAACCCATAGATTAGAAGATCCAGGACTTCTTCGAAGGCTTGGAAATCCAAATCATCCCAAAAAAACTGAGCCTTTTCCAAAAGGAACTTGACTAGGAAACCCTTGACTCTGCTTCTTGTTCCCCAATTGGATATGATGTCAGACCGTTTCAGATGTAAGGCAGCTGCAATGACCTCTGGTTTTGGAGCTTCCTCTAAACCGGTAAAAGGAATTTGATCTAGAATGGATACACCCAATAACTAAGAGAACTCTTCCCTGGTGGGTACCAATTGATAGTCGGGAAATGTGAAGCAATGGTGCTTGGGGTCAAAGAACTGAAAGAGTACCCCCATCATCTTCTCATTAAAGCTCGTAGTAACCAGGTTGAGAAGTCGACCGTATTTTTTGGTAAATGAAGAAGTCTCGGGAACCCTTGGTACTAGCTCTTTGAGTTGGAGAGGTATTCTCACAAAGCTGATTTGGATGGCATTTCTATGATCGGAAGCCATGATCTGAAAAACATAACAAAGATAAATTCCCCTAGTCCTTGAAATGGTTAGTGAAATGAAAGATGGATGTCATGATGCATGATGTTATGTTTGAACAATTTAATCACACACAAGAAAAACACACAAGATCTTAGGCTTAGGCTTGCATGGGGTTTATAGATAACTACCCTCTTGAAATTTAGTTGGTTCAACCTGTCTTAGAAAAGTAACCAGATTCTAAGGAGTCTCAATATCACCGATCTTTCTTTATCAAGCATTGTTTCAGCTCAAGCAATCTTTTCTCACGGCCGAAATATCTCGAAAGTCCGATCTCAATGAGTGTAGCATCGAGTATCAACCAATCCTCAGCTTTATACCGAGTCTAGCTATCTCACTACTTTCTAATGACCAAGTTTGTTCAACTAAGGTTCTAAGGCCCATTAGTGCTTTATAAAACCACGGAGAGGCCCCGTACTCTCCTCGATTTAACACAAGGGATACCGGTACCAACCAAAGTGTCACACCAACACAGCTATCGCTTCAACCATATTGGTTTATGCCGTACAGTCTCTACAATCTATTGATGTTTAGCTAAAAATGGCCCTAGATCCGGGTGTAGGATCTTTACAAGAATACCCCAACAAAACCCTCAAAGATAAAGCAAGCAAAGCATACAATTAATTTAAAATGATGAACTAAACTCTATGGTAATCCCACTTTATAAGAATCCCCAACAGAGTCTCCAGTTCTGTGATACCGTGGTAGAACTGACTGTTTATACTAGTTTTGTGTTTGTATTCGCAAATGTTGCGGTAAGCAAGAGTCGCCACCATCTTTTCTTTTATCCAACAAAGGAAAGGGTGAAAAGAGCAGAAAAATACCTTTTCAAGATGTTTTCTGAGTAAGGGGGTAGATTATGGAAAGGGAAGGTGTTAGCACCCTTTCCATCTGTAGTTATCTACGGGCTCTTAGATGCTTAGCTCTTTTTTTTAAAATACCTTGTGCTCTTGTTTGTTTTGAAAAGTATTTTTCTGAAAATGCCTTAGTGCGGCGATTCGCTTTATGATAACTCTTGTATCAGTCCTCAAGAGTGTTGATAAAGCGTTTTTTTGAAATGTTTTGTGTAAGTGTAAAAGATTTTTTTGAGCAAGCATCTAACAACTATCTACTTTTACTCGAAAGGTTTGTTCTTTTCTTCATATCCTTTACACAATGCTATCCTACTATTAGTGAGTAGGTAGCCCTATCTTTGGATGTTTGAGGGACATTCGAAGGGACGTACAGTCATGAAGGCAACATATAGAAACACTTTAGCAATTTTGTTTAAGAGACTAGATCATTCACCGAAAGGCAACACTGTAGGGTCATCGAGGGACTATGGTCTTTTTTGATTTAAGGGTCTTTGCTAAAGCGTCCGTACTTTCGAGGGACATGACTGTTTTACTTTCCGAAAGGCAACCAAAGTGGGAATACCCTAGAGGTGTATATGTGCAAGGTGTGTTATGTTCAGTTATTTTAGTCTCGTGTTAAGTTTGCTAGAGTTTGATTATTAATCTTGTCATACAATCCTATTAGTCTAGCAGTTAATATGTACAGGAATTTAAAGTGCAGGAATTTAAATCTGCGCTATTATAGTGCTTCGGGGAGGGGGTATTTACATGTCCAAAAATGAGGGAAATAAAACCAGCAAAGAAAAATCCCTAATTAAGCTATTACATACTATGAGCAGTTACAATAATTTGAAAAAATAAAACATAGAAAATAAATAACGCGTGCGAGTTGAAAGGAACACCTAAAACCCTAAAAAGTTCTAAGTAAAAGAAAATTCTTTTTTGTTGTTGTTTTTGTTAAGAAAATAATTAAACTACCTTAAATCTAAATTTAATTAAAAAAATAATTATTAAATGAATTTAAGCCTAATTCTAATATTTTTGCATTTTTATTAAGAAAATATTTGAATGAAATAACCTAATTCTAATTGATTTTAAATTAATTAAAATAAGTCAAAATAATTAAGTTAATTAATTTACAAAAATTAAAATTAATTTAGAAAATCCTAAGTCTACTATTATTATTATTTTTTTATTTTATAATTATTATAGAAAAAAATGATTTTTGAAATTAATAAATTAAAAACAATAAAAAGAAAGTAAAATGGGTCAGGTGATGAAGTGAAAATGTGGGGTGCATTTAAGATTTCATTAGGCCCATATTGCAGCTATCCTAAGGTCTTGTATGGATCCAGTATTGAGAGATTTTGGGGGGCGCATGGTAGTCTGAATGTTCAGATGCATTGGATCTTGATCAAGTGATGGTGAGTTGATGGTACTTGGTGCACGTCTGACAACTATATGTATGAGATCTGCATTTGTGAACGTTAGAAAAAAATAAAACCTCAGACCTGGGTATCGAACCCAGGTCCTCTCTCATCGCACGCATACGTCTTACCATCTCAACCAATCCATTATTCATTGACATAAACAAAACCATAATATTATATGTGAAAATAAAACAGTAATTATTCAAATTAGAAAAAACGTGTGCTGACTGAATGCACCAGTGGGAAGGAGACACCTAGGCACCAGAGTCACTACCAGTCAATGGTACCGGAGTCAAATTCGATTCACCTTCTCCGATCGGCCAAACAACTTAAACCTGTGAAAATGTGAGATTTGCAAACGGTTAAAGGGCCTATCCTACATAAAATCGAGCCATGAATCCGATTCAGGCCTTAAATTAGCCTAAAAGCAACTGTACCATGAGGTACGCACCAAATGAAACTTCATGCCCACGTATGGTCAAAACAGTTGTATAAAATAATAGGTCAAAACAATAGGTAAATAATAGGTCAAAACAAATCCAAACATGTTCATGAGCACGTATGTATGCATAAAATCAATTGAAACTGCATGGATAAAGAGTTTGAATTTTATGAAAACTACAAACTGGTACCACTTGATATGGTCGTTTTGGACGCAGATCTGTTTCAAGGAGAGTCAAGGAAGGTTCTTGTGACCTTCGGGAGATGGATAGGATTCTTGGAAGGGGTTAAATGTGGCTGGATCGGTTGATTCAAGTTTGACAAATTTATGGAATTTTTTTGCAATTTTTCGTGGCTTCTTTAGGAAATGTGTATGCGTGTGAGATGCTTGCATTGTGCTGCATATTTATAGAGGAAGAAGAGAAGCAAAGATGTGAGGGAATCATAGTGTAATGGCATGGCTTAAATCTCAAGATATCAAATTTGAAATATTTCCAAAAATGAACATTCTTGCCCATTTTGTTTGGGGCATGAACCTGGACAGTCTTGCACAAATTTATGGGCCTAAAATCAATCCAAACCATCAGCCTAAGTGTCATGATCCATCACTCACAATTTTATACAATTTATCTTGCATTTATTTGAATAAAAACAAAATAAATATGAATAAAATAGATAAAAATTGTAAGGAAAGGTAAGAATGAGTTTATAGGTCTTCCATAAGGTCAGAAAGATGCTTGAAGTCCAAGAAGTTAGGACATTGATCTAAAAGTTCAAGTTTGTCCAACGCACAATTCTTGAAACTTCTCAAATTTTCCCAACTTGGACAAGCCATAAATTGCTCAATTTTTATCTCATGATGATGATCTTGGACTTTTTGGAAAGACCAATATGTCTACTTCAATCCCTATTTTGATCAATTTTGAAATTGTAGATCTTATCTTAATGTAAAAGGTCTTGGAAAAAAGTGTCTTTTGTTGACTTTCTGAAAATGACCTGTAATGTATGAGCATGTATCTTTCAAATGGTGCATTTCTTGGACTTGAGGATAGAAGAGAAGTTGTAGGGAATTGGATTCTCTTCAAAATGAGCTTTGGTTGGAGAAAAATGGATGGAGTATGTGAAAGTTATGCCTGGTCAATGTTCAGTTGACTTTTCCTATAGAAACCCTAATTTAGCAATTCTTGACTTTTGATAGATTATGAGCATTTCTTGAGGAATCATGATCAACCCTTGATAAAATGATGGATATCACTTCAAAATGTTGACGTTGACCAAAAATCTTGAAGTTTGACAGTACATTGGCCACAATTGACTTTTGACCTAACATAGTTGATTTTCGAGAATTTGAGCAATTGACTGAGCAAAATTATAGTGTAAGGAATGTAATTTGTCATGGATAATATTAAAGACATATTAGGACAATGGAAAACATTTGAGACCTTTGGAGCTTACACATCTTGATGAAAAGTGAAAACTTAATTAGAGGTTCATTGCTTAGGAGGAGAATTTGTCTGATCAACTCTTGGTCATCCTTGAGCAATTGGGAACCTTAATGAGCATGTCTTGAGTAAAATGGGAGGGCAAATTTTGGGGTACAACAAAGTGTAAGGGGGATTCTAATCCACAAAGATCACTCATCAAGCACAAACAATTTTCAACCAGTCAAAATTAGGGTTTTAGCTAAAAATAAGATATCTCTGATTCTTTGAGCAACACTTGATTTCATACTTCTCAACATGTGTCTAAGAACCTATGATTGAAGAGTTGAGCATCAATTTTGATTGGAAGAGATTCAATTGGTCAAGTAAGGGGTAAAATAGTCAATTTGAGAAAAGTCAACAAAAAGTCAACTCCTGACTTTTTGAGGTCAACTTGGTGTTCATCATGTCAAGTCTGGTCAACATGTGGAATTTGATCAAGAAATCTCAAGGGAATCATCAAAAATCAAGAATTAGAGAAAGTTACCTAATTTGGCAAATTAGGGTTTTCTAACTATCCATTTATAGTAAGTCTTCATGCAAATTTCAGTCATCTTCTTGGCTAAGTTACATGGTGATACAAGCTTCATTTAAAAAATCTTTCAACATGAAAATGATTCATCTTTCTCTGATCTTTTCAACCATACCAAATTTATTTATCAATGGATTTTTTTGAGTGAGTTATGGTTGTTCAGAGTGAGGTAATTTAAATGGAAAATTTTCAACACTTAGGGAAATTTCACTAAGTCTTCATGATTAGAAATTCGTGTCACTTTCTTGCTCAAAATTAAACACTTTCCCAACATTATTTTTTTAATGTCATCAACACAAGAGTTGAAGATCAAACTTTGCTTTACAAGTTTGCTTTCGAAATTTTTTCAATTGAATCCATGGATTAAGGGATATAAAGCTTGAAAGTTAAGTATTCATGAGTTTTTGAACATTCGACACTTAGTAATTTTTTTAGATCTCTGATCAGCTTCATATGCATGGGTTCATGGCTAAATTACTAGGTGATTAAGGCTTCATCTCAACTCCATTTTAGCATGAGATTTGTTCTATGTCCTTCAAGCTTTTCTTTGAGCCCAGTTCCATTGCAAATGGCCTTCTCATTCACAACTTTGACAATGCATATCTCTCTCAATTTTGACCTTAAGAGGGTGTTCTTGGAGTTTCTAGAAATCTTAGGATGTCCCCTAAGCAACCTCTTTAGTTTCATCTCAATTGGATCTTCCATGTTCATGTAATAAGCTTTGACCCAAAAGGTATTTTTGTTGACTTTTGAAAAGGACTTATAATGTCTGAATTTATATCTTTTGATTGAGGCATTTCTTGACCCTGAGGGATGAAGATGAGTTGTATGGAATTGTATTCTCTTCAAAATGAGCCTTGGATGAGAAATTTGTGATAAAGTATGAGAAAGTTATGATTGGTCAAAGTTTGGTTGACTTTTCCTATAGAAACCCTAATTTAGCAACTTTTGAATTTTGATAAATTAGGAGCATTCCTTGAGGAATCAGGATCAACCCTTGATCAAATGATGGATATCACTTCAAAATTTTGATGTTGACCAAAAATCTTGAAGTTTGACTGTATGTGAGTAACAATTTACTTTTGACCTAGTACAATTGATTTTCAGGCATTTGAGCAGTTGACTGAGCAAACTTCTTGTGCAAGGCATGAAACTTGACATGGATGATATTGAGGAAATATTAGGGAAATGGAAACAACTTAGGAACCTTGTAACTCAAACATCTTGATGAGGAATGAAACCCTAGTTTGGGGCTCATTGTCTTAGGAGGAGGATTTGTCTGGCAATCCTTAGTCAACTTGAGAAATTGAGGACCTCTAGGAGTATGTCTTGTGTGTAAATGGGAGGGAAAATTTTGTGCTGCAACAGGTTGGTTATGCAAATGGAATGTATTAGCACCCTAAACATCTACGGTACTCCGCAGGAACCTGTTTGAAAAATCTGTACATTTTGGCTATAAATTGTTGTATATAAAAACTATATGGTGGAGGTGAGAAAAGAAGTATTTTTTTATGATTTTTGAACCCGCCGTGGTTGCGAATGTTTAGTGCCTACGTACCACCTTTCGTGCAATAGGGGATCAGGGTACACGTAGTTCCTCTTTAAAAAAATTTAAAACACAAGTGTGTTGGTTAATTTTATGAGATAAGACATCGTCGTCATTGTCCGTGTAGAAAACATACTTACTACCCACAATCATGAGAAAGGAGAATTTGCATCATCTCAAAGTGGAGGATATGGCTTGTATTTAAAAATCAACAATGCCTCACTCAACACCCAAGTGGAAAATATCTCTCTTAACTACATATTGTAGAAGTATAGTTGTTTGCGTCACTACAAGGATTGACAAGAGTCTAATCTTTTGAGAAAGGTTTTAAAAAATAAAAAGCTAAAGTGGAAAAATGGTTTGAAATGAGATTGATTGACTTTTAGTCTTCTCACAAAAAATTGTCAAGGCATTATTAATTTGATTGAAATTTGTTTATGAAAAATATTTTGAAAATGCATGGACATAAGTCTAAGTTTATTATGAAAGTGGTTCAAGTTTCAAAACAAGAAGAGTTTTTAAAAGGAGGAAGAAGATTTTTGAAATTAAAGAAGATGAGAGGAGAAGAAGAGACTATCCTACAGCATAAGGTAAAAGCTAGGGATAAGAACCATCTAACCAATAAGAAGCCAATACTTGACATTATGAGTCAAGATAGAATTCTCATTCTTTGGATTGAAACCAAAAAGCAAACATACTAGACCTCTTGAGAGAACCAAACTTCAAGTGTATTAAGTCTTCAGAAAAATTGGACAGAGTAACGGCTGTATATGGGTGAATTCCAGATTACAAACAAAGAATGTAATCACAATAACCTGCACACAAAACAAACAAACAACCCAATGTCCTGAGGTAAACCTCAAGAACTCCAGACAAAATACCAATTAAGGTCACAAGGTCTCCAACTTAGGTCCATGGTTTTCAATCTTAAGTCCAAGAAGTCCAATACTCCACAATTCCAAGGATAATAACCAAATAGTCCAAGTATCATTGAAGCTTTTTTAGGGTTCATGTTGATTATTAGGTGTCTTGAGAAAGAAAAGAAAAGCTCAAGTGATAAAAATAAAAATAACAAGAATATAAATGCTCAAGTGAGCAAAAAAAATGCCATGAAATGTAATGCTTAAAGTAAATGGTACGTAAAGCATAAAAATAAAAGTGTAAAGTAAAAACAATTTAATAATTAGTGGTTAGTTGGATGACCATCTAGAAACTTGCATTTGGAACTCATTAGAAGATTGGTAGAACCAAAGCCTCCACACAACAAGTTGCATTTGCTTTTTGTCAAGTATATCATCCATTTGGAATTCTCAAAAGTACCATTTAATGATCAATGATGTTTAAGTGATCCGCGTTGACCAAAAGTGTTGTAGATCCATTAGAGGATTGGTAGAACCAAAGCCTCCACACAATGAATCTCAAGGTTATTGGATCAAAGAGATCAAATTAACATACTTGGGCTTGCAAACATAGGTTTGGGCCACGAATGATCATTTATTCCAATCGGGACAAAATTTAGCGTTATGTTAAGCAATCGTAAGTGGACTTATATAGAAGTCGCACCTATTTTAAGGCCGGTCAATAGCAATCTATGCACCATTAGTTTTGAGACATGATATAGAGATCATGCTCCAATAACACTTAGTGCAATAAGAAATGGATGAGATGAAGAAGGGTGGGAAAGAATATACAAACCACATTTGAATTAAAATTTAATCAAACTATTATTAAAATCATTCATCCATTTTTGTGGAGTTAGACTCAACACCATGGATCCAATGATGTTAATAAAGTTCATGATAAAAAATTCAACCAAAGATCAGCCAGAAAATAATCACAAAATAATATTTTATTTAATATATACATTAAAAGGTTTTTAAAATGTTTTAAAAAAGAAATAAAATAGAAAAATATCAACTATGTTCAAACTAATCAAGAAATATTAAGACCAAAGAAAAATCATAAATGAACTCAAATATTTTTATAAAACTTTTGGTAATTTTTTAAAGTCAGGAACTATTTTTAAAATTAAAAGAAATGAGTAAAATAAACCAAAAATGATAAAAAATACCAAAGTCAGAAATAAAAAATAAATGAGGTCACCAATATTTATCACAATATCATTGAATCATTCCATATGTTTTCAGAATTTAAAAATGCATAAAAGTATTTTTAAACATTTAAAACAATTCAAATAAAGTTAAAATTTATAAAAAAATATCAAAACACAAAATAAAATTGTAAAAAAATAAAACTCAGAAAGAGAAAAATAGAAAATATTTTTCATATTTTTTTCATATTTTTTGGACTTAAAATGAATTTTCTATGATTTTTTGAGGTTTAAAACAATTATATAAAAAAATCAGAAATAAAAAATAGAGTCAAAAATATGTGGACCATTGGATGAGAGTCAAAACGCATTAGTAATCAAATCCAAGGGATCTGGCGCGTTGTGCATATCATGGTCATTAGTGAATAAAGCATAGAATCAAATATAAATTAGATTTAAAAAAAACAAGTGGCAAACCATCATTGGTTGGAAGATGACACGTTGGTCATCTTCAACCTCCAGCCAACGTGAATTGCAGGTCTCTCAAACTGAAAAATCAGAAGCTCATACCTATGCCATTTGATTCGTCTCTTCAAGACGAAGACAACCACACCTTTGTGACAAATTTATATAAACTGTAGCTCAAGAAAATTGGAAGGAATGTTTTGACAAGGGATTTGAAATTTCATGGTCAAAACGTGTTTCCAGATAAAAGCAAGTGTTGCAACTAGAACCAAGGCAATGAGAGCTTCACAATGATATCAAAGTTTTGAAGAATTGATGGAGAAATCTACCTATTAAAGTTGAGTTGCAGAGCTCTGAAACTGGACTTCTATGGATCAATATAGGGCATGATTCTTGAAGGTAATTGTATGGTTAGCTTTAGGGAATATCAAGGAAGGTGAATTGATAGAGAAATTGAATTGAAAAAGGCTTGAACACTAATTTCAAAGTTACAGAAAAATGAGTTGTGGAAAAAGTTTGGCAGAGTGATTCTAGATGTTCAAGCTTGAGGAAATGAATGAGGGATGACCTTATATTTATATGGAATCAAATGGAATGTTCAAGCATGTGAAATGATGAAGTTTGGAGGGAAATCGTGTGAACCTAGTACATAAATAAGGTGTGATCTGTTTTGCATCAAAACTCATCTTATCCTTGCGTTTTAAGACTCTAATCCATTTTGGCAAGTTGGTTAAACATGTTTAGACCCCAAACGCGTGCTAATTTGATGTTTAGAAGCCAAAACATGAATTTCAATTTTTGACTTATGAAGAAACTTCTGTTCCAAGTTACCAAGTTCAATCCAATGGCATTCTCAGCTCAAGAGGTCTTAAGGCATGATTCTTGATGCTTTAGAAAGATGGGATTACAAGATTTGCAATGGGAAAAGAATGGAATAAAATGGATTCTTGAGCTGAAAGTTACAATGAGTCAAAGTTGGGGAAAAAGGTTGACTTTCCATACTTAGAAATATTTCAAATTTTTCTTCAAAAGTGACCTATAATGTTTTGCATCCAAACATGGCCTTCCACTTGGAATTTGCTCTTGACCAAAAAATATGGCATGAAATAGACCTCTTGAATGACATTTTGAGACTTTAACCATTCAAAATCTCAAAAAATTGAGAGAGTTATGAATTGTTGAAGTTGGAAAAAAATCATGAAATGACCTATAATCTTTTGTATCCTTAGGGAATCTTCCATCCATTTTGTCACCTTGAACATAAAAGAAGGAATAAAGTTCACACCCTCAAGATCATTATGGAAAAAGAGTAGGCTCAAGGTGATAAAAATTGACCAAGTTATGATCATTTGAAATCACACATGGGTAATTGGGGGTTCATCAAGAGGACTTGTAATATTTCTTCATCATCAAGCTTCTTCCACTTGAAAACTCCTTGAAAATTTTGAAGTGATTTGTTAATAACCCTTTTAACAAAATGATGTATTTGGAATCACTCAAAAATACCAAAATATGAGCAAGATATACTTCTTTGAAGTTTAAAACCCTAGCTCCTAGATCAAGAAAATGCTTTGAGGAACTTTGATAATTTTGAACAACCTTCTTGTACTAACACTCTTGATTTGTAAATATAAGTTGTTGAGGATGATAATGAGAACTCATAGCAACCAAAACCACTTCCATATATTGAGAATTGAGAGAAATATGCACTTGTGACCAATGGGAACAAGGCCTTATCCAACCATGACAACTTCTTCAATCAAACCCCTTGTACTTTTGAGTCAATCTTTATAACTTTGAAATATGGTGAACCAAAATAACCTTTCCATGCCATTTATTCCAAAATAACTCCAATGGTGAGGTTTGAACTTATCAAACTTTATTGACTAGAGCATGGAAATAAACTCATGGACCCATGGATCAACTTGCTAAGCCACATTGCCTTTACCTACATTATTAACAAGTAAGACAAACCAACATTTCATTTTATTAATTATAAGAAAAGTCAAAACAAAATATGCATGATCACAAAAGGAAAACAAGTCAAGGTTCTTGGTGATTCCTTAAAGATCAAAGCTAAAGATTGGGAGGAGAACCAAAAGCCCTAATGTGATCTTGTTGTGATTGAATAAATATGGTATTATGAAGGGATATTAGGGGAAAAAATTGGGGTACAACAACTGCCCTTATTTAAGTTTCTTCTATCCTGAGATACGAAGGTTAAAAATCTTCGTGTCGACGCGATCGAAGATACTTAAATATAAAATAAACCTTATTTTTGGCCCTAATATGCCATGCAATGCTTATGAGTATGAATGCATATGAACAATTTCAAAGGGACGCAAAACACCACTGGGTATGTAGCAAAGGAAATAAGGATCAAAAGAGAAACCCACCACAAAAATAAATCACTGGTGAATCAAAAAGACCCTACTCACAGAGGACGGTAAAGAGTCAAAGGATAAACCAACTTTTACCGAAGGCAAAACTACCAATGTTCACTGAAGGTAGAAAGAGAAAAGAAATAACAGCACTGATGTTCACTGACGGTGAGCTACCAACATTTGCTGAAGGTAGAGAGAAAAAATCATCGATGTTCACTGATGATGAACTACCAACTTTCACTGAAGGTAGAGAGAAAATACATCATGACATCACTTTTCACTGATGATGAACTACCAACGTTCATTGAGGGTAGCAAAAAGATAACAATCACCAACTTTTACTGATGGTGACCTACCAACTTTCACTGAAGGTAGAAAGAGAAAATATCATAGCAGTGCCGTTCACAGACAGTGAACTACCAACGTTCACTGAGGGTAGCAAAAAGATAACAATCACCAACTTTCACTGATGGTGACCTACCAACTTTCATTGAAGGTAGAAAGAGAAAATATCATAGCACTGTCGTTCACTGATAGTGAACTACCAACGTTTACTGAGGGTAGCAAAAAGATAACAAACACCAACTTTCAGTGATGGTGATCTACCAACTTTCACTGAAGGTAGAAAGAGAAAATATCATAGCACTGCCGTTCACTGACAGTGAACTACCAACGTTCACCGAGGGTAGCAAAAGATAACAAACACGAACTTTCACTGATGGTGATCTACCAACTTTCACTAAAGGTAGAGAGAGAATAAAATATCATAGCATCTCCGTTCACTGACGATGAAATACCAACATTCACTGAAGGTAGGAAAAAGATAACAAACACCAACTTTCACTGATGGTGATCTACCGACTTTCACTAAAGGTAGAGAGAGAAGAAAATATCATAGCATCTCCATTCACTGACGATGAAATACCAACATTCACTGAAGGTAGGAAAAAGATAACAAACACCAACTTTCACTGATGGTGATCTACCGACTTTCACTGAAGGTAGAGAGAGAAGAAAATATCATAGCATCACCGTTCATTAACGATGAACTACCAACATTCACTGAAGGTAGCAAAAAGATAACAAATACCAACTTTCACTGATGGTGATCTATTAACTTTCACTGAAGGTAGAGAGAAAATAAAATATCATAGCATCGCTGTTCACTGACGATGAACTACCAACGTTCACTGAGGGTAGCAAAAAGATAACAAGTTTTCCCAGAATTCCGATGTTTCACCTAGAACGAGTCTCAACTTCTTCTTTAACCAAGGCATTCTTCCTGGAAAGGGTAATATATAAGCTGTCTCAAATAAAGAGACTACCACTTGCAAAGATTTCACAATGAAATGTCTTTGCAATATTGAAAGACTTGCCATCCACTGGAGTAATTTGACAATGAACTGCAAATTATCCACTCATAGAGAAGATAGAAAAAAAATTAACGTCGACATTATGGGGAAGTATAAGTTGCTCAAATAAAGAGACCTGCTACTTGTTGTTATAGGAAAGATTTTAAAATGACTCCCCGGGGAAAACAATATGGCTTCCTGGGGAAAGAGATATGACTTATTGGGGAAATGCCGATATATTCCTGATGAGGAGATAAAGTCTTCTCGTGCAAAATAAATGCACATTTTCAAGCCAAAGCTCGAAGCTTGCAGAAATCCAAAGTAATGATATTGCTGGGAAACAAAGGTTTGAATCAGAAATAAACTGGAGTGAAACAGTCTACCAAAATACATCCTTTAAGAAATAAACTCAAGAGGGAAACCCAATTTATCCTGACGAAGAGCTGTACAGGAAGGCTAAAGCAAAAAATCTTCCACGAGGGATAACTCAGTGGGGAAATTGAAAGAATATACACTTTCTGCTTAAGGTCGACACTCTATTGGAGAGAGGACAACCCAACTCTATGAAACAGGGTAAAATGTCAACAAAATATTAATGAATGCGAATGAATAATGATTTGCTAATTTTAGCTATGCATGATGTATGTATGAATGTATGAGTGTTATCATATATATGCTGACAAGACAGACATATAACACTAGGGATAAACAAGAAAAGCCAACTCGAGCACCAACAACACTCGACTAAATCTCATCCAGGATGAACATCCCATAAGAAAAATAAGCACCAACTAAGGAAACAAAATCCTATTTTGCACCTTAACTTCACTGGGGAGGAACATAATTCGGAAGTAAACAAATCATAGCGACACAACAGTATAGATACAGGGATATAATATCCTTCTCTAGGTTTCACCAGGGAATATCACTCAGACTTCAATGGGAAAACAAATGCTTTCACGGTCCGCACATCTACTGGGGATTGCAATACTGATTTCAAACGAGGCAGATGGAAACCATATCAGCAAAACATCAACTGAGGATTTCGAGTTGACTTCAATGGATAAATATCATACAGACTTCACTAGGGGAGATACCATCATCACATCTAAGAGCGGAAATCCAGATACGTTCTTCACTGGGGAAAATTGGGATACGTTCTTCAATATTGAGAGTAAGCATTGCACCAACTTCTCTGGGGAAAAAGTATGAAATCTCATGGGGACAACAACTTGAAGAGTTAAGAAGTCAAATATTATAGCAAGCGTGATATAGTGGGAGAACTGACTTGGGTGTTTTGCGTTTGATCGCAAATGTTGCGATTAGCAAGAGTCGCCACCGACTTTTCTTTTATCCAAAAGGAAAGGTAAAAAAGCACAGGAAAGACCTTTGAGATTTTTTCTTAAGTTCAGGGGGTAGATTATGAAAAGGGAAGGTATTAGCACCCTTTTCATCCATGGTTTTCCATGGGCTCTTAGTTACTTGCTTTTGTTTGAAATTGTGCTTTGTGTGGTTTTTGAAAGTATTTTGTAAAGAGGCCATTGTTTAGGCAAACTTTGTAATGATTCTCGTTCGTGAGAATGTATACAAAGATGTTGATCTTTTAAAAATGTTTTCAAGTTTGTAAGATGTTTTGAAAGTGTAAGTGTTTGTTTTGAAAATAACAAGGATGTTTTATTTTGAAATGGAGCAAGTAATTAGGAGCATTCTATCTACTCAAAAGTATTTCATGTTCATTTCCTTTTCCCTTGACATTGTTATCTTACCATTTATTTGGTAAGTAACCTTATCTTTGGATGTAAACGGGATGGGCGTGGATCATCGTATAACCATGATTAGCAATGTTGCAAGGTATCTTAGCATTCTCTTTTAGGGACTAAGATCATTTGAAAGGCAACATAGATAGCGTCATTGAGGGACTATGATCTTATATTTTGCTTGTTTTTGCTAAGATACCTCACATGCGTAATATGGCCATTTTGTAAGGCAACCAAGTGGATTTACCCTAGGGGTGCTTGCGTGCAAGTGTATTGTTTTTCATGCTTGGTTTTGTCTTTGATTAGGGTTTTCTAATTGATTGGTTTTAGTCTTTCCATACAAACCCTAATTACTAACATTTGTATATAAAGCGATAAATTGCAGAATTTAAAATTACTACGCTATTACAATACTTATGGGAGGGGGTATACAAATTACAAATGGAGATTGCAAGAAAATAAAGCCTAATTATCTAATACAAACATATTGAATTTGGATAAATAAATGTACAAAAATGAATAAATGTACAAGAATATAAATGCAAAGAAAATGGATATTTTGTTTGGATTTTTTTAGAGAAAAGGGGTTTTTGTTTTAAACTAATTAACTAAAAGAGAATAATTAATTAAAATAATAAAAAGTAAACCTAAATTTACTAGGAAATGAATTTAAATAAACACCCTAATCTATTAATTGATTAAAACAAAAAATTAAGTTTATAAGAAGAATATTTTTTGGTATTTTTTGTCTTAAAAATAGTTTATAGTATTATAAAATATTTTTGGTCTTTTTGATTTTAAAATAATATATTTAAATTGTGTAAAAGAAAATAAAAATAAAAACTAGTTTATAATTAAATTTATAAATCAATTAGTAAAATAAATAAAGTATGATTAAATAAAATATTTTTTGTGTAAAAAATAAATAAACTATATCAAAATATAAATCTAATATTTTTATATTTTTTCTGATTTTTTTTAGTATTAGATAAAATATTTAAGAAAAACAAATAAATAAAAATGAAAAAAAATGAAAAAAAAAGGGCCAGGGTGTGAATAGCTAGCAAGGGGGTCAGAAAAAGAAAAAAAATATAAGGCCCAAGGAGGGGGCCCGGCGCTGCCAAAAAAGGAGTCAGAATATGAAAAATATAAAAATATCCAAAGTAATCACAGGCGCGCGCTTCTACCACTGAGGTGGCTATACATCCGTTTATATAAACAAAATAATAAATATATGATAGTAAACAAGTCCATGGTCTGGACTTCATCTTCAACCTCACGCCCAGCCAGAGTACCTGCATCTTGTTCATCTCTCATCTATTTGCAAAAATGTAAACATGAATCTTGTAGCAAATTTCCTCACGATTTCAGAAATGCAAAGTAATAAAATTATAGATCAAAGACAAGCACGGATTTTAATGGCCCTAATATGAACCCTAAAAATTTCAGAAACTTCAATCCTAAAATTCTCTAAGCTCAAGCAATATAAATGAAAACTATGGACATGGTTAGCTTTAAGGCAATGATATCTACATATTTCATTCACAAATAAACCATTAATGATGCCTGTATGAAGATTTCAAAAGTCAGAAAACTTACCTTGCAAGAGTGCCTGAGGATTTCTGGAGAAGTCAAGGTGCAAGGTGCTGTTTTTGAAAACGGTGGATGATGATGGAGGTGTTATAGTGGTGTTGCAAGTGTTGGGATTGTTTGTGTATGTTGTTTAGAAGCTTTTGAAAGTAAAAGGCCAAGAAACGCACGAGCAAATTTGGAGATTGGATTCAAAACTCAGAAATGACAAGTTTTAAAGTGTTTTTGGTGATTATGTGTTCTTGGTCTTTTGAGGGCTTAAGCATGCATGGGATTTGTGGCAAATAACTTGTGTATGTATAATCAAAGAGGTTTGAGTGCTTTTGAAAGTCGGGAGTACAAGTTACAAGCTAATTGCTAGGTTACTTGATTTTGAAGAAAAGTGGGAAAACAAGTTTCAATATGTAGTACAAGCATGAGTTGGGTGATTGTGAGTGTCTAAACAAGTTCTCTTGAGTTATAAGACATGTATGATAAGAAGAGAACAAGTGCAAGGCTCAAGAACAAGTTTTATGCAAAAATCTACTTTATCAAAATGGCATTGTGCACTTTCTTCCCAAAATGGATATAAAGCATGGCCTTGCATTGAATGCTTGAATTGAGACCTCTAACATCTGTGCAAGCAATTAATAATGGAGTGCCTAACAAGTTTGAGGCCTGCAAAATAGAGGGTATTCAGCATGAGTTTGAATTTGAATCTTGTTCATCACAAAATGAGTTGTAATTCAAGTGTGAAAACCCTAAATTCATCTCTTTGATTCTCCCTACTCAAGAATGATCTCAAGGAGTTCTTGGAAATTTTGGAAAGATTGTAATGTGCTCTACAAACCCTCTTTGAATCACTTTTGAAAATTCCCATTGGAACTATAAGAAAAAGTTCCATGAAGTTAGGTCAAAATCCTGACCAAATTAGGGCAAAATTTCACTAAGTGTTTTATTTTATGACCATGTGTTCTTAAAATTATAACTTGAGATCCAAGCACTTTTGGAAGGAGTTGTGTAAAGAAATGTTGTATATTTCATGGAGATCTACAACTTTCATGTTGAAAGTTTCTTCTGAATCAGCTTGCATCATGGTGAAAATTTTGCTCAAAGTTATGAAAAAATAAGAAATTTTCAACACTTAGAAAAATTTCTAAGTTTAGAAATTTTAACTTTTCAAAAATGAAAATTTGAATTTTTGATTTCTTAATGAATAAGTTTCATATTTTGACATGATTTTATGAATTGTGATCTTTGACATTTGATTTTGACCAAAAAGTCAAAGTTTGACTTTTCAGTACAATTGACTTTTGATCAGTTCACTGAAAATTCATCTGTCAATCCATTGAACTTGAGCAAAGTTTTGAGCTATGTCATTAGGTCAAAATGATGCAATTGGACTCTTGATATCATGCCTTAAAACAATTGATCATTTGCTAGGTCAAAAATTAGAAATTGCCCTTTCCCAATCAAAACCCTAATTTTGACCATTTTGCCCTTTTGAAGATTTGATCAAATTTCATGAGGAATTATGGTCCAAACATGATCAAATGATACATATGAGTTTATAATGTTGATGTGGATAAAAAATTGTGAAGTTTGACTATGAATTAGCCACAATTGACTTTTCCCCAATACAACTGTTTTTTAGGTCAGCTGCTCAATTGCGTGAGCAAAAGTGTGATCCAAAGCTTGAAACTTGACATGAGTAATCTTGAGGGTCCATTACGATCCATGAAAGTCATATGGGGCATTAGAAGTTCAAATATCCTTGTGCAATCTCAAACCCTAATTTTGGTCATCAATGCTTAATGAGGTGTCTTGAGCTGATCAATCCTAGTGCAGTCTTGAGCCAAAGGAGATCTTGTGAGCAAATTCTTGATAAATGAGAGGGCAAATTTTGGGGTACAGCAGCAAGGAATCAATCTTATGGGGATTTTAAATCAAACCCAACACTTGGCGAGTGAAAACCCAAAAGGTTGATAATCAATTCAACACTTCTTAAATAAAACAATTCCCTGGTATGATTATCGGTCAAACAAAATGCAAGAACCACCGAAAGGGAGATGCTTCATAAATGAGTTAAACTCTACATGCACGGGGAGAAAAGACTTCTATCAAATAAGCAAGGCCTTCACTGGGAAATCTCGGACCAAGCCTATTCCAACAAAAGATGCCCTAGGATAGCCTTCACGAGAAATCAAGAAGTCAACATATAGAAAGAGGTCAAACTCTTGGGGATTTTAAATCAAACCCAGCACTTGGCGAGTGAAAACCTAAAAAGTTGAAAATTGTCTCAACAATTCTTAGAAAATACACTGTCCTGGTCTGGTTACCTGGGAAATGAATACCAACGATAATGCCAACACTGTGAAGAAGAGCAACATTTTGCAAATAATTCCATCACAGCACACCAAGGGGACAAGACCTTTCGTCATATGAGATAAGACTTCGCTAGGGAATCTGGAATAGAGACCTTAGACCAAGCACACCCAACAATAAGAAAATGAACCAACACTTGAGTGGGGACACTGGGACCACTAACCCGATACTGCACCTTACGCCCATTGGTATCGTCTTCAATATACAATAAACACGCGCATACCAGCGAAAACAACCTGAGAAAACCTTCCCGAGTGAAAACAAAACTTCTCAAAATTACGGGAATTCATCCATTCTTGGGATCACCATCTTTGTTTTCCTCTTGAATCACGAAATCTAAAGTAAAAGTAAGTTGAAAATTATTTTTTGAAAAACAATTTTGTTATTTAATCTTTTCTCTTTGAAAATTATTATCAATAATAAATAGAGTCTTTGTAAGCTGAATAAAAATAAAAACTATCAAGAATTGGGTAAAAGCTCAAATTTTATTGATAGAATGGTAGTCTGTGAATGGCGAGACTCCATGGATAATTACAAAGTTTGGAAAATGGTAATATACAATGGAAAAGATACATTGAGATATAATGACCACTATTCCCTCTAACAACTTTGAAATCCTGAGCAGCAGCTCTTGTTGAAGTATGGTGAAGACCCAAGAAGATTGTTGCTTCAACGATCAAGTCTTGTCTGATGTAGTTACTTGCCAAGAAAGTCCCTAACTTTTGCCTAAGCTGCCCTTGCGGGTTTTCAACTTAGCGGGAAATTTTATTCTGTTTATGTCTCTAATTTTTTCCTAGACCGCCCTTTCAGGTTTTCGACTTACCGAGACGCTCTTTTTTTTCCTAAGCCACCCTTTCGGGTTTTCAACTTAGCGAGATGTTCTTCTATTTCTTTAGGCGAAGTACTTCTTGACTGCATTATCATTCATGGGACGTGGGAACTCCTCTCCATCCATAGTTTCAAGAATTAATGCATCGCCAGAGAAGGCTTTCTTGACAACATATGGGCTTTCAAAATTGGGAGTCCACTTGCCCCTAGAATCAGCGTTAAAAGACATGATCTTCCTGAGCACGTGGTTGCCTTCTCTGAATTCACGAGTGTTGTACTCCAAAATATTCCATCTCATGTTTTTAAAGGTCTTCCCTAACATGGTTGTTCACAAACACTTGCCTAACGAAAATAAAGTTTTTGAAGATGAACAATGTGTCTTTCGATTGGCATCTGGGAAAAGTCTTCGATTAGGTATCCAAAATCCTTCGACACAGGCTTGACTCACCAGTCTTCGATTGGGCATTTGGCACTCTTCGATCGGGCTTTGATTTGTAAGCTTCGATTAGGTGTTTAAAACCCTTCGATCAAGCTTTGGTCTGCAAGTCTTTGATTGAGCACTGGACCCCCTTCGATCAAGTCAATTTCACAATGCTTCGACTATGCATTAACTACTTCAGGCTTACCTTCGAATCACGAGGCAAGAATCTCCTACAAGTTTGTTTCGATTCCCAAAAGAAAAGGCCCCTCAACTTTCCAGCGCACCAGGCAAGAGGCTCATTCGAAGAACATGTAAATGACTCATTCGAAGTAGCATTCAAAGGGTCCATTCGAAGAACATTCAAAGGGTCCATTCGAAGAGCATTCAGAAGGCCCATTCGAAGGGTACATAAGAAGTCCATTCGAAGGAGGCAACTCAAGACCAATCAAAGAGCATGGCCTGAAGGAACTCGAAAATTAAAGGTGTTCAAGTTCATTCAAGATTCCAAAGAGACATGAATATTTCAAAAAGGAAATATTTTAATATGTCTGATTCTTGTCTCATGGCTTTAAAGGCCTGGTTAAATGGTTGTCCCTTACCATTTTCATGCACCCTCACACTCCTATAAATACAAGGGAAAGCATACAGCGCAAAGGGGGGAACAAAAAAAGAGAAAGAGGAGGAGGATATTTGGAGATACACTGCCCATAAACCCACCAAAGGTTGTCAACATTTTCATAAGTAATCCAAGCCAAAGCAACCCTTCAACAAAAGTATCCACGCCCAGAAATCCCAGATCGAAGGTACCCACATCCAGAAAGTGCCAAATCAAAGGTTCCAACTAATGGTAAGAGAGGGTAAAATGTCAAACTTTGTATTTACATATCACATCCATATTTGTAGTTTCATTTGATTTGTCATTATAGACAGAATCAAAGAGCTTGGTTTGGCACCCAGGTCATGTTTTTTTGTTCCTAACACTTGCTACAGATATAGCCTGAAAAGACCCAGCGCGCGCAGGATCGAAGGACCTGGGTTTCAATGCCCAGGTCATGTGTTTTATTTTTCTAACATATTTTTGCAGATGCAGTGCCTCCAAAGGTGTTCCTTCAGGTCTTTCCAGCAACACCCTTCATAGAATCGAAAGGCAGCCTTCTTCCTCTGAATCGAAGCCCCCCTTTCTCCCTGCAATCGAATTTTACCTATATCCTTCCCAAACCCAATCGAAGGAGGCAGGAAAGGGTGCCAGTCGAAGCTTGCCCCGTCAATTCTCAAGCCCAATCGAAGGCTACTCACACCCATTCCCTAGATCAATCGAAAGAAGTCCAAAGAAGGATGAATCGAACGAGTCCATGGCATGGATCGAAGAAGTCTTTTCTCTTCTTTATTTTTACTTTTTACTTGTCTTTCAATTTAGTTGTAATAGTTAATTAGGTCTTTATTTTTATCGCTTTATTTTCAAAGGGTTTGTTTTTGGCTATGTAAATACCCGAAGCCTTGTAATAGCGTAGTTTAATTTCCGCATTTTAAATTCCGCAAAATATCAAACTGTTAGATGTATGAATAATTAGGGTTTGCATGACAAGAATGTATGATAAACTTTAAAACAATTAGATAACCCTAAATGTGCAAAGATAAATAAACTGAAATTGAATCACTCGCACATGCGCACTCCTAGGGTACACTTTCACTTGGTTGCCTTTGGTAAATGATCATTGAGTATAGGATGCTTTAGTGGTCGTCCTTTTGTCTAAACAAAGATCAAAGTCCCGATTCGGAAAGTTGCCTCAGAATGGTTGCCTCGAACAATTGATCTAAGACATTAGGGTTACTACTAAGACGTCCTAACATTGCTTTAGTGACCGTACGTCCCTTTCGAATTGACCCTCAAAACTCCAACGACAGTGCTACCTACTCACTAATAGTGGGATAGCGTTGTATAAAGGAAATGAACATAGAACGATTCTTTTTTCGAGTAGGTAGATTAGCTCTTAAGTACTTTCTCAAAAAAAAACAAACCTTTTTCACACTTACACTCCTTTACAAACAAAGTTTTCAAAAACACTTCATTACACTCTTGAAGACAGAAGCAAGAGTTAAATCGAAGTCAAAACAAAAGCTTTTCAAATCACACAAACACAAAGAAAACAATTTTGAAAATGATGAGCAAGTACCTAAGAGCCCGTAGATAACTACGGATAGAAAGGGCGCTAATACCTTCCCTTTCTATAATCAACCCCCCGTACTCAGAAATATCTCGAAATAGGAATTTTTCTATGCTTTTTTCCTTTCCTTGTTGGATAAAATAAAATTCGGTGGCGACTCTTGCTTACAGCGACATTTTGCAAACACAAACGCAAAACACAAACCAGCAATTCCTTAAAAAAGGGAAACACGTTCCGGTTCTGGCCACCGTATCACAAAACTGACGACTCTGCTGGGGACTTAATAAGTGAGGTGTACCTTAGGATTAGTTCATCATATTGTTTTCAATTGTTTGACTTGTTTGCTTTTATCTTTGTGGGATTTGTATTGGAGTTACTATAGATCCTAACCCGAATATGGGGACACCTTTTAGGTAAGTAGCAATAGACTGTGAGGGAACTGTACGACATAGATCGATACGGTTGAAGCAGTAGCTACGTTGGTGTGACACATTAGTTGGTACCGATATCCCTTGTGGAGCAACAAGGAGAGTATGGGGCTGCTAATGAGTCATTAAGCATCAACTGACCTTAGAACCTATAATTTACCAACTTGGCCATAGAAAGTAGTAGTATGCTACACTCATTGAGACCATACTCTCGAGATGGTTATGGCTGTAAGAAAAGATTGCAAGACTGGAATTATGACCGATAGAGGATGGTCAGTGATATTGAGAACCTCTAGAACCCGGTTACTATTGCTAGGACAGGTTGAACCAACTGAACTTCAAGAGGGTAATACCTAGACCCCATGCAAGCCTAAACCTAAGGCTGTTTGTGTGACTTGTGTGCTTTCAACTTGAACTACTTGCATATTTTGGTTATCTGACAACATGAATTCCTTGTAGATTTTGTTTACAGTCCTTATCCAATAACTTGGATTTCGTGCCAGATTTACTTGTTTATATTACCTCATACTTTTGCTTAAACGCATAACATACACGTCATAACATTATACCATAACATTTCCTTAACCATTTCAAGGATCTCAGGGGTTTGTCATGCAGGTTATGGTAAATCATACGTCTAGCAAGGGGCAAGGGGATTTATTTTCCTCTAGCCAATGTCGTCTATAAATAAAAACATGATAACTTGAGTCAGGGGCTATGACCCACTCAATATGGAGAGCTTGACTCTTGAAGAAGGACTCTTGACGACACGAAGTTTCTTCAATCAAAGCTGCAAAATTCAAATTCTAACAGTTTCTTGTTTACCCCGCGAGATCCTTGAAAACATTGCATACATATATCATACATATCATTGCATAACAGGTCTCCCAGGACAGGTCTCTCATGTTCTCGCTGTTTATTTCAGCAATGGCTCTCAAACAAGACAATAGAGATCTTCATACTCAAGAAGTTCAGTTCAGAGACATATTCCTAAACCTATCCAAGGGACAGGAAGAGTAGAAAACACTCCTCGTTGGGAACTTGGTCAAGAAAAGTCTTGAAGACAGTAAGGACGAGCGGCTGGAACAATTGCAAGCTGAGGTAGATGCAATAAGAACCCAAATTCTGGGGCAGATGGCCCTTATCCAAAGCTTAGCCCAGGAATAAGAAGAGCTGAGAACCATTATCAACCAGCTTCATCAAGACAAATACAACAGCATGAAGAAAACAGTCGAGACCGGGGACCAAGTCACTGATCAGCCTCCAAGAAGACAAGGGTTTAGTTTGATGAAGAATGGACCTTTCCAAGTTGCTACTACCTCACGGGTCCAACAACAACCTCGCCAAAAACAACGGGTTAATCAGAATAAGCCAGATAC
Source organism: Vicia faba (assembly GCA_948472305.1). NCBI lineage: Eukaryota > Viridiplantae > Streptophyta > Magnoliopsida > Fabales > Fabaceae > Vicia > Vicia faba. The sequence continues at coordinate 1,059,791,972 of OX451738.1, read as the reverse complement.
ACCCAAGGGAAAATTTACCAAGCTCAGCATGCTGCTGTCTCAGGCGTTACAACACTTGTTGAGAATGAATCTGGTGACGCTGTTAGGACCTCATCCGAATCCCAAGACTTCTTCACCTAACTACAATCCTGATGCAAGGTGCACATACCATTCCAACAGCTCGGGGCATGACACTGACGACTATTGGAAGTTGAAATACAAAATTCAAAACCTGATTGATGAAGGAGCATTGGAATTCACACAAGATGGTCAACTGGAATGTTTCTGTCAATCCTCAAAGGCTCACCATTTGAAGTGACAAGTTCTGACAAGAGAGGCTTTTGTTCATTAGAATTTTCAATTTGTAATTTTCTTTTGATTGTTCGAATATTTATTCATGTCAAACTTTGTCACTTTATCAATGCATTGCATATGTCTGTTTTGATCAATCCATTCGTTTCCACTATATTTAAATTGCTTTCCTTTTTATGATGTTCAACTCTCGATTAAAAAAACTCTAAGCCTTTAGAGGGAGGATGACAAAAACGATACCATGATCTCTACAGTATGCTTTTGAACAGACGCTGCTGACGATGCACAAGCGTTGTTTCAAATCTTAAACAGTGGGGTTATAAGGAAGATAATCCCTAGTCAACCCCTTTGAGCCAAAGAAGTTGGAGTTTTCCTTTTCACACAAATTAAAACCCTTAATCACAACCTGGGGCAGGGTAGTTTTCTCAGTTAATCCAGGTGCACAATGAATGGCATTAAAGACATCCTTCCGAAACAAAAGACGGTGATGGTTCCCTATAATCGTCAAAACAGGCAGTTGTTATCTTTCAAAATAAAAGCCCATTAAGTCAAAACCTATGAAGGAGACTTAAGAAAAACTGGGGCATCCTGCTGACTGTAATCACAAAAAGAAACAGTTCAGGAAAAAGACAGGTATAATAAAAATCAAAGGAAGGAGGTCCTACAAACTCTCAACAAAAATGACTGCCTATTCAAAATAATTTGTCAGTATCCGAACCATCACTGGAATATCAGAGCAAAGACTCAAACGGATTCTAAATGCGCAATTAGCTGAGTTTAGGACTGAAGAACATCACGAAGAGCGGGTGGGTACAAATAAATTTTGAGCCTTTATCTTTTGTTTCTTAAACCATGAACCAGGCCACGTTATAACCCTTAAAAGTCCTAGCTAAAGCATGGGTTAGTTCGAAAGCGTACTGTTACAAAAGGTATCCTGACTCCTGTAGGATTTACTGTAAATCCTGAGTTGACATCACATATTACAAAATTTGCTTGTTTTACTGAAAAATGCATTTTTAATATTTCAAGACAGACATAAGCTTTGCATTCTTAAAATAACATTGTTTGCATATGACTACTTGTTCAAACAGCAGAGAAATTCGCACGACGAATATCCAGTGAACAAAAAATCTTCTCAATAAAAAGGATCACCTCAAGTGGAAAAAACACTTCCAATCAAGGGGCACGGCATGATCTTTGTCCATCACCTGGGGCAGCCAAGTCAAGATTCAAGGAATCTCGCAAATATGCCAAATAGCCAGGGGCAAATCTCCATCTGAATCACTTGGGGCATTGGACATGAATTCCATCAACGAATCTTGCATGATCAAACGAACATCTTCTAGTAGTATGGCAACACAACGCTACCAACAGTGACAACCCCCTACACCCTGAGAGCATGGACATAGTCAGAAAATACTGCGCATGAACAAAGACCCGCTAGGTTGACCGGCCTAGGCAAAAATAAGGGCATCCCGGTGAACCAAAAGGGTTCAGGCAAAAATTAGGGATAAAAAACAAAAAATATATGTACACCCAGCAAGTCGAAAACCCGAAAGGGCGGCTTGGGCAAGAAAGGGTATCCCGGTGGACTGAAAACCCGAAAGGGCGGTCTAGGCAAAAATTAGAGATCAAAGCGTACGACTATGTCCCGTCATCTTGTCATTTGCCTACCAGAAGAAGTTTGATCATTTCGATTGAAAGTTACCAAACACCTCATAAGTTGGGATAACACTCGATCCACAAGGCCTCCGCAGGCACTTTCTCCAGCAGATAACAGGGGCAGAAAAGTCTCGATGCAAAGCCATCGTCATATCCTCAGCATGCGTCCCAGTAACATTCACTCCCCGCAAAGTAAGACAAAAACAATGATGTTAGTTGTCCCAAACAGGACACAATTCTCCCCAGCTGAGATTCACAATCGTGAATGAGTCGGCAATATTCTCCCCAAGCAGAGTTTATCTATCATCAGCACTGGAAGATTATCCCCAGTGAAGTTTGGAGAATTATCCCCAGTGGACTCTGGAAGATTGTCCCCAGTAGAGTCTAAAAGATTATCCCCAGTGAAGTTTGGATAATTATCCCTAGTGAAGTTTGGAGAATTATCCCCAGTGGACTCTGGAAGATTGTCCCCAGTAGAGTCTAAAAGATTATCCCCGGTGATGTCGCAACTGGAAAATCATCCCCAGCGGAGCTCATTCCTTTCTCAAACAGAAACTCAATCCCCAACAGGGTTCATTATCACTAGCAACGGTAATTCATCCCCAACTGAGGTTATTCTTCTAAAACAACAGGTCCTCGGCAGAGTATGTCCTCCCCACAGAGTCATTTGCTCGTCAGTCCATTCCCCAACGGAGTTATCCTCTCCTGCAGGAATATGCTCACAATCATCTTCATTCATCGTCCCCAGCGGAAACAAAGAATTCAACTTCTTGCACTCCCCAGCAGCAAGCCGAGATTTATTTTCCCCAGCTAGCGAACATCAGAAAACATCACATGCCCATACATCATGACATACACATACGCATCATACAACACAATCTCATTTATTTTGAGAACATCATTGCTTGATACATATCATGCATTACATACAGCTAACATTTACCTTTCAGGAAAGATACAATCAAATTCTTACCAAGCTCTCTGACCGGATATTATCTTGATCTCTACATCATATTGTGAAGCCCAGATTCGACCGGATAGCAGTATCAAACACCGTGAAGCCTGGATTCAGCCAGATAGTGGTTTATCTTCAAGCTATGAAGCCCGGATCTGACCAGATAGTATCTTGATTTCTGCATCATATTAAAAAGCCCAGATTCGAACGGATATCAGTATCAAACACCGCGAAGCTTGGATTCGACCAGATAGTGGTTTATCTTTAAGCTATAAAGCCCGGATTCGACCAGATAATAGTTTAATCCCCAACAAGTTACCATGAAGCCTGGATTCGACCAGATAGTTGTATATCTTTAATACAAGTTATGAAGCCCGGGTTCGACCGGATAGTATCTTGATTTCTCCGAACGCCATGAAGCCTGGATTCAACCAGATAATGATATATTATATCGTAAAGCCTGGATTACGACTAGATAGCGGTAAGGAACACTGTGAAGCCTGGATTTCGACCAGATAACAGTGAGGGACACTGTGAAGCTTGGATTTCGACCAAATAGCAGTTTACCCGGATAGTTACTATGAAGCCCAGATTCGACCGGATATTAGTAGGCCCAAAATCAAAGGGAAGCCCGGAGGCGACCGGATAACCATTTGATTTTCTTCTAAAGCCTGGATTTCGACCAGATAGGAAGCTAGGTATTGTGAAGCCTGGATTTCGACCAGATAGCAATACAAGACCATGAAGCCTGGATTTCGACCAGATAATGGTACAAGACACTAAGAAGCCTGGATTTCGACCAGATAACAGTGAGGTACACTGTGAAGCTTGGATTTCGACCAAATAGCAGTTTACTCGGCCAATTACTTTGAAGCCGGATTCGACTGGATATTAGTAGGCCCAACAGTCAAAGGGAAGCCCAGATGCAACCGGATAACCACCCGATTTCTTCTGAAGCCTGGATTTCGACCAAATAAGAAGTAAGGTGTTGTGAAGCCTGGATTTCGACCAGATAGCAATACAAGACCATAAATCCTGGATTCGACCAGATAATGGTATATTATATCGTGAAGCCTGGATTTTAACCAGATAACGGTACAAGACACTGTGAAGCTTGGATTTCGACCAAATAGCAGTTTACCTGGACAAATACTAAGAAGCCCGGAGTCGACCGAATATTGGTATGCCCTAAGTTCAAGATGAAGCCCAGATTACGACCGGATAACCATTTGATCTCTTATGAAGACTGGATTACGACCAGATAAGAAGTAAAGTATTGTGAAGCCTGGATTACAACCGGACAGCAGTACGGAACACCATGAGGCCTGGATTCGACCACATGATGGTATCGTGAAGCCTGGATTACGACCGGATAACGATAAAAGGACTGAAGCCTAGATTATGACCAGATAGCAATACAAGACCCTGCGAATCTTGGATTTCGACCGAATAGCAGTTTACCTGGACAGTTACTAAGAAGCCCGGAGTCGACCGAATATTAGTGTGCCCTAAATTCAAGTTAAAGCCCAGATGCGACCGGATAACATTTGAATTCCTTCTGAAACCTGGATTACGACCATATAAGAATTGAGAAGTTGCGAAACCTGGATTACGACCGGATAGCAAGTTTAATCTCATCTCCCTAGTAAGTCACTGTAAAGCCTGGATTACGACCAGGTACCAGTCGGTCTTATTACTATGAAGCCTGGATTACGACCAGATAGTAGTTCATTCTCACCTCTTCAGAACAGAGATGATTCCTAAGTAGAATAACAGATGATTGAAGTTCCTAAATTTCAACAGAGATGATACCCCAGTAGAATAACGGACGACCGAAGCTCCTAAAATTCTATTTCCCTCAAGACAGAGATTAACATTCCTCAGCGGAATTTTCCTCAACAACAGGTATACAAGCTCTCGCTAAGGAATCTCTTATGCGATCGAAACTCCTTCAGATGGCATATTTAAGCCCATCCCCTCGTCAGCAATTTCCAAATGGCATCTGTAAGCCCATTCCCGACATTGCAAGACGGACACCACATCATGCGAGTGCAAATTTCTGGGCACTCTAGTGTTCAATCCTCTTCCACCTACGGATCACGAAAGGCATAAAAGCCAATCTAAATCCTCAGGTTTAAGAAGATTGAACAGGGGCAGCTGTTGTACCCCAAAATTTGCCCTATCACGTTTTCAAAGGTCTTCCCTTACATGGTTGGTCACAAAAACTTGCCTAACGAAAATAAAGTTTTTGAAGATGAACAAAGTGTCTTTCGATTGGCATCTGGGAAAAGTCTTCGATTGTGTATCCAAAATCCTTCGACACAGGCTTGACTCACCAGTCTTCGATTGGGCATTTGGCACTCTTCGATCGGGCTTTGATTTGTAAGCTTCGATTAGGTGTTTGAAACCCTTCGATCAAGCTTTGGTACGCAAGTCTTTGATTGAGCACTGGACCCCCTTCGATCAAGTCAATTTCATAATGCTTCGACTACGCATTAACTACTTCAGGCTTACCTTCGACTCACGAGGCAAGAATCTCCTACAAGTTTGTTTCGATTCACAAAAGAAAAGGCCCCTCAACTTGCCAGCACACCAGGCAAGAGGCTCATTTGAAGAACATGTAAATGACTCATTCGAAGAAGCATTCAAAGGGTCCATTCGAAGAATATTCAAAGGGTCCATTCGAAGAGCATTCAGAAGGCCCATTCGAAGGGTACATAAGAAGTCCATTCGAAGGAGGCAACTCAAGACCAATCAAAGAGCATGGCCTGAAGGCATTCAAAAATCAAAGGTGTCCAGGTTCATTCAAGATTCCAAAGAGACATGAATATTTCAAAAAGGAAATCTTTTAATATGTCGAATTCTTGTCTCATGGCTTTAAAGGCCTGGTTAATTGGCTGTCCCTTTCCATTTTCATTCACCCTAACACTCATATAAATACAAGGGCAAACATACAACGCAAAGGGGGGAACAAAAAAAGAGAAAGAGGAGAAGGATATTTGGAGATACACTGCCCACAAACCCACCAAAGGTTGTCAACATTTTCATAAGTAATCCAAGCCAAAGCAACCTTTCAACAAAAGTATCCACGCCCAGAAATCCCAGATCGAAGGTACCCACATCCATAAAGTGCCAAATCAAAGGTTCCAACTACTGGTAAGAGAGGGTAAAATGTCAAACTTTGTATTTACATAACACATCCATATTTGTAGTTTCATTCGATTTGTCATTATAGACAGAATCAAAGGGCTTGGGTTTGGCACCCAGGTCATGTTTTTTTGTTGCTAACACTTACTACAGATATAGCCTGAAAAGACCCAGCGCGCAGGATCGAAGGACCTGTGTTTCGATACCCAGGTCAAGTGTTTTATTTTGCTAACATATTTTTGCAGATGCAGTGCCTCCACAGGTGTGCCTTTAGGCCTTTCCAGCAACACCCTTCATAGAATCGAAAGACAGCCTTCTTCCTCTGAATCGAAGCGCCCCTTTCTCCCTGCAATCGAAGTTTACCCATATCCTTCCCAAACCCAATTGAAGGAGGCAGGAAAGGGTGCAAGTCAAAGCTTGCCCCGTCAGTTCTCAAGCCCAATCGAAGGCTACTCACACCCATTCCCTAGTTCAATCGAAAGAAGGCCAAAGAAGGATGAATTGAACGAGTCAATGGCATGGATCGAAGAATTATTTTCTCTTCTTTATTTTTACTTTTTACTTGTCTTTCAATTTAGTTGTAATAGTTAATTAGGTCTTTACTTTTATCGCTTTATTTTCAAAGGGTTTGTTTTTGGCTATGTAAATACCCGAAGCCTTGTAATAGCGTAGTTTAATTTCCGCATTTTAAATTCTGCAAAATATCAAATTGTTAGATGTATGAATAATTAGGGTTTGCATGACAAGAATGTATGATAAACTTTAAAACAGTTAGATAACCCTAAATGTGCAAAGATAAATAAACTGAAATTGAATCACTCGCACATGCGCACTCCTAGGGTATACTTCCACTTGGTTGCCTTCGGTAAACAGTCATTGAGTATAGGATGCTTTAGTGGTCGTCCTTTTGTCTAAACAAAGATCAAAGTCCCGATTCGGAAAATTGCCTCAGAATGGTTGCCTCAGAATTGTTGCCTCGAACAATTGATCTAAGACATTAGGGTTACTACTAAGACGTCCAAACATTGCTTTAGTGACCGTACGTCCCTTTCGAATTGACCCTCAAAACTCCAATGATGGTGCTACCTACTCACTAATAGTGGGATAGCACTGTCTAAAGGAAACGAACATAGAACGATTCTTTTTTCGAGTAGGTAGATTAGATCTTAAGTACTTGCTCAAACAAAACAAACCTTTTTCACGCTTACACTCCTTTACAAACAAAGTTTTCAAAAACACTTCATTACACTCTTGAAGACAGAAGCAAGAGTTAAATCGAAGTCAAAACAAAATATTTTCAAATCACATAAACACAAAGAAAACAATTTTGAAAATGATGAGCAAGTACCAAAGAGCTCGTAGATAACTACGGATAGAAAGGGCGCTAATACCTTCCCTTTCTATAATCTACCCCCCGTACTCAGAAATATCTCGAAAAAGGAATTTTTCTGTGCTTTTTTCCTTTCCTTGTTGGATAAAATAAAAGTCGGTGGTGACTCTTGCTTACCGCGACATTTTGCAAACACAAACGCAAAACGCAACCCAGCAATTCCTTAAAAAAGGGAAACACGTCTCGGTTCTGGCCACCGTACCACAACGAGGTTTGACTTTCTTATCAAAAATTTTCTTCATTCTCTTCTGATATAACTTCCCATGACACAAAGCCGTCATTATCTTCTCTTCGATCAAATTCAATTGGTCAAACCTGTTTTTGACCCATTCAGCCTCTGGCAACTTGGTTTCCATTATCACACGCAAAGAGGGAATCTCAACCTCAATTGGGAGCACTGCTTCCATTCCATACACAAGGGAGAACGGGGTTGCTCCTGTTAAAGTACGAACAAATGTCTGATATCCATGTAAAGCAAAAGGGAGCATTTCATGCCAATCTTTATAAGTAACAACCAACTTCTGGATAATCTTCCATATATTCTTATTAGCAATTTTAACAGCCCTATTCATCTTCGGTCTATACAGAGATGAGTTATGATGGACAATATTGAATTCTTCACAAAGTTATATCATCATCTTATTGTTCAGATTCGAGCCATTGTCGGTGATAATTCTGCTCGGCACACCATACCTACATATAAGATTATTCTTAATGAAGCGCACAATGACCTGCTTAGTAGCATTAGCATATGAAGCAGCTTCCACCCATTTGGTGAAGTACTCAATTGCTACCAAGATGAAACGGTGTCCATTCGAAGCTTTGGGTTCTATCATCCCAATCATGTCAATACCCCACATAGAGAAAGGCCATGGGGAAGAAATAACATTGAGAGGTGTCAGAGGCATATGAATCTTGTCCGTATAAATCTGACATTTATGGAACTTCTTTGCAAATTTGTAATAGTCAGATTCCATTGTCAGCCAATAGTAACCTGCCCTTAGCATCTTTTTAGCCATTGAATGTCCATTGGCATGAGTGCTAAATGAACCTTCATGAATCTCATGCATCAACATATCTGCTTCGTGTCTATCCATGCATCTGAGTAAGACCATGTCATAATTTCTCTTGTACAACACATTTTCACTTAGGAAGAAGCTGCCAACCAGTCTTATCAATGTCTTTCTATCTTTAAACGATGCACCAATTGGGTATTCCTGAGTCTGAAGAAAATGCTTGATATCATAATACCAAGGTTTCTCATCTGCTACCTCTTCTGTTGTAAACACATGAGCGGACCTATCCAGCCGTCGAACTATAATTTGAGGTATATCATTCCAAGTATTCACTTGATACATAGAAGTCGGAGTTGCCAGAGCATCCGCCATTTGATTTTCGTCTCTGGGGATGTGATGGAATTCAACTTTATTAAAGAAGGGTAACAATATTATAGCATAATATTTGTAAGGGATCAAGCCAGGGTGACGAGTATCCCACTCTCCTTTAATCTGATTTATTACCAAAGCTGAATCGCCATACACATCTAGAATTTTAATTCTGAGATCAATAGCTTCCTCGAGACCCATGATGCAAGTCTCATATTCTTCCATATTATTAGTACAATCAAATGTCAACCTTACAGTAAAAGGAATGTGTGATCCATGCGGAGTGACAATCACGACACTAATTCCTTTACCATAAACATTCACAACTCCATCAAATATCATACTCCAGCGAGATTCAGGATCAGGACCTTCCTCAGGCAAAGACTCATCACAATCTTTAACTTTCAGAAACATCACATCCTCGTCGGGGAAATCATACATCACAGACTGATAATCATGAACTGGCTGGTGAGCAAGATAATATGCCAACATGCTGCTTTTAATAGCTTTTTGAGTGCAGTATTCGATGTCATATTCAGATAACAAAATCTTCCAGCGAGCAATTCTCCCAGTAAGAGCAGGCTTTTAAAAAATGTACTTGATTGGATCTATTTTGGAGATCAAACAAGTAGTGTGATTCAACATATACTGCCGCAAACGTTTTGCCGCCCATGCCAGAGCACAGCATATCTTTTCCAGCATGGAATACCGCAACTCACAATCAGTGAACTTTTTACTGAGATAATAAATGGCATACTCTTTCTTCCCTGTTTCATCTTGTTGTCCCAGAATACATCCCATGGAATTATCTAACACTGTCAGATACATAATCAATGGTCTTCCTTCAACATGAGGGAGCAAGATAGGAGGTCCAAGAAGATATTCTTTAACACGTTCAAATGCCCTTTGGGATTCCTCTGTCCACATATAACCTTGACCTTTCTTTAACAACTTAAAGATAGGTTCACACGTTGCAGTCATGTGGGAAATGAATTTGGAAATATAATTAAAACGCACGAGAAACCCTCTGACTTGCTTTTCAGTTCTTGGCGCTGGCATTTCTTAAATTGCTTTGACTTTATCAGGGTCAACTTCAATCCTTTTCTGGATAACAATGAAACCTAACAATTTCCCTGACTGAACACCGAAGGTACATTTATTTGGATTCAAGCGAAGACGATACTTCCTCAAACACTGAAACAACTTCAACAAATCTTCTGCATGCCCTTCTTCAGTCTGGGATTTAGCAATCATGTCATCAACATATACCTCAATTTCCACGTGCATCAGATCTTGGAATAGGGTTTTCATAGCCCTCTGGTATGTTGCACCAGCGTTCTTCAACCCGAAGGGCATCACTCTGTAACAGAATGTTCCCCAGGGTGTGATTGTAGCGATAAAAAATGTAGCGGGGTAAATCGGAGATCGAATTATTGATTAATTCGTCTCACAAAAGAAAGAGTCGCCACCGCGCTTTATTGTTTCCAAAGGAAAAGGGAAAAGAGCGAAATAAAACCCTAAATATGCAATGTAAATAATATAAAAAAAATACAAAGCATTTTTGAAAAGAGATCTTATGGTTCGGGGGTTGGTTATACAATGGGAAGGTACTAGCACCCAATGCATCTATAGTACTCTATAGGAACCTTTTGAAATATCTGTTTTATTTAAAATTGATTGCTTGATTGAAAATAAATCGTTTTGGCCGAAACGGGATACGGACGGGTTTTTGAAGATACGACGACCTAATGTCGAAGTTTTTGCTTAAAGGGCATAAATTTTGAAAAGGGTGAATATTTGAGGAAAAATTATCCTAAGTTTTAATGAAATGCGAAAGTTCGCGCAGTTAGACTTGAGGACATGAAGTCAACAAATTTACTGTTTTTTCCTTTGGATTTAAGCATAAACAGAATAAACAAATAAATAAATACACGGACAAAATATGCGAATAACGATTAAATAACGATAATTTAAATGATAGACTAAATGATGCAAATAATGTATTTTATGATTTTTTTGTTTAATATTAACGGGAAGAAAGTATTTTTAATTTTTACGCATTTTGATAGGGATAAAAAGCAAGAGAATTATTTAACGAGGACGTAATGTTTTTTTTTAGTTTTAAGTCATTATTTTATATATTTTGATATTAATATTAATAAAGCAAGAAAACGAATTAATAAAATATTTTTAAGTTTTTCTATTTTTTATATGTTTTAGGATTTTGTTTGATAACGATGTAAGAGGAGAATTAATTAAAAGAATAAAATGTCTACATTCTTAAATTCTATATTTTTTTTATGTATAAAAATACTTATTTAAAAGATTAAGGGGTTCTAATATTAAATTAAAAGTTATTAATTTACCCTAATGAAATAAAATTAAAACTCTTAAATTAAATCCAAAATTAAACTAAGAGGTCAACTAATTAATAAAAAAAACCTAGTTAGACATATCTTTTGTTTTTTTTATTATACTTATCAATTAATTAACATAAATAATAACTCTAAAAAAAAAGGATTAGAAAAAAAAAGTAAAAGAGTGTATCAAAATAAAAGGAAACAAGTAAAAAGGCATATGGGCTGGATGGTTGAAGCCCATATAGAATCCAAAGTGGGGGGTGCAGGAATGAAAACGCGTGGGCTTAAGCTGGAGAAAATGGGGTGAGGCCCATCAGTTTGACAAAGTGTATTAGGGTTAGTTTTGTTTAACATAATGGGGATTAGGGTTCTTCTAGGCAGAACGACGCATCTCTCTTCTCTTTGATCTTCTTCGCGTTTTCTTCTCCACATTTGCCTCTGAGTTTGCTATCTCTTCTTGCCATGGCCACCCACTCCAACTCCTCTTCCCTCCAGCCGAACAAAAAGAAGGACGGCTACGGATTCGGTAAAAAAAAGCTTCTGATTTATTAACGCTTGGTTTCGTTTTTGCATGTTGATTCTGATTTCAAGATTCTCATTCTGTTTGATCTTTATTGTTGATTCTTATGTTGATTGTTAATGTTTGATTGAGGTACCATAGAAGTAAAAGGGAGAGGGAATCGTTACCTAGGTGGAGACGGAGGAGGAGGCCGGGAGCGACGGAGGCCAGGCGGCGAGGAGAGGAGAAGCGCGAGCCCGCTTCGCTGACCGGTATTACGCGATTTCCTTCTTCTTCTTGCTAATACTGTATGCTTCGATCTTTCTCTTCTTCGTTTGCCTTGGTACTGTGTTTCTGATGCTTCTTTTCTTCTTCTGCCTTGGTACTGTGTTTCGGTTTTTCTTCTCCTTCTTAACCGTGCTGCTGTACGATGTGCATTGGCCTGTGATAATGTTTTTTTTTAGGCTTTGAGTTGTATGCTTTGAATGGCCAGTGATGGTAACACTGAGGCCTTGTTCGTTGCCTTAGAAGTTGGTTCTGGCTTGGATCGTTTCAGGTTTGTGATTGATGATGTTCGGGCTTGGGTAATAAATTTGACATGTTTATGAGTATGGTGGTTTCGTGTTGGTTCGACAGGTTGATGGAAACAAAGGAAATAGGTCTTTTTGCTAGGACATATTGGTTGTATGGTTTGAATTGGTTTTGTATGAAATTGTTTTTTTGGTATCTATTCGACAGTAGGACGATGATGTTGGCTTGAAGGCTCAATCAGTTTTGCAAGGTTTAGGCCATATGGTCAAGATGGTTTTTTGACAGTAGTGGGATAATTATGCAGGTCTGCTGGTTTTGTGTGAGATTCTTGATAACTATATTTTTCTAAGTTTTTGAAGGCTTGGATATATGATTCTGATATGATTTCCTTTTGGTTATTTGTGTTATAACAGTTTTCCCTACCCCTTGTTTACGTTACAGGCTGGAAGTTTTGAAAATGCTTTCCCTCTTCCTGGGCATTCTGCACTAGACTGTCATCTCCAATTTGTTTCTATTCTTCTTTTATGTTTTTATCTCTACTGGCTATATTTTACAGTTTGTCTTGTATCTCTTTTCTTGCCTATGTCAAGCCTGTAAAACCCACACTTCTCCCTCTCTTTTTCTCTCTCAGTACAGCTTTGACAAAAATATGATAGGCTGTACTTTCTGAAATTGCAAATGGCCAGAAAATGATGAAAATGGAATGTCCACATTGCTTGCATATGTAGTTAAACTGCATGTTTTTGACTTCTAATGCAATAGCTTGTTTTGTTTTCTACTGTGTGGGCATAGGTTTACGTTGGCATGCTTGCATATGTTGAGATCATGCAGGGACTTTGTATGCTGCATGTTTTTTTGAAATATGCATTTGGATTTTGAAAAATGCAATTAATTTAAAACATGCAATTTTTGGACAAAAATAAACTTGTGCATTCATTAAAAAATTCCTTTCTTTTTTGTGAACCGGGAGAAATCCCGTGATTTGCAAAAAAGAGTAACTGATTCTGGCCATTGCTTTTAATGATGAACCTTAAATAATTTCGCTTTTTAATTATTTATTCGAATTCTAATCTCTTTTAATTTTACAGGTAACATCAAGTGAGCAGACAAAAACGCATTGGATCGGAAGTTTTAGAATTAGGAATATTAGATTAATTTTTTATTTCATTTTAGCTTTGTAAATTTATTATTGTAATTTTGTTGTAATAGATACAATGTTTACATAATAATTGTACAATTAGAAAAAATGAATAAAAAATCCAATATTCACCAATTAATTTCTTCTTTCTCTCTAATTATTTATTTTATCGTTTACAATTCTTTAATCGTATAATAATTGAAAACGAATTTCAACTACCTACATTCAGAATAATAAACAGATAAATAAAATAATTATCATTGATCAATTAACAACCTCAATTATTTAATTCATCATCCATAAATTTCTAAATTATAATAATTAAAAATAGAGTTTCAATTATTTAACTTAGAATGACAAATGATTAAATAATCGTTATTGACCAATAAACTTTTCCGAATATTTATTATATTATTCATAAACCTTTAAATTATGTAATAACTAAGAATGAATTCCAGTTATTTAAATTTAAGATAGTGAGTAATAAATAAATATTGTCTGCACAATTAATGCGCCTCTTCTCTAATGTTTACTTTATTATCTATACATCTTTAAACTACATAATAATCGAAAACGAATTTCAATTATTTAAATTTAAGATAATAAATAATTAATAAACATCATTTTAGCACGAATCGATTAAATGATTTAATGTTCAACATAAATAGCTCTCGGCCTGAAAAAAGTTATGAATTTTAAAATCGATGGATCAAAACACTTGTAATGTAATGATGCAGGTAGGAGACGATATCTTAGGTCAAAATTTGGGGTACAACAGCTGCCCCTATTTAAGTTTCTTCTATCCGGAGATATGAAGATTGAAATCTTCGTTTCGACGAGATTGAAGGTACTTAAATACATAACTACGCAAATTTTGTCCTAAGATGCCGTCGTCATGTTTGATATGAATGCAGTGATCGAACTCACAGAGAAAGATATTGTGTGAAACAAGACAATGTTGGGGGAATCGAACACCAACAAAACACAGCGGCATAGATTATACATTACTGGGTAAACAAGCTATCGACTTCAAACGACAGACTCCTGACAGCGAATAAAATCGAGGGAATACGACCTCTAACCCTAACAAAGAGAGCATCTTGCATAGGCCATAACAGATCATTGATCCAAAACAGGGAGTTCGCAACTCACGGTCGATGGTAGACAGAGAGTATCAAATTGCTGATAACTGATTACCGACTTCTGGAGGTATAGATTCGTAACAGACTTCTCTGCTAGATTTTCAGAGATATACTCATTAATGCTGAAGTAATAAGATTGTAGATACGAAAGTTATTCAAATAAAGGAAACTGCCACTTGCTGTTGTCCAAAGAAAATACCGATAACATACAAGCTGCTCAAATAAAGAGGCTACCGCTTGTTGTCGTCCAAAGAAAATACCGATAATATACAAGCTGCTCAAATAAAGAAGCTGCCGCTTGCTGTCGTCCAAATAAAATACCGATAATATACAAGCTGCTCAAATAAAGAAGCTGCCGCTTGCTGTCGTCCAAATAAAATACCGATAATATACAAGCTGCTCAAATAAAGAGGCTACCGCTTGTTGTCGTCCAAAGAAAATACCGATAATATACAAGCTGCTTAAATAAAGAAGCTGCCGCTTGCTGTATTCCAGAAAAGTAGTAACGTACTGGTAACTCGTGAAGAGTTTGCTGCTTGTCGCTTTCGAAAAGATAAAATGACGCACTAGTAGCTCGTGAAGAACTGCTGCTCGGCGCTTTCAAAAATAAACAACGCATTAGTAGCTCATGAAGAACTGCTGCTCGGCGCTTTCAAAAAGATAAAATGACGCACTAGTAGCTCGTGAAGAACTGCTGCTCGGCGCTTTCAAAAATAAACAACGCATTAGTAGCTCATGAACAACTGCTGCTCGGCGCTTTCAGAAAAATAAAATGACGCACTAGTAGCTCGTGAAGAACTGCTGCTCGGCGCTTTCAAAAAGTAAATGACGCACTAGTAGCTCATGAAGAACTGCTGCTCGGCGCTTTCAAAAAGTAACGTACAAGTTGCTCATGAAGAGCTGCCGCTTGTCGTTTTCCAACGGTGTCTATAACGTACAAGTTGCTCATGAAGAGCTGCCGCTTGTCGTTCTCCCAAAAACAAACAGAAGGAAATTACGATGATATTGGCAGAGAATAAAATCCTCGTCAAAGAGAACTCTGAATCAATCCTTCCCGAGGAGATCATATACTTTAATGTGCAAAATAAATGCACCAACTGTCTGGATCGATTTCACTGGGGAGAATCAAAGAAATAGCCTATGCAAGAGGCAGCAACTTCATCTAGGAATAACCTAGAAAGAAAACAGTCAAACAAGACTCCACCCGATGAGAAAGTAACTCGATTGGGGAATTCATCCTATCCAGAAATGGACAAGGTAAGCTGAATCAAAAATCATCCACGAGGATTAGCTCAGTTGGGGAATTTAAAAAGGAAGCACATTTTCTGCCTAAGCTAACCTTCTACTTGGAAAGAAATATGTACGTTGTTCGAATAAATAAAGTACGACCCCAAAATCAACGGCAAATGTGGATATGCATGCTGATATGAGTGTAAATGAGTAAATGAATGTTATGCTGACAAAACAGACAGATGGAATATTTTGGGGATAATAAGATGTCACAGCAAAATAGATACTCGGCCAATCTTGAAAAGACGGAAGATAAATGGAACTGGAGACACAAAGCAACGTCGGAGAGTATCTCACTACAAGACTCAAGTCTTCTGAGGAGAAAAGCATCCAAATCCAATCTTCTAACACCAATAGACCACGGTATGAGACAAAGCGTACCAAACTTCATAAATCGCCCAAATAGAGATAGCCAAAATGATGCTTAACTGGGACAGCTGGGGAGTCACCAAACTTAGTACCCCAAAAAAACACAAGTTTTCACAACCAACACCTCATGACGATTTGAAACGGAACATGCTCCTCATGCAAGGATAAACTACTGTACTGCTTTGCATTTCATGGCTTGACCATCCTTGGAACAAACTGTTAATATTCCTTTCGTTATCTACGACACACATTTTTTTTTTTAAATAAGAACATTTTAAGTA
This sequence comes from Vicia faba, assembly GCA_948472305.1. Taxonomy (NCBI): domain Eukaryota; kingdom Viridiplantae; phylum Streptophyta; class Magnoliopsida; order Fabales; family Fabaceae; genus Vicia; species Vicia faba. The sequence goes on along the minus strand of OX451738.1, from coordinate 1,059,775,532 downwards.
AATTTGTTTCAAGTATTTCCATAAAAATTAAAATTTTGCCTACAAAAGGTAAATGCTCAACTTTCATTAATAAGATGGTAGTTCGCTAACAATGCGACTCCAACGGTTTACAAAAGCTTGGGGAACTAGTACATGAAATAAAAGGTCATACAAAAACAATGATCACTATTCTCCCTAACAACTTTGAATTCCAGAATGTGCTCAGATGCCAAGACTGATCTGACCAGAAGTTTGCCTAAGCGAAATACTTCTTGACTGCATCGACGTTCACGGGACGCGGAAGATCTTCACCGTCCATATTGGTGAGAATCATGGCACCTCCAGAGAAAACTTTCTTAACAACATACGGTCCTTCATAATTCGGAGCCCACTTGCCCCTAGAATCAGGTTGGAAAGACAATATTTTCTTGAGTACAAGGTCACCTTCTCTGAACTCGCGCGGTCGAACCCTCTTATCAAAAGCCTTCTTCATCCTTTGCTGATACAACTGACCGTGACACAACGCTGTCAATCTCTTTTCTTCGATTAAATTCAACTGATCATATCTACTTTGACATCATTCAGCCTCAGAAAGTTTAGCTTCCATCAACACTCTCAGAGACGGAATCTCAACCTCCACGGGGAGTACTGCTTCCATACCATAAACTAGGGAAAATGGGGTTACGCCCGTTGAAGTTCGAACTGAAGTACGGTACCCGTGTAAAGCAAACGGAAGCATTTCATGCCAATCCTTATAAGTTATTACCATCTTCTGGACAATCTTCTTGATATTCTTGTTAGCAGCTTCAACAGCTCCATTCATCCTCGGTCTGCAAGGAGAGGAATTATGATGTTCGATCTTGAACTCTTCACAAAGATCCTTCATCATCTTGTTATTCAAATTCGAACCATTATCAGTGATGATCTTGCTCGGGATACCGTATCGACAAATGATCTGATTCTTGATAAATCTGACTACCACCTGTCTGGTTACATTAGCATAAGACGCTGCTTCCACCCACTTAGTAAAATAATCAATCGCTACCAAGACGAAACGATGACCATTTGAAGCTTTGGGTTCAATCATTCCAATCATATCAATGCCCCACATAGAGAAAGGCCAAGGTGAAGATATAACATTGAGGAGGGTCGGCGGCACGTGCATCTTGTCCGCATAAATCTGGCATTTATGACACTTCTTCACATACTTGCAGCAATCAGATTCCATTGTCATCCAATAGTAACCAGCTCTCAACATCTTTTTAGCCATTGCATGTCCGTTGGCATGAGTGCCAAAGGACCCTTCATGTACTTCTTGCATCAGCATGTCTGCTTCACGTCTGTCTACACATCTGAGCAAGACCATGTCATAATTCCTCTTATACAAAACTTCTTCATTGAGAAAGAAACTGCTTGCTAATCTTCTCAACGTCTTCCTATCCTTATTGGATGCCCCAGGCGGATACTCTTGAGTTTGAAGAACACGTTTGATGTCATAGAACCACGGTTTGTCGTTGGTGACCTCTTCCACTGAAAACACATGAGCAGGTCTGTCAAGGCGCATAACTCGGATTGTAGGCACGTCGTTCCAATCATTCACTTGAAACATTAAAGACAAAGTAGCTAAAGCATCAGCCATTTGATTCTCGTCTCTAGGGATATGATGTAATTCCACCTTGTTAAAGAAAGTTAACAACCTTCTAGCGTAGTCTCTGTAAGGGATCAAACCAGGATGACGAGTTTCCCATTCTCCTTTGATCTGATTAATCACCAAGGCCGAATCCCCATAAATATCAAGAATTTTAATCCTTAGGTCTACTGCTTCTTCAAGACCCATAATACATGCTTCATATTCCGCCATGTTGTTCGTGCAGTCAAACTTCAGTCTCGCCGTAAATGGGATATGAGTGCCTCGGGGAGTGACGATGATTGCCCCAATTCCATTTCCATAAGAATTCACAGCTCCGTCAAATATTAAACCCCAACGGGATTCAGGATCAGGTCCTTCTTCAGGTAACGGCTCTTCACAATCTTTAGCTTTCAAGTACATAACATCTTCATCCGGGAAATCAAACTTGATGGATTGATAATCTTCAATTGGTTGGTGAGCCAAATGATCGGCTAAAATACTCCCTTTGATCGCTTTCTGAGTGTGATACTCAATGTCATATTCAGATAACAACATCTGCCAACGGGCTATTCTTCCAGATAAGGCGGGCTTCTCAAAGATATACTTGATCGGGTCCATTTTGGAGATCAACCAAGTAGTGTGATTAATCATATACTGGCGTAGACGGCGAGCAGCCCAGGCTAAAGCACAACAGGTTTTCTCAAGCAACGAGTATCGAGACTCACAGTCTGTGAATTTCTTACTCAAATAATATACAGCATGTTCCTTTCTTCCAGTCTCATCTTGTTGACCAAGCACACATCCCATGGAGTCTTCCAATATAGTCAGGTACATAATCAAAGGTCTTCCTTCCACTGGAGGAATCAAAATGGGAGGTTCAAGTAAATATTCTTTGATGCTATCAAAAGCTCTCTGACAATCTTCTGTCCACACACATCCTTGGTTCTTCCGGAGAAGCTTAAAAATCGGCCCACAGGTAGCAGTCATATGAGATATAAATCTAGAAATGTAGTTCAGTCTCCCAAGGAATCCTCTTACTTGTTTTTCTGTCTTGGGTGCGGGCATTTCCCGAATAGCTTTGACTTTATCCGGATCTACTTCAATGCCTTTCTGACTGACAATGAAACCCAGAAGTCTTCCAGAACGAACACCAAAAGTGCACTTGTTGGGATTCAGACGAAGTTTGTACTTTCTCAAACGCTGGAATAATTTCAACAAATGTTCCAAGTGATCCTCCTCAGTCTGTGATTTGGCAATCATATCATCCACATACACTTCGATCTCCTTATGCCTCATGTCATGGAACAATGCAGTCATGGCTCTTTGGTATGTTGCGCCAGCATTCCTCAAACCAAACGGCATAACCCGATAACAAAATGTTCCCCAAGGTGTAATGAAAGCGGTCTTCTCCATATCCTCTGGTGCCATCTTGATTTGATTGTAACCAGAGAAACCGTCCATGAAAGAAAAGACTTTGAACTTGGCGGTACTGTCGACCAATACGTCAATATGAGGTAATGGGAAATCATCCTTCGGACTAGCTCTATTCAGATCTCTGTAGTCTACACACATCCGAACCTTGCCATCTTTCTTTGCAACAGGCACTATGTTGGCTAACCACTGAGGATAGACCGACGTAACAAGGAAACCTGCATTGATCTGTTTTTGAACCTCCTCCTTAATCTTGTCAGCCATGTCGGGACGAGTCCTTCTCAATTTCTGCTTGATCGGTGGACACTCAGGTCTCAACGGTAAACGATGCTCCACAATGTCATTGTCCAACCCTGGCATATCTTGGTAGGACCAAGCAAACACGTCAACATACTCTCTGAGAAGCTCCAACATTTTCTCCTTAACTTCCGGGATAAGCAAAGCTCCGACTTTGACTTCCTTTCTATCTTCTTCATCACCCAAGTTGACCAACTCTACAGGTTCTTCAAATGGTTGAATGACCCTCTCATCATGCTCAAGCAAACGGGAAATCTCAACAGGAACCTCTTCATCACCCTCTTCTTCGGCTCTGAATACAGGGAATTCAAAGTTGGGAGAGGGCATAGGATCATTGTTTTCGATGGTTAAGTCATGGACTAATCTGCACATATGATTATGCTTTATTTTAGAAATCGATTTGTGCAAATAAAACAAAATGTTATTAATTAACTTTCATTGTTATTTCCCAGAAAAAGTGAAAAATAAAACAGTAGTGGACAAAATAACATTTTTATTCATTAAAGGGAAATACTTGAAACAGGAAGCCCAGACATTTCTCTTTTGCCTTGGGCAGAGCAAAAGGAGTTATTTTTCATAGCCCGACACAAAATACGTTTCGCCTTGGGCAGAGCGAATTTTTCAAAGGAAAATAAACAAAACATTACTCGGAAATGTGCATAACCACAGGAACATCAACAGCTATCCAGTTTTGGCAAGCCAATCCAGGCGTCACCAACACGGGCAAATCCTCCTCGGAATCATCATCTATGATAGCATCAACCTCAGGATGCACAAACCCTGCACTTCGGAAAACCTCTTGAATCGGACGAACAACCACCTCCTTCTTGACCCTTGCAGATATTGGATGAAAACCCAGACCTTCCCCAGACTTGTTCTCGGGTAATGTCAACACCTGGCCCCATCCTTCGGCCGAACCACTTTCCACCACTCTCCGCGCATCCTCAAAAGAAGAGATGGATGCCCCTTGCTTCTTCACTGTATTCTTAGCAACAGATAAGCCCTGGAACTGGGTCCCCACATCCTCGTCAGCATCAATAAAAGAAAACGATGATAAATGGCTTACCACCATAGCCTGCTCTCCCCCAATCATCACTAGCTTCCCATGTCTTACAAACTTTAGTCTCTGATGGAGCGTAGAGGTGACTGCCCCGACATCATGGATCCAGGGACGACCCAATAAACAACTGTAGGCAGCACGGATGTCCATCACTTGGAAAGTGATTTGAAAAGTATGGGGACCAATCACTATGGGAAGGTCCACTTCACCAATAAATGTCTTCCTGGAACCATCAAATGCTTTAACAATTACTCCACTAGGCCTCATAGGAGCACCTGGATATGAAAGTCGAGACAGCGTAGTCTTGGGCATCACATTCAACGACGAGCCTGTATCCACCAACACACTTGATAAGGTATCGTTTCCACAACTTACTGAAATGTGCAAAGCCATATTATGGTTTCTCCCCTCCTCCGGGAGTTCTTCATCACTGAAACCCAGATTGTCACACGAAGTTATATTTCCCACAATCCCATCAAACTGATCAACTGTCACATCATGGTCCACGAACGCCTGGTCCAAGACCTTCATCAAAGCTTCTCTATGTGCACCAGAATCTCTCAATAAGGCAAGCAAGGAAATCTTGGAAGGTGTTTGCAAAAGCTGGTCCACAATCTTATACTCACTCCTTTTGATAAGTTTTAAGATCTCATCCTCTTCAGGGTGAGGGATAGGTTCACTGGATCGGCCTATCTCAACCCTTGGTTCAACATTTCTTACGGGAATCTCCGCCGGTATGGGCCTCCTAACTTGAACTTCTGGTCTACTCGACGGTACTGCTGCAAAAACACGCCCACTTCTTGTAACTCTACTCACATCGGCAATGTTAACAAAAGACGGTCTGGTTGGTATGGGGACTTCTACCCCATTCTCAATCATTGTGGCGTTATACTTGTACGGCACAGCTTGGTCTGAGCTGTAAGGCACAGGGCCAGGTGGGTAAATAATCAAAGGATCAACAGGCGCAGCCTGACTGTTGTAAGCAATCTCTATTGATTCTGGAAAATTAAATTGTGGTGTGATAACATTCACTTCATCTTTCGGATTTCGATCATAGGTAATAGTGATAATTCTCTGATCTAGCAACTTCTGAATATCCTCCTTCACAGTAGGACAATCATCCTCTCTTGAACAAAACTCACAAACATCATAATCATGCTGGTGCCTAACAAAGGCAAGTCTTCTCAAACTCTGATGTAACCTGATCAATGATTCTCTTATGTGCTCGACTTGAAAAACCCGAAACTTCCCCGGACAACCTTCCACCATATTCACTGAAGCTGCCCCATGTCGAGGAAAAGGATTATCTCTAACATTTGGATTAACATCCTTAAAAGACAAGATACCATTCTTAATTAATCTCTGCATGTCCGCCTTCAGAGCAAAGCAATTCTCAAGGTTGTGCCCCAGCGACCCTTGATGATATTCACAGAATTGATCCGCCTTGTACCACGGAGAAGCACTGTTCGGTGCGACAGGAGGAGGCTTTGTTGTGATGAGATTCTTTCTGATGAGAGCAGGAAACAATTCAGTATACGTCATAGGAATGGCATCGAACTGCGGTTTTCTGGGTGAACGGTTCTGATTGTTGAACGGATAAGCCTATTGTCGAGGCTGCTGCTGAAATGGCCGTGGTTGAGTTGGTGGAGTTTGATGAGCCAGGGTCATCAAAGTTGGGCGGACAGCCGGAGTGACTGCCGCAACGTGGGAGTAACCTCTCCTAGGCCTACCTGGAAACAAAGCACTGACATCCTGCTCTTTTCTTTACGGGAAAACACTTCCAAACTTCTTCGCACTGCTAGACGGACTCCCTTCTTTAACCAAATGCCCTTCGCGAATCCCTTCCTCTAATCGCATGCCCATGCTTACCATTTCGGTGAAGTCACTGGGTGCGCTGGCTATCATTCTTTCATAGTAAAAGGATCCTAAAGTCTTCAAAAATATCTTAGTCATCTCTTTCTCCTCAAGAGGTGGATAGATTTGAGCAGCAATTTCACGCCACCTCTGGGCGTATTCCTTAAAAGATTCTCGGTCTCTCTGCAACATCGCCCGGAGTTGATCCCTGTCCGGCGCCATGTCAACGTTGTACTTGTACTGATGGACAAAGGCTTCACTAAGGTCGTTAAAGTTGCGGATTCGAATGCTGTCTAAACCCATATACCACTTTAGAGCAGCACCCGTCAAACTGTCTTGAAAATAATGAATCAACAAATCATGATCATCGGAGTACGTAGACATCTTCCTTACGTACATTGTCAAATGACTTCTAGGACATGAATCACCCTTATATCTCTCAAAGTCTGGCACTTTGAATTTCGCCGGAATCTTGACATTCGGAACTAAACAAAGGTCATGCGTACTCTTCCCAAACAAATCCTTCCCTTTCAATGCTCTAAGCTCCTTCTGCATTTCCTGGAACTGATCCTGAAATTCTTCCATTCTATCAAAAAGACCCAAACTTTCAGCGGGCTCGGCAGGATAAATTGGTTCATTCAAGTATGGCACGGAGTGGACCACATGAGCAACGGTTGTCATAACTGGTTGCGGAAAAGGTGTTACAGACGGAATTGCTGGCGGCATGGCAGTTGTCTCTGGTTGAGGAAGAGACAATGCAGGCTGAAATATAGGTTGTACGGCAGGCTGATACCCCTCTGGCACAAAGTTGTAAGGCATTCCCCACGGAAAACCTTTCGGCATCTGATGTTGAAGCGGAGAGTTGATTTGAGTTACGGAGGCAGGAACTGTGACAATTTCGGAAACCATTGGAGTTGAAGTCTGAATCTCGGCAGCCGTAGTCGATGGCTGATTCTGAACAGCCACCAAACTTTCCACTAACGCAGTTAACTTTTCCATCTCAACACGAAGTGTAGCAACTTCCCCACGAAGCTCATGATTTTCCTGTTCCAAATCTTCCATTTTCCTCTGACGATTGGCCCGAGTGTCGTATCGGTGAGACAGCTTGACAACCTTCGGTGGAAAAAGAACAAGGATGAGACTCTAGAAAACATGTGAGGTGGAATGTGAAATGATGCATGATAGTGATGCAAATGATGACTCATTTTGAAAGTTTTTCAAGGAACTTTGATAATTTTGCATACATCAATGGTAAAGGAATTTGGAACAACAAAAACTCAATCCATTAATCGAAAGCGATAAATTACAACTTACAATTTGGAACAGTAAATTACAACCTTGGGATAACAAATCCAATAATGAAAGCAATAAATTACAACTTCGAAACATGAGAACCATAATAAAGTGATAAATTACAATTTTAAAACATGAAAGCAGTAAATTACAACTTTGGAGCATGAAGCCCAAAATAAAACAATAAATTACAACTTCGGAGCATGAAGCCCTTTTACATAGTTTTACAAAATGACATCAATAAAATAAACTAAAAGCTAAAGCTCACTCGGAATCCTCAGATGACGGACCAAACACCAGCTGTAATCGGAGCTTCTTGATCTTTTCTTCGTAAAAGTCTTCCATATCCTTCTTTTCCGCTATCAGTCGATCGATGATTTCTTCCTGCGGATTAGGAACGAGAGCCACGCTTACCGAACCCTCCCTCTTTCTTTTCCTTTCACTCGCATACTTCTCCAGCAAGGCATCCTTCTGACAAAGTTTCTCATCGTGGTCAACGAACCGGCCGTCTTGAATAAGCAGCAACTCCTTCTTTTCTTTCAGCTGTCGAGTCAGGACTCGATTCTCATATTCAGACATATGGTACTTTTCCTTCCAAGCATCCCTCTCGGACTTCATCCTAGCCAGGTTTCCTTGATATTCTCCTACATCCGCGATAGGGATAACAACAGATGATGGTGCGATGGCATGGAATAAAGGTTTCTCAAGTTTATATGGCATCTTGAGAGCACAAGCCCTAGCACGGACCCACTGCAGGTAAGGTTCCAAAGAAACGGCACCTCTATGTCCCAGCATATCTCTCCCTTTCTTGTGGATATGGCGCCAAGCTCCTTCAATCTCCCTCTTAGCAGCCTGATGATCTTGTCCTTCCTGAAGAAAGAAACCACTCACATGGATACTGTTCGGCTTATCTCTCATCGGGTACCCGAACTGACGGCGTGCTAGAACAGGGTTGTAGTGGATTCCACCCCTCGTACCGAGAAGAGGTACGTTGGGAAAAGCACCACAGCTGTCAATGATCTCCACGTCATGGTAAACTCGATTGTACCAGTCAATGTCGAAATGAGTGAGAGCCATAATCTTTGGCGCCCAACGCGGTTCTTTCTCGAGATCCCAGAAAGCATCGGACCCAGGTAAATGCGAGACGTACCACTGATACAGCAACGGAACACAACAAATAATCATCCCTCCTTGATAAGAGTTTCGAAGATGGATGGAGTAGTATGTGTCCCCTAGCAGCGTAGGGACCGGATTTCCAATCAGGAAAATTCTGATGGCGTTGACATCCACAAATTTATCAACGTTAGGGAATAAGAAAAGACCATACGCGAGTAAAGCAAACACGTCCTCGAAGGTGACAGTATCCTTTGTATCAGCAAAGTAACGAGCTTTCTTCAACAGAAACTGTGCCGGCAAACCCCGGATTCCTCCTTTCGTAGTCATATTCTCCTCTATCTCTGACTTCTTCAGGTGGGTGATGGTTGCTATCTCGTGATATCTGGGCTCCTCTTCTAATCCAGAAAAAGGAACACGGTCGGCAATCGGCAAACCGAGAATATAGGAGTACTCCTCTAAAGTAGGCATCAACTGATAATCCGGGAAGGTGAAACATCGGTACAGGGGATCATAGAACTGAACCAACGTGTTGAGGATGCCTTTCTTCATCTTGCGCTTCATGAGCGGTACGATGGACCCATACTTCTTCTGAAAATCTGTCGGACTCTCTATCTTCGGAATCAAACTCTTCAGTTCCTCAACCTCGGGCTCCTTGAAGCTAAAGCTTCGAGTATTTCTCCTTCCAAGTTCCATAATACCCTGAGACGTTTGCAAAAATCATTCCAAAGTTCCTTGAAAAACGAGTTTTTTACAAAGATGTTGATGAATGCATGAATGAATGATAATGCAACAGTCACACACAAGTTTGCAAACATGGGGTTTAAAGGTTCAACGTTCAGCATGGAGTCGAGGGTAAAGCCCACCCAAAGGTATGTACTAACGTTTCAATCACACCTGTAAGACAAGGTTCTAAGAGTTCCCAGAGTCCACATTCCTCCTTCGGATATTACCAACGTCTTGATTACTCAATAATTAGCAATATTCTCAAGAGAAACTCGTCCGAGCGTAGCATCGCGTAACAACTACTTCCGAATTACTCCGTTATAGTCTCCGCGCTACACCTAAAAAGGCCAAGATGGGTTGGGGTTCTACGGTCCTCAACTTCTCGGGCTCCTAGGTCGAAAATAATAATGTCTTCCCGATTACTCGGTAAACCAATATTAAGTTCAAGAGGGCCTTCCATTGAGTGGGGGATCTCATGCCTCCTTCTTCGGGATTACTCCCTCAAAGTTAACATGACTATACCGCCCGTCCTATTCCTTAAGTGTTACTTAATCCGGGTATAGGATTCGTCCTTTGCAAAAAACCCAAACACCCAGAATTTAAACACATAATCAAGCAAATCAAATAATAATAAAACAGATAAAACAAATTAGGCTTAACCCACTTAGGGATGGACCAGCAAGAGGTCAATCTTTCCCCAGCAGAGTCGCCAATTCTGTAGCGATAAAAAATGTAGCGGGGTAAATCGGAGATCGAATTATTGATTAATTCGTCTCACAAAAGCAAGAGTCGCCACCGCGCTTTATTGTTTCCAAAGGAAAAGGGAAAAGAGCGAAATAAAACCCTAAATATGCAATGTAAATAATATAAAAAAAAATACAAAGCGTTTTTGAAAAGAGATCTTATGGTTCGGGGGTTGGTTATACAATGGGAAGGTACTAGCACCCAATGCATCTATAGTACTCTATAGGAACCTTTTGAAATATCTGTTTTATTTAAAATTGATTGCTTGATTGAAAATAAATCGTTTTGGCCGAAACGGGATACGGACGGGTTTTTGAAGATACGACGACCTAATGTCGAAGTTTTTGCTTAAAGGGCATAAATTTTGAAAAGGGTGAATATTTGAGGAAAAATTATCCTAAGTTTTAATGAAATGCGAAAGTTCGCGCAGTTAGACTTGAGGACATGAAGTCAACAAATTTACTGTTTTTTCCTTTGGATTTAAGCATAAACAGAATAAACAAATAAGTAAATACACGGACAAAATATGCGAATAACGATTAAATAACGATAATTTAAATGATAGACTAAATGATGCAAATAATGTATTTTATGATTTTTTTGTTTAATATTAACGGGAAGAAAGTATTTTTAATTTTTACGCATTTTGATAGGGATAAAAAGCAAGAGAATTATTTAACGAGGACGTAATGTTTTTTTTTAGTTTTAAGTCATTATTTTATATATTTTGATATTAATATTAATAAAGCAAGAAAACGAATTAATAAAATATTTTTAAGTTTTTCTATTTTTTATATGTTTTAGGATTTTGTTTGATAACGATGTAAGAGGAGAATTAATTAAAAGAATAAAATGTCTACATTCTTAAATTCTATATTTTTTTTATGTATAAAAATACTTATTTAAAAGATTAAGGGGTTCTAATATTAAATTAAAAGTTATTAATTTACCCTAATGAAATAAAATTAAAACTCTTAAATTAAATCCAAAATTAAACTAAGAGGTCAACTAATTAATAAAAAAAATCTAGTTAGACATATCTTTTGTTTTTTTTATTATACTTATCAATTAATTAACATAAATAATAACTCTAAAAAAAAGGATTAGAAAAAAAAAGTAAAAGAGTGTATCAAAATAAAAAGAAACAAGTAAAAAGGCATATGGGCTGGATGGTTGAAGCCCATACAGAATCCAAAGTGGGGGGTGCAGGAATGAAAACGCGTGGGCTTAAGCTGGATAAAATGGGGTGAGGCCCATTAGTTTGACAAAGTGTATTAGGGTTAGTTTTGTTTAACATAATGGGGATTAGGGTTCTTCTAGGCAGAACGGCGCATCTCTCTTCTCTTTGATCTTCTTCGCGTTTTCTTCTCCACATTTGCCTCTGAGTTTGCTATCTCTTCTTGCCATGGCCACCCACTCCAACTCCTCTTCCCTCCAGCCGAACGAAAAGAAGGACGGCTACGGATTCGGTAAAAAAAAGCTTCTGATTTGTTAACGCTTGGTTTCGTTTTTGCATGTTGATTCTGATTTCAAGATTCTCATTCTGTTTGATCTTTATTGTTGATTCTTATGTTGATTGTTAATGTTTGATTGAGGTACCATAGAAGTAAAAGGGAGAGGGAATCGTTACCTAGGTGGAGACGGAGGAGGAGGCCAGGAGCGACGGAGGCCAGGCGGCGAGGAGAGGAGAAGCGCGAGCCCGCTTCGGTGACCGGTATTACGCGATTTCCTTCTTCTTCTTGCTAATACTGTATGCTTCGATCTTTCTCTTCTTCGTTTGCCTTGGTACTGTGTTTCTGATGCTTCTTTTCTTCTTCTGCCTTGGTACTGTGTTTCTGATGCTTCTTTTCTTCTTCTGCCTTGGTACTGTGTTTCGGTTTTTCTTCTCCTTCTTAACTGTGCTGCTGTACGATGTGCATTGGCCTGTGATAATGTTTTTTTTTTGAGGCTTTGAGTTGTATGCTTTGAATGGCCAGTGATGGTAACACTGAGGCCTTGTTTGTTGCCTTAGAAGTTGGTTCTGGCTTGGATCGTTTCAGGTTTGTGATTGATGATGTTCGGGCTTGGGTAATAAATTTGACATGTTTATGAGTATGGTGGTTTCGTGTTGGTTGGACAGGTTGATGGAAACAAAGGAAATAGGTCTTTTTGCTAGGCCATATTGGTTGTATGGTTTGAATTGGTTTTGTATGAAATTGTTTTTTTGGTATCTATTCGACAGTAGGACGATGATGTTGGCTTGAAGGCTCAATCAGTTTTGCAAGGTTTAGGCCATATGGTCAAGATGGTTTTTTGACAGTAGTGGGATAATTATGCAGGTCTGCTGGTTTTGTGTGAGATTCTTGATAACTATATTTTTCTAAGTTTTTGAAGGCTTGGATATATGATTCTGATATGATTTCCTTTTGGTTATTTGTGTTATAACAGTTTTCCCTCCCCCTTGTTTACGTTACAGGCTGGAAGTTTTGAAAATGCTTTCCCTCTTCCTGGGCATTCTGCACTAGACTGTCATCTCCAATTTGTTTCTATTCTTCTTTTATGTTTTTATCTCTACTGGCTATATTTTACAGTTTGTCTTGTATCTCTTTTCTTGCCTATGCCAAGCCTGTAAAACCCACACTTCTCCCTCTCTTTTTCTCTCTCAGTACAGCTTTGACAAAAATATGATAGGCTGTACTTTCTGAAATTGCAAATGGCCAGAAAATGATGAAAATGGAATGTCCACATTGCTTGCATATGTAGTTAAACTGCATGTTTTTGACTTCTAATGCAATAGCTTGTTTTGTTTTCTACTGTGTGGGCATAGGTTTACGTTGGCATGCTTGCATATGTTGAGATCATGCAGGGACTTTGTATGCTGCATGTTTTTTTGAAATATGCATTTGGATTTTGAAAAATGCAATTAATTTAAAACATGCAATTTTTGGACAAAAATAAACTTGTGCATTCATTAAAAAATTCCTTTCTTTTTTGTGAACCGGGAGAAATCCCGTGATTTGCAAAAAAGAGTAACTGATTCCGGCCATTGCTTTTAATGATGAACCTTAAATAATTTCGCTTTTTAATTATTTATTCGAATTCTAATCTCTTTTAATTTTGTAGGTAACATCAAGTGAGCAGACAAAAACGCATTGGATCGGAAGTTTTAGAATTAGGAATATTAGATTAATTTTTTATTTCATTTTAGCTTTGTAAATTTATTATTGTAATTTTGTTGTAATAGATACAATGTTTACATAATAATTGTACAATTAGAAAAAATGAATAAAAAATCCAATATTCGCCAATTAATTTCTTCTTTCTCTCTAATTATTTATTTTATCGTTTACAATTCTTTAATCGTATAATAATTGAAAACGAATTTCAACTACCTACATTCAGAATAATAAACAGATAAATAAAATAATTATCATTGATCAATTAATAGCCTCAATTATTTAATTCATCATCCATAACTTTCTAAATTATAATAATTAAAAATAGAGTTTCAATTATTTAACTTAGAATGACAAATGATTAAATAATCGTTATTGACCAATAAACTTTTCCGAATATTTATTATATTATTCATAAACCTTTAAATTATGTAATAACTAAGAATGAATTCCAGTTATTTAAATTTAAGATAGTGAGTAATAAATAAATACTGTCTGCACAATTAATGCGCCTCTTCTCTAATGTTTACTTTATTATCTATACATCTTTAAACTACATAATAATCGAAAACGAATTTCAATTATTTAAATTTAAGATAATAAATAATTAATAAACATCATTTTAGCACGAATCGATTAAATGATTTAATGTTCAACATAAATAGCTCTCGGCCTGAAAAAAGTTATGAATTTTAAAATCGATGGATCAAAACACTTGTAATGTAATGATGCAGGTAGGAGACGATATCTTAGGTCAAAATTTGGGGTACAACAGTGATAAATGTTGTTTTTTCCATGTCCTCAGGTTCCATCCTTATTTGATTATACCCGGAAAATCCGTCCATGAACGAGAAAACTTTGAATTTTGTTGTGCTATCCACTAACATATCAATGTGTGGCAATAAAAAATCATCTTTTGGACTAGCTATATTTAGATCTATGTAATCTACGCACATGCGGACTTTTCCGTTTTTCTTCGGTACTGGGACAATATTGGCAATCCATTGAGGGTACACTGATGTCACAAGAAAACCTGCATTCATCTGATTTAGAATTTCCTCTTTGATCTTCACAGCCATATCTGGGTGAGTTCTTCGCAACTTCTGTTAGATTGGAGGACACTCTGGCTTCAGTGGCAAACGGTGCTCTACAATATCTGTATTTAGACCAGGAATATCTTGGTAAGACCAAGAAAAAATATCCACATACTCTTTCAACATCTCAATCAACCTGCTCTTCACATCAGGATGCAACAATGCTCTGATCTTGACTTCCTTCGGATCTTCTTCTGAACCCAAATTGATCACTTCCAACGGCTCTTTATATGGTTGAATGGCATTTTTCTCGCGCTCAAGTAACCATGAGACCTCTTATGGAATCTCATCATAGTCTTCTTCTTCGGCCCCATACACAAGACATTCAAAGTTGGGAGAGGGTGTAGGGTCATTGTATTCAACGGGTTTTTTAATTAATCTGCACATATGATTTATGACTGCTTTTAGAAACTGACACATATAACAAGTGATCATGCAGATTGAATTTCAGTTATTATTTATTTTGAAAGGTTTTTTCTGATTACCATTTTTCAAGAAAAAGCAAAAAATAAAAAATACAATTTGGAAAACAAAGACAACTTTTATTATTGATTTTAAAAATCACAGCAAACAGATAAGCCCATACAATATTAATACTTTCACCTTGGGCAGAGTGAAAGCTTTTCAAAAAGATTAACAACAACAAATTACTTTGAAACATGTATGCAAGAGGGAACATCAATGGTGATCTAGTTCTGAATCCTAACTTCGTGTGTCACATAATTTGGCATTTCTGGCTCTGCTTCATCTTCCACAATGGCATTAATCCCACAAATAGTTGGTTGAAGATAACCCCCGCTACGAAAGATATCTTGATACTTGCCTGCAGCAGACTTCGGCTTCATGCCCTTACCTTTATCATCCTTCACAGAAAACCCTAAGCTAGCTTTATTCTTGTTTATAGGTGGATCAACAATATGTCCCTATACTTCACTATGGCTATTACGCACAACCTGTTGCACATCCTTAAATGAAGCCATAAGGTTCTCATTTCCTCTTACATTATCAATGGATAAAGCTTGGAACTGGGTTCCAACAGCAGCTTCATCCGCCTCCACAATGCTGAAAGAGGACAAATGAGATATCAATGATGCATATTCTCCATTTGTAATTACCACTTTTCCTTCATGTACAAACTTCAGCTTATGGTGTAAAGTCGAAGTGATAGCCCCTGCCTCATGTATCCACGGCCTTCCCAACAAGCAGCTATAAGCGGGTACAATATCCATAACCTGGAAAGTAATCTGAAACAAATGTGGCCCTATATGAATAGGCAAGTCCACTTCACCAATAACAGATTTCCTTGATCGATCAAATGCTTTCGCAATAATGCCACTTGGGCGCATGGGCGTTCCTTGATATTTCAACTTCATAAGTGTGCTCCTCGGTATAATGTTTAATGCGGATCCATTATCAATCAACACATTGGATAATGAATCACTCTTGTAGTTCATACAGATGTGAAGGGCCAAATTGTGATTCCTTCCTTCATCAGGAAGCTCATCGTCGCAGAAACTTAGGTTACTACATGAAGTAATGTTCCCTACTACATTGCTGAATTGGTCTACAGACATGTCACTCTCCCCAAAATCTTGGTCTAATACCCTCATCAAATATTCTCTGTAAGCAGAGGAGTTCATCAATAAAGCCAGGATAGATATTTTTGAAGGAGTCTGCAGTAGCTGATCTACAATTCTGTAGTCGCTCATCTTGATTATCTTCAAAATATCATCCACTTCTTTTTCTAGCGTAGCCCAACTAGATTCACCCGTAGCCTTCTTGGGTTCAACATTTTCAACGATTTTCTTTCCAATACTAACATCTCCACGAACAACTGGTACAAATACACGACCGTTGCGGGTCACTCTGCTAGTCTCAGCAATATTTCCAACATTAGGCATAGGCTGGATGGTAACTTCCACACCATCCTTCAAAGTTGTAGCATTATATTTGTAGGGTACCGCCTTGTCTGACTTGTAGGGGACATGACCCGGAAAAATAATCACCAATGGAGTAATAGCTAGCTTGCTATGATATTCAACTTCAAAATGGGTGGGTGCACCAAAACAAGGCACAATTACATTTACTCCTTCTTCAACATAGTCAGTCATTACAGAGTCATCCCTGGAAAACAAATCTTCATCCGAGGAGAAGAACTCATCTACAGAGGCACACTCGCCATCTGACTTTTCTTCAACCAAACAAACCTCAATCATATCAACTTCATGGTAATCATCCCTTTGACCCATAACCTTGATATTTCCATTATCAAACAACAACTGAACACCTTTCCTTACAATTGAACATCCTCGGGAGTCCCGGCTGCAAATTCGGCAAGATCCATACCGATGTTCTACCTGGCCAACCATGTGGCAGAAAGTAGCATGCAATTGTACAAGATCCTACTTCATATACTCCATATTGAAGATTCTGAACGCTTAAGGACATCCAAAAACCATGTTTACTTCCTCTTCATACTCTTCCGTAGGCCTGATTATGTGGATGAGGCCCTCGTCCATCATCTCCTACAAATCAGCCTTTATCTTGTCACAACCCTGTATATCTGTACTGCAAATAGTACAACCAGCATGGTCATGCGTATAGTAGCTAAATTCACAGAGGTCTTCATGCATTTTCACCAAAATACCCTCTAACCAAATTAATATCAAAAATCCAGAAGTCACCTGGACAACTGACCACCATGTTCACAACATTTGTTCCCCCATGCTTTGGTAGAGGATTATCTTTCACATTAGGGCCAACATCCTTGAAAGATAAGATACCAGACTTCACCAATTTTTGTACTCCAGTCTTCAAAGGATAGCAGTTCTCAACATTATGCTCTGGTTCTCCTTGATGAAAAGCACATGTTTGGTTTGCCTTGTAATACCAAGGCAATGATGATGGTACAACGGGAGGTGGTCGGGTCTGAACCAACTTCTTATGAATTAACACTGGGATTAATTCTATATAACTCATATGAATAATTTCATAACTCTCCCTTCTCTTATTATACCCTTGGTTCCCTTGATGGGATGGTCTCTAATAAGAAACAGGGGTTGAAGCTACACCATTAACTGGAGTAACTGAAGCGACTTGCTGATGACGCTGATAATTTCTTCTAGGAGGATTAACCCTCCTTTCTTGCATGACAGCGTTTGTATCTCCTTCCTTCTTTTTGGCAAACCCATAGGATGGCTTCTTCGCACCTCCAGAACTTTCACTTTTTGTTAGACGGCCCTCTCTTACAGCTTCTTCTAAGCGGATACCCATGCCTACCATTTCAGTAAAGTCACTTGGTGCACTCACTACCATCCTTTCTTAGTAGAAATCACTCAGATTCTTCAAGAAAATCTTGGTCATCTCCTTCTCTTCCATGGGAGGAATCACTTGGGCGTCTACCTCACACCATCTCTGTGCATATTCTTTGAACGATTGCATGTCCTTCTAGACCATGGCCCTGAGTTGATCACGGTCAGGCGCCATATCCATATTGTATTTGTATTGTCTGATAAATGCTTCTCCCAAGTCATTGAAAGTATAGATATTGACACTGTCAAAACTCATATACCACTTCAATGCAGCACCAGTCAAACTATCCTGAAAAAAGTGAATCAACAGACGCTGATCATCAGTGTGGGTAGAAATTCTCCTTACATACATCACAAGATGAGCAAGAGGACAAGTGTTGCCCTTGTACTTCTCAAACTCCGGGACTTTAAACTTCGCATGTATCTTGACATTCGGGACCAAGCATAAATCATTCACATTCTGCCCGAACAATTCCTTTCCCCTGAGGGCCTTCATCTCCCTCTACATCTTGTCAAACTGTTCTTGAAAATCATCCATTCTATCATAGAGACCCAAGTCTTCACTTGGTGGAGGAAAAGGATGACACATATCATTATTAACAACTGGAACCATATTCACCGAAGGAGGTGCAACAGGAGCAGCATGCACCACAAGAGGTGCAGGAGTAACAGTAGTCTGAACAACTGGAGTATCTCGAGGACCAAGATTGAAGCCTTCAGGCACAAAGTTCTCTGGCATTCCCCATAGACAACCTTGAGTCATGCAATTCTGAACAACAGCTGGAGTAGAAGACACAGGAACAGTCGGAGCTTCAGTAGTAACCCTTATTGGTTGAGGTTGAACACTCAGTGGATGATTCTGAACAACCACCAGAGATCCCATCAGGGCAGTAAGATTGGACATGCCGGCCTTCAAAGCAGAAACTTCCTCGCGCAGCTCGTGATTCTCTTGTTCTAAGTTGTTCATCTTCCTTCTGAAATTAGCTCGAGTGTTGTAGTGGTGAGACAGCTTGCTGAACAAAGTAAAGAAGCTTGGTAAGACACCTGGATATACATAACAAATGCAAGAAATATGTGCAATATGATGCATGATATACAATGCACATGATTTATTTTATTAATATTTTAAGGGACTTAAAGATTTTATAGACATATTGCAAATATCAAAGTAATAACACATTTGAAATACTGAAATTTTTTATTATAATAGCTTCAAAATAGATTACAAGTTTCAATAATCCCAAGTATAAGATGAATATAAAGTCTAACACCCTAAGAAGTAAAGCTGATGAAGATCACTCTATGCGTTGGCGCTTCCCTGTGAGCCTGGAAATCTGACCCTTCAACCTCTGGTTTTCTTCCGCGTACCTGGTGGAAACCTCCTTCCAATCACCTGAATCATGAAATGACCAACTAGCATCTGACTAAGGCTTAGGAGAAAATAAATCCCCTTGCCTCTCCATCATCTCTACAGCCCAACTCTCAAGAATCTCAATCAAGTCGTCTTTCTCCTTCAAATCTGCTCTATAGGAAATCTCTAAAGTTTGGCACTTATTCTTCCAAGCATCCTTTTCCTGCTACATCCTGACCAAAGCAAGAAGTATCTCTTCTACATCATCCGATAAGGGAGGAGTGGTCTTCACAAACAAATCAGGCATAAGTGTTTCCCGAGAATACAACATTTTCAACTGAATAGCTCTTGCTTGGACCCACTGAAGATATGGCTCCAAAGAAACATCCCCCCTAGGTCCCAAGTCTTTCCTACTCTTCCTATGAATGTGACGCCAAGCCTTTGCAATCTGCTCCTTGGCTTCCTTATGGTCTTCTCCCTCCTTCATGAAGAAACTACTCAAATGAATATTATTTGGTTTATCCCTCATCGGATAACCAAGCTGTCGTCGTGCAAGAACAATGTTATAGTTAATTCCTCCCTTTGTACCAAGAAGAGGTACATTGGGGAAACGGCCACAACTGCCGACAATCTCTACATCCTGGTAAGCTCGATGATACCAATCAATATCTAAGTGAGTAAGTTCCATGATCTTAGGATCCCAACGGGGTTCCTTCCTGACATCCCAAAAAGCATCAGACTGAGGCATATGAGAAATAAACCACCGGTACAACAGGGGCGTGCAACAGATAATCATCCCCCCATAATAAGAGTTATGAAGATGAAGAGTAATAAGCATCAACCAACAATGTAGGAACTGGGTTTCCAATCATGAAGATCATGAAAGCATTAATGTCAACAAACCTGTCTGTGATACGGTGGGAGAACTGACTTGAGTTTTGCGTTTGTTTTTGAAAAATGTTTCGGTTGAGCAAGAGTCGCCACCGACTTTTTATTTTATCCTAAGGAAAGGTTAAAAAGCACAGCAAAAACCTTTTGAGATGTTTTCTTGGGTTCGGGGAGTAGATTATAGAAAGGGAAGGTATTAGCACCCTTTCTATCCATGGTTATCCATGGGCTCTTAGTTACTTGCTTAGATCAATTGCCTTTTATTTTCAATTGTTTGAAATGGTGCTTGTGTGTGTGTGTGGGTTTGAAAATGTTTTGAAAAGAAGCCAATATGGTGGCAACCTTTGTAATGATCCATGTGGGGATGTATACAAAGATGTATGTCTTTTGAAAAGGTTTTCATTTTGTTTTTTTTGAAAGTTTGTTTTGAAAGTGTTGTGAGGTGTGTTTTAGAAAATAGGCAAGTGTTTTGTTTTTTGCAAGTTTGATTCAAGTAACTAAGAGGTTGTCTACTCCTAAATTTCTCAAAGTTTATTGCTATGTTTTAACCCTTTTAACAAGTTTGTTCCACCATTGTATTTGGTGGACAATCTCATGTTAGGATGTGAAAGGGACGGGCGCGGGTCGTCGTTTAGACCATAATTGCAATGGTGCCAAGTATCTCTGGGCATTTTCTTTAAGGGGGCTTGATCATCTGTTTAGGCAACATTTTGAAAGTGTTATCGAGGGACTATGATCATTTGATTTGTTTGTTTTGCCCAAAGAGACCTAACATGTAATATGGCCCAATTTTGAAAGGCAACAAGTGGAATAACCTAGGGGGTGCAAGTGTGATTTGTGTGTCCATTTTCATGCTTGTTTTTCGCATACAAACCCTAATTCTAACATGGTATAATTAGAAAGCAATAAAGTGCGAAAATAAATTTACTAAGCTATTACAAGACCATATATGGGAAGGGGGGTACAAATGTTCGAATGGGGATTTTGACAAAGAATTTAAACCTAAAACTATTACATCAATATTGAATTATTTACAAGGTGATTAATTTGCATAAATTAAATAAAATAGAACAAAGGTGCAAGATGCCAAAAAATGGTTTTTGTATGTATGGAAAAAGGTATTTTTACATGTCAAAATAAAGAAAAGAAAAGTATTATTTTTTTGGAGTTTTTTCATGTTTAGGGCAAAACCCTAATTCTATTAAATAAAATGTATTATTTATTCAATATATACAATATTTATTATTTGTGTACAAAAATAAAAAATGAAGTATATTTATAAAAAAATGTATTTTTGGTATTAAATATTAATAAAATAAAAATATGTGTATTTTTGGTATTTTATTCTAAGTATATTAATATAGATATATTTACTTGTATTATTTACAAAATATTTTAAATATGCACAAAATAATAATATTTAATTTTTGTAAAAAAAGTATATTTCACATAAAATATTTTCAGAATATAAAATGAAATAAAATAAAAATAAAAATGTATTTACACCATTTTAACATTTTTTAAATAAAAGTATATTTATTTACTTATTTATGTTTAAATAACTAGTTCAATCAAATAAATATCCAATAAATAGGAAAATGGTAAAAAAAATATTTTTTGTATGATGAGGAAAAATAAATAAGTCAGGCCAAAAAAAGAAAAGTCAAAAAAACATTAAAATAAATGAAATGGGCTTAGGGGGTGTAAAACCAAAAACATGGTGCAAATAAGAAATATGGAACAAGCCCAGCCCAATAGACCCTTCTTCAACCTCCAGCCAGAAACGTTCAAAAAACGCGCTCTTTGTTCCTCCGTTCAAACATCTTGATTCCTGGCTTTTTAGTGAAAACTCATAACATAAAAAATGTTCAGCATCAAGAGACGAATCCAACCATATGCAGAACTTGTCTTAACTCTCTAAGATGAGGGAGAATTTATTCTCCCCCAAATCCTGACCTAGATTTTCTTCCATGTTCAGACTCAAAATTCTTGCAACACACATAATATAAATGAAATCTAACTATATGGGCATGTTCAGGGCAATGATTGTGACATATTCTCTTCACAAACCTAAAGCTAACAATGCCTAATAAGAGAGATACGAATTCAAAAACTTACCTGTTCAGCTGAAGTTCTATCTGGCAATGGAGAAGCTTTCAGTGCAAGGGGATGATTGGGATAGTTTCCTTGAGGTCCAGGGATGCTATTCCAAGCTTTACTTTGTCTTGAAAGCTTTTGAATCGAGCTAGAGCACTTCACCTGCAAATCAGAAAAGTGAAAATGGTGGAACCTGTTAGAGGGTTTACAGGTCGTGTTTTAGGTTTTGGTTAGCTTGCATAGATGGTATGGAAGGTGTGTGAACTGGTTTGGGCAAGAAAGCTTGAGAGGAATGAGAGATGGCACTCAAACTGCAGGCCCTGCCCTGTTCTTGCAGTTTGAAGGTGATTTTGGGAATGGGAGTGTTTGAGGGATGTTAGGGTCGTGTACTAGCTCAGTTGGTACCTCTTGAATGTGTTTCACAAGTTTGCTTAAGTGTTTGTAAGCTGATATGAGAGTTGGTACAAGTTATGCTATGTTTCTTCTTTTTTAAGCAACAAAAGGCAAGTTGATGTTCTAGACTGATGCAGGCCCCCATAACATGCTGCAACCCTTTGCCTTGATCAGTGCAATGTGTCTCATAACTTGTGCCTAGAAGATTTTGGCTGTACCACTTGGATTTGCAAAATGGACATAAAGTTCTACTTTTTCAAAATGGAAATAATGCTTTATCTATAAATGGATTAATCTTCTAGACAATGCTTGAATACACAAAACATGGTCTTGGCACAAAGGTTTTGCATTAAATTATTGAGTGTCAAAGGGTTTTAGGACCTGTAATGTAGCACAAACTATGCTGACTTGAAAATGGCCTAAGTTATGAACATGTTCATGATCAATTCAAAAGTGAGTTTTGGCCATATTGTGAAATTCGATTCTCTCAAGTTATGAGGTTGTTTGATGAGTTATTGGACATTTTGGAAATCTTGGAATGTGTACTACAATCCATCTTTGAAATGCAAATTGAAATTCCAAGTGGAAGTATATGGAAAATGGCCTTGAAGTTAGGTAGAAAACCTTGCCAAAATAGGTCAAAATTTCACTAAGTTAAGAATGGTTTAGTGCCCTTATTCAAAAAATTGTAACTTGAGATACAAGCTTCATTTGGGAAAACTTTGTGATTCAAAGTTTTAGATTATGCAACAAGCTACAACTTTCATCTTTTGACTTTTGTTTGAATCCAAATGAATCTTGGTGAGAAAGTGGGGCAAAGTTGGGAAAAAATTAGGGTTTTCCATAACTTAGAAAAATTCTAAGTTATGAAAAATTCCCATTTCAAACCCTAATTTGCAATTTTTGATTTCTTGATAAACAAGTTTCATGATTTGGTATGTTTTGATGAAAAATGAATCTTGACTCTTGATTTTGACCAAAAAGTCAAAGTTTGACTTTTCAGTATACAGTCAAAATTGATCAATTGACTGGGAAATTCAACTGTCAATCTTGTGTACTTGGGATCTTTTGAGCTTGTCGAGCATGTCAAGATAATTCCATGGGGTCCTTGAGTCCATATGTGAGCTTGGTTTGCCATGGGCTAGGTCAAACAGTCAAAAATTGCCCTTGTGCAGTCAAAACCCTAAAAATGACCATTTTGCCCTTTTGATGATCTGATCAAATTTCTTGTGGAACTGTGATCCAAACTTGATCAAATGGTCCATGTGAGTTCATAGTGTTGATGTGGGTCAATTTTCATGAGATTTGACTGTCAATTGGCCACAATTGACTTTTTTCCCCAATGCAGTTGATTTCTAGGTCAACTGTCCAATTGACTGGGCAAAACTTGGAATCAAGACTTGAAATTTGATATGGATAAACTTGGGAGTCCAACATGAAGCATAAAAGTCATATTAGGCTTTTTAGGTCAAAACATCTTTGTGCAAACACAAACCCTAATTTGGGTCCACAGTGCAAGGAGAAGTCTTGAGCAGAGGAAACCTTAACTGGATCTTGAGCTCCAAGAGTTTTGTGATGAGAAAATGTTAGAGAAATGGGAGGGCAAATTTTGGGGTACAACAGTTTCCCCTGTTCAATCTTCTTGAACCTGAAGAGTTATATTGGCAAGTTTGCCTTTCGTGACTCGAGGGTAAAAGGAGATTGGACACTAGAGTGCCCGGAAATTTGCACTCGCATGTTGGAGTATCAGCAATGTGATGTCGGGAATGGGCTTATAGATGCCATTTGGAAGTGATGATCGCACAAGAGATTCCTTAGCGAGAACTTGTGTATTTGAGAAAGACAGATGTTTTCCTGGCTTGTTACAGGTGTTTGATCTTCAATCTCCTTACGCAGATATGCCCTGGCTGGATACAGGTATCAAATCTACAATCGGTTGCTCACAGATGTGCCCTGGCTGGATACAGGAGTCGAATCTTCGAACTCTTCAGACGTGCCCTGGCTAGATACAGGAATCGAGTCTGGAAATGTGGTCAACAGATATGCCCTGGTTGGATACAGGAATCGAATCTTCGAACTCTTCAGACGTGCCCTGGCTGGATACAAGAATCGAGTCTGGAAATGTGGTCAACAGATATGCCCTGGCTAGATACAGGAATCGAATCTGGAAATGTTGTAGTTGATAGATGTGCCCTGGCTGGATACAGGAATCGAATCTTCGAACTCTTCAGACGTGCCCTGGCTGGATACAGGAATCGAGTCTGGAAATGTGGTCAACAGATATGCCCTGGATAGATACAGGAATCGAATCTGGAAATGTTGTAGTTGATAGATGTGCCCTGGCTGGATACAGGAATAGAATCTTCGAACTCTTCAGACGTGCCCTGGCTGGATACAAGAATCGAGTCTGGAAATGTGGTCAACAGATATGCCCTGGCTAGATACAGGAATCGAATCTGGAATTGTGACAGTTGAATGTAGTTGTCTTTGGGATTGTCTTTTTCCCTGAAAAGGCAAAAACATCGATTGTGTGCAATGTCATGATGTATGATATGCAGGATGTCATGATGTTCAACATGAGATAGTGTTGTATGCATTTTATCATGTATGTAAGCAAAATGTATGAAAATGTGAAATGTTTATGAATGTATTTTCGTCTTAGGAAAATAAATCCTTGATGATCGGCCGAGGAAATGCTCTGTGGAGGAGATACTTTGCTGAAGTTTTGATGAGAGGTCTGCCGAGGACCTCAATGATGGACTCCGCTGGGGATAATGATGATAAACTCCGCTGGGGAACACCAAAGATAAACTCCACTGGGGAAAAGGAAGAATTTTGCCGAGGGCGATCTTCCGCGGCAGATAGCTGAGGATAACCCAGTTATAAACCCTCGTGAGGAATAACTTTGAATAAAGCTCGGGAGAGACGTCCGTACTCTGCAGGGAACAAGCTTCCAGAATCTACTGGGGATAAGCTTCAAGACCTGCCGGGGAGTGTTGTGCCTTTTCAGGATTGACGGGGAATCAACTTCGCTTGGGGAAAGTATTGCTGAATCTTGTCTTACTCTGCGGGGCGTTGAGATGATTTGGTCACATTCTTCAGTCGAATCTACCTTGGTACCTTGGCGGACAAAGCAACCAGACTGCATCAGACAACTCCACATTGCCCCTGTTTCTGATGTCACCTATAATTAATCTTTCGTTTCATATGCAAATATTTATGAATCAGCAATTTAATGTCAAATGCATATATCAAAAATGAACATTGGACGTTCTTCGCAAGACAAAACAGAAAAAGGAAAAACAATGGCAATTTGTATGGACAAGTGAATTTGTATTGATTTGAATTTTGCCTGTGAATAGGCGTTTTTTGTACAAGAGGCTGACATCCTAGTAAGAGGACGCCGCCGAATAACATAGAATTTACAATTTGAAAAGAAAACAAAACAGCTATGTGAATAATCCCACTGGGTTCCAACTCTGCTATTGCCTTTATGTCTTCAAGCGTCTCATCACTTTGCTGCTTGGTTGAAGATGAAGCTGATTGGTCGATGCCGAAATCTGAGCCAGATAGTTGATGCCGAATTCCGGATGCGAAGTGATCCAATGAGACATAGTGTTACACTTTATCCCTAACTTTTGCCTGGACCGCCCTTCCGGGTTTTCAGTCCAACGGGATACCCATTTTTGCCCAAGCCGCCTTTTCAGGTTTTCGACTTGCCGGGTGTACAGATTTTTTTCATTTTCATCCCTTATTTTTGCCCGAACCCTTTTGGTTCGCCGGGAAGCCCTTATTTTTTCCTAGGTATGTCAACCTAGCGGGTCTTTTATTCATGTGTAGTATCTTTTCACTATGTCTGCATTGGCGGGGTGAGGAAGGTCGTCACCATCCATGGTGGTTAGGATCATGGCTCCTCCTGAGAACACATGTTTAACCACAAATGGCCCTTCGTATGTAGGGGTCCATTTGCCCCGGGGATCACTTTGAGGAAGGATGATGCGTTTGATTACCAGGTCCCCAACTTGATACTCTTGTGGTCTGACTTTCTTGTTAAATGCTCTGATCATCCGTTTTTGATATGTTTGACCATGACAGATAGCAGTGAGCCTCTTTTCGTCAATCAGGTTTAATTGATCAAGTCGAGTCTGGATCCAGTCATCTTCATTCAAGTATGCATCCTTCATTATCCGGAGAGAGGGTATCTGGACTTCAATTGGCAAGACTGCCTCCATGCCATAGACCAAGGAGAAAGGAGTTTCCCCGGTGGACGTCCTTGCTGAGGTACGATACCCATGAAGAGCGAACGGTAACATCTCGTGCCAATCTTTATAGGTCACTGTCATCTTCTGCACAATTTTCTTGATATTCTTATTTGCCGCCTCTATAGCCCCATTCATCTTAGGCCGGTAGGGAGAAGAATTGTGGTGCTGTATCTTGAATTGTTCGCAGAGTTCAGTGATCATTTTGTTATTGAGATTGGTACCATTGTCCGTAATGATTCTTTCCGGGACGCCGTACCGACAGATCAGATTATGCCGGATGAAACGTGCCACGACGCTCTTGGTTACTGTGGCGTAGGAAGCTACCTCAACCCACTTTGTGAAGTAATCGATTACTACCAAGATGAAGCGATGCCCGTTGGATGCCGTCGGTCGGATCTCACCGATCATATCAATGCCCCACATTGCAAAAGGCCAAGGTGCCGTCAGGACGTTCAGAGGAAGCAGAGGGATATGCACTTTGTCAGCATAGATCTAGCATTTGTGACAAGTTCGAGAGTGTTGGTAACAATCGGCTTCCATTGTGGACCAGAAATATCCTGCCCGAAGGATTTTCTTTGCCATGGTGTGTCCACTGGAATGTGTTCCGAATGTACCTTCATGCAATTCTATCATGATCTTCTCTGCTTCAGCCTTATCCACACAACGCAGTCGAGTTGAATCATGATTTCGTTTATAGAGAATGTTGTTGCTGAGGAAGAATTTTGCCGCAAACCTCCTCATGAACTTCTTGTCATTGACAGATGCACCTTCAGGGTATTCCTGAGCTTCCAAATACCTCTTCACCTCATGATACCAGGGTTTTTCAGTCCCCTTCTCGGCCTCGAGATCGCAGCAGTATGCCGGTTCGTCCAACTTCCAGATAATGATCTGGGGAGCCTCATTGTCCCATTTAACTTTGAACATTGAAGACATCGTAGCTAGTGCGTCCGCTAGCTGATTCTCCTCTCTTGGGAAGTGCTCAAAAGTTATCTCTTCAAAGTGGGGAAGCAAGGTCAACACATGCTCCTTGTAAGGAATAAGATTCGGGTGTTTCGTATCCCACTCGCCCTTGATCTGATTGATCACGAGAGCGGAATCTTCGAAGACACTCAGAAATTTGATCCTTAAATCGATTGCAGCTTGTAGACCCATGATACATGCCTCATATTCTGCCATGTTGTTGGTGCAGTTGAAACACAATCGGGCGGTGAGTGGAGTATGAGTTCCTTTGGGAGATATGATTACAGCGTCGACGCCGTTGCCCAAAGCATTGGAGGCTCCGTCAAAATGCATAGACCATCGGGATCCTTCCTCAGGTCCTTCATCCGGTCCAAGTACTTCACAGTCAGTTACCACCATGATGTCTTCGTCCGGAAAATCAAAGTTCAATGATTGGTAATCGTCCACAGGTTGGTGTGCCAAATGATCTGCCAGTACACTTCCTTTAATTGCTTTCTGAGTTGTATACTGGATATCATATTCTGTTAAGATCATTTGCCATCTTGCTATTCTTCCAGACAGAGCAGGCTTTTCAAATATGTACTTGATAGGATCCATCTTTGAAATCAATAGAGTAGTGTGAGTCAGCATATACTGTCTCAGCCGGCGAGCAGCCCATACTAGAGCGCAGCAAGTTTTCTCAAGCAGTGAGTAACGAGACTCACAGTCGGTAAACTTTTTGCTCAAGTAATAAATAGCGTGCTCTTTTCGGCCAGACTCGTCATGCTGCCCCAGCACACACCCTATTGAATTGTCGAGTACTATCAAGTAGAGTATCAGAGGTCTCCCTTCCACTGGTGGCATAAGAATGGGTGGCTCTTGGAGATATTCCTTTATCTTTTCAAAAGCAGCCTGACATTCATCGTTCCAAAGTACTACTTGATCTTTCTTTAGTAATTTGAAGATTGGCTCACAAGTAGCAGTCAGATGTGAGATGAATCGGGCAATGTAATTCAGTCGTCCCAGGAAGCCTCTGACTTCTTTCTCTGTCTTTGGAGTTGGCATCTCTTGTATGGCTTTTACCTTGGCAGGGTCCACCTGAATACCTTTATCACTTACAATGAAACCTAGCAACTTTCCGGACCTTACCCCAAAGGTGCATTTGTTGGGATTCAATCTCAGCTTGTATAACTTGAGTCGGTCAAACAACTTCCTCAGATGGTCAAGATGCTCCTCCTCGGTTTGAGACCTTGCTATCATGTCATCAACATATACCTCAATCTCATGATGGATCATATCATGAAATAAAGCAACCATGGCGCGTTGGTAGGTTGCCCCAGCATTTTTCAACCCGAATGGCATGACCTTGTAACAGAAGGTGCCCCACTGAGTCACAAAGGTAGTCTTTTCCATATCTTTAAGAGCCATCTTGATCTGATTATACCCTGAAAAACCGTCCATGAATGAGAACACCTTGTGTTGGGCAGTATTGTCAACAAGAACGTCGATGTGAGGTAAGGGGAAGTCATCCTTGGGGCTTGCCCTGTTTAAATCCCTGTAGTCAACACACATTCTGACTTTACCGTCCTTCTTCGGCACTGGCACCACATTGGCAACCCACTGAGGGTAAGAAGTTACTGCTAGAAACCCAGCGTCGAACTGCTTCATGACCTCAGCCTTGATCTTTTCAGACATCTCTAGGCGCATACGGCGGACCTTTTGCTTTACCGGAGGGCAGTCTTCCTTGGTTGGCAGGTGATGAACTACGATGTCGGCATCCAAACCAGGAATGTCTTCATAGGACCAAGCAAATAGCTCCATGTAATCATGCAGCATCTGGATCAATCGTTGCTTCACGCTGAGCTCTAGATTAGCCCCAATCTTGACTTCTTTCCTATCTGTCTCAGTATCCAGGTTAACTATTTCTACCGGCTATTCATGTGGTTGAATAGCCCTCTCTTCCTGGAGTAGCAGTCTTGCGAGTTCACCAGGCACTTCACAATCATCTTCACCTTCTTCTTCAGCCAAGTTGATCGGATTCTCGAAGTCATAACTGGCGGTAGCAGAGCTGTTACCAGTGAGATCCAGAGTGGATTGAAACCTGTATGAGTGAGTGTGTGTAAATATAGCTGTTTTGCAATATAACACAGAAAGAAAAATAGCACAAGATTTGAAATGCAACAAACGTCCAATGTTTTGATTGATGATATATGGAAATGTCATACAAAAAGCCCTTACGAATGGAGCTACGATGCCCCGGGTAGGACACCGAGCCAACAAAGTTTTAACATATTGTTTGTTACAAATTGGAAATTAAAAGAATTAATTACTGCGTGACAAATGTGATAGGTGTAAAATCCTTTGTTGTCCAGTTGCTTGGTCCGTTGCTGGTGGTTGGATAGATCCAACTGTCAAATTTTGCTTCCTCCACATCCTCCTCGATAGCATTCACCCTTGGGTTGGAGATAAACACCGGAGCCTTTCTGATCTTTTCCTTGCGCATAGCCCTCTGAGCCTCTGCAGTAAAGCCCAGCCCAAACTTGTCGTTCTTTTGAGTGAAGTCAGGAAGCTGACCCCAGTTTGCACAATTACCTTTCTCGATTACAGCCCGGGCATCTTTCAAGGACGCCATCTTCAATGGAAAATCTTCTTCGACCACTGCCTCAGCTGATGCCAACACCGGAGGTACCTCCTCAAAATGCTGAAAGGGGGTTTCAATAAACTCCCCGTCCATTTCGATATATCGGAATGAGTTCAAGTGGCTAACCATGTATTCCTCCTCACCCTGCACAGTAACAATCTTCCCTTTGACAGGGTATTTGAGCTTTTGGTGTAGAGTGGAAGTTACTGCCCCAACTTTGTGAATCCAGGGTCGACCCAACAAGCAGGAGTAAGATGGACGAATATCCATTACATAGAATGTTGAGTCGAAAACTTGGGAACCCACACGAATAGGAATGTCTACCTCACCGTGCACCATCCTCTTAGAACCGTCAAAGGCTCTAACAATGATGTTACTAGGTTTCAACTCCAGACCCTCACAATCTAAGCGATCCAATGCCTTTTTGGGCAAAACATTCAGGGAAGAGCCGGTATCTACTAACATGTGTGCGAGAGTAGTGCCCCTGCATTCTATGGAAACATGCAGGGAATCATTGTGATTTTTCCCTTTGGCGGTAAGGTCAGCATCTGAGAACCCCAAGCCGTTGTCAGCCGTCAAATTAGCCACACAGTCGGTGAATTGATCCGCGGAGGTCTCTTGCGGCACATGGGCTGTTTTCAGAAATGAAATCAGGGCTTTTGCATGGGCCTCTGAGCATAGCAGCAATGATAGCATAGAGATTTTGGAGGGGGTATGCCCCAACTGTTCAACAACGTTAAAGTCACTCTTTTTGATGATTTTAAGAATTTCCTCCATTTCTTGTTGGGAGGCTTCTACAGCAGTCTTTTTTGGTGCCTCCGTCCTGGCAGGCGAATCGGTAGCAACTTCCTTGCCCCGAGTATCAGAGGACTCGGCGGCAGTAGTAGACACAGGAACTTGATTCGGAACATGCACACTTGCGGGTGTGATGGTGAGAGGTTTTCGGATAACTGGCGGTGCAATGTCAGGCGAGAAGAGCCTGCCACTGCGGGTAATCTTGGCGGGACCAGTGATGTTACTGATACTGGTATTGGTGTTGAACTCCTGCTTCACCCCAAGCACATACACGTCGGCCCCATAATGCCATGGGACCTCCTTATCAGACTCATAGGGGAGAGGCCCCGGAACAGTAATAGTAATGGGTGCAACATACATAATTTGGACTGGTCTCTTCACGGGAGCTTTGGCAGGATTGTAAATTGTGACAACCGATATTTCTTCAACAGAAAAAAACGGAACAACAGTTTTCTTGAACATAATTTCCTTGCTATCCATCAGGCTTTGGATGCCTGATTTCAGCAGCGGACAACCGGTAGGGATAACAGCACACAGGAGGCAACCCTTGCTACAACCCGAAAATAAACCGGCTAGTAGTAAGTTCCTCTTAACAGTCAAAAGAGGGGTAACAACTTCATTCACCGAAACAGCATACAACTCTTCCTTAATGGCATTTACTCTATGCTGGGGCATAGGAGCAGTTACAACATTCGGTCTCTCAGGCGCTTCAAACTGAATTTCCTTCGCGTCGATAAGATCTTGCACTTTGTTTCTCAAGGCCCAGCAATCATCAGTAGTGTGCCCGGGACTATCAGAATGATAAGCACACCGGGAATTTGGGTTATACTTAGGAGACACAGTGTTGACGACCTTAGGAGCTTCTTTGATGGTCACCAAGCTGGTTGATAACAGTTGGGGTAAAATTTGAGATAAGGTCATACTCAGCCGAGTATACTGCCTCTTGGGCCTTTCACCTCTTTGTTGATTGTACTGCTGAGGAGCAGAAGCAGGTTTTGAAATGACCAAAGCATTGACGGCTTGGCGACTTTCGGGCTTGACTTGTCTTCTAGGACCATAGACGACACTTGCTTCTTTCTTGAAAGGCCTTTTCTCAGTACTTGTGGAGGCAGCTTTTTGTATCTTTCCTGACCTGATGCCAGCTTCAATTCTTTCTCCCGTCAGAATCAGATCCGTAAACCCAGCGGAGGAGTTACCAACCAAATGATTGAAAAATGGACCAGACAAGGTCCCTAGGAACATATCAACCAGCTCACGATCAGTCAATGGAGGCTGCACCCTGCCAGCCAAATCTCTCCATTTTTGTGCATATTCTTTGAACCCCTCACCCGTTCCTAGAGACATACCCTGAAGTTGGGTACGCGTAGGAGCGAGATCAGAATTGTATTGATATTGTCTGTAGATTGCGGTTGCCAAATCTTCCCAGTGTCGGATGCTAGTTCCATCCAGTTGGTAGAACCACTCAAACTGTGACCCCGAAAGGCTATCTTGGAAGAAGTGAATCCAAAGGTTCTTATCTTCCATGTAAGGTTGGATCTTCCTTACGTACGACCTTGGATGCAGCTTTGGACAGGAAGCCCCGTCATATTTGGCGAAGGAAGGCGCCTTAAACTTGTGTGGAATTACTACCCCAGAAGATAACCCCAAATCTCCGAAATCCAGCCCCGGCACATTCTGAATCTCCATGGCGCTCAAGCGGTCCTCCAATTGCTTGTATCTGTCAGCAGCAGGTGGGTATTGTTCGTCGTTGTAGTCTGTCTCGTTGTCAGAGACTGCGGGACTAGGAGCTCCTCCCCCTTGGGGACTGTTTTTCTCAGCAGAAGAAGTAGTTGGATCAGCTTCATTATGGAGTGTGTTCCCAAATCTGCGTCCAGTGTTGAATAACGCAGTCCTCTTTTTCTTCTTCTTCTTCAGGAGTAGAGTCTTCAACTTTTGCTGACCTTGGGCCAGGCTCAGGACCATTTCTTGAAACTTGGCACTTTGGGCCTGAAGGGCCTTGATGGCTTGCTCACTGGATGAGTCTGGATTCATGATGACTGTTCAAAATAAACAGCGAAGGAGATTAAGCAACCTGTGAAATAGGGTACCTGTTATGCATATGGTTCAATGAGATGCGTATGTTTTATGGTTTCAAAGACAAATAAAATTCAACTTTGTAGACAAAAAGGGAAACACACTTCATTAGATTAAAATTTCAATTGTTCAACAACTTGCCCTTAGGCATTACAGGAATGAAAAATACTGAAAAGGAAATAAAAACTATAAAAGGAAATATCCAAAGCCCATCAGTGCTCCCATGGCCTCCTTTTCTCAGTGCTGATGTAGTTATTCAGGACCCGCTCTTCCTCCAGTTGCTTAGTCAGCCTTTGAATCTTCCGCTCCTGCTCGTTGAACTTTTCCCGATAGAAATCCCATTCTTCCTTTAGCTGCGCCCAAGATCTCTTCATTGTGTCAAAATCAGTAGGTATCTGAGGAGGGAGGACAGTTGGAGGAACCCCATCTTTATCAGGAGACTCAAGAATGATAGGTCTGACAGCTTCGTACGGCATACCTAACCTCTGAGCACGGATGCGGACCCATTTGCAATAGGGTTCCAATGGTAGAGAGGTCTTTGGTCCCAACTCATGTGGGTTAGCTTTGTGAATTCTGTCCCAAGCTTTAATGAATCCATGGCGTAGTTTGTCACTGTCTGCCTGAAACTCAAAATGGAAGTGAGGAACCAACATTTCATGAGGCCCAACTCCCCTGGCTCTTCCAAACTGACGGAGAGCTAAGCATGGATTATAAGAGATTCCTCCTTGGATACCAATCAACGGAACATTAGGGTATTCTCCGCAGTGGTCAATAACAGCTACCTCATCCAAACCTCTGAGAGTCCAAGTGATGTCATTATCTGTGAGAGTCATTAACCTCCGAGCCCAACCTTCTCCTTCTTCATTCTTCAGCACGAACTTAGGAAGGTGCGAAATAAACCACCTCACTAGCAAAGGAGCACAACACCACGGAGTTCCCCGTTTTCGAGCGGTACGAGCATAGAGTTGTTGCAGGATATCACCCAAAAGAGTGGGTACAGGATTGCGAGACATGAAGATCCTTATGACATGGATACTGATAAAGGTGTCAGGATTGGGAAACAATACTAGACCATAGATCAAAAGAGCCAGAATATCTTCGTACGCCTTAAAGTCCAAGTCATTCCAGAAATCATTAGCCTTGCCAACCAGAAATTTGACCAAAAAGCCCTTGACTCCACTTCTAGTTTCTCAGTTAGCCAACACCTCTTCTTTGGTCAAGGGGAGAATTGCAGCAACCTCTTCAGGCCTAGGAGTCTTTTCCAAGCCAGTGAATGGAGTTTGCTCCAAGACAGGGATCCCAAGCAAATAAGAGAATTCTTCCAGGGTAGGAACCAGCTGGAAGTCTTGAAAGGTGAAACAATGATACAGGGGGTCATAAAACTGGGTCAGAACACTTATCAGTTGTTGGTCCCATTTTGCAGTGATCAAGCCAAGGAGAGAACCATGTCTGTTGATGAAAGAAGAAGTGTTTGGAATCCTACCAACCAAATCTTTGAGCAAAGTTGGTGGGTGAACAAAGTTGAGCCGGATAGTATTCCTACGCACGGGCATCATGATGTCCTACAAAACAGAGCAAAGATGAAACTTTTTTTTTGTCTTTGAAATGGGTCAGCCCTTTATACAGGATGCATGCAATGGTATGATGGCATGATGCTATGATGAAGCACACCACAAGTATCCACACAGGCAAACATGATAAGGCACACAAGTCACACAAGACACCCTTAGGTTTCAGGCCAGCATGAAGTTTAGGTGTTACCCTCTTTTAGTTTTGTTGGTTAAAAACCTGTCCTATCAAAAGTAACCGGGTTCTAAAGGATCTCAAATCATTGGCTACCCTCAATCGGTCATAACTCCAGCATCGCAATCTTTTCTTGCGGCCAGAACCATCTCGAGAGTTTAGCCTCAATGAGTGTAGCATACTGCTACTGTCCTAATGGCCAAGTTGGTCAATTTAGGGTTCTAAGGTTGGTTGGTGTTTAATGACTCCTTAGAAGACCTATATTCTCCCCGTTGCAACACAAGGGATATAAGTACAGACCAAGGTGCCACACCAACGTAGCCACTGCTTCACCCATGTCGGTCTACGCCGGACATGTCCCTCACATATTACGCTACATAAAAGGGGTATTTTCCCAGATCCAGGTTAGGATCTATGAAACTCCGATGCAAAGCCCACAAATATAAAAGCAAACAAAGCAAACAATTGAAAACAAAGGTGATCTAAGCCCTAAGGTTACTCCACTTTTTTAATTCAATCCCCAGCAGAGTCGCCAGTTCTGTGATACGGTGGGAGAACTGACTTGAGTTTTGCGTTTGTTTTTGCAAAATGTTTCGGTTGAGCAAGAGTCGCCACCGACTTTTTTATTTTATCCTAAGGAAAGGTTAAAAAGCACAGCAAAAACCTTTTGAGATGTTTTCTTGGGTTCGGGGAGTAGATTATAGAAAGGGAAGGTATTAGCACCCTTTCTATCCATGGTTATCCATGGGCTCTTAGTTACTTGCTTAGATCACTTGCCTTTTATTTTCAATTGTTTGAAATGGTGCTTGTGTGTGTGTGTGGGTTTGAAAATATTTTGAAAAGAAGCCAATGTGGTGGCAACCTTTGTAATGATCCATGTGGGGATGTATACAAAGATGTATGTCTTTTGAAAAGGTTTTCATTTTGTTTTTTTTTTGAAAGTTTGTTTTGAAAGTGTTGTGAGGTGTGTTTTAGAAAATAGGCAAGTGTTTTGTTTTTTGCAAGTTTGATTCAAGTAACTAAGAGGTTGTCTACTCCTAAATTTCTCAAAGTTTATTGCTATGTTTTAACCCTTTTAACAAGTTTGTTCCACCATTGTATTTGGTGGACAATCTCATGTTAGGATGTGAAAGGGACGGGCGCGGGTCGTCGTTTAGACCATAATTGCAATGGTGCCAAGTATCTTTGGGCATTTTCTTTAAGGGGGCTTGATCATCTGTTTAGGCAACATTTTGAAAGTGTTATCGAGGGACTATGATCATTTGATTTGTTTGTTTTGCCCAAAGAGACCTAACATGCAATATGGCCCAATTTTGAAAGGCAACAAGTGGAATACCCTAGGGGGTGCAAGTGTGATTTGTGTGTCCATTTTCATGCTTGTTTATCTTGAAATTAGGTCAAAACTATTTTTCGCATACAAACCCTAATTCTAACATGGTATAATTAGAAAGCAATAAAGTGAGAAAATAAATTTACTAAGCTATTACAAGACCATATATGGGAAGGGGGGTACAAATGTTCGAATGGGGATTTTGACAAAGAATTTAAACCTAAAACTATTACATCAATATTGAATTATTTACAAGGTGATTAATTTGCATAAATTAAATAAAATAGAACAAAGGTGCAAGATGCCAGAAAATGGTTTTTGTATGTATGGAAAAAGGTATTTTTACATGTCAAAATAAAGAAAAGAAAAGTATTATTTTTTTGGAGTTTTTTCATGTTTAGGGCAAAACCCTAATTCTATTAAATAAAATGTATTATTTATTCAATATATATAATATTTATTATTTGTGTACAAAAATAAAAAATGAAGTATATTTATAAAAAAATGTATTTTTGGTATTAAATATTAATAAAATAAAAATATGTGTATTTTTGGTATTTTATTCTAAGTATATTAATATAGATATATTTACTTGTATTATTTACAAAATATTTTAAATATGCACAAAATAATAATATTTAATTTTTGTAAAAAAAGTATATTTCACATAAAATATTTTTAGAATATAAAATGAAATAAAATAAAAATAAAAATGTATTTACACCATTTTAACATTTTTTAAATAAAAGTATATTTATTTACTTATTTATGTTTAAATAACTAGTTCAATCAAATAAATATCCAATAAATAGGAAAATGGTAAAAAAAAAAAATTTATATTTTTTGTATGATGAGGAAAAATAAATAAGTCTGGCCAAAAAAAGAAAAGTCAAAAAAACATTAAAATAAATGAAATGGGCTTAGGGGGTGTAAAACCAAAAACATGGTGCAAATAAGAAATATGGAACAAGCCCAGCCCAATAGACCCTTCTTCAACCTCCAGCCAGAAACGTTCAAAAAACGCGCGCTTTGTTCCTCCATTCAAACATCTTGATTCCTGGCTTTTTAGTGAAAACTCATAACATAAAAAATGTTCAGCATCAAGAGACGAATCCAACCATATGCAGAACTTGTCTTAACTCTCTAAGATGAGGGGGAATTTCTTCTCCCCCAAATCCTGACCTAGATTTTCTTCCATGTTCAGACTCAAAATTCTTGCAACACACATAATATAAATGAAATCTAACTATATGGGCATGTTCAGGGCAATGATTGTGACATATTCTCTTCACAAACCTAAAGCTAACAATGCCTAATAAGAGAGATACGAATTCAAAAACTTACCTATTCAGCTGAAGTTCTATCTGGCAATGGAGAAGCTTTCAGTGCAAGGGGATGATTGGGATAGTTTCCTTGAGGTCCAGGGATGCTATTCCAAGCTTTACTTTGTCTTGAAAGCTTTTGAATCGAGCTAGAGCACTTCACCTGCAAATCAGAAAAGTGAAAATGGTGGAACCTGTTAGAGGGTTTACAGGTCGTGTTTTAGGTTTTGGTTAGCTTGCATAGATGGTATGGAAGGTGTGTGAACTGGTTTGGGCAAGAAAGCTTGAGAGGAATGAGAGATGGCACTCAAACTGCAGGCCCTGCCCTGTTCTTGCAGTTTGAAGATGATTCTGGGAATGGGAGTGTTTGAGGGATGTTAGGGTCGTGTACTAGCTCAGTTGGTACCTCTTGAATGTGTTTCACAAGTTTGCTTAAGTGTTTGTAAGCTGATATGAGAGTTGGTACAAGTTATGCTATATTTCTTCTTTTTTAAGCAACAAAAGGCAAGTTGATATTCTAGACTGATGCAGGCCCCCATAACATGCTGCAACCCTTTGCCTTGATCAGTGCAATGTGTCTCATAACTTGTGCCTAGAAGATTTTGGATGTACCACTTGGATTTGCAAAATGGACATAAAGTTCTACTTTTTCAAAATGGAAATAATGCTTTATCTATAAATGGATTAATCTTCTAGACAATGCTTGAATACACAAAACATGGTCTTGGCACAAAGGTTTTGCATTAAAATATTGAGTGTCAAAGGGTTTTAGGACCTGTAATGTAGCACAAACTATGCTGACTTGAAAATGGCCTAAGTTATGAACATGTTCATGATCAATTCAAAAGTGAGTTTTGGCCATATTGTGAAATTCGATTCTCTCAAGTTATGAGGTTGTTTGATGAGTTCTTGGACATTTTGGAAAGCTTGGAATGTGTACTACAATCCATCTTTGAAATGCAAATTGAAATTCCAAGTGGAAGTGTATGGAAAATGGCCTTGAAGTTAGGTAGAAAACCTTGCCAAAATAGGTCAAAATTTCACCAAGTTAAGAATGGTTTAGTGCCCTTATTCAAAAAATTGTAACTTGAGATACAAGCTTCATTTGGGAAAACTTTGTGAATCAAAGTTGTAGATTATGCAACAAGCTACAACTTTCATCTTTTGACTTTTGTTTGAATCCAAATGAATCTTGGTGAGAAAGTGGGGCAAACTTGGGAAAAAATTAGGGTTTTCCATAACTTAGAAAAATTCTAAGTTATGAAAAATTCCCATTTCAAACCCTAATTTGCAATTTTTGATTTCTTGATAAACAAGTTTCATGATTTGGCATGTTTTGATGAAAAATGAATCTTGACTCTTGATTTTGACCAAAAAGTCAAAGTTTGACTTTTCAGTATACAGTCAAAATTGATCAATTGACTGGGAAATTCAACTGTCAATCTTGTGTACTTGGGATCTTTTGAGCTTGTCGAGCATGTCAAGATAATTCCATGGGGTCCTTGAGTCCATATGTGAGCTTGGTTTGCCATGGGCTAGGTCAAACAGTCAAAAATTGCCCTTGTGCAGTCAAAACCCTAAAAATGACCATTTTGCCCTTTTGATGATCTGATCAAATTTCTTGTGGAACTGTGATCCAAACTTGATCAAATGGTCCATGTGAGTTCATAGTGTTGATGTGGGTCAATTTTCATGAGATTTGACTGTCAATTGGCCACAATTGACTTTTTCCCCAATGCAGTTGATTTCTAGGTCAACTGTCCAATTGACTGGGCAAAACTTGGAATCAAGACTTGAAATTTGATATGGATAAACTTGGGAGTCCAACATGAAGCATGAAAGTCATCTTAGGCTTTTTAGGTCAAAACATCTTTGTGCAAACACAAACCCTAATTTGGGTCCACAGTGCAAGGAGAAGTCTTGAGCAGAGGAAACCCTAACTGGATCTTGAGCTCCAAGAGTTTTGTGATGAGAAAATGTTGAGGAAATGGGAGGGCAAATTTTGGGGTACAACACTGTCCATATTAGGAAATAAGAACAACCCGTAAGCAAGTAGAACAAAGATGGCCTCAAAAGCGTCTGTACTCTTTATCCTGGAAAAGTAACGAGCTTTATCCAATAAGAACTGAGCTGGTAATCCTCTAATCCCTCCTTCAGTAGTCATATGGGCTTCAATCTCAGACTTCCCCAGATGGATCAAAGCAGCAATCTCATGTGGTTTTGGCTCACCCTCCAAACCAGTAAAAGGAACACGATCGGTAATAGGTAAATCCAATAGATAAGAATACTTCTCTAGTGTAGGCATCAACTGATAGTCGGGGAAAGTAAAGCAATGATACATCGAATCGTAGAACTGGACCAAGGTCGAGAGAATATCCTCCTTCATCCTAAGTTTCATGAGAGGAATGATGGATCCATACTTCTTTTGAAAATCCGCAGAATACTCGATCTCGGGAATTAGACTGATCAACTCATCTATCTTGGGACCTTTGAAACTGTATTTTCCGGTCTTTCTTTTTCCAAAATCCATAGTAAAAAGGTTCCTGAGATATTCACAAATGTTCAACTTTTAAGTCCCTTGAAATGAAATTTCTTCAAAAGATGCTTATGAGTGCATGGATGCATGATTCAACAATCACACACAAGATCACACACATAGGGTTCATAGGTTCAACGTCACGAGCATGAGGTCGAAGGTACTACCCATAAGGTATGGTCTAAAAGTTATCACCTGCCGAACAAGGTTCTAGAGGTTCCTAGAGTCTACATCCTTCCTTCGGATATTACCAACTTTTTGATTTACTCGGTAATTAGTAATATTTTTAAAAAGAACTCGTCCAAGCGTAGTATCGCGTGACAACTATTTCTGGATTACTCCGTCATAGCTCCCGCACCACACTTAAAAGGCCAAGATGGGTTAGGTATTCTACGGTCCTCAGCTTTAGCAGGCTTCTAGGTCAAAAGCAGTACGTCTTCCCGATTACTCGATAAATGACACTACTGTTGCACCCCAAAATTTACCCACTTTATTTAGGCTTATGTTTCATCATGAACATCATAGTTCATTGCATCCATACATTGTGATAGGATCAAAGTACTTTGGTTATCAAGTTTTCCTCAAGCTTTGAAGGTTGATTGCATTAACAAATTGCTCAAGTAGAATGTTATCATCTAAACCTCTGAATCTTTCAAGCTCAAAAGTTTTGCATATCTCAAGATGATTTATTCATCTCTTTGGTATCTAAGAGGTCTTTACACAAGGATTTGGTCATGATGCCCAAAGGTTTTGAAGTCTTGAAGATGATTCATCAGTCTCCTGAGGTGTTGACCAAAATTAGGGTTTTGGTTTTTATCAGGTTTTCTTAAGAATTTGAAGTGAAACTTTGTACATGGCCTCTATATATTTTGAAGATCATATGTTTGAAATTTTTATCATCAATTTTGAAGGGAAGTGGATCAATTGATTCAGAAGGGCAAAATGGTCATTTTGGTCAAAATCAATCAAAGTCAAGGTTGACCAAGTGAATTTTTGGCCAACCATCAATTCAAGGATGTACTTTTCATATTTGAAGTCCATTTCGATCATTGGATCAAAGGGATTGAGGTTTGGGTTGAAGCTTGTTCTTGAAGAAACCCTAAAAGTAACTAATTTTGGAAAATAAGGACTTAATTTCAAAAATTCATAGTTTATTCACCCTTGATCAAGAAAATGCAAATGAAATATGCTTGGAAATCTTAGAGAATTATCTTTCACCTCCTTTTGGTATCATGTCCAAATTGGCAAGGAATCAAGACTTATGGTCTTTTGAAGTCACAAAATTATAGGTCATTTTTCAAAATTAGTGAATTTCAAGCCAAATTTTGAGTACCTTAATGGATTAATTTGCGAAAACTATAAACTAAGGTTTTGTAGATATTTTCAATACCTTACCAAATTGTGCTCATTTGTGTCAAAATTCAAAATCATGAGCAAGTTATGAGTTTTGGAAATTTGTGGCATTTTATTGAAACTTGGCAAATATGCAAAATGGCCAATTCATGAAAGCTCAAATTTCAGCCATTATCTTTGTTCCTAACCCATCCCATGACCTATTTGTAATTTTCTAAGGCCCATAATATCATCCATTTCGTGTTCTATGGACCTTGGTGTTTGTTTGAATGAAAAATGCAAAAATGATCCAAACTTGCAAAAAACTCCAACATTCTTTGATCATGTGGAATTAAGGGCCAGGGTTTTAAGTACAATCTTCTGAAGTTATTTGGCTCACAAAGCGCATAAGAAGCAAGAGAATGCACGGGCAAAAGGCCTGATTCAGTATGCACCTCATTTTTGGCCAAAATCCCCAATCCTGCCCTCCAACGGTTCTAAAGTCTGATTTCCACTTCTAACCTTCTCTACAAACTCTATATAAGAGGAAGCAAGCAAAGAGAGAGGGGGGGGGGGGGAAGCGCCATTTGCAAGAATTCTAGATCTGAAATTTTCCTTGATCTTCTGCAACTTGATTCGATTCTCTCAATTCGTTGGTGTTTTCTTCAAAATTCTTGTGGATTCTGCTTCAGCAAAGCAAGTAGATCAAGCTAGCACCATTTGTTTTCATCTGGAGTGAAGGAGACAGTAGATCACTTTTTGCCTTGAGGTAATGATTCCAAACTTCGATTCCTGAGATGCACTTGTTTATTGAGATGTTTGAGCTTGGATTCATGTTCAGTGATGTTAATTGAATGTTTCTGAAGCTTTACAGCGTTTAATTTGATGAATTATGCATGATTGGATGCTCTGAAACTCGTGATTCAGAATGTTTTTGTTCATATTCATGACTTGATTATGGACAATATGGTTGATGATTTGATTTGATTCGAATTGCTATGGATTCCTTGTCATGCTAGCTTTGATTTGCCTTTGATTTCATAAAAAATGATGCAAAATTGAGTATGATATGTTGATCTGAAAATGAGCCCTAAATACGGATGTTGCACGCGCTTTTGAACTGTCCAGAGGTTGAAGATGATGTGGTGGCACATCATGATTGGTCTGTTTGAATTTATTGGTTTATTTGAATTTTTGTTTTATTTGACATTTTGTTTAATTTTGTTTTCTAATCAAAACACATTCAAAAATCACAAAAAAATTAACCATAGGTCAATATTATTTTCTAGTATTTGTCATATTTTTTTGGATTTTTTTAAAATTAATATGATTGGTTTAAAAAATTCATAGGTTAAATTAATTAATTGTTCAAAGTATATTTTTATTTTAATAGTCCTAGTGATCTAAAAAATCCACAAAAATTATTTGAGATTCACAAAGTAATGTAAAAGTTGATTCTGATTTTGGTTCATCATTTTTCTTATTTTTGATTTTAAAATTTAATTTCAAAAGGTTATTTATAATATTTGTTTGTTTTTTTTTTCATTTTTAATACTTCTATTAATTCAAAAATTCCCAAAAAAATCATGTAATCTTGTTTTTAATCATAGTATCTGAATATATTTTTACTTTGACCTTTTTCATGATTTTTGGTTATGGTTTGCATTTTCTTTCCCTTAAATGATAATTCAATTATTAATTGTTTGTTTTCTTATTTTTAATATTTTCCTTTTATGAAAAAAATTCACAAAAATTCAGGGGTGTGTGTTTTTGGCTCTAATATTTGAATATAATATTGGTTGGCCATTTTTCTGACTTTTTGATTTAAATATAATTTTGATATGTGAATATTTGTTAATGGCATAATTGTTTGAATTTAATTCCATTTTTTGTATTTTCCTAATAAAAAAAATGTGAAAAATATATTTTCTGACATTTAGGGTTTCTTTATGTTTTGCATGACCTTTGTTTAATTTGTTTGAGTTTTGATCTTATTTAATCAATATTTAGGATTTAAAGTCAAAATCTAGGGTTTTGTTGCTTATGGTGCAAGTTTCATATTCAAAACCTTTGTGCCTTGGACTTTTCTTGGAATTCAGGTCTTGATTATGGTTCATGAATGTGTTGGGAATTTGAAAACCATTTTTATTGAATCATTTGACTTGGTTTGACATTTTTCCACAAATAATTCTGAAAACTTGTCTAGTTTGGTAGTTTTGGCCAACTAGTTTTGAACTTTGGACTTCATTTGGTCTCCTCCTCAATCATTCATGAACTTAGGGCTTGCATTCTGACTTCTAAACACTTCCAAGATGTTAAGATATTTTTGGTTAGAATTATGGGTCCTTGTTTTTATTTTTGATATAATTTTGAAGTGAAGGTACCCAATCATGTTTGCATGTTTTGTTGCAATTTGTTTGATGGCCAATGAACTTGAGTGAGGCCTATAATTGGGAACCTAATGATCATGTGATTCTGATTGTCCATGTTAGCTCAAGGCATTTCACTTAGAAGCCTCATGTTTGAATGTTTTGAACCTCCTAGTGCATTGTGTAGGTTTCATCTCCTATTGTATTCATGAAGTTGTGATTGAATTGATTATGCATGATTAAAATATGTTTGCTACTGACCTTCATGGTTTTTGTTCATATTATTCTCAAGCTCTTATGATCCTTGATTGATACTCAATTGTCAATACAACATGGTGATAGGAAGGAGCAATATTCTTCTGATTCTTTTGACCTAATCTGTGCATATGCTTGTCTCCTCTTGCTTATAATGTCTAATATTTGGTAATTGCCACCATGTTATTCTCACTTCTTCACCTTTTGGAATACTAACTTGGTTAGTGAATATGCGAGGTACTCTGAGAAAGTTGCCACTTTTAGCTTGAGGCTTTTGTGTTCCGCTTTATTTGTGGAACACAGTTTATTATATTGGCATTATTTTTTTTGTTTGGCATGCTTGATGGTTTATGCAGGATACACATATCTATGATTGTGAATGCCATATATGATAAATCATTTGCATCCTGATGGTGTAATTTCTGACTTAATTTGTCTACTGATGCCAACTTGCTTGAAGTTTCTCTGGGTTTCTTTTATTCTTGCTTGATTGCTACAGATAGTTATCTGTTTGGTATTATACTACCTCCTTTCTCTCATTTTCATTTTGCATAATTCTCTGATTGCATGGTGGGACCTCTGTTGCTGATATATGTCAGGAGGCCCTCTGGTTTTTTGTCTGATTGCATGTGTTGTGTTTGCTTTTGATTGATGAGTCACTCAATTTAGAAATTGAGATCATGACTTCGCTCTCATTGCATGTTCCCTATAGGATGTT
This sequence comes from Vicia faba, assembly GCA_948472305.1. Classification (NCBI taxonomy): domain Eukaryota; kingdom Viridiplantae; phylum Streptophyta; class Magnoliopsida; order Fabales; family Fabaceae; genus Vicia; species Vicia faba. The sequence continues at coordinate 1,059,730,801 of OX451738.1, read as the reverse complement.
TATTGCTTTTCTTCTTTAATTGTTGATCGATGAGTCACTCAATTTAGAAATTGAGATCACAACTTCACTCTCATTGCATGTTCCCTATAGGATGTTTATTACTTTTCTTCTTTAATTGTTGATCGATGAGACACTCAATTTAGAAGTTGAGATCACGACTTCTCTCTCATTGCATGTTCCCTACAGGATGTTTATTGCTTTTCTTCTTTAATTGTTGATCGATGAGTCACTCAATTTAGAAGTTGAGATCACGACTTCGCTCTCATTGCATGTTCCCTATAGGATGTTTATTGCTTTTCTTCTTTAATTGTTGATCGATGAGTCACTCAATTTAGAAATTGAGATCACGAATTCACTCTCATTGCATGTTCCCTATAGGATAGTTTTGTGGAGTTTCCTTTGGCATGTTGATTAAGATAGGAATCCATGTATGCTAACATAGGATAGTATTTTCCTTTAATCTCAACCTTGGGGTTAACCATTGTATGATAACACTAGGGATAGTGCTAGGCGAGCTTCCCTTAGTATTTTTTTCCTCTCTTTGCATTTTGCATCTTAAAACAAAATTTGTTTTCTTGGCAAATCATAAGACACCTCTAATGAACTCAAACCCTACTTCAAAGTAAAAGATACGAACCAATTTGACTTTGTCTGTGCGCCTCTTGGCTTTGTTTTAAACTTGGTTTTCCGATGTTTCGCCATCGCACATGTTTTGTTATCCTACTTTGATTCTCAATAACATTGTTAGGTGTGATGTTTTGTCATCAGGTTTATTGATGTTTCACCATCTTTGCCATGATATCTCGTTATCTTGAAGCTGATGTTTCGCCATCGCACATTTTTGTTATCCTACTTTGATTCTCAATATCATTGTTAGGTGTGATGTTTTGTCATCAGTTTTATTGATGTCTCGCCATCTTTGCCATGACTTTGTTTTTTTTGCCGATGTTTCACCATCGCACATTTGTTTGAAGCCGATGTTTCGTCATCGCACATGTTGCTTATCCTACTTTGACCCTCAATGTCATTGTTGGGTGTGATTGTTTTATCATTTGATGTTTCACCATCTTTGACATGTTACTTTGTTATTATTTAGTCGATGTTTGATCACCTTATTGGTTTGTCGTTCCATTCGATGTTTTCCCATCTTGTCTGTTTTTGTTGTCTTAATTAAAAAACACAAACCAACCAAAACACGTAATCCGAACTACGGCTGCTCTGATTCCTTAAAAGGGATACATAGGCATTGAGGTAGGGCCCAACCGAGCACATCTTTTATTTTCCCTACATTATTTTCTTTTTTCCTTTCGCATGCATTCCCTTTTCAGTTTTAAGCTATAGACATATGATTTGACCACACCCATTAGATTAGAAAACAAGAGTGGATACCGTAGAGTACTACGGGCGTGTGGGGTGCTAACACCTTCCCCTCGCATAACAGACTCCCTTACCCGATCTCTCGGTTGAAAGACCGTGATTTCTCCCTTTCTAGGTTTTCTCGATGTTTACCTTTCCCTTTCGGCGGGAGAAAAGACGTTCGGTGGCGACTTCATTGATGTTTCATTAATATCCAGATGAAAGGTTCCGGCTGCGTAGTTTCAGCTGGCGACTTCACTGGGGACAGATTGACCTTTTGCTGGTCCATCCCGGAGTCGATCCTAGCTCTTGTTTGTTTTCTTCTTGGGTGTTTATTTTTACCGCCTTGCATATTTACCTGTTTGCATTGCATCCTATGTGCGTTTTACTTTCAGCATACTGGATTTGGCTGGACTGTTTGGTTTCTAGATTTTCTTGGTGGGTGAGTTGTTCCATGAGGTAAAAGGCCTCATACCCAGGCTATGAGTGAATTCCATAGGAACTAAGAATAGAGTGGCCATGGCAGCTATGAGGCGGATGCTTTATAGACCTGACCATGAGACCCATGATTTCGGAGGTAGTTCGGATAGGTGTTATCGTATGATAATACCTACATTCGAGCTCTCGTACTCTGATTTGGCTTTTAATCTTACCTTAACCTAGACTACACCCGTGAGAGGGGTGGGAAAACTTTTCTTACAGGTACAGGTACTGTTGGTGACTTTGTGTTGCGAAGGTGACTCAGGTTCCCATGATAGGTTTGAAGCCTCAGGATTCTCTTGTGATATTGAGTGGTGTTGTTCTGTAATGGTCCAGCCATGATCCAGTGTGAAACTTTGTTCCTGTCATATTGCATCATAGCATATCTATTTCTAAAAAATGATGTAAAAAAAAAGTAGCATATGCATGTCATCTTCCAGGGACATTCAAGAGTCTTCTTTCCATCAGAAATGGATGGTCTCCCTCTAGTTGAGTTTGATTTAGTTTGTGTTAAAGAGCTCACCAGACATGATTTCTCTTATCAGATTCCTACCATTGATGTGTCTGAATTGAAGAGGTTGAGTTCTTATCTGAAGGGTGATGTTCTGAGTAATTTCAACAAAACTTATAGTAACTTGTTACTAGTCCTTAATACCCCTGTTGACCCCATGGCTTTTATCACCCTCTTCCAGTTCTATGACAAAGAATTACGGTGCTTTACTTTTCAAGATTATCAACTGGTTCCCACCCTATAAGAGTACGCGTACCTGCTTAATATCAAGTTGTCTGATGAAGTTCCTTTTGTCCAAGTCCCGGAAAAGCCGAAGTTCAAAGTTGTTGCTGAAATTCTTCATTTGAGTTGGAAAGAGGTGAAAGACAATTGGAAGTCGAGTGAGAGTACTACAGGGTTTTATTTGGATTTCTTAGTGAAGAAAGCTGAAGACTGGGCAAAGAAAGGCAGTTGGAGTGACTTCAGTTCTCTGTTTTCTCTCATGATATACGGGATCGTCCTTTTCCCTTGCAAGAGAAATTTTGTGGATTTGACGGCTATCTGTGTTTTTAGAAACAAGAACCCGATACCGACACTCTTGGCAGATACTCTTTACACCATTCATTCAAGGCATGGAAAAGGTGGTAATGTAAGTATATGCCATTCGATGCTGTATCAATGGTTTAAGTTGCATCTACCAGTAAGTGTCCCCTTCATGGATACCAAGCATTATCTCTGATGGTCATCAAGGCTTGTCAACCTTACTTCATTCTATATCCGGTGGAATTATGACATGGGGGAAGTGCGAAGTATCGTCACTAGTTGCGAAGGTTTCCCTAATGTTCCCCTCTTAGGAAATAAGGGGTGTATCAACTACAATTCGATGCTTGCTTATCGTCAATTGGGATATGCAATGGATGGACCTCCGAAGGTTGAGGAGGTGTCTGAATCAGTGTATTTCGCTAGAGGAAGTGATCCTGAGATGTTGAAAAGAGCGACAAGTGCTTAGAAGGGAATTCACAGGAAGGATAGAATTACTTTGGGCAAGAAGGTTCCTATTGCTAGGGTTCCTTACATGGAGTGGGTTAAAGCCAGGGTTAAGATCTTACGGTTACCATTTGCAAGGTCGGCTCCTCTATACGAGCAACCTCCTGCTGTTCTGAGTAACACGGTGCCTACCGAGATGTTCACCCAGGTTCATGTTGAGAATATTCAGCTTCGTGCAAAAGACCGTGAGGCGGGGATGACACTTTATTGGGCAGATCAAGAAAGGGCCGACTTAGCTCGTAAACTCAAGGAAGCTCAAGGGGAAACTTCTGGTGCGACCGGTTTTAGGAAGAGATCTCATGCTGAAATGGAAGAAGAATTGAGTAAGACTCAGCAAGAGTGTCGGAAACTGCAAGTATCCGAGAAAAGCTACGGGAAGAAGATTCAGAACTTAGAGAAACAGCTTAAAGACAAAGATGCTCAGCTCGAGAGGGAAGTGGCCCAGAAGCGTGTTGCAGAAGATCGGTTCCAGGAAAGTAAAAGAGTCGCATCTCAGCTTTTGAAGGAGAAAACCAGATTTGAAGAGTACTGTCAACATCTTGAAGCATGTTTAGTTCCAGAGATTTAGTTCTGTTATTTACTTTTGGTATATTTGGTCACCCCCAGAATTGTTGGAAGGGACCAATTGTTTGTTGATATTATTCAGTTCTTTTTGCTTTATTGTTAAGACATGTATTTAGTTGTTTATCATTTTACTATTAATTGACCGAAGTCACTTGGACATCGTTTCTTTTGTTTGTAAATAATTTGAAGTGTTCATCCTATTATCTTTTCTCTTTTGATTGTATGGTTGAATGTCGTGATTGATGAATAAAAGGACTCTTGGATACCTGGAAATGACAAACATATCATGCACATCATGCATTTCATAACATTATAGGTTATCTCAAGATGGTTTTCTTATTTTGCTACTTTTCTTATCCAGAACTCAAGACGATTACTCATCGTTATTCCACCAGAAACAACTTGCCAAGACATATGGAACAGGTTCAAGCTGAACTCGCTGAAATAAGGGCCCAGATGGCAACTCAGATGACTCAGTTCATGGAGGTCATCACCAATGTGAATCATTGACAGGAGGAGCTGGCTGCCATTGTCAACAACTAGCGCCGCCATCCAAGGGATGGTGGAAATCAAGGGCTCTATCAGGACATTTCTGTAGGAATGGGGGATGTGCAAGATCAGCCTACTGTAAATTTTCATGGGATGCCGGGAAACCCTTTTGTGCGTAACATAGGGCAATTTCCTCCGTCTCCGGGACCTCGTCTTGTGGGGAACAGAAGAGCTAATCAGGGTGGTGTAAGGAATTATCAGGAGTAATATTATGACTTTGATCAGGATGAAGATCAGTTTTCTGTGCAGCGCTCAGAGCCGGGGGTTCAGATTGAGGATATGAAGTATCGTTTATTGGAATAGCGTCTGAAGGTTGTGGAAGGGCAAGGAGTCCTTGGTATGGATGCTAATGATCTCAGGTTGGTGTTTGGGGTGAAAGTTCCTCCAAAGTTCAAGCCTCCTACATTTGAGAAGTACAACGGAACGTCGTGTCCTATTACTCACGCAACTGCTTATTTCTGGAAGATATCAGTACAGACGAAGGATCAAGGGCTTTTGATTCACTTTTTCCAGGATAGCCTATCTAGGGCATCCCTGGAATGGTACATGAAGTTGGAGAAAACCAATATTTGTTGCTGGAATGATCTTTCTCGGGTTTTTGTCAATCATTATCAGTACAATGTGGATATGGCGCCTAATTGCACTCAGTTACAAAATATGTCGCAAGGACCAAAAGAATCTTTCAAGGAATACACTCAGAAGTTGCGTGAGTTGGCTGCGAGGGTTCAACCTCCACTCATGGAGAGAGAACTCATTGATATGTTTATGAGTACCCTGCAAGGGCCATTCTATGAGCACATGATAGGAAGTACTTTGGTAGGATTTGCAGACTTAGTTATGGCTGGTGAAAGAATTGAGGTGGGTTTGAAATTGGGGAAAATTCAGATTGGAGGTTCTAGTGGCTCATCCGGGGGCAGTAAGAAACCATTCAACGCTTACCCTAAGAAAAGGGAAGGAGACACAAGCGCGGTTTACTCTCATAGAGGAAGAAGAGAGGATCGTCAGCACCAACAAATCAATGTTGTTTCTATTCTTGTTAATGCTCCGCAGCAGAGGCCGAATGCAGTGCCTCAACAACAAAGGCAGTAAGATGCTCCCCATCAGTATAATAACCAACAGCAGAGACAACCCAGAAAATTCGATCCCTTGCCGGTAACTCTTACTGAAGGGCTCCACCACTTGCTTGACTTGAAGTTGATCAGTTTGAGAAATATGCCACCGCCACCCACAAGACTCCCTGTTAACTATGATGCTAATGCAAGATGTAAATTCCATTTAGGCGGAGTTGGTCATTCTACTGACAATTGTTTTGCATTGAAGTGCAAGGTACAAGACTTATTGGACGCTAAGGCAATTGAGTTTACTCTGTTAACTGGTCCGAATGTTACTCAGAACCCAATTCCTAGGCATTGAGGGGGCGTTGTTAACATGATTGATGATAATGGTGAAATGTTGAATTTAATCATGGATGTGGAACAAGTAACTACTCCGTTGTGGTATGTTAAGAGGTATTTGCTTGACAATTCTATTTTCCTGGGATGTACTTCAGAGTGTGCCAAGTGTAGAGAGCAACCGAAGGGCTGTGATGATTTAAAAGCAGGTATCCAATTGTTGATAAAGGAGGGCTCCCTGCAGTTTGATAGAAAACCGAGCTACCGTAAGGTTACTGAAGAAGATGTTGTTGTGATATATATTCCTTACACCCCTGCACGCATTCCTGCCCCATCAAGGGCACCCCTCTGATGATTACAGTACCTGGTCCCATGCCGTATACTAGTGAGAAGGCCATCCCATGGCATTACGGTGCCGACGTTTATTACCATGGGGTGAAGTAGGAAGTAAATGATCGTTTGTTTGAGAAAGAATGTGCTGAAGGTGATGAAGGGGGAGTTCATAACTTTTCTGGTGTGGGTCGAATGACTAGAAGTGGGAGAGTATTTGGTCCTTCCAATGTGCAAGATGCGGCAGATGCTTCTGCAAGAGAAAAGGGAAAACAACAGGTAATGATTGGCAATCCAAGGGTTATGCCAGCCAATGTGACTCAACTAATTCCGATACCATAAGCTTCTTCAGTTCCCGATGAGGTTGAAGAGTTGATGCGAATTATCAGAAAGAGTGATTATAGCATAATTGATCATTTGAGCCATACTCCTTCTAAGATGTCTATCTTATCTCTATTGATTTATTCAGAACCTCACAGAAATGCTTTGATGAAGTTGTTGAAGAATGTGTTCGTGCCACATGAGATAACTGTCAATCATTTTGAGAATATATGTGCTAATATATCTGCCGAGAATGGTTTGAGCTTCACCGATTTTGATCTTCCTCCAGAGGGACTAGACCATAACAAAGCGTTGCATATTTAAATGGAGTGCAGGGGAATTACTTTATCCTGGGTTTTGGTAGACACAAGATCGTCTTTAAATGTATTGCCCAAGTCATCATTGATGAAGATTGATTATTCTGGACTAGAGTTGTGCCCAAGCGATTTGATGGTGAAGGCGTTTGATGGGTCTCGAAGGTCAGTATTTGGGGAGGTGGAGCTACCAATCAAGGTTTATCCTCGTACCTTCACGGCTACATTTTTTGTGATGGATATACAACCAGTATATTGTTGCTTGTTGGGAAGGCCGTGGATTCATAGAGCAAGAGCAGTTACTTCTACTCTTCATCAGAAACTCAAGTATCCTGCAGAGGGAAAGGTAATAACTGTATGCGGCAAAGAAGAGTACATCGTAAGTCATTTGACATCATTCCGCTATGTTGAATTTGAAGGCGAGATTCATGAGACTCCATTTCAAGCGTTCGAGACAATTCATGCTGTCAATTTTCCTCCTCCAGAGCAGAAAAAGAAATTGGAAATTGTTATGTCTTCTCTCAAAGATGCAAAAGCTGTAGTGGAGGGTGGTAACCCTGAAGGTTGGGGTCAGGTGATGGACGTTACTCTGAAGTTTGATAAATTTGGTCTTGGTTTTAGCCCAGGTAAGCAGAGTGCAGCTCCCAGAGCATCCAGTTTATCTACTCCTGTGAAGTTTTCTCATCCTTGTGCTGCTCAAGAAGGGCACGTCAATGCAATTGAAGATGATAGAGTTGATGGCTACAATGTTGAAGATTGGATTCGTCCAAGTATTCCAGGCCAGACCCTCAACAATTTGACTTCTATGGATGTTATCCAAGTTTCAAGCAATGAGGAGTAATTTTCTTGTTTCTTTTATTTGTCATATCATAATTCCAACGCTCTGCCCAAGGCATAGTGAATCATTTGTGTAGGGCCACCATGTTTATTTTCAAGTTTATCATGAAATAAAGGACGTTTTTGCATTCAAAATCTTGTTTCTTTTTCTTTTTCTTTTTAAATGGCAATGTTTCTCTTTTCACACACTGTCACTAAAAAACGCAAAAATGTCATTCATGCAGATGCACTTCCACCACCGATTCTATCGATAACGACTTTGCTATAGCTCATTATGACTTTGATACTCCTATTTATCAAGCTGAAGAAGAAGCATATGAGGATTGTGATCTTCCTGAGGAATTAGCAAGACTGTTGAAACAAGAGGAGAAGGTTATCCAGCCGAATCAGGATTTGATTGAGGTGGTAAATATTGGCTCAGAAGAGGTAAGAAGAGAAGTCAAGATAGGGGCAGATCTCGAAGAAGGTATAAAGGTCAGATTGATTGAGCTACTCCGTGAGTATTCTGATATCTTCGTTTGGTCTTATGAAGATATGCTTGGGTTGGATACAGACATAGTGGTGCATCGACTACTGCTCAAAGTAGGTTGTTCTCCTATCAAGCAAAAGCTCCGAAGTACTCATCCTGAGATGTCCAAGAAGATCAAGGAGGAGGTCTAGAAGCAGTTGGACACAAATTTCTTAAAAGTAGTCAATTATTCGCCATGGATTGCAAATATTGTGCCTGTGCCCAAGAAGGATGGTAAAGTCAGAATGTGCGTGGATTATAGGGATTTGAATAGGGCCAGCCCTAAAGACGGTTTCCCTCTTCCGCATATTGATTTGTTGGTCGATAACACTGCTCACTCCAAAGTTTTTTCGTTCATGGATGGCTTTTCGGGTTACAATCAAATTAAGATGGCCCCGGAGGATATGGAGAAGACAACATTTATCATGCCTTAGGGAACTCTCTGTTATAAAGTGATGTCGTTTGGTTTGGAAAATGTCGGGGCAACATATCAGCGCGCCATGGTCACTCTCTTTCATGACTTAATTCACAAAGAGATTGAGGTATAAGTAGACGATATGATTGCTAAGTCTGACACGGAAGAGGAACATCTTGTTCATCTGGAAAAATTGTTCGAGAGACTGAGGCAGTTCTTGCTAAGGTTGAATCCAAATAAGTGCACCTTCGGGGTGAGATCCGGAAAGCTATTGGGCTTTATTGTAAGTGAAAAGGGTATCGAGTTGGACCCGGCCAAAGTCATAGCGATACAGGAAATGCCTGAGCAGAGGACAGAGAAGGAAGTATGTGGTTTCTTGGGGAGATTAAACTATATTTACAGATTTATTTCTCATCTCACAGCCACATGTGAACCTATGTTCAAGTTGTTAAAGAAAAGTCAGACAGTGAAATGGAATGAGGATTGTCAGAAGGCCTTTGACAAAATAAAATAATATTTGCAAGAACCTCCGATACTCATGCCGCCAGTAGAAGGAAGGCCACTAATCATGTATCTAACTGTGTTGGAGAGCTTAATGGGTTGTGTCCTCGGTCAACACGATGAGACAGGGAAGAAAGAACAAGCTATTTACTACTTGAGTAAGAAGTTTACGGAATGCGAGTCGAGATACTCATTGTTGGAAAAGACTTGTTGCGCGCTTGCCTAGGCCGCCAAACTTTTGAGGCAATACATGTTAACTCACACCACCTACTTGATATCCAAAACGGATCCAATCAAGTACATTTTTGAGAAGCCAGCTCTTAAAGGCATGGTAGCCCGTTGGCTGATGATACTCACCGAATATGATATCCAATACACTACTCAAAAAGAAATTAAGGGTAGTGTACTGGCCGACCATCTTGCTCATCAGCCCATGAATGATTATGAACCGATGAAGTTTGATTTTCCAGATGAGGAAATTGTGTATATTCTGGATTGTAACATACCATACCCAGACGAAGGACCCGAGCCGGGATCACGTTGGACGCTTGTTTTCGATGGTGCCTCTAATGCCATGTGCAATGGCATCAGAGCTATTATCACTTCCCCTGAGGGATACCACATTCCTTTCACGGCTCGTATCTGTTTTAATTTCACTAGCAACACGGCCGAATATGAGGCTTGCATTTATGGTATTGAAGCGGCGATCGACCTGCGCATTAAATTTTTGAAAGTTTACGGGGATTCCAATCTTGTTATCAGCCAGATTAATGGAGATTGGGAGACTCGCCATCAGAACCTAATTCCATATCGTGAGCATGTTATGAAGCTGATTTTGTACTTCGAAGAGATCACGTTTGAGCACATTCCCAGAGAAGAAAAAAATCTAGCTGATGCACTGGAAACTTTGTCCTCCATGTTCAAGGTTAAGTGGGCTAATGAGGCACCTTCCATTACCATCAGAAGTTTGAGTGAGCCAGCTTTCTATTTTGAGGCTAGTTTGGAATCAGATGGTAATCCTTGGTTTTATGATGTTAAACGATATCTTGAAACACAAGAGTACCCTGAAGAGGCATCCTTCATAGATAAGAAGTTTTGGAGAAGATTCTCATCCAAGTTCTTTCTTAGTGGCGGTGTGTTGTATAGAAGGCATCATGACGGTTTACTGCTCAGATGTGTTGACAAGAAAGAAGCAGCTAGAATCATTGAGGAGATACATGAAGGTGATTTCGGGACCCATTCCAACGGGCATACCATGGCTAAAAAGATTTTGTGAGCAGGTTATTATTGGTCCACCATGGAGACTGACTGTTACAATCATGCACGGGTTTGCCACAAATGTCAAGTCTATGCTGATAAAGTGCATGTGCCGCCAGTACCTTTGAATGTCTTGACTTCCCCTTGGCCGTTTGCGATGTGGGGAATTGATATGATCGGCAAGATTGAACCGACTGCGTCCAATGGGCACCGTTTCATTCTGGTTGCCATCGATTATTTTACGAAATGGGTCGAAGCTGCATCCTATGCCAATGTCACCAAGCAGGTGGTAACTCGGTTCTTTAAGCACAATATTATCTGTCGCTACGGAGTGCATGAGAAGATCATTACCGATAATGGGTCTAATTTGAACAACAATATGATGAAGGAGCTTTGTGACTCCTTCAAAATCAAGCATCATAACTCTTCCCCATACCGACCAAAGATGAACGGCGCTGTCGAAGCGGCCAATAAGAATATCAAGAAAATTGTGCAGAAGATGGTAGTAACCTATAAAGATTGGCATGAGATGTTGCCTTTCGCTTTGCATGGTTATCGCACCACTGTGCATATTTCGACTGGGGCAACCCCGTTTTCATTGGTTTATGGCATGGAAGCATTACTGCCGGTAGAAGTCGAGATTCCTTCTCTTAGGGTCATGGGAGATGTTGAGCTGGATGAAAGTGAATGGGTACAGAATCGGCTGGATCAGTTGGAACTTATTGATGAAAAGAGATTGACGGTCGTATGTCATGGTCAGGTATATCAACAAAGGATGAGAAAAGCTTTTGATAAGAGGGTACGGCCTCAGTGTCACAAGCCAGGTGATCTTGTGCTCAAGAGGATAATTCTTCCCCAGGAAGATCCCAGGGGCAAGTGGGTTCCGACTTATGAAGGTCCTTTCGTGGTCAGAAAAGTTTTCTCTAGAGGAGCGATGATGCTCACGACTATGGATGGAGAGTACTTCCATCTCCCTGTAAATGCTGACGTAGTTAAAAAATACTTTGCATAAAAAATAATAATAAAAACCCGCTAAACTGAAAACCCGAAAGGGCAGTTTAGGTAAAAAGAGGGTGTCCCGGTGAATCGAAAACCCGAAAGGGCGATTCAGGCAAAAGTTAGGGACTTAAAGCAAATGACTACGCTCGGCATGATCCCCTTTGTTTCTTTCCTTCATTCTGTCACCTGGCATAAGCTCGGGGCTAATCTAAGTATGATCTGTCCGAAAGTAGGAAGATGAAAGTCGTAAAAGTCATAGCAGAGTTGGGACTCTATGGATGTTCAAATTCACATTGCCATTTGTAAACATATGTTTGCTTTGATTTTTGTAATTGCTTGCTTCCAAATGTAAATTCCTTTTTCACAGGCCAATTTCTCAAAATCAATAGAATATCTTCTTTCAAGTATACGCACACTTTTCTTTTCTCTCTTTTTTGCAAAAACGTCCAATATTTTTGATAAGCATGAGCATATAAACTTCGTAGCCCTTACATAGGTATGATAATCTAAATCATGGTTGGCTGATCGCTTGAAATGCGGATAACAAACACAACCACCGCTGTGCAAGGGGCATGTTTGTTTCTTTGTTTGGTTGACTTCTCTTTCACTCTTTTAGGAATTTTGCCTTGCGGTTTTGTTTTACAGCTCTGTGGTGTTGGTAAAGGTCGTGGATCAGGGTAATATCAAGGTTACGGCAGGTCAGCAGGACCGGTGAACCTGGCTGGAGACACTGCTTCCCCATAATGGCTTTTATTACGTTTCTTTGCTGGACTTCCATGTGTTATCTTGATTAATTGTTTTAGCATTGTCTGCATATAGGATTTTGTTTATAGCTGAATGTCAACCTTGATGCGTTGAATGTTTTTGCCTAAAAATTTTTTTTCCCATAAAATATCACTCTTCAATTGTTTTTCGGGCATTTTGATACCAGCTGTGCCAACTCTTTTGCATGACCAAGAATTTGGAGGAGGGAGTTTAGCTAAAAAACAGCGACTGTAGTGGTATGCTTTTGGGTAGAACCCTGTTGACGATGTACAAGCATTGTTTCAATCCCCAAACACCAGAGATATAAGGGATTTAGACCCTCGTTAACCCCTTTGAGCCTTCGAAGTAGGAGTCTCTTTTCCGTTCCAAAAAAAAAACCTTTTTTAACCAGGGGCAGGGTAGATGTTCAGTTAATTTGACCAAGCATTCAAATTTCAGAAGGAATGTCCCATCTGAGGATCACCACACTTTATCTTTCACATCATAAGATCAAAAATGTCTAAACCACGATGTTCATTTCCTCACAAAGTCCTGAGGTCGAGATCGAATCGATACAATAATGGCTATTCCTCGCCGACCAAGGAATGAGGCATTTGTTTCTTCAAAAAAAAGGAAAGAAGAAAAAAAATCTCAAAGAGCTAAAGTCATAATGACCTGTTCAAAGTGGAAAGTATGAATAAGAAAGAAACAAAAAGCCCCGCTAAGTCGAAACTTGAAAACAAGTCGCTTAGGCAAAAGTTAGGGCATCCTGCTGGACTCCTAAAATGGAAATTCAAAAGATTTTGTCCAGGCAAAAGTTAGGGAAAAGAAGATCCTAAAAAGCCAAAAAAAGAAAGAAAGGGGGGGAGAGATTATTCAATAAAATTTTCATCAAAGGAAGAACAATAATGTAAAAAAAAACCCTAAGCAGCAGAAATTAAGTGACGATCATGTTGGAGGATTTGTCGTGATCACTCAACCATTATAAATCCTTTTGAAGATGAATTCTTGTGATAAATCAACTGAATTTAGGACAGGAGAATATCACGAAGGAGGTGGGCACCAAATAACTTGAGCCTGGAAAACTTTTTTTTTCAAAAGAACCTTGAACCAGGCCACATTACAACCTCTAAAAGTCCTAACTGAAACAAGGGTTTAACTCGAAAGCATACTACAACAGGATATCATTTCCTAAACCCCCAAATATGTGTTGCATAGCAGTGTTGGTATCTTATCGCTCGCGTTTTGACTCGTTTTTCAAAAAGGGAAAGAAAAGTTTTAAAACATTTTTGCACTCTAGCCAGTGATTCATTCACAACAGAGATGAGACATTTTGTTAAAGTTTTCAACTTCAAGGCTTAAATAATTATCGCATCAGGTCTATCATTCTCAATAAACATTTTTCTGTATGCAAAACAACTGTTTGACATCAAAAAAGTTTACACGTTGAATACCTGTAAAGAGCTTAATGATTGTCAAGAAGGGAATTTTCAGCTTTCTTCTTCTGCTTATCCCCTGTGAAGTTTCGTTTCCCCAGTGAAGTTTCCTTTCCCCGGTGAAGTTTCATTTCCGCAACAAAGTTTTTTTACTCCAGGGATTTTCTTTCAAAAAAGCCTCGTTCCAAGACTTCAAGTTTGGATGTGTCATCCATCCCCGGTGGAGTCGTTAAGTAGGAACCCACATTCTGAAGGGGTTTCAATTCCCCAATGGAATTGCCAATAGAGATCCCTCGCTTTGACCTCTCATTTCCTAGCCGATCTGTTGACCAGGGTGTCCTTATGTTAAAGGTCTTCTTTTATTCCCCAGTAAGGTCGTTACTGTGTGACTATCTGCAGGATTCATCCATTGGTTGCGTTCCAAGAGAATATCTCTCCAAAAAGAAAATCCTCAACAAAGTTCTATCTCCGCGGTGAGGTCCCATCTCTTCAGCAGGGGTTTGTTCCCCCAACAAAGGTTTTCATCCCTTTCTGGAAGCTGCAGTGTCGACCTGATCTTCCCTAGGAATTCGCAGTTTATTTTTGCAACTCCTCTCAATGTTTGTGGCCCGTTTCTAGCTGGTTGCCCTTCTGTTATTCTCTGCAAGGCTTCATCTCTTTGAGGTTCCCTCTCTAGAGGTTTCCCGTGTTTCCTCCTCTCCTTTGGATTTTGCAATTTTTTTTGTGCAAGTCTGGTCAGATTCTGATTTCTTGATTTTGGCTTCTCATTTGGCCATTCCCTAGTGGAACTTCTAAACATGCATCATTACATTGCATCTGCCTAAACGCGCAGCATTTCCATTATATGGAGCATTGGGCTATATAAAAAAGAATTCAAACATGCATCAAAACATAAGCCATTATTATTTCCGTCATCCCCAGTGATTTGCTAATACTTCGGATTTATTCCTCAGCGAGGTCCTCGTCCTCATTATCCACCCCGTACCAATATCCTTCTGACGTCAATCTTTTGTTTGTTTGAGTGTCTACTATTGACTATAGTCCAGTTTCTCCATGGCTCGGTCTTCTCGGATTTAGTCTTTACTACCCTCTCCGGTTCATTCCAATGTATATTGATGAACCTTTCAAATACCAGTTTCGTCTTGATATTCTCTTTCAGCAGGTTTTTAGGTGTACACCCTAATCTCCTCGCTTTGGGTTGAGCTCAGAGTTTCGTCTCCTCACCTTGTGCATGAAATCCGATTTCATCCTGGTACTCATCTAGTTTAGTTTCGCCTAACTAGTCATTTGAGTCGAGTTCGTCTCGTTTTTGCTTTCCTACCTTGGACTCTTTGACGGTGTTCGTTTACCGAGTGCAGTGTTCGTGATGCGTCCATGGTTTGAAATCAGTCTCCTTTTCCTTGGATTCTTCTATCAGTTTTCATCACTGTTCATCCTTTGATCTGAGACTAGTAGGTGCTATGAGAAACATGCACCCTCATCACTTTGCTTTGGGTCAAGTTTCTCCTCGTTACCCATGCGTGAAATCCAGTTTTGTCCAGGTACTCATCTAGTCTAGTTTCGTCTGACTAGTCGTTGAGTCGAGTTTCGTCTCGCTTTTGTTCCTCATTTCTGGGATTCTCTCAGTTCCTTCATACTGTCTATCCTAGTTGAGATCATCAAGTGCTCCTAGAATCACGCACTCTAGCCATTTTGCTTTGGGTCGAGCTCAGAGTTTCGTCTCCTCACCCGCGTACATTTTCTGTTGCAGAGTTTAGTTGCGCCTATGCTCTGATGGTTGAGTTTTGTCTCACCCCTTCCTTTTGAAGCCCAGTTTTGCCCTGGCACGTTTGTCCGGAGTTTAGTTATGCATATCCTTCTCTTGTTTTCGTTCTGTCCCAACCTGTGTTGCAGTTTCATTCTGACGCATTTCTTGGGAGTTTTTGTTTCTGTTTCTTTCAAGAGTGTAAATTTTCGGGTTCTTTCGTATTCAAACATCTTCAATCCTGAACGCTCGAAAGTTATCACTTTTCTCACTTATCATGTTGAAGATATTTGAATGGGGGCAGCTGTTGCACCCAAAAATTTACCCTCTTGGTTTAGGCTTATGTTTCATCATGAACATCATAGTGCATTGCATCCATACATTGTGATAGGATCAAAGTACTTTGGTTATCAAGTTTTCCTCAAGATTTGAAGGTTGATTGCATTAACAAATTGCTCAAGTAGAATCTTATCATCTAAACCTCTGAATCTTTCAAGCTCAAAAGTTTTTCATATCTCAAGATGCTTTATTCATCTCTTTGGTATCTAACAGGTCTTTGCACAAGGATTTGGTCATGATGCCCAAAGGTTTTGAAGTCTTGAAGATGATTCATCAGTCTCCTGAGGTGTTGACCAAAATTAGGGTTTTGGTTTTTATCAGGTTTTCTTGATAATTTTTAAGTGAAACTTTGTACATGGCCTCTATATATTTGGAATATCATATGTTTGGAATTTTGATCATCAATTTTGAAGGGAAATGGATCAATTGATTCATAAGGGCAAAATGGTCATTTTGGTCAAAATCAGTCAAAGTCAAGGTTGACCAAGTGAATTTTTGGCCAACCATCAATTCAAATATGTACTTTTCATATTTCAAGTCCATTTTTATCATTGGATCAAAGGGATTGAGGTTTGGGTTGAAGCTTGTTCTTGAAGAAACCCTAAAAGTTACTAATTTTGGAAAATAAGGACTTAATTTCAAAAATTCATAGTTTATTCACCCTTGATCAAGAAAATGCAAATGAAATATTCTTGGAAATATAAGATAATGATATTTCACCTCCTTTTGGTATCATGTCCAAATTGGCAAGGAATCAAGACTTATGGTCTTTTGAAGTCACAAAATTATAGGTCATTTTTCAAAATTAGTGAATTTCAAGCCAAATTTTGAGGACCTTAATGGATTAATTTGCGAAAACTATAAAATAAGGTTTTGTATATATTTTCAATACCTTTCCAAATTTCGCGCATTTGTGACAAAATTCAAAATCATGAGCAAGTTATGAGTTTTTGAAATTTGAGGCATTTTATTGAAACTTGGCAAATATGCAAAATGGTCAATTCATGAAAGCTCAAATTTCAGCCATTATCTTTGTTCCTAACCCATCCCATGACCTATTTGTGATTTGCTAAGGCCCATAATATCATCCATTTCGTGTTCTATGGACCTTGGTGTTTGTTTGAATGAAAAATGCAAAAATGATCCAAACTTGCAAAAAACTCCAACATTCTTTGATCATGTGAAATTAAGGGCCAGGGTTTTAAGTACAATCTTCTGAAGTTATTTGTCTCACAAAGCGCATAAGAAGAAAGACAACACACGGGCAAAAGGCCTGATTCAGTATGCACCTCCTTTTTGGCCAAAATCCCCAATCTTGCCCTCCAACGGTTCTAAAGTCTGATTTCCACTTCTAACCTTCTCTACAAACTCTATATAAGAGGAAGCAAGCAAAGAGAGAGGGGGGGGGGGGGGGACGCGCCATTTGCAAGAATTCTAGATCTAAAATTTTCCTTCATCTTCTTCAACTTGATTCGATTCTCTCAATTCGTTGGTGTTTTCTTCAAAATTCTTGTGGATTCTGCTTCAGCAAAGCAAGTAGATCAAGCTAGCACCATTTGTTTGCATCTAGAGTGAAGGAGACAGTAGATCACTTTTCACCTTGAGGTAATGATTCCAAACTTCGATTCCTGAGATGCACTTATTTATTGAGATGTTTGAGCTTGGATTCATGTTCAGTGATGTTAATAGAATGTTTCTGAAGCTTTACAGCGTTTAATTTGATGAATTATGCATGATTGGATGCTCTGAAACTCGTGATTCAGAATGTTTTTGTTCATATTCATGACTTGATTGTGGAGAATATGGTTGATGATTTGATTTGATTCGAATTGCTATGGATTCCTTGCCATGCTAGCTTTGATTTGCCTTTGATTTCATAAAAAATGATGCAAAATTAAGTATGATATGTTGATTTGAAAGTGAGCCCTAAATACGGATGTTGCACGCGCTTTTGAACTGTCCAGAGGTTGAAGATGATGTGGTGGCACATCATGATTGGTCTGTTTGAATTTATTGGTTTAATTGAATTTTTGTTTTATTTGACATTTTGTTTAATTTTGTTTTCTAATCAAAACACATTCAAAAATCACAAAAAAATTAACCATAGGTCAATATTATTTTGTAGTATTTTTCATATTTTTTTGGATTTTTTTTAAATTAATATGATTGGGTTAAAAAATTCATAGGTTTAATTAATTAATTGTTCAAAGTTTATTTTTATTTTAATAGTCCTAGTGATCTAAAAAATCCACAAAAACTATTTGAGATTCAAAAAGTAATGTAAAAGTTGATTCTGATTTTGGTTCATCATTTTTCTTATTTTTGATTTAAAGTTTAATTTCAAAAGGTTATTTGTAATATTTGTTTGTGTTTTTTTATTTTTAATACTTCTATTAATTCAAAAATTCCCAAAAAAATCATGTAATCTTGTTTTTAATCATAGAATCTGAATATATTTTTACTTTGACCTTTTTCATGATTTTAGGTTATGGTTTGCATTTTCTTGCCCTTAAATGATAATTCAATTATTAATTGTTTGTTTTCTTATTTTTAATATTTTCCTTTTATCCAAAAAATTCACAAAAATTCAGGGGTGTGTGTTTTTGGCTCTAATATTTGAATATAATATTGGTTTGCCATTTTTATGACTTTCTGATTTAAATATTATTTTGATATGTGAATATTTGTTAATGGCATAATTGTTTGAATTTAATTCCATTTTTTGTATTTTCCTAATAAAAAAAATGTGAAAAATATATTTTCTGACATTTAGGGTTTCTTGATGTTTTGCATGACCTTGGTTTAATTTGTTTGAGTTTTGATCTTATTTAATCAATATTTAGGATTTAAAGTCAAAATCTAGGGTTTTGTTGCTTATGGTGCAAGTTTCATATTCAAAACCTTTGTGCCTTGGACTTTTCTTGGAATTCAGGGCTTGATTATGGTTCATGAATGTGTTAGGAATTTGAAAACCATTTTTCTTGAATCATTTGACTTGGTTTGACATTTTTCCACAAATAATTTTGAAAACTTGTCTAGTTTGGTAGTTTTGGCCAACTAGTTTTGATCTTTGGACTTCATTTGGTCTCCTCCTCAATCATTCATGAACTTAGGGATTGCATTCTGACTTCTAAACACTTCCAAGATGTTAAGATATTTTTGGTTAGAATTCTGGGTCCCTGTTTTTATTTTTGATATAATTTTGAAGTGAAGGTACCCAATCATGTTTGCATGTTTTGTTGCAATTTGTTTGATGGCCAATGAACTTGAGTGAGGCCTATAATTGGGAACCTAATGATCATGTGATTCTGATTGTCCATGTTAGCTCAAGCCATTTCACTTAGAATCCTCATGTTTGAATGTTTTGAACCTCCAAGTGCATTGTGTAGGTTTCATCTCCTATTGTATTCATGAAGTTGTGATTGAATTGATTATGCATGATTAAAATATGTTTGCTACTGACCTTCATGGTTTTTTCATATTATTCTCAAGCTCTTATGATCCTTGATTGATACTCAATTGTCAATTCAACATGGTGATAGGAAGGAGAAATATTCTTCTGATTCTTTTGACCTAATTTGTGCATATGCTTGTATCCTCTTGCTTATAATGTCTAATATTTGGTAATTGCCACCATGTTATTCTCACTTCTTCACCTTTTGGAATACTAACTTGGTTGTTGAATATGCGATGTACTCTGAGAAAGTTTCCACTTTTGGATTGAGGCTTTTGTGTTCCGCTTTATTTATGGAACACATTTTATTATATTGGCATTATTTTTTTTGTTTGGCATGCTTGATGGTTTATGCAGGATACACATATCTATGATTGTGAATTCCATACATTTCCCATGGAATTTGATCATATCTGATAAATCATTTGCATCTTGATGGTGTAATTTCTGACTTAATTTGTCTACTGATGCCAACTTGCTTGAAGTTTCTCTGGGTTTCTTTTATTCTTGCTTGATTGCTACATATAATTATCTGTTTGGTATTATACTACCTCCTTTCTCTCATTTTCATTTTGCATAATTCTTTGACTGCATGATGGGACCTCTGTTGCTGATATATGTCAGGAGGCCCTCTGGTTTTTTGTCTGATTGCATGTGTTGTGTTTGTTTTTGATCGATGAGTCACTCAATTTAGAAATTGAGATCATGACTTCGCTCTCATTGCATGTTCCCTATAGGATGTTTATTGCTTTTCTTCTTTAATTATTGATCGATGAGTCACTCAATTTAGAAATTAAGATCACGACTTCGCTCTCATTGCATGTTCCCTATAGGATGTTTATTACTTTTCTTCTTTAATTGTTGATCGATGAGTCACTCAATTTAGAAGTTGAGATCACGACTTCGCTCTCATTGCATGTTCCCTATAGGATGTTTATTCCTTTTCTTATTTAATTGTTGATCGATGAGTCACTCAATTTAGAAGTTGAGATCACGACTTCGCTCTCATTGCATATTCCCTATAGGATATTTATTGCTTTTCTTCTTTAATTGTTGATCGATGAGTCACTCAATTTAGAAATTGAGATCACGACTTCGCTCTCATTGCATGTTCCCTATAGGATAGTTTTGTGGAGTTTCCTTTGGCATGTTGATTAAGGTAGGAATCCATGTATGCTAACATAGGATATGATTTTCCTTTAACCTCAACCTTGGGGTCAACCATTGTATGATAACACTAGGGATAGTGCTAGGCTAGCTTCCCTTAGTAGTTTTTTTCCCTCTCTTTTCATTTTGCATCTTAAAACAAAATTTGTTTTCTTGGAAAATCATAAGACACCTCTAATGAACTCAAACCCTACTTAAAAGCAAAAGATACAAACCAATTTGACTTTGTCTGTACGCCTCTTGGCTTTGTTTTAAACTTGGTTTGCCGGTGTTTCCCCATCGCACATGTTTGTTATCCTACTTTGATTCTCAATATCACTGTTAGGTGTGATGTTTTGTCATCAGTTTTATTGATGTTTCACCATCTTTGCCATGATATCTCGTTATCTTGAAGCTGATGTTTCGCCATCGCACATGTTTGTTATCCTACTTTGATTCTCAATATCATTGTTAGGTGTGATATTTTGTCATCAGTTTTATTGATGTCTCGCCATCTTTTCCATGGCTTTGTTTTTTTTTGCCAATGTTTCACCATCGCACATTTGTTTGAAGTCGATGTTTCGTCATTGCACATGTTGGGTATCCTACTTTGACCCTCAATGTCATTGTTAGGTGTGATTGTTTTATCATTTGATGTTTCGCCATCTTTGACATGTTACTTTGTTATTATTTAGTCGATGTTTGATCACCTCATTGGTTTGTTATTCCATTCAATGTTTTGCCATCTTGTCTGTTTTTGTCGTCTTAATTAAAAAACACAAACCAACCAAAACACATAAGCCGAACTACGGCTGCTCTGATTCCTTAAAAGGGATACGTAGGCATTGGGGTAGGGCCCAACCGAGCACATATTTTATTTTCCCTACATTATTTTCTTTTTTCCTTTCGCATGCATTCCCTTTTCAGTTTTAAGCCATAGACATAGGATTTGACCACACTCATTAGATTAGGCAACAAGAGTGGATACCGTAGAGTACTACGGGCGTGTGGGGTGCTAACACCTTTCCCTCGCGTAACAGACTCCCTTACCCGATCTCTCGGTCGAAAGACCATGATTTCTCCCTTTCCAGGTTTTCTCGATGTTTACCTTTCCATTTCGGCGGGATAAAAGACGTTCGGTGGCGACTTCATTGATGTTTCATTAATATCCAGATGACAGGTTCCAGCCGCGTAGTTTCAGCTACATTTAAAGGGGCCTCCATTGAGTGGGGTATCTCATGCCTCCTTTTTTTGGATTACTCCCTGTTGTACCCCAAAATTTTCCCTCTCATTTCATCAACATTTCTCATCCTAAGACTCTTGGAACTCAAGATCAAGCTAGGGTTTGCTCTGTTCAAGACACCTCCTTGCACTATTGACCTAAATTAGGGTTTGAGTTTGCACAGAATGTTTTGACCCACAATGCCCAAAATGACTTTCATACTTCATGTTGGACTCACAAGTTTGTCCATCCCAAGTTTCAAGCCTTGATTCAAATTTTGGCCCAGTCAAGTGGACAGTTGACCTAGAAATCAGCTGTATTAGGGAAAAAGTCAATTGTGGCCAATTGACAGTCAAACCTCATGAAATTTGACCCACATCAACATTATGAACTCATATGAACCATTTTATAAAGTTTGGATCACAATTCCACAAGAAATTTGATCAGATCACCAAAAGGGCAAAATGGTCATTTTTAAGGTTTTGACTGCACAAAGGCAATTTTTGACTGTTTGACCTAGCCAATGGAAAATCAAGCTCAAACATGGACTCAAGGACTCAATGATATTGTCTTGGCCCATTCAACAAGTTCAAAAGATCTCAAATGCATAGGATTAACAGATGAATTTTTCAGTCAACTGATCAAAATCTGACTGTATACTGAAAAGTCAAACTTTGACTTTTTGGTCAAAATCAAGTGCCAAGGGTCATTTTTCATCAATACATGTCAAATTATGAAGCTTGTTCATCAAGAAACCCAAAAATGCAAATTAGGGTTTAAAATGGAAAAATTTCATAACTTAGAAATTTTCTAAGTTATAAAATTTTCTTATTTTTTCCTAACTTTGTCCCATTTTTTCACCAAGATGCAAATGGTTTCAAACAAAACTTGAAACATGAAAGTTATATTCCATCACAAAGTCTACAACTTTGATTCACAAAGTTTTTTCAAAAGAAGCTTGGATCTCAAGTTATAATTTTTGGAACAAGGGTGCCTAAAACTTTTAACTTAGAGAAATTTTGCCCTAGTTTAGGCAGAATTTTGACCCATCTTCTTGGCCATTTTTCACATAGTTCCACTTGGAGTTTCAAGTTGAATTTCAAATATGGATTATAGTACATGTTGCAAGATTTCCAAATTGCCTAAGAACTCCTCAAACACCTTTGTGGTTAGGGAGAATCGAATGCTTGAAGTTGGCAAAAACTCACTTTGATCCATGGCCAATACATGTTCATACAAGTTTCATTTTCAAACCAGCATGCTTTGTAATTGTTGGCAGGCCTCTAAACCATTTTACACTCCTTAATTGAATGCAAATACACTGAGCTAATGCATTATCTTGGCCATTTGGACATTGCACACAAAACTAATCCCTATTTGGAAAGAGATATATTGCCATTTTTGAAAAGCTATACTTTATGTCAAACCAAGATCTTTGAGGCATGGGGCCATATCTCTGAGGAAAGATCAAATCCATAAATTGTAAGTAACAAGGGAAAAGTATGCAGCTTACAAGATAGAGTGCACAGGCCTGCATTGAGTAGTTACACACTCTTGCTTCAAAAAGAAGAAATTTGTCCAAAATCTTCCCAACTCAAAAACCAGCCATAGTCAGCTTACACAAACATTGCAAACACATTTCACAGAACCCTTTGAGTCATAAACATGAGCTCTTCACCACTCATACCTCCTTGTACACAAAATCACCATTTTTCTGCAAAACAGGGCAAGCCCTGTAGAACCACCTCCATCTCCACTTTCCCTCGTGCGTTTTGCCTCAAACTTGTTCCAATATCTTCCATTCAACTCACATGAACTATTCCAGACCTCCATTGCCAGCTGTAACACCATTAACACACATTTCCATTTTTGTTTGAAAGCTTCACAGGTTGAGTTCTGTAGCACGATTCAGGCTACTTCAAAACAAACTAAGTATTGGGAAAGCTTCATTGGACATCAGGCAAGCTCAAAAGAACCTCAAGCACCCTTGGAAGTTGCTGCATTATCCAACTCGAAGTCAACTGAAACAGGTATTTCATGAACTTCTATCTCTCTATTTAGGAATAGTTAGACTTAGGTTTGTGAATGAAAGATGTTGTATTCATAGCCCTGAAACCATACATGTGCTTAGTTTTCATTTATATTAATCGTGCTAGGAGAATTTCGTTCATGAACTTTCTGAAAAAACTAGGTTAAAAATTAGGGCCAGAGAAATTCTCTTTGGTCTTTGAGAGTTAGCTTAAGTCTTTTATATGGTTAAATTCGTTGTTTGATGCTCTAGAAGTTTCATGTTATGAGTTTTGTCAAAAAAACACAGAATCAGGAGATAGCATTTTGAACATGTAACGCGCGTTGTTTCTGAATTGAGGAAGAAGATGAAGTTGTTTATGGGTTGGGCCTGTACAGGCTTACTTTTGGCACCCCCCCCCCCCTCTTTTCTTTTTACACCCCCTGACCCATTTCTTGTATATTTGTCATTTTTGCATTTTTATTTCATTTCTGATTTTGATATTTTATTTTCTAATATAAAAAATACTTAAAAAATATTTTCATAAATTTTTGTATTTATTTGGTATTTATTTTATTTATTTCTAGTATTAATACATTAAATATTTTATATTCATTTTGTTTAAATTTAAAAACAATGTAAAAAAACACTTTTATTTTTATTTATTATTTTTATACATATTTGAAAATATTTTCTTGAAATATATACATTTTGTAAATAATTTATTTTATTTTTATACACACTTAATATACTTAATATATTTAATATATATATATATATATATATATATATATATATATATATATATATATATATATATATATATATATATATATATATATATATATATATATATATATATATATATATATATATATATATATATATATATATATATATATATATATATATATATATATATATATATATATATATATATATATATATATATATATATATATATATATATATATATATATATATATATATATATATATATATATATACATATTTTATTAAATGGTTAGGACAAAAAATACAAAAATAATACATTTTTATTTTATACTAAAAATACCTTTTTTTTCAATATACTTTTATTTTTTGTACAAATTGATACATTATTGTATATAAATAATAAATAATACTATTTATTTAAGAAATTAGGGTTTTTGCCCTAAAGAACAAAATAATTAAAAACTTTTCTTGCATAATACATTTTCTCTAACATTTATTTATTGTATTTATTTAATTATTGTACATTTAAATATTATGTCTTATACATTCAATTTGGTTGTAATAATTTAGGATTTAATTTCTTGCAAAATAATCCCCAATTCAAATTTGTACCCCCTCCCTATATCATGTTGTAATAGTGTAGAATTTAAATTCTAGCACCTTTAAAGCTTTCAATTATGCCATGATTAGACTTAGGGTTTTGTATGCAAAAATCAAATTAACAAATAGTTTGACCTAACCCAAGATAAAATTGCATGAAAAACAAACACAATGCACACTTGCACCCCTAGGGTTTCAATCCACTTGTTGCCTTCAAAAATGGGCTATGGTATGCATGTCAAGTACTTTGGCAAAACAAAAACAAAACAAAAGATCATAGTCCCTCGATGACGCTATCTGAGTTTCCTGAACAAAATGATCAAGTCCCTCAAGAAAATTGCCAAAAATACTTGACACTATTGCTATCATGGTCTATACGATGACCCGCGCCTGTCCCGTTTAAACATCCTAACACAAGGTTGTTCACCAAATACAATGGTGAAACAACACTGTTAAAAAGGGTTAAAAACATAAGAAAGATCTTTGAGTAAAATAGGGTAGACAACTCTTAGTTACTTGATCAAATAGCTTGCAAAACATCCTTGCCATTTTTAAACACACTTCACAACACAATTTCAAAACAATTTCAAAACAACTTTCAAAACATTGAAATATCTTTTTAAAAAAGACACACACCTTTGTATATATTCAAACAAGAATCATTACAAAGGTTGCCTAGACAAGGCATCTTTTTCAAAGCATTTTCAAAACCACACACACAAAGCACCATTTCAAACAATTGAAAAGCAAAGGCAAGTGATCTAAGCAAGTAACTAAGAGCCCATGGATAACCATGGATAGAAAGGGTGCTAATACCTTCCCTTTCTATAATCTACTCCCCGAACCCAAGAAAACATCTCAAAGGTGTTTTCTGTGCTTTTTTACCTTTCCTTAGGATAAAATAAAAAGTCGGTGGCGACTCTTGCTAAACTGAAACATTTGCGAACACAAACGCAAAATCCCAAGTCAGTTCTCCCACCGTATCACAGAACTGGCGACTTTGCTGGGGAAATCTTTAAAAGTGGAGTAACCTTAGGGATTAGATCACCTTTTGCATGCTTATCTTGATTGCTTTGATTGCTTTACATTTGGTTCTCTTGTTTGGGCTTGAAATCCTCCACCCGGATTTGGGAAACATTCATAGGTAAATAGAAATACGTTGTGGAAACTGTGCGGGGTATACCGACATGGTTGAAGCAATAGCTATATTAGTGCGACATATTTGTGAGTACCGGTAGCCTTTGAGTCAATCAAAGAGAATACGGGGCCGCTGAGTGATGTCATAAAGCACTAATGAACTCTTAGAACCTTACTTGACCATCTTGGCCTTTTATTAGGGGTAGTGAGATGACCGGCTTTGGTGCAGTCCGAAGTTGGTAGATACTCGATACTACACTCATTGAGGGTTGTTTTATTGGAATATTTTGGTCACTAGTTAAGTGGCTAAACCAAAACAATGAACATAGAAAACAATCCTGTGATATTGAGCTCCTTAGAACCCAATTACTATTTATAGGACATGTTTGAGCCAACTAAACTCAAAAGGGTATTTACCTATGAAACCTCATGCAAGCCTGAAACTAGGGTTTTGTGTGACTTGCTTGTACATGTGCTTGTGCATACATCATGAACATCATAAAGCATCATATGCATCCACTAACCATTTCAAGGGTTTGGATCTTCATCTTTGTTCTTGTTTTGTAGGTCATGGAATCTCTTCGCAGGAAAACAATTCAAATCAACCTTGTGAGAATCCCTCCTCAACTCAAGGAGCTTACTTCCAGGATTCCAGAGAATTCTCTCTTCAGTGAAAGACATGGTAGAATCCTCAACTTGGTCAACACCAACATTGAAGAAGACATGGTGAAAGTCCTCTTCCAGTTCTTTGACCCCCTACACCACTGTTTCACATTCCCTGATTACCAGTTAGTACCCACTTTGGAGGAATTTTCTCAACTCCTGAGAATTCCTATTCTTCATCAACTACCCTACAACGGTACGGAAAAAGAACCAAATCCTGAAGATGTTGCTCAAGCATTACACTTGCAACCATCTGACATCAAGGGACATTGGGAAACCAGAAGTAGTGTCAAGGGTTTCATGGCGAAGTTTATGTTTGAGAAGGCACAAGACTGCTGGAATTCTCTTGATCTACAAGCCTTTGAAGAGATTGTGGCACTCCTTATCTATGGGTTGGTCCTATTCCCAAACCCGAATCAGCTTATAGATGTCAATGCTGTCAAGATTTTCATATCCAGGAATCCTATACCTACATTGCTTGGGGACATCCTACACTCATTTTACACACGAACAATGAGGAAAAGAGGTGTTCTTATGTGCTGTACTCCTCTCCTAGCAAGGTGGTTTATTTCTCACCTTCCACAATCAGTTTTGAAGAATGAGCAGGGTTTAAGGTGGTCACAACGATTGATGACCCTCACACATTCTGATGTACATTGGTGTTCTCGGTCTAGAGAAAATGTCATCCTCATTGATTGTTGTGGGGAATTCCCTAATGTCCCACTACTTGGCCTTAGGGGAGGCATTACCTACAACCCCTGTTTAGCTTTGAGGCAGTTTGGATATGCTCGGAGGGATGACCCTCATGGCATGCTGATTCCTGACCTAGTTTTTGACTTCGACAATGATGCGCAAAGACTTCGACAAAGGTTTATCAGAGCTTGGAGGATGCCCAACAAGGTGGATAGTAAGACACTGGGGCACAAGAATTCCATCCCTCTTGAGCCTTACCTCAAGTGGGTACGAACCCGCGCCCAGAATCTTATGATGCCAAACCCTCACATTCTCCCCGTGATCAAAGAGCCTATTATGGAAGGAGAGGTTCCATACACCATCCTACATCCTGACATGCCAACATAATGGGAAGAAATGCAAAAGAGTTGGATCCAACTCAAGGAAGAACGAAATACTTTTGAAGCCAGCTTCTATGCCAGTGAGAAGAAGGTTTTGGAGTTTACCCGCTGACTTCATGAGGAGGAAACTCTCAACACTTACATCGCACCAAAGAGGATGCGCAGTGTCTTTTTGCATTAAGAATTTTGTAATATTTTGCCCATGGGGCACTTATGTACTAACAATTTCTTCTTAATATGACGTGTGTTCCTTTTTGTTTGCAACAAATTTGAATTTCTGAATCCTTGAATGCATTACATGAATAACATACCATTCATCATATGCATAAACAGGTATTCACACCAGGTTTCCTTATCTTTCTGCTGTTTATTTCAGCAAGATGGATTTGGAGCAGACGGTCAAAGATCTGCAAGCACAAAATTCACAATTCCAACAACTCCTCATGACCTTAGCAAAGGGTCAAGAGGATCTAAAAACTCTATTGGGGAAGAATAAAGAGAAAAAGAAGAAGAGGCCCGGGGTAGCCACTTTTGGAAGAAGGTTTGAAAGCAATGCCAGAAAGGTTCTTGAGTTCCCCTCAACGTCTGACGAAGGGGCTGGAAAAGGGAAAGGGGCTGTTGTACCTTCTGAATCTGAGGTTGAAGAGGAAGAGGAGGAAGAAGACGAAGACTACTCCGAACAACAATATCCTCCACCGGATGATAAATATAAGAATCTTGAGGATAGACTGGCAGCCATGGAGTTGCAGAGGGTACCTGGTTTGGATTTTGAAGAACTAGGGTTGGTAGCTGGGATCGTTATCCCTCCCAAGATCAAGGTACCGACATTTGCTAAGTACGACAGTCTGTCTTGCCCAAAGATGCACCTGAGGTCGTATGTCAGAAAGATCCAACCCCACTCATCCGATAAAGACCTTTGGGTACACTTCTTTCAAGACAACTTGTCAGGCACGCAGTTGGACTGGTTCTATCAGCTCGAGAGATCAGAGGTTCACAATTGTGAAGACTTAGCAGCTGCATTTTACCGTTAATACCAATATAACATTGATTTGGTGCCCACTCGTACTCAACTACAGAGTATGGGGATGGCTTCCAATGAAGGGTTCAAAGAGTATGCCCAGAAGTGACGTGATCTGGCTGGAAGGGTGCAGCCACCTTTGTCAGATAGGGAGTTAGTTGACATGTTTCTAGGGACCCTGTCTGGCCCTTTCTTCAATCATCTAATTGAGAGTTCTTCCGCGGGATTTACTGAACTAATTTTGACCGGCAAAAGGGTCGAGGACGGTATTAAAAGTGGAAAGATTCAAAAAGAGGCCTCCGCGTCCACCGCTATGAATAAGACCTTCCCGGCTAAGAAGGAGAGTTCTGCTGTTTACACCTAGAGAAATCAGGAAAGAGAGGAACGCCAGCCAACAATGGGGGCCGTATTAATTCAGAAGTCCGCATCAGACCGGCCTAGGAGTAGTCAACCGAGGAATGATCAGCCCAAAACCTATCAGCAAAGGCCACCACGGCAATTTACCCCAATAAATATGACACGCGCTCAGATCCTTCCACATATCCTGAAATTAAACCTTGCTAATTTAAGAGAGGCACCTAAGAATGCAAACACCACTTCTCCATATTATCATCCCAATGCAAAATGTGCCTACCATTCATACAGTTTAGGGCATGACACCAACGACTGTTGGGCCCTCAAAAACAAAATCCAGGACTTAATTGACGCCAAGGAAGTAGAATTTGATGCTCCTGAGAAGCCCAATGTGATATCTGCTCCGATGCCCAAGCACGGCCACAATGTTCATGCCGTTATAGAAGACCTCCATGTTACTGATGTTGCCAATCTTTTGACTCTGTTGTTAGTAATTAAAGAGAAGTTGATGAGAGCCAGGATATTCCCAGGCTGCGGAAAGGACTGTTATTTTTGTTTGAACATACGAGTTGATTGCCCAATGTTGAAATCAAGTTTCCAACGCCTGATGGATACCCAAGAGATACTTTTCCAGAAAACCCCTGTTGATACCTTCAATCCTGTTACTCATGTTACTTTTGCTACTTCAACCAATGATATCGCAATCATAACCATTTCCGAAAATCCTCCCAAGGCTTGCAAAAGGCCTGTCAGGATTACGCCCAACTCTAAATGTGTACCATTAAAGATCACCATGCCGGGACCTGTCCCGTACCAATCCAGCAAAACGATACCATGGAACTATGGGGGAGAAATCTTCTACCATGGTATCAAACAAATCAAAGCAGTCCAAGAGAATTCTGAATAAGAAAACCCTGATATAGGGAACATTGCGGGTACAAGCAAGATAACCCGCAACGGCCAGATTTTTTCTCCGGAGATTGCTCCCCCTCGAGCAGTTTTCGGACCCTCGAAAGCTTCCGTACCTGTTAGGCCATCCGTGCAAGGCCCAGTGATTGAAGAATTGGATACTCCTGAAGAAAGACCATCTGCTGATATTATCGATAAGGGTAAGGGGATACTAGAAGTGCCTGTCAGGACGAAGGCTCATGCTGTTGTTATCCCTGAAACCACTCAGAAAGAAATGGATGAAATCTTGAAAATAATTAGAAAAAGTGACTACGACGTTGTGGAACAGCTAGGGCAGACCCCATCTAAAATTTCAATGTTGGCTCTTCTACTCTTCTCTGAGGCCCATGCTAAGGCCCTGATGAAATTCTTGAAGGCGGAACATGTACCCCAAGAGACTTCGGCTGACCAGTTTCAGGAGTGTGTGGCCAGTCTTACTGCTGATAATGGCCTGGGCTTTTCCGATGTTGACTTGACTCCCAAAGGAAGGAAACACAACGACGTGCTACATGTCTCAGTTGAATGCAGGGGAACCACCCTCGCCCATGTATTGGTTGATACTGGTTCTTCCTTGAATGTGCTGCTGAAGAAAGCCTTAGACCGTTTGGACTGCGAAGGATTGACCCTCAAACCTAGTAACATCGTTGTTAGGGCCTTTGATGGGTCCAAAAGAATGGTTCATGGAGAGGTTGACATTCCTAACAAAGTAGGCACAGAAGTTTTCAACTTCACCTTTTACGTGATGGACATCCGTCCGTCATATTCGTGTTTGTTAGGAAGACCGTGGATCCATTATGTTGGGGCAGTTACCTCCTCTTTGCACCAAATGCTGAAATATCCTGTTAAGGGTAAGATTATAACAGTGCACGGCGAGGAAGAGTACATGATAAGTGATCGCACTAAATCGCACTATGTTTCTGACTCAAATATCACATGTTTTCCTTAGTTTTTATTGTCATTTTCTCGTATTATGTTCCTTTTTCCTTTGTTTTCAGGATTCTTGTCATTTCAGAGCCTTCTGTGAAGAAACGAGCCAAAACGCCAAGAAATTAGGGTTTTTCAAGATATTTTGCACTTATGGCGTTCAGCACCGCGCTGGCTACAGGAAACGCGATGACGTGGCCCACTTTCACCCAGAGATCAACTGCCACGTTCCCATGATGTGGCGGTTTCAGGCGCCGCGCCCGCGGCCACCCTCACCGCGCCCGCGGCCTTCACAAAAAGGCTCCCGCTCAAAAGAAGTTAAGGGGCATGCTGGTCCTTACGCACCTCAAAGTTCCTCTATAAATAGCTTTCGATTCTCATTCTTTAGTTTCATCCAAGCTTAGTACAATCTTAAGCCATATACTATCAGTTTCTGTAAAGTAATAATCTCTTCACATCGGGGAGTTATTGCGGTGTAGATTGAGTTGTAATCGAGTCTTGGAGCACTTTGGTTGAAGTTCATCATACCGGCCTTACTTTTCCGTAGATTTGTATCAGATTCAAGTCTCTGACCGGAGCAAGGTTCTAATTTATTGCATTTCTTTATTTAATTGCTCTTATCATAGTCTACACGTTTTATAGACTTTAAATGCTCTTACCATAGTCTACACGTTTTATAGACTTTAAATGCTCTTACCATAGTCTACACGTTTTATAGACTTTAAATGCTCTTACCATAGTCTACACGTTTTATAGACTTTAAATGCTCTTACCATAGTCTACACGTTTTATAGACTCGCACTTATTATGTCTGGCTAAACTCTAAAGGTTAGGATGTAATGATTGTCATCGTGGTTGTGTTCCAATTATCATGCTAGTGAAAATACTCTGGGGATGTTTTGCTTCTAACTTAAGTCAATTGTGTTTAAATGTTTATTGGGTAAGATCGAAAGCCGTCCAAACTAACGATACGACTTGATTATTATTTAACCAAACAAAAAGAGCGACAGCCGTTGATTGGTTAAATAGGAATCATTGACCTTTTTAGAAAACGATTTTGAAACTATTTTCGGACGCGTTTGTAGGTTTAAAATCTGACTCTTGGTCAAAAGCCAAAAGTCTCTTTAAGTTAATCTTTCCGAGTAAGATCACTTTTCTGTTAAGTCAAAACTATCAATTTCTTAAAAATAGGTTTACCTCTTTAACGCGGAAGGCACCCTTTATATGTGACAATAAAGGAATTTAATTTAAAGAGTAAACTCGGTTCTTAGTAGTCAAAAGCTACAGGTTCTCGTTAAACTGATTCTTTGCTATCAACAGAAAATACTGCCCCATAAGTAGGTTCATCTACGCATGACCGGACCAATATCTGATTACATGATTTACATTCCAACCTGTCTTTTAAACTGTTATTTCCCTCGCATATTTACTTTGTGCACTGCACTCACATCAATATCCTTATTCGCCTTAGATAAGCACCTTAGCAATAGAGTTGATAGATTGACAATTGGTCTCTGTGGTTCGATAATCTTATATATTACTTCGATAGGCTGTACACTTGCAGTACTACATTTAGGCTATACGTTACAGATTAAACAGCCCATCAAGTTTTTGGCGCCGTTGCCGGGGACCAACTTCGTCAAATTTCGTACCCTATTGTTATCCCGTTTAGACTAAGGCTATTCTAGCCGGTAGATGCGTAGAAATCGTAGCACCGGCAACCTAATAGATCCTTTAGTAGAACCTGAACGTTACGCTCGTGCCCGTCTTTTTATTCGCAAGATAAGAAGAGCTATGGCAGAAGATCGTAACCAAAGACCGCTCAAGGAATTCGCCCAACCATCTAACGAGGAACCTAGTTCTAGTATAGTAAACCCTGCTATAACTACCAACAACTTTGAACTAAAGCCCTCGTTACTACAATTAGTACAACAAAACCAATTCGCTGGTCTCGCTACCGAGAACCCGAATCAACATTTAAAGGTATTTATCCAGTTAGCTGACACCCTTAAGGCAAATGGAGCCACGCCCGAAGCTATCCGATTAAGACTATTTCCTTTTTCCCTTAGAGGTAAAGCTCACGACTGGTTAGACGCCCTTCCAACTAACTCAATAACAACTTGGGAAGACCTTAGGAGAGCTTTTCTTAAGAGGTATTTTCCACCAAGCAAGACCGCTGTTCTTAGGAACCTGATCACTTGTTTCACCCAAAACCAAGGCGAATCACTTTTTGATGCCTGGGAGAGATATAAAGAACTTTTAAGAGCCTGTCCGCACCATGGCCTAGAGCAATGGTTAATCATACATACCTTCTATAATGGACTCCATTACAACACAAAGATGTCCATAGACGCTGCCGCTGGCGGAGCGTTGATGAACAAACCTTACCCTGACGCTTGTGCCCTAATAGAGGACATGGCCCAAAACCATGCCCAATGGGGATTAGAACGAGCGACAGTAGAGAAAAAGGAGAGCCATGGAGGAAAGCATGAGGTAAGTTGCATGGACATGATCAATGCCAAGATGGACGCCCTAGCCTTGAGAGTCGAGAACATGTCTCAAAACCCAACCACAGTAGCAGCAATCCAATCGGAGTGCGAACTCTGTGGAGCTCAAGGACATCAAACCGTTGACTGTAACCTTTTGAACGAATCAAGCTCAGACCAAGTTAACTATACTCAAGGGAACCCTTTCTCGAATACCTACAATCCTGGATGGAGGAACCACCCGAATTTCTCTTACAAAAACAACAACCCTATCCAAAATCCCGGACCTTCGAGACCTCAAGGATTCCAAACGCAAAAACAAAACCAACCTATGCAAATAGTACCCCCAAGACCAAACCTTAAAGAAACCATAGACACCTTTATTCAAGCTCAAACCCAGCAAAATAAGGAGTTTATGAACCAACATATTCACACGAACGAACTGGTTACTCAACTAGCAACCAAGTTTGACCAGATAATAACCCACACCAAAATGCTTGAGACTCAGATTTCCCAAGTAGCACAAAACACCTCTGTACAAGTTGCACCTGGAGGACAATTCCCTGGACAAACTCAACCAAATCCAAAAGGCCAAGCAAATTCTATCACACTAAGAAGTGGAACCGCTTATGAAGGACCTAGAAATCCTGACTTAAGCACATCAGAAAAACCTATGGAAGATGCTACGCCCAAAGACCAGGTGGAGGAACCAGAGAAACCAGGAAAGCAATCAAAACCAGAAGTAGAGAAAAACACTCAACAACCTTATAAACCACCTATTCCATTCCCACAGAGGCTGAAAAACACCAAAGTAGAAAACCAGTACCAAAAGTTTATTAAGGTAATAGAGAAACTCCATGTTGAGATTCCTTTTACTGAAGCTATAACCCAGATACCATCATATGCTAAGTTTCTGAAAGATATTTTGACCAATAAACGACGACTCGATGATCCCAAGCCTTTAGAATGTCATTTTATATCCGAAAATAAACTCGCCAAGAAAGATAAAGACCCTGGAAGTTTTTCTATCCCTTGCATCCTAGGTAACCATATGATAGACAAAGCATTTTTAGACCTAGGAGCAAGTGTAAGTCTGATGCCTCTGGCCGTCTGTAAGAGGTTAAAATTAGGAGAACTTCAACCTACTAAGATGTCCTTACAACTAGCTGATAGATCTGTCAAATATCCCATGGGTATTTTAGAAGACATACCTGTCAAGATTGGTCAGTTGTACATTCCGACCGACTTCGTCGTAATGGATATCAAAGAAGATGAAGACATCCCAATCCTCTTAGGAAGACCCTTCCTATCGACCGCCGGAGCTATAATAGATGTTAAGAAAGGGAAACTGACTTTCGAGGTAGGAGATGAAAAGATTGAGTTCATTTTATCAAAATTTCTAATGGCACCAGTGATAGGAGATGCGTGTTATGCCATCGACATCATTGATGAATGTGTAAATGAGCTCGAACAAAACGAATTATTAACCAAATTACCATCAACCCCTATTTTAGAGGATGACGGATTTGAGAGTATCGAACCGTACATTGACGACAACCTTTTCGAATGCTTAGCTCTTACCCAAGACCTTATGCCACGTGCTGAGAAAACCACTATAGAACTTAAGGAACTACCCAAGAATCTAAGATATGAGTTTTTGGATGAGGAGATGAATAGACCTGTTATAATTAGCGCCACTCTAAACCAAATAGAAACAAATCAACTATTAGATACCTTGCGAAAATATCCCTCAGCTTTAGGGTATAAAGTTTCAGATTTAAGAGGTATAAGCCCATCCGTATGCATGCATCGGATTATGCTAGAAAAAGATTCGAAACCCTCAAGAGAACATCAAAGAAGAATAAACCCTATCATGAGTGATGTAGTCAAGAAAGAAGTTCTTAAGTTATTAGAGGCTGGTATCATATACCAAATTTCGGACAGTGAATGGGTAAGCCCAGTCCATGTGGTACCCAAGAAAGGAGGTATCACTGTTCTAAAAAATGAGAAAGGTGAGCATGTGGCAAAACGAACAGAAGGAGGATGGCGAATGTGTATAGATTACAGAAGGTTGAATAAGGCAACAAGAAAAGACCATTTCCCTCTCCCATTTATAGATCAGATGCTTGAACGTCTAGCAAGACACTCATGTTTCTGCTATCTTGATGGATATTCGGGATTTTTCCAAATCCCTATTCACCCAGAGGACCAAGAAAAAACCACATTTACCTGCCCTTATGGAACATTCGCTTATAGACGAATGCCCTTTGGACTCTGTAATGCACCTGCCACTTTCCAACGTTGTATGATGTCAATTTTCGCAGACTACCTAGATGGAATTATGGAAGTATTTATGGACGATTTTTCAGTGTGTGGGTTTGATTTCAAAAACTGCCTCTCGAACTTGGAGAAAATCTTAAAAAGATGTGTGGAAGTAAACCTTGTGTTGAATTGGGAAAAGTGCCACTTTATGGTAAGTGAAGGGATAGTCTTGGGACACATTATTTCTGAAAGAGGTATAGAAGTCGATAAGGCCAAGATAGAAGTTATAGAAAACTTAAACCCACCTAAGACCGTTAGGGAAATAAGAAGTTTCCTAGGACATGCCGGGTTCTACCGACGTTTCATCAAGAATTTTTCCGCAATAACTAAACCTTTAACTAACTTATTGATGAAGGATGTCGAGTTTGAATTCAACCAAAAATGTCTTGAGGCCTTTGAAGTTTTAAAGCAAGCTCTTATTTCAGCACCTATCATAAGACCACCTGATTGGACACAACCCTTTGAAATCATGTGCGATGCTAGTGATTTCGCTGTAGGGGTTGTACTAGGGCAAAGAAAAGACAAAAAACTGCATGCAATTTACTACGCTAGTAGAACATTAGACGCCGCCCAGCTAAATTATACAACCACAGAAAAAGAATTGCTAGCCGTAGTTTTTGCTATTGATAAATTTCGATCTTATTTAGTGGGAGCAAAAATAATAGTATACACAGATCATGCAGCAATCCGGTACTTGTTAAGTAAGAAAGATGCTAAGCCTAGATTGCTCAGATGGGTACTTTTACTCCAAGAATTTGACTTGGATATTAAGGATAAAAAAGGAGCTGAAAACTTAGTAGCTGATCATCTCTCTAGGTTAGAACACCTTAAGCCTGAACTTATACCTATAGACGATCACTCTACTTATGAAAGATTAATAGCTGGGATAAACTCAACTGAAGAAGAGACTTATGAGGAAATCTCAACCATGAACAACATACCATGGTACGCAGATATTGTAAATTATCTAGCCGCTGATATCATACCCCCCGACTTAAGCTACCAACAGAAGAAGAAGTTTTTCAGAGATGTTAAACACTTCTTTTGGGATGAACCCCTCCTATTCAAAAGAGGAATAGATAATATATTCCGACGATGTGTGCCGGAGGAAGAAGTAGGCAATGTCATTAAACATTGTCATGCTTCACCTTATGGTGGACATGCAAGCACGTCTAAAACATGCGCCAAAATATTTCAAGCAGGTTTTTATTGGCCTACTGTATGGCGCGATGTCCACACTTACATTACAAAATGTGACCGATGCCAACGCACTGGGAACATCTCAAGACGTGATGAAATGCCTTTAAGAAACATCCAAGAAGTGGAAATATTTGATGTCTGGGGTATAGATTTCATGGGACCTTTTCCTTCCTCAATGGGTAACAAGTATATCCTAGTAGCTGTCGATTATGTCTCAAAGTGGATCGAAGCTGTTGCATCACCCACAAACGATACCAAGGTAGTTATCAAACTGTTTAAGAATATTATTTTCCCTAGGTTTGGAACCCCGAGGTTAGTCATAAGTGATGGAGGATCGCATTTTATATCTAAGATATTTGACAAGCTTCTAAGCAAATACGGAGTAAAACATAGAGTAGCATCACCATATCACCCGCAAACCAGTGGCCAAGTAGAGGTATCGAATAGGGAGATTAAGCAGATCCTAGAAAAAACCGTATCATTATCCAGAAAAGACTGGTCTGGAAAACTTAAAGACGCCTTATGGGCTTATAGAACGGCTTATAAAACCCCTATTGGAACAACTCCTTATCAATTGGTTTATGGAAAGTCCTGTCATTTACCCTTCGAACTAGAACATAAAGCCTATTGGGCCATTAAATCCTTGAATCTAGATTACCTGAAAGCCGGAGAAAAACGTATCCTGGACATTCACAAGCTAGAAGAGCTTCGCTTGAATTCCTATGAGAATGCCATCATATATAAGGAAAGAACCAAAATGTGGCATGATAAAAAAATCATCAAGAAAGATTTCAACATTGGTGATCCTGTTCTCCTATTTAACTCAAGGTTACGACTTTTTCCTGGTAAGCTTCGTTCAAGATGGACAGGTCCATTTGAAGTGTCAAAAGTTCTAAAGTCTGGAGCAGTAGAAATCAAAAACAATTCATGTGCTCCATTTGTGGTAAATGGACAAAGACTGAAGCTCTACAAAGGAGGCGATTTGCCTGTTGACTACTCTAGTCATATTCTTATAGACCCACCAATACCCACATAAAGTAAGATCTAATCGTCAAGCTAAACGACGTTAAACAAGCGCTGCCTGGGAGGCAACCCATGGTTTATTCTTTATTTTATTTTATTTTATTTTAGTAATTTATATATTTTATCTGGACTAATTTCTTGTGTTTATATTTTCAGGATGCATCACCCCGATGGTATGGTTGTGATTTTCAGAGATGAAGCGCAAAAGGCCCGATTTGCTACCTTATCTGCTAGACCTATGGTACCCACTAGGTACCCCGATCAGAGCTGCATGGAGGCACTCGGGATTGAGCCAAGTATTCGGTATCTATGCAACCAACTTAGCTGGGATTCTTATGCCGATGATGTCCACAAAACCTACAGGAACCTTACTCTGGAGTTTCTTAGCTCTATGGACTATAATCCACGAGTAGGTGAAGGAGATGAGCGAGGACGCCTGAGTTTCAGATTGTTTGGCACCGAGTATACCCTGACCACCAAAGAATTTGGGGATTTGCTTGGTTTCCAAACTGGACCGACCGCTATAACTGAGTTCCCATTGAGTTGCTACATGGACAGAGACATTGACAAATTTTGGCAGGACATTACTGATAGAGCCAGTCTTGACCCCTCTACCCAGCTGTCCCGGAAGATCCATAACCCGGCCTTCCGATACTTCGAGATGATCCTATGCCACACTTTCTTTGGGAGGAGTTCCTGTGACCACTTGGTCACCGCTGAGGAGATCCTTTTCTTATACTGTGCTAGTCAGTCCAGACCTATAGCTAGTGGAGGTTTTCTGATAGAGAGCCTCGAGCAGACTGCTCGATCCGCTGTAGGGCTCATTCATTCCGGAGGGAATGTGACACAGATAGCTTCTGCTTTGGGTTTAGACAGTATGATAGCACAGCTGACCCCATACTGTGGATATACTTTTCTGGATTTAGACTTTTGCATGGATCATGGATTCATGAGGAGGGCCTCTTTCCACCCATATCGGTACAGATTGCTTATCAATGACCAGACAGTTTACACCTTCACCATGCCAGACCCTCAGATGACTTGTGTTTCCAACTCTGCTAATTGGAACTATTCTGTAGAAGGTTGGGGTGAGATATCAGAGTACACTCCAGAATACACTCCTACCTCCGAAGAGTACACTCCAGAATACACTCCTGCTTCCGAAGATCTCACTCCAGAATACACTCCTGCTTCTGAAGATCCCACTCAGGACTACACTCCTGCCTCCGAGGACTCCGCTCCAGATCACACATCCCGACCCGAGGTTACACATACTACTGTTCTTACTAATAACCTCAGCTTGCAGGAACCTGATATTCGCACTCTATTGACTGCTATGCGCACTGAGATAACCACTCTCCGCAATGAGGTGGCTGACCTTCATTTGCAGTTGGAAGTGAATGATGTTACCTTCGCTGGTGAGTTAGATGAATTAGCTCACGAGGTGGCAGAGATTCGACGCCAGCTGACTGAGCTGCGTGGCCCAGGCACTCCTGCAGAGCATCCTACCGGTTGGCAATAGATCTTTATTGTTCACAAGATATCTAGTTTCAGTATTATTAGTATTATGTTGATTTCCTTTTCAGACTCATTTTTATTTTTGCATTATCTGTTTCCTGAGTTGTTAATATTTATTTTGATGACCCAATGTCCGTACCTATATCTATATATATATATATATATATGCATATGTTTTATTTATTTACTAATGTTTTTGTTTTTCTAGGTCACCATAGTTTTAATATAAAAATAAAATAAATAAACATGTGTATATGTATTCACGTACATATATGCACATTTATAAGAAAAATAGGTACACCTCCAGAAATTGAAGATAATGGCGAGGAAGAAAAAGCCCAATGGAAAGAAAGCCAGGCCAGCCCAACTGACCTCAACCTCACCGCGCCCGCGGTAGGCCCTGCCGCGCCCGCGGTGACGCAACGGTCACCTAACGGCTAGTAGCTCATTTTTCCCCCCATTTTACCACTTTTTCAATTTCCAATCCCATTTTCTTCCAATTTTAACCCACTTTATTACCCATACCAACCCACTACATTTATTTCCATTATTTTCATCATAAATATTTACAACCACCATTTTCTTTCTTCCCTTCCTATAAATACCCCCTACTATATCATTTTCTTCCTCACACCTTCATTACTTCTACATCCCATTCTTTCTCTCTTTTTATCCACAAGAAAATCCTATGGAATGTCACGGTTACATTTTACGTGGTGGTCAAGCCGGAGAAAGGCAACTAAAGCGGCTTGAAAAATTGCTGACAACACCAATACACTCTACCAGGTATATCGATGAAAACTGTCTATATTCATTAGGTATATACCATAGTGTATTCTTCCTTCTAGATAAAATAGGTATGCATGATATTTTTGCTACTCAAGCACCGACCTACCCTAGGCTGACGTTCGAGTTTTTAAGTTCTTTAATTTATAACGTCTCTCCTAACACTGCTAGCACCGTAGGTGGAGTCAAATTTAGAATGTTTAATGTCGAATATGATTACTCCACTGACGGTTTAGCCGCCATGTTAGGATTGCCTTATGGGGATGGTGCCATTTGTGAAGCACCTTTAGACACGGATTGGGCATTTGAAGCATTTTGGGCCAAAATTACTAAACAAAATGCAACATCTTTTGATGGCCTTCTTGCTTCTCACATCCACAATCCTGCCCTTCGTGTCTTTAGATTTCTTTTAGCATCCACCATCTTTGCTCGGGAAAACCCAAACAAGGTGAATGCTAAAGAATTAATTATCATGCAGAGCTGCCTCACAGACACCAAAGTTAATCCCGTCCCATTCATGATTGCCCACATGCACCATGTTTTAAGAAAAGGTGGGCCGATTTCCTTTGGTGGACTGATTACCACTATTGCCCGTGCCATAGGATTGGATACGGAACTTGCCACCCTAGAACCACTTCCTCCTCGGATTGCAAATCTTAAATTTTTCAGGGATATGCGTTTATGCAAGACGAGGAAGGAAGGTGGTTACTTCCTAATGGTTGGAGGTGCTGCTGTACCCAGTGTTGTTATGCCTTGCACCCGTCGTACTGATATTCGATTTGAGCGTAACTGGACCTACGATCTCAACACTCCTGCTTTTATTGGTCCGTTGCCCCCAAATCTACCTTTAAATGAGGGTAACAACACTGATGATGAGTACGATTTCCAAACAGAGGAACCACCCCATTTTTCACCTTCACACACGGCACCTTCAACCTCTAACCCACATGCAGGTACAGCTCCTAGCTTCCATGTCACTGAAGACATGTGGCGTGAGCATATGGACCGAGAGGCCCAGTGGGACACCCTCCTTGCTACCTTGCAGCAACAGGCGGCCGACAACATGGCCTTCATGCAAGCGTCCCAAGAACAAAATGCTAGCTCTCTGCGCACTATTATGGAAAGTCAGCTGGCTTTTCAGAGAGAACAGCACCTACACCAGACCACAAACGCTCGTCACTTCCAATTGATGGAGGCAACCCAAGGCACCCTCATTGGTCGGACCCAAGAGCTACAAGCGGCAAATGCCGCCTTGTCAGAGAGACTGGAGCAGCTTGTTTTGGACCGAGATAGCCGCCGTCGCAGCCGTAGCCGCCGTTCTGGTCGTACCAACCAGGATGGTGAAGGTCCTAGTGGCCCCCACTAGTGTTTTCAGGTACCTCCTCCTACCTTATTTTGGAACATTGAGGACAATGTCTGATTTAAGTGTGGGAGGAGCATTTATCGCTTTTATTTCCCATTTTTCGCTTTTATTTTTCGCTTTTATTTTCCGTTTTTCCTGCTTTTATTTTCCTTCCGCATTTTTCCTTTTTTATTCGTAGTTAATAAAATGCATGTGATAGGCGAGTCTTTCTGCGTAGTGTACCCTTTCATTTCCCCCACCTTTTAGCCTTACAAAATTTTTATTTTTCAAAGATTTATGGTTGTTTTTAAGGATTTGGGCTATGAGACAGGTCCTAGATAGGGTCTGTTTCTCGGACACTCACTTTTTGAAAAAATTCGTTATCATTTTTACACCATAAGCCTTTTTGAATATTTAGATTAGATCCTTTCTCCCCAATATGCTATGATTTTGAATAAAACTGTACAAATAGGTCTTCAAGTAGTTTATCTTAGCAGTCAGCTCCGGCCTAAGCATGCTCTAAGTGTGGGATCGATGAATATAAGTGGATGATCTCTATTTTTGCCTTAAAAGTTACAAAATAAAGTATGAATACGACTATGAGTTGGGTGACCCTCACAAAGATTACTTAACTCAAGAAAGTTGTAAACACTAACACAAACAAAGAAAAAAATATATAAGGCATATCTGTTGTAGTTGGTTCAGAGGTATCTGGTGCTGAACTTGGTAGGGCGGACTACGGTCCGATCCCCCGCAACTGCAAATGGGTAAAATAAAAAGGGATTAAACCAACTCTTGTACCAGAATCCCATCACTTGAGATCAGAGTCACTAACCGGTCACTACACCATGAGTATGTACGGATAACGGGCTTAATGTGATTGCGCCTGAATGAAAAAGGACCTCGTACAAAAAGAAGTCTTAGCATAGTAAGGATATTTGGATCAATCTGTATACTTATGAGGTTTATGTCCGCATTTCTGCGAGTAGTGTAATTAAGATACCCTTGATTCAGATAGTTAGTGCCTGACAACACACCCTTACTCGGACTTAGAAGCCCTCTTTGCCCAAAACCTGTATACACCATAAATTTTCTTTCATCTACTTTTAAGAGTTGTTGCTTGAGGACAAGCAAAGGTCTAAGCGTGGGAGGATTTGATCGCACTAAATCGCACTATGTTTCTGACTCAAATATCACATGTTTTCCTTAGTTTTTATTGTCATTTTCTCGTATTATGTTCCTTTTTCCTTTGTTTTCAGGATTCTTGTCATTTCAGAGCCTTCTGTGAAGAAACGAGCCAAAACGCCAAGAAATTAGGGTTTTTCAAGATATTTTGCACTTATGGCGTTCAGCACCGCGCTGGCTACAGGAAACGCGATGACGTGGCCCACTTTCACCCAGAGATCAACTGCCACGTTCCCATGATGTGGCGGTTTCAGGCGCCGCGCCCGCGGCCACCCTCACCGCGCCCGCGGCCTTCACAAAAAGGCTCCCGCTCAAAAGAAGTTAAGGGGCATGCTGGTCCTTACGCACCTCAAAGTTCCTCTATAAATAGCTTTCGATTCTCATTCTTTAGTTTCATCCAAGCTTAGTACAATCTTAAGCCATATACTATCAGTTTCTGTAAAGTAATAATCTCTTCACATCGGGGAGTTATTGCGGTGTAGATTGAGTTGTAATCGAGTCTTGGAGCACTTTGGTTGAAGTTCATCATACCGGCCTTACTTTTCCGTAGATTTGTATCAGATTCAAGTCTCTGACCGGAGCAAGGTTCTAATTTATTGCATTTCTTTATTTAATTGCTCTTATCATAGTCTACACGTTTTATAGACTTTAAATGCTCTTACCATAGTCTACACGTTTTATATACTTTAAATGCTCTTACCATAGTCTACACGTTTTATAGACTTTAAATGCTCTTACCATAGTCTACACGTTTTATAGACTTTAAATGCTCTTACCATAGTCTACACGTTTTATAGACTCGCACTTATTATGTCTGGCTAAACTCTAAAGGTTAGGATGTAATGATTGTCATCGTGGTTGTGTTCCAATTATCATGCTAGTGAAAAATACTCTGGGGATGTTTTGCTTCTAACTTAAGTCAATTGTGTTTAAATGTTTATTGGGTAAGATCGAAAGCCGTCCAAAATAACGATACGACTTGATTATTATTTAACCAAACAAAAAGAGCGACAACCGTTGATTGGTTAAATAGGAATCATTGACCTTTTTAGAAAACGATTTTGAAACTATTTTCGGACGCGTTTGTAGGTTTAAAATCTGACTCTTGGTCAAAAGCCAAAAGTCTCTTTAAGTTAATCTTTCCGAGTAAGATCACTTTTCTGTTAAGTCAAAACTATCAATTTCTTAAAAATAGGTTTACCTCTTTAACGCGGAAGGCACCCTTTATATGTGACAATAAAGGAATTTAATTTAAAGAGTAAACTCGGTTCTTAGTAGT
This sequence comes from Vicia faba, assembly GCA_948472305.1. Taxonomy (NCBI): domain Eukaryota; kingdom Viridiplantae; phylum Streptophyta; class Magnoliopsida; order Fabales; family Fabaceae; genus Vicia; species Vicia faba. Next base: position 1,059,686,756 of record OX451738.1, on the reverse strand, counting down.
CAAAAGCTACAGGTTCCCGTTAAACTGATTCTTTGCTATCAACAGAAAATACTGCCCCATAAGTAGGTTCATCTACGCATGACCGGACCAATATCTGATTACATGATTTACATTCCAACCTGTCTTTTAAACTGTTATTTCCCTCGCATATTTACTTTGTGCACTGCACTCACATCAATATCCTTATTCGCCTTAGATAAGCACCTTAGCAATAGAGTTGATAGATTGACAATTGGTCTCTGTGGTTCGATAATCTTATATATTACTTCGATAGGCTGTACACTTGCAGTACTACATTTAGGCTATACGTTACAGATTAAACAGCCCATCAATAAGTAATCTCAATTCCTTCCGCTATGTGGAGTTGGATGGAGAGTTCATCGAAACACCTTTCCAACATTTTGAGGAAGTTTCTCCTGAGGTAGCAGTTGCGAAGACAATGGTTGAGGTGCCTATCGTTCCCAAGCACGTATCTAGGATGGCATCTCTCAAGGACGTAGAGGTTGTGGTTAAAGAAGGAAAGAGCACAGTGTGGGGGCAATTTCTTGATTTTCCCCAAAAGACGGACAAGTTTGGATTAGGGTTCACTGATGCAGGACAAAAGGCTATGCGTCGCTCCAAGATTGGAAGACCGCCCGTCAAGATCTCTCACCATGGAATCAATGTTGTAGAAGATGAAGATGAAGAGAGCCACTTTGAAGATTAGATCTTTTCGACTGTCGAAGGGGGTTTAAGCAACTGGGAAGCAAAGGATTTTATTCCCATCACCTTTATCAACCAGTAATTTTATCTTTGAACAATTTCCCATTTATGGTCTGTAATAACTAAACAATTTGCACACTATTTTCACCTCATGCCTTGCCCGGGGCATGTAGGTCCATTTGTAAGGGCTTGATCTTCTTCATTATCATATGCCAAGTTTTAATGAATCATTGGACGTTTTTCATCTATAAACTGTTGTGTTCATTTTCTTTCCTTTTGCATTTTGTTTGTTTAAGGATGGTTATCCCTTACACACACCCACACTCACAAATGCAGGTACCCATCCACTCCGGATTCCATGGGTGACTATTCTATTTTAGCCTTCGATAACTCTGAAGATTTGGTCAATCATGCTGAGTACGAAGTTGACGAAGATTATGAAGTGCCGGGAGAGTTAGCCAGACTTTTACAACAAGAAGAGAGGGTTATTCTGTCTCATGAAGAGTTGCTAGAAACCATCAAATTAGGGACAGAGGAAGACAAGAAGGAAGTAAAAGTGGGTGCCAACCTGGAACCAAGTGTCAAGGAGCGCTTAGTGCAGTTGTTGAACGAATATGTTGAAATCTTCGCCTGGTCTTATGAAGACATGCCAGGGTTAGACACAGATATCGTGGTCCACCGTCTCCCTACAAAAGAAGACTGTCCACCGGTCAAGCAAAAGGTCCGCCGAATGAGGCCTGGCATGTCTAAGAAGATTAAAGCTGAGGTAATGAAGCAATTCAACGCTTGCTTTCTGGATGTTACTTCCTATCCACAATGGGTCGCTAACATTGTGCCCTTGCCTAAGAAGGACGGCAAGGTCAGAATGTGTGTGGACTATCGGGATTTGAATAGGGCTAGCCCTAAAGACGACTTTCCACTACCACACATCGACATCTTGGTTGACAACACAGCTCAGCACAAAGTATTTTCCTTCATGGATGGATTCTCGGGATACAACCAGATCAAAATGGCCCCCAAGGACATGGAGAAAACTACTTTTATCACACAATGGGGTACCTTCTGCTACAAAGTGATGCCATTCTGACTGAAGAATGCAGGGGAAACCTATCAACGCGCCATGGTAGCTTTGTTTCATGATATGATACATCATGAGATCGAAGTTTACGTAGACGATATGATAGCTCGATCACAGATAGAAGAAGAACACCTTGATCATTTGTAAAAGCTATTTGCCAGGTTGAAGGAGTATAAGCTCGGACTAAACCCAAGCAAGTGCACTTTTGGAGTTAGGTCTGGTAAACTTTTGGGATTTATTGTCAGCAACAAAGGCATTGAGGTTGATCCAGCTAAAGTAAAGGCTATACAAGAAATGCCTGCTCCCCGCACTGAAAAGGAGGTTAGAGGATTCTTGGGACGCTTGAACTATATTGTGAGGTTCATCTCTCACCTGTAATCTACCTGTGATCCAATCTTCAAGTTGTTGAAGAAAGATCAAGTGGTTGAATGGAACGATGATTGTCAAGTTGCTTTTGATAAGATCACGGAGTATTTACTAGAACCTCCTATCTTGATTCCACCCGTCGAGGGAAGACCGCTAATCATGTATCTGACCGTCCTAGAGAATTCAATGGGGTGCATACTGGGGAAGCATGACGAGTATGGCCGAAAAAGCATGCCATTTATTACCTTAGAAAAAAGTTTACCGACTGTGAAACCAGATATTCACTGCTCGAGAAAACTTGCTGTGCTTTGGTATGGGCTGCTCGCCGGCTAAGACAGTATATGTTGACTCATACCACTTTGCTGATTTCCAAAATGGACCCGATCAAGTATATCTTCGAGAAGCCTGCTTTATCTGGAAGAATCTCTATATGGAAAATGATCCTGACTGAGTATGATATCCAGTATACTACCCAAAAATCTATAAAAGGGAGTGTACTAGCTGACCATCTAGCTCATCAAGCCGTCGAAGATTACCAATCTATGAGATCCGACTTCCCTGACGAGGACATCATGACATTGGACAACATTGAAGGTAACAGGCCGTATGACGGACCTGAACAAGGATCCTGATGGACCCTATACTTTGATGGTGCTTCAAACGCACTTAGCAACAGTATCAGTGCGGTACTCATTTCTCCGAAAGGTTGCCATACACCTTTCACTGCCCGACTTTGCTTCAGCTGTACCAACAACATGGCTGAATATGAAGCTTGCATCTTTGGTCTCAAGGCTGCTATAGACTTGGGAATCAAATCTTTGGTCGTATTTGGGGACTCGGCTTTGGTTATCAGTCAAGTCAAAGGAGAGTGGGACACCAAACATCCTAATCTTATCCCATACAAAGAACATGTCTTAACATTGTTGCCTCATTTCGAGCAGATTACCTTCGAGCATTTCCCGCGAGAAGAAAATAAGCTAGCAGATGCTCTGGCTACAATGTCTTCCATGTTTAAACTCAACTGGGATAACGAGGCTCCCCAAATTACCATCGAGTGAATGGACAAACCTGTGCACTGTCATGAGATTAATACCGAAGAGGTAGTGGAACAACCCTGGTTTCATGAAATCAAAAGGTATCTCCAGACTAGAGAATATCTCGAAGGAGCTTCAATCAATGATAAAAAGTTCTTAAGGAGATTTTCTTCCAAGTTCTTCCTAAGCAATGGCATCCTTTATAAGCGCAACCATGATTGTGTTCTACTTCGTTGTGTGGACAAAGCTGAAGTAGAGTTGATTATGACTGAGATACACAGTGGCACATTTGGCACCCACTTGAGCGGACATACGATGGCTAAGAAGATTCTAAGGGCAGGCTACTACTGGTCTACCATGGAAGCTGATTGTCATCAACATTCCCGTAATTTCCACAAATGCCAAGTCTATGCCGACAAGTTACATATTCCTCCTGTTCCTCTCAACATTCTAACAGCTCCTTGGCCATTCGTGATATGGGGCATTGACATGATTGGAGAGATCAAGCCTACATCATCCAATGGGAATCGCTTCATCTTGGTCGCTATTGATTACTTCACCAAGTGGGTCGAAGCAGCTTCCTTTGCCTCTGTTACCAAGAACGTGGTTGCCCGCTTCATCAAGCAGAACCTCATATGCCGGTATGGTATCCTCGATAGGATTATCACGGACAACGGTACAAATTTAAACAACACTATGATCACCGCTCTATGTGAACAGTTCAAGATTTATCATCACAATTCATCTCCCTATCGACCGAAGATGAACGGTGTTGTTGAAGCCACGAACAAAAATATCAAGAAGATTATTCAAAAGATGACAGTCACCTACAAGGACTGGCATGAGATGTTACCGTTTGCTCTGCATGGATATCGTACCACGACACGTACTTCAACAGGGGCAACCCCATTTTCTTTGGTGTATGGCATGGAAGCTGTTCTACCCATGGAAGTTCAGATTCCTTCTTTGAGGATTATGAAGGATACCAGTTTGAGTGAAGACGATTGGATTCAGACCCGGCTTGACCAACTCAATTTGATCGACGAGAAGCGACTTACTGCTGTTTGTCATGGTCAGACGTATCAAAAACGGATGATCAAGGCTTTCAACAAGAAAGTTAGACGTCAGGTATATCAAGTCGGAGATCTTGTAATCAAGCGGATCATCTTACCGCAAAGTGATCCCAGGGGCAAGTGGACTCCTACTTACGAAGGACCATTTGTGATTAAGAGCATCTTTTCTGGTGGGGCAATGATTCTGACCACCATGGACGACGACGACTTGCCGCACCCTGCGAACACAGATATAGTCAAAAGATACTACGCATAAAACGACCCGACAAGTTGAAAACCCAAAAGGGCGACTTGGGCAAAAATGGGCATCCCGGTGAATCGAAAACCCGAAAGGGCGGTTCAGGCAAAAATTAGGGATAAACAAAAAAATCTGTACACCTGGCAAGTTGAAAACTCGAAAGGGCGACTTGGGCAAAAAAGGGTTTCCCGGTGGATCGAAAACCCGAAAGGGCGGTCCAGGCAAAAGTTAGGGAATTAAAGCGTATGACAATGTCTCGTCGGATCACTTTAAGAACAATCCCTTCACCAACAAGATCCAAGCTTATGATCAATCCAGTCATCGGCGGATGAAGCAGAAAATGGACAAGATATTCAGAGTTGTGAAGGCTATAGCAGAATGGGAATCCCATGGAATTGTTACACATAGCCATCTTTCTTTTGTATAAAATTTTTCAATTTTTACGACAACATTCTCTTACTAGGATGTCTGTCTCCTTTGTACAAAGATACTCACGAAAGTTAAATACAAAGATACTTCAAAGTGCAGAAATTTGCTTGCCTTTCTTTTCTTTTTACACTTATGTTTTATTTGAAAACGTCCAATGTTTTGTTAAATAGGCATATGCATTTGAATATAATCACTGCTTAAAAATAAAGCGAAATTGAAAAAGGATAATTACTGATAGGTTGAAGGTGTAGAAAGATATCTTTGTGCCATTTCAGAAGAAATCCCCTACGATACATCATTCAGATCCTCAACAAAGCTAAAATTTGGAGTATATTTCCCTAGCGAAGTTAAACTTCAAGATCCTCAGCAGAGCCAGTGCATTCTAAAACTTGATTCCTCAACTGAGTTAAGTTTCGAAATTCCCATCAGAGTTAAACTCCTGATCCCCAGTGGAGCCCGAGAACCCTGAAGTACCTATCCCCTGCGGAGCCAGAATATTCTAAACCTTCTCCCCCAGAGAAATCAAATTTCCAACTATCAACCCCCGGTGGGACTGCTCAACTTCCCCCAATTTCCCCACAGAGTTATCTCCCCATAGATCGAAGATTCTAGGTCTCATTTCGCCAAGCAGAAGACTCCCAGGTTTTAACTCCCCAGTAGAGATTTTCAGAGTTTTCCCTATTTCCCAGGAAAGTCATGAAGGATTCTCATTCCCTGCAGAAGTTGTCAAAGGCCTTGTTAATCCCCACAAATCGCCGAGGATTTTTCAACCTCCAACAGTGGCCCAGAGATTTCTCCTTCTAAACAATCAGAGATCTTTAATCCCCAAGAAGTCAGCAAGGATTTCTCATCTTCAGTATTCGAAGATTTTTGGAATCCCCAGCATCGGTCAAGGATTTACTTTCCACGACAACAATCAAGGATTTATTTTCTTCAGCAAGACAACTCATCAGCTTACATGCGCATACATTACATTCATGTATCATGAAAATTGATAAAACACATATATTGCATCATATATTTCATGCAACATAACTTTGTGTTTCGGCTAATATTTTACCCTTCACAGGATGAGATTAACAAGCTACAAACTTCAAGAATCATGAAAACAGTTTACGGATGCTTCCAGACACGAATTCTAATCTATTGCTTATTCAACTTCAAGGATCATGAAAACAGTTTACGGATGCTTCCAAACACGGATGATAATCTATCGCTTGTTCAGATTCAGCTCATGAAAACAGTTTACGGATGCTTCCAGACACGGATGCTAATCTATTGCTTATTCAACTTCAAGGATCATGAAAACAGTTTACGGATTCTTCCAAACACGGATAATAATCTATCGCTTGTTCAGATTCAGCTCATGAAAACAGTTTACGGATGCTTCCAGACACGGATGCTAATCTATTGCTTATTCAACTTCAAGGATCATGAAAACAGTTTACGGATGCTTCCAAACACGGATGATAATATATCACTTGTTCAGATTCAGCTCATGAAAACAGTTTACGGATGCTTCCAAACATGGATGCTAATCTATTGCTTATTCGGATCCCCAGCCCAGAGATTCTCCATATACAGATGTTTCTTTGTGGCCCATTCAGAATTCAGATACCATACAGATACACTCCATACACGGCGGTCTTTCTGATATTCATTCAAAGTTTAAATACAGTTATAGCTCAGATACGCTCTAGACGCGGACGCCACTCTTTTGCTCACACAGACTCAGTCTCCAGATATAGCTCAAATGTATTCCAGATACGGATATCATTTTGATGCTCATTCTTATGACCTACAACATTGCAATTCAACAAAATGTCTTGGATGGCATCTTTAAGCCCATCTCCAACAAGATTATACCATCTCCAAATGGCATCTTTAAGCCCATTTCCTCAGCTATACTTTGACGAGTGCAAATATACGGGCACTCTAGTGTCCAATCCTCCTTTACCTTCGAGTCGCGAAAGGCAAACTTGCCAATCTAACTCTTCAGGTTCAAGAAGATTGAACAGGGGAAACTGTTGTACCCCAAAATTTTCCCTCTCATTTCATCAACATTTCTCATCCCAAGACTCTTGGAACTCAAGATCAGGCTAGGGTTTGCTCTGTTCAAGACACCTCCTTGCACTATTGACCTAAATTAAGGTTTGAGTTTGCACAGGGATGTTTTGACCCACAATGCCCAAAATGACTTTCATACTTCATGTTGGACTCACAAGTTTGTCCATCCCAAGTTTCAAGCCTTGATTCAAATTTTGGCCCAGTCAAGTGGAAAGTTGACCTAGAAATCAGCTGTATTGGGGGAAAAGTCAACTGTGGCCAATTGACAGTCAAACCTCATGAAATTTGACCCACATCAACATTATGAACTCATATGAACCATTTGATCAAGTTTGTATCACAATTCCACAAGAAATTTGATCAGATCACCAAAAGGGCAAAATGGTCATTTTTAAGGTTTTGACTGCACAAAGGCAATTTTTGACTGTTTTACCTAGCCAATGGAAAATCAATCTCAACCATGGACTCAAGGACTCAATGACATTGTCTTGTCCCATTCAACAAGTTCAAAAGATCTCAAATGCCTAGGATTGACAGATGAATTTTTCTGTCAACTGATCAAAATCTGACTAAATACTGAAAAGTCAAACTTTGACTTTTTGGTCAAAATCAAGTGCCAAGGGTCATTTTTCATCAAGACATGTAAAATTATGAAGCTTGTTCATCAAGAAACCCAAAAATACAAATTAGGGTTTAAAATGGAAAATTTTCATAACTTAGAAATTTTCAAAGTTATAAACTTTTCTTATTTTTTCCTAACTTTGTCCCATTTTTTCACCAAGATGCAAATTGTTTCAAACAAAACTTGCAACATCAAAGTTGTAGTCCATCACAAAGTCTACAACTTTTATTCACAAAGTTTTCTCAAAATAAGATTGGATCTCAAGTTATGATTTTTGGAACAAGGGTGCCTAAAACTTTTAACTTAGAGAAATTTTGCCCTAATTTAGGCAGGATTTTGACCCATCTTCTTGGCCATTTTTTACATAGTTCCACTTGGAGTTTCAAGTCGCATTTCAAAGATGGATTATATTAAATGTTTAAAGATTTCCAAATTATCCAAGAACTCCTCAAACACCTTTGTGTTTAGGGAGAATCAAATGCTTGAAGGTGGCAAAAACTCACTTTGATCCATGGCCAATACATGTTCATACAAGTTTCATTTTCAAACCAGCATGCTTTGTACTTGTTGGCAGGTCTCTAAACCATTTTACACTCCTTAATTGAATGCAAATCCAATGAGCTAATGCATTATCTTGGCCATTTGGACATTGCACACAAAACTAATCCCTATTTAGAAAAAGGTATATTGCCATTTTTGAAAAGCTATACTTTATGTCAAACCAAGATCTTTGAGGCATGGGGCCATATCTATGAGGCAAGATCAAATCCACAAATTTCAAGTATCAAGGGAAATGTATGCAGCTTACAAGATAGAGTGCACAGGCCTGCATTGAGTAGTTACACACTCTTGCTTCAAAAAGAAGAAATTTGTCCAAAATCTTCCCAACTCAAAAACCAGCCATAGTCAGCTTACATAAACATTGCAAACACATTTCACACAAACCTTTGAGTCATAAACACGAGCTCTTCACCACTCAGACCTACTTGTACACAAAATCACCATTTTTCTACAAAACAGGGAAAGCTCTGCAGAACCACCTCCATCTACACTTTCCCTCGTGCGTTTTGCCTCAAACTTGTTCCAATATCTTCCATTCAACTCACCTGAACTATTCCAAACCTCCATTGCCAGCTGTAACACCATTAACACACATTTCCATTTTTGTTTTAAAGCTTTGCAGGTTGAGTTCTGTAGCACGATTCAGGCTACTTCAAAACAAACTAAGTATTGGGAAAGCTTCATTGGACATTAGGCAAGCTCAAAAGAACCTCAAGCACCCTTGGAAGTTGCTGCATTGTCCAGCTCGAAGTCAACTGAAACAGGTATTTCATGAACTTCTATCTCTCTATTTAGGAATAGTTAGACTTAGGTTTGTGAATGAAAGATATTGTATTCATAGCCCTAAAACCATACATGTGCTTAGTTTTCATTTATATTAATCGTGCTAGGAGAATTTCTTTCATGAACTTTCTGAAAAAACTAGGTTAAAAATTAGGGCCAGAGAAATTCTCTCTGGTCTTTGAGAGTTAGCTTAAGTTTTTTATATGGTTAGATTCGTTGTTTGATGCTCTACAAGTTTCATGTTATGAGTTTTGTTAAAAAATCACAGAATCAGGAGATAGCATTTTAAGCATGGAATGCGCGTTGTTTATGAACTGAGGAAGAAGATGAAGTTGTTTCTGGGCTGGGCCTGTACAGGCTTACTTTTGGCACCCCCCTCTTTTCTTTTTACACCCCCCTGGCCCATTTCTTGTATATTTGTCATTTTTGCATTTTTATTTCATTTCTTATTTTGATATTTTATTTTCTAATATAAAAGATACTTAAAAAATATTTTCATAAATTTTTGTATTTATTTGGTATTTATTTCATTTATTTCTAGTATTAATACATTAAATATTTTATATTCATTTTGTTTAAATTTAAAAACAATGTAAAAAAACACTTTTATTTTTATTTATTATTTTTATACATATTTGAAAATATTTTCTTGAAATATATACATTTTGTAAATAATTTATTTTATTTTTATACACACTTAATATACTTAATATATTTAATACATATATATACATATTTTATTAAATGGTTAGGACAAAAAACACAAAAATAATACATTTTTATTTTATACTAAAAATACCTTTTTTTTCAATATACTTTTATTTTTTGTACAAATTGACACATTATTGTATATAAATAATAAATAATACTATTTATTTAAGAAATTAGGGTTTTTGCCCTAAAGAACAAAATAATTAAAATTGACTTTTTTGATTTATTTACATTTCACATTAAAAAATACTTTTTACATACATAAAAACTTTTCTTGCATAATACATTTTCTCTAACATTTATTTATTGTATTTATTTAATTATTGTACATTTAAGTATTATGTCTTATACATTCAATTTGGTTGTAATAATTTAGGATTTAATTTCTTGCAAAATAATCCCCAATTCAAATTTGTACCCCCTCCCTATATCATGTTGTAATAGTGTAGAATTTAAATTCTCGCAGCTTTAAAGCTTTCAATTATGCCATGATTAGACTTAGGGTTTTATATGCAAAAATTAAATTAACAAATAGTTTGACCTAATCCAAGATAAAAGTGCATGAAAAACAAACACAATGCACACTTGCACTCCTAGGGTTTCAATCCATTTGTTGACTTCAAAAATGGGCCATGGTATGCATGTCAAGTACTTTGGCAAAACAAAAACAAAACAAAAGATCATAGTCCCTCGATGACGCTATCTGAGTTGCCTAAACAAAATGATCAAGTCCCTCAAGAAAATTGCCAAAAATACTTGACACTATTGCTATCATGGTCTATACGATGACTCGCGCCTGTCCTATTTAAACATCCTAACACAAGGTTGTTCACCAAATACAATGGTGAAACAACACTGTTAAAAAGGGTTAAAAACATAAGAAAGATCTTTGAGTAAAATAGGGTAGACAACTCTTAGTTACTTGATCAAAAAGCTTGCAAAACATCCTTTCCATTTTCAAACACACTTCACAACACAATTTCAAAACAATTTCAAAACAACTTTCAAAAAATTGAAATATCTTTTTAAAAAAGACACACACCTTTGTATATATTCAAACAAGAATCATTACAAAGGTTTCCTAGACAAGGCATCTTTTTCAAAGCATTTTCAAAACCACACACACAAAGCACCATTTCAAACAATTGAAAAGCAAAGGCAAGTGATCTAAGAAAGTAACTAAGAGCCCATGGATAACCATGGATAGAAAGGGTGCTAATACCTTCCCTTTCTATAATCTACTCCCCGAACCCAAGAAAACATCTCAAAGGTCTTTCCTGTGCTTTTTGACCTTTCCTTAGGATAAAATAAAAAGTCGGTGGCGACTCTTGCTAAACCTAAACATTTGCAAACACAAACGCAAAATCCCAAGTCATTTCTCCCACCGTATCACACTCCCTCAAAGTTAACATGACTATACCGCCCGTCCTATCTTAAAGTTTGCCCAAGTTCGGGTATAGGACTTATAAGTAATCACCAAGCACCCTAAAAACCAGGAAAATTCAGACAAACAGATATACAGCATATAACACATAAACAACAATAGCACATATACAAATATAAACAAATAAAGACTCAATCCACTTAGGGATGGACCAGCAAGAGGTCAATCTGTCCCCAGTAAAGTCGCCATTTTTTTCTATAGCGGTAGAAATGTTTAAGACTAAGCCATTGGATTGACTAGACTTATACAGATCAAAATAGAAATTGCCACCATGCTTTATTGTTTCCAAAGGAATGGGAAAAGATATAATAACCCAAAAGAGGGGAAAAAATTCTAGGTAAGGGGGTGGTTAAGCAAAGGGAAGGTATTAGCACCCTAAACATCTACGGTACTCTGCAGGAACCTCTTTGAAAAATCTGTACATTTTGGCTATAAAATGTTGTATCTAAAAAATAGATGGTGGAGGTGAGAAAAGAAGTATTTTTTTATGATTTGTGCACCCTCCGCGGTTGCAAACCTTTAGTGCCTACGTACCACCTTTCGTACAATAGGGGATCAGGGTACACGTACTTCCTCTTTAAATAATTTTAAAACGCAAGTGTGTTGGTTAATTTTATGAGATAAGACATCATCGTCATTGTCTGTGTGGAAAACATACTTACTACCCACAATCATGAGAAAAGATGATTTGCATCATCTCAAAGTGGAGGATATGGCTTGGATTTTAAAATCAATAATGCCTCAATCAACACCCAAGTGGAAAATATCTCTCTTCACTATATATTGTAGAAGTATAATTGTTTGCATCACTATAAGGATTGACAAGAGTCTAATCTTTTGAGAAAGGTTTTAAAAAATAAAAAGCCAAAGTGGAAAAATGGTTTGAAATGAGATTGATTGACTTTTAGTCTTCTTACAAAAAAATGTCAAGGCATTATTAAGTTGATTGAAATTTGTTTATGAAAAATGTTTTGAAAATTCATGGACCTAAATCCAAGTTTATTATGAAAGTGGTTCAAGTTTAAAAACAAGAAGAGTTTTTAAAAGGAGGAAGAAGATTTTTGAAATTAAGGAAGATGGGAGGAGAAGAAGAGACTACCTTAAAGCATAAGGTAAAAGCTAGAGATAAGAACCATCTAATAAACAAGAAGCCAATAATTGACATTATGAGTCAAGATAGAATTCTCATTCTTTGGATTGAAACCAAACAAGCAAGGATACTAGACCTCTTAAGAGACCCAAACTTCAAGTGTATTAAGTCTTCACAAAAATCGGGCAGAGTAACGGCTGTATATGGGTGAATTCTAGATTACAAACAAAGAATGTAATCACAATAACCTGCACACAAAACAAACAAACAACCCAATGTCTTGAGGTAAACCTCAAGAACTCCAGACAAATTACCAATTAAGGTCACAAGGTCTCCGACTTAGGTCCAGGGTTTCTAATCCTAAGTCCAAGAAGTCCAATACTCCGCAATGCCAAGGATAGTAACCAAATAGTCCAAGTATCAGTGAAGCTTTTTTAGGGTTCATGTTTATTATTAGGTGTCTTGAGAAAGAAAAGAAAATCTCAAGTGAGAAAAATAAAAATAACAAGAATATAAATGCTCAAGTGAGCAAAATAAAAATGGCATGAAATGTAATGCTTAAAGTAAATGGTATATAAAGCATAAAAATAAAAGCATAAAGTAAAAGCAATTTAATAATTAGTGGTTAGTTGGATGACCATCTTGAAACTTTCATTTGGAACTCATTAGAGGATTGGTAGAACCAAAGCCACCAAACAATAAGTTGCATTTTCTTTTTGTCAAGTATATCATCCATTTGGAATTCTCAAAAGTACCTTTTAATGATCAAAGATGTTTAACTAATTCGCATTGACCAAAAGTGTTGTAGATGCATTAGAGGATTGGTAGAACCAAAGCCTCCACACAATGAATCTCAAGGTTATTAGATCAAAGAGATCAAATTAACATACTTGGGCTTGCAAACATAGGTTTGGGCCACGAATGATCATTTATTCGAATCAGGACAATATTTAGCGCTATGTTAAGCAATCGTAAGTGGACTTATATAGAAGTTGCACCTATTTTGAGGCCAGTCAATAGCAATCTATGCACCATTTATTTTGAGACATGATACAGAGATCATGCTCCAATAACAATTAGTGCAATAAGAAAGGGATGAGATGAACTCTTGGTCTGATGTTTGGTTGCTTGTCTATGGCGAGACTTCCCTTTCTACTACTAGGCCTGCGCCTTACAGGTGTTTGATATTTGAGTGATGCTCGAACTTTTGTTTGTCCAGATGTTTTTCCATATGTTTGCTTGTTTTTGTCACATGACTTGTAACATTTTTGTTGCTCCCTTAGGATTGCTCGTGTAGGTTTAGTCCTCGAGTTAGACATTAGGACAGGAATCAATGTATGCTAACATATGATATAAACTTCCCTTTTTCATCCTCAACCTTAGGTTTAATCATTGTATGATAACATTAGGGGTAGTTCTAGGCTAGTCTCCCTTAGTTATTTTTCCTTTCTTTGCATATTTCATTTTAAAACTAAAATTTCTTGGCAAATCATAAAAAATCTCTAATAAACTTAAATCCTTATTCAAGGTAAAAAAAATACAAACCAATCTCATTTGTTTGTGCGCCTTTTGGCTTTGTTTTAAACTTTGTCAATTGATATTTTTCCATCCTTGCCATGATATTTTGTTATCTTTTTGCCGATGTTTCTCCATCACACATGTTTGTTATCCTACTTTGATTCTCCATATCATTGTTAGGTGTGATGTTTTATCATCTGGTTTATTGATGTTTCTCCATCTTTGCCATGTTATCTTTCTATCTTTAAGCTGATGTTTCTCCATTGCATATGTTTGTTGCCGATTTTTCGCCATCGCACATGTTTTTTATCTTACTTTGATTTTCGATATCATTATTAGGTGTAATGTTTCATCGTCTTGTCTGATATTTTGCTATCATGCTGACATTTTATCGTCTCATCTGAGTTTGTGTTGTCATGTGATGTCTTGTCATCCCTTTTTCATTGCTTTATCATTGTTGTTGATGTTTTGTCGTTTTATCTGATGTTTTGCCATCTTGATTGTGGTTTTTATCTTAACTAAAAAACATAAACCAACCAAAATATATGAGCCTAACTACGGCTGCTCTGATTCCTTGAAAGGGATACGTAGGCCGAGGCTTTTGTGGGGCCTAATCGAGCACATCTTTGTAAGTATTCCTTTCTTTTCCCCTCACTTTCTTTTCCTTTTTCTTTCCATGCATTCCCTTTTCAGTTTTAAGCCTTAGATATAGATTTTACACACCCATTAGATTAGACAACAAGAGTGGATACCATAGAGTACTATGGGCGTGTGGGGTGCTAATACCTCCCCCTCGCGTAACAGACTCCCTTACCTGATCTCTCGATCGGAAGACCGTTGTTGTACCCCAAAATTTTCCCTCTCATTTCTCAAGACATTTCTCACAAGCGGATCCCAAAAATTCAAGCTTACACAAATATATTTGGACTTTTCAGCATCAAAATTAAAGAGGAAATTGCTAAAAAAGACAAAACAGATGAAAATGCTCTTTTTGACAAAATTAAAGAAAAATCAAGTTATTTTCGATTTTGCATCCTTCGATTGGACACTTTGACTTTGGTTGCATCTTTCGTTTCAGCGCTGGATTCCTTTGGGGCAAGTCCATTTCATGCTTCGATTGGGGAATTAGACTCATTTGGGCAAGTTCATTTCCTCTTTCGTTTAAGCACTAGACTTCGTTTGAACGTTTGTGCAAATATTTCGTTTGGACACATAGCATCTTCCATGCGTATTAGCCAAGACTTACAAGGCATAATTTCCTACCATGTTAACATGCACAAGGCCAAAGTCACCCTTTGAAGCAACTTGTTACAAGCTTCGACAGGGTAACACTTCTCAACAAATAGCTTAAATTCACAAGGAAAAAAGCCTCCTGATGATGTCCTTTGATTCAGGAGGCCAAAGCCTCTCTTCTGCCCTCTTTCGATTACATATCTTGCCCCCTGCAGGCCTCTTTCGTTTGGGGCAATGGCTTTCCCAGTATTGCAAGCTTCGATTGAACCTTTCATCCCTCACATGCATCCTTCGTTTGGGGTGTGTGGATCCTTCAGCACAAACTCTTAGTCACGCCTTTCGTTTGGACATGTAGCTCCCTCTTTACAAACTTTCGTTTGAGCATATTTTCATAAGGTCACAAGGCAGGGACCTCCTGCATACACCTTTCGTTTGGCCACATGGCCCCTTTGCAGGCAAGTTTGAGTGGGTAGTATCCCCTTGGAAATGGCTTACTTCAACATAAAAATTCTACACTATGCCTTTGTCTCATGCGAAAGAAGTACCATGGTGGCACATTCGAAAGACTTGCCAGACATGTCTGAATGTCCCAATCGAATGACATGTTTTACTGAAGAAGATGAAGAGGTTGACTATTCTAAAGAACAGTATCCTCCAGTTGACGATAAATACAAGCAGTTTGAGGATCTCCTCAATGTTATGGATATCCAAAGGGTACCCGATTGGATTTTGAAGAGCTAGGACTTGTCTCAGGGGTTGTCATTTGCAGAAATTCAAGGTCCCCACTTTTTCAAAATATGACGGTGTCTCTTGTCCTAAGCTGCATTTAAGGTCATGCGTCAGGAAGATTCAACCCCATACTGCTGATAGAAACCTATGGGTACACTTCTTCCAAGAAAGTTTGTCAGGGACGCATTTGGATTGGTTCTATCAGTTGGAAGGAACCAATATTCGTAATTGGGAAGATTTGGCTGCCGCTTTTTACAAGCAATACCAGTATAATGTTGAATTAGCTCCAACTCGAACACAACTACAAGGTATGTCTATGGGTACTGGTGAAGGTTTCAAAATTTATGCCCAAAAATGGAGGGATCTCGCGGGAAGAGTCCAGCCCCCTTTATCTGACAGAGAATTAGTGGATATGTTCTTAGGTACGTTGTCTGGTCCATTCTTCAACCATCTGATCGAAAGCTCTTCGGCTGGATTTACTGAACTTATCATGATCGGCGAGCGGGTAGAAGCCGATATTAAGAGCAGAAAAATTCAAAGGGATGTATCCTCGAACATGATGAAGAAACCCTTTACCGGAAAGAAAGAGGTCAGCGTTGCTTATGACCACAGGAATCAAAATAAAACTGAACATCGTCTGACAGTAGGGGCTGTTATGATTTCTAATCATGTATCAAATCAACAATGAAACTATCAATGCAGGCCAGAGGCGCCCATGAGACGATTCACCCGGATTAACATGACATTTTCCCAAGTTTTTCCACATCTTTTGTAGTCCAATCTAGTGACTCTAAAGGAAGCTCCCAAGAACCCCAATACTTCTTCTGCTCGCTTCAACCCGAATGCTCGATGTGCCTATCATTCTGAAAGTTCGGGGCATTATACAAATGATTGTTGGGCCTTGAAGAATAAAGTACAAGACCTTATCGAAGCAAAAGAGATTGAGTTTGACCCCCCAGAAACACCTAATGTAATAACGACGCGAATGCCCAAACCTGTTCAAGGTGTTAACGCTGTTGATGATGACTATTTTGTTTCCTCCGTGGATGACTTAACTACTCCCCTTTTGACTGTTAAATGGAATCTATTGCAAGTCGACCTGTTTCCGAGTTATGATGAAAGCTGTCACTTATGTATGTCTCTACCACATGGCTATTTGTTATTGAAGATGGGCGTCCAGCGTCTGATGGTTAACAAAGAAATCCTGTTTGAAAAAGTTCCTCCTACCAGAAATTCCTGTGAAGATGTCTCGATAATCATAATTTCCGACAATCCTCCCAGAGTCCCCACCAAAAGACCCGTCAGGATTATATCTGTTCCAAAGTCTGCTCCCCTAATCATCACCATGTCGGGGCTAATACCATATTCTTCGGATAAAGTTGTTCCCTGGAACTATGGGGCTGACTTTTATTACCATGGCGTCAAGCAAGATCTATTGGCTATTAAAGACAAAATTGCTAAAGACAATGATCTTGACGTCGACAATATCGTTGGAACCAATAAGATAACAAGAAGTGGAAGGGTTTTCTCCCCCGATATTTTTCCAAAGACCATTGTTACTCCGGTAATTATTCCAGCTACCGCTCCTACCAACATTCCCAGTGATACTCTCGTTGATAGTCTTACTATTATCTCTCCTACCGAGACAAGGGGCAAAGAGGTATTGTTTGAGCCTGTCCAGAAGAAGGCATATCTAGAGGTCATTCTTAAAGCTTCTAACAAGGAGATGGAAGAGATACTAAAGATAATCAAGAAAAGTGACTACAACGTCGTAGAGCAGTTGGGGTAGACCCCCTCAAAAATATCAATGTTGGCTCTGCTTTTATGGTCTGAGGCCCATGCCAAGGCCTTAGAAAATTTTCTAAAGACCTCCCACGTGCCCCAAGAGACCTCCATTGATCAATTTGATAATTGTGTGGTCATTCTAACTGCCGATAATAGACTGGGTTTTTCTGATGCTGATTTAACTCCCAAAGGAACGAAACACAATGATGCCTTGCATGTTTCCATTGAGTGCAAGGGAACTATGTTAGCCCAAGTTCTGGTGGATTGCAAAGGACTCACATTATATCCTAGCAACATTGTGGTGAGGGCCTTTGATGGTTCTAAAAAAAAGTGCACAGAGAAGTAGACATCTCTATAAAAGTTGGAACTCAGACTTTTGATTCAACTTTCTATGTGATGGATATTCTCCCTTCCTATTATTGTCTACTGGGCCGACCCTGGATCCATGGCGCTGGTGCCGTCACTTCTACCCTACATCAGATGTTTAAGTACCCAATCAATGGAAATATCATCACTGTCCACAGGGAGGAGGAATATATGGTTAGCCACCTGAACTCTTTCAGGTATGTTGAAATGGACGGTGAGTTCATTGAGACTCCATATCAGAATTTTGAGGAGGTCCCACAAACGATTGCGGCAACCAAGACTACTACCAAGACTCCGAAGGCTACCAGGCCTCCATTGAAAATGGCCTCTATGAAAGATGCTAGAGCAGTAGTTGAGGAAGATGGATGTACCATATGGGGTCAACTTCTGGATATTCCCTACAAATCCAACAAATTTGGTTTGGGTTTTACTGCGGAGGCCCAAAGAGTTGTTTGGCGTTCTCGCGCTGGGGGACAACCTTTACACATCAGCAATCAGGGAGTCGATGTATTGGAATACAATGATGGAAACTGTGACATGGACGAGTGGATTTTCCCAACCATTGGCGGAGGACTCAACAATTGGGAGGCTAAAGAATTTGTCCCTATTACTTTTATTCAAGAGTAATTGTCTTTTAAGTTTTTCGGACTTGTAATATTTAAATAATTTAGACTTTAAAACCTTGTGTCTTACCCGAGGCACAATGGTCCATTTGTGACGATTGTTACTTCATCTTCCTATGTCATCAATAAATCATGGACATTTTTGCATGCAAATTTTACGGTCTTTGTTTTTTTTTACCTTTTATTTTATCAAAGATAGTTATGCTCTTACAGACACTCGCATATAGAAATGCATATCCACATCCACTCTGGATCCCATGGGTAATGATTCTGCTATGGCCTATTGTAACTTTGAAAATCCGATCTACCAAGCTGAAGACGAAGGTGAGCAAGATTGTGAGGTACCAGGGGAACTAGCCAGGTTATTACAACAGGAAGAAAGCACCATACATCCCCACGAAGAGCCAGTTGAAACAGTTAACTTAGGTACTGAAGAGGACAAGAAAGAAGTCAAGGTAGGTGCCAACCTGGAGCCTAGTGTCAAGAAGCGCTTAACTCAGTTACTACATGACTATGTTGAAGTCTTTGTCTGGTCATACTAAAATATGCCAGGACTCGACACTGATATCATGGTCGATCGTCTGTCGACAAAAGAAGACTCCCCTCCGGTAAAACAGAAGGTCTGTCGCATGCAGCCAGAAATGTCAGAGAAAATCAAGACTGAAGTCATGAAGCAGTTCAACACCGGATTCTTAGCTGTCACCTCCTATCCACAATGGGTCGCCAATGTTGTACCAATTCCTAAAAGGGATTGTAAGGTACGTGTGTGTGTGGATTACAGATACTTGAATAGGGAAAGCCCCAAGAATGACTTCCCTCTTCCCCATATCGATATTCTGGTTAACAACACCGCACAACATAAAGTATTTTCCTTCATGGATGGTTTCTCCAGATACAACCAGATCAAAATGGCACCTGAGGACATGGAGAAAACAACTTTCGTCACACAGTGGGGCACATTCTGTTACAAAGTTATGCCATTTGGGTTGAAGAACATCGGGGCAACCTATCAGGGTGCCATGGTAGCTTTGTTTTACGATATGATCGATCACGAGATAGAGTTCTACGTGGATGACATGATAGACAGATCTCAAAATGAAGAGGAACACCTTGACCATATGCAAAAACTATTTGAAAGACTGGATAAATACAAACTAAGGCTGAACCCGAATAAATTCACTTTTGGAGTGAGGTCCGGTAAACTCTTAGGTTTCGTTGTCAGTGGCAAAGGTATCGAAGTGGACTTTGCAAAGGTAAAAGCAATACAAGAAATTCATGCTCCTCTCACTAAGAAGGAGGTTAGGGGATTCTTAGGACGGCTAAACTACATCACCCGGTTCATTTCCCATCTAACCGCTACTTGTGAACCAATCTACAATTTACTGAAGAAAGATCAAGTGGTGGAATGGAATGACGACTGCCAGACTGCCTTTGATAGGATCAAAGAGTACCTTCAAGAGCCTCCCATTTTGATGCTGCCAGTTGAGGGAAGACCCCTGATCATGTACCTAACAGTCTTGGAAAATTCAATGGGGTGTGTGATGGGGCAGCATGACGAGTCTGGCCGAAAAGAGCATGAAATATACTACTTGAGCAAAACGTTTATCGACTGCGAAACCAGATATTCACTGCTCGAGAAAACTTGTTGCGCTATGGCATAGGCTGCTCGCCAGCTAAGACAGTATATGTTGACTCACACTACCTTATTGATATCCAAGATGGATCCAATTAAATACATATTCGAGAAGCCCGCCCTCTCTGGAAGAATAGTAAGGTGGCAGATGGTCCTGACTGAATACGACATTCAGTACACTACCCAGAAAGCAATAAAGGGAAGTGTGCTAGCCGATCACCTGGATCATCAGGATATGGATGACTATTAATCCATGAATTTCAAATTCCCGGACGAAGACATCATGGTGGTAAACGATTATGAAAAATTCAAACCATATGACGGACCTGAACAAGGATCCTGATGGACCATGGTTTTTGATGGAGCTTCCAATGCACTCGGAAATGGCATAGATGTTGTGATCATGTCTCCTGAAGGTTGTCATACTCCCTTCACTACTAGGTTGTGTTTCAACTATACCAATAATATGGCGGAATATGAAGCGTGTATTATGGGTCTCAAAGCTGCCATAGTGTTGGGAATCAAGTCTTTAAGTGTATTTGGAGACTCCACCTTAGTCAGATCAAAGGAGAATGGGACACGAAGCATCCTAATCTCATCCCTTACAAATAACACGTGTTGACATTAATCCTACATTTTGAGGAAATTACCTTTGAGCATTTTTCACGAGAGGAAAATCAACTAGCGGACGCGCTAGCCACTATGTCATCCATGGTCAAAATCAGGTGGGATAATGAGGATCCTCATATCACTATTGAGCGGTTGGACGAACCAGCTTACTGTCACGAGATTGATACTGAAGAGGTAGTGGACAAGCCTTGGTTCCATGAAATTAAGAGATATCTCGAGGCCCAAGAGTATCCGGAGGGAGCTTCAGTCAATGACAAGAAATTCCTGATAAGATTCTCTGTTAAGTTCTTCCTCAGTAACGAAGTTCTCTATAAGCGCAACCACGACTCTACTTTACTTTGGTGCATAGACAAGAGTGAGGAAGACAATATCATGGTTGATTTACATGAAGGTACCTATGGTACCCATTCTAGTGGACACACGATGGCTAAAAAGATCCTACAGGAAGGATACTATTGGTCCACCATGGAAGCAGATTGTCATCAGCATTCACGAACCTGCCACAAGTGTCAGATCTATGCTGACAAAGTACATGTGCCTCTGGTTCTTCTAAACATGTTGACTGTTGCTTGGCCATTCACAATGTGGGGCATTAACATGATTGGAGAGATCAAACCTACAACTTATAATGGACACTACTTCATCTTGGTTTCCATTGATTACTTCATGAAGTGGGCCGAGGCAACTTCATTCGCTTCTGTTACCAAGAACGTTGTGGCCCGATTCATCAAACAGAATCTTATATATTGGTATGGTATTCCGGAGAGAATAATTACAGATAATGGTACCAATCTCAACAACACTATGATCACCGCACTATGCGCGCAATTCAAGATCCAGCATCATAACTCTTCTCCTTACCGATCGAAGATGAATGGCACTGTAGAAGCCGCTAATAAAAACATCAAGAAGATCATACAAAAAATGACAGTGACCTACAAGGACTGGCATGAGATGTTACCATTTGCTCTCCACGGCTACAGTTCTACGGTGCACACGTCAACAGGGGCAACTCCTTTCTCTTTGGTATACAACTTGTAAGTTGTCCTACCAATTGAAGTCGAAATACCTTCTCTGAGAACCGTAAAGGATGTAGGGTTGAATGAAGATGAATGGATTCAAACTCGACTTGACCGGTTAAACTTGATTGATGAGAAGTGGATTACGGCTGTCTGCCATGGCCAGATGTACAAAAAACATATGATTAAGGCTTTTAACAAGAAGGTCAGACGTCGGGTATATCAGGTTGTTGACTTGGTAATCAAGCGTATCATACTGTCACAAGGTAATCCCAGGGGAAAATGGACTTCTACATACGAAGGACCATTTGTGATTAAAAACATATTTTCTGGTGGGGAAATGATCTTAACCACTATGGATGGCGACGACCTTTCGCACCCTGTAAACGCGGACATAGTTAAAAGATACTACGCATGAAAAATACCCGCTATGTTGACTGGCCTAGGAAAAAATTAGGGATAAATACAAAACAAATATATACACCCGGCAAGCTGAAAACCTGAAAAGGCGGCTTGGGCATAAAAGGGTATCCCGATGGACTGAAAACCCGAAAGGGCGGTCCAGGAAAAAGTTAGGGATTTAAAGCGTATGAATATGTCCGTTGGATCACCTTACAACCAATCTTCAGTATCAATCGTCAAACTCAAATGGTTCTAATCAATCCAATCAGCTTCGGACAAAGCAACGAGTGGATGAGACGCTCGGAGACATGAAGGCTATAGCAGAATGGGAATCCCATGGGATTATTTCCCATAGTTGTCTTCTCTTTGTATCAATTTTCATTTTTACGACGACACTCTCTTACTAGGATGTTCGTCTCTTTCTACAAAAATACTTATTCAAGTCAATACAAAGATATTCCTTTAAAAGTACAAAACTATCTATTTTTCCTTTACTTTCCTGTCTTATTTGCAAAAATGTCCAGTGATTATTTTTGAACATATGCATTTGAACGTAATTATTGTTTACAAATGAACGCATAAAAAAGAAAACTGAATAGAAAGATAATTACTAATGGCTTTAAGAAAAAGGATAATATCTATAGGCCATTCCATAAAATCCCCGCATGTACTTACTCTAACGGAGCAGAAGCAAGGACATCCTGCTACAGGATCACTGGCGTATCTCTAGTATGCAACCTAATGGTATTTGTTGCTTTCATATCCTCGACGGAGAAAAACTTCCAGTTATTGTTCCAAAGGTTCCCCAGTGAAAGTCGCCCAGCTACTCAGGATTTCACCAAGTCCACAAGAAATGCACAACGTTTCCCTTCCCCAATAGAGTTTACTTCTCTAATGATGGAAACCCATCTATAAATACTTCAATTTCAGCAAAATATGAAGGCTTACACTCCATATTCCCAACAGCAGTCAGGGATTTATTTTCCCCAATCTAAATAACACTGCAACAGAACAACTAATATGTGCATACATTGCATTCATACATCATAAACATTGACAACACAAATGCATATATCACAATCTCATTTATTTTGAGAAACAACATTACACCAGGCATTTCATACATCATGGCATTACATACAACTAACTCTTTACCTTTTCAGGAAAGATCAATCAATATAAAATTATCATCAAATTTTCAACAAGACAGGATAATTATTTGTGGACAAATCAATTGTAGATCAATTCCAGAGACAGGACTGGGTGATTATCTACATGAAAAATATTTCCTTCAGCCCTCTACTGGTTCAGTTTAAAACTCTCAACGGTTTATCCTGATTCTTTCCCATAGACATTTTCTCTGGTTTAGATAAATCGCTCCAAGATTTATTCTGACTCTTTCCAGTTAAAGAATATTTAAGACCTCTACTGGTTCAGCTTAAATCTCTCAACGGTTTATCCTGATTCTTTCCCGTAGACATTTTCACTGGTTCAGATAAATTGCTCCAAGATTTATTCTGATTCTTTCCAGTTAAAGAACATTCAAGACCTCTACTAGTTCAGTTTAAATCTCTCAGCGATTTATCCTGATTCTTTCCCATAGATATTTTCTCTGGTTCAGATAAATTGCTCCAAGATTTATTCTGATTCTTTCCAGTTAAAGAATATTCAATACCTCTACTGGTTCAGCTTAAGTCTCTCAACGGTTTATCCTGATTCTTTCCCGTAGACATTTTCTCTGGTTCAAATAAATCGCTCCAAGATTTATTCTAATTATTTCCAGTTAAAGAACATTCAAGACCTGTGATGGTTCAGTTTAAATCTCTCAACGGTTTATCCTGATTCTTTCCTGTAGACTTTTTCTCTAGTTCAAATAAATCGCTCCAATATTTATTCTGATTCTTTTCCAGACCTCTGCTGGTTCAGTTTAAATCGATCAATGGTTTACCCTGATTTCTTTCCTAGTAGACGCTTTCATTGGTTCAGACAAATCACTCTAAAGATTTATCCTGATTCTTTCCAGTTAAAGAACATTCAAGACCTCTACTGGTTCATTTTAAATCTCTCAATGGTTTATCCTGATTCTTTCCCGTAGACATTTTCTTTGATTCAGAAAAATTGCTCCAAGATTTATTCTGATTCTTTCCAGTTAAAGAATATTCAAGACCTCTACTGGTTCAGCTTAAGTCTCTCACGATTTATCCCGATTCTTTCCCGTAGACATTTTCTCTGGTTCAGATAAATCACTCCAAGATTTATTCTGATTCTTTCCAGTTAAAGAACATTCAAGACCTCTGTTGGTTCATTTTAAATCTCTCAACGGTTTATCCTAATTCTTTCCCGTAGACTTTTTCTCTGGTTCAAATAAATCGCTCTAAGATTTATTCTGATTCTTTTCCAGACCTCTGCTGGTTCAGTTTAAATTGATCAATGGTTTATCATGATTTCTTTTCCAGTAGACGCTTTCCCTGGTTCAAACAAATCACTCCAAAGATTTATCCTAATTCTTTCCAATTAAAGATTATTCAATACTTCTGCTAGGTTCAGTTTTAAATCGACCACAAGTTTATCCTAATTCATTTCCAATTGAAGTCAAGCTTAGACTTAGTCTAATTTCTGTCAATAATCACCTTTGGATGGAATCTATAAGCCCATCTCTGACAACTCTCCATCATTTCTCTAAATGGCATCTTTAAGACCATTCCTTACACCTCAACCACAATATCATCAAGTGCAAATTTCTGGGCACGCTAGTGTTCAATCATCTTCCACCTTCAAGTCACGAATGGAAGATTCACCAATCTAACTCTTCAGGTTTAGGAAGATTGAACAGGGGCAGCTGTTGTACCCCAAAATTTGCCCTCTCATTTCTCAAGAAATTTCTCACAAGGGGATCCCAAAAATTAAAGCTTACACAAATATATTTGGACTTTTCAGCATCAAAATTAAAGAGGAAATTGCTAAAAAACACAAAACAGATGAAAATGCTCTTTTTGACAAAATTAAAGAAAAAGCAAGTTCTTTTCGATTTTGCATCCTTCGATTGGACACGTTGACTTTGGTTGCATCTTTTGTTTGAGCGTTGGATTCCTTTGGGGCAAGTTCATTTCATGCTTTGATTGGGGCATTAGACTCATTTGTGAAAGTTCATTTTCTGTTTCGTTTAAGCATTAGACTTCGTTTGAACGTTTGTGCAAATATTTCGTTTGGCTACATAGCATCTTCCCTGTGTGTTAGCCAAGACTTACAAGGCATAATTTCCTACCATGTTAACATGCACAAGGCCAAAGTCACCCTTTGAAGAAACTTGTTACAAGCTTTGACAGGGAAACACTTCTCATCAAATAGCTTCAATTCACAAGGCAAAAAGCCTCCTGGTGATGTCCTTCGATTCAGGAGGACAAAGCCTCTCTTCTTCCCTCTTTCGATTACACATCTTGTCCCCTGCATGCCTCCTTCGTTTGGGGAAATGGCTTTCCCAGTATTGCAAGCTTTAATTGAGCCTTTCATCCCCTACATGCATCCTTCGTTTGGGGTATGTGGATCCTTCAGCACAAACTCTTAGTCATGCCTTTCGTTTGGGCATGTGGCTCCCTCTTACAATCTTTCATTTGAGCATATTTGCATAAGGTCACAAGGCAGTGACCTCCTGCATACACCTTTCATTTGGCCACATGGCCCCTTTACAGGAAAGTTTGAGTGGGTGGTATCCCATTGGAAATGGCTTGCTTCAACATACAAATTCTACATTATGCCTTTGTCTCATGCGAAAGAAGTACCATGGTGGCACATTCGAAGGACTTGCCAGACATGTCTAAATGTCCCAATCGAATGACATGTTTTAATGACCCACCCTAGGAGCATGTATTTGGACCATTTGAAGGAACCCATGAAGGGCCTGGTCGAAAGACACGTATTTGGGCCCCTTTGAAGGATACCCACATGAGCCATTTGAATGACACCTCGATTTGAAAAAAGAAATAGTTGTTGAAGAGTCTGGTCGAAAGACGGGGCCAGGGGGTTAAGACAAAAGGTTGAGATGCCAAAGGTACTTGTAGACCAAGTCTCATGCACTTCTAGGTTCAGGCCTGATACACTGGCCATAAAACTCCAAAACGGTTGCACAGTAGTCCTGCAACACTGCCTATTTCCTTTCACCAAAATGGCATACAAACACTATCCCTCGAAAGCTACAAATACAACATACCTTTTTTGTTTAAATATTTTGTTTTCCCTCCCAAAACATCAGCCCATGTCATCTATAAATAGGAGACATCACCACACATGTTAGGGGTGCCTGAAGGATTGCAAGAAAACACTTGTGAAAATTCTCAAAAATTCTCAAATACTTCCCAACATTTTTTTTCAAACACTTCTCAAAAACTCAACTCTCTTTTGTACACTAAGTGAGAACCTTCGATTCACCCTCCGAGCGACCATCAAACTACCCTTCGACCCACTTCCCCAACTACTATACAGTAGGCCTATGAGTCATTCCATTACTTGTTATAAAAGAACCTTCGATCCACTCACACAACCTCTTTTGATTCAGTGACTACTTTCACAAAGTGGTAACTGGATTACCCTCAGGAAGGTCCCAACGAACTCCCATTCTCCACCAAGGAATGCACTTGCAGTTCCCTTCGATTTAAGAACTTCAAGAGGTAAGTCCCCTTCAAGCTTGAATTTATTCTATTTTAATATCATGTGCACATGGCAATAAAAAATGTAGATATTTCATATACGGAGCTAGACCATGCTTTAGCTTTCGATTTTGACTGTCCATATGCTGAAAACTCAACTTCAATTAGTTAGGCTTTGGACTTTGAGACCCATTAGTTTTTGTACTAACCCTTGGACTGTAGTTATGTTTGGATGTTGCACTTTAAGAATTTAAGATAGGTTTATTATATCCTTCAATTGGATAACTACATGAGCCTGTCGAATCACAATCTGAGGTCCCAACATGCCTACTGTTGAAGGAGTCAGTAAGGAGCCTGTGGCAAAGAATGCACCTAACATTGACTCCATGCCTCAAACGAAGGATAGAACCTTGCTGCCTCCAGGCCTCAAATGAAGGACAGAACCTTGTTGCCTCCAGGCCTCAAACGAAGGACAAAACTTT
This sequence comes from Vicia faba, assembly GCA_948472305.1. NCBI lineage: Eukaryota > Viridiplantae > Streptophyta > Magnoliopsida > Fabales > Fabaceae > Vicia > Vicia faba. Next base: position 1,059,659,495 of record OX451738.1, on the reverse strand, counting down.
TCTGCCTCCAGGCCCAAGTCGAGAGAGGTCAAAAAAGTGCAGAATCGAAGGGTGTTTCTGCCTAAATTGAAAGACCCCATTTTCTTGCTTTTATTTTATTTTGCCTTTACATTTTCATGCTATTCAATATGGTTGTAATAGTGTAGGATTTTATCTTTCTGCATTTTATTACTTTTGTAAAATTGCTAGTAAGATAGGGTATGTATGATAAGATAAAATCAACAAGTAGACAACCTAAAAAATCAAAGACTAAATGCATGCAATTCCAGAACACTATTTACACATACACCCTTAGGGTAATCTCACTTGTTGCCTCGGAAAAATAGTCATGTCCCTCGAAAATAGGAGTTTTAGCAAAGACCCTCGATAAAAGATCGTAGTCCCTCAATGACCCTTAATGTTGCCTTCAGTAAATGATCTAGTCCCTAAACGATAATTGCTAAAATGTCTTATAGGTTTCCTTCTATGACTATACAAACGTCCCACGCCCGTTCCTTCACATCCAATGATGGGGCTTCTTACCAAATCAATGGTAAGATAGCAACATCTAAAGGGGGAGGAAAAGAACATTAAAGACCTTTTGAGTAGGTAGGATGCTCCTAGTTGCTCGCTTGCTCACAACAAAAAAAACTTTATACACCCACACTTTCATTTTGAAACATTTTCAAAAGACAAAGCTTTTTGTACGCGTTCTTATAGAAACGAGAACCATTACAAAGACCCTTTTCAAAATCACTTTAGAAAACACAAACACCTCTTTGAACTATTTTCAAAATAACACTTTGTATGCGTTCTTATAGAAACGAGAACCATTACAAAGATGTTTTCAAAATAATTTCAAAACCCACACCACAAGTACATTTCCAAACAAAAGAAAGTGATCTAGCAAGCAACTAAGAGCCCGTAGAAAACTACGGATGAAAAGGGTGCTAATACCTTCCCTTTTCATAACCTAACCCCCAAACTCAAGTAATAATCTCGAAAGGTATTTCCTGTTTATTTCAACCTTTCCTTAATTGATAAAAGAAAAGTCGGTGGCGACTCTTGCTATCTGCAACAAATACGATCAAACATAAAACGCCCAAGTCAGTTCTCCCATCGTGTTACAATCATGATTTCACCCCTTCAGGTTTTCTCGATGTTTACCTTTCCCTTCTTGAGGGATAAAAGACGTTCGGTGGCGACTTCATTGATTTTATACCCCTAATGTTATCATACAATGATTAACCCTAAGGTTGAGGATGAAAAATGGATGTTTCTATCCAATGTTAGCATACATGGATTCCTGTCCTAATGTCTAACTCGAGGATTAAACCTACATGAGAAATCCTAAGGGAGAATCAAAAATGTTACAGGTCCTGTGACAAAAACAAGCAAACAGATGGCAAAACATCTGGACAAACAAAAGCTCGAGCATCACTCAAATATCAAACACCTACAAGACACGGGCCTAGTAGTAGAAAGGGAGGTCCCGCCATAGACAAGCAACCAAGCTCCAGACCAAGGTCAAGCCATAGCCAAGGGGAGTGTATCACCCGAGTCAACAAGCTATAGATTTATAGGAATATAAAAGGGTCCTTAACCGTGATATCAATTATCAGGGCAAGAAATATCTGGGGGGAAAAGACATAGTGCATGCGTACACTAAGCTTCAGTGTTGGTCAACAAGAGAAAAAGAAAGCGTGGGGATGCGATTGCGGGAACCATTTTCACTTGCCTTTAAAAGACTTAAATTCATTCAGATCTTAGGCACATGTTCGGAGCATCTACTTGTAGAAAGTGAGCATAGGAACGACATGGACTGGAATATTCAGTGGTCGATTACAAACCCTTTTCGCTCGCCTCCTTTTGAGGGATTTTCACCTGTAATGTAACGCATGCACAAATATAAGCACACGTGCATAATACCTACTCCAAAGGTAGGATTTTTAAACAATCACAATTAGCACACCGACAAAATTTCCATAAACAGGTCTTTGAATAAACTAGAGGGACTCCTGACATATATCAGCAATGGAGGTCCCATCATGCAATTGAAAGCAATAAAGAGTGGAAACATTAAAAAGGAAATAGTGCAATACCAAACGGATAATTATCCGTAGCAACTGAGCAAGAAAAAAAACCAAGAGAACTTCAAGCAAGCTAGCATCAGCAAATAAATTAAGTCAGAAATCACGCCATCAAATATAAGCATTGGGGCTTCAAATATGAACACATCCCACATGTGATGTATAGCAGTCACAATATCATATATATCCTGTAAGAGAATAACAAATATACAAAGCACACAAGTGGTGTAGGCACAACCAATTGTGTTCCACAAATAAATTGGAACACTACAGCATCAAGTCAAAATGAAAAACTTTTCTCATAGTACCTCGCGCATTCAACAGGCAAATTAGCACTCTCAAAGAAAAATTATGAATCAAATAAGGGATGGATGATGACATAACAAGGCAATGGAAAAGCATGATAGGAAATATCAAAGCATTAGATATGAGAAACACCAAGTAGGCATAGGAAACAATTAGGTCAAAGCTAAAAAACGGTTGCTCCTTTTTTATCACTATGTTGAATTGACAAGTAAATATCAATAAAGGATCAAATGAGCTAGAGAAGAATACAATCAAAGACCTTGGAAGTTAGTGGAAAACACTAACCAACCATACCCATTCATTTAATTATGGTCCACAAGCATAATAGAAAAGGGATTCCATAAAATCTATTACAAAGCTTGGATCACAAGTTAGCAATGAAAGGAGTTCAAACAAAAGCAAAGTTTGAGGGCTTAAACCATTCAAATACTTGAAATCGAGCTCCTAACATGCTATGAGAATATAATCAAAATTTTAGAAAGTTTATTATAATACATGTTGCACAAGTGCATTCAATATACCTCAAGGATTCAAAAAGGAAAGGAGAAAGGAACATCAAATTCATATATGAATGAAATTGGTTCAAGCATTAAGGGTCAAGTGATCTCAAATAATTATGAGACAATCCTTGATGTATCATTCCTCAACATGTTATCATTGATCATTTGATGACCTCAAACTCAAGCCAAAAGTTTAAAGTTCAAAGCAAAAAACAAGAAGAGAACATTACTTAGGAGGCATGAATCAAAAGGGCTCATCAACCAATTATGGGAAATCAAGAAGATTGATTTGAATTGGTGTGAGGAAACAAAAGCAACATGATTATTAAGTGCCAAATTATAGGCCTCGCACAAGTTCATTAGTCATCAAACAAATTGCAACAAGATATTAAACATCAATTGGGCACTTTCACTTTGAAAATTTATCAAAAATAGAAAGGGACTTCAATAATTCAAACCATAATTTCATTAACATCTTTGAGATGTATAGAAGTCATAAAGAAAGTCTCAAGTTTATGGATGGAGTAGGAAAGGATCAAATGAACTTCAAACATCAAGACTAATTGACCAAAGTGTCAAACTAAACAAGTTTTCAAAATAAATCAATGGAAAATACTAAACCTTATTAACTAATTCAAGAAAAATCTTTTTAAGATCCTCAATCCATCTATGAACTTCATACAAGAGCTAACATCAAATGAAACTCAAGGAAAATTGATTTTGAAATGGAAACTTGCTATGTAAGCAACAAAACCCTAATTGTTTGAATTTTAGTCTTAACTATTAATTAGATAAGATCAACATTCAAACAACTCAAACCAAAATCATACAAATAAAAGGAAACCCAAAAGATCATAAGACATATTTTTCCACCTTTTTGAATTAAAGAAAAGTCAAAAATCAAATCAAATCCAAGCAATTAATCAATTAAACAATTAATCAAACCACAAAATAAAAATAAAAACTTAATCAAAATTCAGAAAAATATCCAACCAAAATTATATTCAAATATTAGAATTAAAAAACAAGCATCCCTGGTTTTTTTTTGGAATTTTTGGATCAAAGGGAATATCAAAATCAAATCAAATCTCAAACAAACAATTAATTAATCACACGAATTTTTAAACCAATCAAAACATTTTCAAAAAATTCTAAAAAAAATAGACAAGGTCAGAAATATTATTTTTAAGTTTCATGAATTCTTTCAGAATTTTTAGATTAAGGAAAATATTAAAATAAAAATTACAAAACAAAATAAATCAAATAAAACTTTCAAATTAATTTTCTAACCAAAAATAGGAAAGATACCAAACAAATTTTAGAATCAACTTCCAAGTAATTTTAGGAGTCTAAAACATTTTTATGGGATTTTTGGATCAAAGGAAATATTAAAACAAAAATAAACATCAAACAATAAATTCATTAAACTCACAAATTTTTTAACCAATCAAATGATATTTAAAAATTCAAGAAAAATTAAAATCAAATACTACATGAAATTCTGAGTCTATGACATTTTTTCCATAATTTTTGAAATTGTTTTGATCATAAAATAAAATCAAACCAAATATCAAATAAAACAAATAATTCAAATGCGACAAAATTCAAATGGACCAATAGAATCGCGCCACCACACCATCTTCAACCTTTGGACAAGTTCAAAAACGCGCGCAAGAACAGTCCTAGGGCTCATGTTCAGATCCATCGCACATACTCATTTCCGCACCATTTTTCATGAAATTTTGTGCAAATCAAAGATAGAAACAACATCTACATCATGCTATTCGAATCACACCAAATGATTAACCACAGACCAAGAATGGATCTCATGAAAATTGCAAAAACACATTGAGCAGAAATTTCAGAAACATCAAACATGCATATCTTATCAAATCAAAAGCTCTAAAGCTACAGAAACACTCAATGAACATCAAACAACATGATTCCAAGCTCAAATCACACAATGCACGGCTAGAAATCAAGATCCAAAGTTAAGGATTCTAACATTTGAGGAAAAAATGAATCTACTGTCTCCTTCATTCCAGTTGCAAACCAAGCCTCGATCTACAATCCTTATCACTTGCAGAAGAGAAGGCCAGAAAAATCACTCAAAATGCACCAGCAAATTGGGAGAATCGAAGAGATTTGCAGAGCAAGTGGCTATGGAGTTTTCTGAGCTCATGAGATAATGAGGCACCAATGAGGCTCAATGAAGCTTGCCTCTCAATATAGAGCATGAGGAGGAGGGTGGGATAGGCTTTTCACACTGAAAACGGTTAGAAAGAATGAATCAATTTTTTTTGCAAAAGTGGGGTATGCACACGAAGCACTCAAATCCCTCCTGCATTCTCAATCCTTTCACGTGCATTTCAGGCTATTTTATCTCAGGAAGATATTAGCAAAATATCAAGACTTAATTCCTTATATTAATCAAGTGTTTGTGATTAGGCATTTTCCTGACACTTTTTGCAAAACCACAGATTGCCTTTGTATTTGCCCATGTGCAGCTCAAACTTTGGCATTATGGGCCTTAGTACATTGGAAATGAGTCATGGGCCAAGTTTAAAGTGAAACAAATGGCCACAAATCAAGTTATCAAGAATTTGAAAATTGCATGGTGTGCATGAATTCAAAAAAAAGTCTCAACTTCACTTCTTCGATTTGAGCTCATGCTTTTGAATTAAGAGGTCTACGAGTACAATTTGGAAAGCTCTTGAAAATCTCTACAATGTTGTAGTTTTGAGTTTTTTCATTTGAATCAATTAAATTTCTCAAAATTGAGCTTGAAAAACTTACCTTTTTAAAAATGACCTATAATTTCACCTTGAGGCATGAACTTCCAGAGACCATAACTCTTGATTCTTTTACAATTTGGACATGAGACCAAAAGGATATGAAATATCATCCTATTAGCTTTTAAAGCATATTCCATTTGTATTTTTTTATCAAGGATGAATAAATGGTGAATTTTTGAAGTTTACTCCTTATTTTCCATTTTTAGAAACTTTTTAGGGTCTCTTCATGTACAAGTTTCAACTCAACACTCCACTTTTCTTGATTTTATGACCAAATTGGTGTTGAAATATGAAAAGTATATCCTTGAACTGATGTTTTACCAAAAGTTCACTTGGTCAACTTTGACTGATTTTGGCCAAAATGATTATTTTGCCCCTTTGAATCAATTGATCCACTTCTCTTCAAAATTGATGATCAAAGCTTCAAAAACGTTATCTTCCAAGCATTTAGAGGCCATGTACAAAGTTTCATCTCAAAATTCTCAAGAAACCCTAATGAAATCCCAAACCGTAGTTTTGGTCAACACCTTAGGAGAATGATGAATCGCCTTCAAAACTTTAAATCCTCTGGATATCTTGGCCAATTTCTTGCACAAAGATATTTCAAATGTCAATGAGGTGTTGTAGCTTCAACATCAAGACTTATACATTCGTCAATAACCTTAATCAACCAGAACCCTAATTTTGCTCTGATGAATCAAAAGGATGCGATTCTCCTTATAATCAACACAACTTTTATCTTCTGATGATCCAATGAGGTGGATAAGATATCTTGAGATATGTGAAATCTTTGAGATTGAAAGATCCAGAGGTTTAGATAATAAGTCTTTCCTTGTGCCATCTGTCAATATAATCAACTTCCAAAGCTTGAGGAAAACTTGATAATCAAAATACTTGATCCCATCACAATGTATGAATGCAATGAAATATGATGTTTATGAGGAAACATAAGCCTAAATCAAGAGGGTCAATTTTGGGGTGAAACATGTACTAAAACAAGATGTCATGACATTATCTTCAACATCTGGTTGAAAATCACATTACAGCAAACCTGTTATGACAAACCATGTTTTTGGAAAAATTTAGCCAATCACAAAACCATAGAATTAACACAACATTAACTTCTAATATAAACAACATCTATGTTGATTACCTTTTTTTTTTTAAATCGAATGCCATAACTTGAACTACTTCACACCTTTTTTATAACTGACGAAGACACGTTTCTTCAACTTTAGATCATGTATTGATCAATCTTCACTAGATATACACACATAAGTTTGACACCCAAAAATAATTAAATTGTCAAGATTAATAAGGTTAGTTATCCATACCTCTTCTAGAACATTTCCATCCAATGAAACATATGGTGAGCTGTTGATAATATGGAAAGTCGTGTTAACACCCCATTCTTAAAAACCTTTTGATAATCCAATATTTAACAAGAGACATATTTTCCTTTTAGTTAGAGCCATATTTGTCCTCTCTGGCATATCATTTTGTTGTAGTGTCTTACGAAATGAAATATTCTTTGAATACTCTATTCTTTACATAACCTCTGGAATTACGAATTAGTGTTCTCTATTTTATTTTCTAACACAGATACTTGATTTTTCTTCCTGTTTGATTCTCTATCTCTACCTTCCATAACTTGAACTTGGTAAAGATTTCAGATGTATGCTTCAAGAAATATACCCAAATCTTTCTAGAAACATCATCTATGAAAACAAAATTAGTGGAACCACCCATGAAAACCTATTTGGTAGGCTCCTACACATTAGAATGTACATAGTCTAAAATTACCTTTGTTTTATGCTTTTTGGTCTTGAACAAAGCACAACATTGTTTTTCAAGTACGCAATACTTGAACAAATTGATTTGCAACTAGTAATATAATTCAATAGATTCCTCTTCTTAAGTTTCACCATCCCACACTCTAAGATTACTCAAATTCATATGCCATAGTCTGGTTGTGTCACTATCAAACTCAATTGATGTATTATATGTTAGACGATGGTAACGTATCTAGAATGGAGGGTGAATAGATACCCAATTAAAATTCTAGAGAATTATGGTTTTGAAAAATTACTTTTCGAAGAGTTTAGGAAGAAGTGACTTTCAAAATAAGTCATCTATACGAACGTTATTGGAAACTCGGATATGAAAATTAATAACAAATAACAAATAGAATGAATATGATAAATTGTATTAATAGAAATTATATCAAGTAACACGTTATTTATCGTTTGTATCAAGTTACTAGTAAAGCTATTTCCAATACCAATATTCAAAAGAGCAAACAAAATCAATTTGTCCAACACTTGGTGTGCAAGTGAATTTTCATAATTTTCCCATAAGCTGTGTTGATACACAAGAGCACTTTGACCAAAAGTGATTACAAGCAATATCAACACTTGATGTAAATCAAAAACAGTTTGGAAAATTGCTTACAATTCAATTTGATAATGCAATGTTATTTGAAAAATTAATTGATGAATATTAGAGCAAGTGTTATGGTCAGGACAAATTCTTAGGCATGACACAATCCACCTCTACATCTAAGATGGCCCAACAGCTTTGGCCCAATCAATTGGAGCAGACAAAGGACAACTTTCCCCTCTTCCTCTCAACCAGGGGCATGTGGTCGGTTGTCCCCCCAGGAAAAAAGTAACCACCACTGCCATCGGCAGCACCTCCGCCCGTAGCTGCTTATGCCCCTCAATCAGGGACACGTGGTTGGTTGTCTCCCCAGGACCAACGTCACCGTCATTGTCCTTGGCAGCACCTCTGCCCGCAATTTCTTCTGTCTCTCGGTCAGGGACACATGGTCATTTGTCCCCCCAGGACCAATAAGACCATATTTGTCCACTCAAACAGGCTAGTCCTCATTCTGCCAGCCACACGAGGACAGCCATCCCAAAATAGCCAGAATCATTTTTGCCCGTGAGCACCTCTCTTCTTGTCATAATGGGCAGCTTCCTCTCCGGTCTGCTCGACACACGTAGAGAAGACACCCAGGAAACACTCATAAACACTTATGCCCGTCATTTCATCCTTGCTCGATGCAACGACTATTACGGGCACGAATGTCTGTTTTGACCAAGTCCTGGCAGTTACCTATTTTTAAGGACCCGTATATCTAGGCCCAAAAATAAGTACCAATGGCCAAGCACTGAGGGCATTACATAAACCCTCACACATATGAGGGTCAAGTATCCAATATTCATCACTAAAACCCTAATCCCTCTCTTGTATCTCTTTGTGCTACTAATGACTTTAGCATCGAAGTGCCTTGCAGGTACACTCCCTCCTCCTCCACTCCAGCATTGAAATCGAAGTCTCTGGCCCACTTCAGGTTCTGATCAACCCGTAAGATCAGTGGTGCCGTCGGTGGGAAACCTGCTCTCCCCATCTTTCTTTCCCCTAAAACAAAAGATCAAAGCAGATAATCAAGATTCTAGTCATGGCCAACTTTTACGACAGAAACAATGCTCACAAGCCCATCATCTCCCCGGTTTATAAGGCATACGACAGAAACAATGCTCACAAGCCCATCTCCTCCCTATCCTTTAACGAGGCTAAAGACGTCAACATCGAAGCTCACAAGATCAAGAAAGCTCAAGAAGTAGCACCGTAGAACATGCAGTAAATCCCTACTCTTCCAAATGTTAACCCTGATATGGCTGCCCTGCTCACATCTCTCAACCAGACCAACTTACTAATCTGACAATAAAGCGAGATGATTGGAGCGTTAGAAATTTCTCGCCGGTCAAAGTTTTCCCCTCGGAGGCACCAACGACAAAGATCACACAACCTGTCTCCCTGACGACACGGTCATCGTCAGGGGAAAGAAAGAGCTCATATCATGGCCTTAAAGAAATGTGATCACACTCCTCCTCGGAGAGACTAACTCTTCCCAATAGCCAAGAAACTTAAGGGCAGATCGAGAAGCCCATATCCTCGATGAGACAATTGTCATCAACGAGGGAAGCACAACTTTTGTCCACCACCATCATCGAGCTAGAACAAAGAGGAAGGCCCCCGCGGTTCATTGTCTCGAGCTATCATGGATGCTCCCCTCTCCGCCAGACTAGAAAAACCCTCAAAATTGGGAACATATGATGGGATAACTGACCCCGAAGAGCATGTCGAAAACATTGACGCCCTTCTCGACTACCGAGGCGTTATAGGAGCTATTAAGTGCAGGTTGGTACTAACAACTCTGAGAAAAGGAGCAATGTCTTGGTACAAAAACCTCCTCAATGAATCCATCAGCTCATGGAAGCAGTTGGGGAAGATGTTCTCAAGGAACTTCACTCCCTATCATTGTCATCCGAAGACAAAGGCCTCGCTAGAAGTGATCATACAAGGAAAAGAAGAATCTATGCGAGCATACATCGAGAGGTTCAACAAAGAATCCGTTTAGTTATCCACGACTGACAATATGAAAAATTACTTGCTCGAGCGAGGGTTGCACCCTTGCAATTATTTTTCCAAAGCAATTGGCATAGAAACACCAGCCACACTAGACACCCTCCTCCTCAAAGCCCAGGAATACATCCAGTACGAGGAGAAAGTGACCGCAAATTATGCTCGACATAGCAAAAAAATGAACTCACCAGCCTCCCTGACGAGAGGAGCGCATAAACAAACTATGTTCCCCGTAAACACAACTGCTCAGTAGGAACATGTTCCCCGCGAACACAACTTCTAAACAGACACATGTTCTCTGCAAGCACAACTACTCAAAAGGCACATGTTCCCTGTGAACATAACTGTCAAGCAGGCACATATTCCCTATGAACACAACCACTCAGCAGGCACATGTTCCCCGCGAACACAACTGTCGAGCAGGCACATGTTCCCTACGAACACAGTTGTCGAGTAGGCACATGTTCCCCATGAACACAACTGCTTAGCAGACACATGTTCCCCATGAACACAACTGTCAAGCAGGCATACATTCCCCACTAACACTTTAGCCTAGTAGGCATATATTCCCCGCAAACACAACTTCCAAGCAGGAACATATTCCCTACAAACACAATTGCCGAGTGTAACACGGTGGGAGAACTGACTTGGTCGTTTTGCGTTTGATCGCAAATGTTGCGGTTTAGCAAGAGTCGCCACTGACTTTTCTTTTATCCAAAAGGAAAGGCTGAAAAGAACAGGAAAGACCTTTGAGATGTTTTCTTGAGTTCGGGGGGTAGATTATGAAAAGGGAAGGTATTAGCATCCTTTTCATCCATGGTTTTCCATGGGCTCTTAGTTACTTCTAGATCACTTGCTTTTGTTTGAAAATGTGCTTTGTGTGGTTTTTGAAAGTATTTTGAAAAGGCGCCATCGTTTAGGCAAACTTTGTAATGATTCTCGTTCGTAAGAATGTATACAATAGTGTTGATCATTTGAAAAAAATTTCAAGTTTGAAATATTTTTTTGAAAGTGTTGGTATTTGTTTTGAAAATAGCAAGGATGTTTTTGTTTTGAAATTTAGCAAGCCACTAAGAACATTCTACCTACTCAAGAGTCTTTCATGTTTATTTCCTCTTTCCTTTGACATTGTTATCTTACCATTAATTTGGTAAGTAACCATATCTTTGGATGTAAAAGGGATGGGCAAGGGTCATCGTATAGCCATGATTAGCAACATTGCAAGATATCTTAGCATTTTATTTAAGGGACTAAGATCATCTTTGAAAGGAAACTTTGATAGCGTCATCGAGGGACTATGATCTTGTATTTTGTTTGTTTTTGCTAAGATACCTCACATGCATAATATGGCCATTTTTGTAAGGCAACAAAATGGGTTTACCCTAAGGGTGTAAGTGTGCAAGTGTATTGATTTACATGCTTGATTTGTCTTTGAATTAAGGTTTTCTATTTATTGGTTTTAATCTTTCCATACAAAACCCTAATTACTAGCATTTGGATATAAAGCATTAAATTGCGGAAATTAAAATTACTACGCTATTACATCATTAGGGGAAGGGGTGTACAAATTAAAAATGGGGAATTACAAGAAAATTAAGTCTAAACAATTGTTACAACCATATTGAATATTGTACAAAAATAAAGATAAAAATGCAAGAATATAAAATGTAAAAAGAAATGTGATTTTTGTTTGGTTTTCATGAAAAGGTTTTTTTTTTACCTAATTAACTAAAATAAAATAATTAACTAAAAATAAGGAAATTAAGATTAAGTAAATAAAAGAAATTAATTTATTAAAGAAAATAAGTTTTTTAGGGTTTTTTTAGTTTTATGAAGAAAAATAAACTAAATAAATATAACTAATAAATATAAATATTTTTGGATTTTTATTAATAACAATAAAAATAATAATAATAATAATAATAATAATAATAATAATAAAGAAAATAATAATAGTAATAATAATAATTATAATAAAGAAAATAAAAATGAAATGTAAAAGAAGGAAAATGGACCAGAAGTTGCAAGAGTGATCAGGGGGTAAGAAATAGCAAAAAGGCTAACCCCGAAGACCATGCTGGCCCAGGCGCCTATAAAAAAAATCAAAAAAAGTGTAAAATATGGAGAAACAAAAGAGCAAAAGGCAGCGCTGAGGTTCGAACCCATGAACTCTACCAATAACGTGTGTTGCCTTACCACTGGGGTGGCTGTACATCCGTTAACTTAAATGAAATGATATATATATATATAATACAAAATGAGTCATGAATACACTTCATCTTCAACCTCCAGCCAAAGGACCTGTAACTTCGTCATTTCTCAACCATTCATAAAACTTCCAACATCAAACTTGTTAGAAATTTTCTCACGATTATGAATATGTAAATAACTTAAGCTAATTCTCAAAAATGAGCATGAATTTCTAATGGTACCAAATCCTGACCTAAATATTTCCAGAGGTTCAGATTCAAAATTCTAACTACTCAAGCAACAATAATGAAATCTAAGGACATGGTTAGCTTCAGGACAATGATATCTACATTTCTTATTCACAAATAAACCATTAATGATGCTTGTATGAAGAGTTCAAAAGTCAGAAAACTCACCTTGCAAGAGGGTATCTTGTTTTGAGTTTGAGAAGCTTTTGATGAGTTCCAATGATTGGGTTAGCTTCCTCAAGTTCTCAGGAAGCTAATGTGATGTTTGGCTTGAGCTGAAAGTGGCTGAGGAGTTCGGGAGAAGTCCACTTGCAGAGCTCTGTTTTTGAAAATGGAACTTGATGATGGAGATGTTACAGTTATGAACCAGGGTCAGGGATGAGCTGTATTTGATGTTTAGAAGCTTTAGGAACCAAAAGGCTTGAAAACACATGAGAGAGATGTGAGTTTCAAGTTTTTGGTCAGAATGTGCAACAATGGTGATTTTTGATCCAGTTCTGAGTTCTTGTGTGTTTTAGGGCTTGTGTATGCGTGTGTTTTCTTGCAAACAACTTGTGTATATGTATGGAAAAGGTTTGGATACTTGAGGTGGTCAGAAGTACAAGATCACATGTTTTGGCTTCTTGGCTTGTTTTTGAAGTAAGGTTGACAAACATGGTTTCAATGCATAGTACAAAGCTATCTAGAGTGGTTACCAAATTTAAACATGCTTATCTAACTTTGTAGAGGAAGTTTATGCAGAAGGAACAAGTGCAAAGCTCAATGCAATTTGACTTTGCATAAAACTTGCTTTATGTAAATGGCAATGGTGCCTTTGTGCCATTAATGGAAAATTATCTTGGATAAAGTTTAAATCAAATGGATAATAGCTCAAAAGAAAGTGTAATCTTCTGATTAGGGAGAGATCTTGAGGTTTAGAGGCCTTCAAAGTAAGATTGTGCAGTATAGGCTTGAGATTTGAATTCTTGTTCATCACAAAGTGACCTATAATTTCAGTTTGAAACCCTAACTTCCTCTCTTCTATTCTCCTTGCTCAAGAATGATCTCAAGGAGTTCTTAGACATTTTAGAAAGCTTGTAATTTTTTTTACAACCGCTCTTTGGATCACTTTTGAAAATTCCCCTTGGAACTATATGTAAAATTGCCATGAAGTTAGGTCAAAATCTTGCCTAAACTAGGGCAAAATTTTCACTAAGTGTTTAGTTTCATGACCATGACTTCATGGATTAATAACTTGAGATCCAAGAATTTCTAGGCAAAGTTGTGTAAAGAAAAGTTTTAGATCTCATGGAGATCTACAACTTTCATGTCGAAAGTTTCTTTTGAATCATCTTGCATCATGGTGAAAAAATGGCTCAAAGTTGTGAAAAAATATGAAGTTTTCAACACTTAGAAAAATTTCTAAGTTTGAAAACTTTGACTTTTCAAAATGAAATCTTGAATTTTTGATTTCTTGATGAAAAAGTTTAATATTTTGACATGTTTTGATGAATTGTGATCTTTGACACTTGATTTTGACCAAAAAGTCAAAGTTTGACTTTTCAGTGTACAATTGACTTTTGATCAGTTGACTGAAAATCAACTATCAATCAATTGATCTTGAGGGATGTTTTGAGTTATGCCATTAGGTCAAAATGATTCAATTGAACTCTTGAGATCATGCCTCAAACCAGTTAACCATTTGCTAGGTCAAAAATCAAAAATTCCCCTTTCTCAGTCAAAACCCTAATTTTGACCATTTTGCCCTTTTGATGATCTGATCAAATTTCTTGAGGAATTGTGGCCCAAACTTGATAAAATGATACATATGAGTTTATAATGTTGATATGGATCAAAAAGTATGAAGTTTGACTGTAAATTGGCCACAGTTGACTTCTTCCCGAATATAGCTGATTTTAGGTCAACTGCTCAATTGACTGAGCAAAAATGTGATCCAAGACTTGAAACTTGACATGAGCAATCTTGGGGGTCCATAATGATCCATGAAATTCATATGAGGCGTTAAAAGCTTAATTATGCTTGTGCAATCTCAAACCCTAATTTCAGTCATCAGTGCTTAAGGAGGTGTCTTGAGCGGATCAACCCTTGTGCAGTCTTGAACCAAGAGAGATCTTGTGAGAAAATATTTGATAAACGAGAGGGAAAATTTTGGGGTACAACACCGAGCAGGTACATGTTCCCCGTGAATGTAACACTAAGAAGACATCCTGTCGAAGCTCGTGAGCACAAAGAAGAGAGGCGGATCAAGTCCATCATTCCAGATACACTATTGTGTCCGAGCAAAAATGGAAATGGGTCATACTATCTCAAAAACTTGCACGGGGAATAAGTTACTCGACTTTGGAACACTGAAAACTAAGGCAATATTACAAATAAGAAGTTGATACAGTCGGCGTGTTTCATCGAAACAACGAATACAGTTTTCCCGACCAGATGTGTATGCCCAGGTACACGCATGTCACTCTAAATTAAACAAAGAGGAAAGTCTCCACTCTTTTAACGAGTAGATTCTTAGCTCAACATGGAAAACTCAAATGAACTCCACCATCGTCGTACCACAATGGCAGAGCACTCAGCTCGCGATAGAAAGTTCACGCCGTCGAGCTCGGGCCCTTAAAAAGAGACCTGAATTTTGACCCATGCCAGGTGATCACACTAAGCATTCGACCAGTCACCCACACTGGCAGACTCAAATACTAATGAGTAAACCCTCAAAAACTCTTAATCCAAATAAAATGTCTCAGGCAGACAAGCATACAAACATGCATAAACCTAATAAATAACAATATACCACGTACGAGCATGTCCTCGTAAAGATCACGAAACGTCCCAGTTGTAAACAACAAGCGCCAACAACACATTTTCCTCCTCAGTGCACGGGCTGACTCTAAGTCATCAATCCTATGCATAGAAGCAACGACTTGGGGGGATCCTGTTCTGGTCTAGCCAAATGCCTAGGGATGGCCCAATCCACTTCTACATCCAAGATGGTCCAACAGGTTTTACCCAATTAATTGGAGCAGATAAAGGACACCTTTCCCCTATGCCCCTCAATTGGGGACACGTGGTTGGTTATCCCCCTAGGATCAACGTGACAACCGATGCCCTCGGCAACACCTCTTCCCACAGCTGCTTCTGCCCCTCAATCGGAGACACGTGGTTGGTTCTCCCTCAAGGACAAACGTGACCACCTCTGCCCTCGGCAGCACCTCTGCCCATAACTGCTTCTACCCCTCGGTCAGGGACATATGGTCGGTTTCCCCCCTAGGACCAACAAGACCATATCTACCCACTCAAAAAATCTAGTCCTCATCCTGCCAGCCACACGAGGACTGCCATCCAAGAATGGCCAGAATCATCTTTGCCCGTGAGCACCTCTCTGCTTGTCATAACAACCAGCTTCTTTCTTGGTCTGCTCGACATACGTAGAGCAGACACCCAGGAAATGCTCATAAACAAGTATGCACTTCATCTCATCCTTGCTCAACACAAAAACTAGTTACAGGCACGATTTTCCGTTTTGACCAAGTCGCGACAGTTAACTATTTTTAAGGACTCGCATATCTAGGCCCAAAAATAGGGACCAATGGCCAAGCGCCGAGGACATTATATAAACCCCCACACATGTGAGAGTCAGGTATCCAATATTCATCACTAAAATCCTAATCCTTCTCTTGTATCTCTTTGTGCTCCTACTGACTTTAGCATCAGAGTGCCTTACAAGTACACCCCTCCTCCTCCATTCCAGCATTGAAGTCGAAGTCTCTGGCCCACTACAGGTTCTGATCAACTGGTAAGATCAGCAAGTAAAAGCAAAATAGACACATGGATTTATCTTCATAGTTCCCCACTGCCTTCCTCACGTGTGGGTACGTCTGTGCCTAATTTTAATGGAATTAGTATAATTCTTACTATGTAAAAAGTTGATACAAGAGAAGTGGTCAAGATCAACTCCACAAACCCTAAGTTTGTTGTTGATTCAACCCCTTCTCCTATTTTAATCATGAGAAAGACCAACACACAATAGATACCAATTAAGTTGTTGATATTGCTACTCCTTTGTATTCTTTATCTCCAAATCTTCCATGCACGAACGATAAAATTGTACCTATTGCAAACACAAGACTTCAATTGTGATCCTTCTTTCTCTCCCTACTTCCTTTGCATTCTTTATCTCGAAAGGATACTTTATGTTATTTATCTCCAAAGGATTTCACTTAACCATAATAAACTCTTAAACGTCTTTAACGTGTAAAGTCAAGCTTCTTCAACATCATGTTTTGATGAAGACAAGTATTATGTGCATATATCAAAAGATAAGAAAAAGCATAATGAAGCAATATGACTATGGATCAAGATTACAACATTATGAAGACTTGCATTGATCTTTATTTATTGAGGTAAAACCATGAAATATATATTGATAAAATAGTTCTCAAAATAATCTCCAAAATTCAGCAGCATGCATGGTTCATTTGGTTGAAAATATCTCACTATGTCTAGATTTAAAATAAAATATTTTTTATCATGCATTTAAAAATTTATTTTTCATATTTGATCATTGTTAAATAACTTTCAAATATAATATTTTTTTCATATTTGAACCATGTTAAATCAATTTTAAAATATAATCTATTGACTTGGATAAATCAAATAATGTTGCATAAGGTTGGTTCAAAACTTTAGACTTTTTCAATTTTTTCAAACATACAGTTTTTGATAAACTAAGGCGTTTTAACCTTTTGTAACAACAAATAAAACTGCCCTTCTTTGCACTGGTCTGAAGCAGTATTTTAATTTTGAAATTCAAAAATTGTTATGCATTTGTTAAGTCAGGTATCCGTTAAAACTGACTTAACAAGTCCTCTACGAATTTGAAAAAACAATAATTTTTTAACACTTTTTCATGCATCTTTTCATGAAACCATTTCATTTTAACTTGACAATTGTTCATAAAAAAATTTCATAACTTTACCATGTTTTATAGAGGTGCTATGCACATATAAATACATGAAATTTCAATTTACAATCAACCTCTTCCATAGAAATTTAACATCATTTTTATCATTTAAATTTCAAAACAAGTGTTTGTGTTCTTGAACTTTTACAAAGAATTTTTCTGCATGTATTTTCATATTAGTCCAGAAAAATTCATATCATATTTACAAACACTTGAGAACTATATTCTATCATTATAAGTTTCTTGTTTAAAGAGAAGATCAATTATATTGATATATCACTCAAAATGATAAATATTGTACAAATTTCATTATTCTTAAAAATCTTGTTGTATTCATATCTTATTTTCCAGGATTGTTGGAATTAAGATTACTTGGTTTTATATTCCTTATTGTCCATGATTGTTGGAAGAAAGAGGTTAAAACTGAGAGGATTGTTCTCATTTCAACTAGGTTGATCCAAGAGGATTGTTCTTGGTGGTGTTATTGTTAGAGGATTATAGGAGAAGTATTAGTATAGGGCTTGTACAAAGGTCTAACAATAGTGAAATCTCTTTCATGTTGATAGGGGACAGGAGTACTCTCGGACTGTGAGGGAGACCAGGATACATCCTTGTGTTCTTTACTTTTCTGCATTTATTGCTTTCATCTTAAATCATACCCAGAGAAGAAAGAACATGAAACTAAAAAATAAGAACAAGTATTCTAAAACCGGATAAATTTTCAAAGTCCTAATTCACTCCCTCCCTCTTAGGCGCACTCAATAACTTACAGCACAAAAACCCCCAAATCAACCAATGATCTTGGAGGACAAAGCCATGGTTTTTTCGGATGAAGAACACTACAAATCTACACTCATTATCTTTGGATACACAAGAAACTAATCCTACATTATCAAACCCCTCTAGATGGAACCGCAATAAAAGATCATTACAATGAAATGTTAGTGTGTATGCATAGATTGAAGGTTGGAGTTAAAGAACATATGTAGGCTAATTTTATGGTATCATCAAATTATAAATAATGCATGAGAGATGTATTTATAGTTGTGGTAAGTTAGGGAAAAAGGACATACTTAGAATTAAAAGAATTTATAAAATTGACCAAAACAATCAGTATGTGTCGACCTATATATCAAAGGTGTTGACACATACGATAATTTTAGACTGTATGTGTCGACAAAGAAGTTGTATGTGTCGACCTAACCAAGTCAGAACAGGCTTTAAAACAAAAGTAAAGTGTCGACCTAAAAATCGTATGTGTCGACACATAAAATAAGAATTAATGCAATTTTAGAAATACTTCAGTATCTGTCGACCTGTACGATATACGTGTCGACCTAATCAAGTTAGAGGCTAACAACTTATTTACTGAGTTACATGTGTCGGCCTAAAATTCGAATGTGTCGACACATGCAACTCAATTTTGTGCAAAAACCAGTTTTTGATTCATGAGTAAATTATCAAAATGATTCCAGCATATCCTAAGACTTCTAAATGAGTAGGGTACCACACTAAACTTAGATAGAACATCCAATTACTGAAACACTAGGTTCTCATATTTTTTATATCAATCAAAACATTCATGAGGGCAAGTTTCACTCACAAACTCCCCCTTTTTGTTGATGGCAAAAAAAATAAGACGAGAAGATTGATGCTCCCCCTAAATATGTGATTTACATCTTTATCATTGTATATGTCTGTCAATTAAAACATTCATGAAGGCAAGTCTTACTCACAAACTCCCCCTTTTTTATGATGGTAAAAAAATGCAGTGAGACGATTGATGCTCCCCTTGAATATGTGCTTAACATCATTATCATCGCATATGTCTTCTCCCCCTTTGACGACATCAAAAAGAGACATAGCACGTGATTAGATGTATCTAAATCTTCATACCACACCAAATATATATATATATATATATATATATATATATATATATATATATATATATATATATATATATATATATATATATATATATATATATATATATATATATATATATATATATATATATATATATATATATATATATATATATATATATATATATATATATATATATATATATATATTATACATAGGCAATTTTTGCATAGAAAGAGTGAACTTATACATAGATATATATATGTAATAACACTAATTTTAAAGATAGATAAAAAGTAACTTAATAGGAAAACAACCTACATTACATAATTAAACAAGGTTGCACACAGAAACATTGTTCAAGCATAGAAAGGAAATTCAACTACATAAAACTATATAATAAATTATTCTCAAAATGCAATGCATGAAATGAGATGACCATAAACCAAAAAACAAAATGAAATGCAACACCTTAATGTTCATCAAAACAACCACAACGCCTTTGATAGTTCTTCCACTTCTACGCATATCTTCATAAAATGTGCCTGCTTCATCATTTTGTTGAACACGAAGTGTATGAAAACAATTGACTCTTTCTTGGATAATTCCACTTGTCTTGTGAATGTTTTCTTGAAGAGACTGAAACTGTGTAGTAGCAGTCGAGGCAAATATCTCAAATTCGGTCTCTTGAGTAACCAATCTTGCATTAACCAACCTGAATTACTCATTTTGATTGTACAGAAAATCAGTGCGCCATTGCACTTCAACTGCACGCCACACCACTTCTTCTTCATAACATTGATTATGTTGAAGTTGCTTGTTTTGAAGCAAGGTAAGAATCTCTGAGTTGTTTCTTGTATCAGATCCATACTTATTTTCATGTGAATCATCAACATAGTCATAAGAACCCCCATCATAAACTTTATAGTTTCCTCCCTGCGCAATCCAAGAGTTTTGTTGCCAATTATTCGTCCATGGTTGCTCATAGTGATGTTGTTGAGCAGCAGTGGCATTCATCCAGATTTCATCTTCCTCGTGATTTGCATCATCCATTGGAATTTCTCCAGGAGGAGCACCACTTATGTCTTCAAGACCATCATAATTCCCTTGATCATCAACAACATCATAATATTCAGCAGGATGATCATAATTGTAAATTATTTGCTTTGTTTGAAAAACCTGATAGTAGTATTATTGTTTTTCTAAATCCTAATGGTATCTCATATTAGCATGGTTCTTTCGGAGAATTCCAACACAACATTTGGGTAAACAAATGGAAGATTTGGGAAGCCTATATTGAATAAATCTAGGATTTTTGTTATTATGGATGGATAGCTAAAGATAGTCCCTTTGTTACACTTCTTGATGGTGAACATGCGAGCAACAAAGTATTAAGGCCAATTTATCTTAATCTGATTAAGAAGAAGATATACCAGATGAATTTCATAATTATCAACCCTTGAGAAACCTCCACCCTTAGGATGCAAAATGTGAGTGACAAAGTAGTGCAATATTTGAGGCAATCTCTTGAGGCACCCTGTAGTAAGCGATTAATTATTGTTATCATCACGTAGAGATTTCAATTGTTCATTAGAGTGCATTCTCCACTTGAAATCATAATGAGCCCTTGAACCCATAACCTTTGGTCCATTACCTATTGTGAATCCAAAGAGAGTCCGCCACATATTGTTTGTAAATGTGTAAATTTTACCTCCAACCTCAAAGGTGAATTCAGCATTGTACCTCTTGCGTAACCCCGCATAAAAGATATTAATCATATCTTCATTGTATTGTTGAGTTAGATGCAGGAAGTAGTTTAATCCTTAAAGATCTAGCCTTCTCATAACCTCATGGGTATGAAATACTTTAGCTGTGCGCACTTTGTAGTAATGCTACTTGGCAACAATCCTTCCACGATACTTCTCATCAAAGAATTCCATGTTATCTTCACTAACCAAATTAACCACATCTTTAGACAAATTTGATGAAGAGTCAACCTTCCCTTTTCCTATGTCAGCGCCTTTGCCTCTTGCAATTTTAGGATCCATGAGCAATTTCACAATGTCAAGCTTGCCTGCAAGGTGTTTAACAGAATTCCCCAACCAAAACAGTTGGATCTTTAGAGAGAAATGCAACTTTGACAAATGAAAGTGATGTTATGATGAAGATAGATACACACAATCATCAAACAAACATTCAATATATACTATTATGAATTAAGTATGCAATGGAAGAATGTACCTTGAATGTAGTGAACCTTGAATGACAATTAAGTTGGAATTTTGAAGGAGATGAACACTAATGAATCTTGTGTGATAGTGTTTATGGAAGAATTTATCAGAGAGAGGAAGATTTGAACGAAATTAAGATGATTTAAGATAGGGTTATGTTTATGTTTAGAACACAAAAGAGTAGTAGAAGAAGATGGAAGATGAAAAGGGTGAGATTTCAAGCCAATCTGCAGACACGTGTTGACCTTACTAGATTACATGGAGACACATTTGTGTTATGTGTGACCTGTATTGAAACATTTGTAAAATAGCACAAAAAATTATTTTATGTGTCGACCTATACGAGTTTCATGTCGACACATACTGAAATAATTTGAACAATTTTAAAAGGTTTAGTTTATGTGCAGACCTATATTGGCTTACAACTACCAAAAGACCAAAAGAAAAGTGTTTTGACCTTTTGAATGTGCAATATGATTCATGTATGTAATGATAAAATTTATGTATGTGTATAATATTTCTTATAGTTATGCAATCTAAGAAATCTAAACACAGAAGAGAAGATGTATTAAAATAAGACAAACACATATAATTTGCATATTATCCAAAGTCACTATAATCATGTAAATTTAAAATAAGCAGAAATTCAATTAAAATTTTTGGAAGTGAACATATGATCAAAAGGAATTCAACGTGTATTTTATATATCTTGTACACATAGATAGACAAAAGATCTATCTTAATCTTAGAAGAAAATTTAAATGAAACAATACAACCTCACCGATAATGTGGAGAAAAACACAAGCATTTCACATGAAACTCAAGAACATGATCATCAACCACTTCTAAGCGAGCTATGAACAAGAAAAACATATTTTCACTACTTTCACCTTCTCATTGATTCAAGATCTTTTATCAAGGAGTTACTTGTTGGTATTTTTCTAGAACACATCTAATCATTTTCCCACTAAGTCAATAAGATATGAATATGTCACCTTCTAATTGTCTTGATTTACCTACTCATGAAGCTCTATTACTTCTTCATAGGATTAAGACAATTTTCCTGTAATTTTCAACAAGATAAACTAGGTACCCAATCCTTGATGGGTCCTTGAGGGTGAGTAACATAATCATCCCAACTAGGTAACAATTGAGAAATGCCATTAGATAATGAAAGTTTTTTAAGTTTGAATTTTTAAATGGTATGTCCTTTCATATGACAGTAGTAACAAGTCATATTTTGAAAGGTGTTAATCTTTCTTTTCACTTTCTTTTAAATAAAGTTGTATTTTGCATATGGAGGATTTAAAGATTTGTTAAACTTTGTTGGATTTATATAAAAAATAACCTTTCGTTGTTGAGCCTTTGTCAATTTAGCTTTAGGACTTTTGACCTCGTTTTTCCAAATGTAACATGTATCACAGCCAAATTTAAATGGATTGTCATCCATCTTGTTTTTAACTCTTATGAATACCTACAAGAGAGTACTTTAGAGCTTCCATTTTATTTTCAGTTTCTAAAATTTTTGCTTCTAAATGAGAAAATATTTTTCTATTTGAAGCCAACCTTTTAAAATCTTTAATATCTCCCTTATGTACATTTTCAATGGTGTCAAGTAAATCAAGATGAGACTTTCCATTTACAAAATTATTTTGAGAAGAGTTTGCCTTGTTACTCTTACCTTTTTTGTGATGATTATGATGATGAATGTTATTAATAGTAGATGCTATCATTCCTTTCTCCTTATCTTCATGATAATGACCTGAGAGGCACACTTCATCGTACTTGGAAGGTTTGTGTCCCTTATTTCTTTAATCATTTAGGTGAGTTGAAAGACACAAATTTGCTAAATCATCATCACCATTAGGTTCTTCATCACTTGAGAATTCAATATCACTCCCAAAAGCCACATAGGCTTTCCTAGGTTTGTCATGACTCTTAAGTTGATTCCTATTTTTCTTTTTGTCAAGGTTGAAGTCTTTCTTTATGGATTTTTTTCCTTAGAAGATGCATTATTTCCTTTAGGCTCAAAGTTTCATTTGTTGAGTCTCTTTTCATTTCTCCTTTTCACATACTTGTGATACCTTTTGACAAATAAACTAACCTCTTCATCTTCTGAATCAAAGTTTTTATTAACATCTCTATCATAAAAATAATGCTCATCCCTTGAGGACATTGAACTTGAAGCTACGAGAGCTTTAGACTTCAATCCTTCCTCCTTATTAGTGTCTTTCTCTTTCTTCTTCTTTTTCTCAAGCTTCTTTTCATATTTCTCCAAGCAATTGAGTTCTTGCATGTGTTCTTCTAACTTTCTGAACAAAGTGGTGAGATCAAGTGTTGCAAGATTATTGGCTTTCTTTATCGCGGTGAACTTTGGTTTCCAATTACTAGTAAGAAATATCAAAACCTGTGTAGTAGCAATAGCATTGGAAATAGGATTACCTAGTGTGATACGGTGGCAGAATCGACTGTTGTACTGGTTTTGCGTTTTTGTTTTCAAATGTTGTGATAAGAAAGAGTCGCCACCGAATTTTATTTTATCCAACAAAGGAAAGGGTGAAAAGAACAGGAAAATACCTTTCGAGATTATTTCTGAGTAAGGGGGGTAGATTATGCAAAGGGAAGGTGATTTGAAAAAGAACAGAAAAAGACCTTTCGAGACCCTTTCAATCCATAGTTATCTACGAGCTCTTAGATTCTTAGCTCATTTTCGAAAATACCTTGTGCTTTATGTGATTTTGAAAAGTATTTTTGAAATGCCAATAGTAAGGCAATTTTCTTTATGATAACTCTTGTATCAGTCCTCAAGAGTGTTGATAAAGCGTTATGAAAATGTTTTGAAAGAAATTTGTGTATGTGTAAAATTTGTTTTTGAGAAAGCATCTAGGAACTATCTACTTTACTCGAAAGGTTCGTTCTTTTCCTTTAGACAGTGCTATCCTACTATTAGTGAGTAGTTAGCCCTAGTCGTTGGATGTATGAGGGACATTCGAAGGGACGTTTATAGTCACAAAGGCAACTGGGCAAGAAATTTTAGTAACTACCCTAGGGTTTTAAGATCATTTTTACCGAGGCAACATCGAGAGGGTCATCGAGGGACTTATGATCTTTTAAAACGGAGGGTAGCCACTAAAATCTCTCATGTTTCGAGAGTTCTGATTGTTTTCCTAAGGTAACCAAAGTGGAAGTACCTTAAATATGCTCATGTGCAATTGTATTGTGTTTCAGTTATTTATCTTGATGTTAGGTTTTGCTAACGTTTGATTTTGATCTCTTGCCATACAATCCTATTAGAATACATCTAAACAGTTAATATATGTACAAGAAATATAAAGTGCGGAAATTAAATCCTACGCTATTACACGGATTCGGGGAGGGGTAATTTACAAGTCCAAACTAGAAAATAAAGCAGAAAAAGGTAAAGTCCTAGTTTAAAATTATTACATCCCATAAGCAGATACATAAATGATAAAAATAAAAAATGCTAAAATAATAAACGCGCGCAAATTGAAAGGACGTCTAAACCTAAGAAATGAAATCTTTTTGTCGTTTTGTTTTTTGAAAAGAATTGAATTCAAATAAATCCTAAGTCTATTGACTTTAAAATTAAGAAAATAGTTTAAATAAATATTAATTAATTTACAAAATTATTTTAATTAAGAAAACCGCTAACCTAATGTTTTTATGATTTTTATTATTATTTTGATGATTTAAATAGAAGAAAAAAAATACAAAAAGAAATAAGCAATAAAAACAAGACAACAAAAATATAAATGGGCCTGGTGTTAGCTAGCAGGAAGGGGGTGAGATTGTGAAATTTTGTATAGGCCCAGATCTGAGAGCCCAATATTGCGCTTGATCCCATGCTTCTGGTCCTTGAGGATCTACCATGGGGAAGCATTCCATGGGCCCTGGATTTGATCTCCTTGCCTTCCATTGTCTGGGGCTTAAAGGCACATGGGAAATGTTGAAACGCAACACACTGGTCTGCAAGACAATTATTATAAAAAACATAATACATGAGCTGGGTATCGAACCCAGGCCCTTTCAATTGCAGACATTCTCCTTCACCATCTGAGCTGCTTGTTCATTCGTTGATCCAAACAAAATCATGACATTAGATTAGTAAAATAAAATCATATATATATATATATATATATATATATATATATATATATATATATATATATATATATATATATATATATATATATATATATATATATATATATATATATATATATATATATATATATATATATATATATATATATATATATATATATATATATATATATATATATCAAAATCAACACAATTCGCGCTGCACAAGCCAGAAGGAAAGAGGCGCCTGGATTTTGAGATTTGAAGGACTTAGTTTCAAATCCCTAATAATGCTGTCATGTTACCTTGGTATTGATTTTCACATGTACAACGTTAGCAATCACAAACACCATTCATAGCATGGATATACAATCAATATGGATTTAAAGTATATATTGAAAGAGTTTGAGATCGAAGGCCTGTTACCAACGGAGGGAATGAGTGGAATGCTTACTTTGGATTGAGGACGCCTGCAAAACGTGTTTTGATTTTGGCAACTTTTGTTGAAATTTTGGAATTTTGTGGAGCTCTTATGGGGCAATATGTGTGTATAGGCAAAGTGTTTCTGTCTCCGGTGGCAATGTTTCTGTCTCTGGTGGTAATGTTTATGTCTGGTCTTTTCTCTTGCGCTTTATCTTTGTATTTATAGGAGTGTGGTGGTGGGCGAAAATGGCAAGAATCATCCATTAACCATGGCTTTGAAGGAAGAATCGAAGGTTTTTAAAAAGTTGCCATTTTTGATGATTTTCTACCCATTTTGGTTTTGAATGAACCTGGACAGGTTTCTCTTCTTGACTCCTTCGAATACCCTTAAGCCTTGTTCTTCGATTGGCTCTGAATTGCTCCTTTCTATGGCTCTGTGCTTCAATTCGATTTGCTCACGGTTTCATCCTCATGGCTCCTTCGATTGAGTCCATCTACATTGGTTGTTTGACCTGGAAAATTCTCCTAGTCGAACTCCATTCTTATTCTCTTTGATTTCCTTTAATTCAAACACCTCTTCCTCTTGGCCTATCGATGCTTTGTTTTGTCATCTCCTTCGAATGTAGTTGTGCAGGTGGTTCTTTGATTCCAACTCCCAACCTTTTCTCATGTCTGCAAAAATATCTTTCTTATTGACCACTAGTTCACCTTTGATTGGTTAATATAGCTTATATGTGCCAATCGAAGAATAACTTATGAGCACTAAGCCTTTGCTTTGATTACCCAACTCCTTCCCTTTGCTTGCCTACAAGAAAAAACTTTGTTGCGCATTAGTCCACCTTCGATTGGTGAATACAGCTTGTATGCACCAATCGAAGGGTAACCTAAGAATATCGAACTTCTCTTCAAACATCCCACCTATTCAAGTACATGCCAGAAGTTCTGAGGTGACTCATACTTTGCTGGTTCATCTCAAATTGTCCTTCGATCATGACATGCTTAAAGATGCCATGTCCTTCGAATCATGAGCCTTTCACATGTTTTCTTTGGATAAAATAAAAAGCCTTTTGATTCCAAAATATTCTTATTTTCAAAGTGCCATTACAGGCAACCTGTTAATAGAAAGGTGTCTTCCTTGCAATGCTTCGAATGACTTCCTTTTCAGTGGTTCGAAAATGAACCTTTCGATGGCGCCCATTACTAGCTTTTTTAATCGTAGAAAAAATCTCCTCACGCTTTCTTTCAATCTAGCCTGCCTTGGGCATTTCGAATAGCTTATATTTTAGTGGTTCGAAAATGAACCCTTTGAAGCTCTAATCGAAGACTTCAAATTGGCCCCCTCACATTTTCCTTCGAATTAGCCTTCCTTAGATCCATCAAATTAGCCTGCATACTACTGTCGAAGCTGCTTCGACCCAAAAGCCCTTAGGCATCTTTTCCGCCTTCGACCTACACTTGTCATACACACCTCTTTTCTTCCAGCCATGCCATTATGCTAAGGCATATAGAGTTCCATTAATATCATTTGAAGCCCTGAAACTCACACATCTCGGTGAAAAGTGAAATTAGTTGAAAGGCCACTTCTTAGGAGGAGAATTTATCTAATCAATTCTTGGTCAACCTTGAGAAATTGGGGACCTTAATGAGCATGCTCTGAATAATATGGGATGGAAAATTTTGGGGTGCAACCGCTTCCCGTGTTCAATCTTCTTAAACCTGAAGATTTAGATTGGCTTATATGTCTTTCGTGATCTGAAGGTGGAAGATGATTGAACACTAGAGTGCCTAGAAATTTGCACTCGCATGAAGTAACACTGTTGGTTGATGATATTAGGAATGGGATTACGGATGCCATTTGGAGAAGATGACTGAGAGTTGTCGGGGATGGGCTTAAAGATGCCATCTAAAGTAGATGCTGACTTCATAAGAGGTCTCTTTATGGGGATTCTTGTTCTTGTTGTCTGAGGAGGGCTCCACTGGGGAATGTTAATTTCTATTGTTCTCCCGTTTGAGGAAAACTCTATGGGGAATAGAGTATATGAGCTTTAGATGTCCATGGATTTACTGAGAAGTTATCTCTGGACTAGAGAGATGAAAGTTAGTTGTTTTCTGGTTGAAATCCAGGCTTCACAATAACTTGCCGGGGAGAATGAAATTAACAGTTATCTGGAAATGTATTAGAAGGAGCATGTGTAGGGATGTTTCAGGATGAGTCCGTGTTAAACTTCATTTGGAGATTGTGAGAAGAAACCCGTGTAAGATTGCTCCAGGATGATCTCGTGTAAAGATACATTTGGATATTATAAGAAGGAACCCGCGTAAGATTGCTTCCCCTGGTCGTGTAGATAGTCACCCCGTCTTGTTTCGGGAATTGATCCATAGTCAGCTGTTCACAGATAGTTGTCCTGCCTTGTTTCAGGTATTAAACTGGGATCTGATTTTGTTGGTTGTTGAGATAGTTGCCCTGTCTGGTTTCAGGAATTAATCTTTGGCATAAGAGAAAGAAGGATAGTTTCCCCGTCTTGTTTCGGGAGTTAATCTTCAATCTTCTCATGTAGATAATTGTCCTATCTGGTTCCAAGTATTAATCTAAAATCAATCGTTCACAAATATTTGTCCTTTCTTGTTTCAGGTATTAATCTGGAACTTGTTTTTGTTGGTCGTTGAAATAGTTGCCCTATCTGATTTCAGGAATTAATCCCTAACCTAAGAGAAAGAAGGATAGTTTCACTATCTTGTTTCGGGAGTTAATCTTCAATCTGCTCATGTAGATAGCTATCCTGTCTGGTTCCAGGTATTAATCAATAATCAGTTGTTCACAGATGGTTGTCCTGTCTTGTTTCAGGTATTAATCTGGAACTTGTTTTGTGTTAGTCGTTGAGATAGTTGCCATGTCTGGTTTTAGGAATTAATCTCAGACCTTAGAGAAAGAAAGATAGTTTCCTCGTCTTGTTTCAGAAGTTAATCTTAAATCTGCTCATGTAGGTGGTTGTCATGTTTGGTTCCAGGTATTAATCTATAATCAGTCGTTCACAGATAGTTGTCTTGTCTTGTTTCAGGTATTAATATGGAACTTGTTTTGTGTTGGTCGACGAGATGGTTGCCCTGTCTGGTTTCAGGAATTAATCTCTGCCCTTAGAGAAAGAAAGATAGTTTACCCGTCTTGTTTCGGGAGTTAATCTTTAATTTTCTCATGTAGATAGTTGTCTTGTCTAGTTCCAGGTATTAATCTATAATCAGTCGTTCACAGATAGTTGTCCTGTCTTGTTTCAGGTATTAATCTGGAACTGGGTTTTTTTATTGGTCGTAGAGATAGTTGTCCTGGCTTGTTTCAGGAATTAATCTCTGACCTGGTCTTGTAGATAGTCACTCCGTCTTGTTTTTGGAATTGATCTACAATCAATCGTTCACAGATAGTTTCCCTGTTTGGTTTCAGGAAATAATCTGGAACTGTTGAAAACTGATGATGATATTTTTCTGCTTGCAAATTTTCCTGGAAAAGGGAAAGAGTCAGTTGTATGCAGTATCATGATGCGTGAGATTTATTGGGTAATGATGTTCTCAAAATAAATGAGATTGTGATATATGCATTTGTGCTGCATATGCTATGATGCTTGAAAAATGATGTATGAATGCAATGTATGAACATATCAGTTGTTCTATTTTAGTGTTTGTTGAGCTAGGGAAAATAAATCCCTGATTGTTGTTAGGGATGAAGAGTGTAAGTCTTCAAATTTTGTTGAATTTGACATGCTGAGAGACGGATTTCCGTTGTTAGAGAAATAAACTTTGTTGGGGAAAGGAAATTCCATAAACCGTTTGGGGATTTTTTTATGAAGCCCTGTTGGGGAACCCAAGAAATTTATGATCCATGTTGAGGAATTCTTTCAGACGCTGGGGGAATAATTGGAGATTCTTGTTCTTCCGGGGTATTGGAACACCTGACATCATTAGGATGTATCTTGAAAATGTAACAATGACTTTGTAGGAGGACGTATATGTCTCTGTACCAGCTGGAGAAAGTATCTGCTGGGGATTTTTGTATATGGTTTGAATTCTCTCCAAACTCCTGGAGTCTTGAGTAGATGCTGATCAGGGTGATAAGCCTTCTACTGATAGAAAAGTGACAAGATAACGGGACAAAGTCGTACACTTTAATCCCTAACTTTTTCCTGGACCGTCCTTTCAGATTTTCTGTCCACTGGGATACCCTTTTTTACCCAAGCCGCCTTTTCAGGTTTTCGACTTTCTGGGTACAGTTTTATTTATCTATCTCTAATTTTTCCCAAACTCCTTTGGTTCATTGGGATGCCCTTACTTTTTCCTAAGCCAGTCAACCTAGCGGGTATTTTTCCATGCGTAGTATTTTCTGACTATGTCCAAGTTCACAGGGTGCAGAAAATTGTCAATGTCCATAGTAGTAAGTTTCGCAGCAATGCTAGAAAATGTTTTCTTGACCGTACATGGCCTTTTGCTGGAACA
Source organism: Vicia faba (assembly GCA_948472305.1). Taxonomy (NCBI): domain Eukaryota; kingdom Viridiplantae; phylum Streptophyta; class Magnoliopsida; order Fabales; family Fabaceae; genus Vicia; species Vicia faba. The sequence continues at coordinate 1,059,628,887 of OX451738.1, read as the reverse complement.
CACGTTTAATTCCCCAAGTGATTCAGATAGAGATCTTCCCCTGGCTGTTCGGCACTTTTGAGAGATTCCTCGAATCTTGACTTGACTGTCCCAGATCATTTAGACACCAAGTTATTCCCCTTGATTATGAAAGTCCTGTTATTGGAAATGTCTTTCCATCTGAGGTGATTTTGTTCATTGAGAAGGTTTTCGTTCATTGAATATTCGTTGTGCGAATTTCTCTGTTGTTGAACAATTAGTCATATGCAAACAATGATATTTAAAAAATGCAAAGCTTATGTCTGTCTTAAAGTTTGAAAAATGTATTTTTAGTAAACAAACCGAATTTTGTAAGAATATGAATTCAACTCAGGATTTATAGTAAACCTTACAGGAGTCAGGATACCTTTTTGTAACAGTATGCTTTTGAACTAACCCATGCTTCAGCTAGGACTTTTAAGGGTTGTAGTGTGGCCTGGTTCATGGTTTAAGAAACAAAGGATAGAGGCTCGAAATTTATTTGTACCCAGCTTGTTCATCATGATGTTCTTCATCCCTACACTCAGTTAATTGTGTTTAAATCCCAATTGAGTCTGGAATCCTTGCTCCGATACTTGGTGATGGTTCAGACATTGAACGTTTATTTTGAGGAAACAGTCATTTTTTGTAATATTTTCTTTTTGTTGAGGATTTGTAGCAACCTCTTTTTTGATTTTATTATCCCTATATTTTTCCTGAACTGTTTCTTTTGTGATTACAGTCATCGGGATGCCCTAACTTTTTCTTAAGTCTCCTTCATAGGTTTTGACTTAGCGGGCTTTTCTTTTGAGAGATAATGATTGCTTGTTTTAATGATTATATGGAACCATCACCATCTTTTGTTTTGGAAGGATACCTCCGACACAACTCGTCATGTGCGAAGGGGAAGCATGCGGTTGAGTGCACCATTGAATTAACTGAGAAACTACCCTGCCCCAGGTTGTGATTAAGGGTTTTAATTTGTGTGAAAAGAAAAACCCCTACTTCTTAGGCTCAAAGGGGTTTGACTAGGGATTATCTTCCTTATAACTCCATTGTTTAGGATTTGAAAGAACGCCTATACATCGACAGCCAAGTCTGTTCAAAAGCATATCGTATATGATTATGGTATATTTTCGTCATCCTCCCTCTAAAGGCTTACTACTTTTAATCGAGAGTTGAATATCACCAAAAGGAAGTAAGAGCACAGTTTAAGTATAGTGAAAACGAATGAAATAATTCAAGACAAACATATGCAATGCATTGATGAAATAACAAAATTTGACATAAATAAGTGTTCAAACAATCAAACGAAAATTACAATTTGAGAATTCAAATGAACAAAAAGCCTCCCTGTCTGAACTTGTAACTTCAGACGGTGTGCCTTTGAGGGATAGCAGAAGAATTCAGTTTTGCTATCTTGTGTGAACTCCAGCACTCCTTCGTCAATCAAGTCTTGAATCTTATTTTTCAATTCCCAACAGCTATTCGTATCATGTCCAGGACTATTAGAATGGTATGCACATATTGCATCAGGATGATAGCTAGGAGCAGAGATATTGGGATTCCGAGGAGGATCCCTCAATGTAATCAAATCCATCTTCAACATGTGTTACAATACTTGAGCCAAGGACATGTTGATTTTGGTGAAGTGCCTTTTGAGTGCATATTGCTTATGCAGACCACCCTGTCGTGGTTGGTGAATTCGTTGTTGGACTCTTGGTGCAACAACCATTTTGAGAGGTGTTTTCTCAACCAAATCTTCTTGTTTCAACTAAGGCTGATTAAAGACTCGATCCCCAATTCTCGTTGTTTGCTCCATATGATTGCATCCATCTTGATGAAGCTTGTTGACGAGGGTTCTTATCTCTTCTTGTCCCCGGGCTAAGTTTTGGATAAGAGCCATTTGTCTCAACATCTGGGTTCTCATGGTTTCCATATCAGCTTGCAATTGTTCCAACTGGTCATCCTTGTTGTTTTCAGGATTTTTCTTAGTCAAGTTCCCTACAAGGAGTGCCTTCAGTTCTTTCTTCCCCTTGGATAGATTCAGGAACATTTCCTTGAATTGAGCATCTTGAGTTTGGATATCTTTGTCGTTCTGTTTGAGAGCCATTTTCCTTGCTGAAATAAACAGCGAGAAAATGAGAAACCTGTACTGGAAGACCTATTATGTAATGACATGCATGCAATGTTTTCAAGGATCTCGTGGGGTAAACACATGAAAATGTTAGAGTCTGACTGCAGCTTTGATTGAAGAACTTCATATTGTTGAATGTCCTTCTACTAGAATCAAGCTCACCATATCGAGTGGGTCATAGCCTCTGACTTAAGTTGTTGTGTTTTGGTCTTTTGACAGCATTGGCTAAAGGAAAATAAATCCCCTTGCCCCTTTCTAGACGTCTAGTTCATCATAACCCGCATCACATGCCCTTGAGATCCTTGAAATGGTTAAGGAAATGATATGGTATGATGCTATGATGTGTATGCTATGCACTAAGGAAAAGTGTAAGGTGATGAAGACGAGTGAGTCATACAAGAAGTCCAGGATAATGACTATAAACAAGTCCTACAAGGAACTCACATCATTAGATAATAAATAAAACCCTGCAAGGAGTTCAAGTTGTTAGATAGTGAAAGCAAACAACTCACACAAGTAGCCTTAGGTTCAAAGGATTGCATGAGGTTTAAAGGTAAGTACCCTCTTGAAGTTTAGTTGGTTCAACCTGTCTTATAAAAGTAACAGAGTTCCAAGGAGTCTCAATATCACTGATCTTTCTTTATCAGGCATTGTTTCAGCTCACGTGATCTTTTCTCCCAGCCGAAATATTCCGAAAGTCCGATCTCAATGAGTGTAGTATCGTGTATCAACTAATTCTCATCTTTATACTGAGGTCATCTATTTCACTACTTTCTAATGGCCAAGTTTGTTTAACTAAGGTTCTAAGGTCCGTTAGTGCTTTATGACACCACACAGCAGCCCCGTATTCTCCTCGATAAAAATGTGCCCCAGATCCGGGTGTAAGATCTTTACAAGTAAACCCAAGCAAACCCTTAAAGATAAAGCATACAAAACACACAATGTAAAGTAAACAAATAATGAACTAAACTCTAAGGTAACCCAACTTTTTATTATATTCCCCAGCAGAGTCGGCAGTTCTGTGATACGGTGGCAGAACCGACTTTTGTACTGGTTTTGCGTTTGTGTTTGCAAATGTTACAGTAAGCAAGAGTTGCCACTGACTTTTCTTTTATCTAACAAAGGAAAGGGTGAAAAGAACAGAAAAAGACCTTTCGAGATTATTTCTGAGTAAGGGGGTAGATTATGGAAAGGGAAGGTGTTAGCACCCTTACCATCCGTAGTTATCTACGGGCTCCTAGATGCTTAGCTCATTTTGAAAAATACCTTGTGCTTTGTGTGTTTTTGAAAAGTATTTTTGAAATTCCAATATTAAGGCGATTTGTTTATGATAACTCTTGTATCAGTCCTCAAGAGTGTTGATAAAGCGTTATGAGAATGTTTTAAAAGAAATTTATGTATGTGTAAAAATTTGTTTTTGCACAAGCATCTAGGAACTAATTACATTACTCGAAAAGGTCGTTCTTTTCCTCTTTTCCTTTAGACAGTTCTATCCTACTATTAGTGAGTAGGTATCCCTAGTCATTAGATGTATGAGGGACATTTGAAGGGACGTTTATAGTCACAAAGGCAACTGGGCAAGAAATTTTAGTAACTACCCTAGGGTCTTAAGATCATTTTTACTAAGGCAACTTCGAGAGGATCATCGAGGGACTTATGATATTTCAAACCGGGGGGTAACCACTAAAATCTCTCACGTTTTGAGAGTTATGATTGTTTTCTGAAGGCAACAAAATTGGGAGTATCCTAAAGGTGCGCATGTGCAATTGTATTGTGTTTCAGTTATTTATCTTGATGTTAGGTTTTGCTAACGTTTGATTTTGATCTCTTGCCATACAATCCCATTAGCATACATCTAAACAGTTAATATATGTACAGGAAATATAAAGTGCAGAAATTAAATCCTACGCCATTACACGGCTTTGGGGAGGGGGAATTTACAAGTCCAAACTGGAAAATAAAGCAGTAAAAGGTAAAGTCCTAGTTTAAAATTATTACATCCCATAAGAAGATACATAAATGATAAAAATAAACAATTCTAAAATAATAAATGCGCACGAATTAGAAGGAAGTCTAAATCCTAAGAAACGAAATATTTTTGTCATTTTGTTTTGTTTTATGAAAAGAATTGAATTCAAATAAATCTTAAGTCTATTGATTTTAAAATTAAGAAAATGGTTTAAATAAATATTAATTAATTTACAGAATTATTTTAATTAAGAAAACCGCTAACCTAATGTTTTTATGATTTTTTATTATTATTCTGCTGATTTAAATAGAAGAAAAAAAGACAAAAAGAAATAAGCAATAAAAACAAGACAACAAAAATATAAATGGGCCTGGTGTTAGCTAGCAGGAACTTTGCGTTCCATTTGCATCATTTTATCATTCAATCATTTGCATATCCCACATCTCATGGAATCAGGCGCTTTTGGTTGAAGTATTAGGGCTACGCCCTCTTTTTGTCTAATCTTGTTTTGAGGTTTTCTTCTCAGGGTTTAAGTCTGCACAAGTACAATTGGATCATATTGGATTTTCAAGCATCAAATCTAAGAGGAAACTATTGAAGGAGCAAAGCAGATAAATTTTTTTTTGGACGAAATTGAAGAAGAGCAAGTTTGTTTCGATTTAGAGGTTTCGATTGAGCACCTGGTTTCATTCGAGCAAGCTGGATTTAGGGGGCTTCGATTGAGCGTATGGCTTCCTTCGATCAAGTTGGATTCAGGGGTTTCGATTGAGCATCTGGCTTCCTTAGAGAAAGCTCTGATCCATAAGCTTAGATTGAGAAATTATTTCCTTCATTTGTTTTTGCTTCAATTCAGATAACAATGGCCTCCTGCAAGTTTGTTTTGATTCACCAAGCAGCAACCTCCTACATGAAAACTTCGACCAAGCTATGGCTTCCTGCCTGCAATCCTTTTTGATTCACCAAGTTTACTGCCTGTATGCCTCTTTCGAATCTGGACATTTTGCCTCCTGCATGCCTCTTTCGAATCTGGACATTTTGCCTCTTGCATGCCTCTTTCAAATCTGGACATTTTGCCTCCTGCATGCCTCTTTCGAATCTGGGACTTTTTGCCTCATGCAAGCCTACTTCGATTTGGACAAGTAGCTACCTGCAAGCCTGCTTCGATTTGGAGAAGTAGCTGCCTGCAAGCCTGCTTCGATTTGGACAAGGTTACTGCCTGAAAGCCTACTTCGATTTGGACAAGTAGCTGTCTGCAAGCCAGCTTCGACTGGGCATTAGCTTGTTTCGACCACCAGCTTCGACTGAGGAAAGGGCTTCTTTCGAACAACCTGCCACAACACTCCAGAAACTTGTTGTTGCTGCTCCCACGCCTGCTGTAAGGTGCTAAAACAAATAGAAAAACATGCATCAACCTGCTACAACAGTCCAAAAACCTGCTATGCAGAGCCATCTCTGACGCCTGTAACTTGCATAAAAATGGAAAAACACAAAAGCAACAGAAGAAAGAATCAAAACAACATTCCCAAACTGTTCAAATTATTTTGTTTTCCCCCCCAAATGCTTCAGCCAATCTGCCTATAAATAAGACTCCAATGCATGTTTGAGGGGAGGACTGGAGGGCCAGACGAATCTCTGCAGAAAATTTCTCAAACCACAAAATTCTCAAGATTCATCAACACTTGAGAAATTCAAAGAAATCCAAAATTTTCTCAAACACTCATCCAAAAATCCAAAATACCCAGAATCCAAACACATCCAGAATCCAAACACATATCCCCTTTGAATCTGAAACGTCCCTATACCTTGTTACCCTTCAAATCCAGTAGGAAGAACCTCACCCTTGTTCTTCTCCTTCGAACAACATAACCCCTGGCTCCTCCTTCAAATCCAGAAGCGTTCAAGGAAACAACTTAAAGGCCCAACACACGCTCCAACCCCAAGCAAGGTAAGTCATCCTTAACCTTAAACCCCTTCATTTCTAGCATAACATGTACATAACACGTTGTTTCTGTTTGTTTCCACCTACTTGATATTGTTTTCAGAGCTAACCCCCTTTCATTTTGCTGTTTGTTTACTTAAATATGCATTAAGTGTTAACTAATTATAAGACAATATTAGCATGGCCTTATGCCATGTTACTGTTCAAAAAGTTCAAACGAAAGAAACAAGAAACAGGAAACAGGAAACAGGAAATAGGACGAAGCTTCTGGCTTCTACCTTCTTTCTCCAGGTCGAACGAAAGAGAACCAGAAGGCTTCGCCATGTTTACTTCTGAGCCCAAAGAAGAGCTTACCTTCACTGACTTCCAGGCTCAGTCAAAAGGCATTCCCTCACTGTTTTCAGTCTCCAGTCGAAGGAGGCAGAAAGGCAGATGGCACGCTTGCACTAAGTCCAGACTCAGATGAAGGACCCTCTCATGCTGGTGTCAGCCCCCAATCGAAGTACAAGACCTTGCTGTTGCCTTTTCCCAATCGAAGTACAGAACCTTGCTGCTGCCTTTGCCCAATCGAAGGACGGGACTTCGCCTCTGCCAGGGCCCAATCGAAAGACGTGACTCTGCTGTTGCCAGCCCCAATCGAAGGAGGCCAACAGAATGCCAGTCAAAGGCTGCTCCTGCCAGAATCGAAAGACACCTTTTTTTTCTTGCTTTTGTGTTTTTTTTCCCTTCATTTTATGCTGTTTGATACGGTTGTAATAGCGTAGGATTTTATCTTTCTGCATTTTATTTACTTTATACCAATGCTAGTAATTAGGAAAGATAAAAAATCAACAAGTAGACAAATCAATCAAAAAATAAAAAAAAAACTCTTTAATCACTACTTGAATTTTTTTTAAACATGCAAAAACACTCAACAAATCAAAGCTCCCCCCCAAGGGCATGTTATCTCCGTTCTACCGCGATACCGGCCGTGCCTATTGCTAGAACGCGTGCGTTAACGTCGCCCACTAAAAAACACAAACAAACCAACCATTTTCTAGGAGGAACTACGGTGTTCTGATTCCTTCATTGGATACGTAGGCAAAGGGTCATGAAACCCTCACGAACGCAATAATAAAAAACCATCAATTTCCCTTTAGCAAACATAGTTGTAGATAAACACACCCTTTAAGACAAACAAACAAAATGGATCCCGTTGAGTACAACGGATGCGAGGCGTGCTAATACCTTCCCCTCACATAACCGACTCCCTTACCCTTTCTCTTGGTCGCAAGACCATCTTATCCATTCCCTTGTGGTTTTATCGATATTTCCCCTTCCTTCGGGATAAATAAAGTTCGGTGGCGGCTCTGTGTTTTCTGCCGGTAGCTTCAGCTGGCGACTCTGCTGGGGAATTTTAGCGAGTCTCTCCTAGTTTTGTTTACTTGTCTTTTTGGGTGTTTATTTATTTTCTTTATCTTGCTTTAATGTTTTATTTATTTATTCTTTTGTATATATTGCATATTTGTTGCTACTCACATATTCTGGTTATTATTGTGTTGTTGGGTTTGACGAGTCCTCTACCCGGACTTGGGTTACACATAGGATTAGGACGGGCGGTATAGTCATGTTAACTTTGAGGGAGTAATCCCGAAGAAGGAGGCATGAGAATCCCCCGCTCAGTGGAGGTCCCCTTGAAAGTAGTGATGTTTACCGAGTAATCGGGAAGATGTCGTTGCTTTCGACCTGGGAGCTCGAGAAGCTGAGGGCCGTAGAACCATTAACCCATCTTGGCCTTTTAGGTACAATGCGAAGACTATAACGGAGTAATCCGGAAGTAGTTGTCACGCAATATTGCGCTCAGACGAGTTTTTCCTGCGAATATTATCGATTACCAAGTAATTGGGACGTCAGTAATATCCAAAGGAAGAATGTAGACTTCGGGAACTCTTTAGAACCTTGTTCGGCAGGTGATAAACCCCTAGTACATACCTCATGGGTGGTTACTTTGACTCCATTCCTGTGACATCGAACTTTTGATCCTGTTACTTTCAACCTGTGCAACAGACTACGCAATGGTTATCCAGAATATGTGGAGCTGAGACTTCATGCCATAGCATACCATGACATCATATCATCATATACATCTCATATCTAGGGAAATCTAAAGACAAGTCTTGTTGATATGGATTTTCAAAAAGGAAATTTTAAAAAGATAGACGAGTCTTTGGGTCTCCTTAGAAATGAAGATAAAGCATTCATCCATACTACCATGCATTCATTTTTCACAGTAAAAACTCATTGGGGTCCCCTTTCACAGAATCCTGTAAACAGCAAAGACGACTCATCCACATCCTTACCGCACCAGAGGCAACCAACAAAGGCTAATGGATCTTTTTAAAGAGAATCAGAATGCACTCCGTCGGGATATGGACACTATGGGTACCCGCATGGATCAACTCATGGAAACTCTACATGCCGTGATTAAGGGTCAAGAAGAACTACACCAAAGTGTTGCCAAGCTTGCTATTGCCGCTCCTTCCACTTCTGCTAATGGGAGAAATGACAATGCTAATGTTGATACTCCTACCGGTGCTCCTAGGAATGATGTCGATGATCATCATGATGTTATTGATCTCGATGAACCCCAAGTGAATCTTGCTGCTGGGGTTGCTGAAACTGCGAAGATGTATCATGCCCTTGAAGAGCGACTTAGAGCCATGGAAGGAATCAAGGCGTCCGGATTCAACACTGCTGCAATGTGCCTCGTGCCTGGGGTAGTCATTCTTCCTAAGTTCAAAGTCCCAGAGTTCGACAAGTACAAAGGCACTTCTTGCCCAGAGACACATCTCCGTTCCTATTGTCGCAAAATGGCGGCCTATGCTGGAAATGAACCTTTGCTCATGCATTTCTTTCAGGACAGCTTGACCGGGGCATCCTTGGATTGGTATATGCAATTGGAAAGATCCCATGTCGGTACTTGGGGAGAGCTTGTCGATGCTTTTCTGAAACATTACCATTATAATACTGCTATGGCTCCGAGCCGTATTCAGCTCCAGGGGATGGTACAAAAGTCCGAAGAATCTTTCAAAGAATACGCTCAGAGATGGCGCGAACTAGCTGCAAGGGTCCAACCTCCTCTTTTGGACCGTGAGTTGATTGATCTGTTTATGGGTACTCTACGGGGCCCTTATCTCCAGCATATGCTTAATAGCACTTCTACTTCATTTTCTGATATGGTCATCATTGGTGAACGTGTTGAGACATGTACTAAGGCCGGAACGATTCAAGGTGTTCCTAATAATGCTAACAAAAATGCAGGCATTAATAGGAAACCATTTTCTTGTTTTAGCAAGAAGAAAGAGGGCGAGACCAGTGCCATCACCGTCAACCAAGGAAGAGCTCCCACATTTCCTCAAGTCTGATTCCCTTATTTTCCTACACCCGCTTCTGTTCCCAACCAGTTTCTTCCGTAAGTATACGCTGCTACAACTCCAACACCTTGGATGGCCCAACAACGGCCTTTCTCTCCGCAACCGCATTATGTTCCACAACAACAGTTTGCACCTCCTACAACTTATCAACAACCGAATCAACATCTCCAAGGACAAAGAGCTCCTCCAAGATAGAGAGCCCCTGAAAGAAGGTTTGATCTCATTCCCATGTCCTATGCTCAGCTTCTCCCACAGTTACTTGCTAGCCAATTAGTTCAATTGCGCGAACTCGGTCCATCGCCAATTCCTCTCCCTGGGGGATATGATAATAATGCTCATTGTGAATTCCATTCTGGTGCCCCAGGCCATACCATTGAAAACTGCAGGGCTTTCAAGTGCAAAGTTCAAGATCTCATCGATGCGAAAGCCATCAACTTCAACCCTGTTGGTCCGAATATCCAAAATAATCCTATGCCTCCTCATCAAGGGGGAACAGTCCATGTTATTGAAGAAGTTAATGAACGGGTTTTGGTGTCAAAGGTTGATGAAATTAAGATATCTTTGGAAACTGTCAAAGAACATTTGTTAAAGCATGGGGTGCTACAAGAACTCCATGACTTCTGCTTAACCTGTTCTTCCAAACCAAAAGAGTGTGCTGAGTTGAAGATGGCCATCCAACAGTTGATCGATAAAGGTGTCTTACAGATAGAGAAAGTGTTCCGAGAAGAAGAAATTGATGTTCTGGAAATCCCCTACTATCCGAGAAGTTTTTCAGCCACCCCCGGTATTCCTTTAACAATTCAAGTTCCTATTACCCCCACAATGATTCAAGCTCCTATTCCCCCTACAAGCAGCGACTTGAAAGCAGTGCCATGGGAGTACAACGTAGTCTACATTCATGGAAAGAGGTATGAGTGTCCTCCGGTAGGTGACAAGAATGTTACCAACATTGTGGGAACAAGTAACATGACTCGCAGTGGTCGGGTCTTTTCTCCTCCACCCCCACCTCCTAAGGAAACTAACAGTGAAGCTCTAGCTAAGGCTAAGGGAAAGCAAGCAATGGATAACCAACCCGGACTTTCGGAAGGACAAGAAGCGGAGAAACTTTTTAGAATTCTCAAGCGGAGTGATTACAAAGTAGTGGACCAGCTCAATCAGACACCATCCAAGATTTCCATCTTGTCTCTCCTTTTGTGTTCATAGGCCCACCGCAACGCCTTATTGAAGACCTTATGTTTCGCTCATGTTACCCAAGACATCTCTGTGGCCCAGTTTGAGGGAATAGTCACCAATATTGCTGTGGGAAATTGTTTGGGTTTCTGCGATGATGAACTCCCAATTGAAGGCATAGCCCATAATAAAGCGCTACATGTTTCTATGAAGTGTTTGGACACGATTTTATCTCGAGTTTTGGTGGATACGGGTTCTTCACTCAATGTGATGCCTAAGGTTACCTTGTTTAAGCTGAATATGGACGGAGTAATGATGAGGCCCTCCACTCTAAATGTGCGGGCGTTTGATGGTTGGAGAAGATCGGTGGATGGAGAAGTTGATTTGCCTGTCAAGATTGGTCCCCACACTTTCTATTTGTCCTTCTATGTTATGGACATTCGTCCATCCTATACTTGCCTCTTGGTTCGTCCGTGGATTCATGTAGCAGGAGCTGTGACATCTACCCTTCATCAACGCTTGAATTTTGTTGTGAATGACCAAGTTTTCGTCGTTTGCGGTGAAGAAGACATAATGATCAATAATCTGAAAACCTACCGTTATGTGGAAGTGGAAGGTGAGGTGCATGAGTTGCCCTTTCAAGCTCTGGAGATTGTTTATGTTGACAGAATCCCCGTCATGGAATGTAAGAAGACTGAGATACCCCTGGCCTCTTTGAAGGATGCCAAAGCCCTCATAGAAGCTAGACCTCCCCATGACAGTTGGGGCAATTTGATTGAGGTTCCGGAGAAGAAAGATTGTTTCGGTCTTGGGTATCAGCCATCATCCTCCATACAAGTTGGTTGGGTTCCTCTCAAAGGGCAGCAGGTTCCTCCAATTTCTGAAGTGTTCGTCAGTGCTGGTGTGAGCAAAGAAGGACAGGTACTCGCCACAGATGCTGAAGGTGACGAGGAGGATATTCCAAGATTTATCTATCAAGTGGCGCCAGACCAGGAGCTCAGCAATTGGACCGCCACCAACATCCCTGAAGTTGTTTTCCTTGATGTGTAATTTCCTGTTTCCATTTTAAGTCATATGTCCTTCCCAAGGCATACTGACGGCTTGTAGAAGGGGCCCCTTTATGTTTCAATCTTTGTTTAACCATGAATGAAAAAAAATCGCACTTTCGCATACAATTTTGTTCTCTGTCTTTTCTTTTAATTTTACTTTTTCAAAATAAAGATGGCAATACTTTTCTTTTCCTACTTTAAATTTTCCTTTGCACTTTCTAAAAATAAAACATAAAATCATCGATCATGCAGATCCATCTCGGACTCCGTTGGAAATGATAATGCTATGGTTCCTTATATCCTTGAGAATTTAGTTGATCATGCTAACGAAGATAATGGGGAAGATTGTGAAGTCCCTGAAGAACTAGCCAGACTCTTGAGATAGGAAGAAAAGGTCATCCAGCCGTATCAAGAAGAAACAGAAGTCGTCAATCTCGGTACTGAAGAGGTAAAAAGAGAAGTCAAGATAGGGGCCTCCTTGCAAAGTAAAGAGAAGAAGGGGTTGATTGAATTTCTTCGAGAGTATGCTGACATCTTCGCTTGGTCGTATGAAGACATGCCCGGCTTAGATACGGATATAGTAATGCACAGATTGCCACTCAAGCCAGATTGTCCTCCTGTAAAGCAAAAACCGAGAAGGACCAGGCCCGACATGGCCTTGAAGATCAAAGAAGAGGTTCAGAAACAGCTCGAAGCAGGTTTCCTGTCTGTGATAAACTACCCGCCTTGGATTGCTAACATTGTGCCCATACCTAAGAAGGATGGCAAGGTACGTATGTGTGTTGACTACCGAGACTTGAATAGAGCAAGCCCGAAGGATGATTTCCCGCTGCCTCATATTGATGTATTGGTTGATAATACTGCTCAGTCTTCGGTGTTTTCCTTTATGGATGGTTTCTCTGGATACAATCAGATAAAGATGGCTCCAGAAGACATGGATAAAACAGCTTTCACAACTCCTTGGGGTACCTTTTGCTACAGATTCATGCCTTTTGGTCTTAAAAACGCTGGTGCGACATATCAGCGAGCTATGGTGACTCTCTTTCACGACATGATTCGTAAAGAAGTCGAGGTGTATGTGGACGACATGATTGCAAAGTCACAGACTGAGGAGGAACATTTGGTTCATTTGAAGAAGTTGTTTGATCGGTTGCGAAAGTTCAGGTTAAGGCTTAATCCCAACAAATGCACCTTTTGGGTTCGGTCAGGCAAGTTACTTGGTTTTATCGTGAGTCAACAAGGAATTGAAGTAGATCCAGACAAAGTAAAAGTAATACAAGATATGCCGGCGCCGAAAAATGAGAAGGAAGTACGAGGTTTCCTTGGAAGGTTGAATTACATAGCCAGGTTCATTTCCCATCTTACTGCTACCTGTGAACCCATCTTTAAACTATTACGTAAGAATCAGGATGTCCACTGGGATGAGAGTTGTCAAGAAGCTTTCGAGAAGATTAAGCAGTATCTTCAAGAAACATGAATACTCATACCACCAGTTCCTGGGAGACCTCTCATTATGTATTTGACTGTGCTTGAAGGATCTATGGGTTGTGTGCTCGGACAACATGATGATACTGGACGAAAAGAACACGCCATTTACTATTTGAGCAAGAAGTTTACTGATTGTGAATCGAGGTATTCCTTACTTGAGAAGACTTGTTGTGCTCTTACGTGGGCAGCCCAACGTTTGAGGCAATATATGTTGACATATTCTACACTTCTGATATCTAAGATGGACCCGATAAAGTACATCTTTGAGAAACTAGCACTTACGGGCAGATTGGCTCGGTGGCAAATGCTTTTGTCCAAGTATGACATCCAGTACGTCACACAAAAGGCCATCAAAGGTAGCATTCTTGCTGATCATCTCGCTCACCAACCGTTGGAAGAATATCAGCCCATGAAGTTTGACTTTCCAAACAAGGATATTATGAAACTTGATGACAATGAAGGACCTGAACCAGGGGAGCGATGGACTCTCACGTTCGATGGTGCGTCAAATGCTATGGGTCACGGTATTGGGGCAGTTTTGACCTCTCCACGTAACACTCATATACCCTTCACTGCCAGATTATGTTTTGATTGCACGAATAATGTCGTTGAGTACGAAGCTTGTGTGATGGGACGTGAAGCCGCCATTGATTTGAAGATCAAGATTCTTGAAGTTTATGGGGACTCTTCCTTAGTGATACATCAAGTACGGGGTGATTGGGATACACGGCACCCCAATTTAGTTCCATACAGGGATTACATCATTGAGTTGTTTCCCGCTTTCGATGAAGTCACTTTTGAGCACATTCCTAGAGAAGCAAATCAACTGGCAGACTCTCTGGCCACGTTAGCAGCAATGTTCAAAGTCAATTACCCGAATCATGCACCCAGTATAAGGATCTGTCGTTACCAGGAGGCATCACATACTTTCCCTGCTCATTGTCTTACAACTGAAGATGTATCAGACGAAAAGCCGTGGTATTTCGACATCAAAAGATATCTTGAGAAGCAAAATTACCCCGAAGGTGCTACGATTTGTGATAAGCGGACTCTCAGAAGGTTGGCATCTAAGTTTTTATTGTCAGGAGACGTTCTGTACAAGAGAAACTATGATTCGATTCTGCTCAGATGCGTGGATAGACACGAAGCAGAATCCATTATACGAGAAATACACGAGGGCTCTTTTGGGACTTATGCCAGTGGGCATTCCATGGCCAAGAAAATCCTACGAGCAGGGTATTTCTGGATGACAATGGAGAGTGACTGTTGTGTATATTCCAAAATGTTCCATAAATGTCAGATTTACGCAGACAAGATACATGTTCCTCCCACTCCTTTGAATGTGATGACTTCACCATGGCCCTTTGCAATGTGGGGGATCAATATGATTGGACGCGTCGAGCCAAGCGCTTCAAATGGACACCGGTTTATCCTCGTTGCTATTGACTACTTCACCAAGTGGGTGGAAGCGGCTTCGTACAAGAATGTGACCAAGAAAGTTGTCACTCGTTTCATCAAAAGAGAGATCATATGCCGGTATGGAACTCCTAACAAGATCATCACTGATAACGGGTCAAATCTCAACAACAAGATGATGAAGGAAATGTGTGAAGAATTCAAGATCGAACACCATAATTCATCACCCTATCGGCCAAAGATGAATGGGGCAGTCGAAGCCGCTAACAAGAACATAAAGAAGATCGTCCAGAAAATGGTGAGAACATACAAAGATTGGCATGAGATGTTGCCTTTTGCCCTGCATGGCTATCGAACTTCGGTGCATACTTCCACTGGGGCAACTCTGTTTTCACTAGTCTATGGTATGGATGTCGTACTCCCAGTTGAAGTGGAGATTCCTTCCTTAAGAGTCCTGATGGATACTAAACTTGATGAAGCAAAATGGATTCAAACGAGACTCGACCAACTCAATCTCATCGAAGAAAAGCGCCTGGCAGCCATTTGTCATGGTCAATTATACCAACAACGTCTCAAGAGGGCATTTGACAAGAAGATTCGGCCTCGAGAGTTCCATTCAGGTGACCTGGTCTTAAGAAAGATTCTCCCAATCCACACTGATCCAAGAGGCAAGTGGACTCCCAACTACGAGGGACCGTACATCGTGAAGAAAGCTTTCTCAGGAGGTGCTCTAATCCTGACAAACATGGATGGGGAAGACGTTTCGCTTCTAGTCAATTCAGACTCAGTCAAAAAATACTACGCATGAAAGGACCCGCTAAGTCGAAAACCCGAAAGGGCGGCTTAGGCAAAAGTTAGTGCTAAAAAAAGAAAAAAAGAATAACCCGCTAAGTCGAAAACCCGAAAGGGCGACTTAGGCAAAAATGGGTGTCCCGGTGGATTGAAAACCCGAAAGGGCAATCTAGGCAAAAATTAGGGACAGAAAGCGAGAGACTGCAGTCTGAATATTCTTCACGTACACCCTCTTAGTGTGGGATGGCTCGATCTAACTATTATCCTTTGGAAGCACGACACTAGGACGACCCGGGATATGAGAACTATAGCAATATCAGTTTTAACGGAAATTCGAGATTTTCTTATTGCCATTTTACTCGTTGTATTTCTTTTTCGCGACTTCCTCATTTAGGGGTTGTTTCTATGTACGGATGCCCATTCATGAGCCAAACTCATTAATAAAATTTGCCCTTCCATTAAAAATCCTTGTTATGTTCTTTTACTTTATTTTTCGTATGCGAATTGTGATTTAAATTCTTTGTTAAACATTGCATTGAAAACGATAAGTCGATAATAATCACGAGCTAAGATGTGAAACACTACATTACATGGATATGAAGGCATCCCAAGGGAATTTTGTGGCGTTCAAGTGTTCGCTCTTCTGGGCAGGTAGTAAGTCATAACGGTCACCTTGACCAAGATTTCATCCTCGTCGCCACCTTACAATTAACCAAGCGCCCGATCCTCCAACACCGAGAAACTTGGGGCATTGGTTGAGATCCATGTCTATTCTTCAGTTATTCGCAAGAACCCAATCCATGAAGGAAGTCAGATCAAGCTACTCCTCCTCAGCAAGATTCAATCCCCAGTGAACTCGACAAGGCTAACTCATTTCTCTCAATTTCAAGCACCAATCCATATTGGTACCTCAAGATGACGGACAACAGATCCCAATGAGTTTTTGACATTTTGCATACAATAATCATTGCGACATACTGCATCGTATCCTCAAACGCATAGCATATCCATGGATCATCATGTCACACTTCAAATGCATATGAAGCATGAGCCAGATCAACCCCAAATCAACGAAACATCCTCACAAAGAATATCATCCTCACAATTCCCAGTTAACATCTGTTATTACACTACCAACTAAAATAAACCATGGTGCCAGTATGTCGTACTTCTCCCTAACTCTCAATGTTCACTTTATCTTTCATAGGGTCGTAGGTCGCTCGTAGGTCTTACCCTCACGTTATTTTTCATAGGGTCGTAGGTCGCTCATAGGTCTTACCCTCATTTTATCTTTTCATAGGGTTGTAGGTCGCTCGTAGGTCTTACCCTCATTTTATCTTTTCATAGGGTCGTAGGTCGCTCGTAGGTCTTACCCGCACTTTATCTTTCATAGGGTCGTAGGTCGCTCGTAGGTCTTACCCTCATTTTATCTTTCATAGGGTCGTAGGTCGCTCGTAGGTCTTACCCTCATTTTATCTTTCATAGGGTCGTAGGTCGCTCGTAGGTCTTACCCTCACGTTATCTTTTCATAGGGTCGTAGGTCGCTCGTAGGTCTTACCCTCATTTTATCTTTCATAGGGTCGTAGGTCGCTCGTAGGTCTTACCCTCATTTTATCTTTCATAGGGTCGTAGGTCGCTCGTAGGTCTTACCCTAACGCTATCTTTTCATAGGGTCGTAGGTCGCTCGTAGGTCTTACCCTCACGTTATCTTTTCATAGGGTCGTAGGTCGCTCGTAGGTCTTACCCTCATGTTATCTTTTCATAGGGTCGTAGGTCGCTCGTAGGTCTTACCCTCACGTTATCTTTTCATAGGGTCGCAGGTCACTCGTAGGTCTTATCCTCACATTATCTTTTTAGGGTCGTAGGTCTCCCGTAGGTCTTACCCTCAATTTACCTTTTCTCTTGGGTCATAGATCATACGTCTATCTTTACCCGTTGTCTTTACCTTTCTTTTTGGGTCGTGAAACACCGCTTGATAGATCCTCCGTCGTCATCAAGTTCTACTCATTGCATTTAAGTTATCATTTTGTCAAGTAATTCTACTTTCAGTCATCACGACATCGTCAACCATATCCTTTCAGTCGCTTTACTACTCACTCCCTCCAAAAAAAAACCTTGTATTGGCACTGTTACCCCAGTACGAGCTACCCCTTTTCAACCATGTTTTATCCATCATGACCAGTTCACCAGAAGACCGGTTTGTCTTTCCCCAAGCAGACATTCACACCAGTGAATAAAACTCACACCATCTCTCCAGGGCAATTTTCGAGTCCTAGTATTTAATCATCTTCCACCTTGAACTCTCGAAAGGCTGACGCCAATCTCGTCTTCAGGTTTAAGACGATTAAATAGGGGCAGCTGTCGTACCCCAAATTTGCCCTATCTCTTTATTTTTGGTCTAGCTTTGAACTTTGCGTTCCATTTGCATCATTTTATCATTCAATCATTTGCATATCCCACATCTCATGGAATCAGGCGCTTTTGGTTGAAGTATTAGGGCTACGCCCTCTTTTTGTCTAATCTTGTTTTGAGGTTTTCTTCTCAGGGTTTAAGTCTGCACAAGTACAATTGGATCATATTGGATTTTCAAGCATCAAATCTAAGAGGAAACTATTGAAGGAGCAAAGTAGATAAATTTGTTTTTTGGACGAAATTGAAGAAGAGCAAGTTTGTTTCGATTTAGAGGTTTCGATTGAGCATCTGGTTTCATTCGAGCAAGCTGGATTTAGGGGGCTTCGATTGAGCGTATGGCTTCCTTCGATCAAGCTGAATTTCGAGGCTTCGATTGAGCATCTGGCTTCCTTCGAGCAAGTTGGATTCAGGGGTTTCGATTGAGCATCTGGCTTTCTTAGAGCAAGCTCTGATCCATAAGCTTCGATTGAGAAATTATTTCCTTCATTTGTTTTTGCTTCAATCAGATAATAATGGCCTCCTGCAAGTTTGTTTTGATTCACCAAGCAGCAACCTCCTACATGAAAACTTCGACCAAGCTATGGCTTCCTCCCTGCAAGCCTTTTTGATTCACCAAGTTTACTGCCTGTATGCCTCTTTCAAATCCGGAAATTTTGCCTCCTGCATGCCTCTTTCGAATCTGGACATTTTTCCTCCTGCATGCCTCTTTCGAATCTGGGACTTTTTGCCTCATGCAAGCCTACTTCGATTTGGACAAGTAGCTACCTGCAAGCCTGCTTCGATTTGGACAAGTAGTTGCCTGCAAGCCTGCTTCGATTTGGACAAGGTTACTGCCTGCAAGCCTACTTCGATTTGGACAAGTAGTTGCCTGCAAGCCAGCTTCAACTGGGCATTAGCTTGTTTCGACCACCAGCTTCGACTGAGGAAAGGGCTTCCTTCGAACAACCTGCCACAACACTCCAGAAACTTGATGTTTCTGCTCCCACGCCTGCTATAAGGTGCCAAAACAAACAGAAAAACATGCACCAACCTGCTACAACAGTCCAAAAACCTGCTATGCAGAGCCAGCCCTGACGCCTGTAACTTGCATAAAAATGGAAAAACACAAAAGCAACAGAAGAAAGAATCAAAACAGCATTCCCAAACTGTTCAAATTATTTTGTTTTCCCCCCCAAATACTTCAGCCAATCTGCCTATAAATAAGACTCCAATGCATGTTTGAGGGGAGGACTGGAGGGCCAGACGAATCTCTGCAGAAAATTTCTCAAACCACAAAATTCTCAAGATTCATCAACACTTGAGAAATTCAAAGAAATCCAAAATTTTCTCAAACACTCATCAAAAAATCAAAAATACCCAGAATTCAAACTCATCCAGAATTCAAACACATCCAGAATCCAAACACTTATCCCCTTTGAATCTGAAACGTCCCTATACCTTGTTACCCTTCAAATCCAGTAGGAAGAACCTCACCCTTGTTCTTCTCCTTCGAACAACATAACCCTTGGCTCCTCCTTCGAATCCAGAAGCGTTCAAGGAAACAACTTAAAGGCCCAACCCACGCTCCAACCCCAGGTAAGTCATCCTTAACCTTGAACCCCTCCATTTCTAGCATAACATGTACATAACACGTTGTTTCTGTTTGTTTCCACCTACTTGATATTGTTTTCAGAGCTAACCCCCTTTCGTTTTGCTGTTTGTTTACTTAAATATGCATTAAGTGTTAACTGATTGTAAGACAATATTAGCATGGCCTTATACCATGTTACTGTTCAAAAAGTTCAAACGAAAGAAACAAGAAACAGGAAACAGGAAACAGGAAATAGGACGAAGCTTCTGGCTTCTACCTTCTTTCTCCAGGTCGAACAAAAGAGAACCAAAAGGCTTCGCCATGTTGACTTCTGGGCCCAAACGAAGAGCTTGCCTTCACTGACTTCCAGTCTCAGTCGAAAGGCATTCCCTCACTGTTTTCAGTCTCCAGTCGAAGGAGGCAGAAAGGCAGATGGCACGCTTGCACTAAGTCCAGACTCAGACGAAGGACCCTCTCATGCTGGTGTCAGCCCCCAATCGAAGTACAGGACCTTGCTGCTGCCTTTGCCTAATCGAAGTACAGGACCTTGCTTCTGCCTTTGCCCAATCGAAGGACAGGACTTCGCCTCTGCCAGGGCCCAATCGAAAGACGTGACTCTGCTGTTGCCAGCCCCAATCGAAGGAGGCCAACAGAGTGTCAATCGAAGGCTGCTCCTGCCAGAATCGAAAGACACCTTTTTTTTCTTGCTTTTTTCTTTTTTTTCCCTTCATTTTATGTTGTTTTATACGGTTGTAATAGCGTAGGATTTTATCTTTCTGCATTTTATTTACTTTATACCAATTCTAGTAATTAGGCAAGATAAAAAATCAACAAGTAGACAAATCAATCAAAAAATCAAAAAAAAAATACTCTTTAATCACTACTTGAATTTATTTTAAAACATGCAAAAACACTCAACAAATCAAAACTCCCCCCCAAGGGCATGTTATCTCCGTTCTACCGCGATACCGGTCGTGCCTATTGCTAGAACGCGTGCGTTAATGTCTCCCACTAAAAAACACAAACAAACCAACCATTTTCTAGGAGGAACTACGGTGTTCTGATTCCTTCATTGGATACGTAGGCAAAGGGTCACGAAACCCTCATGAACGCAATAATAAAAAACCATCAATTTCCCTTTAGCAAACATAGTTGTAGATAAACACACCCTTTAAGACAAACAAACAAAATGGATCTCGTTGAGTACAACGGATGCGAGGGGTGCTAATACCTTCCCCTCGCATAACCGACTCCCTTACCCTTTCTCTTGGTCGCAAGACCATCTTATCCATTTCCTTGTGGTTTTATCGATATTTCCCCTTCCTTCGGGATAAATAAAGTTCGGTGGCGGCTATGTGTTTTCTGCCGGTAGCTTCAGCCACTGCTTAGGAGGAGAATTTATCTGATCAATTCTTGGTCAACCTTGAGCAATTGGGGACCTTAATGAGCATGCTATGAATAATATGAGAGGGCAAATTTTGGGGTGCAACACCTAGTAAGTTTAAACGATTAATAAGATGTGATAACCTCTTTTGCATTTGAGCAATGGTTTCCCCATGCTTCATGATAAAGAGTTCAAACAATTGATTAAGTGTATTAACCATATGTTGTTTGATGTCAATTGTTCCCTCATGAGTAACTTGTAGAACGTCTCATATAGCTTTAGCGGTTTGACAATGGGAAATGCGACAGAACTCATCTACACCAAGAGCGGATACAAAGATGTTCTTTGCTTTCCAATCGTATGACCAATTCTTATTATCATCCTCATTCCATAATTTTTCCGACTTTGGTATGATAACACCATCAACAACATATGCCACTAGTGTTGGACCATTTTGAATGGCTTCCCAAACACTTTTGTCATATGAGTTAACTTGAATTTGCATACAAGCTTTCCAATAACTATAATTTTCTCCCCTGAAAATTGGGGCTCTTTTATAATCCCCTTTAGGTTCGTAAGACATTTTCTAAAGAGTGTCGAAGCCAGGATAAATCGAGCTATTGATGCCACTTGTTAGATGATGGCAATGTATCTAGAGGGGGGTGAGTAGATACCCAATTGAAATTCTAGAAAATTATGGTTTTGAAAATTTACTTTTCGAAGATTTTGAGTGAAAGTGATTTTTAAAATAAGTTGTCTATACGAATATTATTGGAAACTCGAATATGAAAATTAATAACAAATAGAAAATGGAATTAATATGATAAATTATATTAAAAGAACTTATATCAAGTAACACATTATTTATCATTTGTATCAAGTTATTTGTAAAGCTGTTTCCAAGATCAATATTCAAAAGAACAAAAAAAATCATTTTGTCAAACACTTGGTGTGCAAGTGAATTTTCAAAATTTTCCCTTAAGTTATGTTGATACACAAAATCACTTATGATCAAAATTGATCACAAGCAATATCAACACTTGATGTAAATAAAAACTAGTTTGGAAAATTGCTTACAATTCAATTGATAACGCAATGCTATTTGACAAAGTAATTTATGAATATTAAAGCAAGTAATAGCAAAAAATAAAAGAGACACAAGGATTTGTCTTCATAGTTCTCCAATGTCATCCTCGCATGTGGGTACGTCATCCTCGCATGTGTCAACCTGTACGATTTACGTGTCGACATAATCAAGTCAGAGGCTAAAAGCTTATTTCCTGAGTTGCATGTGTCGACCTAAAATATGAATGTGTCGACACATGCAGCTCAATTTTGTGCAAAAACCAGTTTTTGATGCATGAGTTAATTTTCAAAATGATCCCTATATATCCTAAGACTTCTAAATGAGCAGGGTGCCACACTAAACTTTGAGAGAACATCTAAATACTAAAATTCTAGGTTCTCGCATTTTTGACATCAATCAAAACATTCATAAAGGCAAGTTTCACTCACAAACTCTCCATTTTTTACGATGGCAAAAAAATGCAACGATACGATTGACGCTGCCCCTAAATATGTGCTTTACATCTTTAGCATCGCATATGTCTTGTCAATCAAAACATTCATGAAGGCGAGTTTCACTTACAAACTCCCCCTTTTTTATGATGGAAAATTATTACGACGATACAATTGACGCTCCCCCTGAATATGTGTTTTACATCTTTATCATCGCATATGTCTTCTCCCCCTTTGACAATATCAAAAAGAGACATAACACATGATTAGAAGTGTCTCAACTTTCATACCACAACAAATATATATAGGCATTTTTTGCATATAAAGAGTGAACTTACACATAGATCTATATATGTAAAAACACTAATTTTAAAGATAGATAAAAAGTAACTAAAAAGGAAAATAACCAACATTACGGAATTAAACAATGTTGCACACAAAGAAATTGTTCAAGCATAGAAAAAAATCAACTACATAAAACCAAATAACAAATTATTCTCAAAATGCAATGCATGAAATGAAATGGCCATAAACCAAAAAACAAAAATAAATGCAACATATTAACGTTCATAAGGACCACCACGACACCTTTGATAGGTTCTTCCACTTCTATGCATATCTTCATAAAATGTGGTTGCTTCATCATTTTGTTAAACAACAAGTGTGTGTAGATGGTTGATTCTTCCTTGGATAATTCCACTTATCCTATGGATGTTTCAATGTAGAGACTGAAACTGTGCAATAGCAGTCGAGGTAAATAGCTCAAATTTGGTCTCTTGAGTATCTAATGTTGCATTAACCAACCTGTATTGCTCATTTTGAGCGTTTTAAAAATCAATGTGCCATTGAACTTCAGTTGCACGCCATGCCACTTCTTCTTCATAACATTGATTATGTTGAAGTTGCTTGTTCTAAACCAAGGTAAGAATCTCTGAGTTGTTTCCTGTATCAAATCCATACTTATTTTCATGTGAATCATCAGCATAGTCATAAGAACCTCCATCATAACTTCTATAGTTTCCTCCCTGTGCAGTCCAAGAGTTTTGTTGCCAATTATTCGTCCATGGTTGCTCATAGTCATGTTGTTGAGTAGCAGTGGCATTCATCCAGATTTCATCTTCCTCGTGATTTGCATCAGCCATTGGAATTTCTCCAGGAGGAGCGCCACTTATGTCTTCAAGACCATCATAATTCCCTTGATCATCAACAACATCATAATATTCAGCAGGATAATCATAATTGTAAATTCTTCGCTTTGTTTGAAAAACCTGATAGTAGTATTATTCTTTTTCTGAATCCTAATGGTATTTCATATTAGCATGGTTCTTTCGAAGAATTCCAACACATCATTTGGGTAAACCAATGGTAGATTTTGGAAGCCTATATTGAATAAATCTAGGATTTTTGCTATTATGGATGGATAGTTAAAGGCAGCCCCTTGTTTACACTTCTTGATGGTGAACATGCAAGCAACAAAGTATTAAGGCCAATTTTATCTTAATCTAATTAAGAAGAAGATATAACAGATGGATTTCAAAATTATCAACCCTTGATAAACCTCCACCCTTAGGACGCAAAATATGAGTGACAAACTAGTGCAATATTCGAGGCAATCTCCTGAGGCACCCCGTAGTAATTGGTTCATTATTATTATCATCACTTAGAGGTTTCAATTGTTCATTAGAGTGTATTCCCCCTTGAAATCAGTATGGATTCTTGAATCCCTATCCTTTGGTTCATTACCTACTGTGAATCCAAAAAGAGTTCACCACATATCGTTTGTAAAGGTGTAAATTTACCTCTAATATCAAAGGTGAATTCAGCATTGTCTCTCTTACATAATCCTGCATAAAAGATGTGAATCAGATCTTCATTGTATTACTGAGTTAGCTGTAGGAAGTAGTTTAATCCTTGATGATATAGCCTGCTCATAACCTCATGGATATGAATTTCTTCAGCTGTACGCACTTTGTTGTAATATTGTCTAGAAATAATTCTCCCACGACACTTCTCATCAAATAATTCCATGTTCCTTGATGAAGAACCAACCTTTGCTTCGCCTTTTCCAGCGCCTTTTCCTATTTCAATTTTAGGAGCCATGAGAAATTTCATAATGTCAAGCTTGTCGGTAAGGTGTTTGACAAAATTCCTCTACCAAAACAGTTGGACTTTTAGAGAGAAATGCAACTTTGAAAAATGAAAGTGGTGTTATGATTAAGATAGATACACACAATCAGCAAACAAACATGTAGAGTCATGCTTCAACAAGTTTATGTTTTGATGATTACAAACATCATTATCAAGGCAAAAGGAATTATAAAAAAGAAGAAGAAAAAGTATCTACTCAAAATGGACTTTTGGCTTGCATGCTAAGTTACTCCTAAAGAAGACTTTGGTATTTGATCTTCATTATGGTACAAGATTCCAATTCAATATAATATGTTACTATAGTGTTCAAAATATGTCTAATATTATGAATACATGTTTCATGGCTTTCAATATCACTAGCATTCCATTTCAAAGTCATTAAAAAAGTTATTTCACTTTTTTATACAGTGGTAACCGGTTACAGGTTTCTGGTAACCGGTTATAGGCTTCAACATTTAAAATATTTTAACGTTACCTGCACTAGGTAACCAGTTACTACATTCTGGTAATCAGTTACCACTGAAATGAATTTGAAAAATAAGATTATTTTGAATTTTGTTTGTTTGTTGCATTTGTCCATGAACGATTGCACTTCTACATTCATTTAGAACCTTTTGAAAGGGTGAAATACATGTATATAATTCAAATGGTTCTGAAGTAGAAACACACACAAAATAACAACAATCACAAACATACAATTCAACATTTTGTTTCTCATTTTCAACAAGTGCATTGATTAATACTTTGATTTTGCATGAAACTTTTACTCTTACATTTTAAAATACATCATTAGAAAAGTTCCATCATATGCATTAAGCACTTGTGTAATATATTCATTAAATTGTTGTCTTGAAAGAGAAGAGATCAATACTTTGTATTGACATTGATTATCAACTTTCATATCTACTTCAAGAATTTGTTTCTAATAATATTTTCAAAGTAATTATGGTGTAACCTTGTTTCTAGGATTGTTGGAAGCAAGAGGGTATTAAGGGGGAATTTTTCTCTTTTTACTTTGTATTGGTTACCTTGTTTTCAGGATTGTTGGAAACAAGTGTGTATGTTGAAGAGGATTGTTCTTCTTGCACTTAGTGTTCAAGATCTTAAAGAATTTAAGAGCCTTTGATCTCCCTATAGATTAGATAGTAAGGAATCATCTTTGGTGTGATTAGGCTTTCACACTCATTCTAAACTATAGTGAAATCTCTTCCATGTTGGCAAGGGGACTGGAGTACTCTCGAACTGTGAAGGGAACCAGGATATATCCGGTGTTATTTTTTTTATGAATTTACTGCTTTCATATTCATACACAAACCAGAAAAATAAAAACATCATCACATAAAAGAATAAAAATATGTAATCCACTTTATTCAGCCTAATATTAGGCGCACTCAAAAACCAACAAAACATTCAATTTATACTATTATGAATGAAAGATGTAATGGATGTATGTACCTTGAATGTATTGAACATAAATTGTCAATTAAGTTGGAATTTTGAAGAAGATGAACACTAATGAATCTTGTGGAGTAGTGTTTATGCCAGAATTTATGAGAGAGGAAGATTTTAACGAAATTAAGATGATTTAAGATAGGGTTATTTAGGTTTGGAACACAAAATATTAGTAAAAGAAGATGGAAGATGAAAAGGGTGATATTTCAAGCCAATCTCGAGACACATGCCCTGCTAACTATATTATGTGTCGACACATTCGTGTTATGTGTCGACATGTACTGAAATATTTATAAAACAGTGCACAAAATTATTTTAAGTGTCGACCTATATGAGTTTCGTGTCGACACATACTGAAATAATTTGAACAATTTTAAAAGGTTTACTTTATGCATTGACATTGTTGTATCCCAAAATTTTCCATCCCATTTTCAAGACAAGTTATTTCAATATCTCTCCTCATACTAATGAAGGTCTCAAACACTCAAGACTTATCAAGGATTGATCATATGGACTCTCCTCCTAAGCAATTTACCTACAACTACGGTTTTGTTTTTCTCAAGGAAAATTGAGACTTTAAGTCCTCAAGTGGATTTCATGGTCCCTCATATGCTTCAAAGAATCCTCATGTCAAGTTTCAAGCCTTACATCATAAATTTGTTCAGACAAAATGCTCAGATGATTGAAAATCAATTGTATTGGATAAAAAATCAACATTAGTCAACTTACAGTCAAACTTCAAAAATTTTGGTCCACATCAATATTTTTAAGTCACGTTCATTATTTGATCAAGGATTAATCATGAATCATCATGAAAACTCAAGATTCGTCAAAAGACAAAAGTTACCAAATTAGGGTTTTCTTAAGGAGAAGTCAACTAAACTTTGACCAAGCATAAATTTTACATGCTTCATCATAAATTCCTCAACCAAATCCTATCTTGAAGTAAATTCAATTCTCTGCAACTTTGTCTCTCTAAGCTCAAGTCCAAAAATGCTTCATTTGAGAGATATAGGCCAAAACATTACAGGTCATTTTAAAAGTCAACAAAAAGATATCTTTTGTCAAAGCAATTTATATCAAGTTAAAACTTCAAATGAAACGTCACCAACATGAGAGTTGTCAGAGACATCTTGAGCTTTCTAAAAAGTCCAAGTTCACCTTCATATGACAAAATTTGAGAGAGTTATGATTGGTGCAAGTTGAGCAATTTTGAGAAAATGCATGAAACCACAATTGAGCAATTTTGGAATTTTAGGCTAATGGTTCTAACTTTTGAAGTTCAAACATGTTTATGACATGTTTAGAGACTCCTAAGTCCATTCATGCATTATTTTAATTTTTTCTTTCATTTATTTTGATTTTATTCATTTAAATTCAAAATTAAATAAAATAAATATTAAATAAATGTACAAGGCATGTAGACTTTTGTTTTGGATCATTTTGAAGCCCAAGATCACATATCCAAGATAAAAAAATCGTGAGGGATGAAGAAGGAAAAAGATCTTCATGTTTTGGAAAGTTTTGAAATTGTTTTAGAAACAAATAATGACTTTGATTGCACTTGTTTCCTTCCAAGAATGTTAACTTAAAAAATCATCCATTATAAATAGAGGACACACTCCATAAGACAAGGACACGAATTGACTTCCATAGAAACAAGTTCTCAAACACAAAATTTTCAAAGAATAGGTGCAAATCGTATCCCAGTTTTCCAGCCATTCTCAACTGAAATGAAACCTCGAATCATCATCTCCTGACATCCCCAGGAATTTCCTCAAGTCCATAACCATGCTCAACCGTTCCCAGAACGCCTCCCCTCAATCACACCGGTGGTAAGGATTTTCTAATTTCAAATTTCTTAATCCTTGTGTTATTAATAAGTTTCATATGTCAAGATATGTTAAACAAGACACATAGAACATGTTAGAACCAAGCGTGTGAAGAGAATGGAGGGGGTTCGAACCCCAACGATGCCAAAACCTTTTTTGCTTTACTTTCTTCGTTTTCCCTTTCTTTTTATTAGTTATTTTATTATTAATTAAATTTTTTTAATCAAATCTTATACATAAAAAAAAATCAAAAAGAAGCCATATAATAAAATCAATAAAAAATTAGTTTTAGAGTGTAAATTAATTAATTGATTTTTTTGGACAATTTAGATTTTAGGATTTTTTATTAATTAAAATCAATTAGAATTAGGATTTTAATTATTATTAATTAACACTTAAATTATTTTCATAAAAACACCAAAAATATTAACTGAGATTTTTAAGGCATTTAAACTTTTTTTCTAACATTTTCTTATTCTTTTTGCTATTTATTTTCTTAGACAGTTGTATAGGTCGCACGGTTTAATGCAATAGTTTAGATTTACATCCCCGGATTTTTCTAATTATGTAACTCTCCCAGAGCTCTGTAATAGCGTAAATCTACATTTTCGCTTTATCTTTTGCCTTTATATGTTTGTATATATTTAACTGCTAGTAAATAGTCTTGTATGATAAGAATAAAATCAAACATAGATAACCTTAATTTTCAAGATAACATAACTGAAACCAATACACTTTGCACACTTTACCTCTAGGGTAATCTCTCTTTGTTGCCTTGCGATACTAATGATCACAACCCACGAAAACGGGAATACTTTAGCAAAAGACCCTCAATTCAACAATATCATCATGGTCCCTTTCGAATAAAGATCATAATCCCTCGATTACCCTTCGAGTTGCCTACAAAAT
Organism: Vicia faba; assembly: GCA_948472305.1. NCBI lineage: Eukaryota > Viridiplantae > Streptophyta > Magnoliopsida > Fabales > Fabaceae > Vicia > Vicia faba. Next base: position 1,059,600,292 of record OX451738.1, on the reverse strand, counting down.
GATCTAGTCCCTTCTATGACCCTACGAGAAAAAGGATGATAGTCCCTTCGAATTTCTAAAGTATCCTTACAAGTTGCTTTCTATGACCATTCGACGACCCTTTGCCTGTCCCTTCACATATAATAGATAGGGCTACCTACAAACTAATGGTATGGATAGCACTATCTCAAAAGGAGAAGGAAAAGAATAAGCCTATAATTGATATTGTAGCTCTGACTTTTGTTGAAATAAAGCAATATGAGGCTTTTGATTGTTACTTGTGAATATGATTAAAATATCACCCTTATTTCTGATTCCTCTTACAAATCCCTAATGATGAAATTTATGGAAAAAAACTCTTTGAAAATTTCTTGTTTATGTTCATATTTTTTATTATCTTGTACTAACACATGTTTCATTTTCTTGTTTCATGTATGGGTTGATGAGGGAAAGATGAAGATGGCAAGGCAAAGTTGAAGAAGAGGTCGTGGCTGCCATAAAAGAGCTTGTAGAGAAATTGGAAAAGGTTTTGACTAATTCATTAGAAACCAAAGGGCAACCTCATTAGATTTAGGAATTCCATTTGAATTTTGCATTGTAAAAACTTAGGACTTGTGATAAGAAAGCTAAGTAATTGAATCATGTTTGTAACAAACTTTAGAGAAAGTTCGTATTTAGATGTAAGAGTCCCTTGTAAAAAATCTTGTGAACTTGTATAGTATCAATTCAAATTTGAATTTTCAATTCAATCTTCTATGCCATAGCTCTTTGTGAAATAACTTAGATCTTGAACAATTGGCAATTTTCGATTTTGACTTGTATTGAAATAATTCATGCTTTGAAGTTTCCAAGTGACTTTCTTGTAAGCTTTGAGTGATCTTTGTAAAACTTTTAGTCTTGAATGAGGATGAAACTTGTATTGAAAAAATGTGATTTGGATTCTTAAAATGAATCTTGAATGAAAATTTAATCTTCTTCTTAAGATAATCCAAACAAACTTCAAGTTCAGAATTCAAACTTCTTGAATAAAAACCAAAGCAAATGACTTATATCATAAACAAAGAAACAAGCTCAACCTTAAATTGATGACCATGATCCAAATAGTCCCTAATATCCTCTTTGTCCTTCATGAAAGAATGGATCCACTACATACCATGATTAATGATCCCAAAAAGTATATTTCCCTGTAAGAAATTTGATGATATGAAGACTTGAGATATAGAGACATACTTGTCATGAAAATCGTAAATAAATAATCCTTAGTTAGTGACAAAGTCATAATCCACTGGACTAAGGGACATATTGAAAAATATTTATGGAAGATAAAAATCTTCAATGATTATTGTGATACGGTGGGAGAACTGACTTGAAGGTTTTGCGTTTGATCGCAAATGTTGTGGTTTAGCAAGATTCGCCACCAACTTTTATTTTATCCAAAAGGAAAGGTGAAAAATCACAGGAAATACCTTTGAGATTATTTCTTGAGTTCAGGGGGTAGATTATGAAAAGGGAAGGTATTAGCACCCTTTTCATCCATGGTTTTCCACTGCTCTTAGTTACTTGCTAGATCACTTGCTTTTGTTTGAAATTGTGCTTTGTGTGGTTTTTGAAAGTATTTTGTAAAGAGACCATTTGTTTAGGAAAACTTTGTAATGATTCTCGTTCATAAGAATGTATACAAATTGTTTGATCTTTTGAAAATGTTTTCAAGTTTGTAAGATGTTTTTGAAAGTGTAGGTGTTTGTTTTGAAAATAGCAATGATGTTTGTTTTGAAATGGAGAAAGTATTTAGGATAAATCTACCTACTCAAAAGTCTTTCTTGTTCATTTCCTTTTCCTTTGACATTGTTATCTTACCATTGATTTGGTAAGTAACCCTATCTTTGGATGTAAACGGGACGGGCGTGGGTCATCGTATAACCATGATTAGCGATGTTGCAAGGTATCTTAGCATTCTATTTTAGGGACTAAGATCATTTGAAAGACAACTTAGATAGCATCATCGAGGGACTATGATCTTATACTTTGCTTACTTTTGCTAAGATGTCTCGCATGCGTAATATGGCCATTTTGTAAAGGCAACCAAGTGGATTTACCCTAGGGGTGCTTGTGTGCAAGTTTATTATTTTCATGCTTGATTTTGTCTTTGATTAGGGTTTCTGTAAGTATTGGTTTTAGTCCTTCCATACAAACCCTAATTACTAGCATGTTATATATAAAGCGATAAATTGCGGAATTTAAAGTTACTACGCTATTACAATACTTGTGGGAGGGGTGTACAAATTGTAAATGGGGATTGCAAAAAAATAAACCTAATTAATCTATTACAACCATATTGAATTGGTGTCAATGTACAAGAAATTAAATTAATATAATGTACAAGAATATCAATATAAAGTAAATGGATATTTTTGTTTGGATTTTTTAGGAAAAGGAAATTTGTTTTTAACCTAATTAATTAAAAGGAAATGATTAATTAAAATAATAAAAGGTAAACCTAAATTTATTAGGAAAAGAAATTAGTAAAACCCTAATTCATTAATTGATTAAAAAATAAATTAAGTTTATAAGAAAAGTATTTTTGATATTTTTGTCTTGAAAATAAATTATAGTATTATAAAATATTTTTTGGTCTTTTTGGTATTAAAATAATATATTTTAATGATGTAAAAGAAAATAACTAAAACCTATTTTTTTTAATTAAATTTACAAAGATAATTAGTAAAATAAATAAAGTAGTGATTAATAAAATAATTTTTGTGTGAGAAAAATAAATAAAATATGTCAAAATATAAATCTATTATTTTTATATTTTTTAAGATTTTTTTAATATTAGAAAAATATTTAAGAAAAAGAAAATAAAACTGGGCCAGGGGTGTGAAAAGGAAACAAGGGGGGTTAGTAGTAAGAAGAAAAAAAGTAAAAAGCCCAAAGGAGGCCCAGGCGCCAAAAAAAGTCTGAATGTATGAAAAATAATGTGAAAAATCAAAAGGGTACCACTGGGGCTCGAACCCGGGTCCCTCTGAGCAATAGTGGCATTCATCCAGATTTCATTTTCCTCGTGATTTGCATCAGCCATGGAAATGTCTCCAGGAGGAGCACCACCTATGTTTTCAGGACCATCAACATTCCCTTGATCATCAACCACATTATAATATTCAATTGGATCATCATAATTATAAAATCTTCACTTTGTTTGAAGAACCTGATAGTAGTATTGTTCTTTTTTAAATCCCAATGGTGTCTTATATTAGTCATGGTTCTTTTAGAGAATTCCAACACAGCACTTGGGTAAACCAATGGAGGATTTGAGAATTCTATATTGAAGAAATTTAGGATTTTAGCTATCATGGTTGGATAACTAAAGTCAGTCCCTTTGTTACACGTCTTTATGGCAATCAAGCATGCAACAAAGTATTAAGGCCAATTTATCTTAATCTGATTGAGAAGAAGATATACCAGATGAATTTTAGAATTATCAACCCTTGATAAACCTCCACCCTTAGGATGCAAAATGTGAGTGACAAACTAGTGCAATATACGAGGTAATCTCTTAAGGCACCCCGTAGTAATTGGTTCATTAATGTTGTCATCATGTAGAGATTTCAACTCTTCATTAGAGTGAATTCTCCACTTGAAATCAGAAGGAACGCTTGAATCTCTAAGATTTGGTTCATTACCTATTGTGAATCCAAAAAGAGTTCACCATATATCGTTTATAAAGGTGTAAGTTTTACCTCCAATCTCAAAGGTGAACTCAACATTGTCCCTCTTGTGTAACCCCCACATAAAAGATGTGAATTAGATCTTCATTGTATTATTGAGTTAGCTACAAAAAGTAGTTTATTCCTTGATGATATTGCCTGCTCATAACCTTAGGGATATGGAGTTCTTCAACTGTACACACTTTGTAGTAATGTTGCTTGGAAATAGTCCTCCCACGACACTTCTCATCAAAGAATTTCATGTTCTCTTCACTAACCAGGTTAAACACATTTTCAGACGCATTTGATGAAGATCCAACCTTCCCTTTGCCTATGCCAGTGCCTTTTCTTCTTGCAATTTTATAAGCCATGATCAATTTCACAATGTCAAGCTTGCCTGCAAGGTGTTTGACAGAATTCCCCAACCAAAACAGTTGGATTTTTAGAGAGAAATGTAACTTTGACAAATGTAAGTGATGTTATGATGAAGATAGATACACATAATCAGCAAACAAACATTCAATTTTTACTATTATGAATGAACTATGCAATGGATGAATGTACCTTGAATGGAGTGAACCTTGAATGACAATTAAGTTGGAACTTTAAAGGAGATGAACACTAATGAATCTTATGAGAGAGAGGAAGATTTGAACGAAGTTAAGATGATTTAAAATAGGGTTATGTTTAGGTTTAGAATACAAAAGAGTAGTAGAATAAGATGGAAGATGAAAAGGGTCATATTTCAAGCCAATCTGCAGACACGGGTCGACCTAACTAGATTAGGTGTCGACACATTAGTGTTATGTGTTGACCTGTACAAACACATTTGTAAAGTAGTGTAAAAAATCATTTTATGTATCGACCTATACGAGTTTTACGTTGACACATACTGAAATAATTTGAACAATTTTAAAAGGTTTAGTTTATGCATCGACACATAGACTTTATGCGCTGACCTATACTGACTTACAACTACCAAAAGACCAAAAGATAATTGTTTTGACCTTTTTGGATGTGCAATATAATTCATGTACATGTAATGATAAAATGTATGTATATGTATATATTATTTCTTATCGTTATGCAATCTAAGAAATCTAAACACAGAAGATAACATATATTAAAATAAGACAAACACACATAATTTAAATAATTTATCTAAAGTCACTATAATCATGTAAATTGAAATAATCACAAATTCAATTAAATTTTTTTGGAAGTGGACATAGGATCAAAAGGCATTCAACGTGTATTTTACATATGTTGTACACATAGATACAAAAAATAATTATCTTAATCTTAGAAGAAGAGATAAATGAAAAAATACACCGATAATGCAGAGATGAAACTCAAGAAAATGAGCATCGACCACTGCGAAGTGAGCTAGGAACAAGTAAAACCATGTTTCACTACTTTCACCTTATCATTGATTAAAGATCTTTTATCAAAGAGTTATTTGTTGATATTTTTCTAGAACACATTCAATCATTTTGCCACTAAGTCAATAAGATATTAATATGTAACTTTCTAACTTTCTTGATTTACCTACTCATGAATCTCTATAGCTTCTTCATAGAATAAAGACAATTTTTCTGCAATTTTCAATAAGATAAACTAGGTACCCAATCCTCGTTGGGTCCTTGAGAGTGAGTAACATAATTATTGCAATTAGGTAACTATTGAGAAATTCCTTTAGATACTGAATGTTTTTTAAGTTTGCATTTTGAAATGGTATGTCCTTTCATACGATAGTAGTAACAAGTTATATTTTGAAAGGTGTTAATTTTCTTTTCACTTTATTTTCAACAAAGTTGTATTTTTCATATGGAGGATATAAAGATTTGTTAAACTTTGTTGGATCTATAGCAAAAGTAACCTTTGGTTGTTGATCCTTTGTCAATTTAGCTTTAACACTTTTGACCTCATTTTGCAAAATGTAACATGTATACCGATCAAAGTTAAATGGATTGTCATCCATCTTGTTTTTAACCTTATGAATACATACAAGAGAGTTCTTTAGAGCTTCCATTTTAATTTCAGTTTCTAAATTTTTTGTTTCTAAATGAGAAAAGATATTTCTATTTAACGCCAATCTTTTAAAATTTTCAATAGCTCCCTTATGTACATTTTCAAAAGTGTCAAGTAAATCAAGATGATACTTTCATTTAAAATATTATTTTCAGAAGAGTTTTCCTTTTTATTCTTACCTTTTTGGTAATAATTATGATGATGAATGTTAATACTAGTAGATGCTATCATTTCTTTCTCCTTATCTTCATGATAATGACCTAGAGGCACACTTCATCGTACTTAGAAGGTTTGGTGTCCTTTATTTCTTATATCATTGAGGTGAGTTTAAAGAAACACATTTGCTAAATCACCACCAACAATAGGTTCTTCATCACTTGAGGATTCAATATCACTTCCCCAAGTCACATAGCCTTTCTTAGGTTTGTCACGACTCTTGAGTTGATTCCTCTTTTTATTTTTGTCAAGGTTGGAGTCTTTCTTTTTGGATTTTTCTTTCTTAGAAGATGCATCCTTTCCTTTAGGCTCAATGCTTACTTTGTTGAGTCTCTTTTGATTTCTAATTTTCACATACTTGTGATACCTTTTGACAAATAAACTCATCTCTTCATCTTCTGAATCATAGTTGTTATTAACATCTCTATCATAATAATAAAGCTCATCCCTTCTAGACTTTGAACTTGAAGCTATGAGAGCTTTAGACTTCAATCCTTCCTCCTTGTTAATTTCTTTCTCTTTATTCTTTTTCCCAAGCTTCTTTTCATATTTCTCCAAGAAATTGAGTTCTTGTTCGTGTTCTTATAACTTTCTGAACAAAGTGGTGAGATCGAGTGTGGCAAGATTATTGGCTTCCTTGATCACGGTGACCTTTAGTTGCCAATTCCTAGTAATATATCTCAAAACCTTGTTAGTAGCAATAGCATTGGAAATAGTATTACCTAGTAAATTTAAACGATTAATAAGATGCGATAACCTCTTTTGCATTTGAGCAATAGTTTCCCCATGCTTCATGCAAAACAGTTCAAACTCTTGATTAATTGTATTAATCCTAGCTTGTTTGACCTCATTAGTTCTCTCATAGGTAACTTATAGAGCATCCCACGTAGCTTTAGCGGTTTGACAATAGGAAATACGATAGAACTCATCAACATCAAGAGCGGATACAATGATGTTCTTTGCTTTCCAATCGTATGACCACTTCTTATTATCATCCTCATTCCATAAGTTTTACGACTTTAGTACGGTAGCACCATCAACAACATATGTCACTGGTGTTGGACCATTTTGAATGGCTTTCCAAACACCTTTGTCTTATGATTTGACAAAATTTTGCATACAAGCTTTCCAATAACTATAATTTTTTCTCGTGAAAATTGGGGCTCTTTTATAATCCCCTTTAGGCTCATAAGCCATTTTCTAAAGAGTGACGAAGCCGGAATGAATCGGGCTCTTGATGCCACTTGTTAGACGATGTCAACATATCTAGAGGGGGGGTTAATAAATACCCAATTAAAACTCAAGAAAATTATGGTTTTTAAAAATTACTTTTTGAAGAGTTTGAGCGGAAGTGATTTTCAAAATAAGTCGTCTACACGAACGTTATTAGAAACTCGGATATGCAAATTAATAACAAATAGAAAATGGAATGAATATGATAAATTGTATTAATAGAACTTATATCAAGTAACATGTCATTTATCGTTTGTATCAAGTTACTAGTAAAGCTATTTCCAATATCAATATTCAAAATAACAAACAAAATTAATTTGTCAAACACTTGGTGTGCAAGTGAATTTTCAGAATTGTCCCTTAAGTTGTGTTGATACACAAAAGCATTTATGAAAAAAGTGATTACAAGCAATATCAACACTTTATGTAAATAAAAAACAGTTTGAAATATTGCTTACAATTCAATTGATAATGCAATGTTATTTGACCAATTAATTGATAAATATTAAAGCAAGTAAAAGCAAAAATAAAAGAGACACAAGGATTTGTCTTCACAATTCCCCACTGTCGCCCTCACGTGTGGGTAAGTCTGCGTCTAAATCCAATGGAATTAGGATAATTATTACAATGCAAAAAGTTGATACAAGAGAAGTATTCAAGAGCAACTCCACAAACCCTAAGCTTGTTGTTGATTCAACCCATTCTCCTCTTTTCTTTAGAAAAACCAATACACAATAGATCCCAATTGAGTTATCAATATTTCTACTCCTTTACATTCTTTATCTCTAAATCTTTTGCGCACGAACAATCAAATTGTACCTATTTCAAACATAAGATTTCAATTGTGATTCGTCTTTCTATCACTACTTCATTTGCATTCTTTATCTCCAAAGGATTCCTTGCGTTCTTTATTTCCAAAAGGATTCACTTGATCACAATCACCTCTTGAACGTCTTGCACAAAAACCCCCAAATCAACCAATGATCTTGGAGGATAAACCTGCGATTTTTCCGGATGAAGACCCCTACAAATCTCAACCCAATATCTCCGACTAAACAAGAAACTAATCAGACGTTATCAAACCTTGTCTGGAGGGCACCCCAAAAAAAGATCATTATGATGGAATATTAGTGTCTATGCATAAATTCGAGGTTGAAGATAAAGAGAAAATGTAGGATAATTTTATGGTGTCATCAAATTGTAAATAATGAATGAGAGATGTATTTATAGTTATGGCAAGTTAGGGCAAAAAGAACATACTTGAAATTAAAAGAATTTATACAATTGACCAAAACAATCAGTGTGTATCTACCTGTATATCGAAGGTGTTGACACATACAATAATTTTAGACTGCATGTGTTGACCTGAGAAGTTGTATGTGTCGATCTAACCAAGTCAGAGGCTACATGATTTAAAATAGCAGTGAATGTGTCGACCTAAAAATCGTATATGTCGAGACATAAAATAAGAGTTTATGTAATTTCTGAAATACTACAGGATGTGTCGACTTGTACGATATATGTGTCGACCTAATCAAATCATAGGCTAAAATATTATTTACTGAGTTGCATGTGTCAACCTGAAATACGAATGTGTCAAAACATGCAGCTCAATTTTGTGCAAAAACCAGTTTTTAATGCAGGAGTCAAATTTCAAAATGATTTGAGCATATCTATAGCGGTAGAAATGTTCAAGACTAAGCCATTGGATTGACTAGACTTTATACAAATCAAAATAAAAATCGCCACCGCGCTTTATTGTTTCCAAAGGAATGGGAAAATAGCAAATAACCCAAAAAGAGGGGGAAAGATTCAAGGTAAGGGGGGTGGTTATGAAAAGGGAAGGTATTAGCACCCTAAACATCTACAGTACTCCGCATGAACCTCTTTGAAAAATATGTATATTTTGGCTATAAAAAATGTGTTGTATATAAAATGGATGGTGGAGGTGAGAAAAGAAATATTTTTATGATGATTTTTGCACCCGCCGCGGTTGTGAACCTTTAGTGCCTACGTACCACCTTTTATGCAATAGGGGATCAGGGTACACGTAGTTCCTCTTTTAAAAATTTGAAACACAAGTGTGTTAGTTAATTTTATGAGATAAGACATCATCGTCATTGTCCGTGTGGAAAACATACTTACTATCCACAATTATGAGAAAGGAGAATTTGCATCATCTCAAAGTGGAGGATATGGCTTGGATTTCAAAATCAACAATGCCTCACTCAACACCCAAGTGGAAAATATCTCTCTTTACTACATATTGTAGAAGTATAGTTATTTGCATCACTACAAGGATTGACAAGAGTTTAATCTTTTAAGAAAAGTTTTAAAGATAAAAGCCAAGGTGGCAAAATGGTCTAAAATGAGATTGATTGACTTTTAGTCTTCTCACAAAAAATGTCAAGGTATTATTAAATTGATTGAAATTTATTTATGAAAATATTTTGAAAATGCATGGACCTAAGTCCAAGTTTATTATGAAAGTGTTTTAAGTTTAGAAATAAAGAGAGTTTTTTTTTTAAAAGGAGGGAGAATATTTTTGAAATTAAAGAAGATGGGAGGAGAAGAAGAGGCTATCCTAAGGCATAAGGTAAAAGCTAGGGATAAGAACCATCTAACCAACACGAAGCCAATACTTGACATTATGAGTCAATATAGAATTCCCATTCTTTGGATTAAATCCAAGCAAGCAAAGATACTAGACCTCTTGAGAAAACCAAACTTCAAGTGTTTTAAGTCTTCGCAAAAATTGGGCAGAGTAACGGCTGTATACGGGTGAATTCCATATTACAAAGAAAGGGTGTAATCACAATAACCTGCACACAAAACAAACAAACAACCCAATGTCTTGAGGTAAACCTCAAGAACTCCAGACACATATGAATAAAGTCACGAAGTCTCCAAGATAGGCCAAGGTCTCTAATCCTAAGTCCAAGAAGTCCAATGCTCCATAATGCCAAGGATAGTAACCAATAGTCTAAATATCATTAAAGATTTTTATGGTTCATGTTGATTATTAGGTATCTTTAAAAGGAAAAGAAAAGCTCAAGTGAGCAAAATAAAAAATGACATAAAAGTAAATGCTCAAGTTAGAAAAATAAAAAGATGACATGAAATGTAAATGCTTAAATTAAATGGTGCATAAAGCATAAAAAATTATAAAGCATAAAGTAAAGTCAATTGTTAGAAATTAGTGGTTAGTTGGATAATCATCTTGAAACTTACATTTGGAACTCATTAGAGGAATGGTATAACCAAAGCCTCCACACAACAAGTTGTATTTTCTTTTTGTCAAGTATATCATCCATTTTGGAATTCTCAAAAAAAGTAACATGTAATGATCAACGATGTTTAAGTGATCCGCATTGACCAAAGGTGTTTTAGATCCATTAGAGGATTGGTAGAACCAAAGCCTCCACACAATGAATCTCAAGGTTATTGGATCAAAGAGATCAAATTAACATACTTGGGCTTGCAATCATAAGTTTGGGCCACGAATGATTATTTATTTGAATCGGGACAAAATTTAGCGCTATGTTAAGCAATCGTAAGTGGACTTATGTAGAAGTCGCAGCTATTTTGAGGTCAGTCAATAGCAATCTATGTACTTCATGTTTGGATAAATGATATAGAGATCACCATCCCTTAACATGTAGCACAATTAAAAAAGAAAGGGATAAGATGAAGAGGGAGGGGAATGATAAGCTAATTTGGATCACCATTTCAAAATTCTTTCATCTTTAAATTCAACCACTCCTCTAGATGGATTAAAGCACTAAATATATCATTAATCCAAAGCACCAAAAATGAATTAAATAATTCACTCTTAGGTAGATTTGAATTGATGAACATTTATCCAACTTCATCTACATCACAAAGTCCATTGAGTTTAATGACAAATTGGACATTTAAAATTGCAATCCAAACTAACAATCAAAGAGAGTGATCAGAAAAATATTTGAGTCAAAACATCCCCAAAACAAGGCAGAAAAAGTATTTTTGGCACTGTTACAATCAATTGTGCTTAGACAGCAACCTATTGCATCAGTGCAGTTTTTTTTATCAAATCAATTTTCTGTGACAATCAATTACAATGTTACAACAATTGATTGCAACCTGTTAAAAATCAATAGATAACAGCATTTTAAAGATCAAATTCTTGTTCCAACTTTTCATCAAACACCTTATGATATTGGATCTAATTGAGCATGTAAATTCCAACAAATTATGAGAAAATAGCATTAATGGAGTTATAAAACAATGCTCAATGAATCAAAACCAGAAATCCACAAGAGATCACATTGTTAAAGATGATGATCCAACTTACCAAAGGTAGAATTTGAGAATTATCAAACAACTTCAGAATTTGCTTCAATTCAACAACAAGAATCAATCACCAAAGCTTGGATGTAGGGAATTGATGGAGAAAAAATGTTTGGGTGAAGGTTTAGCTCAAAGATTAGTAAGATTCAATGTAAAGCTTACTAACTTTTTGAAAATGGAACTTTGAGTGAATTTGGTAAAATGGAGAGAATTGAGAGATTTTTTAACAAGATGATTTTGGCTATCAAAAGCTTGTCATTTGAATGAAATGAGGTCTCTATTTATAGAGTTTTAGAATTGGGATTAGTGGTAATTTGGTAATAGATTCTTGGAGCCAAATTTGAATTAATGATATAATTTCAAATTATGCAGAAAAAATTGGAGCCAAAATGATAACAATTTGAATTTTATGGCTTTTTTCAAAAAAACACGTGCATTTTGCCATTATGAATCGATACATAGGGGGTATGTGTCGATACATCCTAGCTGTATAACACATCATGTGTCGATACATGCCTCTATGTGTCGATACATACTATTATTTCAACTCATTACAGAATCACACAAACTGCATGAGTCGATACATAACACGTATGTGTCGACACATGCTAGTTAAACAAACAGGATGAGTCGATACATACATGCATGTGTCGACACATGCAAGTTATGCATAACAAAATGAGTCGATACATACCTTTATGGGTCGATGCATGCTGGATTTTTTTTTGCCACAATAGGATCAATCAACTTGCAAAACCTTATTTGTTGGATGCTTTGACTTGGTACCTACAAAACACAATTTTTGCAAAGACAAGGACAAATATTTTTTTGTATTTTGATTAGAAGTTAGTCAACAACACATATATAAAATACACAACCAAGGTGCTTGGAGATTCCTCAAGAGCCAACTTAAAGATAGGAGATAGAAAAAGAGGAAGAACCGACCCTAATGTGACCTTGTCATGATTGAGTTGATATGATATGATAGAGGAATCTTAGGGGGGAAATTGGGGTACAACAATATCCTAAGACTTCTAAATGAGCAGGGTGCCACACTAAACTTATAGAGAACATCCAATTAGTGAAATACTAGGTTCTCGCATTATTTATATCAATCAAAACATTCATGAAGGCAAGTTTCACTCACAAACTCCCCTTTTTTTATGATGGCAAAAAAATGTGACGAGATGATTGGTGCTCCCCATGAATATGTGCTTTACATCTTAATCATCGCATATCTCTCGTCAATCAAAACATTCATGAAGGCAAGTTTCACTCACAAACTCCCCCTTTTTTATGACGGCAAATAAAATGTGACCATACGATTGACGCTTCCTCTGAATATGTGCTTAACATATTTATCATCGCATATGTCGTCTCCCCCTTTGACAACATCAAAAAGAAACATAGAACATGATTAGAAGTATCTCAATCTTCATACCACAATAAATATTATATATATATATATATATATATATATATATATATATATATATATATATATATATATATATATATATATATATATATATATATATATATATATATATATATATATATATATATATATATATATATATATATATATATATATATATATATATATATATATATATATATATATATATATATATATATCATACAGAGGCAATTTTTGCATAGAAAGAGTGAACTTACACATAGATCAGTATATGTAATAACACTAATTTTGAAGATAGTTAAAAAGTAACTTAAAAGGCAAATAACCAACATTACATAATTAAAAAGGTTGCACACAGAAACATTGTTCAAGCATAAAAAAGAATTCAACTACATAAAACCAAAAAACAAATTGTTCTCAAAATGTAATGCATGAAATGACCGTAAACCAAAAAAAAATGAAATGTAACACATTAACGTTCATCAGGACCACCACGAAGCCTTTGATAGGTTCTTCCACTTCTACGTGTATCTTCATAAAATGCAACTGCTTCATCATTTAGTAGAACACCGAGTGTGTTGAGATGGTTGCTTCTTCCTTGGATAATTCCACTTGTCTTGTAGGTGTTTTCATGAAGAGACTGAAACTGTGCAGTAGCAGTCGAGGCAAATGGCTCAAATTTGGTCTCTTGAGTATCCAGTCTTGTATTAACCAACTTGAATTACTCATTTTGAGCATTCTTAAAATCAACGCTCCATTGCACTTCAGCTGCACGCCATGCCACCTCTTCTCCATAATGTTGATTTTGTTGAAGCTGCATGTTCTGAAGCAAGGTAAGAATCTCAAAGTTTTTTCCTGTATCAGATCCATACCTATTTGCATGTTAATCATCAACATAGTCATAATAACCCCTATCATAACCTCCATAGTTTCCTCCTTACGCAGTCTAAGAGTTTTGTTGCCAATTATTCTTCTCTGGTTGCTCATAGTCATGTTGTTGAGCAGCAGTGGCATTCATCCAGATTTCATCTTCCTCGTGATTTACATCAGCCATGGGAATGTCTCCAAGAGGAGTACCACCTATGTCTTCAGGACCATCAACAGTTTTACTTGATAATCAACAACATCATAATATTCAGCAGTATCATCATAATTATAAATTATTCGCTTTGTTTGAAGAACCTGATAGTTATATTGTTCTTTTTCTAAATCCCAATGGTGTCTCATATTAGTCATGGTTCTTTTGGAGAACTCCAACACAGCACTTTGGTAAACCAATGGAAGATTTGGGAAGCCTATATTTAAGAAATTTAGGATTTTAGCTATCATGGATAGATAACTAAAGGCAATCCCTTTGTTACACTTCTTGATGGTAACCATGCGTGTAACAAAGTATTAAGGCCAATTTATCTTAATATAATTGAGAAGAACATATACAGGATGAATTTCACAATTATCAACCCTTGAGAAACCTCCACCCTTAGGATGCAAAATGTGAGTGACAAACTAGTGCAATATACGAGACAAATATCTTAAGGCACCCCATAGTAATTGATTCATTATTGTTGTCATCACATAGAGCTTTCAAGTGTTCATTAGAGTGCATTATCCACTTGAAATTAGAATGAACGCTTGAATCTCTAACCTTTTATTCATTACCTATTGTGAATCCAAAAAGAGTTCACCACATATCGTTTGTAAAGGTGTAAATTTTACCTCCAATCTCAAAGGTGAATTCAACATTGTCCCTCTTGCGTAACCCCCGCATAAAAGATGTGAATCAGATCTTCAATTTATTATTGAGTTTTCTACAGAAAGTAGTTTAATCCTTGATGATTTAGCCTGCTCAAAACCTGTGGGATATAAAGTTCTTCAGTTGTACGCACTTTGTAGTAATGTTGCTTGGCAACAATCCTCCCAAGCCACTTTTCATCAAAGAATTTCAAGTTCTCTTCATTAACCAGATTGAACACATTTTTAGACGCATTTGATGAAGAGCCAACCTTCCCTTTGCCAATGCCAGCGCCTTTGCCTCTTGCAATTTTAGGAGTCATGAGCAGTTTCACAATGTCAAGCTATCCTACAAGGTGTTTGACAAAATTCCCCAACCAAAACAGTTGTATTTTTAGAGAGAAATGCAACTTTCACAAATGAAAGTGATGTTATGATTGAAGATAAATACACATAATCAGCAAACAAAAATTTAATTTTTACTATTATAAATGAAATATGCAATGGATGAATGTACCTTGAATGTTGTGAACCTTGAATGACAATTAAGTTTGAATTTTGAAGGAGATGAACACTTATGAATCTTGTGGAATAGTGTTTATGGCAGAATTTATGAGAGAGAGAGGGAGATTTGAACGAAATTAATATGATTTAAGATAGCAAAAATACACTGACGAGGAACTACCATCGTTCACTGATGATATCAAAAAGATAAGAAACACCGACGTTCACTGCCGATGTACTACCAAAGTTCACTGAAGGTAGATTTGAAATATCATTCCATCACCGTTCACAGACGAGGAACTACCACCGTTCACTGATGATAGAAAAAAGATAAGAAACACTGACGTTCACTGCCGATGTACTACCAACGTTCACTGAAGGTAGATTTGAAATATCATACCATCACCGTTCACTAACGAGGAACTAACACTGTTCACTGATGATAGCAAAAAGATAAAAAACACAGACGTCCATTGCCGATGTACTACCAACGTTTACTGAAGGTAGATTTGAAATATCATACCATCGCCGTTCACTGACGATGAACTACCACCGTTCACTGATGATAGCAAAAAGATAAGAAACACCGACGTTCACTGCCGATGTACTACCAAAGTTCACTGGAGGTAGATTTGAAATATCATACCATCGTCGTTCACTGACGAGGAACTACCACCGTTCACTGATGATAGCAAAAAGATAAGAAACAATGACGTTCACTGCCGATGTACTACTAACGTTCACTGAAGGTAGATTTGAAATATCATCAAGTTTTCCCAAAATTCTGGTGTTTCACCTGGAACGGGTCTCAACTTCTTCTTTAACCAAGGCACTTTTCCTGGAAAGGGTAATATATAAGCTTATCTCAAATAAAGAGACTTCCACTCATTGTCAAGGGGACTTGCAAAGAGAAATGACTTTTTGGGGATAGAAATATGGCTTCCTGGGGAAAGAGATTTAACTTCCTGGGGATAGAAATATGGCTTCCTGGGGAAAGAGATATGACTTCCTTGGGAAATGCCACATTATTCCTGTTGAGGAGATAAAGTCTTCTCGTGCAAAATAAATGCACAAACCAAAACTCAAAGTTCTCAGAAATCCAAAGTAAATAATATCGTCATGCAACCACGAATCCGATTGGAAACAAACTGGAGCAAGACGGCCAACGAAGATACATCCTTTGAGAAATAAACTCAAGAGCAAAAACCAAATCCAACTAAGCAAGGAGCGTTGCAGGAAGGTTAGAACACAATGTCGATAAAAAATGAATTGTAGGAATGCATGATGCATGTATGAATGTATTAGTGATATCGTGCATATGTTGGTAAAAGGATACATAATCAGACAAAACAAACAAAACCTCCTCAGGTACCAACAACATTGGGCTAAAATTCAACCAGAAAGATCAATCCAAGAAAGATAAAAGCAATTGTGGAAACCAAACATATTGCATGTCCTAACTTCACTGAGGAGAAACGTAATCCGGATGTAGCTAAATCAAATAGATACAGGGATAGAACATCTTTCTTCCGGTTTTATCGGAGAAATTAGTTTTTTCAAAAGAAGCATATCTACTGGAGATTGCAAGACCAGCCTCAAATAAAGCAGACTGACGCTGAGACAATCAAACCTTATTGGGGAAACCAAACCCTACTTCCCTGGAGAAAAAAATTGCGGATTGAAAACTTTCATCATGAATACTCATTCCAACAAGAGATGCCCTGGGATAACCTTTCAGGGGAATAACACATAGACTTCAATGGGGAAAAAATGTTTCATGGTCCGTACTCCTACTGGGGATTTCAATACTGATCTTGAATAAGGCAGATGGAAACTAAATTGTCAAAACATTCACTGGGGAATTCAGGCCCACTTTGAAGGAAGAAAAACATACGGACTTCACTAAGGGAGACAATGATTCATCATCGAGACATCTACTGGGGACTTCATGCTGACTTCATTGGGGAGGTCAAAACCACATTATCGAGGGGAAACCAAGATATGTTCTTCACTGGGGAAACCAGAGATACGTGCTTCATTGGGGGGATCGGAGATACGTGCTCAAGTGGGGGAACCAGAGATACGTGCTCCACTGGGGGAACCGGAGATACGTGCTCCACTGAGGGAACCAGAGACACATGCTTCACTGGGGAAACCAGAGATACGTGCTCCACTGGGGAAACCAGAGATACGTTCTTCAAGAGTAGTTATTGCACCAACCTCTTTGGGGAGAAAGGACTTCTATTAAATAAACGAGGCCTTCACTGGAGAATATTGGATTGAGTCTTCATATCAACTTATTCCAACAAAAGATGCCCTGGTATAGTCTTCCTGGGAAATCAAGAAGTTAACACTAATTCCAATACTGCAAAAAGAGTGATATCTTAGCACACCGAGGGAATAAAACCTTTCATTGTATGAGGGAAAACTTCGCTGGGGAATCTGAGATGGAGGTTTCTGACCATGCAAACCCAAAATCAAAAGCGAACCAAGACATGGTCGGGGATAAGGGGATCACAAACCTAACACTGCACCTTGCACCCACTAGTATAGTCTTCAACTAACTGAGAAACACAAAACGATTGCGCATATTCCAACAAGATGACTTAAGAAAAACCTTCATGAAGGAAGTAAATCTTCTTAAAACAACCGGAGTTTGTTCATTCCTAGGATCGCCATTTTTGTTGTCATTGTTTCATCACAAATCCCAAAGTAAATTGAATTGTAAAGATGTCTTTCTTTTTGAAAAGTCAATTTTGCTTTTTAATCTTTTTGCTTTAAAAATTATTATCAGTAATAAATGGAGTCTTTGCAAGCTAAATAAAAATAAGAACACAAAGAATTGGGCAAAAGCTCAAATTTCATTAATAGAATGGTAGTCTTAAAATGGCGAGACTCCATGGATGATTACAAAGTTTGGGAAATGGTAATATATAATGGAAAAGATACATTGAGATACAATGACCACTATTCTCCCTAACAACTTTTTGAAATCCTGAGCAGCAGCTTTTGTTGAAGTATGATGAGGATCCGAGAAGATTGTTGCTTCAACGATCAAGTCTTGTCTGACGTAGTTACTTGCCAAGAAAAAATCCCTAACTTTTGCCTAAGTTGCCCTTGCGGGTTTTCAACTTAGTGGGAAATTTATTCTGTTTATGTCTCTAATTTTTGCCTAGACCGCCCTTTCGGGTTTTCAGCCTACCGAGACGCTCCTTTTTGCCTAAGTCGCTCTTTCGGGTTTTCAACTTAGCGAGTTATTCTTTTATTTCTTTAGGAGAAGTATTTCTTGACTGCGTCAGCATTCATGGGACGTGGGGACTCCTCGCCATCCATAGTTTCAAGAATCAATGCACCACCAGAGAAGGCTTTCTTAACAACATACGTTCCTTCAAAATTGGGAGTCCACTTGCCCCTAGAATCAGTGTTGAAAGACATGATCTTCCTGAGCACGAGGTCGCCTTCTCTGAATTCACGAGGTTTAACCTTTTTATCAAATGCTTTCTTCCTTCTTTTATGATATAACTGCCCATGACACAAAGTTGTCATTCTCTTCTCTTCAATCAAATTCAATTGGTCAAACCTGTTCTGGACCCATTCAGCCTCTGTCAACTTGGCTTCCATTATCACACGCAAAGAGGGAATCTCTACCTCAACAGGGAGTACAGCTTCCATTCCATATACCAGGGAGAACGGGGTTGCTCCTGCTGAAGTGAGGACAGATGCTCGATATCCATGCAGAGCAAAAGGGAGCATTTCATGCCAATCCTTATAAGTAACAACCATTTTATGGATAATTCTCTTAATATTCTTATTAGCAGCTTCAACCGCTCCATTCATCTTTGGCCTGTATGGAGACAAATTGTGATGGACAATCTTGAATTCCTTACACAGTTATGTCATTATCTTGTTATTCAAATTCGAGCCATTGTCAATGATGATTCTGCTCGACACACCATACCGGCATATAAGATTATTTTTGATGAAACGCACAACCACATGTTTGGTAACATTGGCATAAGAAGCAGCCTCTACCCATTTGGTAAAATAATCAATTGCTACCAAGATGAAACGGTGTCCATTCGAAGCTTTGGGTTCTATCATCCCGATCATGTCAATACCCCACATAGAGAAAGGCCACGGGGAAGAAATCACATTGAGAAGTGTCGGAGGCACATGGACCTTGTCTGCATAAATCTGGCATTTATGGCACTTCTTCGCAAATTTGTAACAATCAGATTCCATTGTCAACCAATAGTAACCTACCCTTAGCATCTTTTTAGTCATTGAATGCCCATTAGCATGAGTGCCAAATGAACCTTCATGAATCTCATGCATCAACATGTCTGCTTCGTGTCTATCCATGCATCTAAGCAAGACCATGTCATAATTTCTCTTGTATAACACATTTTTACTGAGGAAGAAACTGCCTGCCAATCTTCTCAGTGTCTTTCTATCTTTCCTCGACGTACCAATTGGGTATTCCTGAGTCTGAAGAAAATGCTTGATGTCATAATACCAAGGTTTTTCATCTGCTACCTCCTCTGTCGCAAACACATGAGCGGGCCTATCCAGCCGTCAAACTGTAATACGAGGTATATCATTCCAAGTATTCACTTGGTACATGGAAGCCAGAGTTGCCAGAGCATCCACCATTTGATTTTCATCTCTAGGAATGTGATGGAATTCAACTTTATTGAAGAAGGGTAACAATCTTCTAGCATAATCTTTGTAAGGGATCAAGCCAGGGTGACGAGTATCCCATTCTCCTTTAATCTGATTTATTACCAAAGCTGAATCACCATACACATCTAGAATTTTGATTCTGAGATCAATAGCTTCCTCAAGACTCATGATGCAAGCCTCATATTCTGCCATATTATTAGTGCAATCAAATGTTAGCCTTGCGGTAAAAGGAATGTGCGATCCATGAGGAGTGACGATCATAGCACCAATTGCTTTACCATAAGCATTCACCGCTGTATCAAAAATCATACTCCAACGAGATTCAGGGTCAGGGCCTTCCTCAGGCAATGGTTCATCACAATATTTCACTTTCAGGAATATCACATCCTCATCTGGGAATTCATATTCTGCAAACTGATGATCTTCCACCGGCTGGTGAGCAAGGTAATCTGCCAACACACTACTTTTGATAGCTTTTTGAGTGCGGTACTCAATATCATATTCAGATAACAACATCTGCCAGCGGGCAATTCTCCCAGTAAGAGCAGGCTTCTCAAAAATATACTTTATTGGATCCATTTGGGAGATCAACCAAGTGGTATGATTCAACATATACTGCCGCAAATGCTTTGCCGCCTAGGCCAAAGCACAACACGTTTTTTCTAGCATGGAATACCGCGACTCACAATCAGTGAACTTTTTGCTGAGATAATAAATGGTGAACTCTTTCTTCCCTGTTTCATCCTGTTGTCCCAGAATACAACCCGTGGATTTATCTAACACTGTTAGATACATAATCAACGGTCTTCCTTCTACGGGAGGAATCAAGATAGGAGGTTCAAGCAGATACTCTTTAATACTCTCAAATGCCCTTTTGCAGTCATCCTTCCACCCACAACCTTGATCTTTCTTTAACAACTTAAAGATCGGTTCACATTTTGCAGTCATGTGGGAAATGAATCTGGAGATATAATTCAAACGCCCGAGGAAACCCCTGACTTGCTTTTCAGTTCTTGGTGCTGGCATTTCTTGAATTGCTTTGACTTTATCAGGGTCAACTTCAATTCCTTCCTGGCTAACAATAAAACCCAACAATTTCCTCGATCTAACTCCGAAGGTGCATTTATTTGGATTCAAGCGGAGACGATACTTCCTCAAACGCTGGAACAACTTCAACAAATCTTTTATATGCCCTTCTTCAGTTTGGGATTTTGCAATCATATCATCAACATATACTTCAATTTCCTTGTGCATCAGATCATGGAATAGGGTTTTCATAGCCCTCTGGTACGTTGCACCAGCTTTCTTCAACCCGAAGGGCATCACTCTGTAACAGAATGTTCCCCAGGGTGTGATAAACGTTGTTTTTTCCATGTCCTCTGGAGCCATTCTTATTTGATTATACCCGGAAAATTTGTCCATGAACGAGAATACCTTGAATTTTGCTGTGCTGTCCACTAACATGTCAATATGAGGCAATGGAAAATCATCTTTTGGACTAGCTTTATTTAGATCTCTGTAATCTACGCACATGCGGACCTTTCCGTCTTTTTTCGGTACTGGGACAATATTGGAAATCCATTGAGGATACTCTGACGTCACAAGAAAACCAGCATTAATCTGCTTTAGGACCTCCTCTTTGATCCTTACTGCCATATCTGGGTGAGTTCTTCTTAACTTTTGTTTAACTGGCGGACACTCTGGCTTCAATGGCAAATGATGCTCAACAATGTCTGTATCTAGACCAGGCATATCTTGATAAGACCAAGCAAAAATATCCACATACTCTTTCAACAGCTCAATCAACCCACTTTTCACATCAGGATGCAACGATTCTCCAATCTTACTTCCTTCGGATCTTCTTCTGAACCCAAATTAATCATTTCCAGAGGCTCCTTATATGGTTGAATGGTATTTTCCTCGTGCTCAAGCAACCGTGAGACCTCTTGTGGAATCTCATCATAATCTTCTTCTTCGGCCCCAAACACAGGACAATCAAAGTTGGGAGAGGGTGCAGGGTCATTGTATTCAACGGGTTTTTTTTAATTAATTTGCACATGTGATTTATGATTGCTTTTAGAAACTGACACATATAAAAAGTGATCATGCAGATTAATTTTCAGTTATTATTTATTTTGAAAGGGTTTTTTTTATTTGATTACCATTTCCCAAGAAAAAAAGCATAAAAATAAAGACATATTTTTGGAAGCAAAAACAACTTTTATTAATGATCCTAACAGTCAAAGCAAACAGATAAGCCCATACAATAATTTCACCTTGGGCAGAGTGAAAGCTTTTCAAAAGAAAGAAACAGATTAACAAAACAAATTACTTTGAAACATGTATGCAAGAAGGAACATCAATGGTGACCCAGTTCTGAACTCGGACTCCATGCGTCACATAATTCGGTATTTCCTGCTCTGCTTCATCCTCTTCAACAACATTAATTCCAGAACCAATTGGATGGAGGTAGCCTCCACTGTGGAAAACATCATGATAATTGTTCACAGAAGACTTTGACTTCAAACTTTCGCCTTTGCCATTCTTCGAAGATAAACCCAAACCAGCTCTACTTTTGTTCACGGGTGGATCCACAAGTTGTCCCCAAACTGCATTATGACCATTGCGCACAACCTGTTGCGCGTCCTTCAGCGAAACCACAGAATTCAGATTCCTTCTTATGTTGTCAATTGATAGGGCTTGGAACTGGGTTCCAACAACATCCTCATCCGCTTCTACAATACTGAAAGAGGATAAATGGGATATCAACAACGCCTGCTCCCCATTTATGATCACTAACTTCCCTTTGCGCGCAAACTTTAACTTCTGATGCAGAGTTGAAGTGACAGTCCCTGCTTCGTGTATCCATGGTCGTCCAAGCAAACAACTATATGCGGGAATAATGTCCATTACCTGAAAAGTTATCAAGAACAAATGTGGTCCTATATGGATGGGCAAGTCCACTTCACCGATGACAGATTTCCTCGACCCATCAAAAGCCTTCACAATGATGCCACTCGGGCGCATAGGTGCTCCTTGATACTTTAACTTCATGAGGATACTCTTCGGTATAACATTCAGCGCGGATTCGTTATCAATTAGCACATTGGACAACAAATCATTCTTGCAGTTCATAGATATGTGGAGGGCCAGGTTGTGATTCCTCCCTTCATCTGGTAACTCATCATCGCAGAAACTCAAGTTATTACATGAAGTAATGTTTCCAATTATGCTGCTGAATTGATCTAACGGCATGTCATTCTCCACAAAAGCTTGGTCAAGTACTCTCATCAGTGATTCTCTGTGAGCAGAGGAATTCATCAATAAAGCTAGGATGGATATCTTTGAAGGTGTCTGCAGTAGCTGATCTACAATTTTGTAGTCGCTCATCTTAATTATCTTCAAGATATCATCCACTTCTTTCTCTAATGTAGCTCCACTAGTCTCTCCTGCAACCTTCTTAGGCTCATCGTTCTCAGCAATTTTCTTTCCAGCAACAACATCTCTTCGAATAACCGGCGCAAACACACGACCACTACGGGTCACCCTGCTATCATCAGCTATATTTCCAACATCCGGCATTGGCTGGATGGGAATCTCTACCCCATCTTCCAAGATTGTAGCATTGTATTTGTAAGGAACAACCTTATTTGATTCATAGGGAACAGGACCTGGCAGACTAATTACCAATGGGGTAACAGCTGGTTCGCTATGGTACTCCACCTCAAGATGAGCGGGTGCACCAAAACAAGGTACAATGGCATTCACCCCTTCCTCAACATAATCAGCCATTAAAATGTCATTTCCGGCAAGCAAATCTTCCTCTGAAGAGAAATACTCATCCGTGGAGGCATACTCTTCCTCTGACTCTTCTTCCATCAAACTAACTTCAACCATATCAATCTCATGATAATCATCTCTCTGACCTGTGATCTTGATAGTTCCATTGTCTAACAGCAACTGAACACCTTCCCTTATAATAGAACATCTTCGGGGATTTCGACAACAAACTATGCAAGATCCATATTGGTGTTCTATTTGACCAGCAGTACGGCAGAAGGTAGCATGCAGCTGCACTAGATCCTCATTCAAATGATCCACATCAAAAATCCTGAATTCACCCGAACATCCAGAAACCATATTCATTCCTCTTCGTATTCTGCCCTAGGCCTGATTATATGGATTAAACCTTCATCCATCATCTCCTGTAAATCAGCCTTTATCTTCTCGCAACCCTGTATATCTGTACTGCAAATAGCACAACCGGCATGGTCATGCGTATAATAACTGAATTCACAGAGGTTTGCGTGCATCTGCACCAAATCTCCTCTAACCAGATTAATGTCAAAAATTCGAAAGTCGCCTGGACAACCGGCCACCATATTTACAACATTCACTCCCCCGTGCTTGGGTAGAGGATTGTCTTTCACATTAGGTCCCACGTCTTTGAAAGATAGAATTCCATACTTCACCAACCTTTGCACTTCAGTCCTCAAAGGATAATAATTCTCAACACTATGCCCTGGTGCTCCCTGATGAAAGGAACACGTCTGGTCTGCTTTGTAATGCCAAGGCAATGGTGATGGTATGGCGGGAGGTGGTCGTGTCTGGACCAACTTCTTCTGAACCAACGCTGGTAGTAACTCTGCATAGCTCATGGGAATAGGATCATAGTTCTCCCTTCTCTGATTATACCCTTGATTCCCCTGCTGGGACGGTCTCTGATAAGCATCAGTATTCGGAGCGGCATTCATAACAAGAGTAACCGAGGCGACTTGCTGATGACGCTGATAATTCTTTCTAGGAGCTTTTACCCTTCTCTCTTGCATAACAACATTTGTATCTCCCTTTTTCTTCTTGGTAAACCCATAAGATTGCTTTTTCACACCTCCGGATCCTTCACCCTTTGTCAAACGGCCTTCTCTTACTGCCTCTTCTAAGCGGACACCCATTCCTACCATCTCTACAAAATCACTTGGGACACTTGCTACCATTCTTTCGTAGTAGAAAGCGCCTAGTGTCTTTAGAAAATTTTTGGTCATTTCTTTCTCTTCCATGGGAGGAATCACTTGTGCAGCCACTTCGCGCCATCTCTGCGCATACTCTTTGAACGATTCTCTGTCTTTCTGAACCATGGCCCTAATCTGGTCACAGTCAGGCGCCATGTCCACATTGTACTTGTATTGTTTAATGAATGCTTCTCCCAAATCATTAAAAGTATGGATGTTGGCGCTGTCCAAGCTTATATACCATTTCAACACTGCGCCGGTCAGACTATCCTTGAAAAAGTGAATCAGAAGACGCTGATCATCAGTGTGGGTATACATTCTTCTCACGTACATCACCAAGTGAGCACGAGGGCAAGTGTTGCCCTTGTACTTCTCAAACTCCGGGACCTTGAACTTAGTAGGCACTTTAACATTTGAGACCAAACACAGCTCATTCACATTCTGCCAAAATAATTCTTTTCCCCTAAGAGCCTTTATCTCTCTTTGCATTCTATCAAACTGCTCTTGGAAATCATCCATTCTGTCATAATAACCCAAGTCTTCACTCGGCGGAGGGAAAGGACGACACATATCTTCATTAACAAACGGAACCAAATTCATCGAAGGAGGTGCAACAGGAACAGTATGCACCACAGGAGGTGCAGGAGTAACAACATTTTGAACCACTGGAGCATCTTGAAGGCCAAGATGGAAACCTTCAGGTGCAAAATTCTATGGCATTCCCCACGGATAACCCTGAGGCATACGGTTTTGAACGACAGCCGGAGTAGCGGATACAGGAACAGTTGGAACTTCAGTACTTGCCCTTGTTGGTTGAGGTTGAACACTCGGTGACTGATTTTGAGCAACCACCAGAGCTTCCATCAGAGCAGTCAAGTTGGCCAAGCCAGCCTTCAAAGCGGAAACTTCTTCGCGTAACTCACGATTCTCCTGTTCTAAATTGTCCATCTTCTTTTTGAAGT
Organism: Vicia faba; assembly: GCA_948472305.1. Lineage (NCBI taxonomy): Eukaryota > Viridiplantae > Streptophyta > Magnoliopsida > Fabales > Fabaceae > Vicia > Vicia faba. Next base: position 1,059,574,491 of record OX451738.1, on the reverse strand, counting down.
GAGCCTGAGTGTTGTAGTGATGAGTCAGCTTGCTGAGTGAAGCAAAGAGACTGAGTAAGACACCTGGATATGCATAACAAATGCAAGAAATATGTGTAATATGATGCATGATATGCAATGCATATGATTAGTTTTACTTTATATTTTAATATTTCAAGGGATTTATGGTTTATATTGCAAACATCCAAGTAATAAAGCTTTTGAAATACTGAAAATTTTTATTATAATAACTTCAAAATGGATTACAAGTTTCAATGATCCCAAATACAAAATGAAAATACAATCTAAAATCCTGAAAAGAAGAACTAATGGAAATCAATCTGTACGCTGGCACTTCCCTGTGAGCCTGGAAATCTGAGCCCTCAACCTCTGGTTTTCTTCCGCGTGTCTGATGGCAACCTCCTTCTAATCATCTGAAGCAGGAAGTGAGTAATCAGCACCTGTTTGAGGCCTGGGAGAAAATAAATCCCCTTGCCTCTCCATAGACTCCACTGCTCGACTCTCAAGGATCTCGATCAAATCATCTTTCTCCTTTAAGTCTACCCTGTAGGAACTCTCTAAAGTCTGGAACTTGTTCTTCCAAGCATCCCTTTCCTATTGCATCCTAACCAAAGCAAGTTGCAGCTCTTCCAGATCATCTAATACAGGAGGAGTGATCTTCACAAACAAATCAGGCATGGGTGTCTCCCGAGTATACGGCATCTTCAACTGAATGGCTCTCGATCGGACCCACTGAAGATATGGCTCCAAAGAAACAACACCTCTAGGTCCCAAATCCTTCCTACTCTTCTTATGAATGTGACGCCAGGCCTTTGCAACCTGCTCCTTAGCTTCCCTGTGGTCTTCTCCTTCCTTCAGAAAGAAACTACTCAAATGAATATTATTTGGTTTATCCCTCATCGGATAACCAAGTTGTCGCCGTGCAAGAACATGGTTATAGTTAATTCCTCCCTTTGTACCAAGAAGAGGCACATTGGGGAAACTACCACAACTGTCAATAATCTCCATATCCTGGTAAGCCCGATGATACCAATCAATATCCGAGTGAGTAAGTGCCATGATCTTAGGAGCCCAACGGGGTTCCTTCTTGACATCCCAAAAAGCATTAGACTGAGGCATATGAGAGATAAACCACCGGTACAACAAAGGCGTGCAACAGATAATCATTCCCCCATGATAGGAACTTCGAAGATGAACAGAGTAATAAGCATCACCAAACAGTGTAGGAACTGGGTTTCTAATCATGAAAATCCTGATAGCGTTAATGTCGACAAACTTGTCCACATTAGGGAATAAGAATAATCCATAGGCGAGTAATGCAAAGATGGCCTCAAAAGCAACCGTACTCTTCATCCTGGCAAAGTAACGAGCTTTCTCCAATAAGAACTGAGCTGGTAATCCTCTAATCCCTCCTTTGGTAGTCATATGGGCTTCCACCTCAGACTTCCCTAGATGAATCAAAGCAGCAATCTCATGTGATTTTGGCTCACCCTCTAAACCAGTAAAAGGAACACGATCGGTAATAGGTAAGTCCAATAGATATGAATACTCCTCCAGTGTAGGCATCAACTGATAATCAGGAAAAGTAAAGCAGTGATACACCGGATCATAGAACTGGACCAAAGTCGAGAGAAAACCCTCCTTCATCTTCAACTTCATGAGAGGAATAATGGATCCATACTTCTTCCAAAAGTCTGCATAACACTCGATCTCGGGAATTAGACTGATCAACTCATCTATTTTGGGATCCTTGAAACTGTATTTCCCGGTCTTTCTCTTTTCAGAATCCATGGTTAAAAGTACCTGAGATATTCACAAATAGTCAACCTTTAAATCCCTTGAAATATTGTTTTCTTAAAAAGATGCTTATGAGTGCATGGATGCATGATGCAACAATCACACACAAGATCACACATATAGGGTTCATAGGTTCAACGTCACGAGCATGAGGTCGAAGGTACTACCCATAAGGTATTGGTCTAAAAAGTTATCACCTGCTGAACAAGGTTCTAAGATGTTCCCAGAGTCTACATCCTTCCTTCGGATATTACCAACTTCCTGATTAACTCGATAATTAGTAATATTCTCAAGAAAGACTCATCCGAGCGTAGTATCGCGTGACAACTACTTCCGGATTACTCCGTCATAGCTTTCGCACTACACCTAAAAGGCAAATATGGGTTACATAATCTATGGTCCTCAGCTTCAGCAGGCTTCCAGGTCGAAAGCAGTACGTCTTCCCGATTACTTGGTAAATAACACTACAGTCAAAGGGGCCTCCACTGAGTGGGGGATATCATGCCTCTTTTTTTGGGATTACTCCCTAAAAGTTAACATGACTATACCTCCCGTCCTATCTTAAAGTTTTCCCAAGTCCGAGTATAGGACTTATGAGTAATCACCAAGCACCCTATAAACCAGGAAAATCCAGACAAACATATATACAACATATAACACGAAAAACAATAATAACACATATACAGATATAAACAAAGATAGGCTCAACCCGCTTAGGGATGGACCAGCAAGAGGTCAATATGTCCCCAGTGAAGTCACCATTTTTCTGTAGCGGTAGAAATGTTCAAGACTAAGCCATTGGATTGACTAGACTTTATACAAATCAAAATAAAAATCGCCACCGCACTTTATTGTTTCCAAAGGAATGGGAAAAGAGCGAATAACCCAAAAAGAGTGGGAAAGATTCAAGGTAAGGGGGATGATTATGCAAAGGGAAGGTATTAGCACCCTAAAAATCTACGGTACTCCGCAGGAACCTCTTTGAAAAATCTGTATATTTTGGCTATAAAAAATGTGTTGTATATAAAATGGATGGTGGAGGTGAGAAAAGAAATATTTTTATGACGATTTTTGCACCCTCCGCGGTTGCGAACCTTTAGTGCCTACGTACCACCTTTCGTGCAATAGGGGATCAGGGTACACGTAGTTCCTCTTTTAAAAATTTGAAACACAAGTGTGTTGGTTAATTTTATGAGATAAGACATCATCGTCATTGTCCGTGTGGAAAACATACTTACTACCCACAATTAAGAGAAAGGAGAATTTGCATCATCTCAAAGTGGAGGATATGGCTTGGATTTCAAAATCAACAATGCCTCACTCAACACCCAAGTGGAAAATATCTCTCTTTACTACATATTATAGAAGTATAGTTGTTTGTATCACTACAAGGATTCACAAGAGTTTAATCTTTTAAGAAAATTTTTAAAGATAAAAGCCAAGGTGGCAAAATTGTCTAAAATGAGATTGATTGAATTTTAGTCTTCTCACAAAAAATGTCAAGGTATTATTAAATTGATTGAAATTTATTTATGAAAATGTTTTGAAAATGTATGGACCTAAGTCCAAGTTTATTATGAAAGTGTTTTAAGTTTAGAAATAAAAAGAGTTTTTTTTAAAAGGAGGGAGAATATTTTTGAAATTAAAGAAGATGGGAGGAGAAGAAGAGGCTATCCTAAACCATAAGGTAAAATCTAGGGATAAGAGTCATCTAACCAACAAGAAGCCAATACTTGACATTATGAGTCAATATAGAATTCCCATTCTTTGGATTGAAACCAAGCAAGCAAAGATACTAGACCTCTTGAGAGAACCAAACTTCAAGTGTTTTAAGTCTTCGCAAAAATTGGGCAGAGTAACGGTTGTATACGGGTGAATTCCAGATTACAAACAAAGGGTGTAATCACAATAACCTGCACACAAAATAAACAACCCAGTGTCTTGAGGTAAACCTCAAGAACTCTAGACAAAATATGAATAAAGTCACGAAGTCTCCAAGATAGGCCAAGGTCTCTAATTCTAAGTCTAAGAAGTCCAATGCTCCATAATGCCAAGGATAGTAACCAATAGTCCAAATATCATTAAAGATTTTTGTGGTTCATGTTGATTATTAGGTATCTTTAAAAGGAAAAGAAAATCTCAAGTGAGCAAAATAAAAAATGACATAAAAGTAAATGCTCAAGTGAGCAAAATAAAAATATGACATGAAATGTAAATTCTTAAATTAAATGGTGCATAAAGCATAAACAATTATAAAGAATAAAGTAAAGCCAATTGTTATAAATTAGTGGTTAGTTGGATGATCATCTTGAAACTTGCATTTGGAACTCATTAGAGGATTGGTAGAACCAAAGCCTCCACACAACAAGTTACATTTGCTTTTTGTCAAGTATATCATCCATTTTGGAATTCTCAAAAAAAGTAACATATAATGATCAACGATGTTTAAGTGATCCGCGTTGACCAAAGGTGTTGTAGATCCATTAGAGGATTGGTAGAACCAAAGCCTCCACACAATGAATCTCAAGGTTATTGGATCAAAGAGATCAAATTAACATACTTGGGCTTGCAATCATAAGTTTGGGCCCCGAATGATCATTTATTCGAATCGGGACAAAATTTAGCGCTATGTTAAGCAATCGTAAGTGGACTTATGTAGAAGTCACACCTATTTTGAGGCCAGTCAATAGCAATCTATGTACTTCATGTTTGGATAAATGATATATAGATCACCATCCCTTAACATGTAATACAATTAAAAAAGAAAGGGATAAGATGAAGAGGGAGGGGAATGATAAGCTAATTTGGATCACCATTTCAAAATTCTTTCATCTTTAAATTCAACCACTCCTCTAGATGGATTAAAGCACTTAATATATCATTAATCCAAAGCACCAAAAATGAATTAAATAATTCACTCTTAGGTAGATTTGAATTGATGAACATTTATCCAACTTCATCTACATCACAAAGTCCATTGAGTTTAAAGACAAATTGAACATTTAAAATTGCAATCCAAACTAACAATCAAAGAGAGTGAGCAGAAAAATATTTGAGTCAAAACAGCCCCAAAATAAGGAAGAAAAAGTATTTTTGGCACTGTTACAATCAATTGTGCTTAGACAGCAACCTATTGCATCAGTGCAGTTTTTTTTATCAAATCAATTTTCTGTGACAATCAATTGCAATGTTACAACAATTGATTGCAACCTGTTAAAAATCAGTAGAAAACAACATTTTAAAGATCAAATTCTTGTTCCAACTTTTCATCAAACACCTTATGATCATGGATCCAATTGAGCATGAAAATTCCAACAAATTATGAGAAAATAGCATTAATGGAGTTATAAAACAATGCTCAATGAATCAAAACCATAAATCCACAAGAGATCACATTGTTAAAGATGATGATCCAACTTACCAAAGGTAGAATTTGAGAATTATCAAACAACTTCAGAATTTGCTTCAATTCAACAACAAGAATCAATCACCAAAGCTTGGATGTAGGGAATTGATGGAGAAAAAATGTTTGGGTGAAGGTTTAGCTCAAAGATTAGTAAGCTTCAATGCAAAACTTACTAACTTTTTGGAAATGGAGCTTTGAGTGAATTTGGTAAAATGGAGAGAATTGAGAGATTTTTTAGCAAGATGATTTTGGCTATCAAAAGCTCGTCATTTGAATGAAATGAGGTCTCTATTTATAGAGTTTTAGAATTGGGATTAGTGGTAATTTGGTAATTGATTCTTGGAGCCAAATTTGAATTAATGATATAATTTCAAATTATGCAGAAAAAATTGGAGCCAAAATGATATCAATTTGAATTTGCTGGCTTTTTTCAAAAAAACACGTGTATTTTGCCATTATGAGTCGATACATAGGGGGTATATGTCGATACATCCTAGCTGTATAACACAGCATGTGTCTATACATGCCTCTATGTGTCGATACATACTGTTATTTCAACTCATTACAGAATCACACAAACTGCATGAGTCGATACATAACACATATGTGTCGACACATGCTAGTTAAACAAACAGGATGAGTCGATACATACATGCATTTGTCGACACATGCAAGTTATGCACAACAAAATGAGTCGATACATACCTTTATGGGTCGATGCATGCTGGATTTTTTTTTTGCCACAATAGGATCAATCAACTTGCAAAACCTTATTTGTTGGATGCTTTGACTTGGTACCTACAAAAAATAATTTTTGCAAAGACAAGGATAAATATTTTTTTGTATTTTGATTAGAAGTTAGTCAACAACACATATATAAAATACACAACCAAGGTGCTTGGAGATTCCTCAAGAGCCAACTTAAAGATAGGAGATAGAAAAAGAGGAAGAACCGACCCTAATGTGACCTTGTCATGATTGAGTTGATATGATATGATAGAGGAATCTTAGGGGGGAAATTGGGGTACAACAATATCCTAAGACTTCTAAATGAGCAGGGTGCCACACTAAACTTATAGAGAACATCCAATTAGTGAAATACTAGGTTCTCGCATTATTTATATCAATCAAAACATTCATGAAGGCAAGTTTCACTCACAAACTCCCCTTTTTTTATGATGGCAAAAAAATGTGACGAGATGATTGGTGCTCCCCATGAATATGTGCTTTACATCTTAATCATCGCATATCTCTCGTCAATCAAAACATTCATGAAGGCAAGTTTCACTCACAAACTCCCCCTTTTTTATGACGGCAAATAAAATGTGACCATACGATTGACGCTTCCTCTGAATATGTGCTTAACATATTTATCATCGCATATGTCGTCTCCCCCTTTGACAACATCAAAAAGAAACATAGAACATGATTAGAAGTATCTCAATCTTCATACCACAATAAATATTATATATATATATATATATATATATATATATATATATATATATATATATATATATATATATATATATATATATATATATATATATATATCATACAGAGGCAATTTTTGCATAAAAAGGGTGAACTTACACATAGATCAGTATATGTAATAACACTAATTTTGAATATAGATAAAAAGTAACTTAAAAGGCAAATAACCAACATTACATAATTAAAAAAGGTTGCACACGGAAACATTGTTCAAGCATAGAAAAGAATTCAACTACATAAAACCAAAAAACAAATTATTCTCAAAATGTAATGCATGAAATGAAATGAAATGAAATGACCGTAAACCAAAAAAAAAACAAAATGAAATGTAACACATTAATGTTCATCAGGATCACCACGACGCCTTTTATAGGTTCTTCCACTTCTACGTGTATCTTCATAAAATGCGACTACTTCATCATTTAGTTGAACACCAAGTGTGTTGAGATGGTTGATTCTTCCTTGGATAATTCCACTTGTCTTGTGGATGTTTTCATGAAGAGACTGAAACTGTGCAGTAGCAGTCGAGGCAAATGGATCAAATTTGGTCTCTTGAGTATCCAGTCTTGTATTAACCAACTTGAATTACTTATTTTGAGCATTCTTAAAATCAATGCGCCATTGCACTTCAGCTGCACGCCATGCCACCTCTTCTCCATAATGTTAATTTTGTTGAAGCTGCATGTTCTGAAGCAAGGTAAGAATCTCAAAGTTTTTTCCTGTATCAGATCCATACCTATTTGCATGTTAATCATCAACATAGTCATAATAACCCCTATCATAACCTCCATAGTTTCCTCCCTACGCAGTCCAAGAGTTTTGTTGCCAATTATTCTTCCCTGGTTGCTCATAGTCATGTTGTTGAGCAGCAGTGGCATTCATCCAGATTTCATCTTCCTCGTGATTTACATCAGCTATGGGAATGTCTCCAGGAGGAGTACCACCTATGTCTTCAGGACCATCAACACTTTTACTTGATAATCAACAACATCATAATATTCAGCAGGATCATCATAATTATAAATTCTTTGCTTTGTTTGAAGAACCTGATAGTTGTATTGTTCTTTTTCTAAATCCCAATGGTATCTTATATTAGTCATGGTTCTTTTGGAGAATTCCAACACAGCACTTTGGTAAACCAATGGAATATTTGGGAAGCCTATATTTAAGAAATTTAGAATTTTAGCTATCATGGATAGATAACTAAAGGAAATCCCTTTGTTACACTTCTTGATGGTAACCATGCGTGTAACAAAGTATTAAGGCCAATTTATCTTAATATAATTGAGAAGAACATATACAAGATGAATTTCACAATTATCAACCCTTGAGAAACCTCCACCCTTAGGATGCAAAATGTGAGTGACAAACTAGTCCAATATACGAGACAAATATCTTAAGGCACCCCATAGTAATTGATTCATTATTGTTGTCATCACATAGAGCTTTCAAGTGTTCATTAGAGTGCATTATCCACTTGAAATTAGAATGAACGCTTAAATCTCTAACCTTTTATTCATTACCTATTGTGAATCCAAAAAGAGTTCGCCACATATCGTTTGTAAAGGTGTAAATTTTACCTCCAATCTCAAAGGTGAATTCAACATTGTCCCTCTTGCGTAACCCCCGCATAAAAGATGTGAATCAGATCTTCAATTTATTATTGAGTTTGCTACAGAAAGTAGTTTAATCCTTGATAATTTAGCCTTCTCAAAACCCATGGGATATAAAGTTCTTCAGTTGTACGCACTTTGTAGTAATGTTGCTTGGCAACAATCCTCCCAAGCCACTTTTCATCAAATAATTTCAAGTTCTCTTCACTAACCATATTGAACACATTTTTAGACGCATTTGATGAAGAGGCAACCTTCCCTTTTCCAATGCCAACGCCTTTGCCTCTAACAATTTTAGGAGTCATGAGCATTTTCACAATGTCAAGCTATCCTACAAGGTGTTTGACAAAATTCTCCAACCAAAACAATTGTATTTTTAGAGAGAAATGCAACTTTCACAAATGAAAGTGATGTTATGATTGAAGATAGATACACATAATCAGCAAACAAACATTTAATTTTTACTATTATAAATGAAATATGCAATGAATGAATGTACCTTGAATGTTGTGAACCTTGAATGACAATTAAGTTTGAATTTTGAAGGAGATGAACACTTATGAATCTTGTGGAATAGTGTTTATGGCAAAATTTATGAGAGAGAGGGAGATTTGAACGAAATTAATATGATTTAAGATAGGGTTATGTTTAGGTTTAGAACATAAAAGAGTAGTAGAAGAAGATGGAAGATGAAAAGGGTGAGATTTCAAGCCAATCTGCATACACGTGTCGACCTAACTAGATTAGTGTCGACACATTTGTGTTATGTGTCGACCTGTACTAATACATTTGTAAAATAACGCAAAAAATTATTTTATTTGTCGACCTATACGAGTTTCATGTCGACACATACTGAAATAATTTGAACAATTTTAAAAGGTTTATTTTATGCATCGACACATAGACTTTATGTGCTGAACTATACTGACTTACAACTACCAAAAGACTAAAAGAAAATTGTTTTAACCTTTTGGATGTGCAATATAATTCATGTACATATAATGATAAAATGTATGTATATGTATACAATATTTCTTATAGTTATGCAATCTAAGCAATCTAAACACATAAGAGCGCATATATTAAAATAAGACAAACACGCATAATTTGCATAATTCATCCAAAGTAACTATAATCATGTAAATTAAAATAATCACAAATTCAATTAAATTTTTTGGAAGTGAACATAGGATCAAAAGGTATTCAATGTGTATTTTACGTATCTTGTACACATAGATAGACAAAAGAGCTATCTTAATCTTAGAAGAAGAGATAAATGAAACAATACAATCTCACCGATAATGCAGAGATGAAACTCAAGAGCATGAGCATCAATGACTGATAATGGAGCTAGGAACAAGTAAAACCAAGTTTCACTACTTTCACCTTCTCATTGATTCAAGATCTTTTATTAAGGAGTTACTTGTTGATATTTTTCTAGGACACATCAAATCATTGCCACTAAGTCAATAAGATATTAATATGTCACTTTCTAATTGTCTTGATTTACCTACTTATTATTCTCTATAGCTTCTTCATAGAATTAAGACAATTTTCCTGAAATTTTCAACAAGATAAACTAGGTATTCAATCCTCGTTGGGTCTTTGAGGGTGAGTAACATAATTATCGCAATTAGGTAACCATTGAGAAATGTCATTAGATACTGAAAGTTTCTTAAGTTTGTATTTTGAAATGGTATGTCATTCCATACGATAGTAGTAACAAGTTATATTTCGAAAGGTGTTAATTTTTCTTTTTACTTTCTTTTCAAAAAAGTTGCATTTTGCATATGGAGGATTTAAAAGTTTGTTAAAATTTGTTGGATCTATAGCAAAAGTAACATTTGGTTGTTGAGCCTTTGTTAATTTAGCTTTAAGTACTTTGATCTCGTTTTGCCAAATGTAACATGTATCACAATTAAAGTTAAATGGATTGTCATCCATCTTGTTTTTAACCTTATTAATACCTACAAGAGAGTTCTTTAGAGCTTCCATTTTATTTTTAGTTTCTAAAAATTTTGCTTCTACATGAGAAAAGATTTTTCTATTTGAAGCTAATATTTTAAAATCTTCAATAGCTCTCTTATGTACATTTTCAAAGGTGTCAAGTAAATCAAGATGATACTTTCCATTTACAAAATTATTTTGAGAAGAGTTTACCTTGTTATTCTTATCGTTCTTATGATGATTATGATGATGAATGTTATTACTAGTAGATGTTATCATTCATTTCTCCTTATCTTTATGATAATGACCCGAGAGGCACACTTCATCAAACTTAGAAGGTTTGTGTCCCTTATTTCTTCTATCATTGAGGTGAATTGAAAGTCACATATTTTCTAAATCATCATCATTATTGTTAGGTTCTTTATCACTTGAGGATTCAATATCACTTCCCCAAGTCACATAGGCTTTTCTATGTTTGTCATGACTCTTGAGTTGATTCCTCTTTTTCTTTTTGTCAAGGTTAGAGTCTTTCTTTTTGGATTTTTCTTCCTAAGAAGATGCTTCGTTTCCTTTAGGCTAAATGCTTCTTTTGGTGAGTCTCTTTTCATTTCTCCTTTTCACATACTTGTGATACATTTTGACAAATAAACTCATCTCTTCATCTTCTGAATCATAGTTTTTATTAACATCTCTATCATAATAATAATAATAATAATAATAATAATAATAATAATAATAATAATAATAATAATAATAATAATAATAATAATAATAATAGTAATAATAATAATAGTAATAATAATAATAATAGTAATCATAATAATAGTAATAATAATAATAATAATAATAATAATAATAATAGTAATAATAATAGTAATAATAGTAATAATAGTAATAGTAATAATAGTAATAATAATAGTAATAATAGTAGTAATAGTAGTAATAATAGTAATAATAATAGTAGTAATAATAGTAATAGTAGTAGTAATAATAATAATAATAATAATAATAATAATAATAATAGTAATAGTAGTAATAATAGTAATAATAATAGTAGTAATAATAGTAATAGTAGTAATAATAATAGTAATAATAGTAGTAATAGTAGTAATAATAGTAATAATAATAGTAGTAATAATAGTAATAGTAGTAATAATAATAGTAATAATAAAAGGAATAGTAGTAATAATAATAGTAATAGTAGTAATAATAATAGTATTAGCAATAGTAATAATAGTAATAATAATAGTAATAGTAGTAATAATAGTAATAGTAGTAATAATAATAGTAATAATAGTAGTAATAGTAATAGTAGTAATAATAGTAATAGTAGTAATAATAAGAGTAGTAATAATAGTAGTAATAGTAATAGTAGTAATAATAGTAGTAATAATAATAGTAGTAATAATAGTAGTAATAGTAATAGTAGTAATAGTAGTAGTAATAATAGTAGTAATAATAGTAGTAATAGTTGTAATAATAGTAGTAAGAATAATAGTAGTAATAATAGTAGTAATAGTAATAGTAATAGTAGTAATAATAGTAGTAATAATAATAGTAGTAATAATAGTAGTAATAATAGTAATAGTAGTAATTATAATAGTAATAATAATAGTAGTAATAATAGTAGTAATAATAGTAATAGTAGTAATAATAGTAGTAATAGTAGTAGTAATAATAGTAATAGTAGTAATATAATAGTAGTAATAGTAATAGTAGTAATAATAATAGTAATAGTAATAGTAATAATAATAGTAATAGTAATACACTACAAAAAAAACAATTTTTGGCAGCGCATCTACGAAAGCGCTTTTAAGAGAAAGCGCTTTCGTAGCCTTTAAAAAAAATTCGCTTAAAAAAAGCGCTTTTATAGGGTTTCCTACGAAAGAGCTTTTCAGAAAGCGCTTTCATAGGTATTTGAAATATCTAACCTACGAAAGCGCTTTTGAAAAGCGCTCTTATAGGTGGACCTATAAAAGCGCTTTTGAAAAGCGCTCTGAAAGGGGGACCTACGAAAGCGCTTTCTAAAGCGCTCTTATATGGGGGGCATACGAAAGCGCTTTTTACCTCAGAAGCGCTCTCATATGGGGGGCATACGAAAGCGCTTTTAAAAGCGCTTTCGTAGGTTGTTTTTATAATTAAATTAAAAATCACCAAATCTGATATTTGCCCTCAGATTCGTTCGTTCAGTAATCTTCTTCATTTCTTCGTCTTCTTCATTCTGCCGTCTTCGTCGCCGCCGCCGTTCCTTCCGTCTTCTTCAGTCGTCGCCGCCGTTCGTTCCGTCTTCTCCATCTTGGTAAGTTTCTTCTTCTTCCATTATCTTCTTCCATTATCTGCTTCCACGGCCTAGGTTTAGTTCCAATTAACCATAAAATTAATTATTAGATTTGGACGGTGGCTTATGCATGATAAAACTCTTCTCCATCATGGTGTAGTTCTGGTTAAGGAAGTAGTTATAGTATCCAAAAGATTCAGTACTTCAAAGTAATGGATTCATACTCATACTTCCCATATCTTGATGCTATGAGAAAAGCTGGGATTTACCTGATTTTGTTGATGCTATGAGAAAAGCTGATTTTTCAGGACAAAGATTTGCTGAAAAAGATTTTGAAGTTTTGATGGTGATATTTTAGACTACTTGTTTTCTAAAGCGACCGTACAGAGACTACAAAAACAACTTAGTTACATTGTATGCACTAACTGTACCCTTCCTATTGTGAAATTCATGTAGGTATATTAGTAGGATTAGAACCCCTGAGATTAATGCCGGTATTTACCTGTGCCGCTGGAATTATTGCCCGGCTAATTTTACTGCTCATTCCGGCATTTATACTAAAAGTTTACAATTTAAGTTTGCGGAGAACTATAACGTATATACTCATACCGTGAACTGTGATGATACTATAGCATATATACTGATACCGTTAACTGTGATGATACTATAGCATATATATATATATATTATATATATATATATATATATATATATATATATATATATATATATATATATATATATATATATATATATATATATATATATATATATATATATTACATTATGCTATTATACATGTTTTGTAGTTCAGTTAGCTTGCTTTGATTTCAATTGGCGATCATTTTTTAAAGAATCTTGATTTTGATTAGATTATTGGTGATTTTGCAACAAAAAATGTTAGGAGAATGATATTCAATGATTAATAGTCGAAGGTTGCAATACAGTTCAATGTTAAAAAATGTTAGGAGAATGATATTCAATGATATTCAATGTTAAAATAGTATATATCTTTCGACAATCGATCCGAAATATTGAATAACATTCTATGAAATTGCAGCGTTTCCCGGCCTAGTTCGACGTACGACGCTCATTCTCCGCGTTTCTTAGAGTTCGAAACATCTGAGAGGTAACTTTCTTCCTCAAATTACTGGTATATATTGTGATGAATTTTTCTTAAATTGTCTTTCGTATGTTGCATTTTCTTGATACGGATTCATTCGTGTATACTTTGCGTTTTGACAGAAACACAGTATACTACTTTTTTATGCACTAATTAGTTGATATGGATAAGACATGGATGTATTCCAATCGATTGTCGAAAGACTACGAGAATGGTGTTTCCGAGTTTGTTAAGTTTGCTGTTGCGCACGCCAAAGACCCCAGTCGTATGACATGTCCCTGTTTGTATTGCTGTTATGGGAACCGGGTTGACGCAGTTCAGTTGGCATCGCATTTAATTCGGTATGGAATTGATAGGAGTTATACATGTTGGAATATGCATGGTGAGATAAGTAACGGGAATGTTGAATCGGGGGTATGCAAGGACCTATGTTTCAAATGATGATTGTACAGATACATACGATTATGATCGAGTCGAAGAAATTGCAGAAGCGCTTGAAGAAGATCTTAACGATTGTCCAAAATGTTCGAGAGGTTGGTAAGCGATGCAGAGAAACCGTGTTGTATAATGGTTGTACAAAATTCACAAGATTGTCTGCGGTGTTAAAGTTGTACAACTTAAAAGCCGGCAATGGATGGTCGGATAAAAGTTTCACAGAGTTATTAGCCCTTATGAAAGATATGCTACCAGAGGATAATTGTTCTTCCCAATCGAACGTATGAGGCCAAAAAGATGTTGTACTCCATTGGCATGAGCTATGATAAGATACATGCGTGTCCAAAAGATTGCGTTTTGTTTCGAAGTGGTCTATTACCTGAATTCGGTTGACGGTGATTGGAAAAATTATCCGGAAATGAAGCTAGTGATTGATACGTAAGTGACATTATTCTAAATATTCGTTTGTGTTTATATATTTAATTATTTCAATGTCATTGTTCTAAATAAATATTTTAATTTTGTCATCAGTTCAATACAAGTATTCCGATGTGAAAGGGGAGCACGAGTACCACGGTCTAGATCAAACAACATTAATTGGATCAAAGTACAGGTATATAAATTTCAACAATTTTGCTTATAATATTTATGCTACTTGATAAATCAATAGATGTGTATAATCTTATTTGTTTTTCTATGTGATTCCAATCACGGTATGGATTTATACTTTGTTTTATTACTTATCGGATTTTGCATATAATTTATTACATTAAACTAAATCACGCATATATTTTGTTTTGTAATGTAGTATTTTGATCAATACAATTGTCCATATTACTCGCCACGTCAATTGGAAGAACTCAAAGAGGAGTTGTGCCAATATTTTATTGAGCTAAGAATCATATAATAAGGTACGATTACATTGTTGTGTGAAAATTGGTTAATTATGAATATATTATTTTGTGTATACAACACTGACCGTGTTATTATGTTCATGTTGCAGGATCAGGACCTTGGATATATATGTAGATTAGGATTGAT
Organism: Vicia faba; assembly: GCA_948472305.1. NCBI lineage: Eukaryota > Viridiplantae > Streptophyta > Magnoliopsida > Fabales > Fabaceae > Vicia > Vicia faba. The sequence continues at coordinate 1,059,559,357 of OX451738.1, read as the reverse complement.
TTACTTAGTGTTATATAGCTGATTTCTTAGGGTG